>OV816024.1:85781394-87204024 GCA_929113105.1 Agrypnus murinus
CAACACACGAGCCCACTTCATAACGCCATTGTAAGGCAAGACAACAACTTCACCCCACTACATTTAAAAAATTTCAACTACGACCCAACAACCAAAATCGACGACGAAAAACATAAAGAAGAAACTTGGGCAAGAAAGGAACTCCATGGACGACACCATCACCACATATCTCAACCACATGTAGACAAGGAAAAATCAAACGAATGGCTTGTAAAGGGAAATATCTATGCCGAAACGGAAGCATTTATGATAGCGATTCAAGACCAAGTTATCAAAACAAAGAATTACTCAAAGTATATTATAAAAGACCAAACAGTAACAAGCGATACATGCCGAGTATGTAAAACCACAAGGGAAAACATCGACCACATAACAGCAGGTTGCTCTTCTCTCGCTTCTACAGATTACACCCAGAGGCACAACAACATATGTAAAATCATACATCAAGAAGTAGCGATGAAATATGACCTTATAGATACCAAAGTCCCTTACTACAAATACAAGCCCTCAACCGTATTGGAAAATAAGCACGTAAAACTATACTACGACAAGCTAATCATCACTGACAAGACAATCCCAGCGAATAAACCTGACATCGTGCTAGAAAATAAAGACCAGAAAGAAACGTGGTTGATAGAAGTAGGTGTACCAAATACGAACAATCTTCTCCAAAAAGAAATAGAAAAATCGGAAAAATACAAACCGCTAGCAGAAGAGATTAGAAATATGTGGAAACAGAAAAAAGTAAAAATTATACCAATCATAATTTCTTCTACAGCTGTAACACCTAACTCGTTGATAAGAAATCTTAAGACTCTAAACTTACCTGAACATTTACATAAAGACATGCAAAAATCAATAGTAATAGATACCTGCTCAATAGTACGGAAGTTTCTATTATATGATTAATGCGAAGTACTGTGAATATCTGTGCAATTTAGTATTAAACTTTATATAAACAATGATATACAGAACAATTATTGAAAAACTGTGATCTTAACTATCAACTTAATAATTTAAATTTAATGTAAAACACATATTGTAAATGTATTTTATAACCACATCATGTAACTACACATTATGTACCACTGCACCGTAATGTTCTTGGAAATTATCCCGAATACTTACTATAAATTGTAGAAATATGTATTGAGCAAAAATAAATAATAATAATAATAATAATAATAACCCGCAGGGTGGCTGAAAGCGGGCAGCCATTGGGGAGTAGCGCCCCCACGGGTACCAGCTCAGTACACCTCGTTCCAACACACATACCTGCCCGTAAACTCAACCATATAAACACACAGTTTTCTAAATTAATCCAAACACACTCACACTACACACATGTACACTGCATACGGGCAGGTCACCAACACGCACACTCATTCCTTGTTTGGCAGCGTGGGGAGCTAGTAGCAGTCTGAGATCCTTGGGCTCGCCTGCTGGAGGGTACAGCGGATAAAACTGGGTTCCGGGGTGTGCACTCCCAGGCTGCAAGGTAGTACAGGGGCCCGGGTCGGTCTAGCCAACATGACCTGGCTGCCCTATCAACTTGCGAAAATCTCGCTTATGCCGTAATGCCAGGTGGCGCCTGGACCGGGAACCTTGCGGTATAATGCGGGGGGCTCCGTCGAGGCCACCAGAGTCGGGTTCACAGGAATCCTTTGGCTGTTGCTGGTTCCTTAAACTGTCAAACACTTAATGGATTGAAAAACACACACACTGTACCTACACACCTACTTAAACAAAAATTACAATTATGATGATGAGTGACAATAATATGAACGACGTTGTAAAAGTGCCCCTTCAACCAACGGAGCTTCCCGGCTCCACCCCCTTTTATCCTACTTTCCCTAATTTACCTAATTCCCCAGTCCCAATTAATTTTTCAAATTCCTTTCCCTCCCAAAATACATTAGAACATGATGATCGATTACCCTTCCTAACTTCCCGCAACCCAATAATAGCAACTGAGTCAGAAAGTAATTTTCCTGGAATTCAATCACCAGGCAAAAGAAAGAAGCCAGATGAGGTTATAACAGATACGGATGGTGAAACCGAGACTGGTACTCTAAAAAAGTATCCTATAAGTTATTCCAAGATTAACTTTTTATTAATTCAAAGAGATGAAGGTTCTTTTAACAATATAAGTCCTTTTCTAATTTTTCGAAGTTTAAAAAGACAAGTTGGTGAGGTTAAAAGCATCAAGAAAATTAACGATGGTTTGCTTCTAGAAAGCATGGGTAGAGAACAAACGAAACGCTTGCTAGCTCTAACTACTTTAGATACATTAAAGATTAAAGTAACTCCACATAAAACCCTTAATTTTGTAAAAGGAGTCATAACATGTCCAGATTTAAATAATTGCAGCATGGATGAAATTAAAGAAGAACTGTTAAAATCGAGACAAGTAGTAGATATAAGAAGACTCACGTACAAGAGGCAGGGCGAGGGTGTCAATACCGCCTCATATGTTTTAACATTTATTGGTAACACTCTGCCTGAACGTATTAAAGTTGCATTCTACTCGCTTCCAGTACGTTCTTATATTCCAACCCCTTTGCGTTGCTTCAGGTGTCAAAAGTTCGGTCACGCTGCAATCAAATGCAGTAAAGAACAAATATGCATTTGCGGAAAACCCCCGCACCAAGGAAACCCCTGTGAAACACCTGTCGTTTGTATAAACTGCGGAGATAATCATCCTGCGAACTCCAGAACTTGCTCTATATACCAACAAGAAATGGCCATTCAGAAATTAAAAGTCACTAAACAGATGAGCTATTTCGATGCAAAACGAGAGGTTATGCTAAGTACTCCTTCGATAGTTAGGAGCCAGAATACTTCCTATGCTAGAGTCGTCTACTCAACCACCAGCAGCAGAGCAAAAACTGTTAATAAATATTCTCGTTCCGGAAATTATCAAAGCAATCGAAACTTATTTAATATTATATAACCGACTTAATGTCATTCCCCCAACTCCACTACCCACTGAAACTCCTATCATTATAAACCCTTCCCCGCTACTACCACCTCCACCCTCCCCTCCACCACAAGCAACTAAATCTATATCTCCCCAAAATCCTAATAAATTCTCCCTCCCTCCCAACAACTTTAAAGAACTCCGCAAAAATATTTCCCCCCAAAACCAACAAAGTCCATATTCGCTTTCACAGACTTCTTGCAGTATGAACGAAACCAATATATTATTACGAGCTACTTCGAGCTCGGATAATGAAATCAACCCGTTAACGGGTACAATAAAAAAGAAAAAGGGCTGGCCAAAGGGCGTACCTAGAGGGCCCCGCTCTAAAAGTAAAGACCCTCCTACTGGAGAGCGTTCCTCCCAGTAACCTTTAATTGATCTTATAACCCAATGGACAATATAATCCAGTGGAATATTAATGGTATTAAAAGTCATAATGGCGAACTGAAGACATTACTTATCGAAAAAATGCCTATTTGCGTAGCATTACAGGAAACCCACTTAAGACCGGATGCTCAGTACGACACCAAAGATTATAATATCATCCGAAAAGACGTCATGCCTGATTATCGAGCCAGAGGAGGTGTGGCAATACTTACAAAAGATTCAATTCCAACGCAAGTGATAAACGTAAATACAGAACTGCAAATGGTTGCTGTAAAAATCTTCTATCCATTTGCATTAACAATCTGTAACGTTTATTTACCAGACATTAATTGGGAAGTAGAGGATCTACGAAATGCAGTTCTTCAATTACCTAGTCCGTTTTTACTTCTGGGGGACTTTAATTCTCATAACCCGATCTGGGGTTCAGACCACTTAGATATTCGTGGCCGTAATCTAGAAAACCTCTTTGAGGAACTAAATTTGGTCATCCTTAACACGGGCAAAGGTACTTACCTTAATTCTAGATCGAATAATTATTCTGCAATAGACCTCTCCATCTGTTCTCCAGAAGTTGCTCACTCTTTATCTTGGGACGTGCTCGACGATCTCTACTTCTCAAACCATTTTCCTGTAATGCTAGAATATGCCACTTTCCGTTCGCAATTACATTTACAAGGCTGCCGTAGGAAGTTTATAGAAAATAAGGCTGATTGGTTGCTCTTTCAGAACAATACTACCACCTTAAATTTGAGCGGTAACATTACCTCCTCAGTTAACTCTGTCACACAGACGATCATCTCAGCTGCTGAAAAATGCATGCCAGTAACAACCACCCATCAGCGCCGTCGTCGTGTGCCATGGTGGGATGAAGAAGTGGCAAATGCTGTTAGAGATAAAAAGAGAGCTTTAAATCTTTTTAAAAGACATCCTACGGCAGAAAACATTGTTAACTTTAAACGTCTGCGAGCGCGAGCTCGCCGAATCATTTTAGAAAAGAAGCGACTGTCTTTTAAAACGTATGTCTCAACTCTTACTCCACAGACATCGCCATCTGAAGTTTGGACTAAGATAAGATCAATAACGGGAAAGAAATTTCCTACCACCTCACCCGTGTTAGATATTAATGGAGAGTTGGTAACAGATATACATAAATTAGCGGACGAATTTGCTCGTCACTTCCAATCGACAAATGATTCAATAAACTATAATGAAGATTTTCGCACGAATAAAGTCAATATGGAAATTCCACTGGATTTTACAGAACCAGCTGAATCCTACTACAATGCCCCTTTTACCTTGGATGAGCTGGAAAAAGCTCTGAATGAAACTAAAGATTCATCGCCGGGTCAAGATACCATTAGCTATAATATGTTAAAACACCTACCTGTCACCGCCAAACTTGAATTATTACAATTATTTAATCAAATCTGGAGAGAAGGACCTTACCCAGAACAATGGCAGGAGTCAATTATAATTCCACTTTTAAAACCTGGCAAGGACCCCAAAGTAGCATCTAATTATCGCCCAATATCGTTAACGAGTTGTCTCAGTAAGACCCTTGAGAAAATGGTCAGCTTTCGTTTGATGTGGCTCTTAGAGAAATACGGCCTGTTATCTAAATATCAAATGGGCTTTCGTAAATTTAGATCAACAAATGATCAACTAGTCTACATAGAAAATGCCATTCAAACCAGTTTTTTAAATAGAAATCATATTACGGCGGTTTTCTTTGATCTTGAAAAAGCCTACGATATGACGTGGCGATATGGTGTACTTCAAACACTACATCAGTGGGGCCTGAGAGGCTGTTTGCCAAGATTTATTGCCAGTTTCCTATCCAACAGGAAAATTAAAATCCGAGTTGGAAATATTCAATCGGACGCCTATACAATCGAGAATGGCATACCTCAAGGGTCCACACTGAGTGTAGTGCTATTTTCAATAGCCGTAAATAGTTTATTGATAGATATGGACCATAGAGTTGGGAGGAGTCTATACGTAGACGATCTTTGTATTTTCTATGCAGGGAATAACTTTGACGATATAAATTCAACCTTACAAGAAACCATAGACGCTGTTGTAGACCGAGCCGAAAATCGGGGTTTTCACTTTTCTACGCAGAAAACCCAGTGTGTGCATTTTTGCAGGTTGAGGTCCTGCAATCGTAACCCTCAACTCACAATAAATGGAGTGCCTATAATAAATAAACCTGAAGTCAAATTTCTAGGGGTAACGTTTGACAAAAAGCTACTTTGGGGCCCTCACATTCAGAACTTGGCAGCCTCTTGTAAAAAGAGAATTAATATTATTAGATGCCTATCAAGCATTAAATGGGGTGCAGATAGACACATACTATTAAACGTTTATAAGAGTTTAATTTTATCAAAACTCGACTATGGGTCAATAGTGTACGGCGCAGCTCGTCAAACACATCTGAAAGCACTAGATCAGATCCATTCGACGGGAATAAGACTAGCTTTGGGAGCTTTTAGGACTAGTCCTACTGTATCTCTATATTGTGAATCCGGTATTCCACCATTAAAGTATCGAAGATACAGCTCACTTATAAACTATGGAGTAAACATATGGGCCCAACCGCGTCATCCTAATCATACTTTGCTATTCAACGAGGAGCAAGTCGCACAGTATAGGACTAGACCCACTAGAACACGCCCAGCAGGAATTCGGTTACAAGCTACGCTGCAGGAACTCAATGAAACATTACAACCAGTCTATCATATTGGAAATTACGAAGTGCCCCCTTGGCGAATTCAGATGCCTAGAGTAGATTTTTCTTGTTTACAAGGTGCAAAGAAGGATGTTAACATTAAACTATTTTTAAATAACTTTCGAAATATATTAGATCACAATCCTGATGCCGAAGTAATATATACGGACTGATCGAAGACAGACGTGGGGGTTGGTTGCGCTTTTATTAACTCTAACGACTCGTATCATTGGAAAATACACCAAGCTGCTAGTTAATTTACAGCTGAACTATATGCATTATGGCAAGCGTTACGCAGTATAGAGTTTTCTAATAAATCAACCTTCTTAATCTGTACCGATTCATTGAGTTCACTGCAGGCGATATTAAATAAATTCTCACTTGATCCTCTAGTTCAAGAAACACAAGCATTACTGGATTGGCTTCATCGTACACATAAAGACATAACCCTTGTCTGGACACCTGGACATGTAGGTATTCAGGGAAACGAAAAAGCCGATCAAGCAGCTAAGTTAGCTGTAGAACAGGATCAATTAGAAGATATATGTATACGACCAAACGATCTAAAAAGCTATTTGAAAGAGAAAGTTTTGAACCTGTGGCAAATAAAGTGGAACGAAATAGACACACACCTTAAAGCAATAAAACCGATAATAATTACACCTAGAAAGAATAGAAGTCGTTTAACACGCCACGAACAAACGATTATTACTCGCTTACGGATAGGCCATACGAGACTAACATCCTCTCATCTTCTACAAGGCCTTGAACCCCCTATCTGCCTTGAATGTCAAAGTCAGCTTACCGTAAGGCATATCTTAGTGGAGTGTCCCACATATAATGAAGCCCGCCTAAGAAACTCTCTTCCAAATAATATTATTGAAAGTTTGTCAGTTGAAAACGAAAACAATGTCTTAGAATTCTTAAGACGCATAGATCTATTAAACAAACTATGATATTAACTTATTAAGAGTTATTTATTTAATACGTACTAGTTATTAATTCATTCTATATACACCGTTTTATTAATTTATTTAAATACCGATATAGCTTTATTTATTTTATTTCTACACTTTTTATATATTTATTTAGTTTACAAATCTATTTATTTACAATTTTATATATACAATAATTTTATAGTGCACTTGTCTCATATCCCTTGTTTTGTTTTACTCTGTATGTCTATTTATATGTATATTTTATCGAACTCATGTTTTATGTATTGTATATCCGTTTTATTCGTTATTAAACACGGAGATTACTACTAATCTCTAAAACTGATCGTTTGAATCATCTTTCTGCAAGGGTATCTAACCTTGATAGGCGGCTAATAACCATAGACGTTGATGCCGCTAACCCATTAAAAAAATAATAATAATAATAATAATAATAATAATAATAATAATAATAATAATAATAATAATAATAATAATAATAATATTTCCCCGCAGGGTGGCTGAAAGCGGGCAGCCATTGGGGAGTAGCGCCCCCACGGGTACCAGCTCAGTACACCTCGTTCCAACACACATACCTGCCCGTAAACACAACCATATAAACACACAGTTCTAATTTAACCTAAATACACATACACTACACACACGTACACTGCATACGGGCAGGTCACCAACACGCACACTCATTCCTTGTTTGACAGCGTGGGGAACTAGTAGCAGTCTGAGATCCTTGGGCTCGCCTGCTGGAGGGTACAGCGGATAAAACTGGGTTCCGGGGTGTGCACTCCCAGGCTGCAAGGTAGTACAGGGGCCCGGGTCGGTCTAGCCAACATGACCTGGCTGCCCTATCAACTTGCGAAAATCTCGCTTATGCCGTAATGCCAGGTGGCGCCTGGACCGGGAACCTTGCGGTATAATGCGGGGGGCTCCGTCGAGGCCACCAGAGTCGGGTTCTTTGGAATCCTTTGGCTGTTGCTGGTTCCTCAAGCTGCCAAACATGAAAAGGAATGAAAAACACATACTCTCGTACATACACACTTTTTACACAAATTATTAAAATCAAAATGAATACAGACAATACAGACAACGTTGCAAAAGTGCCCCTTGCACAAACAGAGCGTCCCGGCTCCACTCCCATACCTCCTACCTTTTCCTGCTCCTCCCAGAATTTCCTAGAGAACGAGAGAACATCCTCCCTCTCTCCTCATTTTCCACTTCATTCAAATGAAGCGGTATTCATTCGCGCCTGGTATTCAATCGCCAGGCAAGAGAAAAAAGCTAAGTGATTCGTTAGGTGAGACAGACAATGAGACTGAAACTGGTAGTTCAAAGAAATTACCTATCAGTTATTCTAAAATTAATTTCTTATTGATTACAAGAGAAGAAGGTTCGTTCAGTAAAGTAAGTCCGTTTTTAATTTGTCGCAGTTTGAAAAGACAAGTTGGCGATGTTAAGAATGTGAAGAAAATAAATGAGGGTCTATTAGTTGAAAGCTCTAGTAAAGAACAAACGAAACGGTTGTTAGAATTAACTTCACTTGATAATTTAAAAATTAAAGTATCGATTCATAAAACGCTCAACTTTGTAAAAGGTGTGATAACATGTAAAGATCTGGATAATTGTAGCATAGAAGAGATTAAAGAAGAAACATTAAGATCGAGATCTATTGTAGACATAAAACGACTTACCTACAAAAGACAGGGCGAGGTAATAAATACCTCTTCGTATGTTGTTACGTTTATGGGGACCGTTCTTCCAGAGCGGATTAAGTTAGCATTTTACTCGCTGCCAGTTCGCCCCTACATACCGGCTCCTTTGCGCTGCTTTAGGTGCCAGCGATTTGGTCACGCAGCGATGAATTGTCGTAAAGACCAAATATGCGTGTGCGGAAAGGCAATACATCAAGGCGTTCCTTGCGAGACTCCGGTAGTTTGTGTTAACTGTGGAGACAACCACCCGGCAAACTATAGGAACTGCTCGATGTATAAGCAAGAAGTAGCAATCCAAAAAATAAAAGTGACTAAACGTATCAGCTATTTTGATGCCAGGCGTGAAGTAATGTTGAATACTCCCTCGATAGTCACTGGTCAAACTGCTTCCTATGCTCGAATCGCTGCGAAACCCATACAACCACCTGCAACATTAGATCAAAAGCTATTAGTTAGTGCACTTGTCCCTGAAATTATCAAAATCATTGAAGCGCATTTAAAAACTTTGAACATGATTCGTACCACTCCCCCAAAAGCCCTTCCTTCTGAAACTTCGGTCCCTTTAAATCCCTCCCCCCATTCACCCTTTTTATTTCTACCACCACCAGAACCAACTACGTCTACACCATTAAACAATAATATAAGTGATTCTACCCTCTCAATAAATATGGATACTAGCCTGGATACCTTTTCCACCAATACTAGTTTCCCAAGACCCCCATCACAATCCAAACAATCCCCCCAACTTTTCTTCAAATCTCCTACTCCATCTTCTAATTCTAAAGAATCTCAGGATAGTTTTATCAGAAATAAGGAAACATCAATTGACTTAACCTTAACATCCCCTACCCTAACACCTCTGAACTCAGGTTCAGATGCTGAAATGCTCCCATTCACAGGGACGACAAAGAAGAAAAAGGGTTGGCCTAAGGGCGTCCCGAGAAAACCCAGAGAAAGTAGTAAAGATCGTCTCTCCCAATAATCCATAATTACTAATGGATAATATTCTCCAGTGGAACATAAACGGTATTAAAAGCCATAATGGCGAATTGAAGACGTTACTTACAGAAAAAATGCCTATTTGCATAGCATTACAGGAAACCCATTTAAGACCGGAAGAGCAGCACGACATCAAAGGTTATACTATCGTTCGAAAAGACGTCATGCCTGACTATCGAGCCAGAGGAGGCGTGGCAATCCTTACAAAAGATTTCATTCCAACGCAAGTCATAAACGTAAATACAGAACTGCAAATAGTTGCTGTAAAAATCTTTTACCCATTTGCGATAACAATTTGCAATGTTTACTTACCAGACATTCATTGGGAAGTAGAGGATCTACGCAATGCAATTCGTCAATTACCTAGTCCGTTTTTACTTCTGGGGGACTTTAATTCTCATAACCCGATCTGGGGTTCAGATCACTTAGACATCCGTGGCCGTAATCTAGAAAACCTCTTTGAGGAACTAAATTTGGTCATCTTTAACACGGGCAAAGGTACTTACCTTAACTCTAGATCGAATAATTTTTCTGCCATAGACCTCTCCATCTGTTCTCCAGAAGTTGCTCACTCTTTTTCTTGGGACGTGCTCGACGATCTCTACTTCTCAAACCATTTTCCTGTAATGCTGGAATATGCTACTTCCCGTTCGCAATTACATTTACAAGGCTGCCGTAGGAAGTTTATAGAAAATAAGGCTGATTGGTTGCATTTTCAGAACAATACTACCACCTTAAATTTGAGCGACAACATTACCTCTTCCGTTAACTCTGTCACACAGACTATCGTATCAGCTGCTGAAAAATGCATGCCAGTCACAACCAACCATCAGCGCTCCCGTCGTGTGCCATGGTGGGATGAAGAAGTGGCAAACGCTGTTAGAGATAAAAAGAGAGCTTTAAATCTTTTTAAAAGACATCCTACGGCAGAAAACATTGTTAACTTTAAACGTCTTCGAGCGCGAGCTCGCCGAATCATTTTAGAAAAGAAGCGACTCTCTTTTAAAACGTATGTCTCAACTCTTACCCCTCAGACATCGCCATCTGAAGTTTGGACTAAGATAAGATCAATAACGGGGAAGAAATTGCCTACCACCTCACCTGTGTTAGATATTAATGGAGAGTTGGTAACAGATGTACATAAATTAGCGGACGAATTTGCTCGTCACTTCCAATCGACAAATGATTCAATAAACTATAATGAAGATTTTCGCGCGAATAAAGTCAATATGGAAATTCCACTGGATTTTACAGAACCAGCTGAATCCTACTACAATGCCCCTTTCACCTTAGATGAGCTGGAAAAAGCTCTGAATGAAACTAAAGATTCATCGCCGGGTCAAGATACTATTAGCTATAGTATGTTAAAACACCTACCTGTCACTGCCAAACTGGAATTATTACAATTATTCAATCAAATCTGGAGAGAAGGACCTTATCCAGAACAATGGCAGGAGTCAATTATAATTCCACTTTTAAAACCTGGCAAGGACCCCAAAGTAGCATCTAATTATCGTCCAATATCGTTAACGAGTTGTCTCAGTAAAACCCTTGAGAAAATGGTCAGTTTTCGTTTGATGTGGCTCTTAGAGAAATACGGCCTGTTATCTAAATATCAAATGGGTTTTCGTAAATTTAGATCAACAACTGATCAATTAGTCTACATAGAGAATGCCATTCAAACCAGTTTTTTAAATAGACATCATGTTACGGCGGTATTCTTTGATCTTGAAAAAGCCTACGATATGACGTGGCGATATGGGGTACTTCAAACACTGCATCGGTAGGGCCTGAGAGGCTGTCTGCCAATATTTATTGCCAGTTTCTTATCCGACAGGAAAATCAAAATCAGACTTGGAAATGTTCAATCGGACGCCTATACGATCGAGAATGGCATACCTCAAGGGTCCACACTGAGTGTAGTGCTATTTTCAATAGCAGTAAACAGCTTATTGTTAGATATAGATCATAGAGTTGGGAGGAGTCTATACGTAGATGACCTTTGTATCTTCTACGCAGGGAGCAGCTTTGAGGATATACATTCAACACTGCAGGAATCCATTGACGCTGTAGTAAATCGGGCCGAAGATCGCGGTTTTCGTTTTTCCACACAGAAAACACAGTGTGTTCATTTCTGCAGGTTGAGATACTGTCATCAAAATCCTCAACTTACAATAAATGGTCTACCTATATCTAATAAGCCAGAAATAAAGTTCTTAGGAGTTACGTTTGACAGAAAACTACTTTGGGGTCCTCACATTCAAAACTTAGCAGCCAATTGCAAAAAACGATTGAATATCATTAGGTGCTTATCTAGTATAAAATGGGGCGCAGATAGAAGCATACTCCTAAACGTGTACAGAAGTATGATTTTGTCCAAACTGGATTATGGATCAATAGTATACGGTGCCGCACGTCAATCGCACTTAAAGGTACTAGACCAAATTCATTCGACGGGTGTGAGACTTGCTCTAGGGGCTTTTAGAACCAGTCCTACATTATCTTTATACTGCGAATCGGGAATACCACCGTTAAAATATCGAAGGTATCGTTTACTCATAAATTATGGGATAACTATATATGCTCAACCACGACACCCCAATAATGCTTTGTTATTTAATGATGAACAAACTACTCTATATATGGCTAGACCCACTAGAACTCGTCCTGCTGGAATACGTCTACACGCCATATTGCAAGAACTCAGTGAAACATTGCAGCCAGTTTATCAGATAGGAAATTATGAAGTACCACCTTGGCGAATTCACCTACCCCAAATGGACCTCTCTTGCTTGCAAGGAGGGAAAAAAGATGTTAATCCCAAATTATTTCTCAACCACTTTAAAAACTTTTTAGATCACCATCCTAGAGCCGAAATTATTTATACAGATGGTTCCAAGTCGGAAAATGGAGTTGGTAGTGCCTTTATCATTCTTGACGACTCTTATCACTGGAAGCTACATGAAGCCGCTAGTTCATTTACAGCGGAGTTATATGCACTATGGCAAGCGCTTCATAGTATATATTTTTCTAATAAATCCAAGTTTTTAATTTGCACAGATTCACTGAGTTCTTTGCAGGTGTTATCAAATAGAATTTCATTGGATCCTTTAGTTCAGGAAGTACAAGCATCACTTGACTGGCTCTATAATAAAGAAAAAGAAATAACTCTAGTCTGGACACCTGGCCACGTAGGGATCCAGGGTAATGAGAAAGCTGACGAGGCAGCTAAACTCGCAGTGGAACATGACCAACTAGAGAATATCTGCATACGGCCAAAGGATCTGAAAGATTACTTAAAGGAGAAAGTTCTAAACCTGTGGCAATTAAAATGGGGCGAAGTTGACACACAACTTAAAACAATAAAACCGCTAATAAAACCGTCGAAGAAAAAAAATCATCTAACACGCCACGAACAAACCATTATTACCCGTTTACGTATAGGACACACCAGATTAACATCATCCTACCTGTTACAGGGTTTCGAACCCCCCATCTGCCAACACTGCCAAAGACAACTGACAGTAAGGCATATACTGGTGGATTGTCCTTCCTATAATGAAGCTCGTTTAAGAACATCTCTTACAAATAATATTAGCGAAATTCTGTCAATAGGAAATGAAGACAACGTTCTAGAATTTATAAAGAGTATAGATCTAGCAAATAAATTATAATTTAACACGTAGTTATTTTACTCAGTATACACAAAACTTTTTTATTTATATATTTCATACACTTATATTCTTATATTCATTTTATTTACATATATTTTACATATTATTTACAATTCTATTTATTTACAATTTTATTTATTTACAATTTTATTTATTTACAATTTTATATATACAATCATTTTATCGTAAATTTGTTTCGTACTCAGTCGTTTATCCCTAAGCCTCATGTTCAATTATCTCCACACTGTTCGTCTATGTATGTGAATTTTATTGAACCAATATTTTATTTATATATATATATATATATATATTTATACTGTATATAATGTTATTATATGAGACTATAAGTCACAGTATTATTTCGTTTCATAAACGAAACTCGTAAAGCGGCTAATAACCTAAGCTGTTGATGCCGCTAAAACTTTAAAAAAAAAAAAAAAAAAAAAATCCTCCTCCTTATTATAAATATAACCCTTCACCAGTATTAGAAGATGAACATACCTTAATGTATTGGGATAGACAAATACTTACAGACCGCGCAGTGACAGCCAATCGTCCTGACATCTTTGTCATTGACAAAAAAGAAAAACTTGGTGTGATTATAGATATAGCTATACCACTATCACATAATATCAAGAAAACGGAGATAAATAAAATCAATAAATATGAAGATCTAGCGATAGAAATAAAAAGAATATGGGGACTAAATAATGTAAAAATAATACCTGTGGTAATATCCGCTGATGGTGTTGTCACAAGCTCATTTTCAAAACATATAAATGCTTTAAAATTACCTGCTGGACTGCTTATCATCATTCAGAAAGCAGTTATTTTGGAAACCTGTCGCATAGTTCGGAAGTTCTTGGGATAAGAGAACGGAATTGAATTATTCTTTCTCTTACTATTTAATACCGGAGAAATCCGTGAAAAATAAATAAAAATAATAATAATAATAATAATAATAATAATAATAATAATAATAATAATAATAATAATAATAATAATAATAATAATAATAATAATAATAATAATAATAATAATAATAATAATAACCCGCAGGGTGGCTGAAAGCGGGCAGCCATTGGGGAGTAGCGCCCCCACGGGTACCAGCTCAGTACACCTCGTTCCAACACACATACCTGCCCGTAAACACAACCATATACACACAGTTTTTCTAAATTATACCCAAACACACCTACACTACAAACACGTACACTGCATACGGGCAGGTCACCAACACGCACACTCATTCCTTGTTTGACAGCGTGGGGAGCTAGTGGTAGTCTGGGATCCTTGGGCTCGCCTGCTGGAGGGTACAGCGGATAAAACTGGGTTCCGGGGTGTGCACTCCCAGGCTGCAAGGTAGTACAGGGGCCCGGGTCGGTCTAGCCAACATGACCTGGCTGCCCTATCAACTTGCGAAAATCTCGCTTATGCCGTAATGCCAGGTGGCGCCTGGACCGGGAACCTTGCGGTATAATGCGGGGGGCTCCGTCGAGGCCACCAGAGTCGGGTTCACAGGAATCCTTTGGTTGTTGCTGGTTCCTCAGGCTGTCAAACACTCAAAGGAATAAAATCCATGCACGCTACACTTACACACACACAAATAAATACTTTTTAACAATTATTAATATGGAAGTTCAAACAGTAAATGAAGTTTCAAAAGTGCCCCTTGCCAGTACAACGGAGCTTCCCGGCTCCACACCTGTCCAAACCAGTCCCCAATCCCAAATTAACCCTATCCCTACCCCTATCCCTGTCATTCCCCAGCCTAGTATCAGCGGAGAAAATTTAGGCGATAACAACGTTCAATCTCCGCATAAAAGAAAAAAATTAGGCGAGTCATCGCCAGAGATAGTGGAGCCAATACGAGATAAAGTACCGATTAGTTATTCGAGAATAAATTATGTGGTAATCGAAAGAGAAGACGGCGCAGATTTTTCTGGTGTTAGTCCTTTTGTTATATCGCGTACTCTAAAAAACTTAGTAGGAGAAGTTCAGAATGTAAGGAAGGTTAAAGAAGGTTTATTGATAGAATTGAAGGATAAGGAGCAAACAAAACGTCTATTCAAAGTCGACTTGTTTGACAAATTTAAAGTAAAAGTGTATGCTCATAAAACGTTAAATTATGTTAAAGGCATTGTCACGTGTAAAGATCTGAATAATTGTTCCATTGATGAAATAAAAAGCGAGCTAAAATCTCAAAAAGTCGTAGAAGTCAAAAGACTTACTACCAGGAGACAGGGAGAAGTTCAAGAGACAGCCTCGTATCTCCTAACATTTATCGGAACTCGTTTGCCAGAACGCATAAAAGTGGCTTTTTATTCGTTGACGGTTCGACCATATATACCCGCGCCTCTACGATGCTTCCAGTGCCAACGATTTGGGCATACGGCGATGAACTGCCGTAGGGAGCAGATCTGCGTATGTGGAAAACCGGTTCACCAAGGGAGACAATGCGAAGGTCCCTTGAAGTGTATTCATTGTGACGGTGAGCATTCTGCCAGGTCTTTCAACTGCCCCGTTTATAAGCAAGAGGTTGCGATTCAGAAAATTAAGACCTTGAAAAGACTTAGCTATTATGAAGCTAAACAAGAATACCTTCGCATATCACCACCTGCGCAGCAGGTTACCTACGCCAGGGTAGCTCAACAGCAGCCACAGTCCTCCATTTCAGTACTTCTGCCAGAGATAAAGAAGATGATCACGGAAGCAGTAATAAACACCTTAGAAAAATACCAAATTTCTGGAAAAACACCCTTAACACCTTTACCTAATATTACACCCTTAACCCACACTATCCATTCTTTTGTCCCATCTCAATATGATATCCAGAAGATTCAACCCACAACAAGTCTTCCTCCCATTGAAGACCCTCCTGATCCCACCTGTCCAATCCTAGATCTGACGGGTCCTTCTACCCAAAATAGCCACCTCTCGTCAGAAGAATCAGAAGCACCTCTTAGTCAAACCTTAAAAACCTTTAAAACAGTAAAAACCAAGAAGAAAAAAGGTTGGCCTAAGGGCAAACCAAGAGGTTCTCAAGGTTCATCGCATTTCAGCAATTAATATATTTAACCTCGGCCATTTGTTTTTTCTACTTTGTAATTCATCATCATTGTAATTCATATCTTTTAAATTTATCTTCATGGACAATATTACAATATTTAAACAAACGACGCACATTATTTCCTGGAATTGTCGAGGGTTTATCAACAATCTAAGCCATCTTCAGTTGCTGGTAGCCGAGAACTCTCCGTGGCTCTTATGTCTACAGGAGTCGCTTTTTAAAGAGAATAATATCTATCGACTAAAGGGTTACTGCTGTGAACGTCGTGATGCTCCAGCAAACATCCGAGTTCGCGGCGGCGTGGCTATTTTTATCAGAGAAGGGGTGTTATACGAATCGATCGCTCTTCTAAGCGATTTGGAAGCTGTTGCTATTCGAATCACCCACCCCTTCACTGCAACAGTCTGCTGTCTGTATCTTCCTCCTGGCCCTAGAGACTCCTGGTCACCAGACGACATAGAAGAACTCATCCGGCAATTACCAAGCCCGTATATTATCACAGGAGATTTAAACGCTCATAGCACCACCTGGGGTTCTACCACGACCGACGGTCATGGCCGCATGTTGGAAAGGTTTCTAGAGCAGTACGATGTTTGTCTTTTAAATACTGGCGATAAGACTCATTTTGTGGCTGAAAATGGTACCTTTTCGGCGATAGATATAACACTTTCTTCTCCGTCTTTAGCATCACGCTTAGAATGGTCGATCATTCCTGACCTACACAATAGCGATCACTTCCCACAAGCAATCGATTTTCTTGACGTTAACGTCAACTTTGACGTCGCACGACCGCAACGATGGTTGTTAGATAAGGCGAACTGGCAGTTATTCGAGGAGACAGTTTTTCTCCCTGTAGTTACTGAGAATGTCGATGCCAGTGTAGCAGCCATAACGTCTGCAGTGGTTGAAGCAGCAACTAGGGCTATACCTAAGTCATATACCCACGGTACGAGATCTCGGATCCCTGTACCGTGGTGGAACGATGAGATCAAAGCTGCCATTGCAGACAAACGACGAGCATTTCGTTTATTTCGAAATAACCCAACGGTCAACAACCTCGTCGAATTTAAACGGTCTAAAGCTAAGGTACGGAAGTTGGTGCTAGACTCTAAACGGAAGTCGTGGGCAGATTACGTCTCATCAATAAATAGTGATGCCACCGCTAAAGATGTATGGAGGAAAGTGCATACTATTCGGGGTCGGTACAATCAAACTCCTATTCAGATCCGAAGCAGAAACCAGATAGTTTGCGATACAGGTGAAGTTTCCAACCTACTAGCCCAGCATTTTGCTAACGTCAGCAATGATCACAGCTATACAGAAGCATTTCGTAGGACCAAACCTCAGTTGGAGCGTCCTCTTGATTTTATAACCGAAGAATCAAAAGTTTACAACCTTCCGTTCACATTAGAAGAACTGGAGCATGCTCTTAGTTTTTGCTCTAGATCCGCTCCAGGTCCTGATTTTGTTACCTACGAAATGCTAAATCATTTGCCGCCGACGGAGAAAAAAACGCTTCTTGATCTCTTTAACAAGATTTACAGCAGTGGGCAGTACCCGTCGAGTTGGAGAGAGGCAACCGTCGTGCCTCTCCCAAAGAATGGTGAAAAAATCGTCGAAGTGTCTCACTATAGGCCAATTTCACTAACGTGCACCATGAGCAAACTACTCGAGCGAATGGTCAATACCCGCCTAGTTTGGTTTTTGGAGGATAGCGACGTGCTGGACAACTACCAGTTCGGTTTTCGGAAAAACCGATCGACAACTGATGCTCTGATCCAACTGGAACATGCAGCACAAGTAGCTTTCGGCAAACGTCATCACATGATCGCTTTATTTGTCGATTTAAATAAAGCATACGACACAACGTGGCGCTATGGCATTTTGGAGCGCCTGCATGGCTGGGGCATGAGGGGTAACCTACCGACGTTCATCGCTGAGTTCCTGAGAGACAGATACATCAGAGTTCGCGTGGGAACTACCCTCTCTGACAGAACTACAATTGAAAACGGCGTCCCTCAGGGTTCGTCAATCAGCGTTACTCTCTTCATCATAGCAACTATCGGTCTCCTTTCCAACATCGGTCCTGGCGTCTACGGTTGTCAGTACGTGGACGACATTGTGCTGTATACAATCGACCCCTCCATAGACAACGCGCAAGATCGACTGCAATCGGCACTCGATACACTGGTGCATCGGGCAGAAAGTAGGGGTTTCAGTTTTTCCATCTCAAAGAGCAGGGGCCTGCATTTCTGCAGAAAGCGCTCTTGTATCAGAGACCCCGAAATCTTGCTCAAGGGCGAAACAGTCGGTTTCGTCGATGCCGTAAAATTTCTAGGACTAACTTTCGATCGTCGCTTAAGATGGCACGAACATATTGTTAATCTTGCTGGTCACTGTAGGAAAACGCTGAACGTATTAAAATGTCTCGCCAATACGAGATGGGGTGCGGACAGAGAATGTCTCTTAAGGGTGTACTGCGCAATTATTCTATCAAAACTAGATTATGGTTCTGCTGTCTATTCCTCCGCAAGACAATCGGTTTTGCGTCGCTTAGATGCAATACACCATGCAGGTATCAGGTGGGCAACAGGCGCGTTCCGTACCAGTCCAGTACAGAGCCTGCTGTGTGAGGCTAGTGTACCTTCACTGGAGAGACGGCGCGACCTGTTGTTAGCGAACTACGTCTTAAAGGTAGCAGCCTGTCCGTCAAACCCCAACTTTAATCTCTTTCACGACCCTGCACATCGAAGATTTTTCAATCGGAATACCACTGCCACCAGACCTGCCATTATCAGAGCCGTCGAAATACTTGATCGTTTATCAATATCCGTAGATATCGCAGGAGTTCATTCGGTAGACCGAAATCACGTGCCTCCGTGGATTGTGCCTTCGGCAGACTGTCGTCTCGATTTGCTACCACTTTCGAAGCAACAGACCGTCCCGGAACAGTATCGTACCGGATTTCGAGAACTCCTGTCGAATTATACCGACTACATTTATATATACACTGACGGCTCAAAGTCATTAAATGGTGTTGGGTGTGCAGTGTATACCTCGGAATTTAGCGGGTCGTGGTCCTTACCGTCGGAATCCAGTGTCTACACTGCCGAGTTATGTGCCATCTTTCAAGCGTTGTCATTTTGTCTCCGTTCACTTCACAGTCATTTTTTAATATGTTCAGACTCTTCCGCCGCAATTTCTTCTGTCACAAGTAACTTTCCCAATGGACCCATTGTCAGCATACTGATAGATCTTCGCTCCAGACTACATGTAGCAGGAAAGAGCATTGTTTGGGTATGGGTGCCCGGTCATGTTGGTATCGAAGGCAATGAACGAGCCGATCATCTAGCCAAGGGCGCAGCATATTCGGCTCGGCTTCCGGATATGATTCGTGTACCAGTATCGGACCTGAAGATCAAAGTAAAGCAAAGTCTATTTGCAGAATGGCAACAAAATTGGATCTCTACCGAATCAAAAATGCGACTGGTTAAGCCTTCTGTTGCCAGGTGGGTGTGCCCTTCTAAGTTTACGCGAAGAGAACAGGTGATTTTAACCAGACTTCGCATTGGGCATACCCGTCTCACCTCTATCCATCTCTTACGAGGTGAACCGGCACCGGTCTGCAACTACTGTCAGAGCACGCTCACAGTGAAACATATATTAGTTCAGTGTGTACAATATGCAATTCATAGGCAAGATCACAATATTGCAGGCACTGTGGCAGAGGTATTAAGTAACAATGTCTCTTCTATTGAAAGGCTATTTAGTTACCTCCGCTCAATTGGACTGTTGCTTAAATTTTAATGTTTTATGTATTTTTTTTTTCTCTCTCTTCATGTAATATATTTTATTGTTATCTTTTTTTTATTTATACAATTTTATCTATACAATTATTTTATGTATATATACATCCACATGGTAAATATTGTCAGTTCTAAATGTCTTTAGGTATATTAATTTTACTTACAATATAGTATTAGTATAAAATTTATTATCATAAAATTAAGTGTAAGGCCATTTTTCGTTACAATTTCATACAAGTAAGTATGATTTAGTTTATAACTCTATTCCATGCGTTATCAAAATTCAACTGTCGATGCGGCGAATAACCTTAGCAGTTGAAGCCGCTAACTAACAAAAAAAAAAAAAAAAAAAAAAAATAATAATAATAATAATAATAATAATAATAATAATAATAATAATAATAATAATAATAATAATAATAATAATAATAATAATAATAATAATAATAATAATAATAATAATAATAATAATAATAATAATAATAATAATAATAATAATAATAATAATAATAATAATAATAATAATAATAATAATAATAATAATAATAATAATAATAATAATAATAATAATAATAATAATAATAATAATAATAATAATAATAATAATAATAAATTATTTCAAGATTATACAGTCTTTGTTTTCAGGTGTATTTAACTCCAAATTTAAGTACTACTGCTACTGCTACTGCTTCTTCTAATATAAACATTGTATCGAAACCACTTACAATTAACAACTGCAAGCAATCTAACTGTAGAATCATCAACCTCCTGTTAATAGGTGATCCAACAAATGGGCATTTCGAACTGTTAAGTACTTTGAAATCTCATTATTATGCTACTAGAAGTACAACGAGATCCTCCACACTATCTGAATCAACTTCTGAAAAATACAGTAATGATATCCTTAACCAAAATAAAAACATGATACAGACAACTTTTACATCGGATATCCGGTCCTTACCTATTAGTTATGCTACAGAGAGATTGGAGAGAGATCATATCAGAACTACTACCGAGGCAATACATGTAGAACAAACCAACGACGAAGAACTCAATCGTACCGGTACTATTAGTTTGCAACCCGATATGGAAGCTGCTGGTAGATCGGAAATAAACCAAAATTTCAGGAAAACATTAAGAGAACACATTAGCAATAAAGTAAAACAAGTAAATAGAACCCGAACTAAACCTAATATACTACGAGTGGAACAAACCAATAGCGAAAAAGAACGTAATCGCACCCATACTTCCAGCTCGCAACCCAGTAGGGAAGCTGCTGGCAAAACGGGAGTTAGACGAATAAGATGGAGCAAGAATATGAATATTGAAATAATGCGTTCCTTCTTTTTCATCAATAATTGTAATGATATACCGCTCGCAGGATGGAGGCAAAAGCTTCATACAGATGTTACAAAAAAGTTTCCAGACCTTGATCTTTCTGAACAAAACGTAGTAGATCGTAAGAACGTTATTACTAGAAAAAAATATCTCTCCGATATAGAAATAGATGAAATTAGGAGAGACATCGGCAGGCAACTACATCATATACAAATAGATCAAGAAATCGTCAATACTGAAAATGCACAAAAGCATTCTGTAGCAACAAGTATTACAGAAGTTGATAATTCAAATTTAGAAATTATTGACAAATTGAAGTCTACCTATAAACTTTTTGAAAACACAAATCCGCATATTCGACCTGGTATACCCATATTAAAGTTTAATAAAGCAACTAACGCAATAATCGAGAAAGTAAATAAATCGCTCTCTTCTCTTCTAAACGATTCTTGCAACCTAGAAGAAATCCACGCAGTAATATATGCAGCTGCAGCAACAGTAACAGAAATGAATGGACAAGCTACATTAGACTACATTAACACTACCAGAAAACTAAAACAAAATGTTCTTGGATGGAAAGAAAGATTGATTAAAAACATAGATACACTTCGAGCAGAGCGTGATATAATAAAAGAATATTTAAAAGGCAACACAGGAAAAAAAGTACAATGGAAGATACACAACATATGCCAAAAATATGACATACAGGAAGACAAAATCATGCATTCAAAATTGATAGATATACAAGACATTCTCACACAAAAACTAAAAGTTAAAGGAGCTAGACTAACCAGATATAATGAAGCAACTAAACGAAAGACACAAAACAACAAATTTTACAATAACCAAAAACAGTTCTATAGAGAACTAGATTCTCCAAGAGAACAAGAACCACAAGCGCTACCTAAAAAGGAAGAATGTCTTCAATTTTGGAAATCTATATGGGAAACTTCCGAAAATTATGACTTAGAATCGCCCTGTATAGAACAGATCAAAAACTCTACTTCTGACATAACTGCTATGCCAGAACAATTAATAACTGAACAAGACATCATTACAGCTCTAAGACATAGTTCGAACTGGAAAGCACCTGGCCCTGATCGCTTACAATCATTTTGGCTAAAACAATTCACGAGCGTACATCCAAATCTGGCAACTGCATTTAACAAGGCATTAGATAATCCAGCAACTATTCCGAATCATTTATCAACAGGCAAAACAATACTACTTTACAAAGGAGGTGACCCAACTAAACCTAGTAATTACAGACCTATCACTTGTTTATCAACTATATACAAACTATTCACCGCAATTATTAATGCAAAAATCTACAAACATTGCAGTGAAAACAACATCATAGCTGTAGAACAAAAAGGCTGTACTAAAGAATCTATGGGTTGCAAGGAACAAATTACAATAGATGCCATTGTAATGAAACATGCCCAAACTCGAAAGAGGAATTTATATGTAGGATATGTAGATTACTCCAAAGCATTTGATTCAGTTCCACATAACTGGCTAACAGAAATTTTAAAGTTGTATAAAATCAATGAAAACATAAAAAATGTACTTACCCACCTTATGTCTTCATGGAGAACGAATTTACATCTGCAAGATCAAAATCTTGGTGTCATAAAAATAAACCGTGGCACATATCAAGGAGATAGTCTGAGTCCAATGCTGTTCTGTCTAGCTATTAATCCACTGTCATCGCTGCTGCAATCTGCTGGTTATGGCTATCGGCTAGATTTACAAAATACAAATAAAAAAATTTCACATCTTTTGTTTATGGACGATTTGAAGTTATACGCTGAAAACAAGAATCAACTAGGATCTCTCATAAAGACCACACAAATATTTAGTAATGCAATTAAAATGTCTTTTGGTATGAAAAAGTGTGCCACAATAAGCATTAAAAATGGTGTACAACACACAGAAAATGAAAATATAGAGAATTTTAAAAGTTTGAATCAGCAGCAAATCTATAAATACCTAGGCATTCCGCAGAATAGATCTATTAATCACATGGAAGTAAAACGGAATTTCTTTGTAGAATATCGTAGACGTTTAACGAAACTTCTTAATACAAAACTAAATTCAAAAAACCTATTCACGGCTATAAACGCTTGGGCTGTATCCAATCTCTCTTACACTTTTGGAATAATTAAATGGACTGACACTGACTTAGCAGAATTGGACAGACTCACACGAAGACTATTAACAAAATTCAGAACTCATCATCCTAAAGCTGCAACCGAACGACTATACTTATCACGAAAATGGGGAGATAGGGGTTTGATAAACATTCAAGAACTATGTAGAACACAAGAAGCTAATTTAAGAAAGTACTTCCTAGCATCTGAAAATCCGCTTATACAGGCAGTTAAGAATTGTGATAATAAATTCACTCCCTTAAGTTTAGGTAACCCGAACTACCTAAACAAATCAATCAATAAAGAACAGCAGATCAACAGCTGGAAAGAAAAGGCAATACACAGCAAATATCCTAAAATCTTGGACACTGATGGTATAAACAAAACCATGTCTTTGTCGTGGTTAATGAAAGGGCATCTGTACAGTGAAACAGAAGGCTTTATAACTGCTATACAAGATGGTGTTATAAGAACAAAGAACTACGAAAAACATATATTGAAGCTAAACATCATTGATAAATGTCGTAAATGTCAACAAACCGGTGAGACTATTGAACATGTAATAGACGGCTGTCCAGAACTCTCACAAACCGCATATCTGGGCAGGCACAATTTAGCAGCTAAACTTGTTCACCAACGACTAGCAATAAACTACAAACTTATAACGAATCCTCCTCCTTATTATAAATATAACCCTTCACCAGTATTAGAAGATGAACATACCTTAATGTATTGGGATAGACAAATACTTACAGACCGCGCAGTGACAGCCAATCGTCCTGACATCTTTGTCATTGACAAAAAAGAAAAACTTGGTGTGATTATAGATATAGCTATACCACTATCACATAATATCAAGAAAACGGAGATAAATAAAATCAATAAATATGAAGATCTAGCGATAGAAATAAAAAGAATATGGGGACTAAATAATGTAAAAATAATACCTGTGGTAATATCCGCTGATGGTGTTGTCACAAGCTCATTTTCAAAACATATAAATGCTTTAAAATTACCTGCTGGACTGCTTATCATCATTCAGAAAGCAGTTATTTTGGAAACCTGTCGCATAGTTCGGAAGTTCTTGGGATAAGAGAACGGAATTGAATTATTCTTTCTCTTACTATTTAATACCGGAGAAATCCGTGAAAAATAAATAAAAATAATAATAATAATAATAATAATAATAATAATAATAATAATAATAATAATAATAATAATAATAATAATAATAATAATAATAATAATAATAATAATAATAATAATAATAACCCGCAGGGTGGCTGAAAGCGGGCAGCCATTGGGGAGTAGCGCCCCCACGGGTACCAGCTCAGTACACCTCGTTCCAACACACATACCTGCCCGTAAACACAACCATATACACACAGTTTTTCTAAATTATACCCAAACACACCTACACTACAAACACGTACACTGCATACGGGCAGGTCACCAACACGCACACTCATTCCTTGTTTGACAGCGTGGGGAGCTAGTGGTAGTCTGGGATCCTTGGGCTCGCCTGCTGGAGGGTACAGCGGATAAAACTGGGTTCCGGGGTGTGCACTCCCAGGCTGCAAGGTAGTACAGGGGCCCGGGTCGGTCTAGCCAACATGACCTGGCTGCCCTATCAACTTGCGAAAATCTCGCTTATGCCGTAATGCCAGGTGGCGCCTGGACCGGGAACCTTGCGGTATAATGCGGGGGGCTCCGTCGAGGCCACCAGAGTCGGGTTCACAGGAATCCTTTGGCTGTTGCTGGTTCCTCAAGAGGTCAAACAAAAAAAGGAATAACAACTACGCACTTTATATACACACACATCACAAATACACTTTTTTTATTAATTACAAACATGGAAGACAATACAGAAAACAACGTTTTAAAAGTGCCCCTTGCGACGCAACCGGAGCTTCCCGGCTCCACCCCTACTATGAACCCTCCAACCTCTCCCAATTCCTCTATTATCCAACCGCCAGTCTTGGTGGATCACCCACCCAATCCTATTAATCCCCAACCTAGTTTTAGTGGTGACAACTCCAATAATGTCACCAATATTAGTCCTTCGATTAAAAGGAAAAAAGGCGATTCATCGCCCGTGATTGAGATTGTGGAGCCAGCCCGTACGAAAGTACCTATCAGCTACTCAAAAATAAGTTATCTCGTAGTTGAAAGAGAAGATGGTAGAGATTTTTCTAATGTAAGTCCATTCGTTATATCCCGCACGTTGAGAAACCTAGTAGGTGAAGTAAGAAATGTCAGAAAAATAAAGGAAGGTCTGTTGGTTGAGTTAAATGACAAAGAACAGGCGATGCGCTTATACAAAGTGGAGATGTTCGATACATTTAAAGTTAAAGTATATGCCCATCGAACTTTAAACTTCGTTAAAGGAATCATAACCTGCAAAGACCTAAATAACTGTTCTGTAGAGGAAATAAAAATCGAGTTAAAGTCTCAAAAAGTAGTAGAAGTTAAGCAATTAACAGTTAGACGACAGGGTGAAGTCCAAAATACGGCATCATATCTTTTGACTTTTATGGGCACTCGCCTGCCCGAGAGAATCAAAGTGGCGTTCTATTCGTTACCCGTTCGAGCCTACATTCCCGCTCCTCTTAGATGCTTCCGCTGTCAGAGGTTTGGGCATACGGCCTTAAATTGTAGAAGAGACCCAGTATGTATATGCGGTAAGCCGGAGCATCAAGGAAGACCTTGTGAAATACCCTTAAAATGTTTGAATTGCGAAGGTGAGCACTCGGCCAGATCTTTTAACTGCCCTATATACAAGCAAGAGGTAGCAATTCAACGAATAAAAACTCTGAAGCGCTTGAGTTATCCTGAAGCAAAGCAGGAATATTTAAGAATGTCCCCTCCTACTCAACCTATCTCGTATGCAAGAGTAGTGCAAAAACAACAGCAGCCATTAGTTTCAGAATTGTTGCCGGAAATAAAAAAGATGATCGTAGAAGCAGTTAGAACCACAATTGAGAATTATAACATCATTCACCCCAAACCAACCACACTCATACCTTTCACACCTATATCCAAATCCCAAATCATCCCTCCTTTTGAAATATCCAGAGAGGCAACTCCGATGTCACAACCTACAACGGACTCTGAAAACATTCAACCTCCTTTCCAAAAAGTTTCTCTCCCCATCTCTCCAGTCTCTACCCAAAATAAATTTCTATCTCAGAATCTATCGTCGGATTCTGAATCTTCACCCTTAACACTCGTCTTGCCAAAGACGAAAAAGAAAGGATGGCCTAAAGGCAAGCCCAGAGGCCCGAGAAACTCCTCATAGTAGTTATTCTGATTACTCATTATACTTTTTTTTTTTTCTTTCTCCTACTGATAATTAAACAATTTTTCCTTCCTCTTCACAATGATCTTAAATATGCACTTAATTATATATTTACAGATTAATTTCCTCCACTTATGGATAAGTCCAACAACTACATTATACAAATAAATTGTAACGGTCTTATATACCACTATCCAGAAATCAAAAAGATCATTGTTGATAACAACCCGTTTTGTCTGTGTTTCCAAGAAACTAGGTTGAAACCCAACCAAACTTTTAATCTAAGGGGTTATAAATGTTTTCGTGCTGATAACATAGGAGGTGATAGAGCGAATGGAGGTGTAGCTGTCTTTGTTAGGAATGATATATCTGCGGAGGAAGTCGTCCTCAATTCTACCGTTCAAATGATATCAGTCACAGTGTCTCATCCAGTCAAGATGACTATTTGCAATGTCTATTTGCCAAATGGACCAAGGAACAGAGTAGTCATGCAAAACATAGTCGACCAGCTGCCCAAGCCATTTATCCTTTTGGGAGATTTCAACTCTCATAATCAAATGTGGGGGTCAGAAACTACGGATTTGAACGGTAGAATTATGGAAGATATCATTTCTGATAACGATTTATTTCTTTTAAACACAGGACAGCCTACTTATATTAACTCCGGATCTAACTCTTTTTCAAATCTGGATCTAGCGATTTGCTCTCCACCTCTATCCACGAACATAGAATGGAACACGATGGAAGGAGAAATTTTCTCGGATCATATTCCGATATGCATGTCTTTCCCTCATCATGCTAACACCTTGTCACTCCCATCACGGTGGACGACAAAAAAGGCCGACTGGGAAAAGTATACATCGGCTGTACCCGAGGTCCCTTTTACAAATGACATCTCTGAATGCGTTAATAATATAACAACAGCGATTCTAGGAGCAGCCTCAGGTAGCATTCCGAAGTCGTCGGGACGTCTACCAAAAAGAGCAGTACCGTGGTGGAATGATGACATTGCGACTGCAGTTAGAAGGAAGAAGCAGGCATTTAACGACTTTAAAAGAAATCCAACGCCTGAAAAGTGTATAATATTTAAAAAATTCCGTGCCGAAGCAAGGCGGTTAATACAGTGTTCCAAACGTAGGAGTTGGCAAGAGTATGTTTCGACTCTTACTTCTGCTACTCCATCTAGTGAAACCTGGAACAAAATTAGAAAAATTTCTGGCAAACAAGTCAATAATCTACCATCACGGCTTGTCACTAACGACACAGAGACAACAGAACCAGAAATGATGGCTGAAATTATGGCGAAACATTTTGAAAATGTTAGTAGCTCTAATAATTATAGTCCAGAATTTCAACGCGTTATAGCCGATACTGAGTTTTATTTGGACTTCAGTACAGAAGCCTCTTACAATTATAACCAGGATTTCACTATAGTGGAGTTGGAACGTGCTCTTAGATCTTGCAAAGAATCAGCTCCCGGTCCAGATGGAATATCCTATTCCATGTTAAGACATCTCCCTTTATCTGGCAAGGACTCTCTATTACAACTATACAACAAGATATGGCATTCGGGTGAATATCCACAAAACTGGAAAACCGCGGTAGTGGTTCCCATCCTGAAACCCGGAAAAAACCCAGAATATCCAACGAGTTATAGACCCATTTCTCTTACCTGTTGTATGGGTAAACTGTTGAAAAAAATGGTCAACTACCGCTTGATGTGGCATATTGAAAGGCATAATCTGTTATCTCCGTATCAACACGGGTTTAGGCGTAACAGATCCACAACGGATAACCTAGTAGCCTTGGAAAACGCCATACAAAATAGTTTTGCCCTACGCCAACACACAGTCGCGGTGTTCTTTGACATTGAAAAGGCGTATGACATGACCTGGCGCCACAACATTGTGAAAACCCTGCATGATTGGGGGATCAGGGGAAGAATGGGTCTAATAATAGAGAGTTTCTTGTCAGATCGTAGAATACGCGTTAGAATGGGTAGTAAATCATCAACTGCTGTCTCCATAGAGAATGGAATTCCACAAGGATCAACTCTAAGTGTCACTCTGTTTATTATAGCCGTGAATAAACTTTTAGAAGCAATTGGAGATTCCGTAGGAAAGATTTTGTACGTAGATGACCTTTGTATATATACATCTGCCGCTGCAGCGGAAGACTTATCCAGAGATCTGCAAACCGCAATAGACCAACTCTCTGTCGTGGCTAATAACATAGGTTTTAAATTCTCGGCGCAAAAAACCACTTGCGTACATTTCTGTCGTCTGCGGTCTTGCCAAGGCAATCCTCGACTTACTCTATACGGCGTTCCAATTCAGTTTACAGAATCGGTCCGGTATTTGGGCCTTACATTTGATTCCAAGCTGAATTGGAAAGAACATATCGTCAGTCTACGTGCAAAATGTCAAAAATCCCTAAATATTATGAGAGTTCTGTCAAATATTAACTGGGGAAGTGACAGAGAAATACTGCTTAACATATATCGATCAACAGTACTCTCTAAGCTGGACTACGGATCTTTTATATATGCTTCAGCACGAAAATCAGTTTTAAATATATTAGAACCGATACAGAACATGGGACTAAGGTTAGCAACTGGGGCTTTTCGTACCAGTCCCTCCCTGTCCCTGTGCTGTGAATCGGGATTTCTTCCACTAGAACAGAGACGAACGTATCTCCTAACGCAGTATGCTGTAAGAACATGGGCACAACCCCATCACCCTAACTACAACGCCTTCTTCTCTGATGAGTTGCATACGACCTACTCCTCACGTCTTACTATAACACGACCATCAGGGATTAAGTTTTGGGAAATGTTAAATGATATAGAAGTTAATCTGCCTTCTGTTTACGAGTTAAGTCCGTGCGAAGAGCCCCCATGGAGTCTTCAAAGACCAACGTGTCACATGGAATGCACGACTTTTAGAAAAGGCGAAATTAATCGCGACTTTTATATTTCAACCTTTACTTCGGTTCTTAACAAATATCCTCAAGGCCTAGCAATCTATACAGATGGATCAAAAACAAATTTGGGAGTGGGATCTGCTATATATGTTCGGGGTAATTCCTACTCCTGGTTATTACCCAAAGCTTCCAGCATTTACACCGCTGAACTATATGCCATCTGGCAGGCCTTGAGATATTTTGAAATGTCAGAATACAATGAGGTATTAATATGTACAGACTCTAAAAGTTCTATGGAGGGTGTAACCGATAACTTTACCATGGATCCCTTAGTACAGAGCATCATCAATATTATAAAGTGGCTAGAAAACTTTGGGAAAAAGGTTGCTTTCGTGTGGATACCCAGCCATATAGGCATTATTGGGAATGAAAAAGCCGACGAGGCAGCCCGTCAGGCTGCAGATAGTGGTACGGCGGATCCGGGTATTCTCATTCGTCATAGTGATGTATCATGCCACTTTAAACGACAAATTATTTCTCTATGGCAAAATGTGTGGTCTGACAACCACTCAAAATTAAAGGTTGTTAAACCGAGAGTTGGGAAATCTCCATACCCACCGGAGTTAACAAGAAGAGAACAGGTGGTACTTTGTAGGTTACGAATAGGACATATGCGCCTAACGAAAATACACTTACTGGCAGGTAGACAACCACCAGTTTGTGACAACTGTGGGGGTCTACTTGATCTACATCACGTGTTGATAGACTGTCCACAATATGCGAACCATCGTGCAAACCTGCAACTCCCACATAATATAAGAGAATGTCTAGAGAATAATCTAAAGTCCGTTAAAAAACTAATTGAATTCTTAAAAACTACAAATCTGTATTGCAAGGTATAGCTTGTAATAAACCAAATAGAAGAGTCTCCATTTACTGTGATATTTTGTCTGTGATACAGAGTCCTGATATTTATTTATTTTATACACATATTTATATTTATTTATTTCTTATTTAATTTTACAATTTATATATACAAACATTTTATTGTCTTCGTCTCGCAACCCCTTCGTTTCCCATTAGTTTCCTATCGTCGTGATTTTTCTTTGAAGTGGTTGTTCTTAAATTAATTTACTTATCTGTGTCTCACTCGTAAAACCTTTCCAAAAAGTACGTCTACATATACATGTATATTTTATTAGATCTTATGTTTATGAATGTCCGTGATCGAATTTTTCTGTGTATGAAACAAGAAGGAAACAAGAGCGCAAATCGTACTATTTAGAGTTTTTAATGTCTATTCTAATGCGGCTAATAACCATAGAAGTTGATGCCGCAAAATTTAAAAAAAAAAAAAAAAAAAAAAAAAAAAAAAAAAAAAAAAAAAATAATAATAATAATAATAATAATAATAATAATAATAATAATAATAATAATAATAATAATAATAATAATAATAATAATAATAATAATAATAATAATAACTCCGCCTGGAGTGGCCCGCGGGTCGTATCTGCTCCTGCAAATTGCGCCCCGCAGCCCATTCCTGCCGGTCCCAAGCCCGGATAAAGGAGGAGGGTCTTTCTTTCTTGACTTCGCTTTCCTTCAACTAGTCTTGGGTGAAGGTCTTTACCACTTTCCTATCGATCTCACTAGATCAACTCTTGTTTTCTTCAGACCCCGATGCTATTAGGAAACGAGGGCTAGGGGTTCTTTTCACCTTCTCCTTCTAGTATATTCTTCTTTACTATCGACCATTGCGAGTTACTGGTTTACGATGTGAGAATGGCATACAGATCTAAGACACAGGGGATGACAACGGCGAGGAAATGGCTATTATTCTTAATTAAATATGATGCAAAATATAGAAAGGGAAAAATTGTTACTAATGCAGGGGAAATCGGATTCCCCAGATTCGGCAGGTGTGGTGGCTAGTCAACCAGGGCCCCCCCGGTCGTCATCAAGCAACTGGTTTGAGAGTAGTGAAAAAAGTATAGAAAAGATAATAGATGATGCAGAACTTTTAAGGAAAATAGAAGAGGAACGTAATGAAATCTTTGGCAGAAGAGGGTCAATGGTGAGAACTCCCCCTTCGGAAATTAAAGAGACATCAAGATACTCCGCGGTAACAAATAAAGAAGCGCAAGGAAATGAATGTCCATACACGATAATAGATGATGACGTATTTTGTGTAGCTGATTTGGAGCGTCAGGCGGAAATGGAACACCTATTAAGAACAGACCAAGTAACACAAAAGAATGATATGGAAGTAGAGCCAGAGGCAATAATAGTGAAACGAAAGCGCGAAGAAAATTCTCCGAATGAAAAGAGGTTGGTAGAAGAGAGGAGAAATAGAAAGAAATTGACAGAAGAATATCAGTCTCAGCACACTCCGATGGTAAAAATGTCTCAACTAAATATAGATAAGCTTAGCGGAAACATGAACAATAGTCCTGAGGTAGTAATGGATCAAAGAAAAGAACTTAAGAAGCTCATAAAGCTTCTCGACAAGATGAAGGAGAACGTTGATAATTTATCCAGAGAAGTGGGAAATTCATACAAAATTAAAAAAGAAGTTAGAATGGCAACTGACGATTTGGTATATTGTATGGAACAACTTCGTGATAAAAATATACAAGATGCCATACAACAAAAAATTCAACAAAATCAACCATGCCCAAAGGAGAATAAAGTACAAATAAGTAGATGCACTCAGACAGGAAAACCATACTCCTCATCGGGGAGTACACAAAAGAAACATCAAACCACGCAAACGCGGGATCATCAAATTTTGTACGAGATCCCAGTTGTTACAGGAGCTAAAGATTATATAAAATTAAAGGAACTAGAATGGCACGAAGATGCCTATAAGAGAACAAAGGTGGAAGTAAGTAATCCATTCAAGACGGAAATAAAGGCAGACCACATTTTCATCATGGATGCTTCCAAAGATGCTAAAGATGGATTGGTAATAAGACTGCTAGAACATCATCCGGAACTCAAAAACCTACTAGAGGAAGAAAACCTTATCAATGGAGAACTAATATGCCTCCAAAAAACAAGCTCTTTGAGCAAAATAGGACGAAGTGTAAGAAATCACTCCTCGCATACAACCTATGTGATCAATATCGATCGCAAATATCCAAATGGTGATACAGCACAGAATGAAGTGTACAGTTATAACATTTACGAATCGTTAGGAAAAGTTAAAGATGTTTTATTAAGTATGGAAACAAGGACGTATATAATGTCAATGACTGCTGGTCACGACCTAGAAGAAGTAAGAAAGGCAATAGAGTGCGCGTTATACGATACAGATATCGAAGTTAGGTTATTAACAACCAAAAAGAAAATAGAAGAAACCAAAACAAAAGAGAAGAAAGCATCTCCTGGGATAGGAAACAATAATGAACAGTGGCAACTACAAGGTAGAAAACACAAATCCCGACAAGGGAAAACAATCGTGGACATTAAAATAACGGACAGAGAAAAGACTTCATATGCACAAGTCCTTAAAGATTTGAAAACCAATATAGACATCGGTGCAATCGGCGTTAGAATAGATAACATTAAAAAAACAGTGGGAGGAGATCTAAGAATAACGATGAAAGAAAGTAAGGATGGAGCTGTCAAAGAGTTCAAGAAAATTGCAACAGAAAAGCTTAAAGAACATGCTGCAATATCTGAAGCAGAAGGAAAGAAGAAGGTTATTTTGATTAGAGATATGGACGCTGCAGTTACAGAAGAAGAAATTACAGAATCGGTGTCGAAAGAATTAGAAACAAAAGTGGAAAAACAGAATATTAAAGTACATACGCTTAAGAACACTAGAGATGGGTACACAAAAGTTGCTACAGTAGGTATGTCCATTGAAGCTGCGTATGAAATTTTGAAGCGAAGTAGAATTAAAATTGGCTGGACCCGCTGCAGAGTGACCGAAATAATAACACCACTGCGATGTGGAAACTGCATGATGCATGGACATAAGGCCTCTGAATGTACTGCGAGTAGAATGGATAGAAGTACAACATGTTTAAAGTGTGGAGAAACGGGACATGTGCTTAAAAATTGCAACAATCAGGCTCATTGTTATGAATGTAAGAGTGTCGGACATCAAGCGGCTACCATGTCCTGCCCTATATATAAAGAATTAGTTCTACAACTTCGTGAGAAGAAGAAGAAGCAAACATTGCGCAAAGACACGCGCGAGATGGACAGAATGAAGGAGAATAGCAACAATGACTAAGATACTCCAAATCAACATTGGACGTGCTCACGCGGCGACTGACTTGATGTATAAAAAAGTAAATGAGTTAGAAATTGATTTAGTAGTGCTGGTAGAACCAAATAAAAACAGGGTAACTAACGAAGGATGGCTTAGCGACAAAAGGAAAGATGTTGCGATCAAATCTTTTGGAAACAACATTCAAATAACTGACTACGGAGCCGAAGAGGGATTCCTGTGGGTTAAGACCCAAGAATTTATATTGTACGGATGCTATGCGTCTCCTAATATAGACATATCCATATTCGAAGAGTATATGAATATGATACATGTGGATATTGGGAAACAAAATTCAGACAGAATTATCCTAGGTGGCGATCTGAACGCAAAATCGTGGCTTTGGGGATCCCCCGTAGAAGACAGGCGTGGAGAGATCATCATAGAATGGCTCACGTTTATGGGATGGATGGTTGCAAACACGGGGGACGCACCGACATTTATAAGAGGCGATTCGACCTCATATATAAACGTAACATTATACTCTGCGGGAATGAACGATGCCATTAGTAATTGGAAAGTACTCAGCGACGAATCACTCAGCTACCATCAATACATTTATTTTACTGTGCAGCGAACACCAACCAATGAGCAAGACAACCAATTAGGTTGTTATAATCGTAAGGGTTGGAAAGTGAAGTCCAACTTTATTGATAAATACACCGACAGATTAAGGGTGCATATGCAAGAAGCGTTACGAGCAGAACCTCTGCCGGAAAAAATAACAGAAAGTATAAACAAAGCTTGTGACGAAACATTTACAAGACGATCAGAACAAAACAATAAGAAAAGAAAAGGATTATACTGGTGGAATTCTGATATACAACAGCTGAGGAAAGATTGCCTTGCTAAGAAGCGTATAATGACTCGGAAAAATTCTAGAAATAATGTAACTCGAGAAGAAAAACTATTATACAAAATAGAATATACTAACCAAAAACACGTATTAACAAAAGCAATCAAGAAATCCAAGAAGGAGGCGTGGAAGAAACTCTGTAGCGAACTCAACCAAAATGTATGGGGCGACGCGTATAAGATAGCAATGAAGAAATTGCGTTTACTTACGACCATAAGGTTAACGGACGAACAACAGACACAGATAGCGAAGAACTTATTTCCTACAGCACCTACAGAAACTTGGACGCAGTCCGAAGTCAATGTAGAAATTGAGAATTTCACAGTGGAAGAATTACTGGCAGCCGTAACAAGGTTAAAGAGGAACACTGCCCCGGGACCAGACGGTATAACCACAGAACTAATTAAAATTGCCGTTACATTATACCACGAATATTGTGTAGCTGCTTATAATAACATATTAAGTACGGGACACATACCCACGGAATGGAAGAAAGCTCAGCTAATATTAATAGAAAAACCAAAAAAAAGTTCGAACGACGTTACCACATATCGACCTCTGTGTCTCCTAAACACAGCAGGAAAAATATTAGAACGAATGGTATATACCCGGCTAGAGGAAGAAATTAAGAACAAAGGGGGTTTATCAGACAATCAACACGGTTTCCGTCCCAATTATTCTACAATAGGAGCCCTGAAAGCTATTAAACTTATTGCAGAAAGTGCAGACAGAAAGAACTACGGGAGAAGAGAATATAGTGCCATGGTTGTAGTGGATATCCGCAATGCTTTCAATACCATCCCGTGGAGGGGTATAATAAACGAACTAGAACGCAGAAACATTAGCGCATACTTGATCCGGATAATCAAAGATTATTTCAATAACAGAACACTGCTTATTGGAAACCAAGCTGCGATAAAATTATCGAGAGGAGTTCCTCAGGGATCAGTTCTCGGTCCGCTCCTGTGGAACATTTTCTATGATCCACTTTTACGAATGGAGGTTCCAAGAGACGTGCACTTAATTGCTTATGCCGACGATCTAGCTCTTGTTGGAAAAGCAAAAACAAAGGAACAACTAGAAGCAAAACTAAATACCGCCATGATAAGAACCAACAGATGGTTGGCCGAAAATGGGCTCGAAATAGCACCAGAAAAGACAGCAGTAGTAATACTAGCAGGAAGGAACAAATTAAAATCAGTAAATGTGCACATTGGTGACCGTCTTATTAAAGTGGTCGACAATATTAAACACTTAGGTGTATATATCGACCGTAACATGAAAATGACCTCCCACATAGTTAATACAGGGAGAAGGGCAGAACAAACGGTACATTCACTCTCTCGAGTCATGACCAACATACAGGGACCTAAATATAGTAAAAGAAAACTATATTCAACAATAATCCACTCGAAGTTATTATACGGAGCTCCCATATGGCATGAGGTGATCCGCAGGAGGAAATACAAAAATATATTAATAAAGGTACAGCGAAGAGCTCTCCTTAAGATATGCTCTGCCTATAGAACCTCCTCGACAGAGGCGTTGCAGGTGATAGCGGGTATTGCACCTATCGATTTACTCATCGAAGAAAGATGCGTTTGTTATGAATCACGAGACCCAAACACGAAGATACAAGCCAAGACAGACACAATGAACAAGTGGCAAAACAGATGGAACCTGCTAGAAAGCAAAGCGGCATGGACTAAGGTATTAATACCAGATATCTCAAAATGGAGTAAGAGAGATTTCGGAGAACTGGATTACTATTTCACCCAAATATTAACGGGTCACGGTTGTTTCGGTACATATCTCAAAAAGATGCACCTCGCAGACAACGATGAGTGTGCGTATTGCAGAGAACAAGACAGTCCGCACCATACCATCTTTGCATGTCCAAGATGGAGTACCGAAAGGCTTCACCTAGAAATAATAATGGAGGAATTGCCCTCGCCCGAGAACCTAATACCGAGTATGCTGAAATCCGAAGATAGGTGGAAAGAGATCCATAAGAGGCTAGTGGCGATAATTAAAACAAAAGAGAAAGAAGTACGAGACAGACAACAGTAGCAAAGACACCAGACTATTAAATCAATTGGCAGTCATCCAGGGTGATGAACATCTATTTCACTCGGCCATTCCCCGTCCCGAAGTAATGCTATCGGCGGTTCCAGGACGGAGGGAAACATCGGCACAGTGGACAGGGGTTTTTAGTGGGTCGCCAACCCCACACTACCTTGCAGCACGGACTGCAGGGTGTCTGACGAGCAGATTTTCCGCGACCACCACAATAAAAAAAAAAAAAAAAAAAAATAATAATAATAATAATAATAATAATAATAATAATAATAATAATAATAATAATAATAATAATAATAATAATAATAATAATAATAATAATAATAATAATAATAATAATAATAATAATAATAATAATAATAATAATAATAATAATAATAATAATAATAATAATAATAATAATAATAATAATAATAATAATAATAATAATAATAATAATAATAATAATAATAATAATAATAATAATAATAATAATAATAATAATAATAATAATAATAATAATAATAATAATAATAATAATAATAATAATAATAATAATAATAATAATAATAATAATAATAATAATAATAATAATAATAATAATAATAATAATAATAATAATAATAATAATAATAATAATAATAATAATAATAATAATAATAATAATAATAATAATAATAATAATAATAATAATAATAATAATAATAATAATAATAATAATAATAATAATAATAATAATAATAATAATAATAATAATAATAATAATAATAATAATAATAATAATAATAATAATAATAATAATAATAATAATAATAATAATAATAATAATAATAATAATAATAATAATAATAATAACCCGCAGGGTGGCTGAAAGCGGGCAGCCATTGGGGAGTAGCGCCCCCACGGGTACCAGCTCAGTACACCTCGTTCCAACACACATACCTGCCCGTAAACACAACCATATACACACAGTTTTTCTAAATTAATCCAAACACACTCACACTACACACATGTACACTGCATACGGGCAGGTCACCAACACGCACACTCATTCCTTGTTTGACAGCGTGGGGAACTAGTAGCAGTCTGAGATCCTTGGGCTCGCCTGCTGGAGGGTACAGCGGATAAAACTGGGTTCCGGGGTGTGCACTCCCAGGCTGCAAGGTAGTACAGGGGCCCGGGTCGGTCTAGCCAACATGACCTGGCTGCCCTATCAACTTGCGAAAATCTCGCTTATGCCGTAATGCCAGGTGGCGCCTGGACCGGGAACCTTGCGGTATAATGCGGGGGGCTCCGTCGAGGCCACCAGAGTCGGGTTCACAGGAATCCTTTGGCTGTTGCTGGTTCCTCGAGTTGTCAAACAAGAAAAGGAATAGAAAACACGCACCTAATTTATACACACACAGTTTTGCACACAATTAAGAAAAAAAAATTTTTGATGATGTCTGATAATAATATTAATAATGTTTCAAAAGTGCCCCCTGAAACTACAGAGCTTCCCGGCTCTTCCCCCTTTTCCCCTTTCACTCCCTTAAATCCTAATACTCCTTTAAATTCCTTTTTTTCCCAACATGTTGAAGATGAGGGATTAGGGTCTATCACCTCCCTCGACCCGTTACCACAAATTTCAAATATTGAAATTCCGGTAGGTTTTATTGATCCTACCACCCCTAATTTTGCAGACCCTATGGCCAGTCCTCAGTCAGGTTATAAAAGAAAAAAACCTGATTCTCCCGTTTTAGAAAACAGTGGTGATGAATTTGTAAGAGCTAGACCTATAAGCTACTCTAGAATAAATTATATCATAGTCAAGAGAGAAGATGGTGATTTTGTTAGTGTTAGTCCTTTTGTAATATCCAGATTTGTGAAACGTTATGTTGGAGATGTTAAGAGTATAAAGAAAATAAAAGATGGCTTGTTGATAGAAACTGTGAATAAGGACCAAACGGTTCGTTTGTTAGGTATGACGAAGTTCGAAAACTTTAATGTAAAAACTTACGCCCATGGAACGTTAAATTTCACGAAAGGCGTTATCACGTGCAAGGATCTCGAAAACTGTAGTATAGAAGAGATCAAGGCCGAATTACTCCGACACAGAGTAGTGGATGTAAAAAGAATGACGGTTAGACGACAAGGAGAAGTAATCAATTCTGCTTCATATCTTTTAACCTTTGAGGGCATCAACTTGCCCGAGCAAATCAAGGTTGCATATTACAACCTGCCTGTACGACCCTACTATCCAGCACCTATGAGGTGTTTCAGGTGTCAAAGTTTTGGTCATACGGCGACTAACTGCCGTAAAGAACAGGTTTGTGTTTGTGGCAAGCCGATGCATTTGGGCAAACCTTGCGAAGGCCCAGTAATATGTATAAATTGTCAAGGTGATCACTCAGCTAGATCTCCGAATTGCCCAATCTACAAAAAAGAATTTGCAATACAGAAAATTAAAACTTCAAAGAGAATCAGTTACACAGAGGCAAGACAAGAATACGAACGTATGTCGCCTATCACTCCACAAGCGTCATATTCAAATGTATTGAAAAGTACACCGTCTATGAGTACTAATATCATTCAAGCATTACTTCCAGAAATTCGGAAAATTATGAGTGAAGTGGTAAATTCAATTTTAAAAAAACACAGTAGTAACATACCAGAGACAGAGAGGGTAATACCACTAGAAATAGAACCAACTGTGAATACTACATCTGAAGTATCCAACGAAGTTACTGACAACACTTGTTCTGTTAATCAAAAAGTATCAAACAATTCAACTCCGGGACCATCTCACAGAACTAACAGCGTAGATATGAATACAAGTCTGGAGTCCATTGACACCAGTATTATAAACAAAACTAGGACAAAGAAAAAGAAAGGTTGGCAAAAGGGAAGACCCCGTAAGAAGTGAACTTGATCAATTTGATCATAATAATTGCAACAAGGGCCATATCAATTTTTAATTAACTTATATTATGAATAAAAAGTGCATCATCCAATGGAATTGTCGTGGTTTCTCAAACAAATTAAGCTCTATTCAGTTACTGGTTAGTAAATATGACCCTGCTTGTTTATGCTTGCAAGAGACGCATTTTAAAGCAAATCGACCATACTATCTAAAAAACTATAAAATCCTTCGTCGAGATGAGCTAGATGGAGATCGGGCACATGGTGGAGTCGCTATATGCATCAGAAACGACATTGTTCACACAAATATAAACTTAAATACCAACATACAAGCTGTAGCGACCCAGATTACACATCCAACTAACCTAACAATATGTTGCCTTTATTTTCCTAGTGTTCCATGGGACACTAATGAACTTGAAAACTTGTTAGATCAACTACCTCCACCTTATCTTGTCTGTGGAGACTTTAATTCCCACAGCCTAACGTGGGGTTCATACAAAACCGACCGTCAAGGTAGAGTCCTAGAAAGTCTCTTAGACAGACTGAATGTCTGTATTCTCAACAACGGTGACAAAACTCATCTTGATGTATCGACAGGAAAATTTAGTACAATAGATCTTACGTTATGCTCTCCCACTTTATTAAATACTTTTGAGTGGTCAACCACATCGGATCTGCAGTTCAGTGATCATTTTCCCATTATTATTAATAATATAGGCTCTGTCTCAAATTCAAAAATGATTCCATCTAAATGGTTACTGAATAAGGCAGACTGGAACTCTTATCGACAAGAGGTGGACGATCTCATGTCTGCAGCAGAGCAAACCTTACCCATATCGGATATTAGTAACATTATCTTAGCAGCTGCCAGCAAATATGTACCAAAGTCAAAGGAAAAGGTTTACAAAAAGACTGTACCTTGGTGGAATGAAGACATTTCACGCAGTATACGTGAAAAAAAACACGCCCTTAAACTTTACCGACGTCAACCCACTATGGACCATTTAATAGCTTTCAAAAAGTCTAGAGCCTCTTGTCGAAGAAAAATTTTAGCAGCGAAAAACAATTCCTGGAGAGAGTACGTCTCTAATATGTCTTCAACAACTGATGTCAGTGATGTATGGAGAAAAATTCGCAGCATTACAGGGAAACGTTCCTTCCCTGACATTAATTTCAAAGAAGGCGATGAAATTGTATCTGAAGATGTCGAGATTGCCAACAAAATGGCTCAATATTTCTCTAGCATATGTAACACTGATGTCCAAGACGAATTAATACGAGATAATTTAAACTTTCCTCCTGATGATGATGCCGACTACAATCTTATATTTACAATTGAAGAGCTCGAAGATGCTTTGAAGAATAGTTGCGATACTGCACCTGGCAATGATAATATTGCAAATGCCTTTTTAAGAAATATGTCGCAAAATTCAAAGATGATTTTATTAACAGCTTTCAACGACATCTGGGCTAATGGAGAATTACCCTTGAGTTGGAAAGAAGCGGTCGTTATTCCCATCTTGAAATCCGGTAAAACCCCAACAACACCAGCACACTTCAGGCCCATTTCTCTTACAAGCTGCCTGTGTAAATGTTTGGAAAAGATGGTTAATAAAAGACTAACTTGGGTACTTGAGTCGAGGAATCTTTTAAGCAGCTTTCAGTTCGGTTTCAGAAAGAACCGTTCTACTATAGATGCGTTGACTTATCTAGAAAATGCAGTTCAGGGATGCTTCCTTTCAAATCTGCATTTGACAGCTGTTTTTGTAGATCTCAAAAGCGCTTTTGACACCGTGAAGTGCAGAGATATAATAGATCAACTTTCTAAATGGAATATTAAGGGTAACTTAATCAGATTTGTTTGCTCTTTTCTGAATGGTAGATCTTTGAGAGTTAGAATTGCTAACGCCTTATCTCAAAACTTCCCGTTAAAAAACGGAACTCCCCAGGGTTCCAGTTTAAGCGCAACACTTTTTCTTATCGCTTTGCAACCGGTATTAAGATCTGTTGAAGGGTCGGTCTACTACTGTGCTTATGCAGACGACATCGTTCTATTTAAATTTGGTCAATCTTTCAATAACATTGAGGCATCCCTGCAGACTGCTTTAAACAAACTACAAAATAAAGCGAAAAAGTAGGATTATCCATTTCGACAGAAAAGACTGTATGCATGCATTTTTGTCGCAAACGTAGTACTTGTCAGCAGAATCACAATTTACAACTAAACTCATTACCTATAAGGAACACAGAAACTACTCGTTATCTTGGAATAATTCTAGATACAAAACTCAGTTGGACTCCACATATTAGCGATCTAAAAGCCAGATGCAACAAGATTCTTAATACATTAAAATGTTTAGCAAACATTAACTGGGGCTCAGACAGCCAAACACTTTTACTGTTATACCGAGCAATGATCCTATCTAGACTCGATTATGGTAGCATTGTTTATTCATCTGCCAAGCCTAGTCGTCTGCGTGCATTAGATTCAGTTCATCATGCAGGAATTCGACTCGCTACAGGTGCCTTTTATACAAGCCCTGTTTCAAGTCTGTACGTCGAGTCGGGACTAGAGTCGCTGCAATTACGCCGTAAACGGCTTCTGTTAAACTATCGAACTAATGTACTCAGACAAAATAACAATCCTAATAAGGAATCACTCTGCAATTCTCCGTTGTTGCAAAGATATGTCAACAGAGGGTCGTACACGAAACCTGCTACCATAAGATCAAAGATTCTCTCGGGGCACTGGAACATACCAGAGGAAAACCTGTATGCAGTAGAAAGTGTTAATTTTGTCTCTCCATGGACTATTCCAGATATGGTTTACTGTCTGGATCTAGAAAAATATAACAAAAATGAAGTTGCTAGCGTTCTTATTAAACAGGACTTTCTGCGCATTTTACATAAATATGATCCTTGCGAAGTGTTGTATACCGATGGATCCAAAACTCAATTAGGTACAGGATGTGCAGTAGTCACGCGCGAGTCCACAATGACATGGTCGCTTCCTAAAGCTGCAAGTGTTTTTACGTGCGAACTATATGCCGTACTGCAAGCATTATTGGTTTGTCGGGAAAACCCAGCAACAACACTCCTGATTTGCACCGATTCTATGTCATCGCTTTTAACTTTAAAAGATAAATTCTCCAGAGAACCTCTGATGCGAGAAATATTATCTATTATATACGATCTTGCAAATCAGGAGAAAAAGATAGTATTTGTGTGGGTCCCAAGTCATATAGGCATCGCCGGAAATGAGAATGCAGATAAGGCCGCTAAGTTTGCAAGTCGACAAGCACCTAATGTCGTTAAAGTTATCACTTCCCGCGATATTAAAAACTATATAGGTAGTAAGTGCAGAATAGAGTGGGAAGCATTGTGGAATCAAAGCACAGATAAACTTAAAAGAGTAAACCAATCTATTAAATGGTGTCCATACCAGTCAACACTAAAGCGCAGAGAAGAGGTTATATTCTGCAGACTCCGAATAGGGCATACACGTATGACCCACTCTTACTTAGTAAGTGGAGAAGCCAGACCAGAATGTGCTACCTGTCAGGTTCCCCTAACAGTAGAACATATTCTGATAAATTGTAGAGAATATGACCATGTCAGAAGAAACTGCAATTTAGCTGAATTATTGGAAGAAGTCCTTAGAAATGATAAAATTAATATCAATAAATTAATGATATACTTACGAGTAACGCACTTACTCCCAAAACTATAGTTGACTTATCTGTGATATTTACACTGTTATTTTAAAAATACTGATTTTGATATTAGTTCAAAATGTGCGTTTTAAAAGATATTATCTATTATATAAAGTGTTTTATGAATTGTCTATGTTTATATTCTATTTACACAAGTTATTTTATTGATATATTGATTTTTATATATATACATCATTTTATTTATACATTAATTTTACGTTTTATAGATTTATTTATACACAGTTTTATATATACATTGTTTCTGTCGCGTATCTGTTGTCTTTGTCTATTATAATTGCTATTGATTAGAATATTATTACTCAGTAATATCTCATTAGTATGGCGGTAAAATGACCATGGCAGTCGAAACCGCCTAATTAAAAAAAAAAAAAAAAAAAAAATAATAATAATAATAATAATAATAATAATAATAATAATAATAATAATAATAATAATAATAATAATAATAATAATAATAATAATAATAATAATAATAATAATAATAATAATAATAATAATAATAATAATAATAATAATAATAATAATAATAATAATAATAATAATAATAATAATAATAATAATAATAATAATAATAATAATAATAATAATAATAATAATAATAATAATAATAATAATAATAATAATAATAATAATAATAATAATAATAATAATAATAATAATAATAATAATAATAATAATAATAATAATAATAATAATAATAATAATAATAATAATAATAATAATAATAATAATAATAATAATAATAATAATAATAATAATAATAATAATAATAATAATAATAATAATAATAATAATAATAACCCGCAGGGTGGCTGAAAGCGGGCAGCCATTGGGGAGTAGCGCCCCCACGGGTACCAGCTCAGTACACCTCGTTCCAACACACATACCTGCCCGTAAACACAACCATATAAACACACAGTTTTCTATTTTAGCCCAAACACACATACACTACACACACGTACACTGCATACGGGCAGGTCACCAACACGCACACTCATTCCTTGTTTGACAGCGTGGGGAACTAGTAACAGTCTGGGATCCTTGGGCTCGCCTGCTGGAGGGTACAGCGGATAAAACTGGGTTCCGGGGTGTGCACTCCCAGGCTGCAAGGTAGTACAGGGGCCCGGGTCGGTCTAGCCAACATGACCTGGCTGCCCTATCAACTTGCGAAAATCTCGCTTATGCCGTAATGCCAGGTGGCGCCTGGACCGGGAACCTTGCGGTATAATGCGGGGGGCTCCGTCGAGGCCACCAGAGTCGGGTTCTTTGGAATCCTTTGGCTGTTGCTGGTTCCTCAAACTGCCAGACATGAAAAGGAATGAAAAACACATACCCTCTTACTTACACATTTCTTAAACAAATTTATAAAATAAATTATGGATGATAAAATAGAAGATAACGTTACAAAAGTGCCCCTTGAGCTACAAACAGAGCTTCCCGGCTCTCTCCCCTTTTCCCTTAACAATTCCCTAAATCCTAATACTCCTCTAACTTCCCTTTTTTCCCAACAGCATGTTGAAGATGAGAGATTGGAGTTTCCTACCTCTCATAACCCATTACCAATAAATTCAAATATTGCAGTTCCGGTAGGTTTTATTGATCCTACCACGCCTAATTTTGCAACGCCTATTGAGACTACTACTCAGTCAGGTCATAAAAGAAAACAACCCGATTCTCACGGGTTAGAAAACAGTGCTACTGAAGCTGTGGGAACTATGAGACCTATAAGCTACTCTAGAATAAATTATATAATAGTCAAAAGAGAAGATGGTGATTTTGTTAGTGTTAGTCCTTTTGTTATATCGAGATTTGTGAAACGTTATGTTGGAGATGTTAAGAGTATTAAGAAAATAAAAGATGGTTTGTTGATTGAAACTGTGAATAAGGACCAAACGGTTCGTTTGTTAGGTATGACGAAGTTCGAAAACTTTAATGTAAAAGCTTACGCCCATGGAACGTTAAATTTCACGAAAGGCGTTATCACGTGCAAGGATCTCGAAAACTGCAGTATAGAAGAGATCAAGGCCGAATTACTCCGTCACAGAGTAGTTGATGTAAAAAGAATGACAGTTAGACGACAAGGAGAAGTAATGAATTCTGCTTCATATCTTTTGACCTTTGAGGGCATCAACTTGCCTGAGCAAATCAAGGTTGCATATTACAACCTACCTGTAAGACCTTACTATCCAGCACCTATGAGGTGTTTCAGGTGCCAAAGTTTTGGCCATACGGCGACTAACTGCCGTAAAGAACAGATTTGTGTTTGTGGCAAGCCGATGCATTTAGGCAAACCTTGTGAAGGCCCAGTAATATGTATAAATTGTCAAGGCGATCACTCAGCTAGATCTCCGAATTGCCCAACCTACAAAAAAGAATTTGCAATTCAGAAAATTAAAACTTCAAAGAGAATCAGTTACACAGAGGCAAGACAAGAATACGAACGTTTGTCACCTATCACTCCACAAACGTCATATTCAAATGTACTGAAAAGTACACCGACCATGAACACAAATCTAATTCAAGCATTACTTCCAGAAATTCGGAAAGTTATGAGTGAAGTGGTAAATTCGATTTTAAAAAAATACAGTAGTACTACAGCAGAGACAGAGAAAGAAATACCACGAGAAGTAGATCTATTCGTAAAAGCTACACCTGAAGTATCCAATGAAAATACTAGCAATAGCTCTCGTGTTGATGAAAGAGGAAGAATTGATTCTTCTCCCGGACCTTCTAACAGGTCTATCAGCATAGATATGGACACCAGTTTGGAGTCCATCGACACCACCATTTTAAATACTACTGGTACAAAAAAAAAGAAAGGTTGGCAGAAGGGAAGACCCCGTAAGAAATAAACCTGATCAATATAATTATAATAAGTGTAACAAGGGTCAAGTCAATTTTAATTAATAACTCACATAATGAATAAAAAGTGCATCATCCAATGGAATTGTCGTGGCTTCTTAAATAAATTGAGTTCGATCCAACTACTTGTCAGCAAATATGACCCTACTTGTTTCTGTTTGCAAGAAACGCATTTTAAAGCAAACCGTCAATATCATCTAAAGAACTACAGTATTCTTCGTCATGATGAGATGGTTGGAGACAGAGCACATGGTGGAGTAGCTATATGCATTAAAAGTGACATTTTACATACAAATATAACTTTGAATACCAACTTGCAAGCTGTAGCAATACGCATTACGCATCCTACCAGCTTTACAATCTGTAGTGTATATTTCCCTAGCGTACCGTGGGATGTTACTGACCTTCAAGCCTTGCTAGACCAGCTACCTCCACCATACATAGTATGCGGAGATTTTAATTCCCACAGTCTTACGTGGGGCTCATATAAAAATGAACGTCAAGGCAGAGCTCTAGAAAGTCTTCTAGACAGAATAAATGTTTGTATACTCAATAACGGAGATAAAACTCACCTTGACACATCTACTGGCAAACTTAGTGCGATTGATTTAACTTTATGCTCTCCGCCCTTATTAAATTGTTTAGAATGGTCAGCATCATCAGATCTATACTTCAGCGATCATTTTCCTATAATTATTAAAAGTATAGACTCCATTAATAAAACCAAAGTGGTTCCATCGAAATGGTCGCTGAATAAATCCGATTGGAACTCCTATCGAGGAAAAGTAGATGAGCTTATACTTGCAGCAGAATCAGAATGTTCAATATCTGAAATAAGTGATATTATACTAGCAGCTGCAGACAAATATGTCCCTAAAACTAAAGAAAGGATTTACAAGAAAGTTGTTCCATGGTGGAACGAAGAGATATCGCGCAGTATTCGCGAAAAGAAGCATGCTCTTAAACTTTACAGACGTAATCCCACCATGAACAACCTAATAGCCTTTAAAAAAGTTCGCGCTTTTTGTCGAAGAAAAATTATTGAAGCCAAAAAGAGTTCCTGGAGAGAGTATGTCTCTAACATATCAACTGCATCAGAAGTTGGGGAAGTATGGAAGAGAATACGGAGCATTACAGGGAAACAGGCCTTCCCTGATATTAACTTTAAAGACGGTGATGAAACTGTGTCAGAAGACACTGAAATCGCCAATCACATGGCACAACATTTCTCGAACATATGTAATACAGACGGTGCAGAAGAACTTCCGATAGAGTATTTAGACTTACCTTTTAACGATGATGCTGACCATAACCTTCTATTTACAATTGACGAACTCAATGATGCACTTGACAATGCCCACGATACTGCACCTGGTAATGATAACATTACAAATGCTTTTTTAAAACACATGTCAGAAAACGCTAAAATAGTCCTATTGAGTGCTTACAACAAGGTATGGGTTAATGGTGAATTACCGGACAGTTGGAAGGAAGCAATCGTGATTCCTATTCTAAAACCCGGTAAAACACCAACGACACCTTTTCATTTTAGGCCTATTTCACTCACTAGTTGTCTTTGTAAAACATTTGAAAGAATGATCAATAAAAGACTGACATACGTACTAGAATCTAGAAAACTACTGAGCAAATTTCAATTTGGATTCAGGAAATACCGTTCAACCGTGGATGCGTTGGCGTACTTAGAGAATGCAGTACAGGGATGTTTTAATTCAAATATGCATATGTCAGCTATTTTTGTAGACCTTAAAAGTGCCTTTGATACTGTGAAGCGCCGAAACATCATAGAACAACTGCATACTTGGAATATAAAGGGGAATTTAATCAGATTCATTTATTCTTTTCTTAGTGGAAGGTCAATGAGGGTTAAAATCGGTAACTCTGTATCTAATAGCTTCCCGTTAATGAATGGAACTCCCCAAGGTTCGAGTTTAAGCGCAACATTATTTCTTATCGCACTACAACGTGTATTAAAATCTGTTGAAAGGTCGGTCTATTACTGCGCATACGCAGATGATATAGTTTTATTTAAGTTTGGAAAAGATTTTAATACAATTGAAACATCCCTACAAACCGCATTAAACAAATTGTCTGTAGAAGCGGAAAAAGCAGGTCTGTGTATTTCAACAGAGAAAACTGTATGCCTGCATTTCTGTAGAAAACGCAGTACATGTCAGCGTATTCACGCTCTACAACTCAATGCTATGCCTATACGCAACGTAGACAGTACTAGATATTTAGGAATGGTTCTAGATTCAAAACTTAGGTGGACTGCACATATAGATGACTTAAAAGCCAGATGCAGCAACATTATTAATTTACTAAAATCTCTTTCCAATATCAATTGGGGCTCAGATCGACAAACGCTCTCAATGATATACAAGGCAATGGTTCTGTCCAGAATTGATTATGGTAGCATCGTATATTCATCTGCCAAACCCAGTCGTTTACGAGTATTAGATTCGGTTCACCACTCGGGAATCAGACTCGTTACAGGTGCCTACTATACAAGTCCTGTCTCGAGTTTATATGTCGAATCGGGATTTGAGTCACTACAATTACGCCGTGAGCGCCTACTGTTGAATTATCGAGTAGCAGTACTTAGTAGAGAAGATAGTCCTAATAAGGAATCATTCTTTAATTCTCCTTTGCTGCAGCGATATGTTAACAGGGCGTCATCTACTAAACCAGCTGCAATAAGATCGAAAATACTTTCGATGCACTGGAACATTCCAGAAAATAGCTTATATTCAGCAGATAATACTGATCTTGTTGCTCCGTGGATTATTCCAGACGTGGTTTGCCGCTTGGATCTAAAAATACATAATAAGGACAGTACCCCTAATATACTTATAAAACAGGACCTACTACAAATAATTGAAAGTTATAAGCCTTGTGACGTAATATTTACTGATGGGTCCAAAACTGATTCAGGTACAGGAAGTGCAGTAGTGACTCGAGACTCCACAATGACTTGGTCGCTCCCTGGAGCTGCAAGCGTCTTTACTTGCGAACTGTACTCTATTCTGCAAGCGCTACTTGTTTACCAGGAATCATTAACAACAACGCTACTGATTTGCTCTGATTCCATGTCATCACTCCTGACATTAAAAGATAAGTTTTCGAGACAGCCTATAGTAAAGCAAATACATTCTTTGTTATACGAATTTGTAAATCAGGGAAAAATAATAATATTTGTATGGGTGCCAAGCCACATAGGTATTGCTGGCAATGAGAACGCAGATAGAGCCGCTAAATTCGCAAGTAGACAACTACCAAACGTTATCAAAGCCATTACACAACGAGATCTGAAAATTTATATTAGGACAAAGTGTCAAATGGAATGGCAGACATTGTGGAATCAAAGTACAGATAAGTTAAAAGCTGTAAATAATTCAGTTAAATACTGTACGTACAAGACAAAATTAACACGCAGAGAAGAAGCAGCCTTCTGTCGACTACGAATTGGTCATACACGTATGACACATTCCTACTTGCTAAGTGGAGAAGAAAGTCCAGAATGTACCACCTGTCGAGTTCCCCTGACAGTGCAGCATATCCTGCTGAACTGCAGGGAGTATGAACAACTCAGAAGAACATGTAACCTACCTGTGTTAATAGAGCAAGTACTAAGAAATGAAGAATCTAGTATCCAACAATTACTAAGATACATACGTATAACCCACTTGCTACCAAAGCTATAAACAATAGACTTGTGATATTTAAAATTATACATTTTATAAAATAAGTACCGACTGTGATAGAAAACTTCAATTTCGTTAAATCTGTGATTCAAAGCAATTAATCTATTATTTAACATGTTTGTCTTCATGTTTGATTGGTTATTTATATTTTATCTACATATTTTATATTATTTATACAATGGTTTTTATACATATATACTTATTTTATTTATACATTAATTTTATCTTATATTCGTTATATTCGTAAATTGTTGTTATTTGTATATGTTTTCCTCGGTGTATGTTTTATTGTGTATCGTGTGTACTATTAGCTAGATTATTACTAATTAGTACTAATACATGAGTATGGCGGCAAAATGACCATAGCAGTCGAAACCGCCTTAAAAAAAAAAAAAAAAAAAAAAAAAAAAAAAAAATAATAATAATAATAATAATAATAATAATAATAATAATAATAATAATAATAATAATAATAATAATAATAATAATAATAATAATAATAATAATAATAATAATAATAATAATAATAATAATAATAATAATAATAATAATAATAATAATAATAATAATAATAATAATAATAATAATAATAATAATAATAATAATAATAATAATAATAATAATAATAATACCCCTGAGGGGCTCACACCTTGTGAGTACAGGGGCTGGCAACCCGAGGTACCCTAGCTGGGCCTGTCTATACTTCAACTAGCCTTACGGACAGGTCCCTTTCTGTCTTTCTTTTCTATCTGGTCTCCCTTGACCAACTCTTGTTCTTTCCAGGCCCCGACGCTATTAGAGTTTTCGAGGGCTAGGGGACCTTTTAATTTTCCTTCTTTCTTCTATGACGACGTATGCAATGGACTGGCTTAAGCAACTGGTTACGATTTTGATTTACACGCATGAGCTGGCGCTGCGGGGTGTAGCTTCACTTCTTGAAGTGGAGTAAAGCTTCCGTAGGCCCCCGGCCTGGCAAGCGCTTAGGGGGGTGCCCACGTCGTCGGAGGCGTGGGATCCCCGAAGGTTATTTTTAACTTGTAAGGGACTGGAGTCCTAGGGAGTTGAATTTTCCTCCCACCAGGGCATATTCTCGGTGCAGCAGGGGAACTTGCTGGTGTCGGTGGTGATCCCACCGTCATGGGTATACCCCACCGGGGCAGCTCCCCTAAGTTAGGGATTCATTTATATGAGTACTGTAAATGAAGAAATTTTAAATCCGGAGCTTCCCGGCTCCATCCCTATAACCCCCCCTATCCCTTTATCCCCTTTGAATCCTGTACCAACCCCAGGTACGTCTAATCCAAAACGAAAGAAAGGTGAATCTTCGTCAGATAGTGATATTGTGGAGCCATTACGAGAAAGTGTAGCTATTGGCTACTCTAAAATAAGTTACTTAGTAATAGAAAGAGAAGATGGTGAAGATTTTACAAATGTCAGTCCGTTTGTTATTTCACGTACATTGAAAAACTTGGTGGGAGTAGTAAAAAACGTAAGAAAAATCAGGGAAGGTCTATTAGTAGAGTCATGTGAAAAAGAACAAACGAAACGTCTGTTTCAAGTCAAAATGTTTGATAAGTTTAAAGTCAAGGTATTTGCGCATAGAACCATGAATTTTACAAAAGGAATTGTTACATGCAGGGATTTAAATAATTGCTCAATCGAAGAAATTAAAACTGAAATGAAAGAGCAAAAAGTCGTTGAAGTTAAACGACTTACTACCAGGCGTCAGGGAGAAATTCAAAATACGTCCTCCTATCTTTTGACTTTCATTGGCACTCGTCTTCCTGAACGTATAAACGTTGCATTTTACTCGCTTACGGTAAGACCTTATTTTCCAGCCCCTCTTCGATGTTTTCAGTGTCAGAGGTTCGGCCACACTGCTATGAATTGCCGCAGAGAAAAAGTATGCGTTTGTGGAAAACCAGAACATCAAGGGAATCCGTGCGAAACCCCTCTGAAATGCATACACTGTGATGGTGAGCACTCGGCGAGATCGATTAACTGCCCAGTTTACAAGCAAGAGGTTGCTATTCAAAAGATTAAAACCCTTAAGCGAGTGAACTATCTAGAAGCGAAACAAGAATACTTAAGATTATCACCACCTGCACACCAAACCACGTATGCGAAAGTAACGCAACAACAGCCCTCTATTATGTCCACCTTAATACCTGAAATAAAGAAAATTATTATCGAAACAGTACAGAACACGTTAGAAAGCTACAAGACTCTACAAGCAAAACCTTTCAATATAATGCCCATTACACCCCTTCCTTTATCACAAAGAATTACTCACTTTGCACCCACCCAAGATACATCCATGTCCCAAAGAATGTCTCCTTCTGTTCCTCCGAAAGAAACACCTCAAATATCCCAAATTGAATTGATAAATCAAACTACAGCGGAAACAACATTACCTTCCATTCAAATTACAAAAACCAATTGTCCTAGTCATGATTTCCCTAATAGAGATTCTTCTGCCGGACCTTCTTACGTAAATTTTTCTGTAGATATGGATACCAGCCTGGAATCCATTGATACCGATATAATTAAAACTATCGCCAAGAAAAACAAAAGAGGTTGGAAGAAGGGCAGACCTCGTAAGAGATCGAACTGAACAACTTAGTCTTAATCACAATAAGGGTCAAAAATTAATACTATTTTAATTAATTATGAACAATAAGTGCATTCTACAATGGAACTGTCGTGGTTTCTTAAACAAGTTAAGCTCGATACAACTACTCATTAGCGAGTATGACCCTGCTTGTCTTTGTTTGCAAGAAACTCATTTCAAAGCAAATCGTCAGTACTACCTAAAGAATTATAGCATCCTTCGTCAAGATGCAGTGGATGGAGACAGATTACATGGTGGAGTCGCTATTTGCATTAAGAATGATGTTGTACATACAAATATAGTTTTAGTTACAAACTTGCAAGCAGTAGCAACGCGAATCACGTTTCCTACTAACTTAACGGTCTGTTGTGTGTACTTCCCTAGTGTACCATGGGACACTAATGATCTTGACATTTTGTTAAATCAGCTGCCTCCACCATATATAGTATGTGGAGATTTCAATTCGCACAGCCTCACGTGGGGTTCTTACAAAAATGACCGTCAAGGCAGAATCCTAGAGAGCTTTCTCGACAGAATAAATGTTTCTATACTTAACAACGGAGAGAAAACCCACCTTGACGTATCCACAGGAAAGTTTAGTGCGATTGACCTTACACTGTGCTCCCCACCATTATTAAATTCTTTAGAGTGGTCAACCACGGCAGATCTTCATTTCAGTGATCATTTCCCTATTATCATCAATAGGATAGATTCAACAAGTAAATCAAAATTAATTATATCTAAATGGGTGCTTAATAAAGCTGATTGGAATTCTTATCGAGAAGAGGTAGATAAATTTATGATTGCAGCAGAATCAGACCTTCTGATATCTGAAATAACTGATATCATCTTGACAGCTGCAAACAAACATATTCCTAAATCAAAAGGAAAAGTTCTTAAGAAGGTTGTACCGTGGTGGAACGAACAGGTTTCACGCAGTGTACGTGATAAGAAACATTCCCTTAGAGTCTTTAAACGTTATCCTACTACAGACAACCTAATAGCCTTTAAAAAAGCTCGCGCCTCTTGTCGAAAGAAAATCCTTGAAGCAAAAAGGAGTTCTTGGAAAAATTACGTCTCTAGCATGTCTTCCGCTTCTGATGTAGGCGAAGTATGGAGGAGAATCCGTAGTATTGCAGGAAAACACATCTTCCCTGATATCAACTTTAAAATAGCGGATAGAATCGTGTCAGAAGACTTAGAAATTGCAAATCAGATGGCACAACACTTCTCTAATATTTGCAATACTGACAACGAAGAAGAACTTCTGAGAGAACATCTGAACCTAACTCCAAATGATGATGCTGATCACAATTTTATATTCACACTTGACGAACTTAACAATGCACTTAATAATACCCATGATACAGCACCTGGAAACGACAACGTTACAAATGCCTTTTTAAGACGTATGTCAGAAAATGCAAAAACGGCCCTACTAGGAGCATTCAATAATATATGGGTTAACGGTGAATTACCTGCTAGTTGGAAAGAAGCTGTTGTCGTTCCCATTTTAAAACCTGGAAAAACTCCAACAACACCGATTAATTTCAGACCCATATCACTTACTAGTTGCATGTGTAAGACTTTTGAAAGGATGGTCAATAATAGACTGACATGGGTGTTAGAATCAAGAAAACTTCTGAGTAAGTTCCAGTTTGGATTCAGAAAGAATCGCTCTACGATAGATGCACTGACATACTTGGAAAATGCCATACAGAAATGTTTTATCACAAATTTACACTTGACAGCCGTTTTTATAGATCTTAAGAGTGCCTTCGATACCGTAAAACGCCGAAACATAATAGACCAGCTCCGTGAATGGAACATTAAGGGGAATTTAACCAGATTCGTTGGTTCCTTTCTCACTGATAGGACAATGAGAGTTAGGATAGGTAACTCGTTATCTGACGGCCTTCCTTTAAAAAATGGAACTCCCCAAGGTTCAAGTTTAAGCGCGACATTATTTCTTGTAGCTTTGCAACGCGTCTTGAAGGCAGTTCAAGGATCGGTCTATTACTGTGCGTATGCAGACGACATAGTCTTATTTCAATTCGGACAATCCTTTCAAGATATTGAGGCATCCTTACAAATGGCATTAAATAGACTATCAGTTGCAGCAAATAAAGCAGGGCTATGTATCTCAACGGAGAAAACAGTATGCATGCATTTCTGTCGTAAACGAAGTACATGTCAGCAAAATCACACACTGCAACTAAATGCTGTACCTATTCGCAACACAGAAAGCACCAGATATCTAGGAATAATCCTAGATTCTAAACTTTGTTGGACCTCCCATATTAATGATTTAAAAGCCAGGTGTAGCAATATTCTTAATATTTTAAAGTCGTTATCTAATTATAACTGGGGCTCAGATAGACAGACACTTTTAATGTTATACAAAACTATGATTCTTTCTAGAATTGATTATGGGAGCGTCATCTACTCATCTGCCAAGCCCAGTCGTTTACATATTTTGGATTCAGTCCATCATACAGGAATCCGACTTGCCACAGGTGCTTTTTATACAAGCCCTGTCTCAAGCTTGTATGTAGAGTCGGGACTGGAGTCATTGCAGTTGCGCCGTGAACGTCTTTTATTAAACTATCGGATTACCGTGCTGAGCCAACAAGATAATCCTAATAAAGAATCGCTCGGTAACTCCCCTTTGCTGCAGCGATATCTTAACAGAGTAACATATACTAAACCAGCTACGATAAGATCAGAAATTCTTTCAAGACGTTGGAACATACCAGAAATAAATTTATTTACAGTAGATGACGCTCATCTTGTCTCTCCATGGATTATACCAGAAGTAGTTTGTCGTCTAGATCTTGAAAAATATGACAAAAAAGATAGTGTTAGATCTCTCATAAAAATAGATTTACTGCAGATAATGCATGACTATGACCCTTGTGAAGTATTATTCACTGACGGGTCCAAGACTCATTCAGGAACTGGAAGTGCATTAGTCACTAAAGAAGTTTCAATTACTTGGTCCCTTCCTCAAATAGCCAGCGTGTTTACTTGCGAACTGTATGCTATCCTGCAAGCGCTTTTCGTTTGTCGAGAATCAATATCCTCAACGTATTTGATATGCACTGACTCTATGTCATCGATCCTATCATTAAAAAACAAATTTACAAAAAAACCTATTATACGAAACATACAGTCACTCCTATATAACCTTGCACACCAGCAAAAAAAGGTAATATTTGTCTGGACTCCAAGTCATATTGGTATTCCCGGCAACGAAAACGCAGATAAAGCCGCTAAGTTTGCAAGTAAACAAGCACCAAATGTTAGTAAAGCCATAACGATATATGATATCAAAAATTCAATACGCGCCAACTGCCAAATGAAATGGCAGTCATTGTGGGACCAGAGTACAGACAAATTAAAAATAAGCAATCCATCTGTCAAAGGCTACACATACCAATCAAATTTAAGACGTAAAGAAGAAGTGATCTTCTGTCGACTCCGGATTGGTCATACACGCATGACACATTTGTATCTACTAAGTGGAGAAATCAGACCAGAATGTGCCACTTGTCGAGTTCCCTTGACAGTGGAGCATATCCTACTGAATTGTAGGGATTATGAATATATTCGGAGAACTTCTAATCTAGGTACAACTATGGAAGAAGTTTTAAAAAATGACAAAACCAATATAAGAAATTTAATGACGTACTTACGGGAAACACACTTACTTCCAAAGTTGTAATATTGTAGTTGAAAGAAAAGTTATACTATTTTTGCACAGAATAGATATAGACTGTAATTATAGTGCATGTGATATAGTCTGTGATATGAACATATACATATATATATATATACACCATTTCTTGCCTATACACAAGAAATTAATGTTTGTTTGTCTATTTTATAACGTTATTGTATTTTTATTAATGTAATTTTAACCACACATTTTTAGTCTATATAACTATATACATTGTTCTTTAATTTATAACTTTTGTTGTATTTACAATTGATAAATGTGCTATCTGTCTGTAATCAACAGACACCCTAGTATGGCGGTAAAATGACCTTGGCAGTCGAAACCGCCTAACTTAAAAAAAAAAAAAAAAAAAAAAAAAAAAAAATAATAATAATAATAATAATAATAATAATAATAATAATAATAATAATAATAATAATAATAATAATAATAATAATAATAATAATAATAATAATAATAATAATAATAATAACCCGCAGGGTGGCTGAAAGCGGGCAGCCATTGGGGAGTAGCGCCCCCACGGGTACCAGCTCAGTACACCTCGTTCCAACACACATACCTGCCCGTAAACACAACCACATACACACAGTTTTTCTAAATTATTCCAAACACACTCACACTACACACATGTACACTGCATACGGGCAGGTCACCAACACGCACACTCATTCCTTGTTTGGCAGCGTGGGGAACTAGTAGCAGTCTGAGATCCTTGGGCTCGCCTGCTGGAGGGTACAGCGGATAAAACTGGGTTCCGGGGTGTGCACTCCCAGGCTGCAAGGTAGTACAGGGGCCCGGGTCGGTCTAGCCAACATGACCTGGCTGCCCTATCAACTTGCGAAAATCTCGCTTATGCCGTAATGCCAGGTGGCGCCTGGACCGGGAACCTTGCGGTATAATGCGGGGGGCTCCGTCGAGGCCACCAGAGTCGGGTTCTTTGGAATCCTTTGGCTGTTGCTGGTTCCTCAGGCTGTCAAACACTCAAAGGAATAAAATCCATGCACGCTACACTTACACACACAAATAAATACTTTCTAAAAAAAAAACAATTATTAATATGGAAGTTCAAACAGTAAATGAAGTTTCAAAAGTGCCCCTTGCCAGTACAACGGAGCTTCCCGGCTCCACACCTATCCAAACCAGTCTCCAATCCCCAATTAACCCTATCCCTACCCCTATCCCTGTCATTCCCCAGCCTAGTATCAGCGGAGAAAATTTAGGCGATAACAACGTTCAATCTCCGCATAAAAGAAAAAAATTAGGCGAGTCATCGCCAGAGATAGTGGAGCCAATACGAGATAAAGTACCGATTAGTTATTCGAGAATAAATTATGTGGTAATCGAAAGAGAAGACGGCGCAGATTTTTCTGGTGTTAGTCCTTTTGTTATATCGCGTACTCTAAAAAACTTAGTAGGAGAAGTTCAGAATGTAAGGAAGGTTAAAGAAGGTTTATTGATAGAATTGAAGGATAAGGAGCAAACAAAACGTCTATTCAAAGTCGACTTGTTTGACAAATTTAAAGTAAAAGTGTATGCTCATAAAACGTTAAATTATGTTAAAGGCATTGTAACGTGTAAAGATCTGAATAATTGTTCCATTGATGAAATAAAAAGCGAGCTAAAATCTCAAAAAGTCGTAGAAGTCAAAAGACTTACTACCAGGCGACAGGGAGAAGTTCAAGAGACAGCCTCGTATCTCCTAACATTTATCGGAACTCGTTTGCCAGAACGCATAAAAGTGGCTTTTTATTCGTTGACGGTTCGACCATATATACCAGCGCCTCTACGATGCTTCCAGTGTCAACGATTTGGGCATACGGCGATGAACTGCCGTAGGGAGCAGATCTGCGTATGTGGAAAACCGGTTCACCAAGGGAGACAATGCGAAGGTCCCTTGAAGTGTATTCATTGTGACGGTGAGCATTCTGCCAGGTCTTTCAACTGCCCCGTTTATAAGCAAGAGGTTGCGATTCAGAAAATTAAGACCTTGAAAAGACTTAGCTATTATGAAGCTAAACAAGAATACCTTCGCATATCACCACCTGCGCAGCAGGTTACCTACGCCAGGGTAGCTCAACAGCAGCCGCAGTCCTCCATTTCAGTACTTCTGCCAGAGATAAAGAAGATGATCACGGAAGCAGTAATAAACACCTTAGAAAAATACCAAATTTCTGGAAAAACACCCTTAACACCTTTACCTAATATTACACCCTTAACCCACAATATCCATTCTTTTGTCCCATCTCAATATGATATCCAGAAGATTCAACCCACAACAAGTCTTCCTCCCATTAAAGACCCTCCTGATCCCACCTTTCCAATCCTAGATCTGACGGGTCCTTCTACCCAAAATAGCCACCTCTCGTCAGAAGAATCAGAAGCACCTCTTAGTCAAACCTTAAAAACCTTTAAAACAGTAAAAACCAAGAAGAAAAAAGGTTGGCCTAAGGGCAAACCAAGAGGTTCTCAAGGTTTATCGCATTTCAGCAATTAATATATTTAACCTCGGCCATTTGTTTTTTCTACTTTGTAATTCATCATCATTGTAATTCATATCTTTTAAATTTATCTTCATGGACAATATTACAATATTTAAACAAACGACGCACATTATTTCCTGGAATTGTCGAGGGTTTATCAACAATCTAAGCCATCTTCAGTTGTTGTTAGCCGAGTACTCTCCGTGGCTCCTATGTCTACAGGAGTCGCTTTTTAAAGAGAATAATATCTATCGACTAAAGGGTTACTGCTGTGAACGTTGTGATGCTCCAGCAAACATCCGAGTTCGCGGCGGCGTGGCTATTTTTATCAGAGAAGGGGTGTTATACGAATCGATCGCTCTTCTAAGCGATTTGGAAGCTGTTGCTATTCGAATCACCCACCCCTTCACTGCAACAGTCTGCTGTCTGTATCTTCCTCCTGGCCCTAGAGATTCCTGGTCACCAGACGACATAGAAGAACTCATCCGGCAATTACCAAGCCCGTATATTATCACAGGAGATTTAAACGCTCATAGCACCACCTGGGGTTCTACCACGACCGACGGTCATGGCCGCATGTTGGAAAGGTTTCTGGAGCAGTACGATGTTTGTCTTTTAAATACTGGCGATAAGACTCATTTTGTGGCTGAAAATGGTACCTTTTCGGCGATAGATATAACACTTTCTTCTCCGTCCTTAGCATCACGCTTAGAATGGTCGATCATTCCTGACCTACACAATAGCGATCACTTCCCACAAGCAATCGATTTTCTTGACGTTAACGTCAACTTTGACGTCGCACGACCGCAACGATGGTTGTTAGATAAAGCAAACTGGCAGTTATTCGAGGAGACAGTTCTTCTCCCTGTAGTTACTGAGAATGTCGATGCCAGTGTAGCAGCCATAACGTCTGCAGTGGTTGAAGCAGCAACTAGGGCTATACCTAAGTCATATACCCACGGAACGAAATCTCGGATCCCTGTACCGTGGTGGAACGATGAGATCAAAGCTGCCATTGCAGACAAACGACGAGCATTTCGTTTATTTCGAAATAACCCAACGGTCAACAACCTCGTCGAATTTAAACGGTCTAAAGCTAAGGTACGGAAGTTGGTGCTAGACTCTAAACGGAAGTCGTGGGCAGATTACGTCTCATCAATAAATAGTGATGCCACCGCTAAAGATGTATGGAGGAAAGTGCATACTATTCGGGGTCGGTACAATCAAACTCCTATTCAGATCCGAAGCAGAAACGAGATAGTTTGCGATACAGGTGAAGTTTCCAACCTACTCGCCCAGCATTTTGCTAACGTCAGCAATGATCACAGCTATACAGAAGCATTTCGTAGGACCAAACCTCAGTTGGAGCGTCCTCTTGATTTTATAACCGAAGAATCAAAAGTTTACAACCTTCCGTTCACATTAGAAGAACTGGAGCATGCTCTTAGTTTTTGCTCTAGATCCGCTCCAGGTCCTGATTTTGTTACCTACGAAATGCTAAATCATTTGCCGCCGACGGAGAAAAAAACGCTTCTTGATCTCTTTAACAAGATTTACAGCAGTGGACAGTACCCGTCGAGTTGGAGAGAGGCAACCGTCGTGCCTCTCCCAAAGAATGGTAGAAAAATCGTAGAAGTGTCTCACTATAGGCCAATTTCACTAACGTGCACCATGAGCAAACTACTCGAGCGAATGGTCAATACCCGCCTAGTTTGGTTTTTGGAGGATAGCGACGTGCTGGACAACTACCAGTTCGGTTTTCGGAAAAACCGATCGACAACTGATGCTCTGATCCAACTGGAACATGCAGCACAAGTAGCTTTCGGCAAACGTCATCACATGAACGCTTTATTTGTCGATTTAAATAAAGCATACGACACAACGTGGCGCTATGGCATTTTGGAGCGCCTGCATGGCTGGGGCATGAGGGGTAACCTACCGACGTTCATCGCTGAGTTCCTGAGAGACAGATACATCAGAGTTCGCGTGGGAACTACCCTCTCTGACAGAACTACAATTGAAAACGGCGTTCCTCAGGGTTCGTCAATCAGCGTTACTCTCTTCATCATAGCAACTATCGGTCTCCTTTCCAACATCGGTCCTGGCGTCTACGGTTGTCAGTACGTGGACGACATTGTGCTGTATACAATCGACCCCTCCATAGACAACGCGCAAGATCGACTGCAATCGGCACTCGATACACTGGTGCATCGGGCAGAAAGTAGGGGTTTCAGTTTTTCCATCTCAAAGAGCAGGGGCCTGCATTTCTGCAGAAAGCGCTCTTGTATCAGAGACCCCGAAATCTTGCTCAAGGGCGAAACAGTCGGTTACGTCGATGCCGTAAAATTTCTAGGACTAACTTTCGATCGTCGCTTAAGATGGCACGAACATATTGTTAATCTTGCTGGTTACTGTAGGAAAACGCTGAACGTATTAAAATGTCTCGCCAATACGAGATGGGGTGCGGACAGAGAATGTCTCTTAAGGGTGTACTGCGCAATTATTCTATCAAAACTAGATTATGGTTCTGCTGTCTATTCCTCCGCAAGACAATCGGTTTTGCGTCGCTTAGATGCAATACACCATGCAGGTATCAGGTGGGCAACAGGCGCGTTCCGTACCAGTCCAGTACAGAGCCTGCTGTGTGAGGCTAGTGTACCTTCACTGGAGAGACGGCGCGACCTGTTGTTAGCGAACTACGTCTTAAAGGTAGCAGCCTGTCCGTCAAACCCCAACTTTAATCTCTTTCACGACCCTGCACATCGAAGATTTTTCAATCGGAATATCACTGCCACCAGACCTGCCATTATCAGAGCCGTCGAAATACTTGATCGTTTATCAATATCCGTAGATATCGCAGGAGTTCATTCGGTAGACCGAAATCACGTGCCTCCGTGGATTGTGCCTTCGGCAGACTGTCGTCTCGATTTGCTACCACTTTCGAAGCAGCAGACCGTCCCGGAGCAGTATCGTAGCGGATTTCGAGAACTCCTGTCGAATTATACCGACTACATTTATATATACACTGACGGCTCAAAGTCATTAAATGGTGTTGGGTGTGCAGTGTATACCTCGGAATTTAGCGGGTCGTGGTCCTTACCGTCGGAATCCAGTGTCTACACTGCAGAGTTATGTGCCATCTTTCAAGCGTTGTCATTTTGTCTCCGTTCACTTCACAGTCACTTTTTAATATGTTCAGACTCTTCCGCCGCAATTTCTTCTGTCACAAGTAACTTTCCCAATGGACCCATTGTCAGCATACTGATAGATCTTCGCTCCAGACTACATGTAGCAGGAAAGAGCATTGTTTGGGTATGGGTACCCGGTCATGTTGGTATCGAAGGCAATGAACGAGCCGATCATCTAGCCAAGGGCGCAGCATATTCGGCTCGGCTTCCGGATATGATTCGTGTACCAGTATCGGACCTGAAGATCAAAGTAAAGCAAAGTCTATTTGCAGAATGGCAACAAAATTGGATCTCTACCGAATCAAAAATGCGACTGGTTAAGCCTTCTGTTGCCAGGTGGGTGTGCCCTTCTAAGTTTACGCGAAGAGAACAGGTGATTTTAACCAGACTTCGCATTGGGCATACCCGTCTCACCTCTATCCATCTCTTACGAGGTGAACCGGCACCGGTCTGCAACTACTGTCAGAGCACGCTCACAGTGAAACATATATTAGTTCAGTGTGTACAATATGCACTTCATAGGCAAGATCACAATATTGCAGGCACTGTGGCAGAGGTATTAAGTAACAATGTCTCTTCTATTGAAAGGCTATTTCGTTACCTCCGCTCAATTGGACTGTTGCTTAAATTTTAATGTTTTATGTATTTTTTTTTCTCTCTTCATGTAATATATTTTATTGTTATCTTTTTTTATTTATACAATTTTATCTATACAATTATTTTATGTATATACATCCACATGGTAAATATTGTCAGTTCTAAATGTCTTTAGGTATATTAATTTTACTTACAATATAGTATTTTATTCTTCGTATAGTTATCATAAAATTAAGTGTAAGGCCATTTTTCGTTACAATTTCATACAAGTAAGTATGATTTAGTTCATAACTCAATTCCATGCGTTATCAAAATTCAACTGTCGATGCGGCGAATAACCTTAGCAGTTGAAGCCGCTAACTAACAAAAAAAAAAAAAAAAAAAAAAAAAAAAAAAAAAAAAAAAAAAAAAAAAAAAAAAAAATAATAATAATAATAATAATAATAATAATAATAATAATAATAATAATAATAATAATAATAATAATAATAATAATAATAATAATAATAATAATAATAATAATAATAATAATAATAATAATAATAATAATAATAATAATAATAATAATAATAATAATAATAATAATAATAATAATAATAATAATAATAATAATAATAATAATAATAATAATAATAATAATAATAATAATAATAATAATAATAATAATAATAATAATAATAATAATAATAATAATAATAATAATAATAATAATAATAATAATAATAATAATAATAATAATAATAATAATAATAATAATAATAATAATAATAATAATAATAATAATAATAATAATAATAATAATAATAATAATAGGGAGGAATAGAATAGAATAGAATAGGGAGGAAAACCTGGCAGCAGGAATAAAATGCCGTATCTCCCACGTCACGGGAGGTATACCATTACATGGGTCAACAACCCCGTAATGTGTTTCAAATATAGTTTGCAGTAATTTAAGAAGATATAACACCAGAGGAGCGGGGAGGGAAACCCTAGAGGTTGGCCCCTCTGGTTCGGTCCATCAGCCTCTAGCCTTGAGTAGTGAAGCAAGTGGCACCTCAAGGCGAAATGAAACCACAAGGTCAAATTCTTCATCTGGGGTTGACCCAGACAGTAGAGTGCACAGCTTGGAATCTCCAATACGGATTCCCGCTAGCACATGTAGGAAGAAGAGACGTATGCGCTGGAGTAGAGAAGAAAATATATACCTAGTACGCGCATACTATACAGCAACGAGATTAGGAGAAGCGAAAAAGGACTACCCGTCTAGACTATTAGATAATAATAATAATAATAATAATAATAATAATAATAGTAATAATAATAATAATAATAATAATAATAATAATAATAATAACGACTCTGTGCCCCACGAATGGCTTATAAGGGTACTAGAACTATATAAAGTAAATCCTACTCTAGTTAAAGCTATACAGGAGATCATGAAGGAATGGCGGACAAAGCTAGTACTTAGAAGACAAGAAGGAGAAATAACAACAGACGAAATAAGGATTAAAAGGGGTATATACCAAGGAGATAGCTTAAGCCCGCTTTGGTTTTGCCTCGCTATAAATCCCTTAAGCACCTTGTTGAATAAAAGTGGACTAGGATTCCAATTGAAGAAAAACCAACGAAGACTGCATACAATTTCACACTTACTATATATGGATGATGTAAAGTTGTATGCATCATCAGAAAGACAACTTAATCAATTGTTAGATATAACAACAACATTTAGCAAAGACATAGGGATGCAGTTTGGCATTGAGAAATGTAAAATATTACACATAAAGAGGGGAAACATAGCGGAAGGTGAACAGTATAGAGTAGACGAAAATAAACACATAGAGATAATGGGCGCAAATGATTTGTATAAATATCTTGGATACAGGCAAGGAAAGAACATCAACGACACTAGTGCAAAAAAGGAAGTAATAAATAAATATACACAGAGAATGGAGGAAATACTTAAAACTCAGTTATATAGCAGGAATAAGATCAAAGCTATTAATACGTTTGCTACTCCTATTCTTACTTATACCTTTGGCATAATTAGTTGGTCACAAACAGATATCGATAATCTGCAAATCAAAACAAGAGTAACGTTAACGAAATTTAGAGCACACCACCCCAAAAGCGCAATAGAAAGATTAACGTTACCAAGAGCAGAAGGAGGAAGAGGGATGGTAGACATTAATAACCTCTATTGGAAACAAATAGAAGGGCTGAGGCAGTACTTCTACTCAAGGGAAGACTCAGAACTACACAGAGCAGTAGTAGAAATAGATAGAGACTATACACCTTTAAAACTTCACCAACGTAACCGTGTAATCAATATTACAACTAACGCTGACAAGATTGAATCTCTATCACAAAAACATCTTCACGGCAGACATCAGTACCAACTTAATCAGCCGCATGTCGACAAAAACGCGTCGAACAATTGGCTGAGTAGCGGGTACTTATTTGCAGAAACTGAAGGATTTATGGTGGCTATTCAGGATGAGGTGATAGCCACCAAGAATTACAGGAAATATATTTTAGGTACAAACGATGGGGATGATAAATGCAGAAGGTGCAACAATGGGCCAGAAAACATCCAACATATCATAGCAGGCTGTACTGCATTGGCTAACAGCGAATACTTACATAGGCATAACCAAGTATGTAAAGTAGTGCATCAAAGATTAGCACAAAAATTCAAATTAATAGACACACATACCCCTTATTATAAATATGAGCCTCAGGCCGTACTTGAAAATGCGGAAGCCAAATTGTACTGGGATAGGAGTGTACGAACAGATCGAACTATTAGGAGCAATAGGCCAGACCTAATACTTACCTTGAAGCAGGAGAAAAAGACTTATCTGGTAGATGTGGCTGTTCCTAACTCTCATAATGTGCAGACCACAGTTACAGAAAAAATACAGAAGTACACAGAGCTAGCTATTGAGATAGAAAGGATCTGGAAGCAACAAACTGTTAAAGTTGTTCCAATAGTAATTTCTGCAACAGGGGTAACACCCAAGTCCTTAACAGAAAATTTAAAAATTATTGGGCTGCCAGAACAACTGCACAGCACTATACAGAAGGCTGTTATACTCAACACTTGTAATATTGTCCGCAAACACCTGAGACAATAGTTGATACATTCTTGCCAAAGAGCCGAATGTACCACAGGGCACCGTGAATAATAAATCACGAGAATTTAGAAAAAGAATAATAATAATAATAATAATAATAATAATAATAATCATGCTTTAATATATAGCGCAGCGCTAGCTTGTGCAAAAGAGAATGGTGCAAAAATAAAGGAAGTAATAGGAAAAGAACCATACGATAAACCAAAAAACAATAACAGAGATAAACCTCGATGGCAGCAGAGGTTAGAAAAGAATATAACTACATTAAGAAGCAACATAAATAGACTAACACTTTATGCTCAGGGATATAGAGGAGACAACCTAGTGAAAAAAGTAAATGAAATATTTAACATCCACAAAATACATACACAATTTGAAACTGAAAATATAACACTGAACGATTTTATGGACAGCTTAAAACAGAGACTCCAAGCGTTAACCAAACGATTGAAGCGATACACAAGCAGCAATAAGAGAAGGTCGCAGAATAAATTATTTCGACAAAGAGAAGGTATATTTTACAGAAAAATCACTAACGAGAACTCCTCTTCTTTTATTATGCCCAAGAAAGACGTTATCAAGACATACTGGTCCCAATTATGGTCTAGTAAAGTTACGCATAACCGTAGTGCGAAATGGATTGAAGATGAAAGAGTTAGGACCCAGCATATTAATAACATGAATTTCGAGCAAATATCTACTGAAGAAGTCAAGAGAATAATAGCAGCAACCAACAACTGGAAGGCTCCTGGTAATGATCGCATTCACAATTTTTGGTGGAAGAAATTCAGTAGTATACATGTAGAATTAACTAAATACATAAGACAATTCATCGAAGAACCTAATAGTACACCCACTTTCTTAACACAGGGAATAACCTACATGTTACCAAAAACTGGAAATTTAGAAAATCCAGGGAACTACCGACCAGTAACCTGTTTACCCACCATTTTTAAAATATTAACAGCGTGTATAAGCGAAGCTATATACAAACATTGCGAAACAAATAAAATACTCACAGAAGAGCAAAAGGGATGCAGAAGAAATGCACAGGGGTGTAAAGAACAATTAATTATAGATTCAGTAGTTATGAAACAACCGTACAAAATGAATAGGAATATATATACAGCTTATATTGATTACAGGAAGGCATTTGACTCTGTCGCACATAGTTGGATGCTGGAAATATTATCGATCTATAAAATACACCCAGTTTATATTAATTTCTTAAAGCAGAACATCAAAACTTGGAATACGGTCATTCATGTAAACAACGGAGAACAAACTATGGAAACAGAACCTGTTAACATTAGACGAGGCATTTTTCAAGGGGATTCATTAAGCCCCTTGTGGTTTTGCTTAGCACTAAACCCTCTATCACAATTACTAAATCAAGAGGGGAAGGGATACAATATAAGAAGTGCCAGACAAAACATGCATCGCATAACGCATTTAATGTTCATGGATGACATAAAAATATATTGCAGTAAATACGAACATCTAGAGCAGAATTTAAAAATCACAGAAATGGTTAGCAAAGACATATGCATGCAATTCGGGTTGGAAAAATGCAAAATACAATGCATAAATCGCGGAAAACGGGAAGTTAAAAACTATGAAACAGAAGACAATGAAATCATAGAAGGTCTTCAAGAGGGAGAAGTGTACAAATATTTAGGAATGAAGCAAGCCCGACTTATAGAACAAACGCAAATGAAAATCGAATTACGAGAGAAGTACATAAAGAGAGTAAAGAAACTCTGTAAAACGAAACTAAACAGCCGCAACCTAATTAAGGCAATAAATACTTTTGCAGTGCCAATACTCACTTATTCATTTGGCGTCGTGCACTGGAGCCACACAGATCTCCTTAACATTCAACGGGCTACAAATAAAATACTTACCCAAGGAAGATTACATCACCCGAGATCTGCCAAAGAACGACTAACACTACCAAGAGCTGATGGAGGGCGTGGTTTGATTGATATCAAAAATCTGCACAATAAACAGATGTGCTCCCTGAGAAACTACTTTAACACCAAACAAGCAACCTCAGACTTACACCGTGCTATTGTGAGTGCTGACAAAAACTATACCCCGCTCAACCTCGCAGATGATATGGAGCTAGCATTAGTAACTGATCATGAAAAACACGAACAGTGGCTGCAAAAGGCTTTACATGGGGAACATCCTCACGACTTGAGTCAACCGAATGTCGATAAAGTAGCGTCGAACGCCTGGTTAACAAGAGGAGAGTTGTATCCCGAGACAGAAGGCTTTTTCATTGCCATCCAAGATCAGGTTATAAGCACGAGGAATTACAGAAGGTTTATAATTAAGGATGGTACTCAGGAGGACAAATGTAGACGATGCAGGGCAACTACTGAGAATATTCAGCACATTATCGCTGGATGTCAAACCATGGCTCAATCAGATTACAAGACAAGACATGATAATGTGGCTAAAATCATACATGTTCAACTAGCAGTACAGTATTCCTTGCTAAATGAAATAGTACCTTATTTTAAATATGATCCACCAAAGGTACTAGAAAATAATAAAGCATTATTATATTGGGATAGGGGGATAATCACAGACAGAACGATTCCACACAATCGGCCGGATATTACATTGATTGATAAGCGTAACAAGAAAGCTTACTTAATAGATGTAACAATACCAGACACGTCAAATTTGCAAGAGGCACATACTAACAAGCTCAGGAAATACGCGGAACTTGCAATCGAATTTCAACAACTACGGCACTTAGAAGCAGTGCATATACTACCTATTGTTATATCGGCCACTGGAATCATCCCCAAACACCTCCACGAGTCAATAGCAAAGCTCAATATTAACAAGAATATATATGTACCTATGCAAAAATCCACCATATTGAGCACATGCAACATTGTCAGAAAATTCTTCAATAATAATATGTAGCAATAGTAATACCACTTTTACCTTGGTTTTGACCCGTAAAGTGGAGAAGCCGCAGAAATGCGAGAAATAAACAATAATAATAATAATAATAATAATAATAATAATAATAATAATAATAATAATAATAATACCTTTATTTCCCACACCAACATATAACAAAACAAAAGTTTTTTAATTCTACATGTACATATAAAAAAAACATAAATAAAAACTAAATAAATACTTATACCGTAGCAAAAAGCTACTTCCCTGGGAAACCTTCTACAAAGTTAAAACTTGTGTGTAGAAGGTAGATTTTGATAGTGAAGGCAGTTGTAGGTGTTTAATTGTCAAAAAATGTCGATTTTAGATATTCCTTGACAAGAACGTTTTAACAAAATTATCCTGATCACGGAAATAACAGGCAGACCTTTTTTTGTATAATTTTTGGTGCAGACATTTTATATCGTGAGGAAGTGCATTGTATAATTTTGGCCCTAAATATATAAAACTTCGTTGAGTAGCTGTTTTTTTACAAAAAGGTATTTTAAGTATTGGATATTCTGGTTTTCTCACTAAATGGATGGTTTGTACCGGCAAATTCTTTTTAGATGTTTTAATCAAATTACATACTTTATAACAATACATTTCTTGTAAATTCATTAATTTTAATTTTTTAAATAGTGGCTTTGTTGATGTAATTCTACTACATTTTGAAATTAGTCTAACAAAATTTTTTTGAACCGTTATTATTGGCTTAATTTTAGTTATATATGTTCCACCCCAAGAACATATACCATATGAAAATAAAGATTTTGCCATTGCATAATTCACCGATCTTAAAGTGGATGATGAAAGGCATCTTGATATTTGGTAAAATTTTGCTGAAGTATAATTTAATTTTTTATATAAGGCCTTTACATGTGGTTTCCAAGACATTTGTTTATCAAAAATGATTGCCAGATATTTTATATTATTATTTTGTTGTAAAATAGGACAATCGCAATTTTTAGGGCAATTTTTCAAGTGATATTTGATTGGATTAATAAATTCAAAATCATTACGTAAGTTTAAATTAACATATTTGGTTTTTTCTGTGTTCATCTCCATTTTATTTACGGAGAACCAAGGTCTTATTATCTTTAAATCAGATTCAATGCTTTCGTAATTTCGCGTGACAGACTTAGCGGAGTAAACTAAAGCAGTGTCATCTGCAAATGTGAAAATGTTCCCCTTTAGTTTTGATTCGCATAAATCATTTATGTATACTAAGAATAAAATTGGTCCCAAAACCGACCCTTGTGGCACACCACATTCAACACTCATAAACTCACTGTATGTGTTCTCTATTTTCACGCTTTGTTGCCTTTCTCCTAAATAACTTTTAAACCAAGTTAGCGGCAATCCTCTAATACCGACATGTGCTAGTTTTTGTATTAGAGTTGAGTGGCACACAGTGTCAAAAGCTTTCGATATATCTATAAATAAACCCGTAACTTTATTTTCTTTATCTAAATTTTCTGGAATATGTGATGAAGAATTTACCAGTGCTTCTTTTACAACTGCAATTAATTTTGTTAGATCATTTCTATAGTTTTTGTATTTTTCTTTAAGATTTACATTAAATGGCTCTTTTTTTAGTTTTTTAAACATTTTTTCTCTTTTTCTTGTAGACACTATAATTCCCTCGGTTATCCAAGGCTTTATTGGTTTTGTTTTTGCATTATATGTAACTATTTTACTACACAACTGTATTTTTTGAGTTAATATATTGCGGTGTAATCATTTCACCGATTTGAAAATTTCACCTACGATGGTTCGAAAATGTAAGAACAAACATTTATATCGGACTTCAAGTAAATGAGGGACATGCTATGTCATAAGCATAATTAATAAAGGCTATGAATAGGACCACACTTAGGTTCATTAATATTTAAATCAAAAACTTAAAAATATAGACTTCATGCAAACCTAGCTTTTTCATGCATAATAAATAAACTAGGTTTCAATTTCAGAAAAAGGATATAATTTAGTTAGATTGCTTGTTTATAATCATGTTTAGGCAACCTATGTTACATTTAGGAGGGTTTCCAATTGCTAGGAAGAAGTAAATTCCATATTGAAATTTACACTTTACGATCTTTAGCGTTAGATAGATTCTTTCTATATTCCTCGACACCAGCTCAGTTTTACTGTGTTATTCTGCTAAAAATAGATTAATTAGGTCAATCTCATTATGATTAGTATTATACAATTAATATTTGAAATTGTTTACAAGATTTATGATTACTACAATTAGAGAAGGTTTGTGAATCCTCTTATTCGCGCTAACAGACTCTTATAGATTTGTATCCTGCTTTTTCTCACCATTGTTTTTATGTAAGTGTCTAGAGCACTGTATGTTAGACATTTTATGCATAATTTGATTAACATTGACTTAAATATTAAGCTGGCATTGGTATGAGTATCAATTGGTATTTATAGTAGTTCGTACACTGTAAAAATCATGTTTATATTAATTTGTAAAGGTATTTTTATAGATAAATTGTTAATTTTACCTGTATCAGGTATTTCTATAGCTATTTTGTGAAGGATGAACCTTGATTTGTTAAATTGTATATGTAATTAGATCGTAATGAGTTTGTACATTGTCTAACGGTTTTTCATGAATATCTTCGTTACGATACAATTTAGGACCATACATGTCTTATACTTTTTTGATCGTCGTTTTAAGCGCTAGAATCCTTTTATAACAGATTTAGGATTAGTGCTGATCCATAAACAGCTGTCGGATTAGTGACGTCACGAGCGTCGCTTGATTTTCTTCTGTTTTGGAAAAAGTGTCATAGATTTTAATTGTTATGGCAGAACCTATATAAGCTGGGGAAATTTGGAACAAATTGAGTCGATAAAGCATTGAAAGCAGAAGCTATGTTCGGCTCCGGATAAAATATCTGTAATAAATTGAGGTTAGATCTTTTTAACCATATGGTTTTGACATATATGTCAGTGTATTAAATAAAGTTTAAATAAAATTTAAGTGTTACCTGAACTATCTTCAAGGATTAAAAGAAGATTCAATTATTGTGTTACAATAAATAAAGTGAACGTGATTGTTTAAATAAATTCAAGCGAATTTATTTTGTTTTTCATCGATTGACATATCGATTTTATAAACAAGAAATCAGCTGTTTGGTTTTATAGCAGTGCTGCCACTAAGAGGATTATTTAAAAAGGGGAAAATATTTAGAATATACCAGGTTGGTTAATAAAATAAATGATCTTCGTTGAGTTTATAAATAATGATTAATTGTACAAAGTTCATCCTCAATAATAAAAATCGACTTGGTTTAGTTTATTAGATGCTTTTTTTAGAATTCATTTGATTTAAAGTACATAAAACAATTTTAATTTTCTTTTTATAAAGTTTATTTTCTTTGAATAAATAAAATTTTTATTTATAAACAAAGTTTATTTATGTTGGTTTGCTCAAACGAATGACCGTAGTTATTCTATGTCAGATCTCTACTACTATTTATTACGTTTGAGCAAACCTGAGAAGGCACTTCTCAATTTAATATTTGTATCATTTTGAAAAATTTTTTATTTTTATTTTATTTGATTTTATTTTTGTTTGTTTAATAAAGTTCTTGTGTTTTCAATTTCATATATGTGTTTAATTGATGTTGATACAAATATCCAGCATTCTTGTCTTTTAAATTCAGAGTTTAGTAGCAGTTGTCCAACTTGCAGGAGTTTTAGAGCTTACGATATAAGCTTTTCCTTCTTTCCAGGCATAAAAGTACATAAGAGTCTCGCAATTAATATAATTTATGCATTACTGAGCAAACCTGAGCTAGCTGAGAGAAGTAAAAAATATCTGTGGTGTTTTCTAAATTTAATTCACCGTAAATAATTTATTTTAGTTATTTGGAACGGTGGATATTATATTTTATTTTATTCATAGATCACCGCAATATTTATAAAATTTGAATATGCCTCTGTTACACAATTTGCTTTATAAACTTCTGCCCAATCTAATATATGTACATTTTCCTTTAATTTTGGATAGTCAATTTGAGTTTTTGAAAAATTCTGATCTTTATTAATACTTTCAGTGCTACTACCTATGACAAGAGCCGTACCATAATGGTCAGAGATGTCACATTTAATTATTTGCTGAATTTAGTTGTGTTTTTAAGTGGTTACGTATAAATAAATGATCTAAACAACTGCCATTATTATCATTAACACCCGGACGTGTTATATCTTGTATATATTCCCTTACCTCATCGTCGTAATTTAGAAGATCAATATTCACATCCCCAGACAACACTACGTTTTTTTCGTTTTTTATTTCTTGAAATAATCTCTCATGTTCTATTATGAATACAGGCACAGGAAATGCAAGAGATCTGTAGAAACCTAAAAAAGAAAAAAAAAGAAACCTAAATGATTAGAAATCATTCTTGCAAGTTCAATGAGGCTACGCAATGTACGCCATCTGGGTTGACATAGCCATTTTTAAACGTTTTAAATAGTACTGGAATAAGATTGATCAATCAGCTTATGAAAGAACAACCACTAATATAACAGATATGGCAGCTTTGGTAAATGAAAAGGACATTGTGACCCAATTTGCAGTTAACCATCTTCAGTAAACTTAAATCAGAGATGATTGCAGACAATTTCTAGAGCTTGCAATTATCTTTTTGGAACACGTTATATTCCCCAAAGGCATTGTATTCTTTCAAAATATGGATGTTTCGTGATCAATTCAAGTTCACTAAGTTGGAAGAAATCGGATTGTGTAACATTTGAATTTTCTTGTGCGTATTTAACTCAGAACTTGGTTTACAGCTCCTCTTTCTATTGCAGCACCGTCTAATGACCTTGGATTACTGCAACAAATTAGTGCTTATGAAAAAGTAAATTCTGGTATCTCTAAAGTTGGCAGCAATAAACTTGAAGGGCAACAACTGTGGTATTTAAGTAAGGAGCTTGTGGCTTCGGCCTTTTTTGATAAAAAACTATCCACACGTTTAGAAAAAGCTATGCTTCAATCCCTTAGTAAAAGAGGCGGGGGTCGACAAACTTCTTAAGCGCATCCAGATGAGTGGCAAAAGTCCTTCTGATATGAAGATTGAAGATTTGTATAATATTAATATATTAATTGTATAATATACACCATATGCAATAACGTGTAAAACTTTGAGCGTATTGAGCTACCATTAAATGTTAATTAAAATGTTTCAGATTTTACACACATTATTTTTTTACGTAGTACAACAATTTTGGGGAATGAGAGGATATAAATTGTTGGTAAGACATTTTTCAAGCACTGGAAGGACCACCCTAGTATGTAACCTTCTAACTGCTGATATGGTCTCATTTAGATATGACGTAGCCAGGTATGATAAGAGTCGTAATTAACCCCCACTCCTTAACTACTTTTAACTATTTATTAATTTATTAGGAATGCATTAAATCTTTCGATAGTTTATGAATTTTTGGTAAACCTAATGCTTAGTTTTGCAGCCAAAAGGAATTCTACATTCTACCAGATAATTAAGTATAAACTCCTTTTGAGTTTTCGTAGCTTTAGATGAACCTAGGTGAACGTAGCGTTGGGTTGTTGTTAATATAACAGAGAAACACAGAATTGATAAAAAGTAAGTTTTAGGTTAGATTGCAATAAGCCCACGATAAAACAATGCCTAAACACAAAAAACCAATGAACTAACGCACGGTTATTTGAACTACTCCTGACTAGTTCAAATAACCCGTTCGCGATGTTGCCAAACATTTTATATGAAATTTTAGAAGGTCCCCTTAAACTAGTTTATTTTAACAGGCCCTTAAAATTTGTGTTTACTGAATACCAATTTTATCATAAATTTTTAGAGGTTCACTAAAATTTAAATTTTTAGCATGTCGCACAGTGCGTTGTTTAAATGGAAAGTCTGGTAAAAAATAAAAAGTGTGTCTTTTTGTACAAAATCTGTGCAATTTCTCACCTTAATTGGTAGATTATACTTAGATGCTGTATAATTTATAGAGTAAGTTTCTTTTCTGTAAATATTCCTGTAAAATGAGATAAATAAATTTAAATCAAACTAACTGGTAACAAAAAAAATCATGATGTAATAAATTAACTACAACTTGATGTTAAATCATAAAATTATACGCAAAACTAAAACATTTAATTTAGAGTCAGTTGTACAGTCACCAGTTCTTTTTTTGCGAGTGCCGCGCACCTTCTGTTGTAGACCGTTAGCGTTTCCCTCCTACACTTGCATTGTGCGTGTCCAATGATTACAAGGATACGAGACCTATAGTTTAAAATGGACTCCGAATCACCCTAAGTACATATAACTTGGATTTTTTTATTAATTTTAGAAAGTTTCCTGGACAAAGTAGACCTCGGTGGTTTACCATTGCCTTCCGAGGGAGAAGCAATTACTTCTCCGAAAAATTGTTGATTCTGGGCAATTATTAATACTCATATCTTTTCCAGATGTATTATCAACTAACTTCACAGGTACAAAAGCTATTACAAAAAAAGTGTCAGTATTTTTGGTATCAGAAAGTTTTTATTTAAAAATTTTATACCCTGAACCGCTGCCGAATCCCTATTTACATGCCTTTTATTAAGACTTTTCGAGCAATTTTCTACACCAAAAGAATCAAGAATGTAAGTAATAATATTTGATACTTTGTTGAAGTGTTCGCTAAAGCTCCACTCTTCGAAAAGGTCATTGTTATTCAGTTTTGATGGAATGCCTGAAATATTCTATGAAGATCAGAATTGCAAATATTTGCAGTTATAAATTAGCAATTTGGATAGAATAATAGTCAATTTAGTATTTACAACAAAAATCTCATATACGATTTTACCTTTTTTGAGATATCTTTTGCTCAAGTCGACGAGACATTCTTGTATTTGAAAAATTGTGTGGGACATTTTAAATGTGGATATTTTAATTAAAAATAAATAAAACTAGACTAAAATTATTACTGTCGGCAGAATGTACCTTTAACAATATTTTTCACAAAAAATAAAATTGCAATCAAGATTAGTTTTATCACTATCGACCGATATGTGCAACTAACAACTGCACTGTAGAATATTACACATAATACATTTTATGTATATCAATGTTTTGAATAGCTTTTAGTATAGTTAGGACATAATAAGAATATTATTTATAGAAATTATCGGGATATTTAAAGTCTCCTGATGACTTCTAAATGATTATTTAGATCTAATTCGATGATTTGATTTTCGAATTTTGTCCACAGGACAACGCACTGTGTGTCGTTACATTGTAAAGGAATGTTACAGAATATACCCCTTATTGTCTTTAAAGCACTAGGGACGTTAGACCTGTTGCATGTATTTATACACTCAGTTTAGTCAGTATTACTTATATTTACTTATACTATGTATGGTATAAGTAAAGTTTTACTTATACGCTCCATAGTGTATATCCCATGATCTATCTACTTATAGGATTTGGGTAATTATTAACCCCGGCTCATACCTGATAGTATTATTTATCTATATGTAATAATACTTATTATTAGTAAGAAACAAAATTCATAAGCACTATGAAAATATACAATAACTGGAGATCATAACTATAGCACCACTTGGAAATTTATGATTTTTGCTAATTGCTAACTATAAATTATAAAATACTGTTTATTGGTGAAACGGTAATAGAAACACATTATTGTACCAGAAAGAATTATTATTTTGTTTTCAGAATATTTATTTAACTCTACAATTTAATGTTTATTCGAATGTGCATAATTATAAATCCACAATTAGAAATTGTTTCAGTCCTCTGCATGTAAATAAGAATATAAGTAATACATTTAATAATGGGTAGTACTACCATTTCTTTGAATTATGTACTTCAAAAAACCATACTCCAAATGAGATTTTCTAGAAGTTTATGTCCCAAATTATTCCAAATCGCATCTATTGCGTCTTTTAATTCATTAACTGTTTGATACTATGGCACCCCATAGATTTTCCAGGATTTAAATCTGGTAAAGGAGCAGGCCATCTTATCAAATTAATTTTATTCCTTCGAAATCAAGTTGTAGTTTCTTGGCTAACATGAATGTTTGTATTATCTTGTTAAAGAACCCATTGATTCCTTTCATTACGATTGAAAAAAAGGTAACCACTGGTTCTCTAACGCCGTTATATAATCAACGCTGTTCAGTTTATTAGATGTAAAAACCAGTCTTAGAACACCTTCACTGGAAAATGTCCCCCCCATACCATTACATTTCTCCAACAAAATTTCGTTTTGAAAAATAACGTGGTTGTTTCCTTAAATCCCTCCAGTATGAATTAAATCAAATCCAATGAGACACTTAAATTAATTTCTTTTCATCTTCAAAATGACCTGCAGTACATAACAAGATAATTATCCACCTTGGTGGCTCAATAAAAACAACGTAACATTTACCTTTTCCCAATTTTGATCCATATTCTCTCGAGCGCATTCTAATCAAGCGATTTAGTTATGCTATAGCAGTGCTATAGTTATGCTCTCCAAAATCGACAGTGCTGAGTATACAAAGGTGTTGGAGAACCAGTTGGTACATTTTCAAACAAAACGAAGGGGATCAATGGGTTTTTCAACAAGATAATGCAAACATTCACGTTAATCAAGAAACTACGGCTTGGTTCCGAAGGAATTAAATTAATTTGATGAAATGGCCAGCTCCTTCACCAGATTTAAATCTTATGGAAAATCTATGCGACACCGTCGTAGTATGTCGAATATATGCTGAAAAACAGTACCAAACAGTTAATGAATTAAAAGACGCAATTTCGGAAAACTTAGATTATTACCACAAGATTATTTATGTAATTCATAAAGTCTGCTATTTTCTTAGTTAAAATAGATAACTACCTGTATACAATATCGAGATACACAAAAGAAATACCTACACATCATGTTCTATCTAATACGTGACGTTCAGTCCCGATACTATGTAATAGCGTGGACGATAGCTTTCTAAGCCGTAGATGTTGTCATTTGCCACTTGTTATGGTGCTTGGATGTTAGCGGGGTGCAGGGGGAGGGTTGTATAATCCTGACCTGGTTCTTTCCGTAACGTCTGTTTAAAGATTTGTGCAATTGTTTAGCATACTTATATTTGATTAGAAAATTCTGACAATGTGTAAATAATTTAAACATAAGTGTTTTATACTTGAAATTCGTAACAAGATTTTAACACATCATTATCATGTTTACCCATCTATTATTAACGACAAAAAATTGTTGTAATATTTATAGTTCTACCATTAGGTGTTTTATCAGGTTTGGATATTTGACACCTGAAAGCAAATTAATTATGGAAAATAATTAAAAATAAACAGACTGTCATACCTTTCAGAAAACATTCTGTGAAAATATAATTCTAAGAAAAACACGATACAAGCAATACTATTTCCAACAATCAAAACAATAAATATTAGCTGCAAATGCGATATTGTTAACGTATTTTCGTTTCTGTTAGTATGTTGTCGTTGAGGCCTGCCTCGAAATTTAAGCTCGAAAATTCGCTTCTCCCAATGTGCAATTAATCCTGCAGATGTAATACGATTTACTAATCTTTTAAAAAAGTTTCTCAAAGGAAATCCCTTTACAAGTAACATTTCTAAAGGATATGTTGCTACACTATCCCTAAAGCAGTACAACAAAGGAGATCCAGTTTCGGTTACATAATGATTGACAGCATATTTCATGTACAACCTGGGAGTGCAAGTTGCCGAATCTTTCTGGAAAGCCGTATCGTGCAAACACTTTTTAATATCTTGACAAAGTTGCTGTTTGCTACGTACGTTTTTACTAATCCAATCAGTGTCGTCGTTAAAATATCTTTGAGCGTTAGGTAACATATATATCTTTAAGTTGTTATCAAATATGCCCTTCAGTGTTGTTATTTGCTGCTCATATTTTGGTCTAGTCAACACACTAATTAGAGAGGTTTGGTAACTTGCAGAGATATGTAATGTAAAGAATGTCCAAAACATAAAAAGTAGACGAATTCTACATGTTCGTGGTTGTTTTTTTACAGCTATATTAACAAAAACAGAAAAGATATTTTGGATAGTACTTGAGAAATATTTATACGAAGTGGATTCTTTAGGTTCATAATAAGAGATAGCCCAAATACAAACACTTGTAAGAAAACAAATTATAATACAAAAGCACCATATACTAAAAGGAATTACAATAAGCAGCTTCTTCCATTGATCTGTATCTTCTGCATGAGGAACACACCACGTCAAAGATTCAGGCAAATCATAAATTACATAATCAAAATGTAAATTTCTCTCAATAGACGCAGCAAAAGAACCTATTGCGATATCGCATTCTTCATTTTTAAGAGAAAGAAGAGTGCCAGACGCAGTTCCATCCATGGTAATCCAGCCCCAGTCTTGTACCTTATCGGAAATGGTAAAATTTACAGAAAAATTCGCGATTTCTGACATAGTATTTATAAGCATTACTTCTACCCCACCACTAATTTTATACAAATTTTTATCTATTGTTGTTCTTTCTTCTGGAGGTAGTACATATGGAGGCCACACAACTGCCCGTACTCGAAATGAGCAGCCGTTTAGATTATGCCTCTTTCGCTTAGTAAACCAATTTTTTCCTTTAGCAAAGCGACCAAAACTACACGTATCTATTACTTTTATGTCATCAAATCCAGTTTTACAGCGATTTTCTGAAAAAGGAGACCAAGAATATACTATAAATACGCCAACACTCTTTGAATCCGCCAGTAAAACAATGCTATTAACAACTTTAAATAACCACAATTGTTCTAGCACTATCGCTGCTACTTCATACGGATCTTCAAATCGAGTTGCAGAAATAACTACAAATTTAGCATGTGAATTCCAAGTCGGTTGAACTTTTAAGACTTTTAAGGTATTTATAATCTCTGTGGGGCGTCTAATATGTATGATATAATTGTCGATATCTTTCATATAAAATTCGTTGGCGTTTGGTTTTGTGGTTTTCTTGATAATTATTGACAAATTGCTACGTTTAAACAGTTCTGAAAATAGTAACTTATCAAGTGCAATTGCCGAATTCATAGTGTTACTCGGTTCGATGGTTGATAAGGATACTAAAGATATTTCGTGGTCTTCAAAATAACGATCAGTTGCTTCTCCGATACATTTTGCTAAGGATATTCGGGTTTCTATAATACCACTTGGTATCAATTCTAAACGACTCCATACGTTTAGAATGACGTTTGCAATGAGAAATACAAGAGCATGCAAGCGCATCGTTGAACGACTTTATGCGAAAACCCAAGACTTCACATTATGATTATACACTGATAATATGTCGCGTGATGTTTTCTTTACTCAAATACAAATGATGTTATCATAATACTGCCGTAAGAAAGGCACGTAAAGCTAATACATCAGCTAAATGATATTACAACTATTAGCTACAAAGTTTGTTAAATTTTTGTTGGAAGCACCAACTAATTTGTTTATCAAGGAAAAGGATTTAGAAAAAACAAAAATGCTTCTTCGATCACTATTACTGTATTCTGTATTACTGAAAAGAATAACATTTTAGTATAATAAAATATTGATCTTTTAATGACATCTTAGGTGTGCAGTGACCGCCATAAACTTCACAACCTTTTAATGGATGTAATATTTTTTTTGTTTATATTTAGTTATACCTTTATTAATGTAATAACAACACAGAGTCGTTTGGTTATTATTTAATAATACGTATTTACATAGACATCTATTTGTTAATGCAGTAATAATAGAAGGCTGTTTGGTATAATATAAATAATCCAAAGAGAAACTAATTATTATGCTAATATAGCAGTACATTTAAGACTACCTACACTTTATTCATTTGTTGTGAATTGTTAACAGAAAGTTTTGCACGGTTTTTGAACTAAAATACACAGAGAAGATTTTACTTTGATTGATATTTATTACATATTTACTACATTAGGTTAATACATTATAATGAATTTAGTTTTCGTTTACCAATGGTTTTCTACTAAACAATCGAACTTTTCTCTTGACACCTCCCATTAATTTTTGCGCTCTTTGGTTTCCACCTTTTTGCTGTTGCTGTCCTCTTTGAAGAACATTTTTGAAGCAATTTGGTTGCCGTTCCGTTCTCCTTTAATATATTTTTTATTAGGGCCCAGTATCTCTCAATTGAGCAAAGTTCTGATGTGGTGGACGGGTTCTTTTTTTGGGACGTAAAGATATTATGGTTTTCTAACCACTTTGTAGTGCTTTTGGCTAATGCACCGTTGCTAGGTTTGGCCATATCAACGTTACTTTAGTATGATTTGCTACAAATGATAGTAATTGTTCTTGCACTTAGTGACAGCAACGTTTAACAAATATTTAGTGACAAATTTTACAATTGATGGTGTCATCTGCAAAACAGTGGTTTACTGCCAAGACCACACTCAGAGGTAACTTGCCAAACGATTACTTTCGGTCTAAATTCTTTTATTGCAATTCGTCTCAGATTATCTGGCATATTCTCCTTGTTGACTACTGTATAGAATTGGGGACTTGGTAGAGTGAAATAGAGTCAAGTAAAAGTCAAACTTAAAATAAATTCTTCATCCAATATTAATTTCTAGCGTAAACGTGCAATATTTCTGGACGCACCTCTTTACGTTTCGAACTTAAGACTGAGCAGGGTCATCCACCACAACGCGGTTTATAATTATAGCACATGCATTACTATTTAACCTACATTTTAACAAAAAGATTGTACCTAGTTATTTTAAATACGCATTTATGCGTACAAAAGCTGTGCAAGACTTTCTGGGACAAGCTTGTTGCAGTAATAATAGAAGGCTGTTTGGTATAATATAAATAATCCAAAAAGAAACTAATTATTATGCTAATATGGCAGTACATTTGAGACTACACTTTATTCATTTGTTGTGAATTTAAGAAACTCATTTTAAGCATCTGACTTGAAAATCGTAACAATATTTTATTATTAATAAAAGCTTCAGGTAACTCTTTTTAATACTTTTTTTTTGAGATTGATAAAGTGCATATCATTGTTAGTAAGGCTTGTCCTAGAAAGTCTTGCGCGGTTTTTGAACTAAGCTAAAAATACATAGACAAGATTTTACTTTGATTGATATTTATTACATATTTACTACATTAGGTTAATACATTATACAGAGCTGGTTACAGGAATTCCAACGATGGAAATACATCCAGACGTTTTTTGGCAGATCAAAAACAAAAAAAAGCGCGGAAATTACTGGCATATATGTTACTTTAATTTATTGTTTTAATGTAATATTAATGTAATCTAGTGGATATCGCATAAATTTAAGTTTTTAAAGTATGCCACAGAAACGGAGAAACTATATGTTTTAAGTTTATAAATGACATTCAATGACACCGGCTATCCACAAAATCTTAAGATATGGAAGTAGGGAAGGAATGGGGTTTCTGTTCCTCCCCCCACTACTTTCTGCTTTCTGCCAAGGTCATGCTTCAAGGTTAACTCCCCTCCTCCACTTTCTGCCAAGGTCAACCTTCAAGGCTAAATTTTCTGGCGGTTAAAGGTCAAGGCTTCTCTGACTTTTGATTGAGAACTTGATTGAACTAAGGTTAGCGCTTCAAGGTTAAGATTTTCTGCTAAGGCTTCTCTAATTTTAAGGTTCAGGTTTTATAAAAAAATGTTGTAGATCAAAACAATGAAACAATTTATTAGTTGTTGATTAGATTGCTTAAACAATATCTCGTAAACAATTAAATACATAACAATTATTTGAATTCATTTGCTTACAACAATATCTCGTAAACAATTAAATACATAACAATTATTTGAATTCATATCTCTCGTCAGGTAAGGCGTGACTCCTGAAGGAAAACGTTTTTCACGAAATCTGAGTTCTCTTTCATCGTTAAATTCTTTTTCCGTTAACCACTTTGTTGCAGTGAACGTTGCCCAATTCGGTTTGTAAGGTTTATTACACCAAATGTTCCGTTCAGGTTCATCACTCAATTCATCCCAATCTGAAGTGCAGATGCCTTTGAAGATGAGGTCGCATTTATCAGGCAAAAGGTTAATAGCGTGGCGATGTTCCAAAGCACGTTCGGTACATATGACTTCTTGAGTATTCACGACTCCACCATCTTCTTTTAAATATAGAATTTCTAAACCAGAACACGAAGAATAACCTTCATCGGCTTCACTCAATATAACTATAGTATCCGGAAGTCTTCTTCTTTCAATTAACAAACCAGTGTTGTGTGTTTTATAACGAGAAAACACGATTTCACCATCATCAACAGTCGTTTCAAGTGTCCAAGAATGCAACCAACCCATTTCGATGTGTAACTGAGTAATACAGAATCTTGACTGAGTAATACAGAATCTTGACTGAAATCAAACTCAAACACCCCACCAGAATTTGAGAAGAGTGGGGAAAGCAATTGTTCCATTAGCCACACCCTCAGCCTATACATAACCTCAAACTCTGGCTCTCGGAACTATACTCATCTAAGAATGTTATGAGTGGCTTTTGTTATTGGAAATCAAACACCCCAACATAATTTTTTCTATTATAATATTGAAAAGATAAATTGTAAGTAATATCAAATACAATGTCAGTATCGCGATACAGCATAGAAACTTACAAAGATTGGGATATAAGTGCAATAACACAAAACTTTTCTACCATATGTTGTTTATTTAAAGGAGTATTAATAAAAAAACTCTTATATTATGTAATTTTTATTATATTGTATACATAATAACAGTTTAGATAGATAATGTATAATTTACTTTATCAAAAAGCGAACGATGCAGATGTGAGAAAATTCTACGTCCAAAGAAGCTAAATCTTCAAAACACTTTTCAACCTCGTGACAAGTTGGTTCTATTACATTAAGTTGAAACCAATCTTCTAACGGTTCACTCACATAATGCGGATTTGTTGTTATGGTGTGCGAAATGTCCACGAATGCTCCATTGATCAGTGTTCCACTAACTACGAAAGTGACTTCTGCAAGTAATTCAACATGTTTATTAAGAACATCTTCGCTCTCAACGGTTTTTAAAAATCGAGGAAACTGCCGTAGTAATTGTTCTCGCACCTCCTCCATACCTTGGATTACGTTGTCGTTCATACTGAACTTTCACAACAGACGAATTTGAAATTAAACCGATAAATGGTTAGGTACACAATAAGGGAAAGTAAAGTAATAACTGCGAATAGAACTGATATTGTTGTTGCTATTATACAGGAGCTCAAGGGGGATCGGGAATGTGACAAATGGTAGGATCACGATTAGTCCCGAGAGATTGCCAATTTGATTCGATAGAGTAATTAGGATAACTATATTTAATTTTGAAGGAAGAAGGTTGAGAAACGTTGCGTAGAGATATGATGTATACGTTAACACCGTGAAGAATATTGCTGGTCAATGCGTATCTCGTAGGATCTCGAGAAAACACAATGGACCCAGAAACAGATTCTGATGGTTGAGCAACATACAGAATACCGTCGTACACCGCACTAAGCACCACCAACAACTTAACAGGTAACACTGGCATTGTATTAGGATCGATTGAGATATAAGCTCTACGTAAGAATAACGTAAAGATCTCCCACTCCAAACGGTAACCTTGAACCATACCCCTCCCACCTCACATCAATAACCCTGATACCTCAATTAACCTGAAACTCCCCCCACTAATCAATAAGGGTCTATATAAACTGGATGGTATTGGTATGGGTTAGTTGTGTTATAATGGATTTGTTAAAGAAAGCATTTGAAACTGTAAGGAACGTTCCGATAGAGTTCAAAGATCCGACTCCAGAATTATCCCGAGATGGTTACGAACAATCCACCATTCAACATCCATCCATCCATCTAATGTCATCGAACGGTTGCTACATTCAAAATCCATTGTTTTACGCTACAACGCATTATTGAAACAAATCAAGATGTAAACTACTCAACATCGGTCTCTGTCCTATAGAGTTAACGCCAGAAGTGAGATTGTCGGGATTGAAAAACGACTACATTAAATTTAACCTGGAAGGGAAGAATGGGAGAACTTCGAAAATAATCACGCAATTATCAAACATTTCTTACATAGTTATGACTACTATGCACCGATACCCCTTCTCTACAAGACGATTACGTTTAAAAATGTACAAGATAGGAGAACTATGAGAATTCAGGATCGTCGTGACAACACCGAAGTATGGTTAGGAGTCGAAAGTGTAGTTAAGTTAATGGAACTACTTACAATGGTCAAGTCACGATTGAAGCTGTTAGAAGAAGAAAAATTCATAGACTTTTATCGAACTTTGGTAAAAGGTCTTGCCGAAGCAGAAGGGGATGTGTATGAGAATTTGAAACAAGTTTTAACTTCCTTACCAACGAGTGGAAATGTCATAAGCGGTTTAGAGCTATTAGCAGTTCAGTCCGATAGAATTGCGAACGATGTTAAGGGTTATGTGTTATAATATCATGGACAAGCTAAAGAAAAAGGTGACTTTCAATGAAACGAATAATTCCGTACGGTATATGGTGGTGTGGGAATATGCTCACAGGCAAGCGCGAAGATCGATGTGGATGAATGCCGCTTTAGATCGGTATAGATTTCAAAGACGTATAGAGAATTATGGTCGAGTGTTAAATAATATTTTAAGTGAAGAGCACAGACATTTTATTTACCTTGAACGCTTTAGTACTTAAGTTTTGTATTCTTATAAACTATAATACGTAAACAACAAATAAAATATTTTAAAAAAATATATGCATTTTATTAAACATTACTTCATTATAAATTCATTATATAACCAATAAACATTAGATAAAGCACATACACATAGATTTTTATTATGATAGAAACATGATACTTCATTAACTTCCGGTAGTGCTGGATGTTCTGGAAATTCAACAATCGACGTTGAAAGATATTTTTGTAAGAATTCCTTTTTTTCACGCCCTTTTACATAAATCACTTCAGCTGATGTCGTCGCATACCGAAGAATGTCTGGAAACATGAACGCTGGAGTCATGAACGATTTTTTATTAACCAATGTGCTTGTTTTCGGAGTTCTGCAGGTAACGTTGGAAATGGAAAAGGTGGTTTAAATACATAATGAGCTATTTTACAACCATCGTAAATAGCTAACTCTTTAGGCAAAAACTTGTTAGCAATCTTAAAGCCTTGAATGTCTACTACAAGACGCATAGCGGCTAACTAAACGAGGTTCAAAATCTTCATTTTCGTATATGTAATAATTCGACAATCGTCGTAAGTAGTCGTTTACAGTTGTCGTACTTGCATCGTCAGTGCATTATACGTAAACATACGATCATGCAAAATTAGACAATATGCAGTAGTACTAGCGGCAATGCTTTTATGAGTTTCGAAAGTAACTCGAAGAACGACAGCTTTCCCTAGCAAGGAATCTTTCTGTCGCGAACAGTCGATGACGGTTAGCGGTGCAATGGCTTTAAATTTCGATGGAGTTAGAATGGGCTCGTTTGGTTTGTCATAGTAAGATCGTTGGAAATTGGCATACATTTCATACAAGGTAGCAAAACGGTTCTCATCATAATTAATATTCAACTGATCGTATGGATATCTTTCAGTATTTAGAAATACGGTCACATTTTGTATATCACAAGGATCGAATACACTCATATCTTTCTGTAACTGTCCATCGCGATTAGTATGAAAACCTAGGATAATGTAACGAGGTGTTTCTAGACTGGTGGATGTTTTAATAGACCAACTATGTTTATCGGTTTGTGGTATAGCTGGATAGATATGCGTTTCCCAACTTCTAAACGCCACCTTAGTATCGATATTTTTTCCGATGTATTTTGTCAATGATAATTCGTCTGCCAGCCCTGGTTGAATATGGGGAACTTTCCAATATATTTTTTTAAAGCTAACTTTAAGTTTTTCATTAGCATCCGTGGATATTATAGCATCAATATCGGAATTGCTTCGAATTAAAACCAATTCTTGACGAATGTTCATAATAATTTTTCCATAGTCTTCAAAAATTCCCAATAGCATTGACAGAGGTATACAGGCGCTAAAATGACCTTTGCTATCCATCACAGTGCTATTACCTTCAGAAAACCATCCAGCATTTTTTAACTTGACACTATCGCTTGCGTTGTAGGAAAGGTAGCCTTTCATGGTAGACGTGAGTCCCACTTTCGTTACAGAATCCACCACAACACCATTCATTTCATAGCGAATATCACTAAACAGATATGAAATTCCGTTGTTAATAAGTTTAGCCTTAGTAGATGGGGCACCATCTTCTTTCAGTAACGTGCCTTCTACGTACAGATAACTGCGAGAGGGTAATGTGGACATGTCTTCTTGAATCGGTATTCGAATTTCGTCATTGTTTTCAAAACGAGTTGTATAGGGTTGATGGGTGTGGAATTCGGCACCTACAATCGACTTCGTACCTACAATCGGCACCTACAACTTTTTCGTTCACATTTAGTATACTCATTGTAGAACAGTAAAACCGAGACGTTGTAAAAATAAGTGGTTGCGCTGTGTCACTTGATCGGCTAGCGATTGCGAACTAACCTGTTTTTGGTGACAAGTTTTTTTATAATCCGAGCGAACAGTACAAGCAGTATTATACTTGAACACCATCGCTAATGCTCTTCAAATGCAGTCCTATCGTCACGGTTTCTCCACGAAAATTAACCAGGTCACCATCTTGATCAACTATTTTAAAGGTAATGTTGGTAATTGTATTGACGTTGATTGGTAAGTAGGGTACATGGTCAGGCGCTTCAATTATTTTGAATCCAGCAGGAACACTCGGGAAAAATTGATGTATGACATGATTCGGAATTCCATTTACGTAATTACCAGTGGTAATATTACACGTTATAAGTAACGAGTTGACTTTAATAATGTTATTAGGAACATCGGATTCGTGACGTTCATTTTTTTCAACTTCAACGGCTTAAATCCTAATAAGGGTCCAATAGAGTGTTTAACCGAAAAGTCTATGACTTCGTCAGCTCGTATCATTGTTTTTAAAGTATTGTTATTTGGCTCTATGGACACAGTTATAGAATTTAATTGAGAATTAATGTAAGCTGCTATATCGGCTATTTCATAAGATCCGGTGGGTATATGTATAGCTTTCTGTCCAATTTTAAACACATTATTTTCCTCAGTAACGTTCGGAATGCTATTAAACGTTTCGAAATTGGTCAATCCCATAACCCATGCTTTGGTCGTATCTAAATATATTGGCGGATTAAAATCAGAGCTTAATACGGAACTCTTATCGGATAAGATGAAGGTCAACGACATGTCGGAAGTCCAATGCAGACTGTAAACTTTTATCGAGCGTTATCATATAAAAAGTGTAGCACCAAAAGTGTCCACAATTGAATAAGTTGAGCTTTTGAAAAGAATCATAATTGTATTGAATAACGTTTCCACCATCGTCACTCTTAAAGTAATGAACAAGTTCTAGTGGAGGTTTCATCTGACCAATACTGTCAAAGTACAAAATTTGTCTACCACGTTTTATATACGATGTCCAATGCGTTCCCTCTCCTTCCCCACTATCTAAATTTACAATACCGGTTTTGTTTTGATGGATTCGTTGCGGCAGTTCATTTCGCATAAAGATACCTCTAAAACAGGGAATATTTAATTTATGAATATACTTGGAAAGATCGACATTGGTCAACGCACGGCATGGTAATTTCAACGGTAGTTTTTTGAACGTAAATATAGTCCCAATCCAGTTTTGTATGGTTTCAAATATAAACCTTTCCCTATAGAAGCGGCTTCCATAGCCTTATTGTGTCGGCGTGTTTCTTCTAGGGTCTCCTTAGCCGCGTTGGCTTCGTTAACGGCTTTTGCAACTGCCGCTGCCCCACCACCCAGCGAGCCCATAGCTCCCAAAGCAGCAAATAAGGGAATGAGGGGCAGTATACCTCCTTTTTTGGGGATGGGTATAATTCGTGATCGAGGATTGACAATACGTTTCCGTTTCAAAGCTGACAGTGCAAGTCGAGCAGAGCGTTTTAAAGAGAACTTTTTTTACTTTACCACCAATATGCTTTCTGGCAATGGCAACAGCTTTGTTAAACGTAAGGAAACCTCGTTTCATCGCTGAAGACCGTTTCTTTTTTTTAATCCCCATACCCAACTTCATTTTTCCCTTCATAATACCAGCGACGGTAAGGGCTGAGGCTCTTTCTCCAAACGTAGCGTCTTTAGAACGAAACCTCTCCCACGCTCTGTGTCTTAGGATTTGGTCCGCTTTATGACGTTCACTCACTTTATTGGACTGGGAGTAGGCTATGTCGTGTTGTTTACATGCGTCGTCTAATGGATTGATACCGTGATCTCCACGAGCAAGTCGTTCTCGCAATCGAGTGCCAGGTCCGCAGTAGTTATATCCAGGTAAATGCAATTCCACCGGTAACTTATTGATGAGAGTGTTGATAACACCTTTGCCTTTACGAGTTGATGAAGGAGTTGTAGATTGTCGAGGAGTATGTTTCATAGCACTTACCCCTAAGACCGGAGAAGAGTGACTGGAAGTTCGCTTCTAGGTTTGTAATATATATGCTAAACTCACATAGGATCTATCACAACGTTGTTCGTCATGGAACAGCTAAAGTTAGTGAGACAGAGAGATCGATTACCAGTTATAAATCGTGATACTTGTTCAGCAACACCGGCAGTCTTTAAGCACAGTGTATTATTGGGAGCAGGATGCAAGCGAGGACTAATCGTAGGTAGTTCCGGCTGCGGTAAAACCAACCTAATGGTTAGTTTATTGGAACATCCCAACGGTTTACGCTTCGCAAACGTATATGTGTACAGTAAATCGTTGTATCAACCCAAATATATATATTTGCGTGATCTGTTTAAATCGTTACCCGTGGGATATTTCGAATACGACTCCTGCGAAACTATATTACCACCCACGGATGCAAGAACAAACTCTGTAATTATCTTCGACCATGTGGTCTGCGATAGTCACTATAAGAGACTATTTCTGTTTTGGAAGACATAAAAATATCGATTGTTTTTATTTATGTCAGACATATTCCGCAATTGCAAAACAACTCATACGGGATAACGCAAACTTCATCATTATTTTTAAGCAAGATAACACTAATTTAAAACATATCTTTAATGATCATGTCAGCGGGGATACGACGTTCGAGAAGTTCAAGCAACTCTGCATGCAGTGTTGGAATGAGAAATATGGTTTTGTAGTTGTTGACAAAGAGTCTCAACTTAACGAGGGACGCTATCGTAAAGGGTTCGATGCCTACTTCACCATAAATATCGGAGGCATTAACTAACAGCATTAGTAACCATGGATAAGCGTATGGTTGAAGACCTGGTTAAGGCACGACACAATGTCAAGCAGAAATATCAAAGTCTTCAATCCGAAATAGCACGCTCCGATGTAGAACTTCAACGTCGCTATAAGCCCACCACACAACCTTTGCGAGAATTTATAACGGGTGTTAAAACCGAACTCCTAACTCCAAAAGAGGAACCTATAAAGGAAGAGGTTCCCTCATTTTTTCCACCCTCAACTCCAGTATCACGATCTCTACGTATACCTCAGATAATGCAAACACCACATAGTGCCCCTAGATTGCATGCTGTAAACACAGAACGATCCAGCATCGAACCAGTAGACGGGGAAGCTTCCGGGACACCTACGTTAGAACAACTCCAAGCAGAACTCGGTACCGCCGGAACTAGTAGAGAATTCCAGGCTTATATAGATGCTACCTTTAGTGGGCGCGCAAAACGATACATGGGGAAAATGTTTACGGATACGAAAAACGAGTTCGATCATCTATACTGAGTACGATTCCTTCCGGAGAAACAGGAATATTTTATTGCCGACTCAGAATTCGGTTTTGATGACGAAAATATGCTCATTACGAAACCTAATGGTAAAACATTTACGTATGAAGGTACGCGCGGTTTATACGAATTAGTATTTAAAAAGAAACCTCTCGGATATTTGCAAGCGGATTTAAAAAGCTACAAAGATCTTCTTTTACGAACCAACGCAGTCCGTAGAAATTATCTACATGATGCACCTTTGTTAGGAACCGGAACCAAATATTCCACAATTATCAAACCCCTTTTAACTACACCTGGTGAAAAGGTAAGAAGTTTTTCTACTTCAACACCGGTGACGCGATCCAAAACGGGGGCATTAGCCAAAAAACGGGGAGCTGGACCAATACGCGTGCTAAGTTACAATAATAAAAAGGTAGAATTCGTACCATGGAAAGATCCAAATAAATTGATAGGAAGGTTGAGACTTCTTCTAAGCTCGAAATCGGCCGGTCATACCGGTCACACTAATGAAATCATTTACATTATTGATGAGTTGCGAGCAGCTAAAATAATAGCATAAAGCATCCAACATGTTTAACACCTTGTTATTGTATCGTTGTCACTAGTAGAATCATGTCATTAGATAAATTCGGTAAACATCTTCAGAAAACCCCTGTCCAAGTGAAACTCGACAATCGTTCCAAAGTGTATCTTTTAGAAGATATACAAAATGTAAGGTACACAACAATGATGTATATGTGGGCGGACTCCGAGTCTGGGTCGAGCGAACCTACTATTGCCGACCTAACGAAATATTACAATTTGAAAGGTAGCAACAGTAAACGGGAATACACAATACCGTTTACAGAAGGGATTGTACAAGCAGTTTGCAGCTCACCACCATGCATTATGTATGTAAACGGTATTCTAGTTGGTGCTGCTGCCAACTTAATTCGGAGACGATTAAGCAAAGGCGATAAGATTAAGGCAAAAATTAAGTAGCTAGATCCGTCTGCAATCGCCCCATTTTACTTCGAAGCTCTTATTAGTCATCCATATCATCATATATCATCATTACCTCAAAACGATGACTCTGTATAAGTTCGGTAAACATCTTCACAAAACTCCTGTCCGAGTTAAACTCGACGCTCGTGCAAAAGTATTCCTTTTAGAAGACGTGTCTAATTTGCACTACGAGACAATGTTGTATATGATGGGAATATGTCGTTCCTCTAACAAAAGGTAGCATTAAACAAATCAAATACTATCCCACAGATGCGCAAATCTTTTTAAACGATAAGTTATACGATGCTGAATCACTCATCGGAGTGTCATTGAAGAAAGGGGATAAGTTTAAGGCGAAGAAGCCTGGATCAAAGGACATATTTATTTTTGAAGCCGTTATTAGTGTTCCAGCATTTTCCCAATGAGCATAAAACGTCAAATAATTGAGGAGCTTCATAAACCAGCTCGCAAACGATTTCGAAGAAGACGAATAATAGTAAAGGGATTATATGATTTATATATGGCGGATCTCGTGGAAATTATACCATATGCCAAGACCAATAAAGGATTTCAATATATTTTGGTATTGTTAAATATGTTTAGCAAAAAGGTATGGGCATGTCCTATTAAACGCAAAACCGGAGAAGAAGGTAACGCAAGGAATGAAGAAGCTATTACGGTGTGCGGGGGATCCTCCACGAAATTTACAAACAGATATGGGAAAGGAATTTTACAACACACACTTTCGCAAGTTAATGCAAAGTCTGAACATAAATCATTACAGTACGTTTTCCAGTATGAAAGCAAGTCCGGTGGAACGCGTAAACCGAACTCTCAAAAACAAGATGTGGAAGGAATTTTCCATGCAAGGATCCTATAAGTGGCTGCAGTTGTTGCCTCAGGTAATTGCAAAGTACAACTCAACAGTACATCGAACCACTGGATTCAAACCTATTGACGTCAGACAGAAAAACTCCAAAAAAATTTTACAGACAGCCTTCAAGTTTCCAAAGACTGTTGACCCGTAACGTCCTAAATTCAAAATTGGTGATCACGTGCGAATCAGTAAGCACCGGGAAGCTTTCGCAAAAGGCTACACTCCAAGCTGGAGTACGGAAATTTTTAAGATTAAAAACGTTCGACTAACAAATCCTACAACTTATATTTTGGAAGATGTCAAAGGTGAGGAAATCCGTGGAGGATTGTACAATGAAGAACTGCAAAAAGCGAAGTTTAAAGACACTTATTTAGTGGAGAAAATTTTACAAGAAAAGGCAAATCGAGTATTAGTCAAATGGTTAGGATTCGATAAAACACATAATTCTTGGATTCCCAAACGTGATATTATTATTTAGAGCATTTTGTAACGTTATAGCATAAAACTAAATAGCAATTAGCTTCTAGGCATATTATTACTTATTACTCGAAATGTAATGCATAACCAAATAAAGATTCCTTTTTTAACATTTTATGACTTATTATTTCAATTTAGTTATTCCATAAGGAAAGAACAAAACGAATACCAAAAATAATACATTTATTGTATATTATACATATAAATGTTAATTTCTCCATAAGGAAAGAACAATACACATAGCAGAAGGTAAACACATTTATTACACAGAAACAAACTATACATAATAAACTACACATTTATATACATTCACAAATTCAAAAACTTACATATAGAACTAAAAAGATAATTTAACGCTCTACATACATATTTATAAATTTATATACTATAATTACAAATCATCGACTATTGCTTCCATCAAATTAATTAGTTTATCTAAATTTGATTTTTGAATATCATTTTCAATGATTTCCATTAATAAATCTAAATCATCATTTTTTTGCTAAAGTCTCGTGATGACCCCACATTTATTGCACAGAAATCAACTATACATAATAAACTACATATTTATATACATTTATAAACATACCATAAATTCACAAATTCCAAACATTTAGTTATGTAAAGATAATTTAACGTTTTACGTACATATTTATAAATTTATATACTATAATTACAAATCATCGACTATTGCTTCCATCAAATTAATTAGTTTATCTAAATTTGATTTTTGAATATCATTTTCAATGATTTCCATTAATAAATCTAAATCATCATTTTTTGCTAAAATCTCGTGATGACCCCAAGCTAATGTTTTAGTTGTTCCCGGTATAAGAAACCGCTTATCGTCGTGAGCAGATAAAGCTACTTTATTTCGCATTTCTGTATACACGTTATGCATATGCGACTTAAAAACGTACATTTTGCAAAATATTGTTTTTACTTGATTAGTAGCAACCGCTTCATAGTCGCTTTCTTTCAAAACTGTTTTTATAACGTTTTTTCTTACACCTTTCGCTTTCTTATGTAACTCCTCCGCGACGTTGACACAATAGGCTTTAGCACTGGCTCCGAAATAGCTTTTGATGGGAACACCTTTATATTCATCTTTCATTGCACCTAAAACGGATTCGTTGACGGGAATTCCATGTGGGTTATCATTAGCTAAATTTGATGTATCAAATAGTTCAATATGTGCTTTAATATCATTATAAAAATTATCAGTACGAATTTCAATCACTAACGAATCCGTGTCGGTATACAATAAAGAAACATTATCGCCATACTTTGGTTTCAAGAATTCATAGAAAAATTTATAAATAACCGTTTTCGACATATCCAAAATACTAAAACCAACATAGACCGGCTTATCATAACAGATCGATAATCTTCCCATATCAATCGCTACCAGATTTTCCGAAAAAATGGTCACACTTTTACAATTAGGTCTAGCGATGTATGTTTCCGCACCCGGTTTTTTCCCGATTTTTTCAAAATGCGATAGAAGTTTGATATCAATCCGATTTTCAACGTTTTCCATAGTCTTTCCAAATACACTGTTAACCATCAATTTAAAAAAGCCTTCTCGAATGAATTGGTTGCCTTATTACGTAAAGAGGTGTTTAAATCAATATACGGTCTTAACCAAGGTGATTGATCAAATTTTAAAACTCTGTGAATTTTTTTCAAAATCAATCCATGATCGAGACATTGTTTTAAGTTTCGATAATGAATCACATATCTTTCCTTATCATACAAATTTGGAATCAATTTTTTTTGTTTTGCTTTTGGAATCGGCGGAATTAATGCCTCAGGCATAAAGGGAAGAGCATTATGCAACGAGTGCAAATGCTTCGGGTATTCAACATCCACTTCCAGAACGAACCCTTGAGGAGATTCGTCGGGAATGTTAAACACATCGAACTGCTCGATTTCATCATTCGATAACCAAGTAAAAATTACTTCGAGGCAGATATTGACACATAGCCCAACCGTATAAATTTGTAGCATCCAACTACATTATGAAATATGTAGGTTTCTTCGGATCATAATTTGGAATAAATCGATTGTTTGCAAAACTTTTTCTACCACAACACATACTAACTCCTCCTCGAATTCCTTTCCTGAAGAAATGTAACATGTCAACATTTGTTAAAAGTTCTAATTCAACTTGAGTACGTCTAAGCATAGCGTCCCACGCCAAACTTGGGGAAGTATAATATTGGCATGGGTCAAGACCGTAATGGTGAAGGCAAACGGATCTAAAGTTTTCAAAAATGTCAGCTAATAGCAGCACATCCGCAGTTAAATAAACGTCCGAATAATCTCCTAAAGTTTTGCATTGAAATAAATTCCACACTTCACAAGCGCGATTGTACTCGTCTTCAGACACGGTCGTTTCTCGTAACTTATCAACGAATTCGTTGCGGGGCGGTAATCGTGGCTCATTCAATTTGGAAAAGTCATCTATATAAGAATACGGGAAAATACCTTTCCTGCGCATACACCTAAATTCTTCATTCAGACCAAACTGCTTTCTAATTTCCTTACACTGATCATCCGATAAATTTTTAGCCAATTTTTCAAGAAAGTCACCCATAAATCTAAAACTATCCAAAAATCGTAAACGTACAAATACCTTTTCCGAGGTCCTAATATCATTAACAATATTATCAACCAATAGCAATTTCGAGAAAGACACTATTTTTCTTTATTTTGAGCAATTACTTCCAGCTTTTCTTGTTCTAAAGCTAATTGTTTAATAAATAAGTGAGAATCATAACCAGATAAATTATGAAAGAATACAGGTACAAAATTAGGTAATTGAAAATTGAGATTACACTCATTGTGTGCAGCATTACGAAAACAACCGGTTAAATGACAATGATCTTTCACTTTAACCTCACCTTCTTCAAACCTATTATTACAAATATGACAGACGGTGGCCGCCTCAAAAGCTCTTTCTTCACTAGGTGTTAAAGCGTTCATAGGTTTAGGTATTTTTAAATAATTTTGATACAGCTCTTTCACATCTGTATCTAATTTAGTAACAAATCGTCGAGCTGCATCGTGCCCTCGGTAAATCTCCAATTTTGAAAGCGATTCATCAAATGAGCATTTAATGTAGTAAGCAAACGAATGAGGTTCATGCTCCTGCACACGAATAGTAAACCGTTTTTCGGAATCCGGTTCTACACTAGATATTGGGTTCAACACAGATTCAAAATCAGCGTAAATCACAAAAGGCACTTTTAATTGCTTCTGATAATTTTGAAATTTCAATACATTTTGAGGTACTTGTTTACCCATTCTGTCTCTAACCAATTCGGTAGTCGGTATTTTAGAAGTATCATAATTACAATCGTGCTGGGTATGACTGTTTAATTTATCATAAGAAGAAAAATATTGTAAGCAACCATCACAGAAATGTTTTGCAGCTTTATGACCAGATACTTGCTTAGATAATAATCTACTAAAGTTTTTAATGTATGTATAATGGGCTTCGCCATTATCATTAACAATTAGTAAAAGATTCACATTATTTATTTTTTTCAATTTACTGTAATAAAGAGGTCCAACAACCTCATTCTGCTTACGATTATTTTTAAAAACTTCTTGCAGAGTATAAACGTTTATTGAGATATCGTTATTAATAGATAAGAAATATGGTATATCTTTTAACGTTACCGGAAATTGTACACCATCTAAATTAAGAACAGTTGCTGGATCTGGATACGATGAACATTGGTGTGCCACTCCTTTCGGTGCAACGAGGGCAGACACGATGCTCCAAGCGAAACACCGAACATCATCATTCTGCACGTTGATCACAGCTTTTTTTCTTTGGATGTCTAGAGGTAAATGTAGAAAAGAAGAGGCTCTTAAAGGATTGTATTTAAAGATGTTAACCTCCAAGAACAAACATCTCACTAAAGTCCAACCTAAACAGAATGGAAAACGTATTAGAGCACGAATTTCTAGCATTTTGATGAAATCAACCATCCTATCAATACACTCACCACTATCTTTTTCTTCGAATTCCGTCGCTTTTTGGTCGATGATGGTGACAGCATTAGCATAGAACTCCTCTACATTGGACCCCTCGGTGATAACAGCATTTCGAGTTTGAAATGATTTAACATCATCCAATCCTTTACTTTCCAAAATATAGTAACCGAAATACTCCATATTTACTTTAATCGCTGTATGTTTAGCAACCTCTCTACTTATCAAAGGTAATACTTTCGGTCGCAATTCGCCCAGAAATTCTTTTACATCCACCGAATGTTGTTGGGGTGAAACCCGATAACTCACGATTCGAGATTTGAAGGTTGATCTCATAATGGATACATCTTGATCATTATCGCTGACCTGACACGCTTTATCACGATGTCTGCTGCTACGTAAATGTCCAAGGTAGCACGATCGTTGGACGTGCAGATCGCATATGTCACAGAACACCATGGGATCTATAAACAAACACAAAAATTTAAAAATTTTATTACATAAATAGAAAAGAAATATTACCATTCCTTCTCTGTCGTTTATGCGGTGGCGAAATTTGATCATGACAAGCCTCTCTACGATGGCGGTTTAAATTATCCACCCAGCTGAAGCTTCGTGAACAACGATCACATTGAACCATTTTATCAACTAGATCTACACAGACAACTAGCAATTTGAAACTAAGACTAATGCGAAGACCATATTACATTTATAAGAGGAACTCGAGATAGGGTAAAGGAAATTAAGAAAGGATCACATGTTCGTGAACCAGACTGGATGAGTCGCCTACTGATTTCTTTTTCACACAATAATTTCAAATGTTTATCCATTAACCCTCCATGAAATTCTCGCGAGGTTTAATTAAGATATTTTGTAAAATATTCACACGGGGCCTTTCAAAAGTATTAATTTTAGAAGGACCAGCTGTATTATCTACAGCGGAACGTTTCAACGAAATATTTGGTCTTTCAAATTCCCTTTATTATACACACACACACATTTGATTATATTAGATTTAAATGTAGATTTGTCGTAAGTTAGCTGCTAACGATCTAAGGAAGACATCACAATCTTAGGTAAAGTTGAAAGCTTAACGTGAAATAGATTCTGTTTTGAAAGGGAGAGAAAAACACAGGTAGTTTTTTTAATGGTTCTTTTCTGTTGTAAATTAAAAACAAAATGTTCTGATATTTTCCTGATTTAGATGATATAAATTCAAATTCTAACAAGGAAAGGTGTCTTACCTCAGTATAATTCTCTTGCTTTTAGTAATTTCCACCTTATTGCTTATACCTAATAAATCAACTTAGCTAGCTTGTAGTATACAACAATATCGGTTAATATTTGGATGTAAATTGTAAGATCAATTGAACGAAGTAAAGTATCTTGACTAGTATATGATGCTAGTTAGGAGAAACGATGAAATAGTTTTCACTTTTTTGGGTGTGTGGTCAAAAAGAAACAAACGAATTTTAACACGGATACCCAAATTTAAGTATAATTTACTCTTTCTTAATTGCAAAACCAACGATGGTATGCAACACATATGACACCAAAAAATAGGTTGTGTTTGATTGATATTATTAACAATCCTTAAATTTTCACTCGTAGTGTATAAATTTTAAATTTTACAAATTGGCTAACTTGTAACCTGCGGTGAAGAGCAATGACACTGATTCAATTCCCACACCACGTATACTATAAAATAGGATACATTTGATTGAGAATACATAGTTCAAGCTGAGATTTGACAAGAAAATTGTGGAAGAAAATGGATTGTCGATATGGTAAGATCAATTGTATTATTTCGTACATAGTAAGTAATGTATTTTCTTCTGCTACAGAAATTTTAAAGCTTTTAATAGGGGAGCTGTGGATGGAAAGACGACCAGTTATGCAGCTCGTGGTAGTGTGCAGAAGGGACCAGGTCCCGTATGCAGTGGTGGTTGTGCCCCCTGTGGGACCAATTAAAATACTAAGGTTTGGGTTAGGACCTACGATCAAATTGAAAGAAGAGGATAGCTCCATAGAGATAAAGAAAAATTAGTATTAATTGTTATTATAAATAAATAAATAAATAAGTAATGTAAGTAAAAAATTTAATGAAATTCAAAACTTGTTTTATTAATCAGTAATCTAATTTATTAATCATTGTTAGAAACAAAATCTAACAAGAAAAATAATATTTTCAAGGCTAATCAAATAGTGGTTTATTTGTATTTAAAAAATAATTTCAATGTGCTCTTGCAAAGGGATTGTCAATCAAATAGTGGTTTATTTGTATTTAGTGTTCTACCATAACCAATATTGCTAAAACCATAAAAAGAATTTAAAAAATAATTTCAATGTGCTCTTGCAAAGGGGTTGTATGTTGCAATTATTATTCATCTTCAATTCATTCAAATTGATAGTAATAAGAATACAGAAGATGATTTATAAAGAAGCAGGAATTATTGAAAAATTTTATACTTTTTAATACAAAAGATGTTCAAAATGTTTTCTGTTGACTACGAGCGTTTTTAGTCTTTTATTTCAAATAAACAAGATGAACTGGGAGCTAAAACTTATCTTAATTCTTGTGTATAACAGATTCGCTATTTAACCCTCTATGCGCTGCTCGCATACATTAAAACGAATAAAGTGAATGTTTTAGAGATAGTTTTTAACGTGCACTTGTACGGTGTTGATCTATCAACGAATTACGATGAATAATCTACTTTTATCTCTTGATGACATTACACAATTACCTATTGATTTCCTGAACGATATTGTGTACATGTTATAGCACGACATTTCCATCAACTGCCGAAATATCTACAAAAGGAACTGCAAGAATATCAATACTGCACTGTTCACTTTCCTAAGCAGGGTTATGTTCTAGATGGGCCACCACTTTTAAAAATCAATTGTGTACGTTGCAAAACAAGTAACTAAATGTTTATGCAGCTTTATTTCTAATAAATGTTTATGTAACTTTATTTCTAATAAATGTTTCTGCAACTTTATTTCTAATAAATTTTTATTCTTTAATTTTTTTTTAATTAATGATTGCAAAAGGCCTTGACCACAATGATGCTACCAGTAAAAAAAAGTACGTAGTAAGTATAAAAGGCGTCTCGAACCTAGTGTAGTCAGTCTTTCATCGACTTAAGTAAACATACCTTCTTTTAATTAAGTACTAAAAGTTGTGATGCCAAAGGTATTATCTAAGAGTTTCTACGGTAGACTTGGAAATGGGAGTCGCCCATATATCAATATTGATCAAGAGGGTATTCATGGTCCACTAGCCGAATCTGCATGTGAATGGTTAAATGACTGTCGCGAGAAAAAGAGTGTTGCTGGTGAAATACTAACTAATGTTATTGGTAATAAAGATACACCTATTGCTGTATGTAAACCTCGACATATATTGATTAGAAAGCGTATTAAGAAAGTATTATGTCATGTGTGTAAAGTAGATTATGCCAATTATGTACGTAATGAAACGTTTGATGTTGTTCGTTATCTTAATCTAATATGTAATAGATGTGCTAAGAAGGATGATGAATCTGCTACAAGCGTGTATTCCGATGATGGTTACTATAGTGATATTGATTTGGATGATATATTAAATTAAAATATGCTACTTAATGTATTTATAGAAATAAATTTTTATGCACATTCTTTCATTTTTTATTTATTACCTTAACCTCAACAGAAGTGGTGAGGCGGGAGGTTCATAAGATCTAACCTTGAAGCGCTAACCTTAGTTCAATCATGTTTATTGTTTCCACCCTTATTTTGTGGAACTCCATAATCATGAAATAAATAAAGATTATTAAAAGTTTCACAGTTTTATTAAAATACAACCTGACAATATTGTTTCGACAGCTATGCTGTCATTATCAAAGGTAATATAATTATAAACAAGCACGTCGCTAAGGTAGATACAAAATAGGTAACTAGATAAAATAATAATAATAATCATAATTAAATATCTAATAATTCCAGTAACGGAGAATTACTGAGCTCAAGTTGTTCATTCATTAAAGGTACCCTGAGTTTGTGTTTGTATATCTCAAAGGCTTCTAAAATGTCTAATTTGCGTTTGTTATTACAAAAATGTAGGAATTTAATATTATTTTGAGGAGTCATTGTGTGATTTTGTTCTAAAAGGTGTTTGTAAGGCTGGAAACAATAAACATGATTGAACTAAGGTTAGCGCTTCATGGTTAGATTTTATGAACCTCCCGCCTCACCACTTCTGTTGAGGTTAAGGTAATAAATAAAAAATGAAAGAATGTGCATAAACATTTATTTCTATAAATACATTAAGTAGCATATTTTAATTTAATATATCATCCAAATCAATATCACTATAGTAACCATCATCGGAATACACGCTTGTAGCAGATTCATCATCCTTCTTAGCACAGCTATTACATATTAGATTAAGATAACGAACAACATCAAACGTTTCATTACGTACATAATTGGCATAATCTACTTTACACACATGACATAATACTTTCTTAATACGCTTTCTAATCAATATATGTCGAGGTTTACATACAGCAATAGGTGTATCTTTATTACCAATAACATTAGTTAGTATTTCACCAGCAACACTCTTTTTCTCGCGACAGTCATTTAACCATTCACATGCAGATTCGGCTAGTGGACCATGAATACCCTCTTGATCAATATTGATATATGGGCGACTCCCATTTCCAAGTCTGCCGTAGAAACTCTTGGATAATACCTTTGGCATCACAACTTTTAGTACTTAATTAAAAGAAGGTATGTTTACTTAAGTCGATGAAAGACTGACTACACTAGGTTCGAGACGTCTTTTATACTTACTACGTACTTTCTTTTTTACTGGTAGCATCATTGTGGTCAAGGCCTTTTGCAATCATTAATTAAATAAAAATTAAAGAATAAAAATTTATTAGAAATAAAGTTGCATAAACATTTATTAGAAATAAAGTTACATAAACATTTATTAGAAATAAAGCTGCATAAACATTTAGTTACTTGTTTTGCAACGTACACAATTGATTTTTAAAAGTGGGTGCCCATCTTTGACATAAGATATAAAGAACACGTACGTCATTACAAAAATAAACATCCTGAAAAATCGAATTACGCCAAACACCTTTTAGAACAAAATCACACAATGGCTCCTCAAAATAATATTAAATTCCTACATTTTTGTAATAACAAACGCAAATTAGACATTTTAGAAGCCTTTGAGATATACAAACACAAACTCAGGGTACCTTTAATGAATGAACAACTTGAGCTCAGTAATTCTCCGTTACTGGAAGTATTAGATATTTAATTATGATTATTATTATTATTTTATCTAGTTACCTATTGTGTATCTACCTTAGCGACGTGTTTGTTTATAATTATATTACCTTTGATAATGACAGCATAGCTGTCGAAACAATATTGTCAGGTTGTATTTTAATAAAACTGTGAAACTTTTAATAATCTTTATTTATTTCATTAATTCAATCAAGTTCTCAATCAAAAGTCAGAGAAGCCTTACCTTTAACCGCCAGAAAATTTAGCCTTGAAGGTTGACCTTGGCAGAAAGTGGTTGAGGGGATCTAACCTTGAAGCATGACCTTGGCAGAAAGCAGAAAGTAGTGGGGGAGGAACAGAAACCCCATTCCTTCGCTACTTATGGAAGTAATAAAACATGCACTGCTTTCTATAGGTCTTTTCTCTGCAGCAGCAGATGCTCGAAATAAACATTTTCGAGAATATAGAAGAAATTACACCAGAAGATCTTCACGTACAGAGTGCAATATATGCAGATATCAGAAATACTTAGACATTAGACCCCCCAGTCATCGCAGGCTTGAGACCTCTAATTAAAAGAAAATTAATCAGTTTTGCAGGGTTTATATTTTTGACCGTAGTATTGTAATTTCAATCTGTCTTTTTTCTTTGATTTTTGGTCAATTTTTAACAAAACTTTTTTATTTTTGAGAATCGTTTTATTAGTTAATTTATTTAATATCTAAACGGAACGTTTTGAAACAAAGATTCATCTTCAGCTTGAAACATACTTTTTTCTCCACGGTAAAATAACAATACACAAAGCTTAAACTTCAGACGAAGAATACAAATTACGATACTTACTGTATATCAAAAATACTCAAAAAAATTGCCACAGTTGAGATTTAGCTCTTTTTTTCACAAATTTTAAGTTTTCAGGTCGCAGGTGTTAACCCTAATAGCTTCTGATTGAATAATGGATTCAGGAATAAATAATATGTTTGGGCGCCACCAAAGCTGAGGATGTTTTTTTTATAAAACATAAATTTAGAAAAAGCGAAGATTATCAGCTAAGGAACTAACATCCTTATTAATTTTGAAGTCATTTAATTAAAACATTAGTCAAACAATAAAAGAACTTGATTAACCAAAGAAAACAAAAAAACATCAGCAGTCCGTTTAGCCAAACCATGTCAAGTGATCATTTAAATTTGAAATCTGTATATTAAAACAAAAGAAAATGGTACATACAATGTAAATCAAAATAGTTACACATTAATAAAAAAAAATAGCAAATTCAAAATACAAAATACATCATTATACATTAATGAAAATTTAGAAATTCAGAATATAAAACCATCAAAATATAGTTACATTAATAAAAATTTGTAATTTCAAAATATAAAACCATCAATTTAAAATAATTGTTGTTCAAGAATGAATAAAATTTCTGGATCCCAAATGATACTAATCTAACAATACAATATAAACAAAATTAAATACCTTAACCACATTTTATCGTCCACAGTAGTGTTCTAACCAAAATTCCTTTCACAAATTGAAGGATACGAACTCTTGACAATCACACACCTTAAAAACTTTAAAACAAAAGCTGCAATAACAGACTACTGGGCATAAAGTCGCGGGAGAGGTCTTCTTGGATTTTGAACTAAATTATTATTACGAAGTTCATTAAACTTCAACTCGACTGCTTTTTGCAATAACTGCCTTAGATAATAAATTCTTAATTATTCTTCTGACTGGAACGGTACTCATAATTACTTGAATGTTACTCAAAATAATTGTAAAAATTATTATGATTCGGCAAGAACATTATAACGGTAAGAAAATTCCCTCTTCTTAAACATGGGAATTAACACTGAATTCTACTTAACAAATGTCCGGCAACTAAAGCATCCTTTAATAAATGAAGAATCACAAAATAACTGTAATTAAACTGTACTGTAAAACTGTATTTTTATTCGATCAATTCGAAAAACTAGACGGCACTTCAAATAGTTAATTTATTATTTTATAATAAACAAATTGGACGGTACTAACACATAATTAAGCGGAAAATTATTAAGTACAGTTAACGGGATGTACATTTATACCTTGCCGTGGCCCAAGGCACGACGAACGAAAACTTTAACCGGACTGTATTTTAATTAACAAAAATAAAACGATAATTCAATAATGTCGACCGAAATCGACCGTCTTCTTTGAAAGCTGGATCAGAAGTGTCTTGTCTGGACCACCAACTAAAGGCAAGTCAAGTTCTGGACCGCGCCTAAAAGCAAGATGTGTCCCTCTTTTTTAAAACTAAAAATTATGATACTGTGAGTTTAGGGTTTACAAATCCCCACGCTCCAATGAAAAGAGCGTTAAATTCAGTTTTGTCCAATGAAAACATTCCAGTCCACGTGGACCGAGCTAAAAATTTTATACGGGCGCGAAGACGGGGAACAGACGCGTCAACATGTGCCGACTAGACTTGCAGATTATGCGATTTTTTAATTTTTAGGACACAGAGACCTAGTTGAAATTGTGAACACGTGTAAATGTCACCTTCCAGACAAAGGGACAGTTTACTTTTTACTAAAACTTTCTCAGAATATAGACAGGAATATTTATATAAAGCTAGATGACTTGAATACGCCATTGGATTTTATCAAGGTCTCTAATTTTTAAGAACGCAACCGTTTTTACGGGTAAACAAGCAAGGCACTAAAGACATTATTTATTACTTCAACGTCCTTTAACTTTATAAAAATTCGAAAACAATCTTTTAAAATATTCTTTGTAAATATGTTTGTACAACAAAACCTTAGCTACAAATAAAATATAGATTTGCAGGACCGAACTTTAATTTTTTCAGTAAATATACATGCAAAATTACACATATTTCAGGTCGATAGAAAATATACCGTTACAAGCTGTTTTTCTTTCTTTTTTCTAGAAATATTTATACATTAAGAATAAGAAGAAATTGAACGACAAACAATAAAATTTTTAAACATAGTCTATTTCCTAATTTATATAAAGAAGAAAAATCACTTAAGATGCAACTTTGTTTCGAAACATTTCATTTCAAACCCACAAGGATCTTTTGTAAACATAAGGTAGCAAAGGAAAGCATCTTAAACAAAGTGAGCAATTATAAGCCAAAACATGCAGGGTAACTATAATTTTTTTTACTCCTGACAGTACCTACGTATCAATAATTTACCTATAACATGGTTATAAATTGAGATAGAAGAATGCGGTTTTCAACAAAATCTTAAAAAAAGTGTTTTGTATATGGAAAATATGTACCTATAATAACTTTTAAATTAAATTCTCGGTATTTTCTTGATTATTTTCAAGTATCTTTTTACTCACTTCAAAACATTTTCCCGCAGGGTAGTAATTACGTATAATTTTTAAATCTAATAACTTTTACGTACTTCCTTCAGAAATCGATTAGCAAATGACGATATTCATTTTCCTAAACTTATACTAACTTAGTGTCTTTGAGATTTTGTAGAGGAAGACAGTTGAATTTACAAAGAAAAGAGACGTATTATTATATTATACTTTTATTTCACAGCTACACTACGGGGGCACCGACTGTTAAGGTCGTGTAACATGCAGAGCTAAATCAAACATACTCATAGTTAGGTGACCAAATTCTTCATTGAAAAATCCTGTCACTTCAAGTGGAACTTGAACCCACGACCTTTGAAGTACAAGCGGTGCGGTAACACCACTCGTCTACCGCTGGCTCTCGTATTAGTTGTTGAATTTATTGATGTTCAGAGTAATATTATTATTCTTGCTGCGTTTGGAGAATGCGCTAAACCTGTTTAATTCTGCATATAATACACCTTTTATGAGACGTCATAATTTAAAAGTAAAAAAGTTGGTTACTCCATATTGCTCTAAGACCCTTGCCTAAAATAGGCCATGTAATTGCAAAACGAATTTAAAATTAATTTTTACAATACGGTTATTACTATTCTTCAGAAAAAATCTATATAAAAGTAAATAAAAACAGATTTCATTATACATAACTTTAGGAGAAATATAAAGGAAACAAGAGTAAGTACATTTATTTTAGAAAAATGTCCTTACCCACGTCTTATCTTTACCTAGAACAAAAATTCATTTCTGTGCAATCAGTGGTGCAACAAGCACCTACGCAACCTCTACAATGTGAGAGTCTGACAGGGAGCACCCACACGATCAAACAAACATTCCAGCTCCCAGTCTACGGAGCAGAAAGAAATTAAGTAAAAATTGTCGCAAGCGAAAATTGCGAAGAAAAATTACGAAGTAAGCTATTGCTATAGCAACGGCAAAGTGGTTAAGAATTTCTGAACCGACAAAGAGATGGAAAATTATAATATATACCTTGAATTAACAGATGTGACTCCAAACCTGGTATTTTGCTGGAGATAGATACGCCAAGTAATTGAAACTAATAACAACAATAAAATAACTCTGAGTTCTTGTTCTTAGTGAGAATTGGATTGGATTAGAACAAATGGCACATAAACACATATAAGCAAATATTAAACAATATAACGTTGTAGGTAAATATTATACACAAAATATTTCAATGACAGCGGATAAAGTAACTTCTAAGCTAAGTCATACAACATTCTAGAATAGAATTTAATTTATTTGATTGTCCGCTGATAAATAAAAGGCCGACTTATCAAAAAAGCGTCTTTTATATAGAGTGAGATGCTTCAGTTTTTTTTAAGGTAAGTAAATATAATTTTAATGATGTTGCAGATTCGTCGCTAATCTATCAAGGTAAGTTGGTTGTGGTTACAATAATTGGGCAACCATTAGTCCATTATTGATTTACAATGCTATAAGTTGGAGGGCCACAGTTTGCCTTCTTGCCCTTAACTTTCTTAGGCAAATGTCAAAAGAGGAATGTAAAATCTTAGAAGTACTCTTGGTAGTACTTTATATATAATCGGTACTAGCGTGTGTTTTTCTTGATTTCACCTGACATACCATCACAAGTTGTAATGATGACGCTTCCTTGGATCGCGCGAATTATAGAATTTTGAATTATACAAATGAAAACGAAATAACAAAGCTAAAGGAGCAAAATAATACAAAGTAATGTATAACACAAAATAAAGTAGTGACGCGCTTAATTTACAAGAGAACTTCATTGTGAAAGCAACGCGCATAATTTGACAAGAGGTCTCTTAATCGAGCCTTGTAGGGACGCACTGTTGCTACATGGACATTTTTCAATAGGACCCATTTTTCAGGAAAATGGAAGTGTTGCATCGTCCTTTATGAGGACTAAAGTTCTAATGTCACTAGAAACTTCGGAACCATTTACTTTTCTGATATAACTCATGAAGATATATGTTTTCCATTTATACCAGAATAGTTGATGTAATTGTTGAATGAGCTGCCATCGAGAAAGCAGTGAAATGTTAAGATGGGTTAACTAGGTTCGGAATCGAGATTAGGGATTTCATAGTTAGGAAATGTCTGGAGTCAATATCAACAAATTGTTAGGATCAGCAGTGACATATTTAGGAAGTGTTTTAGGGGAGGCTACTAGTAAATTTTCGGGATTTTACGGGAAACCACGGTTTCAGTTTCGCTTAATTACTGTAACCATGCATAACTGATCTAAACTATTAAAAATATTTCGATGGGGCTCCAGTCCGTTAGCCCCTCTCTCATAAAGACGCCGCTGAGGATCGGTACTGAGGCTGCACAAGAGGTGAGCAATAAGAATTATCTCTACCTGTGTGAACAAGGTATTCATTTCTCAAGTGAGGATTTGCTTGCCTATGACCCGGTTAAGATTTGATTGGCTGATTTGATCGCACTATACCAGAGCCCACCAAAATGTGGTGCAGAAGGAGGATTAAAGGACCATTTAATGGCTTCTATTTGTGTCGACGGACCGGATTAATAATAAATAAATATTGTTCTGTGACTACCACCTTATCAACCTGATCCCTTGAACCCTATTGAGTTAATATCAGTGCAAATAAAAAACAATGTCGCAAAAATGTACTTTAAAATGGAGGACATTAAATTACCGAACAAGAATTTTCATTTGTTAGTGTTGAACAAAGGAAAAACTGTTGTACAACCGTCATTAAGAAATAAAGAAGAATACATGAACACAGAAATAATAGTAGACATTAAAACTGAACAATTAGTTATCAATTTAGAAGATATTGATAGTCATAGTGAGTGTTTTTTTAGGATGGTGACACTAGTTAGATTCTAATATCGATGAGTGGGTTAATGTATCTATGTTTGTTTTTTTTTAAAAACAGCTACTTTCATTACACTTTGTTTAGAAATATGAAGACTTTCTTTGTAATGTAAGTTTCTAATGTCATACGCTAATGTTTCAATAAATTAGAATCAATGCAATTAAAACAGGCCCTTAATGAGCTAATTCCATAGGGGTATTTGAAATATTACTCTAATTACTACTACATTACTCTAAGTTTTTTTAACATACATCAATATCGGCAATAAACTTTGATGTCGGTACACTAAAATATACTTTCCACAACAACCAAAGGCAATCAAATTAGCAGCCCCAAGTACTAAACATAAACATGCTATGTTTATTACCGTTTAATACAAAGTCAAATACTCATACTCATTTACCATGAATATTTCTTTGGTAGGTACTTCATATTTGCTACAGAAGCTTTTTACATTCCGCTCGACCGGGTTGTTCACTCGATTTCCAAACATCACTTGAGCTTCCTTACTCACATACATCTTCGTAAACAGAAATCAGCTTTAAATTATGAAAATTATTTCTATGAAAGTAAATCAATTTAAATGAAACAATGCTTATGTACTACATATTTATTTTATCTTTATTCTTGTAAACAACTATACGTTTCTTATAAAAGTTAATCTCTATTACCAATAGAATAAAACTTAATACATAACCTATCACTAAGGCAGCAAACAACAGATACAAATGCATTACTGTTATCCTAAATCGTTTAGTTTCATTCGTCATTATTGATGGACTACTGGAATTTTTTAATTGATTTTCTAAAATCTCTCTTTCCCACAACGCCGTTAAACCGGCTGCCGATATTCTTCCAGTCAAAATGGTAAAGTATTGCGTTAATGGATAACCTTTACGAAGTAACATTTGTAACGGATAAGTTACAACGCTATCTTTGAAGCAATACAGTAAAGGCTCGTTATTGTGATTAACATAAAGATTATTAATGAATTGCTTATATAGCCTTGGTGTACACGTAGCAGAATCTTTATCATATGCGGTTTTGTATAAACATACACTTATATCTCCACAATCATTCCAGTTTAGTAAAATTTTCGCAGTTATCCAATCATTATTATTCCGAAAATATGGTTTAGTAGTCGATAGAAACCATAACTTTAAGTCGTTGTCAAGTATGTCCGTTATGGTTTTTATTTGTTTTTCGTACTTAGATTTTGTAAAGACACTGATTAAAGATGTTTGATATTCTACATTTAAATGTAAAGTGAAGAAAACCCAAATCATAAAAAGGCATCTTACAGTTGCAGATTTGGGCTGAATTTTCACTGCCACATTTACAATAACAGCTAACGCGTTTTGCAGACTGTTGAGTAAACTTTTATATGAATTAGATTCTTTGTATTCATATTGACTAAGTCGCCATAAACAAAGACTGACTGTGAAATATATTACAGTTAGTAGAACGCATAGATTTATTGGTAGAACTATTAATAAATTTTTCCATTCTGGTACATGTGTTGAATGAGGAACGCACCAAACTAGTGCTTCAGGAATGGTATACACAACATTGTCAAAATATAGGTGTGACTCTACAGACACCGCGAATGAACTTACTGCAATATCTGCTTCTTCACTTTTAAGGTATAGCAAAGCACCAGTAGCCGTACCGTTAGCAGATATTGAACCCCAATCTTGAACAATATCGGATACCGTATAAATAACTGAGAAATTAGCTATTTTAGCCATAGTGTTCATAAGACGTATTTCCAAACCGTCTTCAAATTCATAACGATTCTTGCTTCCAGTCACTCTTCTTGTAGGAGGAAGTACGTACGGGGGCCATACAACAGTTCTAATGCGTATTGGACAACCATTTAAATCGTGTGGTATTTTATCAGGAAACCAGTCTTTGCCATTATCAAATTTTCCAAAGTAGCACTTATCTATGACTTTTACCTCATCAAAACCATCTCCACAATGACCACCAGCAAATGGAAACCAAGAAAACGTTTCGTATATCGATTTGTTTAGATGATTAGGTAATAAAACTATTCCGCTAACAACCTTATATTCCCATAAATGTTGTATAATGTTTGCGGCAGCGTTTTTGTTATTTTCATAATTTGCAACCGAAACAATTACAAATCTAGCATGTGGATTCCACGTAGAGTATCCTTGTAGTATATTCAGATTTTGCTTTAATTCTGTAAGCATTCTAACTTGTATGACGTAGTTATCGATAGATTTTTGATAAATTTCGTAACTTCTGAACGTAGTCGTTTTCTTTATAATTATTGAATGCCGACTACGGTTAAATAATTCAAAAAATAATAAATTATTTAATAGAATTGCCGATGCTTGATAAACACTAACTTCCTGAATTGGTAAAGAAACAAGCACAACTTCGCCTTCTTTAAAAAATTGATCACTGACTTCACCGACACATTTTGCAAGAGAGAGTCGAGAAGATAACTCATCGGGTAGTGGTTCTAATCCACAACCAATTCGTTTTAAAGCAAAAGCAGCTAACATTATTGTTACCATAATACTTTTATCTATTAGATGCATTGTCGGAAATTTTCAGAGGGATTAAAACAGTTTGTGGTGTAATTGTGGTATTTAACTTTTCTTTGCGTGATATGCTCATTTAACTATATGATAGTGGATAGTATCACAATAATTAGAAAGGGGGCAACGCTAAATGAAAATACAGAATGACAAATGAAATAAATTGCTGTTAATAAATCATACTACAAAGGCTTCATTAAAATAACCACACAAACTAGGGCATGTTTTATAAATTAATCAAGTGAGGATAATGATAAGTACACAAAACATTTTAGGAACAAACCAAGAAGATATTATGGTTTTTCATTTATGCAGCATAAAGTGCAGTATTCGTTAGATTGAATACAGATAAACGTTGAATTATGTAGAAATACATCAACTAATAGTGTTTAGATGTGATACTGATTACTCAGAAAACCATTAACTGGTCTATTGGTTTATTTTAAGGGTAAATATAAGATGTGAGATTAATTGGTATTAATATCTAAATATAGAATATTAACCACGTAATAATAATAAACATTTATCATATGTTGTACTTGTGTAAATTTAATGTACACTAGGATAACAATAGTTAATAAAAATCTAATCATACAAAATTAATGAATTGTCAATTAATTATTAAAATATTACCAACAATGAATTAGAATATAAAGGATAATAATTCATAGCTATTTATTAAATTAGTAAATTACTATTTTTGACTTTTTCATTATAAATCAAACGATTAAGGACCATCGCATAAACAAAAACAAACTCTTTTTACGATGAACGAAAGTAGGTCGTTATTACAATGATTTTTTTGAAATTTTGCTATAAGAGAATGGTTTATTTAAAATTTCATAAAAAATTTAAACTGAGATACTGCACATTAAAATTAGTTTCATTAGAGCAGTGGCGGATTTAACACTTAAGGGGCCTGAAGCGTTACAAATTTTTGGGGCCCCATAGTATAAATCAATTACTAGAATTTATATACCTCTTATTTTTTTATCAAAAATTAAGTACACATAATTATTAATATCAGGCGCGAATTCACGGTGGGGAGATGGAGGAAATTCCTCAAGATTTTTTAAATAATTCGACTTCGTCTCATGCCGCAGTCACAGGAGTGTAAAATTCAGTGGCGGGGCTAGACCAAGATTGTATGTGGGCAAGATGCGTTTTGCGAGGCCCCCCTTTTGATTGCATGCCGCATTCCGCATATTATGTAATGAAAAACTGCTTTTGAAAAGCTCTCGTACACGCTCTCTTATTATAATTAAGAAAAGAAACAAAAATTATGTTCATTTTATTTATTTATATTTATTAGAACATATTTAAACAATTATTAATAAATTATTAACATATTATTTGGTACAAAAATTACAAAAACAGAAATTTCCTGCTTTTAACCTTACTGAAATCGTTAATAACTGTAAAATAATCTAGTTTAGATGCTATATCTGCGTCAATAGATAAAACTGCCAAAGCAGAAAGCCTTTCCTGACTCATTGTACTTCTTAAGTAATTTTTTATTAGTTTTATTAACTTTGAAAAACTTTTTTCAGCAGAGGCTGTACTTGCTGGTACTGTTAACATTATTCCGGCGACAATACATATAAATATTTGGATAGATTTCTTATAAGTTATTTTCTATTAGGTATTGGAGTAGCTGCTTTACATCTTTAATAAATTTGGAGTCATTATTTGCAGTTCCTCATATAATACGTAACGTTGGAAGTCGCTGCTCTCACCCACTCGCAGGACTGTGTATAAATCTTGACAGTGTTTAAAAATGTCTTCATTTGGCATAGATCTTAACTTGCTTAAGTCATAGAGAAAACTAAAATTTTCAAAATGTTGATTTAAAGACATAAACCTTGAATCCATACTGCTTACAATGGCGTCAACCATTGTATTAAAAGAATGTATTTTATTTTCGGCGGGGTTTTCGGGGACATGTAGGTTCATCGCTACTTTCATAATTAAACATTTTTTTCTTTTTGGATAATCTTTTGTTTTTGAATTCGTTTGGTATATCATAACTGCTCATCTCGATAAACTGATGAGCGCCAGACAAGCATTGTTCGAACCCTGTTATTCGATATTGCTTAGTAGCGCACCCAGAGCATTTTTTCAGGGGGGGGGTTATTTGATTAAATTTGCGTAATATATACTATCTTATTTATTTATGTATATTATTAAGAGAATAAGGAAAATCTCTATGATAAATAAAAAAATTTCGGGGGGTTTCGACCCCCAAAAACCCCCCACATGTGCGCCACTGATATTGCTTGATCCACTCACAAAATGTACGCAAGTGTTCAATAGCAATGCTCAAATGGACTCGTACAGATTGCCATAATTTAGTTATAACATTAACACGCAATAATATCTCATACCATACATGCATTGATATAATAAATTCCAGGCTGAGTATTTCATTTAAAATCGAATCACAATCACTGAGCGTGTCGGATTCTTTGGTATGATTCTTCAAGCTTTCAATGCATCCAACGACATCATCAAATTGCAATAATACAGCCTTCACTGCCTCGATCCTACTTTCATACCTTGTGTCAGATAAAAGCTTTATTGCAAGCTTCAGTTTGCCTTTGATTAATTCCCAACGTTTACTAGATCTTGAAAATAGCAAATAAATTTTTTGAATAAAGCCAAAAATTGTTTTTGCTGCCACAGAAGAATTAGTGCATCTACTAACAGCAGATTCCAACTATTACACCCGCAGGGCGTAAAAAAGGCCCTAGGATTAATTGTTAATATGCGAGTTTTAACCCCACTTTCTATGCCTACCATACTTGCACCATTGTCATATCTTTGCCCATGACAGTTCCGAATATCTAAACTATTCTTTTCTAACTCTTCTAGTATTGCGTTAGTTAGATATTCTCCAATAGTCTGAGCAACAGCAAGAAATCCAATGAAGTGTTCTTCTATAGTGCCAGTTGATGTATTACAAAATCTTAAAATAACGAACATTTGTTCAACGCGACTACCGTCTCTAGTGCAATAATATTTTGCATCTTTAACTCTTTGAATTATTTCATCGATAACTGTTTCTCATCAATGTGATCAATTCATTCTGAATGTCGTAGCTTAGATAATATTGTCTAAGTTGATTTTCGTTAATGCCCTTCGTGTGTTTAAGCGATGTAGGATCATATTTAGATAACAATTTAAACAGATCTATGAAGTTACCAGAGTTCCCACTGTCGCCTATTTTGAGAGATTCTCTGCGACTTCTAAACGCCAGATTATGAGAGGCTAAGAAATTAATTATATCAATTAATCTTTCAAACAAATTGTGCCAATGTTTTTTAAATTCACGAATGAGCCTTTCGTTTTCCTTGTCTATTGTTTTCCATGCTTTATTCCTTTCTCTAATACTATTCATTTAAACATATATTCCATGTGTTCTTTGCTATTCTCATGTCTCTGCAAAATACTACTTAAATGTTTCCTGTCACAGCATCCTCCCTGTACCATCTGAGTTTGTGAATTAGAAAAAAGTCTGCATGGAAAACAATAAACTTTATCTTGCGATGTTGAATAAACCAACCATTGACGATGTTGAGTTTCACCGTTATTTAGTTTTCTTATGTAATGAAAGTTAGAAAAGTGCCTACGATAATCGTCTTTGGGATAATTTTCATCGCTGATATTTGAACTATATCGTGACGCTGACAATCCAATATTAGAAACGTTCACATTCCCGAATCTGAACTGATGAATGGTTCTCTTAGAACATCCTTCTGCTCTTTTTTTTTGTTCATCTACGTCGCGGCTAACTACAGGAGAATCAATCTGTTCTTCGTAAGTACCACTCAGCGGAGAAATTTCTGGGTCAGATTGCCCAAAGTCTGACAGGTATCCGACCTCTATTTTCCACTGAGATTCGATATTGAATTCTTTAGAAGTACTTTATGTCCAGGTTAAACAAGTTAACGCCGTTAAGCCTCGCGGCCGTGGGCGGTGGCCCACATCGCCCACGCCTTGCCCCGCCACTGGCTAAAATTGGAGTTTTTGTAAGTGGTACATACTATACTTTTTAACTATGGTCACAAAAACGTAATAAAACACCAAAAGCTAATAAATATATTTAACCTAGAATATGATTAGAGATTGAGATGCTGGATTGTCAAGAGTAGACAATGCCCATAGTTTGTGGAAAACAGGTGTTAGTTGTAAAAATTAAGAAATGCGTAGGTATAACCAAATACTTTAATATTATTAATACCGGAAACTCCATATACTTTACCATATGAAAATAGGCGACATTTTTGTGGCGCCATCTTCGCAGATGGTCGTGCAATTAACAAATGGTTTTTTAGTTAGAATCCTGCATCTAATTAAAAAATAGCACTATTTATGTTAAACGATAGTTTATTACTGTTATGCTAAAATATATAAAATTTTTACAATTTATCTAAACTATTCAATCTTTCATTAAATTGACGATTTTTTAATTACTTTCCCAATATTTGAGAAATGTCAGGTTTATTTACACACCACACCGCAAGAGGCGCTATTAAATTTTGTCTCCCATTTTTCGAAATAAGTTTCCGGTATTAATAATATTAAAGTATTTGATATAACTCAATGTAATAATCGTTTATTATTTAAAATGAATACTGAAATTTGAACAATTATTTAAATTAATGATGGTAGTTTTGTTGGTGTCTTTAATTTTTTAAATGTCATAGACACATTTTTAAATGTATTTTGGACGTCGTGTTGTTCCGCCGCTGCTTTCTTGTTAATGTAAGTAAATCATAACCTCAATTTTACAAATACAGTAAATACTTACTGCTTCATTTGTATGTAATTTGAAATAATAAATTCCCAAAGCATTTTTAGATTTCCATGTAATAGACCGGTTATTCCAAATGTATGGATTAAAGCCATCAGAAGGATGTATCGTTAAATCAATTTGACGTTAGTTCACTAATAACAATTTTTGTGTAACTTTATATGGTAATAATAACTTTATATGCTGGTAGTCGACACAGTAGCTCAGAAGTAGAGATGTCGCTCAGAAAGTGGAAAGCCCAGGGTTCGATTTCCAGCGGTGGTGTTTTTCTATATGAATTTGCATTCAAAATATAATATAAAGTAAAACATTAATTACAGAATAAATTAACATAAATAAAATACAAAATGAACACAAACGTGTTTTAATAAAGTGAGTTTTGTTGATGACAGACTATTATACTCACAATTTTATAGTGATATGTGTATAAATCACAGACGAGCTGCCCCTAACTGAGGAGAACCAAAAGCTCGAAACAGCTGTCTTAAGGTGCCGTCTGTGATCTATACACATATCACTATAAAATTGTGAGTATAATAGTCGTCCATTAATAATTCTTAACTTTTAAATTTATTAAAAACTCACTTTATTAAAACAGGTTTGTGTTCATTTTGTATTTTATTTATATTAAATAAAAATAAATAAATAAAAAATAAATATGTGTTTATTCTGCAATTGTGTAATTTACAAAAAAAATAAAAAAAGAAATTAACAGAATGATTAAGTAACAAAACTTATTAGTTTTACATAAAACTATAACTAAAGAGAGAAAAAAAAATTACAATAATCACAATAACCAGCTGCAAGACAACTATAAATATAATAACAACAAACAGTTTCTTATTTATAAGATTATGTCAATCACAACAATGCAGAACCTCAAGGTGAGGGTTCAGTTTACTACTGGTCTTCCACCCACACCTTGCATTGCAATAAAAAAGAATTTTTTGTTTGTGGTTGTAGAATTATATTAATAGAAATACGAATATCTAGGTATTCATACATCGCATGAAGACTCAAAGATTAAAAAATATATATAGTAAACAGGAACTCAGTAATAAAAGGAAATCGAAGAAGAGGATAGCGTTAGAATCGCAAGATTGTTAACTAGTTAGGCGTTAGCTGTATATAATAATGCAGTACTCAACTATTGCTGTTTTTGCAGTAAATACAAAAAAAGTCTCCTTTTGAAAGAATTAACTGAAAGCGATTTTAGAGATGGCGGAATGCCATTATAAATCTTTGAAATGTTATAAGTAAAAGACCTTTCAAAAAGAGTCGTTCTATGGTTTGGTATAGTCAGTGAACCTCGATGACGAAGGTTTAGGCTATGAACATCGGTCCTGAATCTAATATTGTTATATAAATAGGGTGGTTGCTTTTCGACAATTACTTTGTGAAAGAATGTTGCACTTTGTAGATAGCGTCTATTTTTCATAGAAAGCCATTGAGCATCTGATAACTTATGTGAAATATGATCATATTTAGGAATACCATAAATAAATCTCAAACAAGCATTTTGGATTCTTTGTATACGTTCAGATGTTTCATAATCTAGGCAAAAGTGATATACTGGAGCACAATAATTAAAGTATGAAAGTACGAGCGTTTCACACAGCATTATTTTTATTTTTTCATTTAAATACTGCCTGTGAGGATATAATAATTTTAGATTAATAAAAGCTTTTTGGACACATTTAACAATATGATCTTTGAATCTTAGGGTTTTATCAAAAACTAAGCCTAAGTTTTTTTCTTTATCAACGACAGGTATAAGGACATTATTTATTTTAATTTCTGGTACTTGAGATATATCTACATTATTATTAATAAAAAACAGTACACAAGACTTTGAAGGAGTTAGTTGCAAGGCATGATTTGTAGACAAGCGAAATAAACTATTCAAATCACTGTTTATATCCTCTACGGCCTGATCAATATTATTCCATTTGAAACTGTGGTAGATTTGCGTATCATCTGCGTACATATGCATCTTGCAGGTTTTAATTTCTGTACAGAACTTACTCGTATATATAGTAAACAGCAGGGGGCCTAGTATGGAACCTTGGGGAACCCCTCTTGTTATACTCGCCGCCGTTGACACCTTGTTCCTAACTTTAACACTCTGAAACCTTCCAGTCAAATAACTTTCGACCAACCCGACTGCAACCTCATCCAAACCTACATAGTGCAGTATAGCAAGCAGCAGACTATGATCGAGAGTATCAAAAGCCTTACTGAAATCCAGAAGTGTTAAAGCAGTACATCCACCCATGTCTGATGCTCTTAAAATATCATCAGATATATGTAGCAGCGCGGTTGCACAGCTATGTAACCGTCGAAATCCAGATTGAACCTCCGGCAATAGGTTGTTATTTAGCAGATGAGTTTTGACTTGAGAATTAATAACTTTCTCCAATATCTTCGATAGCGTAGGAAGTCTACTTATTGGTCTAAAATCTTTTAAGTTACGTAGCTGTGCAACTTTTGGCAACGGTAGCACAAGAGAGTGTTTCCAATTATCTGGGAATTTTCCCTCCAAGAGACAGCTATTAACTATATGTACGATAAACGATATTAAGTAAGGACAACATAGTTTTATCATTCTAGCGTTTAATCCATCCATTCCGATAGCGTTTGTTTTCAAGGATTTAACTATCTTAAGAATGTCGTTATGTTCAATCAATTTAAAACTAAATTTGTTATCTACTGAAGTGTTAGTTTGATAATAATTTAATGGTGGATCATCAATAGGAATATTTGGAACGCTATTAACAAAATAGTTATTAATTTCGTCAACATTATTTATAAAATCATTATTCAATGGTGATTTAGAGCTTGATACGTTTTAATTAATTATATTACGCATTAATTATACGGTCGGACGCTCGACCGGATTTTATTTTGTATATTCCTGTATTGGATAATCAAATTATTCTGCTTAGTGCGATTTGATACCTATAGGAGGCACCACAGTTAAATGACAGCACGGCCTACTAGATTCATATAAGCTTCGCTTATATACGGCCGTCTCATTTCCAGTTTTTTCATTGTTGCAATTGGAATCCAAAAATTACAGATCGGTACGTTAAGTGGCGCCCACTGCCGATCATTTTGCAACAAAGTTGGTTTGTATTCAGACTGCAGTCGTTAATTTTAAGGTTATAGTTCATAACAATAATTGTCATTTGCTATTGTGCAATATTAATTTATTGACATTTGTACATACTATTTAAATATAATGTACATAAATAAGACAAAAATATGTTGCAGTAGGAATTTGGAAAGCAAAATATCCTACATATAAGAAAATTTTACTTTTTTTAGTAAGTTTTACTAGATTTTATATAACATTACTAATTGACTGATTTTTTTAGACTAGAAACACCTTAATAACTACATAATAGCCATAATATAAGTACAGTGTAATATTTCACAAATTACGAATACTCTTTTGGGATTTGTAGCACTTGAATTACCACAGCAGATGATGTAGACACCTAATGTTAATGCACGACCTATGAACTGAAGCTACGACTAGAAGTATAACCATGGAATAAAGAAATCTCACGGTGAAAGACATTACTGAAAATAAATATTTTTAGACATAAGAGCTGATGAAATCTACTTGAATCTAAGGCCACTCGTTTCAGTTAAAAGACACTGACAAGATTTGTCTCCTAAGACATTAGCTTTATATAGAATTTTTGATATCGCATATCATAAACCAAAAGCGATGACAGAGAAAGAATTTTAAAATTTTGAAGGGTAGGTAATAAGTAGGAATATAGGATAGGTAACGATAAGTAAAAAACGATTTTGTTATCATGTCTTAACAGGTTTTGTAGTAAAGCTGAGAAAGTGTTCCAGAAAGAAGATGGAGTCGGGAACTTTTCTGAACTAACTACCTATTGATAATAATAACATGACAATCGTTATAAAATCAAGTCAATAGTATAAAAAATACGTGTACCTGTGAAGTGGTTGTTGAAGTACCTATGTTTTATAGTTTTAATGTAGCCATAAGTGTTGTTCTTAATGCATAATTTAACAACATCTGATCGTTGTTAAGAGATTTTTTGTTATTACCTACTGTTAATGTCTGAGTAAATACATGTATTCTGAAAGTGAAGTACTTCCTTTAAGTGTGATCTCTTCAATCGGAGGCAGTTTGACACAATTGACATAAAGTATAACCTAAAAATTAACGACTGAGCTCTGACTTTAAATATCTTTGTTGTAAAATTACCACCAGTGGGCGCCATTTAACGTACGAATCTGTAATAATTTTCAACAATGAAAAAACTTTAAATGAGACGGCCGTATATAAGCGAAGCTTATATAAATCTAGTAGGCCGTGATGACAGTGACAATGCGTAAACAATCAGAAAATGGACGCTAAAGTTGCTATTTTGAGGTTAGATTGTTAGGTTACAGTTATACTTGACAGAAAGATATACTTTTTGTGTTTTTTTCTTGATCGCGAGGATCTTGGATATTTTAACTAAATTCACTAATACTTCTTTAATAAGGATAATTTTACTGTTAAGACGCCAAAGCATTATCAGTTATATCAAACAATGATTATACACTTTAATCAAACTTGTTAGCATCTTATGAAACAAATAAAAAACAAACCAAATAAAAGCTAATAGTTCACTACAGAATAATTCGATGGCATACAATTTTTTCGGTGAATTTTATAAATCCACTTTCTTTGTAAACCGTCGTTTTCGGAAACTTAAACACGTGCATTTTTTGTTCTTCATTGTAATTACCGTTGCACCGGGTACACAACAACACAACACTTGTTTACCATTTTAAAAAACTTTATTAGCACTACATTATATTAATTATACAAGCTAATAATATGCTACACATATAAAAATTACAATACATCAGCCAACACAATTACACAATTGATATAATACTATTATAGTTTACTAGTGCATACTATCTTTTGTTTTCCATTTGTATGTGACGTCAATATGACGTTTACAATATGTTATGAGGCCTTAGTTATATATGTGGTGTTGCCTTAGTAGGAGCCAATCAGTTGGGAAATTGTTCATTGCCTACTTACTGAAACTGTTTTACTGAAATTACAACTAAACTATTTGTGTCTTTACGAATTGATGTTTAAAAATAAATAATTGTGAAAAAGCTGCATTCATACATACTTCGGTGGAAAAAATTACAGTCTCGTACTATGATGTCCTCCTAAGGAAGAAGATCCTAACTGCAAAATTTTAGATTTTTATGTGTTCTGGGCATTATATTTTATCTATCTACCAAGGAATAGAGTTCTAACTGCAATTGAAGCCATTATAATATCATAATACAGAATATATTGTACTTCATAAATGTATATACGACTTAGCATTTACGGTAGGAAAAGATAACTATAAAGATAACACTAAAAATAAAAGTCCTATCTAAGTAAGTTAAATATTTTAGATTTACTCTACGCACAATGATAGAATAATATATTTCATCGCCATCTGAAATTTGAACCTGACTTGTAAGTAGGAATAGGTAACAGCATTCAAAAATACAATGTATGGCTAATAGGGTGGCTCTTATTTACGCTTACATAAAGTTTCTTTCTTATAACCAGAAAACTGTTGACGGTACTTGTTTACAATTTGGCGAACATCTGTTTTTGTTCCTCACTTTTTGTAAATAATTTATTATAATCTGTCATTAATCCTAATCCTCTTCTCTGCCGCATCATTAACAACTCTCAGTTTACTGACTGACTATTTACAGCCCTTTAATGTAATTTTCATTCTTATGCCATGTTGATGGCTCTATCTGTAGAAATCATGAATATCTGAGTCGAATCTTTTTAAAAATGCTCTATTTTGGGCAGTAATGAATTATTCAATTGCCTTTTTAACAATTTCCGGAATTATGTCAACTTGTATTTGTATTCGCTTTATATTTTCATTTGATGATTCTGATTCGCTATTTAAAGCATTAACCATTATCTTTTGATTCGAGTGTCAAACTGGAATCAAAGAAAGCCAATGCGACAACTTCAGAACTTAAATACCATAAATGATTACTTGTATGATTTTTTGTAACACAACAAGAGATAGGGTAAACTAGGTAGTGATTGGCACCCATAACAATTTTACATGGCTTTATCATCCGCAAAAAATTTATATTAAGTATTAGTAAAAAAGTTTATCAATATTTGTTTGAAAAATACTTCAAATTTACTTAGTGATATCCCAGAATAAGAAGAACTAACTGATTTATTGTGTTAATTTGTCGTTTTTTCAACAATAAGACATTTTTTAGTTATTGGCACTCCAAGAGCAGTTATTGGCACCATAAAGTTTCAGTCATTGGCACCTACGATGGCACTTCACTTTCCAGCTTTTTTCACCGCACTATCGTTAAAAACATATAATTTTACAAATATCTTAGAATATTACGACGCTCTAGACTGAAAATGAATAGATAGGAAACAATTTTATTTAAATTCAATATAAATCACATACATTTTCTATATAACTAATATGGTCTTAAATACTGTTTTTTTGGCACATGTATTGAACATGAATTTTTCTACGTCTATTTCTTCATTAACTTTGCGCAAACAGCGTGTGTGGAATGTTCTGATACAATTGCTGCATTTTAAACCGAAAGTTGTAACATTGATGTTGTTTGCACACATGTAACATAATCCCTTGACAACATATTTTGTTTTTGCTTTCTCAACTTTTTCTAGGCTTTCCTCAAACAGAATTCTCACATGACTATTCTGTTCTTGCGGAGACCTGAGGGCGACATTTGCACCACTTTGCAACAAAGGCGTTTTTGACTAATCGCCGAGTCTATAGACGGTGAAACCACAGAAGCAATAATTTCCTTTCCGGTTTGTTTGGAAGTTATAGTTGCGGACGCTTTAGTCTTTTTTTTCACATCTTTACGAGGGAGTTTTTTAGTTTTGGATTTGCTGGCCTCAGTTTTTTTCTTCAAACGCTGTTGTTTTCTTTCTTCTATTTCTTTTTTTTTCTGTTCTTTCAAATTTTCTTTTTCTACATATAGGCTTTTCCACCCACTTCCGGTTATGACATATGGAGTTTTATCAGTGTTACGTTTCCCTTTTCTTTCAGGAGTTGTTGGCCATTGCAATAAATTTTGTAGTGTGGAAGTTGGAGTTTCGATCACAAACCCATCGTCAAACTGGATTGGCATGTTTTCAAGAGATACATTTTCAGGACCTTCTTCTGATTTATCAACAACTCTATGTGGAAGCACATTAGTCACGTTCAGTTGAACATCATTGAAAGTACTGTTATTTGCAGAAACAATATTTGAAGGATTTTCGTCAGAATTATAAGTTTCTTCATTTGAAAAGACATTGATCAGGTCAATTTGAATGTCATTGGAAGCAATGTTGTCAGTCAAATGACGATTTGGTTCAGGTGTTGTAGCCAATGTTGAAATTTCCAAGTCTGTGTTTGTTTCAACAGTTTTTTCTTTAAAGATTTTCCATAAATTGTGTAACGCCAAGAAGTCGTCGGAAACATCACCCTCAAAGTTTTCAAGTTTGGCGAGTTTTTCTTCACCAACCACCTCACTAAACTCTTGATATGTCAACACACCGTGTTCTTCAACTTCACAAGATGAAACTTTCTTGCTCATCTTGCCCAAGCACTTGGAAAAATCTATAGCATTTGGGTTCCAGGGGTAAAGACCGCATGCCTTAAAACCGTTTGAAATAGTCGACGGCTGAATACTTTCGACTACAGGTTTCAAAATAGTGGCAACATTTTCTTTCTTTACTTGATCAAGAGGATGTTCACGACGCCATTGTATTAATGCTTTTCTCCAACCATCTTTCAGAGGTTTGAACGCTGCCACATCTGCAGGTTGCAATATTCTAGTACTGTTTGGGTACAATGCCACAAGGATAATTTGAAGATTGTTGCACAACAAACTTAATTTGTATGTCAGATGTGACTTGTGGCCATCGACAAACAGAATTATAGGAAATTTTACTCCCTTTTTTTGTAAATACGGGTGTAAAATGATTCCAACGTATTCATAAAAATTTTCGCTTTTCATCCATCCACTTTCGCTTATTCCTATTCCCCACTGGCTAGGAACTGAATGAACAATGGCCTGTGGTAGCCTTTTGTATGGGAAGATCATCATTGGAGTAGTTTCTCCAGTGGCTGCGAATGTGAACATAACTGTCACATTCGATTTTGCCATGCCACGATCGATTTCGTAAATGTTCTTAGCACCCTTTTGTGCAACGACTTTTCCTAATTTTGGACACAACTGCAGATTAGTTTCGTCACCGTTGAATACTCTCTCTGGGTCTTGTAATATATTAAAATAATTTTTCTCTATTAGATATTGTTCAATTTGACTAAACCACTTTTTTATGTCATCTTCAGATATGTTTGCACTGGCTGCAGTAACTGCTTCAGTGGTTTTGTGGGACAAAGCGGGATGACGCCGTAGAAAACTTCTGTACCAGCAGTCTCCAGGAATATTCTGTGGAAAAGGGTTTGGACGAGGAACATTATCTAAAAAATGTTTTACGGACATCTGAATGTCCTCTTTGCGTCTTGGAAATTCTTTTTGGTAACTGTCAATAATCCATTGTTCTAACAAATCTTCTTCTTCTTTCGAAAGATATGTGTCTGGACCAGAAGAAATTTTCCTGAAGCGGTCACTTAGTCTAAATTGAAAAGTTGCTCTTGGAATTCCAAACACTTTTGAAGCTTGTTTTTTTGACATACCGTTGTTGATGGCTTCCAAGGCGGACTCCATGTTTTGTTCGGTATAGCATTTTTTGTACGGTGTGTTTTTTCTTGATTTCGGCATAGTGAATGTATTGGGCTACAAACCTAGAAAAAAAACAAACTCCCACAATTAACTAAACTATCAGAAACTATTCAAGTTCAATTTTGAATCGCTTGGCGTTACAGCTACATATTTTCTAAGGTATTGCAAATTCCACACTTTATGAGTTTTTGGATTATTTAAATATTTTGAGTTCAGGTATCTAATATTTTGTTAGACCAAAGGTACCTAACAAGTTTACTCTAAAACAACAAGCACTAAAATAATGTGGATGCCAATGACTAAAATGGTAAAAAAGTAAGATACGGTAGTGATTGGCACCTATGCCAAAGACTGCAAAAATGCTCAAATATCACTTAGATATTGGCACTCCTAATTAATAACCGATTTCGACAAAACTTTGAGGTTAGAGGTGTTGAATTACTCATTTCAATGTATACTCTTTCATTTCGCATGATTTCAGTAACTTGCATCAACTCAGAGTGAAATTGTAAAAGCTTAGAAAACGTTCGCATGTTAAGATTTTATGAAAAACTTACCTACATCAAAGCGGTTGAATACTGACTACCACTCTGTTCAGAAACTACAGTGCCAAACACCCTGAAGTTAGCATTCAGTGTTGCCAACATAAACAGCCGTGCATATTAATCTCCCCAGTGCATTTTAAAATTGATGCAGCTTAGTTATTGGGAAAAAACAGCTGATGTGCCAATGACTGAAGGAGGTGCCAACAACTACCCAGTTTACCCTATGTATATCATGTTCGACAGTTTGATATTGACAAAGTTTAGAAGAACTCTGAAATCCAGTGCACGACAATAGCTTGCAACCCTAGTAGCACACAATATTTCTTTAATATTTAAAAAATACATATAAATATAATATTATATGTGTTTTAAATATTTAAAAGATTAGGAAAATATTTATAGAATATTGAATGAAATATTTAGAAATATATTGATATACATATTAAATAAATATGTTATTTGTCTGTAATTTTTAATATTTTGAAACGAATATCAAACAAATATTTTATTATTATTATGTCGAACGAATGTCGATGACAAATATAAATATTATATAAATAACATTAAAATAATATTAAAGAAATATTTTAAATCATAAATTAACTAAATATTAATGCGGATGTCGAAACGAATATTTACATATGTGTGCTACTAGGGAAGTAAAGTTAACCTTTCTTCGCGTATTCCTTTTCTAGACTTGTAAATAGACGACCTGTAATTAACAAATCTTCCCCCGGGATGGGGTCTCAATATGGCGGGGAAGGTGTTTCCGGTTTTGTAATGAGATATTTCCATTGGCGGTTCTCACTGTCTTGAAATGCGCACATAAAGCGCATAACCTCAATTTTAAAACATAGTATTTTGAAATTTATCTTAGAATATAAATTTTATATGTAATATTTTAAACAATAAAATACTCACTTATGAAAGGTAATAGGTAATTCCCTTCTTCGTATTTGTCGGAGTTTGAGAGAAAAGCAGAATTAGGTGGTGCCTAATGATGCCCAGTGTGACGTCATATCCATCGCTTTTAATGTTCATTGCGCCGGGTATTTACGGTCCTTCTTATATTCTAAGGAAATCACTCATAAGATAAGTTTGACAAGTGAAATGTCAGAAATCATTTGCGTTTCTACTTTAACATTTTGTTACCAACAAAATGGGGACTGCTTATTGGGAAACGGTAACAAACTTTAACCGCAGTTAAATCTGTCGGCTGCCAGCTAACTAGTGGGAGGTCGTGGGTCTCACTAAAGGTCTTCTGTAATGGGCGCCAAGAATCGTCTAAGATAGCTACAGTATTGACCGACAAAATCTGAAAAGAACAACACACTTGCGACTACTACCAATGTGGTCGATTTTCCCCAATAATGACTCCTTGATAGCTGAAAATATAAACTCCAGATACCACACATATAAATAATTAAATCTTCAAGTAAGTTATATACAGTGCTTTATTATTAATTAATTAATTCAAATTATCAAGTAGGGCAAATTATTTAATGTGAAATAACCTTGGCAAAAATTGAATAGTGGTTATTGAATGCTATACACAAATTGCAAGGGAAAAAGAGATTAATGCGAGCGCGATTACTTACTCTAAAGTTGATTTAAAGTCACAAAAGCAATAAGCAAAGGGCACGGTAAAATTTAACGCGACTACAGGTACCAATCAGATTGCGCAATCATCAGCTCCAGTAGTGAGCTATTCATCTATTACGGAGCAAAGACATACGTACACACTCGCAAATATTCTTAACAATATCATACAATAAATGGTATGTGATAGAATTATAAATATGAAGCAGATATCTAGAAATGAGTGCTACACGCACACTGGTGAAAAACCATTTAACACAAAATCATAATATACAAATATACATAAATGTTTTATATACAATAAAGAGTTGTCAAACGTTACTGTTGTTGTAACCAGTTGCTATATTATAACCAACTCACGATACGGTGTCTGTTCTTAGAGCTGAAGAGGAACGTCACCAAAGCTCAAACGTAACGTGATCCCGACAACAGCAACCAGGTCTGCGTAATGGTCTTGTAACAACCCAAATATCCAACGTATACTTGTTATACGGCAAGTAATAAAATGAGTAAAGGATAAACCCAAACTAAAGGAAAAAAATAAAAGGTCTGTCACAAATAAATCAAATTAACAGAATGACCATCACAACACTCTATAAATACCTTCGATGGAAGTTGACCTTAAGAGAGATTTATATCGCCTGCATATAACGATGATTATATATAAAAACCTATCGAAAGAATTAAGTATAAGAGACTGAATGATAGAAAAGTTAATCGATAAACTTACGAAAAGGTGTGCTTCCATAACCTCAAAAGAACAAGTGGAAATACATCCCATAAACGGCTTCCAAATAAACTAAATCGGAAAACTAACGCCACAACCAATCATCAAATCTGCACTAAGGCAATTCCCATAACTTAACATAAAGGAAAAGATTAATTAGACGGCGATGTCCACGAAAAGGTTCTTCAAGGAACTTCTAGCTTCACGAGCGGATCAAACTAAAAAGTGACAATCTCTTATCAAAAAAAAAAGGAAATTAGTTCCACAACAAAATGGCAACTACAAGGAGAGAAAATGCAAAAATCCCTAAACGCTATACAACTTAATACAAAAGCATAGCTATACAGGGTGCTACGAAATTAGCACGTAACAATTTTACAGGATGGATTACGTGACTAATAATAATGATGTAAAACTTAGACTCGAGAGTAAGACTAACAGGTCCCTTACACGATCAATCGAATTGACAGTCCGACCAAGGATTTACAATCTGATTGATCATGTAAGGTCAAGATTGATAGATTGATGAATGAGATTGATGGATTTCTGGATATTTTGAAATCTGAGGTTCAATAACGGGTGGTGGGGGCATTCTGCTGTTCATTCATACAGGTATACGAAACATTAACACAACTGTGGAATAGTGCTAGCTCACTGTATTATAGCAAGAAGAAATCTGAGGGTGTAAAAAACTGCTTGAAGTTTATAAAGAAATAAAACCAACGACACAGAAGTTAGAATTAACTTATTGAGGTGTAATACCGACGGCAAGATTTAGACGTAAAAGCGACCAGGAAGTGGAACAAAGCTTGATTAAACTCTGATTAACTTAATTGTGATTAAGTTTGAAATCTAGAAATATAATTGCCAATGAAATTTTTGAATTTCAAATTTAGTGAAATTAAGTTATCAGAATTAATCAAGCTTTGTGAAACCGGCCAAGTGTCTACAAACCAACTTCCAGGAAGTTCTACGAACTGTCATTTATGCATGGCACTGAAAGTCCAGCGGTTTTACCTCATGATTAGGAACAATGATAGCAGAAAATTTCAAATCTTCGATATTTTGCCCAGCCGCTAGGCACCGTGGAATTAGCGGCGGTCTTTCCTCTATCGATATAGAATATTTCATGACTATATATGTCCTAGGTAGATGCGGCTCTATCTTACGTAGCAATTTGTGGAAGAGACATTCGTTCATGCGATAGTAGGGTCGACACGATTTAAGAAATACACGGCGTCAAATAAATATGCATTTTAAACACTTGAAGGGAGTTTCAAGGATTATGTTGAAATTTACGTAAAAGTCAATCAAATTTGCTATTATTATCATTTCTTCCTTAAAAGAGAGGAATCATATTAAGCTACTAATATTAAATATACTCGTGAAGGTCATATGACGTCTACGTAGCCCCTTCAATGATGCCGACCCTAATTCTTATAATCATCTTCAGTACTGGTTTCTAAGATCTAACGCAGCAGGTTCGAATGAGTATACTTTACATGTTTTTTGTGCCATTCTTTCACCCAGAATCCTCGTTTAACATTTTTCTTGGTGGCCAATGCCAAGACAACGGCCAAACAAACCTTTCTCTTTTACTCGATATCCGCACATAATGGTACTTCATTGTCGACAGAGCTGAAATTAGCTCATTCTGACTGTCAGTCTGACTGATTGTGTAAGGTTCCTCGTGATTGAACTCAGGAATGTCAGTATGATTGATTCGGTCAGAATGTCAATCCGATTGATCGTGCAAGGGGCCCTTAAGAGTAAGATTCGAATATACTCTATTTATTGATTCTGCCGTTGAAACAATGAAGGCTCTATCTAATGAAGCAAAGGATTTAGTTAAAAATTCTGGAAAGATTGTTAAATCAAAAGACTGGAGACTGATATTCAAAATTTTATCTTATACAGAGAATTAGCCTTGCCATCTAAAAAGAGAACACTGCTAGCAACCGTTAGCAACTTTTTTATTTGCAGAAATTATAGTCCTATTTACGTACATCAATATTATGTATAATAATTTTTGACTGTTTTTAATAAAATATCAGCTGTATCTAATTTACAAAATATAATAATTGTCATATTGACAGTTTAATTTCATGATTACTAATCTCGTAAGAAATAGTTTCAAAGCTAAGCTTCAAAGTATGAAATGTCAGTGGCAAAACTTGACATCCGTGATCTAACTCTAAATACGGAGCTCAGTTTATAATTAGGAACTCTAGGTACTCTTTTGCTACACTAAATAATAACACTGGCCAACACATTTTTTGCTGACTTGTATATGAGACTTGTTCTTTACTAACTTGGGTGTGCTGAATCCGAAAATCAGATTGGTTTTTGCATATCACGTCAAAATTTAATTCTATATCATTTTATGCTCTTTGAAGAATTGTAAATGCGGCCAAGTTGTAACTTAAGAACTTATACGATATAAACAAAGTATAAAATTATAATAATTCATTTATTTATTTAGGTACAATATTTACACAATGATCATTCAAAAAACTACAAAAGTGTTAGTAATAAAGAAACAACAGTCAGGGAATAAATTTTCGTTTGTAGCACTTTCTGCTGTGCATTTTGGTTTGGCAGTCCCTTTGAACACTCCAACAGTAGTCGACCATCATATGAGAATCCCATCTTCCTTGGTACCGAGTTTCCATGGTTTTTAAATCTTGATGAAATCTCTCGCCTTGCTCATCGCTTACAGCACCTAAATTTTCGGGAAACCTATCAAGATGGCTATGAAGGAAATGAAGCTTTACGCTCTTGTTACAACCTAGGCGGTGAAATTTTTCAAGCATTGATTGCACTAGCTGTTTATAATTGGATACCTTTTTGTTTTCAAGAAAATTGTTCGCGACCATCGTGAATGAAGTCCAGGCTTCTTTTTCTGCTTCGTTCATAGAGTTGATGAAATTTGAATCTCTCATTAAAGTTCTAATTTGAGGTCCATCAAATACCCCAGCTTTGATTTTTTCGTAACTTAGTCGTGGAAACTTGTCGCATATGTACTGGAAACAGTCACTTTGCAAATCTAGTGCTTTAACATATTGCTTCATAAGACCCAGTTTGATGTGAAGAGGTGGAAAAACTACTTTTTCTCTGTCGACTAAAGGTTGACTTATAATATTCTTCTCTCCAACAACTAAGGATGTTCTAGGAGGCCAATGTTTCTGCATCCAGTGTTGGTTTCTATCTCGACTATCCCAGAGGCACAAAAAGCAAGAAAGTTTTGTATATCCTCTTTGAAAACCAAGTAAAAAGTTTACCATTTTGAGATCCACACAGATGACCCAGTTATGGTCTGTATATTTTAGTAAATCTATCACCTTATCAATGTCGTCATATGTTTTCTTTAATTGAACGGAATATCCAATAGGAATTGAACCGAAAACATTCCCGTTGTGTAGTAGGACACACTTGAGGCTTCTGCTGGAACTGTCGATAAACAAACGCCACTCGGGTCATATTCTACAACGCCCATTTGAGTTAGCAAATCTGGCACGTTGTTACAATAAACAAATTCACACTCTTGTTTAAAATATTGCACAAGATCACTTTCCCTTTTACGATAAAAAGTTATCTACGTACCTTGCTTGAGTAAGTTCTTTTCATTTAATCTTGAAGCTAGCAGTTCCGATGATTCCTTTGATAGGCCCAAATCCCTTACTAAATCATTTAATTCTGCTTGAGTAAAGCGTTGTGGTCCATAATCAGAAACTATATCTTCATTGGCAGGAAATTTTACTCCCTTTTTTTGTAAATACGGGTGTAAAATGATTCCAACGTATTCATAAAAATTTTCGCTTTTCATCCATCCACTTTCGCTTATTCCTATTCCCCACTGGCTAGGAACTGAATGAACAATGGCCTGTGGTAGCCTTTTGTATGGGAAGATCATCATTGGAGTAGTTTCTCCAGTGGCTGCGAATGTGAACATAACTGTCACATTCGATTTTGCCATGCCACGATCGATTTCGTAAATGTTCTTAGCACCCTTTTGTGCAACGACTTTTCCTAATTTTGGACACAACTGCAGATTAGTTTCGTCACCGTTGAATACTCTCTCTGGGTCTTGTAATATATTAAAATAATTTTTCTCTATTAGATATTGTTCAATTTGACTAAACCACTTTTTTATGTCATCTTCAGATATGTTTGCACTGGCTGCAGTAACTGCTTCAGTGGTTTTGTGGGACAAAGCGGGATGACGCCGTAGAAAACTTCGGTACCAGCAGTCTCCAGGAATATTCTGTGGAAAAGGGTTTGGACGAGGAACATTATCTAAAAAATGTTTTACGGACATCTGAATGTCCTCTTTGCGTCTTGGAAATCCTTTTTGGTAACTGTCAATAATCCATTGTTCTAACAAATCTTCTTCTTCTTTCGAAAGATATGTGTCTGGACCAGAAGAAATTTTCCTGAAGCGGTCACTTAGTCTAAATTGAAAAGTTGCTCTTGGAATTCCAAACACTTTTGAAGCTTGTTTTTTTGACATACCGTTGTTGATGGCTTCCAAGGCGGACTCCATGTTTTGTTCGGTATAGCATTTTTTGTACGGTGTGTTTTTTCTTGATTTCGGCATAGTGAATGTATTGGGCTACAAACCTAGAAAAAAAACAAACTCCCACAATTAACTAAACTATCAGAAACTATTCAAGTTCAATTTTGAATCGCTTGGCGTTACAGCTACATATTTTCTAAGGTATTGCAAATTCCACACTTTATGAGTTTTTGGATTATTTAAATATTTTGAGTTCAGGTATCTAATATTTTGTTAGACCAAAGGTACCTAACAAGTTTACTCTAAAACAACAAGCACTAAAATAATGTGGATGCCAATGACTAAAATGGTAAAAAAGTAAGATACGGTAGTGATTGGCACCTATGCCAAAGACTGCAAAAATGCTCAAATATCACTTAGATATTGGCACTCCTAATTAATAACCGATTTCGACAAAACTTTGAGGTTAGAGGTGTTGAATTACTCATTTCAATGTATACTCTTTCATTTCGCATGATTTCAGTAACTTGCATCAACTCAGAGTGAAATTGTAAAAGCTTAGAAAACGTTCGCATGTTAAGATTTTATGAAAAACTTACCTACATCAAAGCGGTTGAATACTGACTACCACTCTGTTCAGAAACTACAGTGCCAAACACCCTGAAGTTAGCATTCAGTGTTGCCAACATAAACAGCCGTGCATATTAATCTCCCCAGTGCATTTTAAAATTGATGCAGCTTAGTTATTGGGAAAAAACAGCTGATGTGCCAATGACTGAAGGAGGTGCCAACAACTACCCAGTTTACCCTATGTATATCATGTTCGACAGTTTGATATTGACAAAGTTTAGAAGAACTCTGAAATCCAGTGCACGACAATAGCTTGCAACCCTAGTAGCACACAATATTTCTTTAATATTTAAAAAATACATATAAATATAATATTATATGTGTTTTAAATATTTAAAAGATTAGGAAAATATTTATAGAATATTGAATGAAATATTTAGAAATATATTGATATACATATTAAATAAATATGTTATTTGTCTGTAATTTTTAATATTTTGAAACGAATATCAAACAAATATTTTATTATTATTATGTCGAACGAATGTCGATGACAAATATAAATATTATATAAATAACATTAAAATAATATTAAAGAAATATTTTAAATCATAAATTAACTAAATATTAATGCGGATGTCGAAACGAATATTTACATATGTGTGCTACTAGGGAAGTAAAGTTAACCTTTCTTCGCGTATTCCTTTTCTAGACTTGTAAATAGACGACCTGTAATTAACAAATCTTCCCCCGGGATGGGGTCTCAATATGGCGGGGAAGGTGTTTCCGGTTTTGTAATGAGATATTTCCATTGGCGGTTCTCACTGTCTTGAAATGCGCACATAAAGCGCATAACCTCAATTTTAAAACATAGTATTTTGAAATTTATCTTAGAATATAAATTTTATATGTAATATTTTAAACAATAAAATTTCAAAGTATGAAATGTCAGTGGCAAAACTTGACATCCGTGATCTAACTCTAAATACGGAGCTCAGTTTATAATTAGGAACTCTAGGTACTCTTTTGCTACACTAAACAATAACACTGGCCAACACATTTTTTGCTGACTTGTATATGAGACTTGTTCTTTACTAACTTGGGTGTGCTGAATCCGAAAATCAGATTGGTTTTTGCATATCACGTCAAAATTTAATTCTATATCATTTTATGCTCTTTGAAGAATTGTAAATGCGGCCAAGTTGTAACTTAAGAACTTATACGATATAAACAAAGTATAAAATTATAATAATTCATTTATTTATTTAGGTACAATATTTACACAATGATCATTCAAAAAACTACAAAAGTGTTAGTAATAAAGAAACAACAGTCAGGGAATAAATTTTCGTTTGTAGCACTTTCTGCTGTGCATTTTGGTTTGGCAGTCCCTTTGAACACTCCAACAGTAGTCGACCATCATATGAGAATCCCATCTTCCTTGGTACCGAGTTTCCATGGTTTTTAAATCTTGATGAAATCTCTCGCCTTGCTCATCGCTTACAGCACCTAAATTTTCGGGAAACCTATCAAGATGGCTATGAAGGAAATGAAGCTTTACGCTCTTGTTACAACCTAGGCGGTGAAATTTTTCAAGCATTGATTGCACTAGCTGTTTATAATTGGATACCTTTTTGTTTTCAAGAAAATTGTTCGCGACCATCGTGAATGAAGTCCAGGCTTCTTTTTCTGCTTCGTTCATAGAGTTGATGAAATTTGGATCTCTCATTAAAGTTCTAATTTGAGGTCCATCAAATACCCCAGCTTTGATTTTTTCGTAACTTAGTCGTGGAAACTTGTCGCATATGTACTGGAAACAGTCACTTTGCAAATCTAGTGCTTTAACATATTGCTTCATAAGACCCAGTTTGATGTGAAGAGGTGGAAAAACTACTTTTTCTCTGTCGACTAAAGGTTGACTTATAATATTCTTCTCTCCAACAACTAAGGATGTTCTAGGAGGCCAATGTTTCTGCATCCAGTGTTGGTTTCTATCTCGACTATCCCAGAGGCACAAAAAGCAAGAAAGTTTTGTATATCCTCTTTGAAAACCAAGTAAAAAGTTTACCATTTTGAGATCCACACAGATGACCCAGTTATGGTCTGTATATTTTAGTAAATCTATCACCTTATCAATGTCGTCATATGTTTTCTTTAATTGAACGGAATATCCAATAGGAATTGAACCGAAAACATTCCCGTTGTGTAGTAGGACACACTTGAGGCTTCTGCTGGAACTGTCGATAAACAAACGCCACTCGGGTCATATTCTACAACGCCCATTTGAGTTAGCAAATCTGGCACGTTGTTACAATAAACAAATTCACACTCTTGTTTAAAATATTGCACAAGATCACTTTCCCTTTTACGATAAAAAGTTATCTACGTACCTTGCTTGAGTAAGTTCTTTTCATTTAATCTTGAAGCTAGCAGTTCCGATGATTCCTTTGATAGGCCCAAATCCCTTACTAAATCATTTAATTCTGCTTGAGTAAAGCGTTGTGGTCCATAATCAGAAACTGTATCTTCATTGGCAGGATCTACATCTGAATCATCTTGCTCTTCAATAACATCTGACATGTATTCAGCACCCGAGTGCTCAAGTGAAGGAAGCTCTTTATAAACTGGCACAGGTATTTCATCGGAATGAGGTACTGGTCGAAATCGCGGAGTCAATATTCGGATATACAATTTTATTCTTATTCTTGGTATTATAACCTGAGGTCTGAGTTACACAAAAGTAACAATCATCTACGTGGTTTTTCGGTTCACGCCATATCATTGGAACGCCAAAAGCTAATTTCTGACGTTTTCCTTTGCTCCACTGCCGCAAATTTTCCACATATGATTTATACACTTTATGTGGAGCACTTAAAAGGACTTGTCTTGATCGGCAAGTTTTACATCAAAATAAGCCAAATACATTTTCTTAACGAAAACACTAATATTTGTCCTTTGACTGGGAACGGTGAAGCTGCCACAAATGTAGCAGAAAGAATCGGCACTATTCACACATCTTCGAGTAGTAGACATAATGTAGTTTCTTCACTAACAACTAACATGTAACTAGCATTTTCTTATCACCCTTGCTTACTTTTAAATAGTTCTAAGTGATCAATACTTCCTAATAAAATCTCATTAAACCCTAATATGTTGACGATGAGGACTAGCTTAGTAGACTTGATTACTTTACAATTGTTTATTACTTAATTATCTAATTAAGTACTTAAATATTATGAGGTACAAGTGTATATTATGATAATGACTAAATGTATTTGGAATGTCTAAGAATTCCGTAAACAATTAAGAATTTTAAAATAAATAAATCTTAGTGAAAGTGTCACTGTTTTATTAAAATATAACCTGACAATATTGTTTCGACAGCTATGCTGTCATTATCAAAGGTAATATAATTATCACGACCTTCTAGATTTCACGAGACGAAGTCTCTTATCCGGCCTGCGCACTCCATTAGTTCAAGTGTTTCTCCGCTGGCGCCACCAAACACGAAAATGCGGAAACGGATATATAACACGTAAACGCCAATTTCAAACTACGTTAACTTCGCGCGATCTTATACTTTTTGTCGGTTTTGCGCGTATCGTCAATAAATTATATTTTCCTAATCTTTTAAGGCAGTTTTCTTTATTTTTTAAGATAATTACGTTATTTCCTTATTTGTTTAAATTTTCGTAGTTTTGTTGCTGTTTTTTCGTTCACTTTAGTAATGGCAAACACTAGCAGAAAAAAGTATAACTGCCGCAATGCAATGTGTAATAAATAGTACTGATCCTACAATATCATTTCATGAATTTCCTTCAAATTATACCTACCTTACGAGAAAAATGGTTTCAAATCTTACGTTGGGGTTATGGACACCAACACTCAACAGCAAAATTATATATACTTCTTTATTTCGACAGATCAACAATTACACATACCTGAAAGAGTCAATTTCTACATCGAACTTCCTAAAAATATAACAGAATTAATAAAAGAATTCCAAACCTTATCTATGCATCTCGATTGCGAATTCTTTCAGCATCTGTAGCCCTTCCGGCAGGATACATTGCAAAAAACTGAAGAAAGGATTGAATGTCAATAGCCTATTAGATTCTTTGTTAGCTGCCTCGTGTTCAAATTCACTGATAGGATTTGTAAATCTTCAAAACAGAGGTGCCTTAAAATACTCCACTAGAAGATTTACACTTTTAATCAACCAAATAATCGAACTTGTAATACATAGTATTGTAGAACATTTACCTGGAGAATGTAATCCGTCTAATATTCTAACATCACTAGGTATTTCTAACTCCAATTGCTTTTTCACAGTTTTTGGTTTGCCACGACCACAAGCAGGAACTTAGTAATATAATTCTTTAAAAATTGCTAAAACCTTGTTTGGCAAACAGAAACATTGCAAAAACGTGAACCGATAATGTACTTACTGCTCACTATCTCTATATCCTAAATCCAGCTCACGGGAAGTTATAAATTGTAATTTCAATAATGTTATTGAACTTGTAAATTAATTTTAATAACATAATTAGTTTAATTATATAAATTTATTTAATTAATTCGCAAAATATTTACGTAAACATGCAACGCTTGACATTTGTAAGGGTTATCTAACCTATATATCTTCAAGTGACAAATAAACATCAGCGTGTCAGCTAGCGCCAAAACGGCGAAATTTTGCGTTTTCTCAGAAACAAAGTTTATATGGGAAATCGTAAAAGTGCCCAGGCCGGATAAGAGACTTCGTCTCGTGAAATCTAGAAGGTCGTGATAATTATAAAGAAACACGTCGCTAACCTATATACAAAAATAGATAACTAGATAAAATAATAATAATAATCAGAATTAAATATCTAATACTTCCAGTAACCGAGAATTACTGAGCTCAAGTTGTTCATTCATTAAAGGTACCCTGAGTTTGTGTTTGTATATCTCAAAGGCTTCTAAAATGTCTAATTTGCGTTTGTTATTACAAAAATGTGGGAATTTAATATTATTTTGAGGAGTCATTGTGTGATTTTGTTCTAAAAGGTGTTTGGCATAATTAGATTTTTCAGGATAGTTATTTTTGTAATGACGTACGAGTTCTTTATATCTTATGTCAAAATTTCGAAGTGTTTGTCCAATATATACCGAACTACAAAAAGAACAATTTAAACGGTAAATGCCCGATTTCATGATATCATGTGTTCTGTCTTTAGCATTAAATAAAAATGAAAAAGTGTTAGTGTTGGTTTTAAATGTTATTTTATAATTGTTGGTTTTTCTTAGTATATGTGCAATTTTTTCTGATATTTTGCCAAAATATGGTATAGATATGTAATTTGTGTCTTCTGTTTGATTGTCAATGAGATATATTCTTCTGATGGCTAACCTATAATCGTTTTGTTTAATTAAAGTGTCAATCATGTTCGGATTGTAACGATTTGTATGTGCTAGTTGTTTAATGGTTGATATCTCTTTGCTAAAATCTGGTTTTGTTAGTGGAATAGTTAAAGCTCTGTGTACTAATGATCTGTAGGCTTCTATTTTATGTGTTTTATGGTGACAAGATTCATTTGGTATTGTTATGTCTGTTTGTGTTGGTTTTCTGTATACGGAAAATTCAAATAGATTGTGTGCGTTAATCTTGATATTTAAGTCTAGAAAGTTTATAGCCCTGTTTTGTTCTGTTTCTAGTGTAAAATTTATGTTAGGGTGGATACTATTAATAAGAATTAAAAATTCATTGATAACCTCAAAAGAACTGTCAAAACAAGCTAAAATGTCATCAACATAACGAAACCAGAAGATAATGTGTTTAGAGAGGTTTAATTCAAATATTTGATTTTCGAACTTGTCTATAAATATGTTAGCTAATAGAGGACTTAGAGAATTACCCATAGGTAAACCATCTTTTTGTAAATAAATTATGTTATTAAAAGTGAAATAATTTTGACTTATACAAAGGTCAAATAATTGAATTAACTCTAACCTTTTAAGTAATTCTATATTACTATTGATCAAGAAACTATCTAATAAAGAAATACATTCTTGTGGGGGTATTCTGGAGAACATGTTACAAATATCAAAACTAACAAGTTTTGAATGTGGTGGAAGATGTATGTTTTGCAGCTTATCTACTAATTCTAATGAATTTCTAACAGATATTTCGATTTGTAACCTATCGTGTTAATAATCTGGTTCAGTTTTTTGGATAAAATGTGATTAGGTGCATTGACGTATGATACAACTGGTCTTATTGGCATATTCTGTTTATGTGTTTTGACTAGTCCATATAGTTTAGGTGGTTGTGGGTTTTTATTAATGATTTGTTGCTTTTCTAATTCTGAAAAGCAGATATTGCAGTTTTCTAAACCCTGTTTTATTTCTTTTTGGAATTTTGTGGTTGGGTTTTTGTTTAAAGTTTCTAAATTTTCTTTATTAATAAATTCATTAACTTTTTGTATGTAAATATCTTTTGAAAGAATTACCAAAGTGTTACCCTGCTAAGAAGTAAGAACGTTTGGTTTAACCAAGAATGTCTGAAACGTAGGTTATTCCTAACTACGTAAACATCACTACCAGAACCAAGAATTCGATTACCGTATAAGTGATTAGGAATGCCAAAAGAAGATGGCTCAAGGAAGAATCGAAGAAATGGTTTAGTATAAGAGACAATATGCACGTTTATATAAAGGTACTCCATACAGAACTTACTCATAAATTACACAATATCCAATTTGATATCTTAGATTTTGACATTAGAGAAACCGCCAGTCACATTAAATTCAAAAAATACACCACACAGAAAAATAAACTTCATCGACTTGTACAACAAAAATGTACACTACAAAATAACCTTAATTGTCAGAACACTGCAAACTTTTACCCTCGTTTCATAAACTTGTCGAATATAACATTCAGTGACAGAGAAACACAATTTCTTAACAAAGGTTTCAAATTTTGTCCTTTTCCAAAATTTACCAACAAAATTAAAGAAATTAATGAATTTATTAATAAAGAAAATTTAGAAACTTTAAACAAAAACCCAACCACAAAATTCCAAAAAGAAATAAAACAGGGTTTAGAAAACTGCAATATCTGCTTTTCAGAATTAGAAAAGCAACAAATCATTAATAAAAACCCACAACCACCTAAACTATATGGACCAGGGTTGCCAGAGTTGTCCCGCGTTTAAAGCTTCTGTCCCGCGTCCCGCGATATAACCATATTGTCCCGCAAAGCAAATTTTCTTGTACATACATATACGAGGGGTGTCTGACAGGAAGTGATCATATTAAGGTATTAAAACACAAAGGTGTGAGTTATTTTGTGTTTTATTTTTCAATATTGCAATAACTCTTGAACAATAATGCAACATTGACAGCGGTTATACACCAATTCTAACCCGTGCAAAAAGTAGTTAGAAAGTTAGAAGATTTACCTGCAAAATGCACTTCAACGGCTGCTTTCATCTTGAAATCCCCTACCACGTAACTCTGTTTTCAAATTGCGAACCATAGAAATCGCTTGGGGCAAGGTACTGTCCATCGCTGGACTGTATGGTGGTTGGTTGGTTTCTTCAAACCCTGTATCATTCGCAGCACGCTTCGCAACATGAGCAGTGTAGGAAGGCGCATTCTCATAAAGCCGCGTCTTAATTTTCCTCTTCTGTTTTCTTTTAATGCCGCTCGTAATTGAACTAGCATAATGTGTGAAAGGTGATCAATAAATAATGTCATTGCAGTCCCAGAAGATGGTTGCCATAAGCTTAACGAACCTTCGTTGCACCTTGAATTCGTGATGAGGCTTTTCGTCATTGCATTGGCTCTTGCTTTGATTTCGGGCGGTACTGGTAAAACTAGGTTGCATCGGATGTTACGACGCGGCGATAAATGGGATCCGATAATAGGATCTCCGTACATTTTCAGAAATTGGCCTAAACATTCCTTTCGTTGAAGTGGGTTAAACGTTGTTAACATTCTGGGAACCCAGCGAGCGGTTACCTTGTTCATATGTAAATGGTCGTGTAAGATCTCTCCAATACGTTCATTGCTCCAGTATCTGACGATTCGAATACGCCGATCTTCTAACACCATTTTTCCGATTTTCCCGATATTCTCCTTAGTAACTACCGTGAAAGCTTGTTCAGGGCAATCTCCATCTTCCCTCAATAGACTCTTGTCTATGTTGAAACAATCATGCCCATCTTTTTACGGTTGCATACGATGGTGCAGACTTGGGATAGGTTATGTTCAACTTCTCATGGATATCTTTTGCACTTTTCCCTTTTTTAACGAGGTATATAATTATAGATATTTATGGTACTAGTGAGTTAAATAGATCATACGGTACTCCAATGTCCACATTGAAACGGTTTGACTCGTCATTATGATAACGTTGCTTACTCATAAACGAAAAATGTGATTAAGCTACAACTTTGAAGCAACTCTATACTGAGACTCCTACGAATGCACTACAACGCAAGCAGTTTCGATAAAACAATTGCATTGGTCACTTACCGTCAGACACCACTCATATTATAAATGTTGGTTGTGAACCATTTATTGGAATGATTTATTTTATGGGCCCGAAGCGTGGTACGGTATCTACCTGGTTCCCAGGCGTAAACAGCTGCTACGTATGGTAGAGGAACCTGTATATGAATTTCCGAACGTTTATGGTGTATCTTTATAGTATACATAACTTACAAGTGGGGAAAGGAAGAGCACTAGCCCCCCCCCCCTGGAAGTTGTAAAATTTGAATTTTATTGAAATATTTTGTATAACATGCCGTTTAGTCTAGGCTTCCCTCACCTAGCATGTCCTTTATTCTAGGCTTGCCCTCTAAACAAATATTTGCGAGCGTCTATGAGTGTTCCGCAAAATGCTAAAACAAATCTGTCAACACTGTTTTTGACTGGCAATAAGTACCTACATAATAAAATGGACATAGAAAGTTATAACAGACTTTTTTTCTCAAAAAGAAAAATCGCCAGGGCTTAAACTTACTAAATAACATCAATAGCGATAAGTAACTGTGGTGCTATCTACCGCAACAGAACTAATTTAGTGTTGGTCAGAAATTAGGTACCTGTTATTGGAAAGCGATATTTATTTTTTTGGCATCGAATCGGGATGGCGGAGCATCCTTCGTACTTCATGGCACCAATTGCTATGATCGTTTGGCACATCCTACTAAAATTTAGTTCAGCGTTTTTCACTTTTTTTCGCCATGCGGTACCAATTTTTGATTTAAAATTACTAGCGGTGCCCAATTGTGGTGTAAAGATATAAAGAGAATCGTGCCAAAAATTTCTAATTTGTCTTCAAATAATAATATAACGCCACTACAAACTTAAAAAGCGTGAAAATGGAAATTGCAGAAAATAGAAAAAAATAAAATAAGCCCCGCATGTACGGCTTACAACCAAACTTGCATACATGTTCATGTCTGTCTGTCGTTTCGTTGTATTTTTGTTATGATGATAAAAAGTGATTTAATATTATATATATCAGAAATTAGATTTTAAAGTCGATTTTTTTATAATTATTTGAGATATCGAAAAAAGCTGAGTTGATATTCGTGATCAGCGTTATAAACTACATAAAATCCATATATCACTTGCTTTGTATCACTTCTGGATTCTGCAACGGACTGTAACGGACTACAGAAATATAGATCTTAGTAACCAAACCTTCCAAGTCTGGCAACCCTGATATGGACTAGTCAAAACACATAAACAGAATATGCCAATAAGACCAGTTGCATCATACATCAATGCACCTAATCACATTTTATCCAAAAAACTGAACCAGATTATTAACACGATAGGTTACAAATCGAAATACTCTGTTAGAAATTCATTAGAATTAGTAGATAAGCTGCAAAACATATATCTTCCACCACATTCAAAACTTGTTAGTTTTGATATTTGTAACATGTTCTCCAGAATACCCCCACAAGAATGTATTTCTTTATTAGTTAGTTTCTTGATCAATAGTAATATAGAATTACTTAAAAGGTTAGAGTTAATTCAATTATTTGACCTTTGTATAAGTCAAAATTATTTCACTTTTAATAACATAATTTATTTACAAAAAGATGGTTTACCTATAGGTAATTCTCTAAGTCCTCTATTAGCTAACATATTTATTGACAAGTTCGAAGATCAAATATTTGAATTAAACCTCTCTAAACACATTATCTTCTGGTTTCGTTATGTTGATGACATTTTAGCTTGTTTTAACAGTTCGTTTGAGGTTATCAATGAATTTTTAATTCTTATTAATAGTATCCACCCTTACATAAATTTTACACTAGAAACAGAACAAAACAGGACTATAAGCTTTCTAGACTTAAGTATCAAGATTAACGCACACAATCTATTTGAATTTTCCATATACAGAAAACCAACACTAACAGACATAACAATACCAAATGAATCTTGTCACCATAAAACACATAAAATAGCAGCCTACAGATCATTAGTACACAGAGCTTTAACTATTCCCCTAACAAAACCAGATTTTAGCAAAGAGATATCAACCATTAAACAACTAGCACATACAAATCATTACAATCCGAACATGATTGACACTTTAATTAAAAAAAAAAGATTATAGGTTAGCTATCAAAAGAATATATCCCATTGACAATCAAACAGGAGACACAAATTACATATCTATACCATATTTTGGCAAAATATCAGAAAAAATTGCACATATACTAAGAAAAACCAACAATTATAAAATAACATTTAAAACCAACACTAACACTTTTTCATATATAATATCACAAGTGGTCTGATTTTTTCGACGACGCAGGAGACGAGTGTAATTTTCCAAAACCAAAAGCTACGAATGTCTTAAACGATAAATTTTGCAAGAAAAAATTAGACCACGAGTTGTATTCGGCTTGACAATCCACCGAGCAAATTTTTATTTAGCGTGTGTAGTTAATATTAATTTAATTAAATTTGACATTTCATTTTGACAAGTGGTTTTTTCTTAGTGATAAATTAACTCCTATATAAAATGTGCCATTTAATGATGACAGTTTTGTCATTTTGACAGCGATAAAAAAGGTGCATCCTTTTTTATCACCGATAAAAACGCCTGTTCCTCATAACCAGACTACATCTAGTACGCTTACGTCACTTTAATGTCTGCCCTGTCAGTTATAATTATTTATAACAATTGTGTATTTAATAACTGTTCATTCAAATAATTTAATTGTATCAATAAAAATAATTATTGTTGTTGTTCATTCATATATTCAGTCGTTAATTTATCTTGCCAAAAAACACTCGAGCTTTTCTTTTCAGGATAAATTTCTTTTTAACTCAAAATTTTTCCATCAGTAATTTTGCTCGAAAAACTGACATTTGGCAAAATCGCTCGACCTTCGGTCTCGCGATTTTGCCATGTCAGTCTTTCTCGTAAAATTACTGATTTGCAAAATTATTTCGTTACAAAAAGAAATTTATCCGATAAAAAAAAAGCTCTTGTGTTTTTACTGTTGAAAAAACCACTAGTGGTTTTTTCACTATAAAACTAATTTCATTGGTCCCAATTTGAAAAATTCTGTAATTTGATTGGTTAAAAATTCTCGAGTTGGATTGTCATTTTTATTTAATGCTAAAGACAGAACACATGATATCATGAAATCTGGCATTTACCGTTTAAATTGTTCTTTTTGTAGTTCGGTATATATTGGGAAAACACTTCGAAATTTTGACATAAGATATAAAGAACAGGTACGCCATTACAAAAATAAATATCCTGAAAAATCTAATTATGCCAAACACCTTTTAGAACAAAATCACACAATGACTCCTCAAAATAATATTAAATTCCTACATTTTTGTAATAACAAACGCAAATTAGACATTTTAGAAGCCTTTGAGATATACAAACACAAACTCAGGGTACCTTTAATGAATGAACAACTTGAGCTCAGTAATTCTCGGTTACTGGAAGTATTAGATATTTAATTCTGATTATTATTATTATTTTATCTAGTTACCTATTTTTGTTTCTACCTTAGCGACGTGTTTGTTTATAATTATATTACCTTTGATAATGACAGCATAGCTGTCGAAACAATATTGTCAGGTTATATTTTAATAAAACTGTGAAACTTTTACTAATCTTTATTTATTTCATGATTATGGAGTTCCACAAAGTAAGGCTGGAAACAATAAACAAAATTAAGAATTTGCTGCATTTAGTTAACGATTTTCAAGAATTTTGGATTTGGCAAACAAGAAACGCCGTAGAAAAAAAAACCTGACGTGATAGTGAAAAACAGGATTTATATTTGGCATTAGCGTAGGTATCAATTTTAGTTAAAATCAAGTGTCAGATCAAAGTCAGCAGAAAAAATTTTTTTTTGTTGGCCAGTGTAATCTATTTCAATTACAGCCTGGTGGTTATGCAACTTATTCTACAAATATAATGCATATTACCACGTGCAATTTGACGTTTGCAGTGACAGCAATCAATTCTAACATAACCTAACCTTTGTACTTTTCAAACATATACTTGGAAGGGGACTATGAAGTAATTTTATAGTATGAATTAAACTTTAATTTTTAATCTTTTTTGTTCTAAAATGCAATCCTCTGCTGTAGCTGCTAGGCGAATTAAAGTTCTTTTAAGAATTTTAAATCATAATAAATATGGTATTAGTAATGTTAACATTCGGGCCATCACTACAAATTCAAAAGTTACAATAGGTGAAGTAACAAAAACTATTAAAGATGCAACTCATCCTGAATATGTACCTACAAATTACTGTAAGTACAATTTCCATTAGTAAATTAATAAAGTAAAAAAAAGTTATGAACTATGGACTTGATGTAGACCAAGAAAATCAGGGGCAAAGTAGTCTTCACCATTTACGCTGGATGATGCAGAAGGATATATTAGGACAAGATATATTTCTAATTGGACCTCCAGGACCCAGAAGAAGAAGTTTAGCTATGCAATATTTAGAATTAACTAATCGAGAACTTGAATATGTTGCATTAAGTAGGGATACAACTGAGTCTGATTTAAAGCAAAGGAGGGAAATTGTTCATGGTAGTGCTACCTATTTTGACCAGGTATTTAGATAATTGAGCTTCTAAAAGGAATAAACAGTAATGCATTTTTTAAGAGTGCTGTTCGAGCTGCAACACAAGGTCGCATTTTAGTTTTAGAAGGAATTGAGAAAGCTGAACGTAATGTACTTCCAATTTTAAACAATCTGTTAGAAAACCGTGAAATGCAATTGGAAGATGGTCGTATGTTAATTCCTGCTTCTAGATATGATGACTTGCTAAAAGTATGTTTTGTTTCTCAATGTTTACTTAAGATAATTAAAAAAAAGTAAGATTAATATTTAGTTTTTAATTTTATTGTAGATCTACAGCAAAGAAGAACTAGATAAGTGGAAATTGGTTAGAGTAGACAAAGATTTTCGTGTAATAGCACTTGGTCTACCTGTACCAAGGTATGTTGGAAGTGTAAATATAAAGTATTAAGAACTACATCATTTGAGGTCCATTAAGATTATGAAACAAGTACTAAATAGTAGAGTGAATGTACCTGTTTGTGGCCTTTTTGGTGCACGTTGGTACTAAAATACATATTCTTAGCAAATACACATAGGGTAAATTCAGGAGAGATGCCACCCATTTTGCGTGAGGGCTTCCAATAAAATGGTTTTTGCACTTATTTAACATATTTATTTCTTATCTTAACTAAACATTTATCTTCTTCAATAAATAAAAATAATTATAAAGTTTTCTTCAACAATTATAGAAAAAAATTAAAGGTTGGTAAAGTGACATCTATCTCACATCTTGTAGGAGAGATGCCATACTTATGAGATGAGATGCCGTGTGCACTAGTTCTTCGTTTTTATATTTTTCTTATATTTTCACACTTGCATTCATTACAGTATCGGACGTACATTGTACAATACTTATGAAGCCACAGGAAGAGCACTTGGTCCAACCAGTTTTCTTTTTGTTAACAAAATAATTTTCCAACACTACTTTACTTTTTTTGCTTTAATCTACCTCATTACTTGCAATCATCAAATAAGTATCACACATATAAAATTTTAATGGGATTTTTCGTTGAACTTTTGTTTTAATTCTTTTAGGATTCACAGCAATAATTGAGTGTGTACTAATTAGATTTCATAGATACAAATAGTACTATTGAAATGCGATAGAACTATAAATATTTCTTTTTTAGTTGTGAAGATATGACAACTGTGGCGCCTCTACCACTGTGGCATTAGAGACCTTGTGTATATATTTATATAAGAGTTGACCAAACACAAATGTCATCAGTGACATTGGATCCAAAACAAATGAATTCTCATGGCAGAATCGATAATTACATTATATTTGCTTGGTATTAAAAACTGCATGATTTCTAAACAAAGTTTATTGCAGAATAAAAGGAAAGCTATAATAAATATGAATAGTGCCTATACATTTTACATACTTACATACACAAATCCAAGAATCTAAATACATAATGTTCTAAGTACCAACAACATCAGAATTTGATAAATAATGATGAAGATTGGTTAACTTTTACTTTAGTCTGAAAAGAATATCTTTTAGCTATTTAATGACGTTTACAATTGGCAATGGGCACATCACAAGACTTTTTCTTGCATGAGATATTCTATTCGCTTTTATTAAGTAGGTAATAGAAATTTTGGGGTTATGGGAAAATTATGTTTTTCTAGTCCTACCTGTAAATCACCCGTTTTCTTCACGTTTCGCTCAATGTAAATGTATGCAATTCCAGCAAGGTGTACGGATATAATTTCATATCCGTACAGTGTACGGATATGAAAACAACTAATTAACGTAGTCCAATTTGACACTTCTTTATTTGTAATTAATTTATTGACAACTCCTGTCATAAATATAGAAGTAAAAGTAAGTTAAATCAATGTTTCCTTCTTTCAATAACACTTAGAGCATTTGAAAATAATGTGATTTGTGAAATTGTAGCTTTAACAATTATACTTTTATAATTAAAAATACGTAAATGTTAAATCATTTAAATACGTACAACCTACTTTTATAATAAATATAGTAGACAGAGTTTGTGATAGGTCTTGATATAAATAAACTGAAGCCGACCGACGCAGGTTCAATTCCAGCTGGGAGAATAATTCTTTTTTAATTTTTTTTTATAAAACAATTTAAAATAATAATTTTCTCTTCGGAAATGTTAATTTCTGCAAAGTTTTAATAATTCTCTTAAAAATTCTACAATGACAGAGGGATTTTACAAACCATATTTTAGCATTGATAAAAGCATAGGTTAATCCTTATATTCGATTTCTCAAGGAGACATGCAATCTATTTTGTAATTGTTTTGTTTAGTCCAGTGGCGTGCGGTGAGAATTTAGGCTAGGGAAGCAACCACGATTTTAATTTTAATATACCTAGGTACTAGCGCGGATTCATGGGGAAGGGGAATAATCCCCCCCCAAATTTAGAAATAAGTATACATAGAATAGAAACAAATAATGTTTATTTAATTATTATTTATTAAAACAATTATTTTTCCAAAAACTTCTCCCTCAAAATAATTCTCTGGATCCGCCCCTGCTAGGTACAATAAAAAAACAGTGTTATAATTATTAAGCTTAAAAACTTTTACACTTTATACTTATGAAATTTGTTGACTATTATTCTTTATTTTAAAAAAACTACTACTATGTATTTACATTGCAACTCGATTTTCCGGTCTTAGCAAAATAATCTTTGTTGTTAAATTTGAAAGTTCTGGTTTTGATCTGCCTTTCTTAATAATTTGTAATTTCTCTCCAAAACTGTATGCAGAAAATTATTTATTAATAATTTACCAACTGAACAAAAAAATCGTTCCGATTCGGATGTATCGGAAGTACTCGAACCTTCCACCGAAGCAGCTGGATTTGCAGTCGTGACGTTAATACAATTTTAAATTTGCATACAGGGCAAACTAAATAGAATTATTTGTCTTTAAAAAAATCCATCTTATTTAAATTGAAATAATAAAATGTGACAAAATACAGTCTTATTCGCAGATGTACATTACTTAAGTAACATTAAATTTAACAAACGCAAAATCTAAAAAATAACCAAATTATAATAAATAAACATTTGGGCATGAAGCACACTAAAAATAACGGCCAAACAATGCTAACAACATCGTCTGTATCACCACGCCCGCTGATCCACGCCAAGGCTAGGAGAAGAGCAGTTATAAGCAATGAAATCAGTGCTTATATGCAGTGTATGTAACACGTTTGAATCGGTATTACCTTTCCGTGCAAGTTTAATGAGCCTAATTTAAAATAGTACTCCAAATAATTATACTTTTTGCTGTACGGAATTGATATTAAGCTTTAAGTTAATTAAATATTACAAATTTAAATAAACGATAACCATAATTTTATAAAAATATTTTTGGCTTAGTCGAAGAAAAAAGATAGACACCCTTGTTGCACAAACTACTATTTCCTAACTGAACTGTCACAAACAAGCCTACTAGGGTGTCAAACCATCTGATCACATGATATTTACTTTTGAAATTTGAATATGGTTTCTATGGCACCAAATATTTAGATTGGTTGTAACATTGCTTTTTGTTTAGTGGACCCAACCAATAAAAATGTAGAAGGTGTTTGGTCAACTTTTATAAATATAAATATATACAGGGTCTCTATGTGGCATCTCTCCTCAATTTACGGTATATTTTAATGGAAAAATATTTATGAAATGTGGTATAGCAATGTTTTTTAATGAAAGAATGTATCGAACACATCATATAAATCTTAAAAACAATAAAAATTCGGGAAAATGTACCATTCACCTAAGACTATAAAGGTGCTTTATTTATCTTTTTTTCTTTTTATAGAGCACCTATGAACAGTTATACATTGTAATAAAAATAAGTGGAAATTTAGTTATTATTTTTTATTATCTTTACAAATCACAGATAGTCTTAACTAAAGTCTTTTCTCCTCTTTTTTAATCTTTTATATAAATAAAATAAAATTATTAAGTATAAATAGCCATTTGTTTTGGTCAGACATTTTTTAGTGTACACCGTGATCTACAGCAAGGTTTACACTGAAAAGTGTTTCTGTACAAAATGAATGGCTATTACTATAGTACAACCAAAAAATGAAAAAAATAAACCGGAGTGAATCTAGAAGTTGGAGTTGATTGTGAACGAGTCTTGCTCCCAAATTGTCAAATTTAGACAGTTTGAAACATAAAAATAGTCATTGCAATCTGACAAAGTTTTTTAAAACTTTGGTCGAAGATATATGTGTACAACGTAGTTAGAAGTTATTTATACTATACCTAAACCAACAAATGAAGAAAGAATGAAAAAAAAAGATTTTTCACAACTCCAATTAATATTTATTAATTGTAGTTTAATAATTTTATTAATAATTGGAGTAGTGAAAAACTTTTTAAATTTAACAATTTGGAAGCAAGGCTCGTTCACAATCAACTCCAACTGCTAGTCAGTTTTTGGTTGTACTATACATATAAAACAAAAATAATATTTTGCATATAGGCAACAATAATTGGTAACCAAATGTATCAATCCCTGTCTTTTATATACTTAATACTTACTCTTAAATTAAGTAGGAGAGAGGAAGCGTAATCATTTACACTCGCCTGTTACCATGTGCCGTCAAAGCAAATACACCATAGGCATCTCGTAAATACAGTAATAGGGTTTATAATAAAAGTCGCATTTTTATTGAAATCTTTATTCTAATTAAAACAAAATCTTCAAAAATAAAAAATATTTATTATTTTAATTCATTATTGTGCTTGAAATAAAATCAGTTTCGTTAATTGATTCCGGATTCGCTCTCTAGATTTATTATGCATTTTGCAAATAAAATGTAATCACATGTCTAAATATTTTTTATTTCATTTCGTATTTCAAACAATTGTTTATATATCACAATTAGTAAAATAAAGTATATCCTTATCTCCGTTGTCAATGACACCGGAGTTCAAGACGTTCTTGATCTCCGTTGTTGTTGGCAACGTAAATCATTTGAGGTTGCATAACAGCCACACGTGACATGCTGCTTTACAAATCTCCTTGGTTACGCGTATAATAACACAGACAAGGCAACTTGCTTCTTTGTACAATAAATTCGAATGAATTTTAAAAGTGAGAAATTAGGATTGAAATACGAAATAAAATAAAACAGCTTATGCAATATCGAGATCAAGCTTCTCGAAATCCTCGAAGGTGTTATAATACATCTTCTCGGATTTAAAGTATCGCTTGATCTCCTAATTGCATAATATATATTACGAATTGCTTTGATTAGGAAATATATGATTTATTTCTGCTTCCAAAACATGAAAGATTAGATTGACAAAAATATTTTTGTTAAAATTAGATATAGGTACCTAGTTTTGAATAATACATTTCGAAATAAATTTTTTTCATGTAATTTGTTTTGGTTGGCCTTCAAATATTATTATATAGTCAAAATATATCAAAATCGTGCCGTAGCAAAAGTTTTAAACAATTTCTCTGGACGTTTATCAATAGATTAGGGAGCCAGGTTCTGGTAGGAAATTGGGTGCAATATATAAAAAAACGGAAAGGAAGGTAATGCAAGCTTTCACGCAGAATCCGAACTTGTTGGTGGGGGATGTGGCTTAAAAGATTGAAAAATCTTCATTACATGTTCAAAAAGTAAAAAACAGGGATGGACTGAAAACATTCAAGGTGCAGAAAACTCCGGATCGGGAAGCAAAACAAAATTCCAAGGCGAAAGCACTTCCTCGCAAAAAAACTGTACACCAATTGTTTAACGAAAGCACGATTGTGTAACAATGGATGACGGACCGTACGTCAAAAATGACTTTCAACAGCTTACCGGTCAATAATTTCTTACTTGCAAACAACTTTGCGGAGTTTGGAACAAATACAAACAAAAGAAAATTTCGGAATCTTCTAGAAAATATTTGGACTGGCAAGCGACTTGCACTCTTACAATGTTCGCCCATTTACGGGCGAAAAAGAAGTTCAAGTTTTATAAGGAAAGGCACCATCAACAGTGAAATCTATTTAGAAGATTTAAAAAAGTGCCTGCTACCATTTATAAGAAGTCATAATGTTTCTATTCTGTTTTGGCCAGATCTGGCCATATGTCACTATTCCAAACAAGTCACTGATTGGCAAGCAAAGAATGGGATCACGTTGGTACCTAAAGATAGCAATCCACCGAATCGCCCCACACTGCAGCTGATTGAACAATACTGGGCTATTGTAAAGCAAACACTCAGATAAACAAAAGAAATTGTTGACTTTCAGAAAAAGTGGAATAACCTGACAAAAAGATTACTACTACGGCTGTACAAACTTTGATGCCTGATGTGAAACTAAAAGTTAAAGATTTTAGTTATAGACAGTAATAATGTACAATATATGTAAATAAGTTTCAAACGCAACATATATGTTAAAAGTTAATAATAATTTTCGGTAATAAAAAATTTCAGAAGACCCTACTTTGTTGATGTTTCTGTGGCCAGATTCTTTCGTGCACACCCTTTACTATGCAATAAACAAACCAATATTACAAAAACAAGAGATAGATAAGCAAGTGAAATTGAAAGTTTACAACACAATAACGAGACCAACATTAACATACGGTAGTGAGGCATGGACCATAAATAAAAAACACGAAAGCAAGATAAATGCAGTTTCTAAGAAGAATCGAGGGGAAGACCAAACGGGATAGAGAGACGAACGAAAGAATTAGACATAACCTAAGACAAGAAGGAATAATGGATTTTATAGAAAGAAAGCAACTAAGATGGTATTATAATAATAATAATAATAATAGTCTTTATTTCTCAATAAAAAAAACATGATTCTTAATATATAACTAAAACGAGGCGAAGTTCAGTTATGGATATATAATAAGAAAAGACGAACAATCACTACTAAAAAAGATCATAGAGACAACAGAAGGACAAAAGAGGAAGACCCAGAAAGTATTGGACACAAAGAATTGAAGAAATTGGCATCAAGAGGGGCAAAACATTGGCAGATATGAAAAGAATGGCAAAGAATCGAAAGGAGTGGGCCTCATATCCGACACCCTGAAGGGTACTAGGATAAAAGAAGAAGAATTTTTGATTAAAATGGTTAGGCACGCTACTGATCCCAGAGGTATGAATAATTCTGACAGTTCTTTGTTTATATGAGTTTATTTCAAATACAATTTTATCTAACATGTTCCAATATAAATGTAATTAAAGCTTAATGTTTAAACTACATCATATTAAAAGCAGAGTCAATTTCGAAAATGCACTAATAAAATATAATCTAATTTAGATACAAATACTCATAATAACGACGTATTTCTGTTTTACCTCTGAAAACTAATTTCCTTTACGTTTTTCTCACTTCTGCTCGAACACTTAAAGGCACAACAGTTTACCATATTGAATAATTAATGTTTTCTTGTTAACTAAATAATATATTATAAAACACAAAATAACTTCTCCACCGAAACTCAATGTTTGCCATCAAATCAATGGTGACTGGTAACACTAAACAAGCATTGGGGATAGACACCATGTGCGATCCTCTCACCTACCTAATTTAAGTACTTACTTATTTCCAACGAAATTGCATAGGAAAAAATAATAATCTCAATATAAAAATATAAAAATAAGTAACTTTCATCACATTTTCATTTGCGTATGTATATCACATTAATTTTCAGTAACAACTAGGGTCATGCATAATAATCGATTATTCGCACCTCTGATTTTTTTTAATAATTGAATAATCAATTATTATTTTAAAAAAATAATTAAAAGTCTGGTTAATCGAATAATCGATTTATTTTTTCAAAATAATTAACAATCCAAAGATTCGATTATTGATCGATTGCTCTGTTAATCGATTTTTTATTATTGATTTCCATAATCGCACAGCCCTAGTGACAATCACAAATACATTATTTAGAGAAACAATTAAGTAATACATAAATTCAAAGCATTGAAAAGTGCTTGAATCAATAGTTTTTAAAGTAAAATATTCGCACTTAAAGAGTATTCTTTTAAGTTAATTACTACGTTATACAACTACTGCTACTACTACCCGTATTTTAATTTCCAGAAATCAAATTGATTCAAAAATATTTTGAATATACCGAAATTTGATGCTCATCAACTGATTGATTAATTTACCCGGATTCAGACCAAACAGAACATACAATGCGCACAAATTGAAGTAAATTTTTAAAAATGTACATTAGCAAAATTTCAGAAGGCGGTACTAATTAATTATATTAATCCAGAAAAGGTTTTATACCATAACATAGAAGACACGAATTATCAAATCAAGTGATTAATCGATCAATTGGTTAAATGGATTGATCGATTAATCGGCCTTTTGATTATTTAAAAAAATAATCGACTATTTAAAGAATAATCGAAAGGTCAATTGTTTAAATTAATTGTTTGATTTAATTGTTTAAATAATCGATTATTTTTTTTTAAATAATTGATTAATCAGTCAAATTTTTAATCAGTCGATTGATCGATTTAATTGATTATTTTTTTAATCGATTTTTGATTATTGATTTCCATAATCGCACAGCCCTAGTAACAACCTCAACGTATGTATATTCATTTAATTCAGTGCACCTCAAGTGATACCACCTTAGGATGATGCTCGCAACCAATATCTTTTTCCGATTCTTATGTTTTGCTGCATAGATGATCTTCACAGAGAGAACATTTAATCCTTTCTTTTTAAGCATCACAACTGTCTTTGGCTTCATTATTTCGGTTCTTATTAGTACTTACTTTTTCACGTTTTTGTGTTTGCTGAGTGTTTTGGTTCAGTTCTTTCCTTTCTCGTACATTCTCTATTTTCGTTTTCTTTTCCTCGTCCTGAAATTGCACTAGGAAATTTTTATATATTAAATATAGAGGTTATGTCAGTCCATAAGTTTAATCAAATATGTTACAAATAGGAAGAGGAACTGAATCATATATTAATTCTTGATAAGGCACCACACCAGGGGCAAAACATTGAATATAAATATAACAAGTAGTTTCGAAATTATTTACAACCCTATTTGGCCTTACAATAGGATACTTAAAATTAAAAAAAGGGTCTTAACATTTATACTTAAATATATTTCCACTGGCATTGAAAACTATGAGAACTGTTATGTTGTCTTTATCATTTCCTGCCTTTATTTGGTATAAGTTCTTCCACCCTCATGGTACAAGTACTTTGCCTGTTTTGGGGCATAACGCGAAACCTGATATTCGCCCGTTGAAAATTCAGTGCGGATTTTGTGGCAACTATTTTGTCACAATTTTTGTAATTGTTTTTATTAGATTTGCTTTTTTAATTGGAAATTCGCATTTAGCAATATTTATTGCCCGCATCACAATTCGTTTTATGCCTTCTACAGTCATAATAGGCTGGGGGCCTTTTAAGTGTTGCTACATCTGCCATATGGTCTGTCATGAAAGGTACCTCTTGGCACTCTAAATTGCCTACTAGTTTCTCTAAATGAACTCTGACCAGGGCCCGTATTCTTAAACTCATACGAACAGGTTTCGTATACGAGATGACGTAATTTTTACGTCACAAGATGCAATTTAGCCAATTGCGAGACTTGTATGCGAAACTCAAGAATACGGGCCCTGATCTTATTTCATGAAGTGCTGCTTGCATCACTAAATAATTAAATAATTTTCTTTTACTTTTTTGAAGTTTCCTTTGAACTGGCATCTGAAAATATTAGAAATATTAAACATTTTACAATATTCTTTTATCAAAACAAATTGTGGCCGAGAGAGTGTACTCACTCTAAATATGTTTTTTTTTATGAATAACCCATATTTATTTTGACGCCCAATAACTAGTGAGAATTTTTAATAAATAAATAAGTAAAATAAATAAAGAAATAAGTATAGAAATAAGTGTTGAATATAGATAAAATAATACTAAGAATCTAAAACCACATCTCCGCCACACTGGCCGAGAGAAAGTTGATAAGAGTTTTAGCAAACCAGTTAGCCGGCCACCCTACATTTTTTTGCAAAATGAAAATTTTTGACAAACTCAATATTTAATAATATGTTTTTTTGTTTATAATCTCACCTTACTGCTAATTTAATCTCTAACCTAATCTTTAATCACATCTTCAAATTAACTTTTAACCTTACCTCTAACCTAGGATCTTAGTTAACCTCTAAACTCTAACCTAACCCTAACTCTAACATGAGTCTTACTTCTAACCTAAGATCTATGCTATTCTCTAATTGAATCTCTAACCTTAAGTCTAATCCAACCTCTAACCTAACCTTTAACCTTACCTATAACTTAACCTCCAAGCTAGCCTAACTTCTAATCTAAACTCTAACCTAACTTCTAATCTAAACTTTAACCTTTCCTGTAATGTAACCTCTAACCTAGCTTCCAGGGTCTGGGCATTGCTTTTTCCAATATTTTATCTTGCATTGTTTTTACCAGATATATATTTTTTGAGTTATAGATCTTATAGGCAAACAAACATAAAGACAGACAAAATATACTAATTTAAAGCGTGGCAGTTTTTATGTCATTGTAGGTAATGCTGGGTGTCTGTGCTAACCATAGCATATCTGTTAATTTACTTGTTACTTGTAGCGTTGTAGCTGCATTCACAGCTAACATTGTACTTGTACTTGTTTTAGCAGATAAGGTTTACAGGTATCTCTACAGATATAGTACCAGTACCTTTAAAAACATATGTATGTCCAAAAAGTTTTTATTCACAACCAAAGTTTCCTACACTGCTAATGATTTTTAACATCTTATTTGATTATTAACTATAATTTATAGTTTTAAGCATTGGATATGTTTGATGTAATACCTACAGATGTTTCTATTTTATTGTTACAGATATACAGGAAATCCATTAGATCCTCCATTACGTTCAAGATTTCAAGCTCGAGATATTACAGTAAACAGCTACCAGGTAAAAATATACATATTTTATACTTACTGGGTTGGATTTACTAGTCTTACTAAGCAACAAAGAATTTAAATTTAAAATTACGATTTTATCAATTTGCTACTGTTATAATGCATCCAAAAAAATATTATTTAAAAAAATACAATGACGGATTCTTGCCTGTATACTGTCCACCAAGGTATTGCCAATCTAGACCTATGCAATTAGAGCCTATTCGTAAATCTGGCCCTGTATATTTATACTTATTTGAATTAAGTAATTATAAAATCTGAACAAAATAAGCTTTTATACTCATTTCGAAAGTTAATGTTCTTTGCAGTGTTAGAATGCATGGAATTTGAAACAATTTTGAAAAATGTCCTCTACTGAAAATACTAGATTTTTTTTTCTCTTAGCCTATAAACATACAGTGTGTTTCACTTTACAGCTACTCTTAGACCTCCAACTAGACACTCCTATATTATTATTTATACTGGAATCATATTCAAATTTTTATCGGGCATAGTACTGCTAATTAGATTAGTCACCCCATAACTAATTAGCAACCCTATCTATAAACCACCAGCCTACTACAATCGAAGATAATTGCAAATAATCAAAGAAACATAGTAGGCCATATTTAATTGGAAATGTCATTTTGGAAATTTGTTCTGGACCAGCTGAAAATGATTTAACCAAGTTTTGGTTAAAAAGTCGAAGTTGAATAATAATCATTTTAAATGCATTATAGAATTCTTACAACAAAATTCTGTTTACTCTAATGGGACTTGCCAAAGATTGACCTACATTCTAGCAGAATTTTATTAAATCTAATTATGTGATAGGATATAATTATGTGGAGGTGTCATGTTGGAAGGTTTCAAGGTTATGTTACAAATAAAGCATACATCTTACGATCACCTACCGCATATTGACGTCATTTTGTCTAATTCTGTTGCAGTACAAAGCCATCCATATTTATTGGCACATCCCAAAAATGTTTATTGAAAGTGCATATTCATTTAAGTATAATAGTAAGTTGTGTTAGTATTTTATTTAACAACATGATTTTAAAATGGTTACAGTTTCATTTAGAACCTATTCAACAACCACTTAATGTCAAAGATTCAAAGCTAAAAACAAATATTAGTACCAGAGCTGGAAGATTGCGAAGTTTTAATTCTGGGTTCGATTTCACTAAAGAATTTTAGCGAGGTTCGGTTCTCCAAAAAATAAAATTGGAACCCCGATTCCAGGGTTCAGGAAATCTCAATGAGGTTTTTTGTTTATTTCTAATATTTTCTTTTCAACTCCGAAAAATGATTACCTTTTACACTACACTAAACAGTATACGTAAATGTTATACTATAAAACATCAATGACCCAATAGCAGTTTTTACATTTTTAAAGTCAAGTATCTCAAAAAGTCTTAATGGTAGACTTTTTATTTTGGGAAACATCACCACATATTCTACTGACCAAACTAATGAAAAAAGTTTATATAAACATATTCAAAAAGGGCATCATTTTTAAGATACAGGGATTTGAAGTTTTAATAGAAGAATTTTTATTTATTTAATCTAAACGTTGGAATAAGTTTTACTTTTACATTTTACATATTACATTTTTATAATGTATGTGTCACTAATTTTTCCTATCCATTGATTCCTGTCTTTTGCCAATGTTTTTACTTCTCACCACTTATTCCACGGTTTTCCACCACTTGTCTGACTTGTTTTTCTCATCGTATTTGTAGTTGTCCTACTTTGTTTCTGCATTGCCGTTAGCTTTGTACACTTGTTTGGCTATTCTATCTTCCTTCATTCTATGTAAATGTTCTAACCAGCTCAGTTGTCTTCTTTCTATCGCTTTTTCTATGGGTTTTACCTTCAGTTCTTCTACTATTACTGTGTTTCTTGTCTTTTCCTTTCTAGTTATCCCAAGGATTTTTCTTAGGAACCTCATCTCTGCAGCCTTGATTCGACTTTTATTTCTTTTTGTTAAAATCCAGGATTCACTTCCATAGGTTAGTGAGGGTCTTATGACTTTCTGATATGTCTGTATTTGATCTTCTTAGGTATCACTTTTTATCTGAATAACTTGTTTCTAAGGGTTTTATATAATCTTCCTACTTTCCCTATCCTCTCTGATATTTCTTTATCTACTTTTCTGTTATGTTTTATCATTGTTCCCAGATAATTATAGCTTTTGACTTGTTCCAGTATTTGTCCATTTATTTTCTTTTCTTTGTTAGCCATTACCATTGTCTTTGTCTTACTTTTTATTTTCATGTTGATTAATTTTACTTCTTTTTATTTTTTTCTGAATCAGCCACAATATCCATGTCATCAGCAAATAACATTTCTTGTAGTTGTATTGTTTTCAGCTTCCAGGTTCCTATTCTCATACCTTTGTACCTTTACATTTCCTGATAGCTTCATCCACGACTATTGAAAATAGTAATGGGTTAAGTACACACCCTTGTTTCAATCCTATCTTTGATGTGAATTCTTTAGATTTGTCGTTGTGTGTTATTACTTTCTTTATGTTATTCTTATATAGGGCTTTAACTATTGTTATCAGCTCATCCTCTACTCTTTTTTTTCTTTAGGCATTCCCAGGCATCCATTCTCTTTATCTTGTCAAAAGCGTTTTTTGAGTTGATAAATACCATATGTATATCTTTCTCTTTTCTTAATAATTTTTCTCCTACTTGTCTTACTTTAAATATTAGGTCTTGGGTACTTCTGCCTCTTCTAACCCCATGCTGTACTTCTCCTATTGTGTCTTCTATTTTTTTTTTCTCTCAGTCTGTTTTCAATTATTCTGGTAAATACTTTTCCTGGTATGCTCGTTAAGGTGATTCTTCTATAATTTATATAATGGTAGTATTATGCCGATGTTCTAGCCTAGCGGTATTTCTTTTATTTTAATGATATTATTTTGTAAATCTTTGAACACTTCTTTTGCTTCGTCTCCCATATATTTTAGCATTTCTGTTGTAATCTCGTCTTGTCCGTCCACTTTTCCTAGTTTTAATTTGTCTATGGCTAGAGTCATTTCTTCTTCTCATATTGGCTGTATACTGTTACTTTCGTTGTTTTCCACTTTTTTCCATTTCTCATTCTTGTTCTTCATTGTTTAATTTGGTTTATTAGAACAGCTTTTAACTTGTTTTTCACAATTTAAGCGCCTGTCGGTTTATTACAATTAATTGTAATACTATCATTATTGAAATATTTAAGTACAGTAATACCTCGAAGTTACGCGATAGGTGGGAGAGACAAAGATTGCGTAAGTCGAATTCGCCTAACTCGGGGTACAATTTTGCATACCAATCCATATAAATTTTAGTTACTTGGGACTGAAGGTCTAAAAAAACACAACTTTTTTAAGAAATTGTAATTAAAATTGGAGCTTTTCGTACATAATGTATCTATTAAAATGAAAGTGTTATATATGTAAATTATTATTGTTCTTGGCAGTTATTTTTCAAATGATATACTTTTGTAATAAACCTTACACAAACCGATCGTAAGTTTCATCGTTTGTAGAAATCGAATAGTTCGCGTGAAACACGTCCGTACATGTCACTGCGCTGTTTTGTTGCGTGAAATGCGAGCGGATTGGCGTGAGCGGGCGGTGGGGGGCGAAGCAGAAAAATAATCATTTTCGAATATGTGTTTAGTTGAATTTCTTTATTAGTTTGGCGTGTAGAATACGTTGGCTATAGTTTTCAGGAAAAAATGAATCACCCTGTATATTTATAATCAGGGAAAAGAGGGATATTCGAAAAATACAATAATATATAGTGTTACATTTTAGAAAATATACGTATATTCCTTATCACGTGACCTATAAATACTTGCAATTGTTTTTTGATGAAATTTTAAAAAATAGGTACAACAATATAACTTTTATTGGAAACTTTTTTATTTCTTATAATAAAAGTTAAAAGTGTGGTCAAAATATAATGTACCTCCAGAATTGTATCAAACAGTTTTAATTAAAAGACATTATCCTACGATAAAAATAGCAATTGAAAATAACGTTTTTGCATGACCTACTAAATAACTACACAGTGTGCGTGTGCGTAAATTCTCTCACCAAATGGAAAACTTTTTTAATGGTTTTTTGAAAAAAAGTCACTTTTTAAAAAGTTTTGCTTCATTTAAAACCTGAAATTAACCTATTGTATACAGGGTGAACAAAAAAGAGTGATTCATATCATTACTTATGTTACAAAAGAAACTAAACATCAGCAAAGGTTTAGAAATCTAAAGACAACCCCTTAAGTTTATTAGTTAAGTGAGTTGTGTTTGAATTGGTACCATTTACTTTATATGAGATTGGAATAACTTGTTAAAAAGAGAAATTTAATTTTTATACATTTGCAACCAACAGATTGATTAGATAGGTGTACCACCAATCTACATTCATTCTCTTTAGTTTATGAGGGCAAGACTGAATGTTTCAGGAAACTACCATAACAAAAAAATGGGAAAAGGTTACTTTATTGTTACTCAAAGTATTCACCATTTAGTTCAACTCACTTTTTCATTCGCTCGAACCAATTATCAAAACATTTATTCCGCTCAGAAGATGGCATTTCAGAAATGATGTTCCTGTAAGCTTTAAATGCTTCTTCAGGCGATTGAAACCGTTGACCATGCAATCTATTCTTGATTCTGGGAAACGTAAAGAAGTCATTAGAACTCAAGTGAGGGCTGTATGGGAGATGTTGCATCAGTTCGATATTATTTCTAGCTAAATAATCGATATTTGCCAGGCACTGTGAGAACTGGCATTGTTATGATTTCTGAAATAACTTTCGGCAGGTAGTAGTATACTAATCAGCGTTAACAATCTTCCGCCCTTCAAGACATGTAGTAGCAACATGACGAGATTTCGAGACAAATGAAGCGACCATTTCCTTTGCAACACTCCAAGAACGTTATAGTATTTAACGTTACTAGCCAGGTATAAGGGTTTTTACTGGCGATAGAAGGGGGATGATTGACGAGCCGAAGGCGAGTCAATCACCTTCTTGAGCCAGTAAAAACCTGTTACCTGGCGTGTTTACGTTGAATGTTTTGTTTGTTCCTCACTTGTAAAAGACAATTCAATTTTTGAATAATGGAATAATCCGAGAATTCTAAAATTCACGAAATCGACTATGCTTTAATGTATCACTTTGGTAACGTATATCGTTTTTTGTTTGTTTACTTTTTTCAATTTGCCCATGTGTGTGAGTAGTACTGTTCTCAAACGGATCATGAATGTACCGCAAGCGATAATAGATGAAGCTGCAAGTGTGTCTGCAAGTTTGTTGCCAGACAAATCGTCAGCAAGGTATGAGCGGGAGTATTCTGAATTCAAAGACTGGCAAAAGAAGAACGAAGTAAATACTGTAACCGAAGATGTGGTCCTATCGTATCTCAACCAGTTGGCTACAAAATTTAGCCCGAACACCTTATGGACGAAGTGGTCAATGATAAAAAGTTGTTTGGAAGTGAAGGAAAACCTTTCAGTTGACAGGTTTGTTTGTTGTAACAAAACAGCTCAGGTTTTTATTTGTCATTATTTTTAGATATCATAAAGTGATTGCGTTTTTGAAGAAACGTAACAAGCATTATGTACCGAAGAAAGCTAAAGTTCTAACGAAGGAACAAGTGGAGAAGTTTTTACTTGAAGCTCCTGACGATCAGTGGCTATTGGCTAAAGTCATCACAGTTTGTGGTATATTCGGTTTATGTCGATGCAACGAGCTTCTAACACTTACTTTAAATGATGTGGAGGTTGTCGAAAAATACATTATTATCACATTACGAGAAACCAAAAATGGATTTACTAGAAGGTTCACAATAACAGACGACGAGTGTATGTTTAAGCCATGTGCTTTATTTAGAAAATATTTAGCGCTACGTCCTAGAGGAACTGAGCATCTTCGTTTGTTCTTAACATACCGGAATGGTAAATGTGTCGCCCTTAATGCAGGTCAACATACTGTAGGCGGAGTACCTAAGAAAATTGCGCAATTTTTGGGATTAAATCAGCCTGAACTGTATACAGGTCATTCATTCAGGCGAACTGGAGCTACAAGAGTTGTTGAATCAGGGGGCGATTCTTTGACTTTGAAACGTGCAGGGGGCTGGAAGAGTAGTAAAATAGCAGAAAGTTACGTGGAAGACTCAATTAATAACAGACTTAAAGTGTCAAAAAGGATGTTCTCAACAACAGAATCCACGCCATCCACGTCCACGCTATCCACGTCCACTTCCACAGAAATTCTGCAAGTAGATTCAAGTGAAATGTCAACACCTGGAACCTTTAGTTTCAGTGGAATTCACAATTGTACGATGATATTTAATGTGTACGATAAAGATAAATCATTTTAAATGTTAATGACAATAAATAATCGCTAAAAGTTCATTATTGTGTTTTATTGTTGATAAAAGTGACGTCCATAACTGGCTAGCCTGTTAAATGACATCTATAACTTAGGTATGTTTGGTATTTATGTATGTACACCCTGTATATAACTGATGTATGTGGAATTGTATTTTATTTTAAATAAACAGTTGCTATCTAGACGTACACCTGTGAGGTTGTTATTGTCGTATCCTCCATCCCTAACATGGCGCTGCCGGAAAAACAAAATATAATAAATCAAACTTTAAATGCAGCAATTCCTCCAAAAGAAATTGACTTCAGGGGTGATGTTGCTGAAAATTATAATTTTTTCAAACAAAAGTTTGAGATTTATTTAAAAGCATCGAAATTAAAAGATGAAAGTGAAAATTTTAAAACAAATTTACTGCTAAATTGTGCGGGCGATAAAGCGTTAAAAATATATAATAATTTTATCTTTGCGAAACCGGAAAATAAAGAAATTTATTCGGAAGTGATAAAAAAATTTGATGATTATTTTATACCTCAAAAGAATGTGACATATGAACGGCATGTATTCTTTTTGCGTGATATGAAAGATAATGAATCAATTGACGATTATGTGACCGATTTGCGACAATTAAGTGCAAGTTGTGACTTTGGGTTGTTAACTGATAGTTTAATTAAAGACAGAATCATTCTAGGCATTAAAGACATTAATTTGAAAGATAGATTATTACGAATAAAAGATTTAAATTTAAAAAAAACTATTGAAACTTGTCGTGCATCAGAACAAGTAAAAATTCAGTTACAACGAATTTGTGAAAACGAAGTCAAGCAAGAAAAAATTGAAGTCGATGCTATCAAGAATAAAAATTCCAAAAAGTTTCACATGGCCAGGTTTGATAACGCACATTCAAATAGATCTACGTCAAAACTTTCACCTGCGCAGACTCGATCAAGTTCCAAGGAACTGGTTCCGAGTTATTTTTCGCGGGAATTTCAACATCGTTCGAAAGAGGGATTTCAGCGTAACTGCATCAGCTGTGGTTTTCAACATGCGAAATTTAAGTGCCCAGCCAGTGGTAAGAAATGTAAAAAGTGCGGAAAAAATAATCATTTTGCAAAATTTTGTTTTTCTAAAAGCAACCTTTGTGAAGTGAGTGAACAAGAATCTAATAATCGAAATTTGTTTTTAGGTTCGATAGAATATTCTGATTGTTATAATTTAGATACAAATAATGAATGGTTTGAAATATTAAAATTAAATGATAGCTTAGATGTTAAATTTAAATTAGATCCGGGTGCCCAAATAAATATTTTACCTTTAAAAGAATTCAAAAAGTTAGGTATATCGTTGCATAAATTAACAAAATACACTGGGTCAATTAAGACTTATGGAAATGAAACATTGTCATGTATGGGAACTTACAAAATAAAATGTAATAGTCATAAGTTCACCAGATATGTTAAGTTTCACATAATGGATACAAATAAAGTACCAATCTTGGGTTTAAAGGATACTGAACAATTTCAATTTGTAACGAGAAATGTTAATTTAATAAACACAAATGATAATGTCAATGTTAAAGAAAAAATGTTTAAAAAATATAAAGATGTTTTTATAGGAACTGGTTGTTTACCAGGCGAATATCACATTGAGCTAGATCCCACCCAGAAGCCAGTAGTTCATGCTTCTAGAAAAATTCCGTTTGCTATTCGCGATAATTTAAAGCAAAAATTAGATTCATTAGAGACCGAAAATATTATTCAAAAAGTCACTGAACCTACTGAGTGGGTGAACTCAATGGTGATAGTTCGCAAACCTGACGGATCACTCAGAATTTGCATAGATCCCCAGGATTTAAATAAGGCCATTAAACGTGAGTATTTTCATCTACCTACTATTGACGAAATCATGAGCAAATTAGGTGGTGCTAAGTATTTCAGTACTTTAGATTGTAGCAATGGATTCTGGCAGATAAAATTAGACGAGCATAGTAGTAAGTTGTGTACTTTTAATACTCCATTCGGGAGATATCGTTTTAAAAGATTGCCGTACGGTATAAGTTCGGCTCCGGAAGTTTTTCAGAAAAGAATCGGGCAGTTATTTGATTCAGAAAAAGGTATTGATGTATTTATAGACGATATTTTAATTTGGGGTAGTACTATTGAGGAGCACAATGAACGATTAGAAAATGTATTAAGAATTGCACGAAAAAATAATTTAAGATTTAATCGAAATAAATGTAAAATAGGAGTGGAAGAGATAAAATACTTAGGGCATGTTTTGTCTGTTGGTGGGGTACGTCCTGATGAAAGTAAAATTACTGCAATAGAAAATATGCCGATACCAAAATGTAAAAAGGATATTGAAAGATTTTTAGGGATGGTCACGTATGTAAATAGGTTTATACCAAATATGTCGGTAATCACGAAACCTCTTAGAGATTTACTAAAAAATAGTAATGAATTTCAATGGAATCCTGAGCAAAATAGTGCTTTTATTAAATTAAAGTCAATTTTAGCAAGTAGACCTGTTCTACAATATTATTCTATTACCGAACCAGTTAGAATCTCATGCGATTCTTCAAAAGAAGCTATTGGGGCCGTAATTTTACAAAATAATGGTCCAGTGGCATACGCTTCTTGTGCATTAAGTCAAACTCAGCAAGGTTACGCGCAAATCGAAAAAGAGACGCTCGCGATAGTTTTTGCGTGTGAAAAATTTCACCAGTATATCTGGGGTCGCGAAGTAACAATTGAATCTGACCACAAACCTTTGATATCAATTTTTCAAAAACCATTAAATTTGACACCACCTAGGTTGCAAAGAATGCGCATAAAATTACAACCATATCAATTTAAATTAGTTTATGTTCCTGGAAGGAATTTACATATTGCTGATGCCTTATCTCGAGCATATGAAAACACTGAGATTCAAATTGATGATGAAATTGAATCTCAGATGTGTTTACTTTCTGAAAATTTACCTATGAGTGAAACTAAATTAAATGAGTATAAACAATCAATTTCTCGAAATAAAGACCTGCAATTACTTATTGAAACTATAAAAAATGGCTTTCCAAGAGATAAAAATACTCTAGCAAATTGTTTACACATTTATTGGCCTTACAGGCATGAATTGTATGAATGTAATGGATTAATTTATAAAGAAAGGAAATTATTTGTTCCTAAAGTGCTGAGACAAGATGTGTTAAAGCGGTTACATATGTGTCATTTAGGAAAAGAGAAAACTAAAGGTAGAGCTAGAGATGTTGTATTCTGGCCTGGGATGACGGTAGATATAGATAACATGATAGATGCATGTGATATTTGTGCAGAATACAGAAATAATAATAGTAAAGAACCGCTCAAACCCCATCTTGTGCCAACACGTCCATGGGAAAAAATCGCTACTGATTTATTTGAGTTTAAAAGTAATACTTACCTTATTGTAGTTGACTATTACTCTAAATTTATAGAATTAGCTAGATTACAAAGTACTACTAGCAGTTCTGTGATAAATCATCTAAAACAAATATTTTCAAGACAGGGAATACCTTCAATATTGGTATCAGATAATGGGACGCAATATTATTCGCAAGAATTTAAAGATTTTAGTAATTCATGGGATTTTAAGCATGTGACTTCAAGTCCACATTTCCCACAATCGAATGGCTTCGTAGAGAGAACAATTAGAACAATTAAAAATATTCTTAAAAAAGCTGATAGAGATAATCTTGATCCTTATCTTTGTATGCTCGAGTACAGAAATACTCCTATTGCGAATAAAATTGCAAGTCCAGCGCAACTTTTAAACAGTAGACAATTAAGAAGTATTCTACCTGTTCATAATAAATTATTACAACCATGTGTTATTAATCATGCTGTAGTCCGTAAAAGATTAAAAGAGCGACAATGTGTTGCAAAATATTATTTTGATCGGAGTAGTAAAGCTTTATCTAATTTGAAGAATAATCAAAACATTTATATAAGAGACTATAGAAATAAAATTTGGAAACCGGGTAAAGTTATTAATAAAGTTAACAATCGTTCTTATAATGTTAAATTCAATGATAACGATAAGATTTTGAGAAGAAATAGAAAACACCTTGTCGCATCTAAAGTTCCGTTTAAAATAGATCCTTATAATTATTCAAAAATAAATATAAATAATTATGAAGTTTACGGAGGTAATGATAATGTTGTTATTGGAGATAATAAAGAAAATGTAGTAAAGGAAACAATGTCAAGGTTTGGTAGGGTGATAAAACCTCGGAAAGAATTAAATATGGATCCTACCAAACAATCATATTATACATAATCATTTGTTAAGTTAACTGAATTAATGTTATTTATAAGAATTAAATTGTATTTAAAATAAGTTTGAGATTTTGAATTAAGCTTTCATTTGACTATATTATTCAATTAAAAATAACTTTAGTTGTTCACTGAGATTTGTGTTTACTTTTCTTTGAAGAAGGAAGATGTTAGGTATGTTTGGTATTTATGTATGTACACCCTGTATATAACTGATGTATGTGGAATTGTATTTTATTTTAAATAAACAGTTGCTATCTAGACGTACACCTGTGAGGTTGTTATTGTCGTATCCTCCATCCCTAACAGCTAGCCAGTTATGAGATGTTTTCAATGTGAATATAGTCACTTGATAAATGCATGTTTACAAGTGAGGAACAAACAAAATCCATTTTTCCGCGATACTGTTTACTTTAAATTAAACCGTCACTGTGATAACACCGTTAGAAGTATTTTGTTTGGCCGTGGTTACTAGATAAATAAAATTATTTATTTATTTATTTTTGGGCGAGGAATCGAAATAGCGGAGCATCCTTCGTACCTCATGGCACCGGTCATTATGATTACTATGATCATTTGGCCGACCCTACTAGAATTTATCCGAATCTAGGGGAATTCCATCCCCAGTATGGATTTTTATCGTGCCACACATCGCATTGACACGGGGCCTACAGTTTTACTTCCTATCCGAGAAGAAGGCAGGCTTTTAATTTTTCTCCGCTATGAAAAATTACCAGCTCGGTCGGGGATCGAACCTGCAACCTTTGGATTATGAAGCAAACAAACAAACAAACTAATCCATCGAGGCTGGCTAAATAAATAAAATGTCGAATTTTACGAATATGTATGCTTTGTTCATGTGGGACACTTAGAAATACCCATTCCCGATCTTTTTAATCTTGCCCTCGTATATAGTATAGTATATACAGGGTGACCCAGGGGTGCGTACAAGCTACATAACTTTGTTTCTATCCAAGCTATCGAGTTGATCTTTTTTTTAACGATAGAGCCGACAATGCGGCGCATTCTAAAAATATTTCTATTTATATACAGCATGTTCCAAAATAAAATACACAAATAGATTCTGTTTTTTTAAATGGGAACCCCCCATTTTTGTTACATTTTTGGATTCGCCACTAGATTTTAGATATAACGCATCCAGTTTTTTAGACCTATCTGCAATAGTTTTTGACTTATGTCAATTTAATGTGTCAAAATGGTGTCATTCATAGACCCATAGAAAAATTCATAACTTCAGGACCATTCACAATTAATTAACCAACTCTTTTCTAGTCGATTCCTTAAACTTTAGCGCATCTTTTAAGATCTAGGCGAACTCATAGGCGACGTTCCAACGCCTACTACGATTTTTTGAAAATGGCAAATTACAAATATCAATAACTCGATTTTTTCAAATGGAACACCCTATATTTTATTGCACCATTGCATGGCATTTTTTAAGAGCTTTTTGCCAATATAGGGTTTGTAGGGTCTACCTTGTAACATTACCGAGATTTGTTGCAAAATAAGAATTATTGATGGTTTTTCGAAAAAAAAGAATCGTGTAGGTCGCTGTCATAAAATTTGACACATCCATACAATTCTAAAAAGAACTATGTTTAAAAAAATAAATTGTAATAGAAACAGGAGTACATCACCAAGGAAACAATTATTTATTAGTAATCTTTACAAGAACAGGAAAGGATGATTAATAGAAAACAATGTAAAAATTTTGAAGAAAGGCTACATATAACAAATGCTCAAATAGGTCACCATCATGTACCACACAAGTTGCTAGTCTTCTAGTAAATGAGCCCTGAACTCTCGCAAGCATTACTCCATCAACTGAGCGGAAGGCTTCCATGATCCTGTTTTTCATATCATCTGCAGTTGTTGGGCGATCTCTGAAAACCCTTTCCTTCATGTACCCCCAAAGAAAGAAATCTATAGGAGTAAGGTCTGGGGATCGCGCGGGCCAAGGAATAGTACCTCCTCTGCCTACACTGTAAAAAATGAGGTAAAATTACCTTGGGAAAGAGGTAACTTTTCGCTATTATTTGCGGTATTTTTACCCTAAAATTAATTTTACCTATACATTTAGTAGTTTTACTATTTGTGGTAAAATGCCCTGTAATTATGTAAAATTATACAAATATAAGTAATTCTACTACATTGAACTGGTTAAAATCACTATCCATAATATAAATTTACATAACTCAGACAATTTTTTCCTTACAAATGTATAATTGCTCAATAACTTAATTCATTTTTAGTGTAATATTAAAGATAAGATGAACTTGAACAAGAATAGTGTAATTTTACCCTTAATATTTACCCTTAATTAATATTTCGCTGATCGCACTTGTTTGTGACCTTCGTTTCGTGAAAGAATTCAGGAATCCATTATGAACAGTCCAAATAGGCTTTTTGGGGAATGGTCGGAATGGTGTGTACCATTCTTTTATGATTTCGGCGAGGCGTACTCTATCGATATCGAACGAAGTGTTCATTGCTCATTAATATCTTGTTTTTCGTTGTAGTGTAGTGCGGATTTATTCAAGGCAAATATTTACACGTATGACCGAAGATGGGAACAATTTTATTTTATAGTAGAAGTTAAAAAATAATAATCGGTAAGTACCTATATGTTAAAATTACAAATTTAAACCAATAAAATAAAAATATTTAATTTAATGTTTTTCTAGGATGAATCAAAAATTGAAGAATTCGAAATAAACTAGCATAACTGTAATTGAGAAAGGTACTCGTGTATAATTGTTTATATAATTTATAATTTTTTAATTTTCTAGGTGGAATCGAAACTTTATCTGAATGTCTTTGAGAGACCAAATATTTCCGAAAGCCCCTGAAAAGAAGTTCTGTTAATGTCTTATATTTTATATAAGTACATACGTTCAATAAAAATTACTTTGATTTTATTTTGTTTCATACAATTCCTTTACCTATGTAAGTAATATTCAGAGGAACGATTGAATTTGCAAGTACTTTCGCAAGTCATCGTTACATTCAAGAAGTATTTTCACATTTGTATTTTAACCCTGAAAAGTACTATTGCCATGAAATATTAACTTTGCCATGTAACTTTACACAGGTGTTTTAATGTTAAAATGTAAAATTACATTGAGATTGTAATTTTAATCTGTAAATTTACTTAAAAAGGAAACATTACAATGCAAATTTAACCTAATGTTGAAATTTCCCCACTTCCTATGAAAATTACACTTTGAAGTAAATTTACCCCAAAAAATGGAGGTAACATAGTTGCCTCCATTTTTTAGGGTATAATTCACCGGTAATTTTTTAGAGTGTATCCAACGATTAGGATAGGATTGATCTAAAAATTCTCGCACTATCCTGTGGTTATGCACTGGAGCACCATCGTGCTGCAACCACATGGTCCTTCTGGTGTCCAAATCCACTTCTTCTAATATTCTGGGAAGATCTTCGCCAAGAACATGTAAATACCTTTCACCATTCAGGACATTGTCGAAAAAGTAGGGACCAAATAGTGTGATTTCCAATAATTCCTCCCCAAACATTAAGCGCCCATCGATTTTGGTGATCAACAGTCCTCATCCAGTGAGGATTTTCGGTTGCATAATAATGCATGTTATGTCGGTTGACCGACCCGTTGCTCTTAAACGTTGCTTCATCAGAAAACAGAATTTTGTTTAAAGTATTAAAATCCTCCTCAATTAAGCCATTCATTTGAATACAAAACGCAACTATTCACAAAATCGTCCCCATACAATTCTTGATGTAGGTTCAGATGACAAGGGTGAAACTTATGTTTCCATATTATTCTGTTCACACTACTTTGAGAAATACCCGTTTCCGCTGCTACTTTCCTAGTGCTTAAGTGCGGATTTTCCTGTAGCATCAATAAAACCTTGTAACTCATTTTCCTCAGTGACTCAACCACCAACAATTTCCTTTTTGGTATAAGACACACTACCAGTAAGTTCAAACCGATCTCTTAACTTTTCGAATGAAGACGCCTGTGGAGTTCTTGCTTCTGGATATTTTTGATGGTAGATTCTGGTTGCTAATAAAGGATTTCTGTCTGCTTCGCCAATACAGTAGACCATATTCACTAATTCTTCGCGAGTGAAATTCATTATCAACAATTAGACGTGTACAATTATTGAAATTACACGGATGTGTCAAATTTTATGACAGCGGCCTACTCGATTCCTTTTTTTTTCGAAAAACCATCAATAATTCTTATTTTGCAACAAATCTCGGTAATGTTACAAGGTAGACCCTACAAACCCTATATTGGCAAAAAGCTCTTAAAAAATGCCATGCAATAAAGTATAGGGTGTTCCATTTGAAAAAATCGAGTTATTGATATTTGTAATTTGCCATTTTCAAAAAATCGTAGTAGGCGTTGGAACGTCGCCTACGAGTTCACCTAGATCTCAAAAGATGCGCTGAAGTTTAAGGAATCGACTAGAAAAAAGTTGATTAATTTATTGTGAATGGTTCTGAAGTTATGAATTTTTCTATGGGTCTATGTACGACACCATTTTGACACATTAAATTGACATAAGTCAAGAACTATTGCAGATAGGTCTAAAAAACTGGATGCGTTATATCATGGCAGACTTTAGTGTACCAGGCAGGAGCTGTAAAAAAACAACACTGTAATTTTACCCATATTTTCAAGGAGTACTAGATTATATTTACTTCAGAAAATATAAAACAAAAATTGTCTTTCCAGATCTTGGTTAGAATAATGTCAACTGTGTGTTTCTAGATTTTTAATATTGAAAACTAACACTCCTAAAAGCATATTATCAGTTTAGCAATTTATTTTCTTATAAAAAATAAAGAATTATCAATTACAGGTATTTGTTAAATAAACAAAAATTACATTTAGTAAATTTTCCAAGTAAGTAAATTGTAACATTCGTCTTTAAATTCATTATAAATCATTGTTAATTGATAATTGTTAATTAAATTAAAATTATAAATTTCTATTTTTTATTTATGCAAACATTGTTAGTTACAGATAAATTAGAGAATAATTAATAACCCTTTCAACCAAAAAAAAAATTCAGCAGAAAACTGACAGTAAGATTTGCACAGGTATCTATGATCTAATATTCCTTGAGAAAATTAATAGTGACAGATGTTGACATTATTCTAACCAAAAAATTGGATTACAAAGTTTGTTTTTCATTTTTTTTAAACAAATATAATCTAATACTCCTTGAAAATATGGGTAAAATTACAGCGTTGCTTTTTTACAGCTCCTGCCTGGTACACTAAAGTATGCCATGGTTATATCCAAAATCTAGTGGCGAATCCAAAAATGTAACAAAAATGGGGGGTTGCCATTTAAAAAAAACAGAATCTATTTGTGTATTTTATTTTGGAACATGCTGTATATAAATAGAAATACTTTTAGAATGCGCCGCATTGTCGGCTCTATCGTTTAAAAAAAAGATCAACTCGATAGCTTGGATAGAAACAAAGTTACGGAGCTTGTACGCACCCCTGGGTCACCCTGTATGTAGTATGTATTTTATTGTTTTATTACAATTAAATGAAAAGCGAAAACCACAAATGGAAGTCTAATCGGAAAATCTCCAATGTATGGTCGGATCTGTACGATTCATAGATAGTAGAAAATAAATTTATTTCCGTTTTTGTTTAATTTCTGCATTGCTCCTTGTGCCATCTTGTACATCAAAAAAGTGCTGTTTGTTTTGCATGCTATTTGCAAATCATACATTTTGTGCTATATGCACATATGCAATTTTACATTTTTAAATTTTGATTGACTATTCAACTCACATGTCATTTATTAAAAATTGACCAATTAAAATGCAGCATTTGATATTTTTAATCCAATGAAAATGAATTGTATCGACAATTCTCACTAGTGATAACAATCGACAATTTTAATAAAACACAAATATTTAACAACATTTATTTTTGAGTATTGAACGTACAATTATTAAATGTAACATTGCTACATTTATGAAAAACAATTTGATTTTTTAAAGCGTGTTCGTTGAATAGTCTCTCAAATACCATAAGTAGTCAAAGTTAAGGCTGATTTACCCGATTCTGAAGATAGGGAAACGCAATGTAAACTTTACTCGGTTTTTATTCAATAACCGCTCAATATTTTTTGATCGGGTTTTTACCAAAAATTTACCTACAATGTAGTGTATGATGTAATGTTTTTAAAAAATAATTTTTAACGTTTGAAACCATAAAAAACTTAATTTGCAATAGGATCGCTTACTATGCTTTTATTCATTTATTTATCAACGTATATTTTTTTAAACATTTTTCCCGTAATCTGCGTCAAATGCTATGATGTAATGTAAAGATTTTTTTTAGAAACGAAAATTTCAACTTTAAATTAAGTTTTTTATGGTTTCAAACGTTAAAAATTATTTTTTAAAAACATTACATCATACACTACATTGTAGGTAAATTTTTGGTAAAAACCCGATCAAAAAATATTGAGCGGTTATTGAATAAAAACCGAGTAAAGTTTACATTGCGTTTCCCTATCTTCAGAATCGGGTAAATCAGCCTTAAGTAGACTATTTTTGTGGTGCTTAACACTCATGTCTATCATGCTTGCGTATTTAAATGCAAGCATGATAGACATTCGTGAAACCACCACAAAAATATTCGACATAACTTTGACTACTAATGGTATTATAAGTGACTATTCAACTCACATGTCATTTATTAAAAATTGACCAATTAAAATGCAGCATTTGATATTTTTAATCCAATGAAAATGAATTGTATCGACAATTCTCACTAGTGAAAATTGTCGACAATTTTCACTAGTGATAACAATCGACAATTTTAATAAAACACAAATATTTAACAACATTTATTTTTGAGTATTGAACGTACAATTATTAAATGTAACATTGCTACATTTATGAAAAACAATTTGATTTTTTAAAGCGTGTTCGTTGAATAGTCTCTCGAATACCATAAGTAGTCAAAGTTAAGTAGACTATTTTTGTGGTGCTTAACACTCATGTCTATCATGCTTGCGAATACCACTCGTGCTGCGCACTCGTGGTATTTAAATACAAGCATGATAGACATTCGTGAAACCACCACAAAAATAGTCGACATAACTTTGACTACTAATGGTATTATAAGTGATAATTTAATTCATGTATAAAAAATCCCATAAGCCGCGATACATTTGTCACTTTGACATCGGATAAAGTTAGCCCTAACTTTGCATCTGGATAAAATGTGTTTAAACTTCCATGGCTAACTTTCTCGAACCTGATTATTGTTTTTAATAATTGTCATTTTCAAGTTAATAAATGTGTTCTTGACTTCTTCATAATTACCTAGTTATTCCTTTTTATTATTCATTAAATTATCTCATCGAATTACGCTCGAGGTTTTTTTCTCCGGGATAAAATTGATTTTTTAAACTCTAATTTGGTTTCTTTTTGGTAAACTGACTCTACAAACCACCAGATAAAAAAACTCGTCCTTCGGACTCGTTTTTTTATCGTAGGTGGTTTGTATCGTCAATTTACCAAGCAACCAAATTATCGTTAAAAAAATCAATTTTATCCGGACAAAAAAAGACCTCTCGTGTAATTACAGTCGATAATTTAATTCATGTATAAAAAATCCCATAAGCCGCGATACATTTGTCACTTTGACATCGGATAAAGTTAGCCCTAACTTTGCATCTGGATAAAATGTGTTTAAACTTCCATGGCTAACTTTCTCGAACCTGATTATTGTTTTTAATAATTGTCATTTTCAAGTTAATAAATGTGTTCTTGACTTCTTCATAATTACCTAGTTATTCCTTTTTATTATTCATTAAATTATCTCATCGAATTACGCTCGAGGTTTTTTTCTCCGGGATAAAATTGATTTTTTAAACTCTAATTTGGTTTCTTTTTGGTAAACTGACTCTACAAACCACCAGATAAAAAAACTCGTCCTTCGGACTCGTTTTTTTATCGTAGGTGGTTTGTATCGTCAATTTACCAAGCAACCAAATTATCGTTAAAAAAGTCAATTTTATCCGGACAAAAAAAGACCTCTCGTGTAATTACAGTCGATAATTTTTTGCTACGAGGCTTGCTCGATATATATTTCGAATTGGCAACCCTGCTTTTGCTAGGTGCAATCTGACATTTGCATCATAAAGTTTGACATTTTTGACGGCATACGTACTCAGAACGTTTTGTCATACGGACGCTATTTGTTTTGTTTACATTGAGTTGAAAATTTCCTCTCGGCCAAAAAATTTAATTAACTCGTGAACATTTTCGTGCTATGATTTTCTACGACTTCCGACGTGGATTATCGCAAGAACAGTGCGTCGATCAACTTACTTCAACTTTGGTGATGAAGTCCCACACAGAACAACTGTATATCGGGGTCGTAGTTCGCTGGCGGATAAATCTAAAGAAGGTAGACCAAATTCGATTGTGATGCCAGCAAACATCGATGCTTTGCGCGAACTGATAAAGCAAGATCGTCATGTGACTTATCGTGAGATTCAGGCATCCTTAGGCGTTAGTATGACTAGCATATATTCGATATTGCATGAACATTTAACCGTGAAAAACTGTGTACACGTTGAATTCCACATAATTTAACAGTCGATCAAAAAAAGGCTCGTGTCGATTGGGCGAAAGAAATGCTCGAGAAATACAACCACGGTGCTTCAAAAACCGTTTATAACATCGTCACAGGTGATGGATCTTGGATTTAGGCGTTTGAGCCCGAAAGTAAACAGCAGTCGACTGTATGGGTCTTCCAAGATGAGCCAAACCCAACAAAAGTCGTTCGCGCTCGAAGCACTTCGAAGCAAATGGTCGCCTGTTTTTTTGGAAAAACTGGACATATCGCTACTGTGTTTTTAGAGGATCGTAGAACGGTCAATTCAGAATGGTACACAACTATTTGCTTACCAGAAGTCTTCGGAGAAATTAGAAAAAACAACGTGCGACACCGGATCATTCTCCACCATGACAATGCTAGCTCACACACATCGGCGCAAACTACTGCGCTTTTGAGCACTCAAAAGCCGAATTGATGGGTCATCCGCCGTATAGTCCTGATTTGGGACATAACGATTTCGTTTTATTCCCCCACGTGAAGAACAAACTGCGTGGACAACGATTTTCGACGCCGGAAGAGGCGGCTGATGCATTCAAAACCCATATGTCGGAGATACCTCATTCGCTATGGAAAAAATGCTACGAAATCTGGTTCCAGCGTATGCAAAAGTGTATTAATCATCAGGGTGAATATCTTGAAAAACAATAAAAAAGTTTCCAACACTAAATATTTGTTTTTGTTAGTTTTTCGCAATACATATCTAGCTACCCTCGTATATTTTTATATTACATTTCAACATTAACCTAGGATTTAAAACTGTTAAGTTTAAACTTCAAAACCATTAAACAACTGCTTCAAAAACTACTTGCCAATCTTGCAAATAAATCATTTTACAATCTGTAGTTTACCATGTCTGAAATAGTTGTTGGACGCAGGCACACAGGATAGTAACTAAAATTATGTACACTGCTAAAAGAATGCAAAGCCTACTCCAGCAACATGCCGTGGATACGAAACAGTGGAAACAGTCGCGATATGACGTATATACGATCACGCTCGTACACATTGCATACAAGCGTGATACGTCGTATCGCGACTGCTTCAACTACTGTTTCGTATGCATCGCATGCTGCTGGCCTACTCTGACTCATAAAGAAAGTACATAGACTATATACGCTTTCTTATGAAATCAGAAAGTTACCTTTTCTGAGGAGCGGAAAAAAGTATTTTGCTGCATGTTGCTATAATTTTTATTTCAATACTCTTGCTAGTTTTTGTCTGGCAGTTTGTTAAAGAAAGTGTTGTCAGTGCTTTTTGTCATTATGAAAACAAAGGAGATTCGTGCGGTGATAAAATTCTTCATTTGGAAGGTAAAAAGACTAAGGAGATTAAAGGCCGATTGGATGCAGTGCTTGGGTCTTCTCCGTCATTTAAGACTGTGCACACATGGGTGGCCGAATTCAAGCGTAGAATGATCTGTGAAGACGCACCTCGCACAGAACGTCCAAATGAAGTGACGACCTCAGAAATGGCTGATAAGATCCACAAGATCGTACTGGAGGATCACAGACTTAAGGTGCGTCAGATAGTAGACATGGTGGGCATCTCAACTGAACACCTGCATAACATCTTGCATAAAAATTTTAGAAATGGAAAAGCTCTGTGCGTGATGGGTGCCGCGATTACTCTCGTTGGAACAGAAACAATGCCGAAAGGATGCTTCAATTGAGTGTTTGAATCGCATCAAGCGCAATACCAACAAATTCTTCCGTCGGTTCATAACAGTCGATGAAACTTGGGTCCACCATTATATTCCTGAGAGCAAGGAGCAGTCGAAACAATGGATTGAGAAGGGAAAAACGGCACCAAAGAAGGCAAAAATGACTACATCGGTTGGCAACTGTCTTTTGGGCGCGCGTGGAATAATATTCGTCGACTACCTTGAAAAAGGAAAAACCATCAATAGCGAGTATTATGCTAGCTTATTGCAGCGACTGAATGAAGAAATCAAGAAGGGACGGCCTCATTTGACAAAGAAGAAAGTGTTGTTCCATCAGGATAACTCACCAGCTCACACCAGAGTGATTGCGATGGCAAGAATTTACGAGTTGGGATTCGAATTGTTGTCACATCCACCTTACTCGCCAGATCTAGCCCTATCTGACTTTCACCTATTTCCAAATCTAAAAAAAATGTCTTGGGGAAGAAAATTTTCAATCGATAATGAAGTTATCGACGCTGTAAATCGCTATTTTGCAGAACTCGACAAAGACTTTTATAAAAATACCATAAGCGCTCTGGAACATCGATGGATCAAGTGTGTCGAGCTAAATGGGGCCTACGTTGAAAAATAAAAAACATTTTAATCAGATAAATTATTTTTTTCTCCTCGTTTACCTTACTTATCAAATCAGCCTCGTAGATAATGTTTCTATATATTCTTTTTTCTATTTTGCGTTTAGAATAAGTCGATTCTAGCACCCAAATGACGTCATTTGAGTGTTAGAATAAGCGGTTGGTGTGCTAGAATAGGCCAGTAAAATTTACTGCATTGATGTTGGTGGCGTTGGTTGAACTGTCAACTGACATACGTCAAAAAAAATTTCTAACGTTTTTTGTGCAATTTGCCTAATTTTCGGCGGCGTTAGTGATAAATTTCCTTCACTATTCATTTTAAAACAACGCGAAATTGCGAAACTAAAATCTAACGTTTCAAATTAATTTTTTTCCACAGCCGCCTAAATTTACGTCACATAAATGTCACCAACCACCCAAAAAATCCCTAGATTTAAAACTTTTATTTTTTAATTTATAAAATGGTATAAAGCGGCAAAATAGAAAAAATAGTATAAAACACTCGTTGCAGAAGGTCCTTCAAGCGCTCATGTGTTCCTCAACTCGCCGCTGCGCGGCTCGTTTCGGAATTTCAAATTCGTGCTTGAATAGATCACTTCTGCAACTTGTATTTTAATATACTATTTTAAAATATTAAGCTGTATAAAATATTAACTATAAAGCTGTTGTAGAAAAAACCGTTTCTGTATTACTAGCACAAAATGTCATTGCCGCTCTCAAGAAATAGCCACGCTTCGATTTCCGCCACCCGTCAAATTTCTGTCTCGTCCGGTAATTTGTCAGTTTGAGTTCTTAAGGGGTAATGTCGCTAGATTGCCCAAGAGCGGCCTTTTTTGTTCTTTTTAACGATAGTAATAAGAAATTGCGGAAAGTAACTCGAAGACTATATTTTTTAATTTTACGTGCATATTATATACAGTGTGGAAAAAAGTATGGACTACCCCTAATAATTTGGTAGTCTTCAGGTTTTATGGAAAACGTTCGAAGACGTCAATTTAGTTTTTCAGTTTCCCACATTCTGATAGAATTTATTTGTTTTTTATTGACATCTGTCATCTGTTGAGTGAAACAAGAGCTTTCAAATGATGTATTACATACCATATATTGTCATTTGAGAAAAATGTGGATAACGTCATATTTTTGACAACAAATATTTTTGAAAACAAATTATTAGGGGTAGTCCATACTTTTTTCCACACTGTATACTCATAAGACTGCTAGACTCCGCTAACGCGTAGTTCGGCAACTTTCCTTTTTGTCTAAAAAGCATACATTTTTGTACTAATAAAACAAGTAACTATAAACTTCATCAACACGATAAATTAAAAGTTGCCGCAGGCTTTTGTATAGAATGTGCTTATATTAATTACGTTTAGTTTTTCGTGTAATATAAATATTTATAAGAAATCGTGCTTTGAACTTTTTCTAGTTTTTTTTTTCTGAATGAAGATTTTTTTCTCAACTTTTAAAAAGTCAATAACCCTGGTAGGAGAAGGTACGTATACCTATGTAAATGCTATGCCATAACTTTTCTGCTAACATATTTTTCTACAACTTTTGCACATGATAGATTATTTTCGATGTAAAAATGTTAAAAAGTGCCTTATTAACCTAGGGAATAAGAAAGTAATTTGCCGAGATGGTAAGTTGGATCACGCATCTTATAGGGTATAAATATAAAAAAATTTTAATGCAGTATTTTTCTTTTGCTTCTCGCCATGTATCAAATATGTTTCAACTATTTATAACATGCACACTTTTGAAATTTGTATCATTGCTTCAAAAGATTGAAAAATCATTTTATAAATTGTGAAACACAATAATTGACGAAAAAGGAAAAGCAAAAGAAAAACATTGTAATTACATTTTAACTTATTAGTTTTCTGGTAATAAAATAAGCTAGAATAAAATTGTCGTTATGTAAAATCGATCGTAAAATATATTGCCGTTTTGGAAAGTGTTTTAAATCGTTAAGTTCCTTATTTTGATGGATACTTATTATACTTGAACTTTACTTCAATCTATAAACATAAATCAAACCTTGCAAATAAGGGGCTGTTCCTGCAAACATGCAAAAGGTTTTGTTTATAATTCCGGCATTTCTATTTAGTACCAATTGCCGTCATAAAATAAAATAATTTGCAATTTAAGTCGCGTGCATTAACAATTTACAAAAGTTTTCTAAAGAATTTAACGTGGTAGTTATTACTCTATTTTAAGTTTAATGGTTTGTAATGAACTTTCCGTTCAAAAATATGAAGTTTGGATTTTATGATTTACTAAAAATGATAAAGGAAAATAAAGATTGTTTAATAAATTATATCTTTTGTACATTATTTCTATTACTGCGTGACTGTAATTATCTTGTTCTGTAATATTTTTAATTTAACATAACTGAACCTAAAACCCAAGGGATCTGGTTTAATTTCATAGAGTGGTTCACGCTGCAACGTATTTGAAGATTCTTTTATGGTATATTAAGATAATACATATATAAACTTTCCTTGAGCTCTGCCAGGAAAGTTTTTGGTAATAAGTACGAATACATTAAACAGTGAAAGCACAGACGGTAAATAATTTTTGGATATTATCTGCATGCTATTAGAAAGATATAGCTGTTAGTTTTCTTATATTTAAAAATATGAAGCTTTCCTCGTTTAGAGATTTTGCAGTACCTAGCCTTAAATAACTTTTGTCCCATAAGTCTTCGTACAAAATGTATAATCAAAACTAAAACTAACAATCAAAATATGTAAAAAGATAATATTAATATATTTATGAATATACCTATTATATATAGCAACATATTAACATATTACAAAACTGAGTACTTTTTTATTATTTTTTTATTTTCTATGCCGACCTCTATAGTCTTTTTACAGTCTCGTCACTAACTTTCAACGAACCGAAATTATACATCTGCTTAAAACTGATTTTGGTTCTATATTACGCATTGAATAGACCTTTTTCACTAGCGTCCAGTACCTTTCAATTCCCCTAGCTTGTGGAAGATTAAGAGGGTTTTTATCTTTAGGTATTAAAAACACGTATACTCCAAAAAGACTCCAATAGTGCATACACACTGCGTGTGTAATAGGCCAGTGCAGTGCTTGGTGTCTGTAGAGTGAACATACGTGTGTTTAGCCTCTCAAAAGGTACCGCGAACCCGAGTAGAGTTGCTAATCATGCGGCCACTCTGCAGCCGTCAACCGTGCTCGGTCAGTTTGTGTAGTATTAACCGGTGACTCGATAAAACCTAGTTCCCGGAGGCAGGATCCTCTCTCCCCATCCTATCTCAATTTTTTCCGGTTTCTCTAGTACTGTGGCGGGTCAGTACTATGTTCCGATGTTTCTCCATTTCTGGACTTCATTTAGTGCTGTTGGAGGATGTAGCACGAGGTTTCCGACGATTCTTACGTCGGGGTGCCGTCATTCTTCCCCTAACAGTCGCTAACATTAAGGTAATTCCGTCGTGTTTGTGGTTGGCTAGTCGAGCTACCTGGTTAGCGACTGTTAATCCTTTTACCTCCATTCCCATCCTAGGTGGGGCCCTCGCATTTATTTTAACCCAACCGATGGGGGGGCGGCTGAACGGAACGACAGTGGAATCAACTCACTGCTTAGTGCTACACAAAGATCCCCCGAAAGCCATAATTCGGGGTGGATCTGACAAGAACCGCTTTTTTGTTTGTTAAGCTCTCCAAACAACTTTTTTATCTTATTAATCAACTATATCGACTGCAACCGCATCACGCAACAACAACTTTAACTACGATCTCATCTGAACTTACCACATCATTCAATCTTCGCCAACACAACGAATTCATCTCAACTAATTCATCAACCATACCATTTCACTATTTCTCAACAAACCAATCATCATTGCCGTAATTACCGTTCCAACAATTAATATCTACGGCATTCTAACGTTATCGCCCATATCAATATGCTTGCATGTTGGTATGGCCGATAACAAACAAAAGAGTGCCATGAAAGTGAAATTATCGAAGAATACAACGAGTACGGAGCGATTGTGGTTATCATCACCAACATTATTATTAATGTTGCTGATAATAACCACAAAGGTCATCCCGTTGCCGGGCCAGTTATTATTAAATCCTTTTAATAATAATTGGTCTGCCAACATGGCTGAAGAGGCCTAGGCCAATAACAGCCCTCACCTCGCTTCGCGGAGTGTAAATTAACGTTGAATTGATTGATTGTGTGTAATGGCTGGTTGCTAAATCAGGCCAGAATATTCTTTTCTTGTTCTTATATTTTTTTTTTCTTATAAAAGGATAAAGTCTCTTTCGTATGCACTCGCTTTTATGCATTTTCCCAGTACCCTGTGTTATAAGGCACTTTGAACGCTTTCCATCGGAACCCGCAGTCTGCTAAACCATATATTTGGCCGGAAATGTATTTCATGGTTTAATTTTACAAAAATGGTTTACCTGTTTCTTATTAGAGGGATGATAGTACTGCACACTAGCAATGTCAGTCAGATTTCTAATAAAGTATGATTCATCATCCATAACCAAATTTGCACATTTCCTTAACTCAGGGAATTTTCTTGTTAAATACGTAACTCCAAATCACCTTCGGTATTTAACTTTTGCTGTATTTTGGCGCATACTGTTTTTGTTTACTTTAATATCCAGCTATTGTACTTTCAAACGACATACAGAAATTTTAGATATAGTCCAGGCGACAGGGTAAAAAAGTCACAAGCCTTGATAACAGCAATTTGTTTAGTATGTAGGGGGGTGTGTGCTAAGTCTATATTCAAGTTTTCGTATTAATCGGAGGCTGCAAAGTGTCCGCGATCTTGGAAAAAGAGGTTAAAGTGTTTTTTCAATTTATCTCGTTAACCGTAGGTCTGAGGAAAGAAGTAATTCATAACGGTTTTTAGGAAATTGGATTCTCTACAACTTCCTCAATTCACTTCTTTTAGAAACGTTTGTAATAAAAAAGTTAGAAACAAATAACCGTAAAAATTTGGGGGTTGCAAATCTTTGGGGTGAAATAACCATTTCATTTTTGATCGTACGAGCAAAATTGTTCTCACCTTTCTTGTAGGCAATTTAAAAACGAACAATTTAGTGCACTGACTTATTTGGTTCCGTTCTTTGGTATAGTGGAAGGCAGCGGCCGAATGGAGGTAAGTCGAAAACGAGGCAGTAAGCGCATATAACGTTCTTCCTACTGGTAAGTTATTTATCTCCTTAAGCATACGTCTGAGTACAAGATTTTTTACCACCATTTTTGTCGGCAATACGATTCTCTACAACTTCCTCAATACACTTCTTTGAAAAATGTTTGTAATAAAAAAGTTATAAACAAATAACCGTAAAAATTTAGGGATTGAAAATCTTTGGGGTGAAGTTACTATTTCATTTTTGGTCGTACGAGAAAAATTGTTCCTACCTTCCTTGTAGACAATTTAAAAACGAACAATTTAGTGTACTCACTTTTTTGGTTCCGTTTTTTGGTATAGTGGAAGGCAGCGGTCAAATGAAGGTAAGTCGAAAACGAAGCAGGTAAGCCGTATAACGTTTTTCCTACTGGTAAGTTATTTATCTCCTTAACCGTACGTCTGAGTAAGAAAGTTGTCAGCACAACTTTTGTTGGCAAGTAGTTACAAAGTTATTAAAAATAAACTGCTAAGATATAGGGGGGTGGTCATTTGTATTGAACGTATGGTATGGGATGAAATAAGTATTTCATTATTTGTCGCATGGAAAAAAATATTCTTACCATTCTTGTACACAATGTACGAGGGTGGTCCCAGAAGTACCCGACCTGACCAAGAGGTGGCGGTAGTTGTTTGAAAATATCACTATATTGGAAAGTACGCAGTCTATAAAGCATATGTTTCAAGTTTGAAAGAGCCACGTTGTTCAGTATTTGTTTGGCAGCCATCAATAGTGAACGTTGTCAGTGAATTTGTGAAAATGGAGAAAATTGGTCATCGTTATGTGATACAATACATTTATTTGAAAGGCCTCAGCCCAACCAATAAAAAAGCTGAACTGGATTCTACTCTGGGTGAGTCTGCTCCTTCGTTTACAACAGTTAAATTTTGGGTAGCTGAGTTTAAACGAGGCCGTACGAGCTGCCAAGACGAGCATCGCAGTGGTCGACCAAATGAGGTGACGACTCCAGAAATGGTGAAGAAAATCCACAAAGCGGTACTTGATGATCGTCGACTGAAAGTGCGATAGCTAGCAGACATTACGGGCATTTCAAAAAGTGCGGTACATCGCATATTATCTGAAAATTTGGACATGTGAAAGATGGGTGCCGCGTTTGCTCACACTCGAGCAAAAACAGTGTCGTGAAAATGTTTCAATTGAGTGTTTAGCGAAGTTTCACAGCAACAAAGCAGAATTTTTGCGCTGTTTCGTAACAATGGATGAAACATGGGTCCATCATTTCACACCCGAGACAAAAGAACAATCGAAACAATGGACTCAAAAGGGAGAACCGGCTCCAAAGAAGGCGAAGACCGTTTCATCTGCAGGCAAGGCGTGCGTTATAATTTTTATTGACTATCTCGAAAAAGGAAAAACTATCAACGGCCAGTATTATGCAAACTTATTGCAACGTTTGAGCGAAGAAATCAAGCAAAAACGGCCGCATTTGGCTAAAAAGAAAGTGTTGTTTCATCACGACAACGCGCCAGCTCACAAATCCGTTATTGCAATGGCCAAAATTAATCAATTAAAGTTTGAATTGCTACCTCATGCACCATATTCGACAGATTTGTCCCGCTCGGATTATTTTCTGTTCCCACACTTGAAAAAATGGCTCAGTGGTCAAAGATGAAGAAGTGATGTCAGCAGTTAATGGCTATTTTGAGGAGCAAGACAGTTCTTATTATAAAAAGGGCAATGAACTTTTTGAAGGCCGCTGGGAAAAGTGTATAGAGCTAAAAGGAGATTACGTTGCAAAATAAATAAATCTTTTTCCAAAATTTTTGTGTTTTCTTTGTTGGGTCGGGTACTTCTGGGACCACCCTCGTAAAGACGGGAATTTTGAGGCAGGAGTTGAAAGTTTACCCATGGCATATAATACCGAATTTGTTGACCATATGCATTCTATACGCAATTAAACAATGATTCGATAATAGTTACATAGAATGTATTAGTAGGTGTACTTCTCTAGCGATTCGAATTCTGGTCGATGGGTGGGAGAATGGTCCTGTGCCTTTAATCACTCGAGGCGAACTGCACAGGCGCATGAAAGTCGTAGAATACACCATGAGTGCCATCCACTCAGGTCAGTCCCATGGGTAAGTCGGTTTTGTCTAGCCTAGTCGAAAGCCGTTAAGATGAGCGTCTGTTCCGTGTGCAAAACTTCTTTACGTGAAGGTAAAGTTTGCGTTGTGAAGGAGAGAGGAGTAAAATGTTTGCTCCAAAGAAGCATTGAAAGAGGAGATGAAAAGCACGACGAATTTCTAAGAGAAGCATTGACCTGAGTGGATGGTAGTCATTCTGTATTCTACGACTTTCGTGCGCCTGTGCAGTTCGCCTCGAGTAGTTAAAGGCACCGGGCCATTCTCCCACCCGTCGACCAAAATTTGAATCGCTAGAGAAGTACATCTACTAATACATTTTATTTATTTATTTATTTGATAATAATTAATTATACATTGTGCCAGACAATGAAACTAATAAAAGCTTGTGCTTGTTCTAGAGCACAATTTCACTATAAGGTCAAGTCCAATAAATATAAATATTTCAAAATAGGGTACATTCTATGTAATTATTATTGAATCATTGTTTAATTGCGTATAGAATGCATATGTTCAACAAATTCGGTATTATATGCCATGGGTAAACTTTCAACTCCTGCTTTCCACTATACCAAAGAACGTAATAGAGAAATAAGTATATCAAAATTCCCGTCTTTACATTGTGTACAAGAAAGGTAAGAATATTTTTTTCCGTGCGACAAAAAATGAAATACTTATTTCTTCCCATACGTTCAATACAAATGACCACCCCCTATATCTTAGCAGTTTATTTTTAATAACTTTATAACTACTTACATGACACAAAAAAGTGTAGTATGAAAGTTGTAGAGAATCATATTGCCGACAAGAGTTGTGCTGACAACGTTTTTACTCAGACGTACTGTTAAGGAGATGAATAACTTACCAGTAGGAAAAACGTTATACGGCTTACCTGCTTCGTTTTCGACTTACCTCCATCTGACCGCTGCCTCCCACTATACCAAAGTACGGAACCAAAAAAGTGCGTGCACTAAATTGTTCATTTTTAAATTGTCTAAAAGAAAGGTGCGAACAATTTTTCTCGTACGACCAAAAATGAAATAGTTACTTCACCCCAAAGATTTTCAATGCCTAAATCTTAACAGTTATTTATTTATAACTTTTTTATTACAAACATTTCTCAAAGAAGTGTATTGAGGAAGTTGTAGAGAATCGTATTGCCGACAAGAATGCAAAAAAGTTCTTAAATAAGTTTTTCCTACTTACCAGTAGGAAGAACGTTATACGCGCTTACTGCCTCGTTTTCGACTTACCTCCATTCGGCCGCTGCCTTCCACTATACCAAAGAACGGCCCAAATGCGTGCACTAAATTGTTCGTTTTTAGATTGCCTACAAGAAAGGTGAGAACAATTTTGCTCGTACGACCAAAATTGAAATGGTTATTCCACCCCATTATTTATTATTTGTTATAACTTTTTTATTACAAACATTTTTCAAAGAAGTGAATTGAGGAAGTTGTAGAGAATCGAGTTTCCGACAAAAACGTTATGAATTACTTCTTTCCTCAGACCTACGGTTAACGAGATAAATTGAAAAAATACTTTAACCTCTTTTTCCAAGATGGCGGACACTTGGCAGCCTCCGATTAGACTTACTACACACCACCCTACATAATAAACAAAAAAATTACTGTTATCAACTTTCCCTGTCGCCTGGACTAATATGCCAAATTGTTTAGCAGCTTTTCTTACAGAAACCTTATCTTTTCCTTCAAAGATCTTTTTCACCATGGCTAAATTCTTTGTTGTTCCCACACTCACAGGATGGCCACTTGGTAATTTCACCAATACGGTTTGTATTTAAATAGTTATTATTAATGAAATTACAGTACTTTTCGGGACACCGTTAATCTTAAAAATTGTAATTATTAGGATTTGCGAATTTTTTTTCTGCCATTTTTGTATTTCAAACAACGTTAAACAAATGACCAACAATAGTAAAACTATTCATATACCTAATGACATGCGGTAATTGCGATTCTTATCTGTGCAAGAACTTTTTAATTTTTGGTATGAAGACTTATGGGATATACCTTACTTTCAATTTTTCTAATTGATATCAGTTTTAATATATCTTAACATACCCCATAGTACCATTTATAAGATTTTATAACTAGTTCCAAGTTCGAAACTAAAGTACATTATACGTATCTGCGTGTACACACTAATGTTATGATGTTTCTTACTTTTGTACTTATTACGGATTTTAGTCTAAATAAGCATTCATGATATCTTTTAAAATTGGGTAAAAAATCAATTATTATGTTGGTTTTAGCGTACGCCGCTGTCATTTTTAACAACACGCCACAACTTGCAGTCTTCGTCGTATTATTTACACAGTTGTGCACGTAGGTGGCTCATGTTCATTGTTTTATTCCTTCTTTATTCATCAATTTTAGCAGTTTTATTCTTATGATTCAAAAACGTGAACAATTCGCAAACATGAACCCACCTTGGTTTATTTTGTTTACGTTATCGAGAGGTTACAGTATTTATAAATGTTAATTCGACTGTTTATATATTACAATTACTTCAGATAGACTAAAACATTTAAAGGAAAATGCAAATTGTATTTTACGATATGTCTGAGCTAGCCTAAATAATAATAACAGTTCCCTTTCACAGGCCATGATGATCCATAAGGTACAGCAGTGTAGGCTGCTATTACTCGATCCGTTCGGTACGCATGGGTGGTAAAGTGGCTAGCTTTACACACCGACTGCCTATTATTATCCTAGGAAACAATTTTCCAGGTACTCATTTTCAAAGGCAGTGGTCCTGGAAGCCTTAGATATTTTAAAAATTCCAAAGTATTATATTCCTGGGCTTTGAACCCAGGACTTCAAGATTGGTAGTCAAGTGCCATACCCACTGAGCTACCATGGCTTTGGGTATATTGGATATGCCAAAACATTTAAAGGAAAATGCAAATTGTATTTTACGATATATCTGAGGTAGCCTAAATAATACCAAACAAAAAGTTAATAATCATTTTATTACTTTTCAGGTAGTAAGATTTAGCAAAAAACTTTAAAATTCCTTTTAATATCTATACATTTAAAACATAAACATATAATTACCGCTTTCTCCCGCAAAAACACTACGGAATCGGAATTAAGAAAAATAATTTGAGCCTATTACATTTTAGTAGTTTTACTGTGATAATAAATAAATCAAACCTTCTATCTATGTTGGATTTTTAAAATGTATTTAATATTATTTATCTACGATCATACAAAAAGTGACTACGTTTTACACTGATTTTTGTATAAAAAGTTGACGTTTATTGAGCTAGTGTTATAAAATTTTTATTGCAAGCTAATGTAAACAAAAGATGTATGATGAATGATTTATTAATATTTTACAAACTGGTTGCTATACAATTTAGCACGTAAAAATCAAAGCACGCTGATATACATGGCATAAGTCACACATTTAAAAAATATTAATTAAAATGAATACTTTTTTAACTTTTAAGTAAAACGTAATGATCGTTGATAAAACGTTGTAAGGTACACATATAAAAAGTCTCTTCATTGCACTCATGTCTTTTAAAACACTCGCGCGTAGCGTGCTGGTGTCTAACCGTTATTAAATAATGACGTTTTGTACTTGTATCTTAAACATCTATTTTCTACAGCTGTCAAAAAATGATGACATTTTTTCATTAACATCCGTATGAAAAATGCCAGATTGGTTTTGTTTACTTAACAACGTGCACGAAATATTTTTTGCTTTAGAGCGAAAAATATTTCGTGCATTTATGCGGTTTATGCATATTTGAGCAATGTCGTTTCCGTAGCAACACGAAACTGTTCACTTTGCGCTAAAATAAAAATTTCCTTGTGTTATTTTTTATGATTTTTTCTACTTTTTTGGTTATCTCAATAACGCTAAAGGGTTTCAATCTTGACCACCAAAGTAGCATTTCGCACACTAAATACACAAATAACTATTGAAGTTTATTTAATATGAAAATCAGCCGAATACATATTAAAACTAGATTTCGGTATGGTCACGCTTGGACTTTTTTTGTATCTCCTGTCTTAACATTATAAATGCCACTGATTTTTGAAAAGAATGTTTAAATAAGACGAAAGACAATATCGCTATATTTTTTTGCAAAATAAAGTTTTTTGCATAATAAAGTTGCAACTATGGAAGATTTTATAGAAATGCTATAGTTTTTGGCATCTAGTGTTTACTACTCTGTAACCTCTAGCGTGGTCGAACTGGATTACAATTAATAAAACCTAGAGAATAAATTCCTGTAACCCCTACAAACTACCACTGAAATGTTAAATGTATATCGGTAGCCCCCTTTGGTTCCTGGGTAATGGATGGTAATCAGTTTCTCCAATACAAGTATTAATAATAACCAACATCAACTAACAATACATTTATTCAACAACTTACCAACTAATTGCACTTACAATAAAATTATTTTAAATTTTGATTTTAAATTACAAAACTTTCTTATATGCCAAAATGTTCCTTTCTTAGGAATAATGAAACCAGAACTGAACTGCGAAAGAAATTAACTTTACCAGCAAGGTTAAAGGAAATAACAATTGATAATTTCTTTTCCAATTAATTTTGAAGACTCATTGCTTTAATTTCATTGCACTAAGAATTACTAATCAATACTTTCTTCTACCAAAGTTTTCAGTTGCTGGCAAAATATTTGTTTCAAAGTTCATATTAGTCCATTTTGCTTAGCTATATTAAATTGGTCAATACCTAATAATTTATAATATCAGCATTAAGAAATATAATTATTTTCTTTCATAATATTTAACAATTATGTAGGACAAACTATTTTATGCTATCTAAACAATCTTCCTCAATCAATTTATTTTCTATATACTAATTTTAAATTTTAGATTTTTACTTAATAGTATCTAAATTGTTTTTGTGATCTATCTTATATAATATGTAATTTGAAGACTCCAAAGTCGAAATATTTGCTTTCATATTTGGCGTCTTGGTTACAACTCAATACTATTTAAAGTACTATACTGAGAAAAATAGATAGTTATAGTAAGTATACATATATTTAGCATCAATATATTTATACTTACTATAACTATCTATACAGGGTGTCATGAGTTAGAACGCATTAATTTTAAGGGGTGATAGAAGACATCAAAAGGAACAAAAAAATCTGAATAAATTTTTTTCTGCGTTAATAAGCTTTCGAATAATTTAGAAAAATCATTGCCATATCTGGCAGCCTTGCTTAAGTATAATCGCAGCTGGGTCTTGACCTTGTTTTAGAAAATCAAACAAACAAACTTATGATGAAAGCCGTTGTTTAAAAATAATAAACATCCCAAGCAGATTAGTCGAGTGACCTAATTCTACGAAAGTTTTAATCGGCACCGTAAACAAAATTTGTACGTTGTACGTTAAAATCACGCTGATTTATAAAAAACCAACTGTAAAAATAAGACAATCATTGATCTACATTTTGTATTTATTAATTTCCTGAATATTTTCAAGATTTCTTGACGTATTTGTTTTTTTAATAAAAAACTATATTATGTAAAGAAATTTGATTAAGGCACCTAATTACCATAAAATTAAAGATTTTTAATGTAGCCAGAACGAGATGTCAGCAAAACCCCTTAACCTAATTATCTAATTTAAATTAGATAAATCTTCTCTTTAAAAGATATTCTCTTACAAAACCATTAAAAACTGTTATTAGAAGAACAAAGCGCTTTATTGACAAATTATTATTTCAAAGTTCAACAAACTACGAACTCAGTATGATCTCACTGTAATAATAAAAGGGTATTATTTACACAGTTGCGGTCAGGCATTGTCCCAAATATTCTTTAAAAACTGCTTTTTTCAAGTTCAACAACACACAACAAACTACATCAGCATTTTGTGCGAATGTGGAGCAAATTTTATTACAAACTTTACAGGGTTGTCACGTTTCTTAATTGAGTAAAATGAATTTGTAATTGTAAAAAGAATTCAATTTTACGCGGAAACAACATACGATAGGATAAAACGTTATGAAGGTTTGTTGTTGTGATAGATGTGATGCATCTGCCGACAAAGCGCCATTATTAAAGTACTATTATTAACGCGGCAAAATGATGTTAAAGTTTCAAACTGTATTATTTCTTTCTGAAAAAGTAGTACGATCTAGAACAAAGTTGTGTAAGACTTTTTTGTTACTTTTGATGTCTTCTATCACCCCTTAAAATTAATGCATTCTAACGCCGGACACTCTGTATACTTACTATAACTATCTATATACTTACTATAACTATCTATTTTTCTCAGTGTATGGAACTATTCTGTTAGTATTATAACTGAATGCAAATTGGAATGTTTCTGTAGTTCCACTTTAATATCACATTTTTGTCATAATATAGAACATTGTTATTCTAAGGCAGCGATTATTGTCTAATGAATAATTAATTATTTTTGTGCTTCTTTAGAAATTCACCTATCGGTAGGTGAATTCTTTTTAAATAGTTTTTCACCTACCTCTTTACCGATTTGTTATATTAACTATCTATATAAAGCTTAAAGGAATTGTACTGTCTGATATAAAAAAAACAGATTTTCTCTCAAAGATATGTAAATATATTTTGTATACTGTACCTATTACAAAAATAATATATTATGCAAATATTTTATAGTATAACCAAAATAAACGATTATTAAAGATGACCAGACGTCCAGCTTTTGGCGGGACAGTCTCGCTTTTGTTTCACCTGTTCCGGAGCCCACAAAATCTTCAACTTTTTAATTAATTTTCTTCTAACTTCTAAATTGCAGTAAACTATATTTAGTATTGGTATCCAACGGATTTATATTTCTTTTCAAAAATTAGATATCATTTATCTTAATTTAATTTGACTGTGCCAATTATATAAATAAATACCGCACACTTTATTTGGGTTTAAATATAAACGATGAGTTAACATTAATTACAAGAAATAACCGTAGTTGCATCTATATAATGCCAATCACACTTATTATCAAACAAAATTAAAATCTGTAAAATAGGGGTAATTTTTAAAAAGACATGAAAAAAATGTATTTTTTACGCATTAATTTTAACGCGCCAAAAATACACCGAGAGGCACGTAACTATTACATTCAATTGAGCATCACTTTGGAATATTAATTGTGGCATCCAAAAAGGATTAGAGGCACTAATTTTCATATAAATTTCTATTCCAGTGCTACTTGGGCAAAAGCATCTGGCTACCGATAAACATAAAATATATGTAAATGTTGCTGTCTCTTCTTCTAAGTTACAAGATTTTTCCGTAAAAGTAATTTTGAAAAAGAAAAGCAGTTAGCGTTAGCTGAAGGACTGTTTGAATTTCATACTATTAATAAAATCAGTTTCTGGTCAATGGATTGCAGATCTAAAAATCATTCAAAAATTGTTCGAAAAGCTTACTTAATAAATTATTTATGGGGGAGGGCATCCCTAATGTACCGCTTTATCGATTCAGAAATCTGGCAGCCTTAGACTATTAGCATTTACAATTAACATAAAACCATTTTTTTGAATGAAGTCTGATCAATAACAACACATGTTAAAGGAAACAAAGTAAGCAATTGTTATATTTTGCTGATTTTGTCTGACAAATTTTACTGCATTCTAGTTTTGAAATGAGCATGTATGATTTGATTAATTTAAAAATATGTGATGATCCAAAATGATCAATGTATGTAGTTACGTTACAGAAATGTATTCGTGATTAGGTTTTGTTGTTGAATTAGGTTTAAGTTTTGGTAGGTGAAAAATGATTTAAAAAGAATTCACCTACCGAAAGGTGAATTTTTAAAGAAACACAAAGCACCTACCAGTAGGAACAATTTTTTTCAGAAATTCGTTACCTACCGGTAGGAACGTAATACACTCCCTTTATCTACTCTTCTTTTAACGACGGTAACTGTTTCCACCGTATTGGCTGCAGTTGATTGGCTTAAGTTCATCCCTTTTAACTTTTTAACCGTAACCATGGCATACTGCCAAATTTAGCAAAATAATCCAGTGTTAATCTTACTTTAGATACCGTCAGTGAATTACGAAAAGTTTCTAAAGCTAATGTATGTTTTACCATTTTTTTTAGCATTCAAAACATCTTTCTTTTTCATTTTATTTTGGACACCAATATCATACAGCAGCATTGACTATAGTGTAGGAACTCGTCAAATTAACAACCAGCAATATTAGTACATACCTTAGAAGAAATGCATTTTAAACTGCAAACTTTCTCACGGCTACACTCCTTTTGTTAAAGGATTTTCGGCAAACTTTGCCTCCGTATTTAAAAGGTACAATTACCACCTTTTTAATTATAAAAGAAGCCACAAATGTTACAACGACAAGTTGACTTTATGACGTACGATTTAAAAAGGGAAGACGTTTTTCATAAAGAGTCATTTACTTTTGGTTATTGAAAGCGTTCGCTGTAAATGTTCTGCTGCTCTTAATTCTTTTAATAGTGTTAAATATATATGTTGTTAATTTTATTGAATTCGTGTATTATTTAACCACCATACCCGACGAATAACCACTTAAACAACCACAATAGCAATCTAAACGAGCTATTGGATGTCCGTGATTGGGTCAAGTATTGTACGACTTGAAGTGGCTTTTAACTTTAGAGGTTATAGTTACATTTCGAACTATGCTGGCGTATGTTCTAAGCGCCGAATATCAAAGTTTTGAGGATATTGGGAATGTCTCAGACCTGGATTAGTTGTTAGTTGAAGTTATCAGCACCTACGTTAGTTTAATTCTGAACGCCGATAAGCTAGCTATTACCTATAGGTAATATATTATGCACATAAACCATTTTCATTTGGTGCTTCGTCACAGCACTGATTTTTCTCAACAGAGATTTAACATCGCATGATAGATTATGACCTTCGTTTTACTTTAATGAATTAATGCTATCGCTTGCTCCATGAAACACAAATGCTATCGCTTGCTCCATGAAACACAGAAATGCTATAAATTCATTTAACTCGTTTTTTCTAGAAAAGTATAAAAGTTGTAGTATAGGCTCTTACACTTCTAAAAGTTTTTGAACTTTGATGAACAATACAGTGCACAGAGGGCAGAAATAAAATCTAACAAGAAAAAATAATATTTTCAATGATAACCAAAATAGTGGTTTATTTATATTTTAGTGTTCTACCATAACCAACGTTGCCAGAAACCCAAACAAAAATAAAAAATAATTTCAATGAGTCCTTGCAATGGGGTTGTATTTTGGAGTTATTATTCATGTGGTTGTCGTACTCGCATAGACGTGTAATAAACGGTTCACAATTCCTTTTGTAACACAGTAGAAAAGTTATGAATTTTGTTGAAAATAATCCAAATATATAATTATGGGTTTGTATTTGTTAGTTTAAAAATTTTAAAATTTATAATAATACCTAATAATAACATAGAAGATGATTTATAAAGATGCAGCAATTACTGTGAAAAATTTTATACTTACATATTTAAGTAGAGATTTAAAAAATTATAAGTATGTATAAGTATTGTTCTAATAATATAATGTAACTATATACTTACAGTTTAATATGCAATCTTCTGTTTGTGAGCATGTTTGAGCTTTTTTAAGTAATTTCTGTTTTATATATGAAATGTATTTGGGTAAATTGTAATATTCATACAAACTTTGAATAACGAATTCAACGAATTTAACAAAGCTGAAAGCATCATAACAAACAGCATGATTGAAACCTTTTAGTAAAATGGAGACTATTTATAAATGAAATATTGGCAATTATTGTAAAAAGTTACAAGTACTGTTTTATTCCTTTAAAAATACCGACTTAAAAATATTTTCTAAGTTCTTTCTTAAATATTCAAATCTCTCATTGTAATATAAAATTCATGGCGAAGTGATTGAAAATTGAATTACGTACCTTGAATAACTCATGTCACCCTTATTAATTTTAGAACGTCTTATATACTTCTAAAAAGATTACAATAGAGATATTATAGAATACCTTTGCTGGAATAACATAAATTCTCTCACTTTTTCTAATAAGCTGCAGGTATAATGAAGAAAATAGATAAACTTCCCCTAACTAATATGAAGCATAACGCCATAAACTATTAATTGCACTTAATAAATAATGCTCTAACATTGTTATATCAACAATGTTACTTCATTGTAGTATAGGGCTTGCGCGCTCTTCCGTATCTTTCGCCCCAAAGTGTGCCAGTGGCGTATTTTTCAAGTTTCATTCAGTTAATTAACTGAATAATTATTAAGAAAAACCATATCGTACCATTCATTATTCTCCTAACTCGTTTTTACCGTTTTACGTATAAAAATGCTGAGAAACATTTTATTATACTCAGGGATAATATAATAAGTGGTACGCTTATTATCGATAATTTTTTTTAATGTTACGAATGCCAATCCCAACGACGAAAATACAACGAGTGCGAAGCACGAGTTGTATTTTCCAAAGAATGGGGCTGGCATGAGTTGACATTTGTAAAAAAATTATCGATTCTTAAGCGTACCACGAATTATATTTAGAAAGAGAATATAATAAATTAAAATGAGGACCACAAATGCACATTTAAGAGAAAAAGCTTTATTTAATTAAGTACATAATATTCCTCTTTTAAATCAACGCAACTCATCACAACTAAAATTTTGAATATTGAATGTACAGTTTTCAAAAAGAACGCGCGGACCATTTTTTGCGATAGATGTTTTATTGCGGATTGTATTTAAAGGAACACTATTGTTTATTGCGGAATTAATGCCACTCATTGATGTTTCACCCCAACGAGTCATTGCGCGTAACACACTTAAAAAATGTATCTGACGTTTCTAAATTATTTTATTTGACAAGTGAAACAAACGCAAGTTAACTAATACCTAATCGATAATAATTGTTAGTCGCTTATTGTCACTACGGTACAAGGTCCTATTGGTCAATATTTTAAATTTAAGGAGCAACGATTGGCTCATTATTCAATGTATTCTCTGTAAAATATAGACAATGTCAAGTTTTCTAAGACTGAATGGTAACTTCAGTTTCTCTATACATACAAGCATTGACTGACATCTTTGGATTATCATGCACGTAATTTTGTACCATTTAAGCAGCATAAATGGTATGGGTTAGCCCCACAATTTTGCACTGTACTAGTATAATGAATTTCTGAAAAAACTGTATTGAAGATAATATAAAAAAGGTTATTCACATGCGAGCAAAATGAAATACAAATAAAAACTTAAGTTTGAGCTAATCTTAAAAAAGTTTGTCATCTTTGGAATTACCTATTTACAGCGCGACGAGTGTACATTATAAAAATGATATATTTGTCCTAGATAAAATTGATCTTATTAAAAGATTTATATGAGAGCATTAAACTTTGCTATTGTTTTTAGTCACTATCGAATTCTGACTTTTTCCATTAAATGGTAGGCAATATAAATAATTTTATTTTTAATCAAAGTTAAAAATATATGTTTGAACTTCTTCTGAAAAATGTCGTTTTATGTCTGCACGAAAATGGGGGAAAATTATAGGTTTCAATGGAAAAGCCATTCAAAAGCGACAGTTTTTAAAAATTGCTATTATTATCGCGTGCTATTACAACGTGACACGGCCAATATATAAATTTAGTTTCAATTATATATTTTTTCCTATGACAAAAAAGTTTATAATTTTATTAAGCTGCGCAGACTTCGTGTGCCGTGCGATTCTACATCTGGTTTGCGGTTTCTGCGATTCTTATGTATTTCCGGGCAAATGTCCTACGGAGTAGTCGTGCCTGTCCCCTGCAGCAGGGATTTCGATTTGTTTCCATTTGCGTGTCGCAATGTCGTGAAAGCACCCCTGTAAAAAATATGTTAATGGTTCTTTGAAGTAGTAAACCATATAGTTGCGAACAAACTAAACTTAAAGAAACGTTACTGCGTTATCGCCTTCTCATTTTGAATTTATTCAAGATTTGCAAGTACACTTGTATAATTATATGCAGTGATATTTATCGTGATGTCCTGGAGCTTAAAACTTCAACGAAGAGCTAATTGTTAATGTGAAGAAAATGCCTTTAGAATTAAATACCACTTCAAGATGGGAGTCCAGCCGAAAGTCACTGTTTGTCAAGACGGTATGGAGAGAGGGACAGCGTCATGTAATTCTTTTTGAGACGGATCCTTTAACGGAATATCTCAGATTATCTCCAAAAAGATCTTCCAGAGTAACTTCCAGCGTTAGTAAAGATAGTACAAGAAGTTCTCTTAAATCGCCCATCGAAACTTGTGATTTTCATGTATCTTCAGTGAAACTTTTACTTGAAGGTATCCGCAATTTCAAAAAAGATCCAATGAGTAGTCGTTCGTTACCTAAAACACCTACATCTAGCAACAAAGCGGAAGAAACTCTTTCTATTGATGTCATACCAAATGATAAGGTAAAATTTAAAAACATAAATAATGATGTTTTCATAACTACGAATGGAAATCACAATCAACGACCTAACACGTCCAATTTATTAAAAGCTGTCAAAATTTCTCTTGTGCCTAACATTGATGACATTAATTATCGACAAGAATGCGACAATAATGACTACCTCGACAACCATTACGAAACTCCCAATTTATTAACACCTCATCGCCATAACAGTGTGGACACCAATTTTAGCGATCAATATAATTCTTTAAGCGATCGTGTTTTGATGTGGTTGGATTTGGCGACACAAAATAACGAAAATTCCGAGAAAACTCGAGATAATGAACACTTTAGAAATATTGACTTTGAAGTACCTATCATGAGAAACAGAATAGTTACGGCACACACTTGTTTGAATTTGCGAAAACAGCACTCATATAATTATCCAAGAATGTTTAATAGATCTCGGTCGTATGATTATCATGAAACTAAAACTCATTTGGATGAATGGTCAGGAAGGCAAGACTTCCCGTATTTAAAAACTACTGAGATACCTAATTATACTACATTGAAAATAAGCAATATTGAAGACAGTTCAGTTTCGTTCGAGGGTGAAAAAGTTGGTTCATCTACACCTAAAATCTCATCTCGCCAAGAAGAACCTCGTTTAACAGTTAGTTTTGCAACTGAAAATCGTAGCCATACTATTTCAAGGCAAAGAACTGAGATATTTAAAAGACAATTGCATATTTTTATGCCTAACATTCCTAAAAAGAGTGATGATTGTGATAGTAATTTAAGTAGCAAAAGTAGAAGCAGCTCTCTTATTAAAAGCTCTTCCTTGTAAATTAGTTTTTTATATTACATATTCAGTTTGCTTGGATTTGATTTATTTCGTAAAGACTTTTTATGTACTTAAATGGAAATTACGTCCATATATGTACAGCATGAACAAAATCAATTAAATTCTTAAATGTTATATTTTATTCTTCTATAATAAAACAAACTATGTACTTACTTATTTAGGTTAATTGCAAAAAAAGTACAATAAAAAGAAAAGAAAAGGTAAACAGCGATGCTCTACTTTTATGAAAGCCAATAGCGATGAGAGAAAGAGGAATGTCACGCGATGGGAAATTTTAGAAAAAAGAAAGATTTTATAAAAAATAGAATGTAAAAGCGCTATTGCTTAAAATGTTCAGAAAAATTGTTAATACTCTTCGTGCTATGGAAATTCTCAGTAATTTCTCATAATTTGTAAAACGCTCTAGATTTCACGCAATAGACTAATTTATATTTGTGTATTCTTAAATAAAGTTATACCTACGTAAAGTTTTCAGAGACTCTGAAACAACTCAAAATTGTAGCGTGCCGTTTGAAATTGCGTAACAAAATTACTTGTTTAAAAAAAATATACAGAAGAAAAATGTCTCAATCTTCATTATTAATGTTGCAAAGAGAATAAATTATGATAGCACGCTTTAATGTTAATGGATTTAGTAAATTGAAGTAACAAATTAACTTTCCACTGTATAGAAAACCTTCGGATTATTTTGGTTTTTGCGTGTCTAAAAGCTATTGAAATTAAATGCGTGTGAACAGTGTTTACAAAACTCATTCAATTTAACTTTGCTAAATTAGAATAAAGTAAGATTATCGCAAATTCAATCTACTAAAATGCATAAGTGCTACATACTGAAACTGATTGCATTGGTGATGGGATTTGGTACTTCAGTTTTAGATTATTTCCACGCCTGCTATTAAATACCTAAATTAAATGTTTAAAATGGTGTTAACTACATTTTCACATGTTTTGTTGTATGCACTTAACTTGAGTGCATTGTATTATTACCAAATAGCACGCATATTATCAACATAAATTCACAATGTGCCAAGTCACGCTTGGTGTAAAATAAATCTATGTAGGAATAACTTAAGACTAATTGCCTCACTTCGACTTAATAATGCATGCATACAATGCGAAACGGCTCTGGCTAGATATAAAAAGAAACATGTCGCTAAGTTTAGGTCACCCCTAGTCAACAAGTCGTCAGAAATCTAAGCCTCGAAAATCGGTAAATGGTTTGAATTTTTTAATATTTGAAGAATTCTTGCTTTCAAATCTAATATTAAATCTTATACTATTTTCCAAATATTAAGAAAAAAATTGCAGTAATTCGATAAATTTGCGACATTTAAACACTGACATTTTCTAAGAAAGCATAAGCAATATAATGATCATCTCTGCGAAGTAGTGAGTATATTCTTGTGCGATGCAATAGTACAATATTATTATACTACTTTTACAAATCAAATTCAAAAGTTTGCTAGTTTCAGTCTTCTCGAGAGAAACGACTAACCTTTTCCTTCCGTGGGTGTTTCCCTTCGTGTTCGCATGGAAGATGAAGGGGGTACTCCCTCGAGGTATCAAAACAAAACATGAATGAAAGAAAGAATGATATGTGACACTTTAATTCAAACGCATCTAACCTTTAGGAGACCGTAGATCACTCAAACAAAAATTGGCTGTTCATGGGCCTTCTCCCAACCCCCTCTCTCACGAGCCTCACTATAAACAAGTATAATTGAATTTTAAATATTTAGGAGACATCTATAAGGTGTCATACTTACATTTATACATCGATTATTATGTATTACGTCCAGGAAAATTAGACCTGCGGCTTTCTTGAGGTTGTAAACAAGCGCGCAAGTCCTGATGCATATCGCGACTGCAAACTTTTTTAAAAGGGAGCGAAGGGGAAGAAATTTACTTTCTTCTAATTATCCCAAAAACTAACGTTTTCGGAAAACGTGGCTATTATGAAAATTGTTGTTCGTAAAATGTGCTACAAGAAACCGTTTTCGAGAAAAATTAGTGCCAATTTCGAAACATTGCACTTCTGCGAAAAATGTGATCCTATACACAATCCACACCACCAAGGAGGTAGAGTAATAGGCACGTTTTCTTATGTAGCATTCTTAGTAGGCCTAATCACATGTTATTTGAAATGTTATTCTAGTTCCTCCGTTGTAAGTTATTTTCAACTTCCTCGTGATTTCCCTCCATCTTCTCGTCTTCTGCCTCGAAAGCTACGATCAATATCTTAATATTTATGATCAATAAGCATCAATGTTGTTGCTTTCATGAATTTCAGGTGAAACATTCAGGCAAGACTGACCATAGCAGTGATCACATACTGCAGGACAGTGACGTCGTCTCCATTGTTCTGCTGAATGCGGTTGCAGGTTAGTTGGTACCTTCTTGCAAGCCTTTTGTATAGTTACAGAAAATACGATTGAGGAATACTTGTCTAACCATTTTTGAACCAGTAGATAAACGTTACATAAATGCTGTTAGGCAGCACTGGATGTAGGGGGAGCTTTGATAAATTAACAGGTTTATTATAGGTTATCGATTGTATGAATGAATTACGTATATCTAAAAGAATCAATGTCTGATTACGCTGAACATTATACATCATGGTCAATAGGATTCGTATTCCATTATTAATAATTGATTCTCGAGAACCACGTGGTATTTTGAAAAAGTTTGCGCAATCTCGTAAATCCTTTCGATTTTGCAACGATTTTGACGACTTTTTTGCACCCGCTAACGACATGTAGAAATAAAATATGATCTTTACTGTTTTCAAAAGAATCACAACTTTTAGATGAATAACTATAGTGTTGATTGGATTTTTCCTTTGCCTGGTTTCTTAAAATAAATATCTTTTTCAACTGAAGTTCAAGTAACTAATAGTGCTAATAAATCAACTTGTTCACCGACGACGGTTTTATTTACATTGAAGTGCTCCAATACCGTCTTTATGATAACTACATCGGTATCTTTGTTAAGTTACGGGTTTCCGAAAATAAGAAACGAAAGCAAAATGAAGCCCGTTCCTTGCAACGAAAATAAGTGGACTGTATTTCGAAATTAATATATGCGAGTTTCTAAATGGATCAATACTATAGGTAGATAAAACCCAACAAAGGGACTTACCTTGATTTAAAACGGCTCGTTATCCTCGTATATGGTTTTTCCCAGAATTTCTAATATTAGGGATCCCTAAATGTGGTCGAAAAGTAACACAAGAAGTTCCCGCCGTCCCCTGGTTATACGCTTTCTACCTGGTCCAAAATTCTTAATCCATTTATAAATCACATACCAAACAATATGAAACACTAATTATGAATGAATCATGTGCAGTTTAAAATTACTTAAACTGCTAGTAACACAAATGTGGAATTTGTGTTATACCATCTGTAAGTCGGCTGCAGCCGCATGTTGGGCCTGCGTAATGGTAATGATCGCCTCTCTCTCCCGCGCAAGCTTCATTGCTTCTGGAACCTGGTTCGCTAGATAATGGGTAGTAGAAATTATTATTATTATAACCTCAGAATTAAGCTACATTTTTATTCAAGTTTTTTTTATTAAACTTATAATATTTTCTAATCTTAAAATTTCTTATTTTGCATTATGCTACCAGTATTTGAATAATAAAAATCTTGAAGCTTTTCCACCTGTAACTGAAAGAGGGACAAGGGTGGCTGGCCACCTTGGCTTTTCTTTGTAGCTGCCCTTCTGAAAAAATGTATCACTGATAGTCTGCAATCTATGGTCTGAAGTCTAAGTTCATGCTATATTTTCTAAAGTCTATGCCATAGACTATATACATGCAAACTCTACACCATAGACTCTATGGTATATAGGTGTTTCTCCCGAAATCCACAATTTGCATGTGAAAAATTCTTGGAGAAGAAAGATCTTTAAATCTGTTTTTCTAAGAAAGAGTATGATTAATTTATGTATAAAAAACATACTGCTGATTAGTAGAGCTTAATCTGTATCCACGTCAGTGGCGTAACTACGTAAGATTGCGCGCCCCTGCGAGACCTACGTTTGCGCACCTTATGTACAGAGTGTAATAAAAGTATAAAATAATGGCTGTAACTTTTTATTTGAATAGTTACAAACAAATGTTAAATACAGCAGCAGATTGTTTTACAAGTTAAGAAAAGTGAGATTTTTCCAGCGAGTGTAAATGTTTAATTCACAAAGTAAACGTTAAACACAAAGTAAATGTTTATTTTACACGAGCATGGAAAAATCACTTTTTCTAACGCGTAGAAAAATACTTGGCGAAAAATAAGCAAATCTTAAAAAAATAAATATTTAAAAATTATTTCTAAAATAATTTTAGTCAATATACGTAACGTTTATCACGACAACAACTGGGTAAGTGGTTGCTAACTAGAAAAGTGTTGTAAACCAGTAAAAAGTACTGTTTTCTAACAAAGTGACTCTTGCCCATTAAGTACACGGAAAAAGTTTTTTAGTTTATTCCGATAGATATTGTGACGTTTTTGATTCGTTCGTATCTTCTTTGGTTGTGTTGCTATAGTAACTAACTTTGTTTTTTTAAATGGCACCCCTATCTTTTTCTTGATTTCCGAAACAGTTTATTTTTTTCTATTTAAACTATTAGAAAAAATATTTTAAGAAAAAAAACGCCAGAATGAATCAATTTATAATGAGAACTGGCTTGTAGTAAAATTAATCTAGTAATAAGGCTTGAGATCGAAATTAACAACTGAAACTGTAACAAACAAACAAACGCAAATGTATAAGCTAGTACACCATTGTTACTCTATTAATTACAAAGTATTACCTATAAATTATAACGAATTATTAAAATTAATTAGGTACCATTATTAAGTTATTGTTACAAAGTTACTTGAACTTATTGTGAAGAATTGAGAAGCAACGCATTGACACTTTAATGAGGATTCAAAGTGAAGTATGCAATTTAATTAATTAAAACTACCCAGATACTCCTGTTTATCAAGGCGCGATATCTCAACTAGTTAAAAAAAATCGTAAAACTGGCGATAGTGGTGTTAAATATATACAAAAAATTGGTAGGCGCAAATCCGCAACAAGTGCCGATAAAACGTTGGTTGTTTTATTAACAATCGAAGAAGCGCCAAAGGTTTCTACAAGAGAAGCAGCAAAAAATTTAAAAATTAGTCATACATCTTTTCATCAGAAAATTTTAAATAAAGCAAAATTACGTCTCTATTACATACTCAGTTAACCCGCGAACTAAATGAAGACGATTTTGACAGAAGGATGGAATTTTGTGTGAAGATGATGAAAACATTTTGCTTCTTAAAATTGTGTTTTGCTTGAAGTGACATTTATGCTGAACAATGCGATAAATTGACGAAATTGCTGGTATTGGTCGAACGCAAATCCACACTGGGTGGAAGGACACACAATATTCGCAAAAAGTCAGTGCATGGACAGGCATTATAGGAACACATATCGTAGAACCTTTTTTTCTTGATGAAACTCTTACCACTAATGGATACCTTGAGTTACTTCGAAATCATGTTATACTCACAATTACTGCAATATTTCCCGGTGAATATGCAGGTATTGACAGAAGGATTATCTTCCAACAAGACGGAGCATCCCACCTTGCACTTGCCCCCCCCTGGAAGTTGAACAATTTGATTTTATTGAAAATTTTGTATATGACTTGCCCCCCCCCTAGGATGTCGTTTATTCTAGGCTTGCCCCCCCCCCCGGACAAATTTCTGCGGGCGCCTATGGTTAGAGCGTACTTGAATAACATGGATGGATGGATAGATGGATCGGTAAAAGGAAACCTATGGAGTGGCCTGCCCTATCTCCAAACTTGTCAACACTAGATCTTTTCCGTGTGGAGTCACGTAAAGAATAACGTATACAAAGGGATACAACGTAATTTAGGTGATTTGAAGGATCGAATAGCTGCTGAAATGCGCAGAATACCAGAAGACAGAATAGCTAATAGCTATAATAAATTAGGTCATAAATTGGTATAAATACCAATTAGGTCATTGTGCATTGCAGTCAATGCAGCTCAATTTGAAAATTTCATTTCATTTTTTCTAAAATATTTATTTCTAATTTTTTTCATTATGATAAACTATACTCTAACAAACAAATGAAGGATCTAGGTCGCCGAAATCACAAGGGCTAACTTGCATACCGTATTGCGAATCACGCGGGCAACGTACGTCACTGACCGTTTTAACAGCTTAATAATATCAGTGTTGCTTAAAATCTGATCTTAGATTTTATATGTTTACCATGTGGTAAAGATCCTTCATTTGTTTGTTAGAGTATAGCGTTAATAAACAGGGAATAATAACACTTTTCAAATATACAAAATGCATCAGGATAAACGAAAAAACTTTTGTATTTAAAATTTAACATTTGTTTGTAACTCCTGAAATTAAAGAGTTACAGCCATTATTTGATACTTTTTTACACTCTGTGACTTTGTATACAATTATACTTACCTAGGTAACTTTTGCTTAAAAATAAAATTTGCAATAATTAATAATAATCATCCATTGCCACAGAATAGTCCATAGAATGTTTTTTTACTTCCAATGATTCTTTTAACATACATACATTTCCCTACGAAATAGAATTTCACGAAAGCAGCGCCCTTGGAAGGGTTGCGCCCCCCCGCGTCGCAGGGTCTGCGGGGGCGGTAGTTACGCCACTGATCCACGTAAATGATCCAAATGTCATGCAAATGACAGAAAATATTACATTTAATAGAAAAACTGACATTTCTAATATGCAGCGGTCGTATTCGGTCACTATTTTACATAAAAGTACATATTTTTTACCCTAGTGCATAAAAGTACATATTTTTAGCATTTAGTCGCTAAAAGTACGTATTTTGTTAGCAAGTTTTAAATTCCACTATTTTACAACCGCGATTGTAAAACGCAAGCTATTTTGGACGAAACTTAGTAGGAAAATAAATGCAAATTGCGCCTTGTCGTGCAGGTAATAAGAACCATTATTGTTTAGCGTAGCGCGCTATTAGCAATTTAGAATGTACTATTGAGAAGGGTATATTATATTGCCTGATAAACTTCAACCGTAAACACAAAAATGCATCATCTTCGTAACCACGGGATTTGAACTCAAGTCTTCTGCGTCACAAACTCGATTGCTAACCCACTGAGCTACAAAGGCGTTTAAACAGTTCGTAAACATATATGGAATAAAAAAATCGAATTAAAATTGAATGGAACAGTTGTGGACAAAGTATAGTATTCGACTCGCATATAATGGCGAGTATTGCTCGGCCGATTCTAATAAACTTAAACTTCGCCCTAGATTAATAGCCATCATTATATGCTTGTTGAATAATATACTTTTTTTTATAAACTACATACATATTTGGTACATATTTAAAAAAAGAAGTCGCTAAAAAGTACATATTTTAAGAAAATCTAGTGACTATTTACATATTTTTTCAATTAACTCTGCTACGACCGCTGAATATGATAATGATAAAAAATGGTTGATAACAAGTAAAATAAAAATTAGTAATTTTTATTTTATGTGATATGACAGCAGGTATAGTGTGCCTTTCCTAAAAGTAATGGAGCCCCTTTTAAAATTCCACTCTGGCTAGGGCCTGATTTTCCATTAAGTTCCAACACAAAAACAAAATAATACATAAAATACCATCACTTGGATTTCTTCTGCTCCCAAGAGCTCTGTTCTAAATTGTAATTCTGTTATGGTTTGGAAAAAAATCCAAAACTTTAGGCATATAATAACATTAAAAACAATATATTTTTACAAATTGATTGTAATGTGTGTGGAAGTTTGTCTTCCTATTCTAAAAATTTAAAGTGGCCTGCTCTATCTATGGCATCACATGATTAAGATTTAGAGCAGTGGCGGTGGATGCATAGTCAAACTCTAGCCACACGACAAACTGGTATATTGCTGTCATGCTAGTACGCACACATTAAAGCAGTATATCACCATGTGTTGCACTGCGATGGCCCCGGGTTTGACATATGCACCCACCGCTACTGATTTAGAGTACCACCATTTTAATAATTTTATAGAACATAATAGTAATTACGTAAACCAACACTTTTTTATCTAGAATAGTGCTTTTAATTGTTCAACTACTTGTCACCTTTTTTAGAAGGAATTAGTGGTAAGTGGTAAATGAAGATGAGAAACATTTCTAAGTGATTCCAATCTATAGTTGGATCACTATGATATTAAACTATTTAATGCTTAATGAAAAACAAAAGCAGAAGATCATATCATTACTTCATCATTTTCTAATCTGATTTCAGGAATGGTTGCACGAACTTAAAACAGTAGCTCCTAGTGCGGCTAGCGAAAAACTAGAACAACTTTTATCTGCAGCTTTTGCTCTGATAAGTCGAGAAAGTGCAAATGTTGGTCTTCCAGATTTTCCTGTAGACAATCTAGTCTTATCTGCAAAAGTCTTGGTGAGTTTCTTTTAATAAGATAGTTAATTTACATTTACTAAATATTTTTGTACATATTCATTTACAATTGATACCAAAAGTTAGTAACCAAATATAGTCAAGGATAATTTGCTTCTTCACAGTTGACATAAGTATAACAGTTTTATATTTGACTTCTCCAGATACATTTTTCAGTAATACTATGCAGAACCAAATTATGCTAAAGTATATTTAGTTGCTAATAACTTTTGGTATCATTTTTTATATTAGTATTACACAATTTTGTTGTAAACGAACAGAAGAGAAGTTAGAAGTTTTGTTTGTTTGCTTGGAGCAGTAGTGGAGCAGAGCATGTCTGCTGGCATCATCAGAGTAATTTAAGAGCTTCTTAGAGCTGGCTTTAAAGATATGACCTTCGTTTTTCTATGAGTCGTAAAAGTTGTTTATCTGCTTTGTTAAGTGAATAGGAACATATTGAAGTGCAGAAAGTTTTGGAAATTTAAAGATTAATTATTTGAATTAAATCATTTGTCAAATTTTTAATTTTACTCTTCATTATTTTAAAGTTACATCAAAAAGGTGCGAGGTAAGCGCCATAAATTCGGCCTAATATAGAAAAAATAAACTTGGTAAAATATAATAATTTTTATTTTTCAATATAATCTCTCCTAATGTCAATATACACAGAGAAAAATGTATTTAAATTTCATCAACAATTGTGTGGTATTGTAAAACAAATTGGTCTTAAAAAAGTGACAGGGACAATTTGTGTAGAATTATAAAACAAGATTGTGTCATTTAGTTTGTCAAGATTTTTTAAATAATGTTTTCAATTTTTTGTAAGGATGTGTATAAAATCAAATATAACATTTTGTGGAAGTCAATAGTAATTTGGTAGAATCAAATGAATAGTTGTCTATAAGTTTCCATAACAAATTATTGTGTTACTTATTAAAACAGAATGTGTAATGTTGTTGCATACAATTTTATACAAAATTGTACAATTGTTGCGCTAGATGTGCCACAATTGCTTAATAATATTTAACACAATTACTTGTTCACATGTATACAAATTGTGCAATACTCTGGCACAAATATTCTATACAGAAGGTTAGGTATCACAAATAAAATATATATTTTTACATATATTAAAATATATGTAACTAATATGTATATAACTATACAATGTATAGTTTATACAGGTATAGCACTAAAATTCCCTTTTGCTGTCGCCTGCTTATATATAAATCTCGAATTTACATTAATAGCGACAACACGGCCTACTAGATTAATATAAGCTTCGCTTATATACGGCTGTCTCATTTCCAGTTTTTTCATGGTTGAAATTAGGATCCAAAAATTACAGATTCGTACGTTAAGTAGCACCCACTGTCGGTCATTTTGCAACAAAGATGGTTTGTAGTCAGACTGCAGTAATTAATTTTTAGGTTATACGTCATGTCAGTCGTTGTCATTTCCTTTAGAAAATTTAGAAAATTATACTAAGTTAACGCAATGTTTACTAATGCCCCAATTCTTAGACTAGAAACACTTAATAACTACATGATAGCCACAGTATAAGTAAGTAAAATTTCATATTTCGCAAATTACAAATGCTTTTTTAGGTTTTGTAGCACCTGAATTACCACAGCATCACACAGCATATGATGTAAACACATAATGTCAATGCACGATCTACGAACTGAAGCTATGCTTAGAAGTATTAGAAGTAGGTATTCATGGAATGATGAATTGTCACTGTAGCAGTACTGCAGTCATTACTAAAAATAAATATTTTTAGGCATAAGAGCTGATGAAATCTACTTAAGTTTTAAGACCAATCGTTTCAGTAAAATAAATATAAAACTGACCAAATTTGTCTCGTAAGGCATTACCTTTACATAGAACTTGGTTCTATGATTGGTTATATGATATAAATCAAAAGCGATATCGGAGAAAATATTTAGAAATTTTGAAGGGCTTAACCGCCCTTAGGATAACGATAATTAAATGACGATTTTCGTGTCATATTTTAACTGATTTTATAGTAAGAAGGTAGAGGGAGTGTTCCAGGAAGAAGATGGAGTTTGAGACTTTTCTGAACTGAATGCATGATCTAAACGGTATAGAATCAAGTCAATACTATTAAACTTCTAAACACATTAAAAACAGACGTATAAAGGCTTTTGAGTTGTGGTGCTATAGAAAAATGCTAAGGCGAGATGGATTGACCGAATATCGAGCAATGAAATACTGGAAAAAGTGCAAGAAGAAAGATAGTTAATGAAGAAGACCACGAGAAGCAGAGATATATTAATATGACATACTTTAAGACATTCAGGTATTATCTAAAATTAATAATAGAAACATGATCGAAGGAAAGAATACCCTAGCTAGACCTAGACTGCAATTTATACTCCAAATAAAAGAAGACTTAGGCTGCTCCAGCTATAGAGAATTGACTATAGAGAAAACTGTCAGTCTTTTCTCTATAGTCAATTCTCTATACCGGAAAAAATACCATAAAAATAGGTGTATTTGTAAAGTGGTTGTTAAAGTATGTTTTTTAGTTTTAATGTAACTTTTTTAATAGTTTACCAATTTTATTTGAGGAATGGCAGCCTTTTTTTATAAAAATAAAGACATCGAAAGTATAATAAATTAAAATAATAAACAAAATTTAGTGTAACGTTTTGTAATGTAATATAATGTATTTACCTATTGTTTTTTAATGCATAATCTAATATTTGATCGTTGTTAACAAATTTCTTATTAGTAATTACTGTTAATCGAATAAACGCTCTTTAATCGGAGGCAGTTTGACACAATTGACATAAAGTCTAACCTAAAAATTAACGATTGAGCTCTGACTTCAAATATCTTTGTTGTAAAATTACCGCTAGTGGGCGCCATTTAACGTACGAATCTGTAATAATTTTCAACAATGAAAAAACTGGAAATGAGACGGCCGTATATAAGCAAAGCTTATATGAATCTAGTAGGCCGTGAGCGACAATTACAAGTGGTGACATCTATAAGATGTCATCCATAAACTTTGCGAAACACAATAATTAGTAGCAAGCAGTTTGAACACTGGATTATGATTTCATTCAAGCAAAATATTGTATTTTTCTAAACATTTTTTACAATTATACTTCAACATAATATGCTAGCTTACCCTCTACAACATTGTTCCAAAGAATGCAGAACTAAATCTGACTGTGTTAAATAATTGTCGTACGTTCCTGTTAGACAATTCAGTAACGAAAACCTACACAACGCTGGACAATACGATTCTACAATTATAATATAAATTTCTCCAACACCGTTTTGAATAATATTGTGCAAAGCTCTTATGAAGTATTTCTCTCTGTGTACTTATTACAACGTGAAATTAATAATTCAATGCCCTTGTAAAAATAATCTGGAGTTTTTCCTTCAAAATGTTCAATTACAGCTGCTTGCAACTCGTTCTCGTCCTTAAAACGACGTCCGACGTCCGAAATTGGAAAATAAATAATAGTCACTAGGAGCCATATCCGGACTGTACGGTGGATGATTCAATTCTTCAAAGCCGCATTCGCGAATGGCAGCTTGTGAAATTGCGGCAGTATGAACGAGTGCATTATCGTGTAGTAATCGAACACCTCTTGTCAATTCCTCCTCGACGTTTTTCACGAATATTGCTTCTCAATTTATGCAATAACGACGCATAATATGTACTGTTAACAGTTGTATTGCGTTCTTTCAAAGCAATCAGTAAAATGCCGTCACAATCCCAGAATATTGTTGCCATAACTTTCTTTGTCGATTGAACGACTTTCGCCTTTTTTGGGACGAGGTTCATCGGGTCGCCGCCATTCCATCGATTCCCTTTTTGATAGAGGATCTTAATACAGAACCATTGTTTCATCTCTAGTAACAATGGACTCCAAAATCGGCTTTGGGTCGTCTCCACCAACAGCAGAAAGAAGACGCGGTAACCATCTGGTACCAAATGGTCATGAAGAATTCGGCGAACACTTGTTTCTGAAATGTCAGACATCACTGTTAACTCCTTAACTTTCAAACGGCGATCTTTTAATACCATTTCTTCAATGATTGCAACTTTTTGAGGTGTTACCGTTTCAATTGACCGACCGGTGCGCTCATGATCTTCAAGAGATTCTTCCCCCAAACGGAAACATTTTGACCACTTTTTTACAGTGGAATATGAAGGAGATAAATCACCATAAACGCCGTCTAAACGTTGTTTGACTTGATTAGTTGTGTGCCCTTCTTTTGTTAAAAATGTAATGACCGCGCGGTACTCAATTTTCGTTAGCTGCGATATTTTCATGCACTCGTCACGATGCTTGAGTGGCTACTAAAATCTATTACGCTTCTAGCCGTAATATACTGGGGAAATAAATGATTTTCATCAAGTTAACATTGCATTCCCCATGTAAAAGCACGACGTGCCGCTCTACGAAAATAGAGAAGGCAGTACCATAACCTCAAAATATACAATTCTATGAATTGTTTGACAGATTGATTTCATTTATTGACAGAACTAATTTAGTACTAAATCAAAAAGAGTAGAGCGGTACAGAAAAATTTACATGTGAAAAAATTCCAAAGGGAACTTGATGAAAATCATTTATTTCCATGCTGTATATAGTGTAGGCCTCTTACATGTTCAACTATGACGCAACCGAGTTTGAACATGTTGGCACCTGTAGAAGCCTGCCGGGCCGAGAATTTATGGCGCTTACCTCGTATCTATTATATTTAATCAATTTGTACATGTACAGTTGCGATCATTCGCTAAGGAACGACGAAAAAATCATGACAGCCAATTTTTCAAATTTTTGTACAATGTAAATGTTAGTTTATTACATAGTAATCAAAAACATTTCATGTTTGAATATTATAATTGCCCAGTTCATAAATTAGGGCGAATTACAGCGTACATTGTACAAAAAACTGAAAAATCGACTATCACTATTTTTCCATCGTTCCTTAGCGAATGATCGCAACTGTACATATTTGCTCGTAACTGGTTGAACATCAGAACTGAAGCAAAAAGATCCGGCTCTCAGTAGCTAAACAAACAAGACACATAATCGTGCTCTTGCATACAAACAAACCTATTGTTTCATAAGTATTCAAACTGAATAACTAACAAGAGAAGACTGTCAGATGATAATCATCATTGACATCAATTGCGCTGAAACCCAGAGGTCGGGCTATAGCCAGCCATTTGACTCGTTAATTTATACGGCTGACAGCAAGGGGATTATCATTTTTTTCACTTACTTCACTGGGGCATTCGCAGAAATGAATTATATTGAATTTGTATATTGCATATGTTTGGTTTTGATTCAATGGTTGTCACCTAATGGTCTTCTCTGTAAATCCGTTATTGACCTATTCTATGTTAAACCCCACTATATTAACTTTAGATAGAAATTGAGATAGAAAATGTACTTATTTTATTAATAAAACTTATTTAATTTCAAAACTGTCTTGTAACAAAAAGTTTCAAAGTTGTATTTAAAGTATTTTGCGTCTTTTACAATTGTGTTGTTCAAATTACATTTGAAAGACGCTGTCATGTACATAGTGGGGCACATATAAATTAGTAGAAGTATGTATTGCTACTGATAATTGTTTACTAAATCTTGTAGGAACAAAGTCCATCTTTATCCCCTCATAATATCTTGTATCGACTTTATCCATATAGGTCATTCTTAAAGGATGGTATTTCTTCAGTGGAAATGCTTCTCAAGAAATTTAATATAAGTGCTGATGAATATGATAGAACTTTAACATCTTATATTAGTAATAAAGTTGGCGATTATTTTAAAAGAAATACTTTACCTACACATAATCAAGATATTTATATTGAAAATGACTATCAAAATAACCTTATTCAAGAAATGATGCAGACGGCTACAGTAACTGATTTTTGTTTAATTGGCCCAAGAGGTTGTGGAAAGAATATTTTAATATCAAAACTGGCAGAAATATTAGGGAAAGATACAGAATCTATTATTTTGTATCAAGATATGACTTCTAGAGATTTAGTTCAGCAAAGGACAACTTTAGATAATGGTGATACAGTATGGAGGATATCCCCATTGGTAAATGCTGCTCAAGAAGGAAAGATAGCTATTTTAGATGGTATTCACAGAATACATCCAAGTACACTCTCAGTTCTTCATAGGTAGTTATTAATTTATCAGTATTAAGCTATAGATTCTTATTGTAGCTATTCGTTTAATCTTAGACTCGTACATGATAGAGAATTACAACTGCATGATGGAAGAAGAATGATTAGTATAGAAAAGTATGAACATATGAAAAATACTCTTAATGTAAATGATGAACACATGATTAACAAAGGCATGTTGAAAATTCATCCAGATTTTAGAATAGTCGCTTTAGGTGAACCTTCAGTGTTACAAACCAGTAGTAGTTGGCTTTCGCCAGAAGTTCTAAGTTTATTCCTGTTTCATGAGACTAGAATGTTAACTAAAGAAGAAGAACTTCACATTATCGTATCTAAAGTAAGTCTAATTTAATTGACATAATTCGGTACTTTTATTAAGATAAATGTATTTTGAATTTTAGTTTGGACCTGTCTCAAAGACTATGCAAAAAATAATAGATTTAGCTTACCTGCTACGCAATAGTCGTGATCCTATTTTAAAAAGTCTTTCTGGGCACTTATCAACTAGGCAGCTTTTACGTATTGCAGCAAGGCTAGAAAAGTTCCCTACTAATGATATTTATGAGATAGTTCAAACTACCTTCATGGCAAAATTCTTACCAAATCTTACTCGTCAGGCTTTAGAAAATACTATATATAAATTAGGGATTGTACCAGAATCACAAAACATTGAGAATAACATTGTAAAATGTGAAATAAATGATAATATTTTAACAATTGGTAAGACTTCATCTGTAATTTGTGAAACTGAAGCTATATCCAAAGTACCAAAAATACTTTTTTATGATGTTCCACAACACTTGCAAATAATGGAGAAATTGCTGCAAGATTTTCAGTTAGGTTTGCATTTGTTGCTTGTTGGTAATCAAGGTGTGGGCAAGAATAAAATAGTAGACAGGTTTCTTCAGCTACTGAATCGACCTAGAGAATATATACAGTTGCATAGAGATACTACTGTCCAAACATTAACTATTCAGCCAACAATTAGGGATGGCATACTTGTCCATGAAGATTCTCCACTTTTGAAGGCTGTGAAGTATGGGCATGTTTTAGTTGTTGATGAAGCTGATAAAGCACCAACACATGTAACATGTATTTTAAAAACACTTGTAGAATCTGGACAGATGATTCTCAGTGATGGTAGAAGAATAGTTAGTCAACTACCTCGTAATCAGAGTAACAACGAGGATTATATTCAGATTCATCCTGAGTTCAGATTAATTGTATTAGCAAATAGACCAGGTTTTCCATTTTTGGGAAATGACTTTTTTGGTGCCTTAGGCGATTTATTCAGTTGCCATGCTGTTGATAATCCAACAAAAATTGCAGAAATAGCTTTATTAAAACAATATGGGCCTAATGTACCTGAAACCACCATTAGAAAATTGGTTGATGTTTTTGGTGAACTTCGAGTTATGGCTGATGAAGGACTTGTTAGCTATCCATACTCTACTAGAGAAGTAGTGAATATTGTCAAACATTTAGAGGTAGGTTTCTGTGAATTTTATTATTACAGTCTGTACGTATTAATCTTATATAATGTGTTCGAACAGTAGCTGGATCAATTAATTAAAATACTTACATGGGTCATTTTTAGTGTTGTAAGAAGAGTTAAGAAAATATGGATCTTGGGTGACCTAAACCCGCTACATTTTGAATACATACTATAAATAACAAGATTTTTTTAAGAAATTCATCGTTTTTGATAAATATAACTATGTTCAACATTCTTTGATTTTACAGCAATTTCCTAATGCTGATTTAGAAGATGCCCTTTTTAACGTGTTTGACTTTGACAAATACAGTCAAGAAGTAATTGAAACACTAGGAGAAGTACTATCGAAACATGGATTTCCAAAAACGAATATATTTGCAGCAGAATATCTGGCATCCAAAAGAGCAAAAGAACATTTACAAGTAACTGTAGAACGAAAGAGTGGGTAAGTAAATTACGTAGCATGTAATTAGTAAATTTAATTTATATTTAACAATAGAATTTAAATTGGAATACACTTTATATATTCAGAAAATTAACTATCACACATTGGATACCAAAAACGATTCTGGATCAAGTTACAGGTCATCAAAGTTAAGGGTATGATTGCGAAGATTTGTACTGTTTAAAACTGTTTTTTCGGAAACTAATAGGAATATTTTAATCAAGTTTGATTGGTCTGAAAGGTAACTTTTTTGTCTAGATTTCCACACCGAAGTTATCTTTGTAGCATGTACCTGAAGAAAGATGTGTGGTTGTTTATTTTTGAAAAGGATCAACTTTGACCTCTTGTATCTCAAAAATGGTACCTTCAAGAAATCTGAGATTTTAATATTGTGTTCTGATACACTTGAACTGTGTTTTCCATAAATACCAGTTGCATCATCTTACTGGTTCATTAAGAAATTTCAATTTCAAACTGCAAAGGATTTATGTCATGTAACAGAGTGATATTATATGTATATAGTTAGTCAACTTTGACTGATGGTACGAGGTAAGCATCATAAATTTTCGGCCCGGTGAAAATGTCGCAGCTAACGAAAATTGAGTACCGCGCGGTCATTAAATTTTTAACAAAAGAAGGGCACACGCCTAATCAAATCAAACAACGTTTAGATGGCGTTTATGGTGATTTATCTCCAGTGCCGTAACGAGGGCGTGGCGAAAAAGGCGCCCGCCACGGGCGCAACTGGGTTTGGGGCGCAAAACAAAGGATACCGACCCGGTTGAGAGTTGCACGTGGCTTTTATTTTACTTGACCATTCTCCGCTAAATGAATCAACACCGACTGTCACTTGCCGTTTTTCGTCTCCTGACCAATTAGACAGAGACACGTATTATTGTGCGTGGATCACACTCCCTCTCTTTCTTACACTCCTAGCCCGCGTTCACATGAGGCGAAAAACTCAGGCAATCAGAACGTCAGGAGAAATCAGGTGACGTTGATACGACGTTCTAATTGGCTGAGCAAGTTACGTCGGATACGTTACGCTGCTTTTTCCCGCCTCATGTGAATGCAGGCTCATACAAGAACGATCTATACTGTGTAGTGTGTAGGCAAGGTGCTATAGTCTTTGTTAGTCGTTCCTCGTTTATACGATCAGCTTATCAAGCTTATCAACTTATCGAGAAGAAACATTAAATTATGACGGAATTACGTTATAAAATATGCTGAACTGTTTTATGTTTTTATTTTCATTATTTTAACATATACCTATGTTTTGTATTTCTTTTAATTTGTCTCATTGAATATAAATAAAAATGTTATTTAGGTTATAGATTATTTATTCATACAAATACCTTGACAAATACATTATTGTATATACAGGCAACTCATTTTGATTAGGTTAATAGTATTTAATATATTGCATTTAGTAAAATTTAACCTGTTACATTTAAATTTTTAATTTTTTTTGTCATTATTGGGTTACGGAAAGGCGCAAGTTAGACTCTTGCAGTAGTTAGGCTACCTGCGTTCTGGCTCAAAATCCCATGTTATTATAAAGGGGCCTCAAAGTTAGCGAAAATACCACAAATCCAAGATGGTGGCGGCTCGCGACAGCGTATACCGTGTAAGCATATATCATCGTTAACTTCAAATACCTTTTAAAAATACATGGGATTTTGCTATGTATATTTACTAATTAACAACAAATTAAGAAAGAATTCACATACACGTGTCAACTTTAAATTACGGTCGACAGGAATCGATATCAGAACAACTAGTATTTCCCTTATCCAAACATCCAAGTTTTATCAACTAATAATTTTTAGATGTAATGTAATAATTAAATCGACCCCATTGTAAAAGCATTAGTATACAATCAACCCTCCTTTGTTAAGAGCATTGATTTCCTAGGGGACCCTTTTTTCACCCCAGCTCAATAGGTAATTAAGATATATGTATAAAAGGGGGTCTGTCTGTATGTAATATATACAACAGTTGCATCGTTTTTAAAAGCATATTCCAGAAAATAATTATCATTTCTAACAAAAGAATTTAATTAACAGCCGTTCGTGGTCGAGTCGATCCACCCTCGGTCCTATGACGTAATATCATAACCGGTGTGTGTGTGTGTGTGTGTGATATATAAGGAGCGGTCTCCCATGTTTTTTTAACCATTATTAAATTGGTCTTTGTAGAGTAGTGACTTCATTATTATACTGTGAAAGCGTTTCAATTGTTTATTAATAATTGTGTAGTGAAAGTGCTTAAAACAATTGTTCCTAAATTATCATTAAATTGTATTTGCTAAAGTATATTATTTACAACAGTGAAAAATAAGTGTCAAGTCATCCAGGTGAGTTACTATTTTTATTTATTTAAAACTCTTTTAAGTGTTATACAATAAAACGTGGTAATCAAATTTAAAAAAGTGTACATTATGTTTTGTTTCTAAAAATACATTATTTAAACAATCAGGAATTTTTGACTTATATGATATAATTACAGTGTTACCGTAAAAATCTTCAACTCTTATTAAAAGTATTAATTACTTATTATATCCTATCTACGTAATAATTTAAAAAATAATTATTTGATATAAGAAATTTTAACACTAATTATCCATTGAGTTTTTATTATTATTAATATTTATAACTCTATTAACCAAGCGACCAGTGCTTTTATTACTTTTCTCAAAATCTTTTTCCTATTGCTACAACGCATAACCTGGAAACAGACTCCAGAAGCTATATTGAAGATAATCAGTTACTTTAAGCTAAATTAAGTCTCTATACATTTAATGGTTTATGAATTCGTATGTAAAAACTCATAAAATCGAATCACAATATAAATTCCAAAGATCTGCGTACAGCAGAGAATGTATATTGAATTACAGCAATAGTATTTAAGTGAACCACGTCACCCTTAACCTCAGATAGATTAGCATTTTTGCCTGTCTGAACAAGATATTAGGTAGGTCATTAACGCAGATGTTTATCTCGCAGGCGGGCGGATATTATACCTGAGTTCGAATACAAAATCCCAAATACGTCGCTCCATTCCATCATTGTAACAGCTTAAGTTAATTATAAAAGTTCGATTTCACACCTTTTTTCAACCGTAATTATTAGTATAGTATTATGTTTTTCTATTTCATAAAGCTCTGATGAAGCTAATATAAAACATTTCGAATTTTAACGTAATTAACGAACCAACGATCTCTATCCACATGAAACAAATACTGCTAATAGTTTAAATAATAGGTTTTTATATATGATTATTTATCAATGAAAACAATAAAAAGTATATCATTTATTATTATTACAGATCTTGAAACTAGCTTCTTCTTCTTAAAAATGGATTACTAATTCATATCCCTTTTACATGTACGTAGAAACCGCATGAAATCTCCATTAAATTTTCACAATAGATAGTCGCAGTTTTAATAAAACAAAAAGGAATTATATGTAATTTTACCAGCTTTCTTAAATCGAGGCGTTTAAAGGTTCAAAGATTTCTATTTACTTAACATTAGATCTATATGAACATCTGTAGGTATATACGTGTATTTTGAAATATACTAATAACAGATTCTAAAACTATTAATATTTACAACAGTAAAATCTCAGATGCAGGAATTTCTCCTAGAAAAGCAAGTAGAGATCATAATATTTGCAACAGTAAAACTCAAATGCGGGAAATGTCTACAAGAAAAGCAAAAATAGAAGATATTTTACACTTTTCAGACAAATTTAACGTATTTTTTTATTCTATTAATAATATACATACCCTGCGATCTAAAATGATATTACCTATATTATAATCAACAATAATTGGAGATTTAATTCTATAGAGCGAGATAATTGAACATTTCTTAACATTAATGCACAATTTATTCATATCAAGTCTTGATACGACGTTCTGCAAACTTAGCCGTTGAGTTTATAAAAGCGCATCCCATAATTCCTTGTAAACGACTCAAATTTAAGATCAATTCGTTCAATAATTCCTGTCTTACCTATGTGTTTTAAACGTCTACGTTTTAGATAATTCTCATTTGATTTGTATACCAATTAAATTTATAAAGTGTATATAAAAGTTAGTTAATATGATCTCAACATCCTTTAGGTTTTAATTCTGAAATGATTAATATAGGAAATGTTTTTATCAGAGCATTTATGCGTGTTTATGCTGTATAGAATAAATTCAATTTATCTTCGTGTTCATTTAATATGCTATTGTATTTAATTTAATTATGATGCAAAGCGTAAAACAATGACATTCAACTTCATTTTCTTTCTTGCCAGATCTAGGGACTTTTCGTATATATCTCTCTCTCTTATCTAGTAGTAACGTTTGTCAAGAGAGCGAGATCAAAGCAAAATATCATCACGCGCGTTCCAATCAACAACAACCTTTCGCAAAGGGATCTGCATATTAGATCAAAACAGTTTCAAGGTTTCAACATGCAATCACCTATCACTATGTATTATTACCAACGGAATTTTAACTCGGGAGACATCATACAATATATATATATATATATATATATATATATATATATATATATATTTAGATAGAGTTAATTTTTATCAAGTTGCATAATGATTTTACATTAAATAATATTTTGAATGCAAATTCATATAGAAAAATTTATCTGCTGGGACTCGAACCCAGGACCCTCCACTGTCTAGGTGGTATCTCTACCAACTGAGCTACAGAGCACGACTATCAGCAAAGCGAGAAATTTTCCATATGAATTAGATAGTAGGCAAACATACAAAGTAACTAGATATTTTTTGAACATTATTAATGAAGATCAGCAAGTCGCATGACAACAACATCAATATTCAAAGCATCTAGATTATAATTAATCATTCCGAAAGGAAATTAATTTTTATAAATTTTTAGATAGAGTTAATTTTTATCAAGTTGCATAATGATTTTACATTAAATAATATTTTGAATGCAAATTCATATAGAAAAATTTATCGACTCTGCTGGGACTCGAACCCAGGACCCTCCACTGTCTAGGTGGTATCTCTACCAACTGAGCTACAGAGCACGACTATCAGCAAAGCGAGAAATTTTCCATATGAATTAGATACTTTGTATGTTTGCCTACTATCTAATTCATATGGAAAATTTCTCGCTTTGCTGATAGTCGTGCTCTGTAGCTCAGTTGGTAGAGATACCACCTAGACAGTGGAGGGTCCTGGGTTCGAGTCCCAGCAGAGTCGATAAATTTTTCTATATGAATTTGCATTCAAAATATTATTTAATGTAAAATCATTATGCAACTTGATAAAAATTAACTCTATCTAAAAATTTATAAAAATTAATTGCCTTTCGGAATGATTAATTATAATCTAGATGCTTTGAATATTGATGTTGTTGTCATGCGACTTGCTGATCTTCATTAATAATGTTCAAAAAATATCTAGTTACTTTGTATGTTTGCCTACTATCTAATTCATATGGAAAATTTCTCGCTTTGCTGATAGTCGTGCTCTGTAGCTCAGTTGGTAGAGATACCACCTAGACAGTGGAGGGTCCTGGGTTCGAGTCCCAGCAGAGTCGATAAATTTTTCTATATGAATTTGCATTCAAAATATTATTTAATGTAAAATTATATATATATATATATATATATATATATATATATATATATATATATATATATATATATATATATATAACAAAGGGATAATAATGGGAATTCGCGCAATAGATTTATAAGACAAAGTTAGTTGCAGCCGTATACACGTGTTTTGCGCTTATTAGTGCTCATCAGTACGGCATAGCAGATAGAAGAAATAAGATTTAAGCAACAAACTAGAAACAATGTATAACACAAGGTTTCACAGATAGTAGCCAACCACACGTTTGTAGTTTCGGCTCGAAGATATTGAGTTTTCAATACAAATATATATATATATATATATATATATATATATATATATATATATATATATATATATATATATATATATATATATATTGTGTGATGTCTCCCGAGTTATAGATATTTTTTTATGGTTAGTTCGCCGGGGTTAGTATAGAATAGATAAAATTCCGTTGGTAATAATACATAGTAATAATACAATGTATAAACCGCGCTGCTATTGGGTCAATTTTCATCATAATAACATGATTTTAAGTGTCCCAAAAAGAGAATTTTATAAGCTTTTTGGCGTATACTTTAAAATATTTTTAGAGGAATTGGACAAAAAGTTATAGTAGAAAATGTGAAAGAGTGCAGTTTCCCCGTTTAAAATACATGCAAATTTTCAACCGTCGTGCGGCACGTGTTAAAATGGTTTTATGGCTTTGCAACGTTAACGATAATTTTTTTAATTTATTTTTTCATCATATTCCGGGTGGAGACCAGCAGTTTTCCGACTTCGCTAAAATAACGACCACCCTAATATACACGCGCAATTTCAAACAGATACACACACATACGTACATAATAAAGCAAATACACGCACAATTTCAAACAGATACACGCACAGACGTACATAATAAAGCAAATACACGCACAATTTCAAACAGATACACGCACGGACGTACATAATAAAGCAAATGCACGCACAATTTCAAACAGATACACGCACGGACGTACATAATAAAGCAAATACACGCACAATTTCAAACAGATACACGCACGGACGTACATAATAAAGCAAATGCACGCACAATTTCAAACAGATACACGCACGGACGTACATAATAAAGCAAATGCACGCACAATTTCAAACAGATACACGCACAGACGTACATAAAGCAAATACACGCACAATTTCAAACAGATACACGCACAGACGTACATAATAAAGCATATACACGCGCAATTTCAAACAGATACACGCACAGACGTACACGTAGCACTACGTCTATCATCATCTTATCGATCATCCTTAATTAACCCTGGCTAGATACCCGTTATCTTATCGATCATTCTTAATTCACCCTTGACTAACCCTGGTTAGACATCCTTCAGCATGAATTCTTGGCACGACACGCCTTCATCGTTAATTAACCCTACCACTACGTCTATCATCATCTATCGATCATTCTCCAACCATAATTAACCCTGGCTAGATGTCCGTTATCTTATCGATCATCCTTAATTCACCCCTGGCACGGTTCAATTCTTCGATAAATAGCTGAGAAATCCTGGTTATGAGTAATAATAATAATAATAATGTTTCTGCTTTTGTTTTTCTAATCTAGTAACTTTATCAATAGATCTTTTCGGTAGAGCTATGGAGAGCACGGCGTCATCAGATGACAGTTACAAGCATTCAGGGATACTTAGTTTAGAACCAGCGCTTGATTCTCGTACACGAGGATTTGCATGCATTCAGGGTAGACATAATAGCATCACATACAAATTTCTTTTTATACCCCAAATACCACTAGTACGAGATTCCTGTAATCCAAGATGGCTGCCTACAAATCACAACGTAGTAGGCATGATCCAAGATAGATTAGGTTAGAACACATGATGTTTCATTTAGTAGCATGATTAAGGATGAAGGGTGAAGGGTGAGGGTGAAGGGTGATAGAAGAAGAAAATTGTCACTTTTAAAGGCGGTGTTTTAAAGAAGCTTGTCAGTCATGTATTTTATCATGTTTCATATAAAAGATGAGTGAATTCGCTATATACAAAATATATATGTATGGTACGCTAGGTAAGTATCGACTTATGATGTAATGAATTATTAAGAATAACATATCATATGCCAGCTAGAGAGATAGTCATCGTCACTGCTGCCAACATCGTTCTGGTGCTTTTGCTTCAGCGGCGAGATCAATCGTTGTCGCTACTATTTGAAAACAAAAGGGTCTATGCCATCAATAGTAAGGTTAACTAAGCTTAAAAACTTGAACTAAAACATAACCTCAAGGAAAAAGATAGTGCTTACCCGTAGGCACGGAATCATACGTATAATTATTCTGTTAAGACGTTTAATCATAGGGAGCATAACATAAACCGATGGTACCTACTCCTGTCTCACCGTTTGTAAGGTACATGAAGTTTTACATGTATTTCATTGCATGATTCTTTTTTCTGCAGTCGCATAGGCTGAAATCTGCGAGCGGCTACGATTATAACCGAGAACAGATTGCGTAGGTCGATCAGTATAAATAGGCGGGGTAGGGTTCCTGTTCCTTCATTAGTCGAGATGAATCAGCACGTGAACGACGTATGTAAGAAGGAGAATGACTCTGGTCGAAGGGGTTGCAACATACAGTGTTCGGTTTGATTCAAGTTTTTCGCGAGGCCATTCACCTGCAAGAGACACGTAAAAACCATGACAGAATCCAGTGTTCTAGCTGTGTCAAAACTGTTTTAAACTCTGGTGCCTACAAGATACACAAGAGAGCCGTCCACGAAATAAACAGAATCCAATGCTCTAGCTGTTTCAAAACTTTTTCACGTCGTGACCACTTAAAAAGACATATGAATGCAGTCCACGAATCAATCAAAGTCTGGTGTTCTAGCTGCTTCAAATGTTTTTCACGCACAGACAGCTTAAAAAGGCATGTGAAAAACGTACACCATAACGCAGCTGTTGTGAAGACAGGAACGGGAGCAAATACTGACATCGTTGGGACAGAAGATATGACCGCAACTACGCAGCCGGATGATTATCGTACCAACTATGAAAGTAACGAAAAATTAGGAAAGGTTACAGGGCCAACGAGTCATTCCACGGACTTTATACGTATTAGTATTTCTGCGAGGGCATACGACGACTCAGAGATCCGTAGAACTACAACAGTCGTCATAGAAAACGAACTTATGATCTATATACTTGTATTATGTTATGTATACTAAATAAATGTTTGTAAAATAACTTTATATGTTTTATTTATCACACCCATACTCTGATTTCTTCTCTAACAGGGTGGACTCTGCCAATTTTTGTTTCAAGACTGTTTCTAGCTTAAGGATGTATAGCCCCAGGGTTAATTAATTGAGTTTAACCTGTAGAGCATATTGTGTTAGCGTTCAGTTAGTATGGCTTTGATATCCCTAATTGTTATTTACGCCAAACCTGACTGCATGTATTGTTAAAGTAAAATTTAGAGGTAATATACAGGAATATATGCGACTGTATCCGATCTCTAAAATATAAGCCTTTTAAATTTTACTTTGTACAGCTATGTTCAACAGGTATGCGCTAAATATGTTAATGTCAGCATTGTACATAAAATATATATAGGTCATTTGTTGCATGGAAAATTAAACTTCTCTGTAGCGTATATCCTATATTACTTTGTACAACTGCGTTCATCAGGTATGCAATCAGCAGTAAAGTATCATACGTACCTGGTATAATATAACGCTTATCAGTAGGTCCTTCGTAAATATATTGCGACCCCTGATACCATAACATACGCCTTAGAATGAATTCAACATTAACTTTGACCAGCAATCTAAGCCGAGGATTCTTTATAACTTTATCGATGTCTAAGGCTACTCCTTCCTTTAGCATGTAGTACTCTCCTATGTACGGATCCTTCTCAGGGTCTGTGCATCTGTTAGATATTTGTATATAACACTGTATTAACTATTAAAAAGAATGGAATTTGATGTCGAGGGTCGGTATTTTCATCTTCTGTAGTATAGCTATCAAGTAGATATATTTATCATACAGATAATTTAAAGCATAATTACAAACGGGTATTTCAATGTAGGTCACGTATAAAATAATCTTTCAGTTAGATATCTCCTACCTGAAGTTGTGCATGTAACTAGGTACCTTTATTGTTTATTATTTTGACTTGCATATCAAATATAAAACCTATTATTATTTAAACAAACTCATGTTAAGCGATGCCTATGCTTTAAGGTTTATCTGAGTGCTGAAATAAACTGCGGTAGAAAACGATGAAAATTCAAAGCGTTCAAGTTCATGAAATTTTATATCTGTATAGAATATCTATCAATAAGAAATAAATCACTATTAATTTAATGTCTTAGAGAAAAGTTAAATAATGCATGATGGTGTCCTAGTTCATTATGAAACCATTAGTACGTAACAATTTATCTTTCATTAAAGTGAAAAATTCCTATATTATCGGTAAATATGTACAACCTGTTTTATATAAAGAGATTTAATGTGAAATTTATAAGAAGCTGGTTGGATATAGAAAGATTTGAGATTTATCCCTTTATAATTTATACATATACATGTATAAATTCTCCCTCTGCAATATTGGGTCATCTGATGAAATGTGAAATTAATTGTAATAATAATAATTCCTAGCTAAATAAATATTCTATTTAAACATTGATGTTTCATTTACTATCATTAGGATGAAAGAGAGAGAGCAAGAGGGAGAGAGAGCGGAAGCAAGCGCTAGAGAGAAGGTGAGAAAGAGTTTCCGTCTAGTGAAAGGGTTAAAAGATGGTCGATCCAATCCTACGAGCAAATAGAAACAGGAGAGAACATTTCAATGGTCGGGGGTAAGGAACCGACGCGACGGAAGTCGGCCATTATATAAACCACGTTGAGCAGGTCGGGGTTGTTGACGTACGACGTTCGATATTGTCCGTGTCAGGTCGGGGTTGTTGACGTATACAATCGATCGATATTCATCGGGTGCCGGTACCCTCTCTCACTCACTCGTACCCTCTCTCACTCACTCTTATAAACCACTTTTTCTAGCAGTTCCGTCGCGTGGAATATAATGCAATGTTCTCTCCTGTTTCTATTTGCTCGTAGATCCAATCCCAGAGCTAAAAATTCAAGGATTGGAAATCCAAAATGTCGACTTTAAGAATGAAATGATAGATTTAAATTGACAGATGTATAAATGATAGATGCAAAATGACATATGCATAAATGACAGATGCAGAATTGACAGATTTAAAATGACAGTTTTAAATTGACAGATGCAATATGACAGATGCACAATTGACAGATTTAAAATGACATATGCATAAATGACAGATGCAGAATTGACAGATTTAAAATGACAGATGCACAATTGACAGATTTAAAATGACAGATGCACAATTGACAGATTTAAAATGACAGCTTTAAAATGACATGCATAAATGACAGATGCAGAATTGACAGATTTAAAATGACAGTTTTAAATTGACAGATGCATAAATGACAGATGCACAATTGACAGATTTAAAATGAGCTTTAAAATGACATATGCATAAATGACAGATGCAGAATTGACAGATTTAAAATGACAGATGCAGAATTGACAGATTTAAAATGACAGTTTTAAATTGACAGATGCACAATTGACAGATTTAAAATGAGCTTTAAAATGACATATGCATAAATGACAGATGCAGAATTGACAGATTTAAAATGACAGATGCACAATTGACAGATTTAAAATGACAGCTGTAAAAATGACAAATTTAAAATTGACAGATTCAGTACAGATTCAAATTTAGCGCCACATGTTGTGATATAAAATGGCTGCCTCTACATACGGGTAATACAGATTTCTTCATGACGTCCTCTAGTCGTAGTACACAGTCTACCGGTAATACAGATCCCTTCATGACGCCCTCTATTAACAACTAGCAGAACGACCGTAATCGGTGTGAAAAATAATTAAACACTAGCGCCCTCTGTTTTTCCCTAGCAACACTAACACCATTTAGCCGAGCGCCGAACCAAATGCCGGTAATATACAAGGCCGGTAATACAGATTCCGTACTTCGAGACAAAAATCCCTAGATTAGAGAGATCGACATAAAAAGTCCCCAGATTAGAGAGAGATCGACATAAAAAGACCCCCAGATTCGACGTAAAACGACGCTACCATTTAGCCAAGTTACGAACCAAATGCCGATAATACAGAATGTCGGTAATACAGATTCCGTACTTAACCACCTAGAGAGAGAGACAGACAAAAAGGTCACCAGATTAGAGAGAGACAGAAAATCTAGGGTCCCTAGAACTGTCTGCCTGAAGTGGCCCATTACCTACTTCTTGCAACAGGCGCTTCATACCCTCGTTACGGCACTGTTTATCTCCTTCATCCTCTACTGTAATGAAAAGTGGTAAAAATGTTTCCGTTTGGGACAAGAATCTCTTGAAGATGATGAGCGCACCGGTCGGCCAATTGAAGCGGTAACGCCTCAAAAAGTTGCAATCATTGGAAAAATGGTATTAGAAGATTGCCGTTTGAAAGTTAAGTAGTTAGCAGTGATGTCTGACATTTCGGAAACAAGTGTTTGCCGAATTCTTCATGACCATTTGGGTATGAATAAAATAAGTGCAAGATGGGTGCCGCGCGCGTCTTTTTTCTGCTGTTCAACGTCGCGTCGAACGTGCGCGCTCGTTTTTAAACTTGTGTGGACGCGACCCAAAGCCGATTTTGGAGTCCATTGTCACTGGAGATGAAACAATGGTTCTGTATTATGATCCTCTATCCAAAAGGGAATCGATGGAATAGCGGCGACTCAACGAACTTCGTCCCAAAAAGGCGAGTCGTTCAATCGACAAGGAAAGTTATGGCAACAATATTCTGGGATTGTGACGGCATTTTACTGATTGATTTTAAAGAACGCAATACAACTGTTAACAGTACATATTATGCATCTTTATTGCATAAATTGAGAAAAAATATTCGTGAAAAACGTCGAGGAAAATTGACAAGAGGTGTTCAATTATTAAACGACAATGCACCCGTTCATACTCCCGCAATTTCACAAGATGCCATTCGCGAATGCGGCTTTGAAGCATTAGATAGCACCGTACAGTCCGGATATGGCTACTAGTGACTATTATTTATTTTCCAATTTAAAGAAAGACCTTAGGAGACGTCGTTTTAAGGACGAGAACGAGTTGCAAGCAGCTGTAATTGAACATTTTGAAGAAAAAATTTCAGATTATTTTTAGAAGGGCATTGAATATTAATTCCACGTTGTAATAAGTGTATTGACATTAGAGAAGATTATATTGAAGAATAAACATTATTATATTTTTGTTATGTTTTAAGTTTATTTTTTCTATATCAGGTCGAGAATTTATGGCGCTTACTATCTCAAACAAGCTGCTGAAAAAAATTTGAAATTTTAATATTATGTTCTGATACATCTGAACTACGTATCTTTTCTATAAATTAATATCAGTTGTATTATCTTACTTGTAACCAGGGATAGCTTAACATATGGGATAACTGGGCTGTAGCCCATTGGCGGTCAGCTCAGAGAGAAAAAAAGCAAGCAATGTTATTAAAACTGTACTGTAAAATTTTGATTATATGATGTAATATTTTATTTACATTAAATTGTAAAATAATACCGATTTCTTATGTTCTTTCTTTTTCTATTTTAATTTGTTTGTATTGTATTCTAATTAGTATTTAATTTTCGGGTGGGGGAACAAGTATGCCAAATCAAGTTAGCCCAGAGGCTAAAATATTACATCACATAATCAAATTTTACTCTACAGTTTTGATAACGTTGCTTAAACATTAATATAAAATACCTATATTTAATACATAAACTTTCTCTACTTCCCCCCTCCTTGAGCTGAGCACCACTGGGCTACAGCCCAGTTAGCCCATATATTGAGCCAGCCTTAGTTACAAGTTAGATAATGCAACTGATATTAATTTATGGAAAATATATCTAGTTCAAGAAGAGATGCAACTGGTTTTTATGGAAAAAAAAAGTTCAAATGCATCAGAACATAATATTAAAATTTCAGCTTTTTTGAAGTTGGCTTTTTTGAGATACAAGTGGTTAAAAGTTGACCCTTTTCAAAAATAAACAACCATATATCATTCTTCAGGTGCTACATACTACAAAGATAATTTAGGTGTCAAAATTTAGAGAAAAAAATTGCTTTTCAGGCAAATTAAACTGCATTAAAATATTCCTAGTAGTTTCCGAAATATTAAAAAAAACAGTTTTAAACAGTAAAAATATTTACAATCATACCCTTAAGTTTGATGACCTGGAACTTGATCCAGAATTTTTTCGGCCAAACAAAAAAATTGCAGTTAACATACTAAAATTTCATCAAAATCGGTGACTTTGACCAGCACCACCTGCCTTTTTTGAGATGGAATGTTTGCTGAATTAGTATTTAATAAAAGTGTTAAGTTTTCTAGTTTTGAAAGTTTATATAAAAATTTTAAGTTCATCAATTAATAATAGGACTTGTCCTATCTTCAAATTATACTCCGACAGATCAGATAGAAAATAATTAAATACTTTAATAGTTTAGATACAAAAGGTCCTAAACATGGAAAAGAAGATCCAAAGAATTACCCTCATGTTGGAGGTAATACATGGGCTGGTGGTACAGGTGGAAGGGATACTGCTGGATTAGGTGGAAAAGGTGGGCCATATCGATTAGATGCAGGTCATACAGTGCATCAGGTAGGTTTTCATTTGTGTTAGTTTAATGCATGAGGTTGACATTGGTTTTTGTGTTATAGTTATCTGATGAAGAAAAAGCCGCAGTACCTGAACATATTAAACAAGCAGCTAGAGAAATGAACAGGAAAGCCTTTGAACAAAAATTAAAAGAAATTGGAATGAGTGGGTATGATGCGTCTCTTTACTCGCAATTTTCCAATGCTGTTTCCAAACAGGTACAATCGTTAAGAGTAATTTTGGGATCTCTACAAGCTAAAAATAAGGAAAGACAATGGACACGTAATCAAACCACTGGTGAATTAGATGACATGAAATTAATTGATGGTAGGTAAAGGATTTGATGGATTAAAAAATGAATTCAGAGTTTGTAACTTTAGGTATTCTTGGAGAAAAGACTATTTTTAGAAGGAGAAAAGAGCAAGAACCAGAATTAGGATCGCCACAAATGAAACCAAAATTATTAAGATTAGTAGTTGATGTTTCTGGAAGTATGTATAGGTATGTCCTATAATTTACAAATGAGCCATTCCATATAAACTAAGTTTAGTTTTTAAATTTTTACATTCATCTTAATGTGTGGAATTTTAAAACTGCATACAATGAATTTAAAAAACAAGCAATTTGGTTGGTACAGCTGTCAACACTTGATCTTGTAAATTATGACCTGCGATTGTACTAACCAAGGAAACATACAGGGTGAGGAAACCCAAATCAAGATTGAATATACCGATATGTACGAACCCCAACACATATTAATTCGTCTACTTTCATTTTAATTAAAAGTCATCGTGCAATGTTTTTACTGAAAGTCTTTTCTGGTCTAGAAAGTGACTCTTGTTTCCAGAAGTGAAGTACTGCACCTGCATCAACACCATGCAACTTTTCATAAAATTCTATCAAGGGGTTTCCTTACTCTGCTTCTTGCAAGGTTTTTGGGTACTTTTGTCAATGTCGAGATGGTGTAAGGAAGTTTTCATAAGGAATTTCATGAAACTTGGCATAGAGTAGGTGAGCAACAAGAAACAATTACTTTGTAGACCAAAAGAAGAATCTCAGAATAAAAAAGTATTGATTTAAAATATGAAAATTAAATACATGACAATATATAATAGTAATTTATTGTATAAGGGTTTTAGATAGCATTTTATTCACACAAGAATGTTTTTCTTAAGTGAATAAAATGCATCTAAAACCCGTATGCAATACAATGTTTTATCCACAATCACACTCATTTAGAATCAGAATTGCCGAATTTTATCAAAAAATTATTTGACATTTTACTGCGACGGCGGATGTTACCTTGAAAATAATTATTCGTGTTCCATTTGTCGTAGTACCTTTGCTTTACTGGTTGCTAGTGTGTTCAACAATCATTATAATTCCATGTGTTTTATGTATAGAAACCCTAGAGTTTTATAAACCACATTATACGTTGGCAAGGAGTTCAATTATTACCTTATTATATAGTGATTGTGGACAAACAAATGAATATATTTTGAAATATAGGATAGTTCTTAAGCTTAACCTAACATCACATTTTAATATACAATGTGGGATTAAAGTATGGAATATTTAAAAAAAAGCAAACTCAACCGGTTTTTTTAAAAACGCTGAAACACGTCGATTTTGTTTTTTAAAAATACACATTACTATGTGCGATTCACCGTCTTACTTTCATTTGTTTCTCAGTTATGACATCATCACAAAAAAATTTAAATGACAATATAGATTTTTTATAGTGGAATCCGATAGTGATTTTTATTCCCTTTATGATGATGCAAATAAATCATCAAAAATTCTGAGAAAAATCAATTCTCATCATCATCATAAATATTCATACTCTTAAATAAGAAAAATTTCAAGAAAAACGTGAAGAATGAGTTACGACTAGTAGGCCTTAATCTCTGGTTCTCCAATTAATAAAACAGAATTATCTATAACGAAACTTTAGTTGTTCTAGTAGCGTATTTGCAAATTTACTCTGGGGGGGGGGAGTATACTCTATAAAAATTACGATTCAAAATACTTAGATTTTCACATAACATAGATTTTGACATAAATGACACGGACTATTAAAAAAATCGGAGGTGGTTCCATTCCATTAGCCCCCCCAAAAAAAAACAAGTCGCTGAGTTATTCTGATGGTCTTTAATTTTCAATTAGGAAAAATGTAGAACAAAACAGTACAAAAATAAATAATCAATAAAATAAATTAAAAAACTTATTTTAGAATAATAGATAGAGAGCCGCAATAGGAAATTATTGATCTATTTTTTACCATGCCAGAAAGTATTAATCATATCATATCGAACACGAAGAACAAGAATATGGCCATAAGAAATTTGCATCTCAGTCGCCGTGCAGATAGCGCTCGTTTAAAATCTTTCAGGCGGTCCGGCACCACGCGCAATTATGGTTTGGTATTCTTTACTATCCTTGATATTTTTTATTCATGTATATTAAATAATACACTTCAAAAATAAATAATAATAATAATAACTACTACAACCCATAGCCTAAACCAAGGCCCCAGAAGCTATAAGCTTGTGCGGGAGGAAGGGGGCGATTATTATTATTATGTAGGCCCAATGTGCGGCTGCAGCCGACTTACAGATGGAACAGCGCAAATCCCACATTTGTGTCACAGCTAAGGAAAACTGCAGAAAACCTTAACCAGATCTGCTGGCGCCAGGAGTCGATCGCGGGCCGCTTGGGTGAAAGTCCGGCAAAAATAGCGGCACTTACACAGTAGCTCTCGTGGCCAAAGCAAAGCTTAAATCTGATATCTTTCATGATACATGAGATGATGAGTTGATAAGATGAATTTTTATTTCACTGGTTTATCTTATCATATTGTAAACGAGGAACAAGAATATGACCATAAGAAACTTGCATTTCAGTCGCCCTGTAGAGGACGCTCGTTTAAAGTCTTTCGGGCGGTCTAGCACCCACGCGCGACTTACCAATGTTTCTGCCAATCATGGTTTGGTATCCCTTATGATACAAGAAGTTATTAGAAAAAAGAATCGAGTGGTAAAAAGTATATCACGTGACCCATCCACTAATGCAGTGCATCAATACATATCAATAATTTCCTATCGCAGCTCTCTATCTATTAACGGAATTCTAAAATAAGTTTTTCAATTTATTCTATTATTTATTTTTGTATTGTTTTGTTAAAGATTAAAGACCATCAGAAAACCTCAGTGGCATATTTGGGGGGGGGGCTAATAGGATGGAGCCACCTTTGATTTTTTTTCAATAGTCCAGGTCATTTAATATGTCAAAATCTAAGTATTTTGATTCGGAATTTTTATAAGGTACCCCCCCCCACCCGAGAAAATTTCTAATACGCAACTGCAACAACTAGAATTTTGTTATTTATCTAAGCTTGCTAGATATTTCTTTTATTAATTGGAGAATCAGAAATCAAAGCCTACTAGTCATAAATCATTTTTCACGTTTTTCTTGAAATTTTCTCATGTAACATTATGAATATTTATCATGGTTGAAAAGAGAACACAATACTCTATCGATTTCAGTAATAAAAATACCTATCATGTAATTTAAAAAAAAGATCGATGACGTCATCACGCTCACGCCGATTTAGTAAATACAAAACTTTCTGAACCGGAACATAGAAAATTTTATGCCATTTAATAATATATATGGTTTATACTATTTCTGGCTGAAAATAAAGTTGCTACAAAGTGGGGCGCTTTAAATCAAACAGACTGTATATGTCTGCTACCTTTCCACTTTAACTTGCCGTAAACACATTTGCACTACTCAATAGCTCGATTCTAGTGCTCATTGAGTCACCTCAATTTACAGTTTGTCTAAATATTTAATGATAAGCCAAGAGATAATGGTCACAGTTGTACTTTCCTACCATATACTTTTGACTTTTTACTACCAGTTAATCCATATCAAGTGGTACAAAAATAAATTCATTGGTTGGAGAAATTCTTAAAAACTTAAATGTTTATGACCTTGTAGAAAGAAAAGTTCACGAGTCTCAAAGTTCAAATAATTATGACACTGACTATTGGTACACAGGTACCAAAAGAATTCAAGTGTTCAACAAACTGCCGTCTCCATTAAAAGAAATATCTGAAAATAGCTTTTTCAGCGATTGCAATACAAAACTTTGACCTTACAATGTATTATGAAAGAAAACTTTGACTTTACAATGTATTATGAAAGAATCATTTCTAGGATAGTATACAGGCATATAATCGTAGCCTATAATGTATTTAACACCACAGTTTTGGTTCATTGTCCTAGGACTTATCGCAGCTGAGATAAAAAAGTTACCATCAATTCTTACAAACTGCGAAAATGACGTACACTACGATAATTAAATGTCCGCCATTTTGAAATCAGTAATAATAAAAATAAAATAAAAGTGCTTCTGAACTGTCAACATATGAGGCCCACTACACGCAAAATATAATTCGTTTTTAAAATGGTTAAGAAACCAGTGTTGTACCACTATGTATCGATTGACCCTGCCAGGATCACCAAACCTGAAATATGGAATAGTTTGTGTAAAATTCATTGTAGATTCACCAAATTAGGGTCAAATACCTGGATGCCCGTCAATATTTTTGACAAAAAATGAAAATGACCAAGTTACTGTGGGATGCTTTCTCACAAAGTTTGGTTTAACCTTCTGAGACCCCGCGGGATATGTAAGGCTGGAAAACTTATTAAAAAGTTCTCTGAACAGAACTTTTTTGTAAGATCTAGAAAGTAGTAACTAAAGATTTCAAGGAAATTGGAGACAAAAATTTTCACTGGTCTGGTATTATTTTCACTTTCTCTAAAATGACCTTTTAAAATCTGTCTAATTTGTTATTCTACCACATGAAATTACACAAATACTTTAAAAATGTCTGTTGTATTGTTATGATACTTACACTTGCTGACTGTTCATAGATTTAATTCGTATGATGGAAGATTAGATCGAGAGTTAGAAGCAGTGGTCTTATTAATGGAAGCTATGGAAGGATTTGAAGAAAAAATTCAATATGATATCACAGGGCATTCTGGAGAAGCACATGATTTAAGATTTGTTAAAAGGAAGGACCCACCAAAAAACAATAAAGAAAGATTAGATGCTTTGAGGGTATGTTATCATTTTCCAAATGAGGAGTTGAAATAAAAGGGGAATTAATAAGAAATAATAATAAGACTCAATCTAACTAAATATAGAATTTTCCATTTGTTCGCATTAAATTAAACTGCTATGTATCTTGTAAATGTACAAATTTGAAACACAACGAACTAGCATGGTACATAACACTTTTTTCAGTTATTCTAAAGTGAAGGGGAAATTCTAGCCTCTTTGTTACTTCTACCCCTCAATTATAAAAAACAGAATGTATACAGGGTGATGCAGAAATAACTGATATCCTTTAAATGGTAGGTAGAGGGGAGGCAGTAGAGCTAATTTACCTTGACAAGTATAGGTCAAAAGCGAAGTTTTTCAGAAAATTAATTTTAAAGTTTTATTCAATTTTTGAATCCGGTCCTGACCTTGGAAACAAAATTCATTAAACTTTAAAATTCATTTTCCGGAAAACTATTCGTTTTTGGCCTATACTTGTCAAGGTAAATTAGCTCTACTGCCTCCCCTCTACCTACCATTTAAAGGATATCAGTTATTTGTGAATCACCCTGTATATTAAATAAATGTCGCATAATAGACATAATTAATTGTCTTAGGTTATGCATGCACATTCTCAGTTTTGTTTCTCTGGAGACAATACTTTAGAAGCTGCAGAATTAGCAGTTACTTCTTTGGCAAAAGAAGATTGTGATGAAGCTATTGTAGTTATTTTATCTGATGCTAATCTGCAACGTTATGGCATACACCCATCAAAGTTAGCTACAATACTAACAAGCTCTAATAAAGTTAATGGATACGTAGTTTTCATCGGTAGCTTAGGTGATCAAGCTGAGAGGTAATTATCACGTTTTTTTTTTTGTATTTAGTTTTTATTCCAACCTGTATTTTTTAGATTGACTCATAGTTTGCCTGCTGGAAGATCATTTATATGTACAGATGTTTCTAATTTACCTCAAATCTTAAAGCAAATATTTTCAGCATCTGTAATGAGTGTATGATAAATAGATAAATGTTTTAGGAAAATATTGTTGTAATATTTTAAATATTAAAATTAATATAATTAATGTTTTTGACTGTAAGTATATTTTTTGTTAATAAATTTTGGAGAAAGTTTTAAGAAGTTCATTATTGCTCCCTGATTCTTATTTCAAACAAGTATCAGTGTAACAACAAAACTAATTAATCAAAAGTTTTACCAGTTTATTATAATCTATCTGACAATTGTTACAATAGCTAAGCTGTCATTTTTATTAGGCTGAAATTGTTCATTCCATTGGGCATACCTTGTAAAGATTACAATCTAGCTCATGTAGTCTGTCCCTAAGGCTGGGTGCAGACATATTTAGCAAAACTGCTTTCTGCAGAAGCGCTTTCGCTGCGAAGAAGAAAGCGTTTTCGCTGAAAGCAAACACATTTAACAAGTTATTTATGAAGTTATTTTTAATAATTTAATAATAATAATTTTTAATTATTCAAACAATGGTCAATGCTCGTTTAACGAACATTTACAAATATTGTTTATTGTTTCCAGCCTTACTTTGTGGAACTCCATAATCATGAAATAAATAAAGGTTAGTAAAAGTTTCACAGTTTTATTAAAATATAACCTGACAATATTGTTTCGACAGCTACGCTGTCATTATCAAAGGTAATATAATTTTAACAAACACGTCGCTAAGGTAGATACAAAAATAGGTAACTAGATAAAATAATAATAATAATCAGAATTAAATATCTTAATACTTCCAGTAACGGAGAATTACTGAGCTCAAGTTGTTCATTCATTAAAGGTACCCTGAGTTTGTGTTTATATATCTCAAAGGCTTCTAAAATGTCTAATTTGCGTTTGTTATTACAAAAATGTAGGAATTTAATATTATTTTGAGGAGTCATTGTGTGATTTTGTTCTAAAAGGTGTTTGGCATAATTAGATTTTTCAGGAGTTTATTTTTGTAATGACGTACGTGTTCTTTATATCTTATGTCAAAATTTCGAAGTGTTTGTCCAATATATACCGAACTACAAAAAGAACAATTTAAACGGTAAATGCCCGATTTCATGATATCATGTGTTCTGTCTTTAGCATTAAATAAAAATGAAAAAGTGTTAGTGTTGGTTTTAAATATTATTTTATAATTGTTAGTTTTTCTTAGTATATGTGCAATTTTTTCTGATATTTTGCCAAAATATGGTATAGATATGTAATTTGTGTCTTCTGTTTGATTGTCAATGGGATATGTTCTTTTGATAGCTAACCTATAATCTTTTTGTTTAATTAAAGTGTCAATCATGTTCGGATTGTAATGATTTGTATGTGCTAGTTGTTTAATGGTTGATATCTCTTTGCTAAAATCTGGTTTTGTTAGTGGAATAGTTAAAGCTCTGTGTACTAATGATCTGTAGGCTGCTATTTTATGTGTTTTATGGTGACAAGATTCATTTGGTATTGTTATGTCTGTTTGTGTTGGTTTTCTGTATATCGTCGGCTTCACATGAAAAGTGCATAAGTCTGAAAAACCTGTTTACAAGAAATGTAACATTTTTCATGTTGTCTGTCAATGCTTTTGCACTTGTGCCTGATTTTATTTTTGCTATTTAAGCAACTTCTACTAATTATTTTTGGAATTTCTCGTATTTATTTTATAGAAAAAGTAATAGTTAACCAGATAACGTTAAAATCTCAGTTTTTTCAATTTTGGCACTAATGCCCATTTCATATGAAGCCGACAATATGGAAAATTCAAATAGATTGTGTGCATTAATGTTGATAGTTAAGTCTAGAAAGTTTATAGCCCTGTTTTGTTCTGTTTCTAGTGTAAAATTTATGTTAGGGTGGATACTATTAATAAGAATTAAAAATTCATTGATAACCTCAAAAGAACTGTCAAAACAAGCTAAAATGTCATCAACATAACAAAACCAGAAGATGTGTTTAGAGAGGTTTAATTCAAATATTTGAACTTCAAACTTGTCCATAAATATGTTAGCTAATAGAGGACTTAGAGAATTACCCATAGGTAAACCATCTTTTTGTAAATAAATTATGTTATTAAAAGTGAAATAATTTTGACTTATACAAAGGTCAAATAATTGAATTAACTCTAACCTTTTAACTAATCTATATTACTATTGATCAAGAAACTATCTAATAAAGGAATACATTCTTGTGGGGGTGTTCTGGAGAACATGTTACAAATATCAAAACTAACAAGTTTTGAATGTGGTGGAAGATGTATGTTTTGCAGCTTATCTACTAATTATTCTAATGAATTTCTAACAGAGTATTTCGATTTGTAACCTATCGTGTTAATAATCTGGTTGTTTTTTGGATAAAATGTGATTAGGTGCATTGATGTATGATACAACTGGTCTTATTGGCATATTCTGTTTATGTGTTTTGACTAGTCCATATAGTTTAGGTGGTTGTGGGTTTTTATTAATGATTTGTTGCTTTTCTAATTCTGAAAAGCAGATATTGCAGTTTTCTAAACCCTGTTTTATTTCTCTTTGGAATTTTGTGGTTGGGTTTTTGTTTAAAGTTTCTAAATTTTCTTTATTAATAAATTCATTAACTTTTTGTTTGTAAATATCTTTTGAAAGAATTACCAAAGTGTTACCCTTATCTGCTTTAACAGAAATTAGATTGTTCTCTGTGATTTTCTGTTTTATAGATTGAAGAAGTGATATGTTAGATGTGTTGTACATTTTGTCCTGTTTCAAAGACATCTCTTTTAACAAATTCGAAATTTGGAATTTTGCATAGTTATTATGATCTTTCTTAAGCATAGTTTCGCATTCCACGGCCAAAATTTAATTAATTATCAATTAATGTCGCAAAAATGTCATTTTTTTATAAAAAAGAAAAATAGATAAAAAAAATAATAATAAAGATTTGAAAAAGCTTTAGAAATAAAGCGAAACGTCGTCATGTCAATCTAATGAAACATTGTTTTATTTAAATTAACAAGGCTGCAAAGTCCTCTTAAATAAAAAAAGGAAACTTTTAAAATTAATATTAAGGTAAATTGAAACAGCCAAATATAAATTTAAAAAAATCTAAAATTACATTTTAACACTTAATATCTTCAAATCTAGTGCATATTTTAAAAAATGACTGGAATAAATGTTTTGCATTGATCTTTTGTGACACAATGGTACTTTTATTTTTGTCATAAGTATATTACAAGCGAAGATATTTGCAAAACAACGTAAAAAGTACCACGTCTCGTTTTTGCTATTGTTTAAGGAAAAGAAATTTTAGCACGCTAATAACACGTAGTTGAAGTTATGTCTCACCCACAGTAAACAAAATATATTTTTTTTGGGATTTTACACATTCTCTACCATACACAGTGGCGTATTCATTTATTGTTTTTAGCTTTATGTGGCGAAACTACACAATCATGAAATAAATCAAAGATTAATAAAAGTTTCACAAGTTTATTATAATGCACCTGTCAACATTGTTTCGACAGCTAAGCTGTCATTATCAAAGGTAATATAAATATAACAAACACGTATCTAAGGTAAATACAAAAAATAGGTAACTAGATAAAAAGATAAAAATAATCAGAATTAAATATCTAACACTTCCAGTAACAGAGAATTACTGAGCTTAATCTGTTCATTCATTAAAGGTACCCCAAGTTTGTGTTTGAATATATCAAAAGCTTCTAAAATGTCTAATTTGCGTTTGTATTACAAAAATGTATGAATTTAATACTATTTTGAGGAGCCATTGCATGATTTTGTTCTAAAAGATGTTTGGCATAATTGGATTTTTTAGGATATTTTTTCTGTAACAATGCACGTGTTCTTTATATCTTATGTCAAAACTTCGAAATGTCCCCAATATATACCGAACTACAAATAAAACAATTTAAATGGTAGATGGCTGATTTCATGATATTGTCATGAAGGGGATTAACCCCTATACGCTGCCAGTGGACATTCTAGATTGTCGGCGGAATATATAACGCATCGACCACTAAACAAAACATAATACACCGAACTAATCTAGAATGTTACAGCAGCAATCTTATATAAGATATATAAACCACCATAGCGCAAGAGGAGGGGTCATTAGTCAACCAGCCAAATACGTTCGCGCATCGTGGTTAGTATTAATGTCAGTGTAATATAAATCTTGTTTTAAATGACTATTTGTGTAAATTTGTCTAAGTTTATTAATAGTTTATAGTTTGTAATTAGTGTTAGTGTAAGTATTTTCTCTTGATAATAGTCAATCAAAACAACACCTTTAGTATTATTTAAAAAGAATGTTACAGTGTTATTACATAATAAATACTAAAGTGCTGTGAAAACAGTGTTAAAAATAATTCTCAACGAATAATCGGAATGGCGACGAAATTGTTAAACAAACTCAAATTAGTAGATCTAAGGGGAGAACTAGAAGAACGAGATTGGAAATAAAAGCATTTTAATAAATTGGCTAAAAGAATGGTTTCTAGAACATAACGAGGACCCCAAAACTTGACGCTTTGAAATACCTGGGGCCGCAATCGACACTAATTTGTTGTTAAGTAAAATGGAAGAAAATTCCAGAAGGTTCGAAGAAAATGCTAGAATGCTAAAGGAGGAATTACTAGACACCTTCAGAAAATCCGAAAAAAATTCTAGAAAGTTCGAAGAAAATTCTTGAATGTTAAAGGAAGAATTACTAGAAAATTCTAGAAAGTCTAAAGAAAACGCTAGAATGCAAAAGGAAGAATTACTGGAAAAGTCTGAAGAAAATTATAGAAAGTCTGAAGAAAATGCTAGAATGATAAAGAAATAATTACTGGAAAATTCCAAAAAATCCTAGAAGGCTAAAGAAAGAATTGCTGGAAAAATCCGAAGAAAATTCTAGAATATTAAAGGAAGAATTACTGGGAAATTCCAGAATACTTAAAGAAGAATTGCTGGAAAATGTCAGAGCGTTGGAAGACAAAGTTTTCGAAGAATTGTTGAAAAATTCCAGCGCGCTAGGACTATTAGAAGGACTATTTGAAGCCGCAATACGAACCGTTGCGGAAGAAGAGGAAGGTTCCAAAGATCGCCCAGAGGAGTTACTAATGAGAGTTCTTCAGAAGGAGAGAGGCGTTTGAGAGAAGAATTTTGAAGAAGTTCGAGGACCCCGTTGCTGGAACTGCGGCGAACAAGAGCATATACGACACCGTTGCCCTAAACCAAGAAAAGTTCAGCCGCCCGAAAACTAAAGGGGATTGACGAGAGGGGGCGGACGTTGACCTTAAGTGGAGATGCCCCGGAGATCACCATCACCATGCCGTAACATCGAAGAATCACATCGGCAGTTTGTTCGTAGATGGGGAAAACTGCTAACCGAACTGTTCCACTACTTATTGATACGGGGGCGACAAAATCAATGGATTTTATACGCCCTGACGTCCTACGAACAAGTATGAAGCTGTTACCGACAACTATTCAATTCCGTACAGTGACAGGTGAAGCAATACCAACACGCGGTGTAGTGAAGATGAAGATTGGCATTGGAAGTGAAGAGCGTGATCATGAGGTGCTGGTAACGGATATCACTGACGACTTCATCTTGGGAATGGACCTTCTGAGAAAATTTGATTTTACGTTGGACTTAAAGGAGGGTGTTTTGAAGGTCGGTAAAGAACTTCCTTTGCACCCACGAGAAGATCCTGTTGTAAGGGTCTTGCTGACAGAAGACGTAATATTGGTCGGAGTGAGATAATTGTCGGGGCAGGTTTGGATGCAGATCTTCGGGGAGGGTGTGTACGAATGATGGAGCCTGTCTGTGATAAGAAGATCCATAGTGGCATACTGGTGGAAAGCGCTGATCAAGATAGGAAAGACGGTACCGGTGAGGATTATGAACGTTAATGTGGATCCGGTGAGACTGAAGAAGAGCACCCTTGTGTTCCGAAACCATTATCCAAAGACCACAGTGGACCTTAATAACACCTTATTAGAACGAAAATGAAAGAGCTACAGGATTTGATTCATCGATACCAAGATATCTTCGCTCTTGATGATAACCAGAAGGGAAGAAGCGATCTAGTGTGACATAAAATCGATACAGGAAACTCTCGGCCACTAGGTGGTCATCAAGCCATCCAGCAGTCCATGGGCATCACCGGTGGTCCTGGTCAGCAAGAAGGACGGGTCAACGAGATTCTGGCAGCTCAATAACGTGACCAAGAAAGACAGCTATCCCTTACCACGCATCGACGACACGTTAGATACACTGGCGGGTTTACGATGGTTTTCGACTTTAGACTTAAAAAGTGGTTATTGCAAGTTGAGGTAGGACCTGAAGACGGGAGAAGACCGCGTTCACTATTGTTTCCGGATATTGGCAGTTCACGGTTATGCCTTTCGGTCTATGTAACGCTCCGGCCATCTTCGAGCGTCTGATGGAGACCATCTTGAGGGGGTTGTCGTCGAAAACTTGTCTGGTATATCTAGATGATGTGATTGTTGTGGGAAAATCATTCAACAAACATCTGAAAAATCTAGAGGAAGTGTACCGAAGACTACGTGGAGCCAATCGGAAATTAAGTCTGAAAAAGTGCCACATATTCCGAAAGGAGGTGAAATACCTCGGTTACGTCATATCACGAAATGTAGTGGCAGCCGACCCCGATAAAATCCGTGCAATCCAAGAGTGGCCAACACCGAGAGATAAACACCAAGTTCGTAGTTTTCTTGGGTTATGTACCTACTACAGGCGTTTTGTTCCTGGGTTTGCCAATATAGCGAAGCTGCTGACAAGGTTAACAGAAGATGGACGCGAGTGTGTCTGGAGCGGGGAGTGCGAAACAGCTTTCCTATAATAGTTAAAGCGTGCCCTGACAACAGCACCAATATTGAGCTACCCACGGACGGAAGGGAAATTCATTCTCGACACTGAGGCAAGTAATCTGACCATTGGGGGTGTACTTTCTCAGATACAGGATGGACAAGAAAAGGTCATCGGCTATTTTAACAAGTTTTTGTCGAAAGCCGAAAGAAATGATTGGTGACCAGGAAACATTTATTAGCTGTAATCAGTTTTACGTTAATTTATTAACTATTTTATAATAACTTTATATAGTATTCAAAATATAATTTAATGTAAAACATTAATTAAACAAAATAAATTTACCCTTATCTAAAATTTATAACTTTTATATTTCAAATAATATTATAATATTGCATGTACTGACATCTATGGCGTTTTAATAGAACTACTGATCGTGGGAAATTATTTCCCAATCAAAAACTTTTGTACAGTGCTTAGATCATCTATTAAATGGAATTCATTAGTAACCATCAGTACAATTTACAACTCTAGTTTTCTTGCACAATAGAAAACTCTGATAGAGCCGTCAAAATATCGAACCCTTAAATACGCTACAGCACAAACCAATTTCAGTTCTTTTTTGACTGACTAGTCTAAATTAATACCTCTAGAAAATTTTCAATTTGAAACTTTAGGAAGTTCCAACTTAAACAAATTCCAGTTACTGATCACTGTCTTAGAAACATTGGGTGGGTGAAGCAGACTACACGGCACGTACCCATGGAACTGGCAGCGGAAAATCCAATCCCAGGAATTTGGGCTACGGGTTGCTTAGGCCAGAATTAAATGTGTGGCACAGTTATATGAAAGTGTATCTCCAAGAATACTCATAAACGTTGACTGACTGAATCTTATGGAAGAGAATTGAAGTGAGGTTTATCCCGGTTAGATGGGGTAAGTTCTGGCCAATGGGAAACTGCATGCCACCGGGTAGTTGTGTGCAGGATGCTATTCGGATCACCATATGACTTAACTGCAGGAAATCTAGTGCTAACTCTAAGCTCTAGAGCAATGATTCCCAAAGTGATCGACCCGCAGGGGTCGACAACGACCTGCAAGGGGTTCATGTCAGCGAAAAAGAAATTGGGAGTCCATGAAACGAAAATGGGGGTCAACGATAGTGGATCTTATATAAGCAGGTCGTGGCATTAATTTTGGCATTCCATGAATGGAATAATCCACATACACAGATAGTACCTATTTACTTACATAATACTACCTTAATTTGACTCGTTAGAGTCTAGTGGTTAGCCACGAAAACAATATATGTGGCTATGTGGGTTCGAGGCCTGAGGAGGAAAGGAATTTTCGTTTCTGTTGAAAACAGGTTTGCGAGCCGTAAATTAAAGTGAGTAGCACTATACCAGCTGTCAAGAATACATTTGAAGTTGATGAATTTGCAAAAAATCAATATCAGGTAAGCAGGGGGTCTACCCAAAACCGAAAAACATGGCAAGTGTTTTTAACAAGGTCAAAAAACCAAGTCCTGCCACAATTGAGGTTGGATTAGATCGGGAAGTGATCCCTCAACTATGTTGGGGAATAGTCCAAAAGCTGGACGAAATGCCATCTCCTATAGAGGGTGCCGACGGGTGAGCACGTTTATAGCTCCGGTACCATCCTGGAGAGCTATTAGAGGATGGACAGTAACCTCGCTCCTACCTAGCGTATCTCAATTCATGTCAGGACGGGAAGTGAACACCCGAACGTTCAAATAAATACAAGCATCAAATACCGTAGCACCAATTAGGGTCTATTTGAGTATCTAGATGATATGCTATGAGGCGGAGAAATGTACACAAACATTCACAGAGCATTGTCTTAGGAACAGGGTCATGCCAATCTATTTAATTTCCATTCGCCATCCATAATTGCTGCATCAACCTTTTTACAAACAAAACCTGGGGTTAAAAATCTTAAAGGATTCTAAATTCTCGCAACTTCCGATAAGATATTTCTTTTTGTATAAGGGCGATCTATAGGGTGACACAAGTAGAAAAACATTTCGGCCATGGGGTTCCAATGAAAACCTAAAACCCTAATAAAGATAAGTTCTTCTTTGTCGAATTGAACTAGCGTTTGGACATCAGCCGATGCTACAGCCGCAAGAAGTTCCAGACAGTTACTTATCCACTTTTGCAACTCGAATCCACTGGATCGCAGAACCTGTATTAACTCCAATTGAATTTTCTGGGCAAAACCTACAAAATCATATCCCCAAACTACGTCATCAATATAAATATGGTTATGCAACGCATCCGCAACATTGGCATACTTCGATTCTTCTAAATTAGCGAGTTCTTGAATGGTTCGCAAGGCTAAAAACGATAAAGAAGATTAGATTAAATCGTGGTTATTCGTCAGGTGCTGTCGGGTTGAGTTGCGTACCGGGAAAGTCCCGGTATCCCGGTGGGCCAGTACGCGCCTGGTAATACTATATATTAACATTTTTTGCTGTGTAGGGATTTTATAAATTAAATGTAGTGTTCAATTATTTATTATAATTATTTTACGGTAAATGACGAAGACATTAAAGGGTTGTATTTTTTACGTAATAATCTGAACGTGCCAAAGATATACCGTATGATACGTAATTATTACATGCCATTTATCATCACCTTGAAATATTAAATTGCGGCATGAAAAAATAATTAGAGGCACGTAATTTTTACATGAATTTCTATTCTAGCGCTACTTGGGTAGTCACTTTTTCTTGCGTGACTAATATGCATTAGTACACACTAGTACAATAAATAACTATTATTTCATTTATTTATTTTTGGGCTAGGAATCGGGGAGACGGATTATCCCCCGTACCTAATGGCACCGGTTACTTTGATCATATAACCAACCCTACTAGAATTTAGCCGAATCTGGGGGAATTCCATCCCTACTAAGAATGTTTATTCTTGCCAAACATCGCATTGACTCGCGGCCTAGAATTTTGCTTCCTATCCGAAAAGAAGACATGTTTTAATTTTTCTCCAGTACGAAAAATTACCAGCTCGGCTGGGGATCGAACCTGCGACCTTTGGATTGAAGCAAACAGACAAACCACTAATCTACCGAAACTGGCATTGTGTTTACTATTAAAGATAAAGCCTACTTCGGCAGCTTGACGCTTGTATTTGATCTTCGTGGTCCATATATGCAGGTGCCAGTCGGGAAGTAGTGAAAAATGCAATTATTTTCTTATAATAGCAATTATTCTTTACTTTACTTTTTTTTTAACATTATACCTTAGTAGAAGAGAAAGTGATTAAATACTTAGTCAAATAAGTTTGTTATAGTTATGAAAACATTTAGTTTATGATGCTACACTTGACTAAAATTTTGAACTAATCCAATCACAAAAAAGTGTATTGCGTAAAGTGGAGTGTGTGTTGTACATAATTCTGAAACAAGACACGCTGTATGCTTGAAAGAAGGAAAAAGTTTTGTAATAGTGGTAGTTGTTTATGTAGTACAGTGGCGTGCGGTGAGGATTTAGGCTAGGGAAGCAACCACGATTTAAATTTTAATACACCTAGGTACAATAAAAAACAGTGTTATAATTATTAAGCTTAAAAGTTTTTTATGGAAGAATTTTACACTTCAGTAGTATTCTTTTACTCTATAATGATTAATCGGATTGGGAATTTTTAGCACATCTCGTTCTTTTGAATACTGATTAACTCCCACCTAGTAAGATATTTTTAGCATGATTGGTAATCCCCTGACCCCTTTGAATCGTAGAAATTATGTGATTGACATGATTGAAGCATAAAAGGTGCTATAACGAAACTTATAACTATTGCCAATGTTCTTTTGTGACAAAGCATTTTCAAATTTTTATGATTGTTTAGATTTAATCAAAATTTGCAAAAGAATACGTCTTTTATACTTATGGAATTTGTTGATTATTATTCTTTATTTAAAAAAAAGTACTACTATTTATTTATAATGCAACTCGATTTTCCGGTCTTTTTTAGCAAAATACCTGGTGCAGGTTTTAATCTTTGTTGTTAAATTTAAAAGTTCCGGTTTTGGTCTGCCTTTCTCAATAATTTCCTCCGAAACTGTATGAAGGAAATGTTTTCTCAAATAATAATAATACTTTACAAATGGAACGGTACTCGAACCTTCCACCGAAGCAGCTGAATTTGCAGTCATGACGATAAAGCAAGTTTAAATGTTGCATACAGAACAAACTAAATAGAATTATTTGTCTTTAAAAAAATCCGAACTTATATAAATTGAAATAATAAAATTTTCCTAAAATACAGTCTCATTCGCAGATTTACATTGCTTAAGTAACATTTAACAAACACGAAAAATCGAACAAATAACGAAATTATAATAAACATCTGATCACGGAGTACGCTAATAAAAATAACTCGACGTTATACGATGTTAACTGTAGCCCACAACGCACCCGCAACTCGCCCGCTTCGGAAAGCAAGAAGTGCAGGAAGCAACGAAATTAGTGCTTATATGCAGTGTAAGTAACACATTTAAATCGGTATTACCTTTCCGAGCAAGTTTAATGAGTATAATTTAAAATAGTACTCTAAATAATTATACTTTTTGCTGTACGGAATTGATATTGAGCTTTAAGTTGATTAAACATTACAAATTTAAATAAACGATAACCATAATTTTATAAAACTATTTTTGTTAGCATTGTTTTTTAATTTTAATAAATTCTTAAGGGAAGCATTGCTTCCTTTGCTTCCATGGACCGCACGCCACTGATGTAGTACTTAAAATTGTTTATCTACGACCACCATAGAAAGTTACATATTCCGCACAATCTATACTCCGGACGCTGAACAGATATAGTAATTAAAACCGCTTACAATTACCCCCTCTTTTTAACAAAACCTTTCTATTGGTAGCATTCAAATATACCGCTCAAATTGAAAGGCATGTTTACTTGTACCAAAAAGATATCAATTCGTTTACTGTCAAACTGTCTTACTCACGAACTTTTAATAACATTTTTATTAAATTACTAAAACTGCAACTTTTTAAAATGTATGGTTATTATTTATACTAGCATCTCTCGAAGTGACATTATTTATAATGAATTAACAATTCATATGCAAAAATGTTTTATTGTAAATTTCACTTTCACATAAAACCAATCAGAACAATTTGCGCTGCCTTGATTTTTTTTGTACTATATCTATTCGGCGGCCCCAGTATAGTAACCGTGAAAACGACCAATTGCAAACAATCTCCAAACTCAACGGTAAAGTATGTGAGGAAGGAGTTCTCAATAATCCGTAGTTCTATTAAAACGCCATATTTATTGCGTCACTACTTGCAATATTTATAATATTATTAAATATTTGAAATATAAAATGTTAAAAATTTTAGATATAAAGGTTAATTTATTTTGTTTAATTAATATTTTACATTAAATTATATTTCGAATGGAAATCCATCTAGAAAAAAAACTAAGGCCAGACCCGGGTATTGAACCCGGATCGCTCTGTTAGTAGCTACAGCGTAACCATTGAGCTGCCGAGAAGCCTTTCAATGATGTCTTTTTCTCATTATATAAAGCTACAATGATTGTTATTCAATTAAAACGTAAAATTAATTAATATTTTACATTCTTATATAATTTTTAATGTAATTTTATTTATTATTATTGCTAAATTACAATAAAAACATTGAAAACATTTATAATTTGCTACATAATGCGAGAATATTTGACATTTTGCGCAGAGGTTAATAACCTTGACAATTGAATTGTGATTTTTGTACATATAAATTATTTTTTGAAAACGAGTACATAATTATTTAGCTGTAAGTACTAAATAGTAGATTGACTGAAATTATACAAATTGTAAACGTATTATTACTATTGTCTTTACAAATTTAATGTTTACTTTTGTCGTTTTTAAAATTCTAGATGTATCATGAGTGAATCCGATGAAGGAAAATTGGGGTGTACACTCGTACACCTCCAAACATCGTGGAAGCGGCTCACATTACATCTCTTAATTTATTGCCAAATATTTCACGTAAAAAATATGAATGCGAGTATAAATTCTAGGTTAAAAAACTTTCTTAGCTGTTGGTGGTTTATTAATTTTTTTGTTGTCGTAGATAACGTATAGTGTGTAACGCGTGCAAAAACACCAATTTCTCACTCGTGAGAAATTGGCACTTCTCTGCACTTGTAACACAATATACTATTTAAATAATGCCTATGCTAAGGCGTGTGCGTAATATATTAGTTAAGTGTATAATTTAAACAAATCTCTTATTTAAAGTTAGTGCGAAATTAAATAAGATTTTCCTATTTTATATAGTTTTATATTTTACTTTACATATCTTAATAATTTAGTAATTCATCATCATCTCTTAACATGAACAGAAAACGAAAATCAGGGCTTAAGTAGTCTTTGTTTTACTTGTATTTATCGTTCCCTTTTCAGTCACGTCTCGTTGATACGGAAATGATTGATTGTTTTAGACTGATCATAAAGATTATATCGATATATCTACCAGAGAATTTTTCTTAACGCTTCTCAAATGTTTTTGTTTGCACGGCGATAACCGCCCACTCATAACTTTAGAACCAGGAAGCAGTCTTGTTGCATGAAGTCTTATCAAATGAAATTATACTGCAGTACCATTGTGTTTTATGCATTGTGTACGGTTATAAAATGATAAATTTATTCATTGATAATATATTGTTTGCATGTTCTAAACGATAGCTTATTCTGCAACCGTCGACTTTGCGTACTTTAATAAATCGTTTTTGTCCTGCTTTACAAGTTCTGGAATGCTGTAATTTACATTTACACATACTCAAAAAGACACAAACACTCCATATTTTGCACATTTGTTTCTACATTTTTGTACGTAAAAAATTTAAAATTTTGCTTACACTGTTTTGCTTGATATAGCTGTTTTTTAAAGAGCATTTGGATAGTGAATGTGGATACCCGTATTCTGATTCGATCGGAATCCATTCAAAGTCGAAATCGAATCCGAATAGATCGGATTGGATGTACTTATATGTTTATGAAGATCATCCGAAATTTATTCAATTACTCGAAAAATATCACATATCCGAATGGGTATCGATTATACGAAAAATGTTCAAAGGATATAGTTTGAGAATAAAAAGTTTGAAGCATTTATGTGCATATAGATTCTACTTAGTAGTTGCCATCTTAACTTTTAAGCATGCTTTTAATTTGAAAACATAATTAAGGACTTTACGTAATGCTTTTATTACATTTTTGCACTGGAAACTGATTTATAGTAACGTATATATTAACAAACATTTAATAGTTATTTACATTACCAGATGCGTAAGTGAACTTTTTTTGGCGAGGAGGTAGTTCAAGGGCCGAGGCGAAAGCCGAGGTCCGTGAAGCCTCCGAGGCTAAAAAAGAAACTTAAGCATCGTGTATTGTATTAAATTTTTCCTACTACGAAGCATCAACAATACCAACGTTTTATAATTAAATTAGCAACAGCTTTTGTTTTTTTACAAACATTTCATTTTTCGTCTCAAACGTCATGAATTGTGTTAATTGTGTGTAATCCCCAATAGGTACTTATTATAGTTTATTATTTTGTGATTATTGGTATCGTAATAATTATGGAATGTGACGGCTGTGACGGAATTGAAAGAGCCGCTGGAATCGCGTTAGGCTCATTGTTGCCTGCAAAGTCGAGTGAGCGATATAACCTAACTTTCCAACAATTCATAAAGTGGTGCGAAGAAAAAGGTGTTCAGGACAATATTTCCGAAAACGTTTTGTTGGCATACTTTCAAGAGAGATCAACAGTTTTAAAATCGCCATCGAGTTTATGGTCAGAATACTCAATGTTGAAAATGACACTTTCATTGAACAAGAATCAGGATATTTCAAAGTTCACGAAACTGAAAATGTTTTTGAAAAGGAAAAATCAGGGATTTGTGCCGAAAAAGTCGAAGATTTTTTCTAAAGAAGAAATAGAGAAATTTTTGGTCGAAGCACCTAATCAAACCTACCTAATGATGAAGGTTGTTACTATTATGGGGGTGGCAGGGGCCTGTCGTGGTGATGAGCTTCACAAAATGAAATTGAAGGATGTAGAATATGATAAAGAAAATGTAGCAGTTGTAAATATTAAAGAGTCTAAGAACAACATGCCGAGAACTTTTGTAGTGTCGAATAGTGCAGATAGCCAGGTTGATTATTTAAAACTATTACGTGACTACATAAAACTCAGACCCCGAAATGCACAAGATGAACGACTGTTTTACCGCTATGAACGTGGCCGATGTGTCAACCAGGTAGTTGGAAAACATACCATTGCTAAGGTAGGCACCCATGATGAATGATTATTATGATTCTTATCTGTTCTGCTCTTTCTAGGTCCCATATGAAATCGCTAGATTTTTAAAGCTAGAAGAAGCGACTATGTACACTGGGCACTCATTCAGACGAACTTCTGCTACATTGTTGGCAAATGCATCAGGTACTGACATTCTAGACTTAAAGAGGCACGGCGGCTGGAAGAGTGGAACGGTTGCTGAAGGCTATATATCCGAATCGATCGCCAATAAAATTCAAGTCGCGAATAAAATTTTACATGGATACAGTGATACCAAGCGCAGTACCAAGGAACAAGTGTTTCGTGATGAAATTCAAAATGAAAGTACCACTAGTTTTAATTTGACTGAAACTGTAACTGGTTTAGTATGTGAGACTGAAAAAGAAAATAAGCCAACAGTTGCACTTTCAAATTGTACAAATTTTACTATCACAATAAATGTGAATAAGTAGATTTCTTTTTTCTTTGTTGTATTTGAATGTATTGTATTTGACTAATTAAACTACTGTAAAATGTGTTGCTGTTTGTCACAAAATAAAACAAGTTCTCCTCGTCCCGTAAGTATCCTCCTTGTCGCGTAAGTATTGTACTTACGAAGCTAGCAACCACGCAGCCACACGCTAGATAGGTTTCACTTTCGTTTATTAGTGTGTTGCTAAGACAGTAGACGGAGCTTTCTAGATACGTAGTAGGAAAACAATTTAAAAATACCTAGAAACAATATGAACAAATAGTGGAGTAGAAATTCCTTAGTAGTGGCGGGCCGTTCGAAATACTTTTGGGTGTGAAGCAGTAGTAAGTAAATGTATGTTCAAGACTAGATCTCCCCATGTTATTCTTATGGGAGTTTCGTTTTTAAGACAGGACAATTTTGTGAGGTTATGTGTGTCAAACTTACAATTTTGTAAGGTTATGTGTGTAAAACTTGGCGTCCTTCCCGCCAGATGTCAGCATGGGTGCGGGGTTAAGTGTTTAGGCGGGAAAAAGGCGAATGCGATGCTTGTCCGTGATTGGTCGGATCGAATTGCCGGTAAAATAGATTGCAGCATGTGTCTCTAGATGTCGCTGTGGGCGTGGTTTTGGCGGGAAAAATCAAATCTCAGGCCTGTTCGTGATTGGTCCGAAGTTTTGGCGCTAAAGGAGGTTGCAGGTCGTGTCGCTTTGGAGCGCGTGAACGCGGCCGGGCGGGGCGGGTTAAATAGAAAATTTTGTCGCGGCGTTGCGTGGGCGAGTCGTGCGGTGGTGCGACGCCCCGGTGCCCCAGTGGGCCGTTGAAAGGAGTTAATTTGAAAAATTTGGCGGTTGCCTCGCTGCTGATTAATAATAAGGCGGTGGGGTAAACATTTTATTAAAGGGGGGCTGAAAATATAATATACAATCATCGTTTTTTCGAAATTAACTAGATGTAAATACAATATTAACAACATAAGCGTACTGTAGATTTTTCTTTAATACAAATAATGAATAAATAGTGACCTATAAAATACAATAATAATAATTAAAGAAGAATGCATCGTTTTCCTCTCTCTCATGAATAGTACTGCTGGATGATGTCAACAGTTAATTGTTGCATAGTTTGATGTTAGGCTAAAAATAAAAACATTACATTCGGTATAAAATAACAATCTCAAATTACCTGCATTTGTTTTTTTCCTTTAATACAATGAATAAAACAGAAGCCAACAAAATACAATAATGATATTAGTTTAAAGGAGAATGCATCTTTCTCCTGGATGATGTAATTATTCGAAACATATGTGCATCTAAACATTCCTTTTCATAAATGATGTCATCGCTCAATTTTTGTATAGTTTTAATGTTCGACCTAGAAAAATAAAAACATTACATTTTATACTGTTAATTAAAAATATAGTTTCCAAATTACCTGCATCTGTTTTTTCCTTTAATACAATGAATAAAAATATTAAAAGAAGAATGCGTCTCTTTCTTTGATCATGATGTCATCAGTGAATTATTGCACTAGCATGAAAAAAAAACATTCCTTTCATGAATGATGTTCGACCTAGAAAAACATTACATTCGGTATAAAATAACAATCTCAATTTACCTGCACTTGTTTTTTCGTATTTTACACGTTATAATGAAATTTTTAAGATCGCAAACAATATTAAGCGGTTGTGTTGTTTTTTAATGCTATTTTTATTGATTAAAAGACGCGAGTTCAAACCGCATTACATATGTGCAGAGTTTCCGACACACGAATTAAAACTGAAACGCTGTTAAAATGTATTGCGTTTTCCCCTCTTTAAAATGTGTACTGAAAAATATTTTTCTTAATGTCAAAGGAGTAATTTATTATGTCATGTCATAATAAATTAATGCTTTTTAAGTGCAAACATTACATATGCCGTTAATAGAAGCATTCGTTCTGATAAACATAATCTTTATACATATTCTATTAGGAAAAAAACTCTAGATTCATGTGATGATAAACGTTTTATACTAAAAAATAAAATTGATACCCTTCCTTGGGGTCATTTTAAAATAAATGAAGAAGAGGAGGAAGATATTTTATAATTTTTTATTGCAAATAAAATCTTAGTTTATACATTTAGATAAGTAGACTATTATTTGTACATATTTTTTCTAATTATTATTATATTGTAAATATTTATTGTAAATAAAATCTTAGTATATAGATAAGTAGACTATTATTTATGCACATATTTTCTAATTATTATTATTATTATTATTATATTGTAAATAAAATATATACATAAACAGACTATTTTTTATAATAAATCACTTTTCTTGATCCAGCTGTTGTGTGTGTTATCAAAACCCAACCATTTCACATATAATTGATCATTTTTTGTTCGTAATACACGTTCAATTAAAAAGCTTTTTGGGTGTTTAGTTTTCATCAATTCCGGTTCATAGAAGCAACCTTTGATTGGGGCACCTCTCACATCTTCTAACAGATAGGTTGTCGGTCTAGTTGATTGCACCCTGCTTATGCGAAATAATTCAGTGCTGAACTGGGGGTGATAACCTTTCGAAAAAACCCCTCTGTACTTAGAAATACGAACCATATCGTTTACTTTAAATTTAGGTTTTGGGGGGGCCCCGTCATCATCATTCGAACGATTTAAAGGCGTGCGAAATGTCACATTGATGGGGGCTAGACCAATTGACCTATGCACGGTGCTGTTGTACTTATCGACAACATCTTGCAGTATATCCAACCATTTATAATTCCCGTTGAAACTGAACTCCTTGTAGAGATTAGATTTAAGTGTCCTAATCACCCTTTCCGCAAAAAATGCTTTCTTAGTGGAAAACGTTGAATAGTGGTTGATGGAATGTTCCGACATTAATTTCTTGAAATGAGTGTTAAAATATTCACCTCCGCGGTCAGTGGCCAAGTTATTAGGTTTTCGCAAGTTTTCATCCAATATGCTCCGCATAGCACCGGCAACTTCCTTCCCGCTTTTAGATTTTAGAGGCCTTACCCACACATATTTAGAAAAAGCGTCTATTACCACCAGAACGTATTTATATCCCTTGTTGTAATGGGCATAAGAGTTAAAGACTGATATATCGCTTTCCCAGAGGTCATCGAACCCTAGAACGATTGCTGAACGTCTGGGGAAATTTATTCTAGCCTGCCTGTGGATCTCGTTAACGATTGCTCTCTTTACATCGCTCATATTAGTACTAGTATTTTAAATATTTTACGTTTTTTGTTTTTTATGGTAACTTTCTAACGCATCCACACGTTCAGTCAATTTCGCAATGGTTTTGTTGAAATTTTCGGCAAGGGGGTTCACAAGTGAAACATAAAACGTCTCGAAACGCTGCCTTTCTGTTTTCATTAAATCGATCGATTCCTGCTGAGTGAGTAATTGCCCCTGTTTTTTAGCTTCGATAATTGGCTGTAATTGATTTATCCCGTTATTGATTTGCACTAACAACGGGTCTATTTTGTCGGTGTAGAATTTTTCTCTACGCTCCCAGGTTTTTACTTCTTCAGTTAATCGTTTTAACGGCACTGCATCGTTTTCTTCCAAAGGATGGCCTATATTCGAAAGTCGTCGTTGTTCGATGTCAAACCCGCCGGTGCTTGTTAATGGAAACAAAGGACGTTGTTGTTGTTTACCTCCCGAAGAAGAAGAACTTCGATGAACCACCCGTCCAAATTTATCCACGGGCATCATGAAAATGAATTAATTTTTACTCATCTTCAAGCTATATAACCATCTTCTCGCAATTCCTCAACAATACTAGCAATTTCATTTTGAACATTGGAATTTCCGGCATTCTGAGAAGCAATGAGCAATCTTAAACGTTGAACGAGCTCTGAGGGCGTATCCCAATACACATATTCGATGGGATTATCATTGACACGCTTCATACTGGAAAGTACACCTTTGCCCGTTGTTTCTCTCATTTCTTTTTCTTCTAATGATTCAATGATCGGTTTAATGATCTCCGTATATTTATAGCCAACATAACGTTTCGATAGCGGTATTTTATCGACATTGGTGGCGCGAAGTATACTTATGTAATTTCTAACGTCTTGCCTTGTATAGTTAGCGGGTCGTTTTAGAACTAAAAGTTCATACAACCCATGCGTTCCATCATACCTAACTCCTTTGACTTTAAAATATTTCTCTCTATTTCCAACGTCGAGGAAGGAATCTCCAAAATTCCATTTATCCAAATTAACGTCATACTTAACACCGTACGGGGAGTTATCTATACTTCGATCGTTTCGCAGCATAAGAGAAAGATATTTCCTAGGTAGCGGGTGATATTGTTCTAAAAAGTCTCGCGTTGACACATTTTCCCATGCCGGATATATATCCTCGTTACCAGACTCCACCCTTTTGTCCACCCCTCCTGCTTCGTCGCCTTCTTCTTCCACTTTTTCTACTTCTTCGTCTTCACCCTTCATGTTGAACGATGTATGTATTTTTTTAAGCAATTTTGATCTAGGGGAAACCGATGTGTGCATTTCTGTAAGCAATTTTGATGTAGGAGAGGAAGTACTTGGAGTAGCCGCTACTGTGCTAAAAACGGGTGTGGACCAGGCCAACGGCATTTTCATCGGAGCGCTTATTTTTTCTTTTTCGTTAATGGTTTTCAGGGAGCGAGCGATGTCTTCTATAGGATCCAGAAGGGGTTTGTGCGCTTTTGCAAAAGCGATTTCTTTAAGTTGCGCGCCCGATTGTAAGGCTTTAAATTTCCTTCGTATATCATTAGCAACTCGAATTAATGCTCTTTTACGAAGTTTATCGGCTGCGATGTTGTCCCCCATAATAAGGTTACAATATCGGTCGCTACTTTAGTTCAACTAGATGAGTTAGCTAAATTACTTCGAATTTATAGCGGTTAGGGTCTAATAAAACCGTCAAAATTTATTCTGTAACGTCCGTTGTTGACGTCACAATCCTTGTTGATCATTAGAAATCCGTAGCGACTGTCTTTCCAGCACCGAGTGCACATGTCCCGAAATTTATTAAAAGACATATCGATGCTCACATGATCTTCGTAAACGTGACGCATGTTTAAGTCGTCCTGTTTAAAAATCAATAACATGTTCGCGTTATCGCGCAGCAGATGTTTAGGAATTTTCGTGTAAGACTGACAGAGATAGAAACTGTCTATACCGTGATGTCGCCCCATGCTGAAGAAATGACGCATCGGATTCTGATTGTCCATGCTGACATCGTCAAACACGAAAATCGAGTTAGGGCGCGCTTCATCGGGCATCATGACGGACTCGTTTTCGCTAAAAGTAAAATACCCCATGCCTTTTACACGCTTCAGCGCTTCTTTCAAAAACGTATACTTCGGTTGATGAAGAGACCGGGAATAAATATAAATATTGGCGAACTTCAACCCTTTGGGCTCCACCAACATGGAGAGCATCGCATTTGATTTGCCGGAACCGGAGGGTCCCACTATCAAGCACCTGATGGAGGATGGGAACAAACTGCTATGCTTAGCACCATCAACTTTTGCCCCAGAGTCCATGAGCAGCTCCTTTTCCAAATCGCGTACGGTTAACCTTTCACGTTGTTGCACGATTTTCATTCTTTTTTCCGCTATATCCGGCAAGTAATAAAAAATGAAGATTATGCTATAAATAAGCTTGTACGCATGATACGAAGTTATTCGTTCAAATGATCGTGCACGAAGGCGGAGGTGTCTTAAACAAGCTTATAGATAAACTACCCGTCGAACTACACCTTCCGGGGTATCAATTCTGCGGTCCCGGTACACGATTGGGGCAAAGGTTAGCACGCGGAGATCCCGGCGTAAATCCCTTGGACGCCGCTTGTAAGGAGCACGATATCGCTTATTCGAGTCATCAGGACGTGAAATCGAGACATCTTGCGGACGCAGTTCTCGAACAAGAAGCCTGGAAGCGGGTTAAAGCAAAGGATTCCAGTGTTTCGGAGAAAGCAAACGCTTGGCTCGTGACCAACGTTATGAAAGCTAAAAGAAAACTTGGAATGGGGTTTGGAAGAGGAGGTGGTGGCGGCGGTAATAAACAATCTAAAGTCGCTTTCGGTAGGATCGTGAAAACCGGACTTAACGCCGTAAAAGGTGCTCAAGCGGAAACTATCGCGAAAGCTGCGAAAATAGCTGTGGGTGCGGCGAGAAGAGCCGTTAAAGAAGCAGGAGGTAGAAGATGTGTGAGACAGCCTCGAGTAATTCCTATTCCAGGTGGGGCGGTAAAACAAGGTGGTCTACTTCCCTTATTGCCGGCCATTTTTGGTGGACTCGCTGCGCTTGGCTCGCTGGCCGGGGGCGTATCTCAGGTGGTTAAAGCCGTGAAAGACGTAAAATCCGCTAAAGATCAATTGGCGGAAATGAAGGACCATAATAGGAGGATGGAGGGTATAGCGATCGGAAAAGGCGGAAGTATGATTATAAAACACCGGTCGTCGAGTAAATCGGGCCTCGGTTTGTACTTGAGCAAGAAACCTAAAAGCGGCGGCAGAGGGCTCTATTTACGAAAAAAGCCGACAAAAAACTAATAAATTTGCCTCGACGTCCTCTCACCAACATTGACATCTACAAATATGCCGCAGGTATACCCCATTTTCGAGGCGTATTTATGCGCGATGGATTACCTTCGCGACCTTGGAAGAACGAAAGTGGAATAGTCAATTTGGATTCGGCAATGGGGAAAGGAACGCATTGGGTGGCATACAGGAAACGCAACAACTTGATCGAATATTTCGATGGATTTGGAAATTTAAAGCCGCCGCGAGAACTTGTGAACTATTTCGGCAAAAATGCCGGAAACATGACCTATAACACGGAACGATATCAAAATTACAATTCCTACAACTGCGGACATCTGTGTTTGCAATTTCTGAGGAGGTAAAAAGAGGGTATGTGACGCGTCCTCGTTTAATCATGTCCGAGACGTTCACTTTAACGGGTACAGGCAGTTACCTGAGTACTAACTATTATCCGCCGGTTGCCTTAAATGCCGACTACGAGTACACGTTAGGACTAATAGGTTACTGGACCTACAACGCTCTCCGAAACATCTATCCAGGCAATAATAAGATCTATTGGCGCAAACCGGGCGATAAAAAAAACAGACAGCTACTCATAGCGGAGGGGGCATATGAAATAAATTCGTTGAATGAGTACATATCGAAAAAATTGGCGCTAACCAATAATGAAACTCTCAAGCAGGAAGAAATATTTTCTCTGCAACCGAATACGAACACTTTAAAGTGTGAAATCAAAAGTAAATATGCCATTGATTTTCGCCCCGACGACTCTATCGGACGCATGCTCGGCTTCTCCCCCAAAGTTTTAGAAGCGGACGTATTACACGAATCGGATTTACCCGTTAAAATATCACCGGCCAGTAGTATACGAATAAATTGTAATATAACTGGAGGCGCACATTATAACGACACCCCGGTACATACAATATACGAATTCGCGCTGGACGTGGAGCCGGGGGAACAAGTGAACGAAAAACCTACAAACGTAATATATCTTCCAGTAGTAGTTGCGGATCAAATAGATAATATCACGTTATCACTCACGAATCAAAACGGAGAACGATTAAATTTCGGACACGAAGACGCTACTATACGATTGGAGCTTAAAAAGAAAGAACGAGAGAAAAAATGGGGTTAGACTTCACTACTAGTACTACTGGTAATAATAATAATATGATAATGAGGAAAACGGAGACGAATGAAGACATAATATCCCATTATAAAAGAGCGGCTCGCGTTTTACACGTCACTAATCGTTCGAACGTTAAACGATTAAAACCTCAAGACGTTCACTTTTTGAAATCTCTCGGATTTACAGTTCTGAAAGAAAGTGATGAGCAGTGAAAAATTAAACATATTCGACGACATCCGACTCGATGAGGATATTATCGAACAGAAATGGATCGCCCATACGCCCCCGACTCGAGCGGAAAACTTCAAATCTAGCGATGAAGTCACCATAACGGTGGAACAACGAGATTCGCTCGTCAGCATTTATGAGAGTTTCCTGTATGTGGAAGGACAACTTGAAGTTGCGGACCCCACAAAACAATGTAATCTAGTCAACAACGCTATTTCCCATCTGTTCGAAGAGGTCAAATTAAGCCTGAACGATACCATGATCGAGTCTATACGAAGACCGGGGATTACCTCCACCATGAGGGGTCTTGCAGCTTACAACAAGGACACCATTAAATCGCTCGAGATCGCCGGATGGGGTGCCGATCCCTTTACTCTTCCCATTTCCATCGAGAGTACGGATAAGAAGTTCTCATGCCTTATACCCTTATCATTGTGGTTTGGAATAGCCGAGAACTACAATAAGTTAATCGTATGGTCCAAAATGCAGTTAAGTTTGGTTCGTGCTCGTACAGACTCAAATTGTATTCAAAGCGCAGAAAGCGATGGGAACATTAGCCTTAGCAAAATAGAATGGCGAGTGCCACACTTCAGGTTGAGCGACGCCGCCAAGTTACGGCTCCTAAACAAAATCGACAAGGGCAAATTCATCACGATCCCTTTCCGAAAAAGAACCCTTAACATCATACCCGGGTTACGCAGCGGACGCGAGGATGTTATAGAATTGGGATCCGTGAAAGCCTTCGAGAGACCTCATCATGTAATCGTGGGATTTCAAGTGAACAAGGAAAATATTGCTAAAGAAAACGCGAGCACCTTCAATCACGCCAACATAAAAAATATCACGGTCTATATTGATTCGGTGGCTCACCCCAATAGACGCATGAACTTGGACTTTAATAAAAACTTATTTACGGAGGCGTACAGAAATTACTGCCACTTTCAGTCATCCTACTACGGAAACAACCCTCATTTTCCCCACCCTCTCATGAGATACAGTGAATTTCTTAAATCCCCGCTCTACGTCATCGATCTATCGAAACAGGACGAGAGTGTAAAGGCGGGGACGGTTAGTATTAAAATTGAGATCGAAGCGAGCACAGCGTTCGCTAACAACACGTACGCGTACGTTCTATTACTTCACGACACCATAGTATCGTACGAACCAGTTACGAGCACCGTTACCACCCTGTAAACGATGATAATAATAGATTTGCAGGGCTTCGAAGCACCCCATTTTGTTCCGAAAGAAATGGCCATTACTGACGGAGAACGAACAGCTCATTATGTCTTTAAACCGCCGTGTCCATTTCATGAATTGACACTTTCGCAACAGACCACCGTCAACTGGCTCACCAGGTATCATCACGGATTGCGATGGTCCTTCGGTAATACGGATTTGCGAGAAATCGAAAAAATCTTAAGTGTCGTCACGTCGCGAGACAGCACCATATATTGCAAGGGTAAAATTAAATCCGATTACCTGCGAAATCACACGACGTTGCCGGTGATAGACTTGGATGATCGAATGTCCGAAGAAGAGTTCCTTGAAAAGATGGCTCCTCTACGTCACTGGAAACCACCATGTTTTTCACATATTCTCAATTATTGTCGGTGTGCTATTAATAATGTAAATCAAATATATTACGCACTGTCTCAAAATGACAAATTAATCAAACAAACAGAATAATTTCTTTTTATTATTATTATTAGCTATAATTATTGTATTATTTATGTGTACTTAACTAAGAATGAAATAAAAGATGATGATGTAATAAAATAATGTTTTATTTTTACATACAATTATCTACAAGGTAAAGTAAGTAAACAATCTAAAAATTATTAATACAACCATCAGTAGTATGACAAGGGCAAATACATTATTTGAAATTAACAAAACTTTAATAGTTCCATCCACCACACTTCCTCCTCCTCCTCCTCCTCCTACCGGTGACGAGGAATTTGTTCTATTCCACAACAGGGGTGTCCATTCTGATTCTTGCCAGCTTTCATTTTGATACAGATAACGTAATTTGATCCAAATAAAACGTTCTCGATGACGCTGATGAAAGGCCCCCAGTGCATAGGAAAATGCGAAGGTACTATTTACATATTCTGTTTGCATTCTATTCCACGCCTCCGGTATTGGAGATGATGATGATGGTGATGAGGTGTCGTCATTTTCGCTAAAATAGAACCCAACGTAGGCCTCTTTTGCTCCGACCGGATGAGCTACGTAAAGCACTTTACGGTCGGCAACAATCGACGACAACACCAAGGCCACCGTCGACAATAACATGATGCACGTGTTTTTCACTTGAGACGTACTCGATTACTACTGCTTTGATGTCTCGAAAAACATCGGTATAAATCCCACTAGAGCGAACGAATTAGGAGCGAATTTTTGCTTCTTTATCCCCTCACCGGCCTCTTCCCCATCACAGCCATCGGTGACGTCATCTTGTGCAAGTTTCTGTCCTCGATAAGCCAAATAACACGTGCACATGTTTAACATTGCTATGTTTTCATTAGTTAAATAATCACTTATTCTTTTCGGCAAAAATAACACAAAATCTTCCAGTTCTACCAGCAACGAGCGACTATGCGTTTTCGTGTTAATGGCTCGGACGTCTAACATCAGATATTCCCGATCTACAGGTAAATCTTTCAATTTCTTTACCGGTTTCTGAACTGCCGATCCAATATTATTCAGACAGGAAAAAAATCTTGCTACGCCATCCATCACTGCCGATGCCGCCTCCACTGATGATGATGCAATCTCTGTCAAACTCGGTTCACTCATCGTCATTATCTTTGCCCTACTACAAAAAACGTCTTCACTCAACGAATTCACTAAGGCTAATAATATATAATTGAAAAGAAACTTCACTTCACACGCCCCCCTCCGCATCGTCGGCGTCAACATCCCCCGCACCCCCCTTCTCATCATCATCGATGGACGGTATTTTAAAAAACTTTCTCATCTCATCGGACAGATGATGCGCCAAATCTAATTTTTTTAATTCCTCATATAAAACTTCCAACGAGATTTCCGTTCGCAAACACGCTTCACACAACTCCATCCCCTTCAAATACGTTCCGTGAAGCTTCATACAATATTCGTAACCGCCATACATCTGTTGCCAGTCGTAAACCGCTTCGTGCATAGCGTCTTTAGCACCATCCTCGAACTGCCTCAATAAACATTCCACCCCGCTAACGGCGTCTCGCACCACGGGATAATCCTGAGCACTATACATCATCCACATGTCGATCTCACAAGCAATACTGCACTAGTTTCCCTTAGGAGGCTAGAGCAGTAGTCCACCCCCCTGCCCCTCGATCGAGGTTGCGCGCAAACCTGTTTCAAATTAACTCCTTTCAACGGCCCACTGACTCACCGGCCCACTGGGGCACCGGGGCGTCGCACCACCGCACGACTCGCCCACGCAACGCCGCGACAAAATTTTCTATTTAACCCGCCCCGCCCGGCCGCGTTCACGCGCTCCAAAGCGACACGACCTGCAACCTCCTTTAGCGCCAAAACTTCGGACCAATCACGAACAGGCCTGAGATTTGATTTTTCCCGCCAAAACCACGCCCACAGCGACATCTAGAGACACATGCTGCAACCTATTTTACCGGCAATTCGATCCGACCAATCACGGACAAGCATCGCATTCGCCTTTTTCCCGCCTAAACACTTAACCCCAAACCAATATATTATCTTTTATCTATGTTAACCCCGCACCAATGCTGACATCTGGCGGAAAGGACGCCAAGTTTTACACACATAACCTCACAAAATTGTAAGTTTGACACACATAACCTCACAAAATTGTCCTGTCTTAAAAACGAAACTCCCATAAGAATAACATGGGGAGATCTAGTCTTGAACATACATTTACTTACTACTTGAAGCATCCTCCAAAATGTTTAGTTTATTTTGTTTTAGTAGTTTTTTTTACCAAATAAAGCAAATTATATTTCATTATTGATATACGTTTCAGAGTTTGTGTGTTTTTTACTTTTTCGCTTACATGTGCTAGATTTTTTACCCCCATTTCCGTTTAATTTTTCTCGCCATGGTCGTCAGAAAGAAACACCCATGGGAAACAAAATAAAACATTTTTTATCCCTTATTGTATCCCTTATTCCAACAACTACACAACATCGCACATCCTGGCATCCGTGCTACTAAAAGATTGATTACTCAGCGATATCTGTGGCCATCTATGCATCACGATATTCAGAAGTGGGTCATATCTTGTGCTGAATGTCAGAAACATAAAGTTCGGCGTCATACGAAAACCCCTCTACAATCTATTGTAGAACCAGATGAACGTTTTACTAAGGTCCATCTCGACCTAGTACACCTTCCTTCTTCGGGAGGTTATAAATTCTTCCTTACCATTATTGACCGCTACAGTCGGTGGCCAGAAGCAATTCCTCTGGAGGATTCTTCCGTGGAGTCAGGAATCACTGCATTTGTCGACACGTGGGTGTCCCGCTTTGGTATTCCCAAGTATCTCACCACGGACAATGCAAGAATATTCCTTTCTCATGCATGGATCAACTTCATGGCCATGTTAGGAAATAAACACATCAAATGCACGGCCTTCCATCCGATTAGTCAGGGCGTTATCGAACGTTTTAATCGGACACTCAATCCATTCAAACCACAGGAACTTCCTCCTGGATAACGAATCTCCCTTGGATTCTCTTGAGCTTACGCGCAACACTGAAATCGCAAGTTAATGTTTCTCCTGCAGAAATCCTGTATGCTACCCCGTTACGATTACCTGGAGATTTCTTTGAAGAAGAACAACTGGCTAACGACATGAACCTCCCTAATTTCATAGCCAATCTCAAACGTCGTATGAGGAAGCAGAAGCATTTTTTTACAAAACGTATTCCGGTCAGTCCTTCGTCCCCAGCGACTTGACCAACTGCACACACGTGTACGTTCGTAATGACACTCACACTCTGGACATGAAAGACAGTTACTTAGGCCCCTATAAAGTGTTAGAACGGAAGTTAAATACGCCACTTTAGAAAATCACACTGGCCCTATCTCTTTAGATAGGCTAAAGCCTGCATATTTTTTTAGATTAGTTTATAATGTTAAGCCAACAATGAACTGATTTCAAATGCTACGCGAAGGCATCTTTTGAAAACCTTTTATCTGTTGACTTTGGAAATTTGAACACTTTTCTGTTTTTTCTTTCTGTTTACAGGTTTCAAGAGTTGCCGTCGCAAGTTCCGTATTGTTAGTTAACTAAAGTTTTTTATTGTATACTACCTAGTGGAGTTTTTGTAGCTGGAGCATTTTACACCTTTATTCAAGTTCCTTTAAAATACTCCATTTTTTTTCCAAAATACCATTCCGTATTTTTTCCTTTTCGTGTATTACCCTCGTTTCAGACTGGGCGGGGTAAATGTTGTGAATGGCTCACAACTTGCATTCATTGCGTAGATACGGAATGTTACTAGGCAACGAGAATAATAAACAAGTCGAATAAATATCTCAAAAAAGTTATTACTTGTGTTTTACTACCTCCTACAAGAGAGACATATAAGTAGCCCTAACACTACATTGGTGTTAACACCATCGCTACATTTGGTCGCTGTCATCTCACGATGACAGAAGTCGAGTAGTATCTGATGACAGACGATGAAGTGAGAACTAGCAGTTGTTCACCTGGAGAATTCAGGGCAGCAGGCAAAGACCAGTGCTGCTAAATTCTTCTTCAGGAACGTCGGGGTCACCAAATGTAGCGATGGTTTTAACACCAATGTAGTGTTAGGGCTACTTATATGTCTCTCTTGTAGGAGGTAATAAAACACAAGTAATAACTTTTATGAGATATTTATTCGACTTGTTTATTATTCTCGTTGCCTAGTACCATTCCGTATCTACGCAATGAATGCAAGTTGTGAGCCATTCACAACAGTGGTGAAGACTGTTATTATTGACCAAGCACCAAGATTATTTCGCGAGGGGCTTTACCTCGAGCGGAATAAGGTGCGAGGCCTATTAATGTCTTCACCACCGTGGTGTATATACTATTTTTTTCACTACTAGCTAAATTTAAGGCAAAAATTAAAAATTAAAATTTTTCTTATAAAAATCAAGTAGCACAGGAATGTAAATTCGCCTTTCCACTAATAAAACAAAAATCAAGTAGTCTGATGACATTTCCACTAATAAAACTTATTTTCAAATAACGTTTGTAATTATCGTGTTTGATAATTTCAAGCAGCAAATACGTTAAAGACAATCTCCTGGGTATACAAAATTATGTTGCACAAGTTTTTGTTAAACAACTATCCCTGGATTCTCAAAACATTTGAATTTATTCATTATTAACCTAGGTTAATAATAGAAAAAATTATTAACCACTACTAGAGAAATTCAACTTCTCAGTTGGCTAGGAGACGCAATAATTGTCAACTTCATAGCTAGTAGTGGAAAAAAGATATGTATTTATCTACGACCACCATAGAAAGTTACATATTCGGCACAATCTAGTAACCGTGAAAACGACCAATTGCAAACAATCTCCAAACTCAACGGTAAAGTATGTGAGGAAGGAGTTCTCAATAATCCGTAGTTCTATTAAAACGCCATAGATGTCACCACTTGCAATATTTATAATATTATTAATTATTTGAAATATAAAATGTTATAAATTTTAGATAAAGGTTAATTTATTTTGTTTAATTAATATTTTACATTAAATTATATTTCGAATGGAAATCCATCTAGAAAAAAAAACTAAGGTCAGACCCGGGGAATTGAACCGAATCGCTCGGTTAGTAGCTACAGCGTAACCATTGAGCTGCCGAGAAGCCTTTCAATGATGTCTTTTTCTCATTATATAAAGCTACAATGATTGTTATTCAATTAAAACGTAAAATTAATTAATATTTTACATTCTTATATAATTTTTAATGTAATTTTATTTAATATTATTGCTAAATTACAATAAAAACATTGAAAACATTTATAATTTGCTACATAATGCGAGAATATTTGACATTTTGCGCAGAGGTTAATAACTTTGACAATTGAATTGTGATTTTTGTACATATAAATTATTTTTTGAAAACGAGTACATAATTATTTAGCTGTAAGTACTAAATAGTAGATTGACTGAAATTATACAAATTGTAAACGTATTATTACTATTGTCTTTACAAATTTAATGTTTACTTTTGTCGTTTTTAAAATTCTAGATGTATCATGAGTGAATCCGATGAAGGAAAATTGGGGTGTACACTCGTACACCTCCAAACATCGTGGAAGCGGCTCACATTACATCTCTTAATTTATTGCCAAATATTTCACGTAAAAAATATGAATGCGAGTATAAATTCTAGGTTAAAAAACTTTCTTAGCTGTTGGTGGTTTATTACTTTTTTTGTTGTCGTAGATAAAGTATAGTGTGTAACGCGTGCAAAACACCAATTTCTCACTCGTGTGATTGCGGCATTCGACTACGTCTCATGCCGCAAAATCTTCACACTCGTAAGAAATTGGCACTTTTCTGCACTTGTAATACAATATACTATTCTGACACGATAATGCTTAATAATAGCTTAGTAATGGATAACAAGTAAAATAAAAATTAGTAATTTTTATTTTACGTGATTGACAGTTATCATGTTTCAGCTTCTCCATTTGTTTCTTTTCTGGATTATTTTTAATTTTTTCTCTTCTTTTGTTCTTTTATTTGTTAATACCTGTGGTACGAACTATATAAACAAGTCAGTAACATCCAGGGCATTATAAACGGGTATTATCATTACGCCTGCTTTTGAGTTTTTTGATGATTTGGAGTAATTTACCTATAATATCTCTACTTAGAAATTTGAGCCAATGTTTAGTTTCACATCAACCAGTTCAGTGACAATAGAAATAAATTATCCCGCGCTGCCCGTAGAATTACCGAATTGACTTTACATTATGTTTATAAACACCTAGAAGGTAATGACACGCATAATAATATACAGTAGGTGCACTCTCTCAAATATCTTCAGCTGGCCGAGTGTGACATTCTCGGGCTGTTGACGAGCTATGAAAAACAATTATGCTGCAGTATTTGGTGTACGTTATTTAACTACAATACATACAAACATTACAATACTTGCTTTGAATTAACCAATTAGATGTGTTAACAACGCATCTAAAAAAAACATGTAACAATGCTTTATGCAACCAACCCTAAGTGTCTAGCTAGCAGTTATCTATAGGTCTTCCGGGGTGTTGGATTAAAACATTTTCTTTTTCAATAAAGGCTATCTATTTATCCATAATGTAGGTACAGTGCCGCTCATTTAAAAGTGCACGACTCTTTATACTATGTAATATTCCACAATGACGTGTAAGTTAGGATTTCATGGGCTATGTGTTTATAACAGCTGTAGCGGAACGAAACGGTTTTTCTTATTTTCAAGTAATACTTGTTTAAACTAATTTATTTATCAGCTTAGAGTAAGTTATAGAAAATATAACCGAAGTAAATTGGGTCTATTGTGCACTTTTAAATGAGCGGCAGTGTACAGGGTGGGTCACCTACGATGACCCTGTACCTTATCTTGGAAACTGTAGGATTTACGAAAAAAAAGTTAAATATTAGTGTTGGTTAATATAAAACAAATTTAAATTTTTTAATTCTTTTGTATATACAGGGTGAGGAATTTTTGCTTGGCTACTATCAACGTTTTTATTTTAAGTATTATTGGTTATTACCAAGCCCAACCAACTGGGTGCTGAATGGGTAGTTAATTGCACAATTTCGTGTAGTCGAATGTATAGGTATAAAATTACGGTAGGTTACGGTACGGTTAGGTATACATGCGACTACACGAAATTGTGCGCTTAACTACCCATTCAGCAACCATGTGGTTGCCCTTGGTTATTACATATGTGTAAGTTGAGTTTCCCAGTTTTTTTTGAAAATCTAACTCTTCTTAAAAAATAAATTTACACACTGCAAGTTACATTTAACTAATTATAATAATACATGACGCTTATAAATATCTAAATTATCTTTTTTTCATAATTTTATAAAGAATAATTGACAGGGTGTTCAATCCACTAGACCAAACATACAAATCTTTGAACATAAAAATCTCATTTTTCTAAATGGGACGCCCTGTATATTTATATTTTATATGATTCAGCTTTTGAGTCTCTGCCAATTCATATCAATTTTCTATTTCAAAAATGAACAGTTTCAAAGTTATCATCGTTTTTATGCGGTCTCGCTATTTTATTACACTGTACAACAAAATTGGTCTTTAAAAAAATCTCCAGGTTCTAATACACTTTTTCTAGAGGTTTTTAAGATGCAGATCATGAATCTGCTATTGTTTCTTTTTGGGACACATCAAATTTTAGTTATATTCCAATTTGTTTTCAAATAAAACTCGTTTTTAAATGCACGAGAAGGGTAGTTTAACAACACCCTGTATAGCTACGTGTATCTGTAGGTACAGGTACATCATGTCTATACTTGTCTTAGTAGATACGGTTTGAATGTTTATATACAAATATATACTAAATACCTGATACAATACTCTTGTCTGAACTTCCAGATTCATGCTTTGTGTTAAAAGTGTGTAACTACCATATTTAACAATTTTTTACTCCTGTTCCCAAAGGATTCCCAAAATGAAACGTACACCAAAAAGAGTCTACACTTAGCTGTATAACATACTGTATTTCTAAAAAAATTGAAGTACACTTTCTTAAATATTCAAGGTAAAAGTCACATCATGTGACCTTGGAATGAAGAATTCAATATTTTTTTATAAACAATTTTTTTATGAAAACTATGCTCTTTTAGCTTTAAAACAAGCCTAAGATAAAAGTTCTACTAAGATTAGAAGCAAAGTTATGAATTGTTTTTGTTCACCTTGTAAGTATAAATTTTACATTTTTGTATCATATTTGCAACCCCACTGTATGAATACCGTGTGTCACTGAGGGCTATAATTTTACATACGTAAGTTACTTGATGTCCTCTACCATCCTACTAAATTTCATGAAAATCTGAGATGGTCGGGTTGAAAAGTTCATTTTTTTGGTGATGATTTGGCATGGAATGACCCGAATGCGAAACAAAACAACAGTATTTGACCTGACCCGAAAAAACCAATAGGATTCGTGATCTTCATACCAAAAAGCTGCAGAAAAACCATATGAAAACCTGGAGATTTTTTTGTGTTGTACCGTGTTATTATTTAAAATTTAATTTTTTGGATAATATTTTTTAATTAATATACGTAAAAGCCCGCATGCATATTTTTTAATTACTCTACGAAAAAGCCCGTATGGTAGCCTTGCGGCTGTGCTGAAACTTAGAGTAGCCCACACAAAGTAAGATTAAAATATTCGTTTTGGAAAAGGAAACGGAAACGGCTGTAGTTAAAGGTCTTTACAGGAGAGCACATGCCGAGTAGGTTGTGGATTTTGTGAATGTTAATAAAATAAGTGTTTTTGATTGTTATGTTTCCAGTGTAATTGTTAATTAACACAATACCAAATATAATTTGAAAATTATTTTGTATTGGTAGTGCTAATTATAATTTTAGGGGTGCTTAGCAGCCCCCAGTCCCCCTTGTTGCGCATATGCCCTCATCCATTCTGTTCGCATGATAGTTTATCGCGCTGTGTTGGGTAGGCGAATATCTTAGTATAAAATAAGCTTATTTATTATATTAAATTGAATATTTTTAATCTAGAAAGTACTGATAGAAAAAATTTATTAACACAGCATTAAAAAATAATTGACGATAAAATAATTAGTTTTATTTAAGTAATATTATTTGGTTTCGTTTAGGTGAGGCTCAACCTCACCTGCCTCACCCGGCAAGGCGCGCTTGCACCTTCTCATATTATTTTTGATTGTGGAGCTTTTTCTCGATGGAAACATGCACTCTTGGGAGAAATTTACCCTCAAGATACTCTAATAAGTGAAAACTTTGTGAAAAGATTGTTAAACCTGATAGGGACCACAAAACTTTTTGTCTTGCAAGTTATAGGAATAACAATAAGCCTGCTGGCTGCAGTACTATGGGTATTTTAATTCTTTTCATCTATTAAATTCAATATATCAATCAATTAATGGTGATTAGACTTCCTAAATATGATCTGAGCTCTGAGTTAAAGTTTTCATTTAGGAACTCTAATGGTGATTAACCTCCAGTTGAAGGTAGGTTTCCTAAATATGAACTGAGCTCTGTGTTATTTAGAGTTAAGTCACACATGTCAAATTTTCCTAGTGACATTTCATATTTTGAAACTATTTATTGCAAGGTTGGTAATCATGAAAATTGGTTTAATAAATTAAACTGTCAGTATGACAATTATATAAATCTGAAATTCGGTACAATTAATACTTTAATAATAGCTGTGGTAAAATAGATAATGTGTACTATAGTAGTTTTAAAAATTCTCTACAAACAGTAAATAAATGATAATGTGCACATTAAAACATTTTACATGCATAAAAATAAACATGACAGCATAACCTAAAATTTATACCTGAGCTGCTGAATGTTGTCACTAAAGTAAAAAGAGAGAAAAAAGTATCTCTGTTTCAGACAGCTTAGTTTTGGCCTAGAAAGAGATAGACTTTGACATTCGTGTCCTAACTCTAAAATAACACAGTTAAAGTTTTCATTTAGGAACTCTAGCTGAAGGTACCAAAGAGATTGAAAGACCGGACCTTAATCGGATTATTTCAATCGGACGTTGTTTGAAATATATTCAGTCTGTCGTATAAACGCAATTGTATAAACGTTGAAGATAATTAATTCTATTACGTTGTCAGTACTTTAGGGTGTGCAATGCAAACAAATGTGATTTTTACCAACCTATATATATTTAATAAGTTTTGAAATAACTCTTAAGATCATTGAAATCTTGAGACGTCTGTGTTTTTATCTTTAAAGTATGTTTATTTGCAACTGTTTAAATTATTTAAACGATATGTGTTAAAATTTCGTACGTAAGCTTTCGCTTGTTTCTTTTACAGTATTGGCAGTATTGACGACGCCATATCGAAACGTATTATGGGTAAGTCATGTACGTCTCTGACAAGTGAATCGGTGGATCCGTAATTGTTCAAAATAAGTAAACACAGAGCGGGTACGTAAATTTTTATTACGATTGGAAAAATAAATAGTTTGTCACAGCTTCACCGTCATTAGCTTTTGTATCCGTAACGTACTGTGATAGACATTATTTGTGTCGCATGGTGCTATTTATAAAATAACTAGATTTTACGTATATACATAACTGCAGTGAAGGTAATCGTCTTGCGGTTTGTTTATGATTAGGACATTGTTTAAAATTTAATTTAGCAACAGTATGGCACTGTGCTTTTTTACTCAAGTCGTTTGATATTTAGATATTGACAATTGTAAACTAATTGTTTACCCATTTGTTATTGTTTTAGGTGTTTATGATAATACATGACACAGTTCATCGACAATGTGTGAGCAAACACCAGTTGATTATAAAGATGGAGATGTAGTTTGGGTGAAATTAGGCCCTTGTTGGTGGCCTGGTGAAGTACAAGAGTTAAGTAAGTTGCCGCAAGAATGGTTAGCTGATTTTAAAAAGCCACCGATAGCAGCTGTGAAGTTTTTTGACGAAGATGCCTAGTAAGTGTTCTAGTAAATTATGGCTTATTTGTTTCATAGATAAAATTTATGCTGTAGTTCTAATTATTATTAATAATAGCGTAAGTATAATACTAAAACCTTTCAAAGTGAGCCATTAAATGAGGTTATTTAGAAAGTAAATGAAAGAGAGTTTTAAGAAATTTATGATTACATTCTATTATTGTTCATTATAAATAGATATTATTGCAAGTAATAAAATAAAGGTGTAAATAAGGAATAATATGTGTATTATTCCAATATAACTTGTTGGGTGTTTTTAAAATTGAGGGTATATGAAATATAAGACAGTTTAAACAGTGATAATTACTAATAACAACTTGGAAAAATATTTGAAAAAAAAGTAGGGTTACAGTAGCACTTATACAGGTAAGGAAGATAATTATGTCAATTATTCTTTAGTTCTTTGTTACTAGTAATAAATTATTGGTGACGCACTGAAGTGGATTTTGGCTGAATCAACAAATACTGAATGATTGGCCATTAATATTTACCGAAGTGCCAAATATTCAGCTGAAGCAAAATAGAAATTTGAGTTTTGATTAATTTTATTGAATACAAAATTATGTCAGAAAAATGAAAACAGTTGTGTCTGAGAAATGCATTTCTGATGCAATATGCTTTAATAAAATAATATAAAATCTATTTTAACAAAATAAAATACCTAAAAAATAAACAGTTTACAAATTATAAAAAATGGAGGACTTGAAAATATTTATGTATTGTGATTAAATAAATGCTGACACATATTTTAAAAATCTAAATTTTCTATTACTTGACCACTAAATAATGAATTTTGCAGTTACAATGTACGAGAGTGCGGTGGGTTTTTATATTCGCGGAATGGGAGGGGGGGGGGTAAGGAAAGTAAATAAAGACAGAGAATTATTTTTCATTTTCAATATATTCTCCCTTAACTCTAATACATTTCTCAGATCTAATAATTAATTTATTTATACCAGTGAAAAAAAATAATTTATTTTTGTCGTCAAAATATGCTGAAACTGCAGCTTTTACTTCATTATATGAAGGAAATTTTTTCCCTCGAAGTTCTTTCTTCATATTTGGGAACAAATAGTAATCTCTGGGGGCCAGGTCTGGACTCTAGGGCGGATGATTTAATTCCTGGAAGCCTGCCTTGTGTAGGGCAGCTTCTGCAACTCGACTTCGATGGCACCTTTGGCAAGTTTTCCTCTTCTCTTTTCTTTTATGGAGTCCCTTAATCGTTCTAAAAGTGTGGCATAATATTCTCCCGTTATAGAGACACCCTTTTCTTTGTAGTCGATGAGCAGGATTCTTCATTGTCAAAATATGGTGGCCATGAGATTTCCAGCTGACTGTTGCACTTTAAACTTCTTTGGCAGGGGTGTACCTTTTTTATGCCACTGCATTGAATCTTGTTTGGATTCAGGTTCATAGTGGTGAACCCACGTTTCATCTATAACAATCCAACTTAATACTCTATCCTGGTCTTCACTGCAGAGCTTCAAAAACGCTCGTGAACATGCCATTCGTTCGTGTTTTTGAGGTGGCGTTAGCATTTTCGAGACCCATCTTGCACAGACCTTTGTCATACCGAGATGACCATGCAGAACTTTAAAAATGGTTGTATCTGATACTCCAACCATTTCTGCATGTTGTTTCTTTTTTAAGCGAGCATTTTCCAATATTAAATTTTCAACCTATTCCACAAGTTCTGGTGTGGTCACCTCGATGGGACATCCAGGGCGCAAATCGTCTTCCAGTGATTCTCTGCCTTGTTTAAACAGGTTATGCCACTTATATATCATGGTTTTTCCAGAACAAGAGTCCTGGTAAACCGCTGACATCTCTTCTATAATGGTTTGCACTTGTTTTCCTTGTTTTGTCAAGAACTTTATAACGGCACAATGTTCAACTTTACTCATATTGAAAATCTCTTCACGTTCTGACTTGTGTAAATGACAATAATTCAAATACCACTAATTCAATAATAATCCAGTTCGGTATTTATAGTAATAAGACATCAAACTAGACGTTATAATTGGTTTACCAAGCCCCGCCCCTCAGGAACACCCCATTCCGCAAATACAAAAATGCCCCCTCATATTAAAAAAATAAAAACATTGCTTTGGTCGGCCGAATACTAGTGAGTTTTTCCAGTTTTCGAGATCTGTTGTCAGGCCTGGCAACAGAAATGTTGGGGGTTGTTACAGTGATAGTCGGTGTATTGTAGTAGCAAGTAATAGTCTGCTATAGCTTAGCTTGATGTGTATCTAGATAGGTACTTACAGAATGAATCATTTTTAAAATTACTTATTGCTAGAAACAAAGCATTTTTAAATTTCCTTGACAAACACTCGATAGTTATTACGTGACTGAGCCACTGAGCTTTAGTCGACCAGCCGGTGATCTCGTAGTGCGTGTCAGCACGAGCCGCAGTGTGCGATAGCTTGGTGCCTAGCTTCCCTGCATATCCGAAGAGTGGCTTGCGGAGTGGCATTGAAGATTAAAGAGATCGACGTCATCTACCTACCTTGTGATGACATTACGTAATAAGAATCTATTATTTTTAAAGCAAATCAGGTATTGTAAATATTATAAAGCAATTATCGAGGTATTACATTTGTAACAGATTACATGGCGCCCTCTATCGTCCAGGGCCCGTTATAGTTGTACCCATAGTCCCCCCTGTCACTACGCCTGTCTGTTGCAAGCACTTAACGATGAGTATTATATGATATTTTTTACACTAACATTATTTATAAATAAAAATGTATTTATAATGAATGTTTTTTTTTCAATTTGACATCAACGTTAGCTGCAAAATGTCTATTGTGGATATACCACAAAATATACTAACCTTACTTACAGTCAAATACATTGATGTATATGGGTTTACACAGTATGCCCAAGAACAACTTGAAAGTTTTATATTTAAACAACTCACCATGTATATGAAAAACTATGTAACAATAGTTTAGAAATTGTATTTTATATTGACGTTAAAGAAACTGCAGTTTGCCTCTTAGTTATTGAGATATTTCGATTATAAACTTGTATTCCAGCTGTTACCGGAAACTGATGACTGAAGTCCCTGCACATGCAAAACCCTATTATATGATCTGGCAACGTTGCTTCGCGCGGAAATTCAAATTTGATATGTTAGATGAATTGTATGTTGGTATTTTTTATATTACTTGAAAATAATGATATACGTAAATAAATTAAATAGATAAAATCAAATATAATAAATAAAATTGAATGAAATAAAATGAAAATTGTATTAACATTTTTTTCTCATTACTTGTACGTGATCCCAGACGTGCTTCGGCGATGTGGTCGCGGAGTACTGAGTGCGTGCTCTAAGTATTAAAGGGACACTTTGAGTGGACAAATCAGTCTAATTTTTCATTGTTAATAAGTGAGTAAATATGAAGTTCATTAGTAACCGTTTATATGTGTATAAAAAGGATCTAAGTTCTGTACAGCAATATTGAAAAACAGTGATAAACTTACAACGGCCTTTTTATTATTAGTTCTCGCTCTTGAAGCAAAGCTTCCTCACTTCTTGACTTCCCTATAATATCCCCTGCTTGCTTCAACGTTGTTTTGCTCACAGCAGGCATGTCAAGTGATGTAAGAATCGCGTTGATTTGACTTGCCTCAATACCGGCATCGATCATCGTTGAAGATCAATTTTTGAATTAATGTTATACACAAAAAATGATAATGATAATAGGAAATAGTATTAAGAATCTTCTACCTGCTGCAAGTTTTATATTCAAAACATGACGTTTTGTAGAATCATCATTGGGGGAGTGTGTTTCTGATGTGTGAACGTATTTGACAACTTGGCAAGGACAGCGAATCGACCAAATTGAAGCTATACCACACACTTGTTCTTTTATGATGTCATCAAAAAATAATTTTTGGTCACAATCATATTCATAACACCGCATATATCTATTTAACGTGCAGCAGTCAATCATTTTTACCAAACTCTAACCTCACTTTGGTTTTACGTCAAATACTGATCGTACATTGCGTTGCCAAATCTTACGCATCAATGTATACTACATTAGTAAAGCGAACAACGATGTTATCATTATTAATTTGTTTTCTGATATAAAATGACAATTTTTGGGTGCTAAACAACAAATAAATAATTATTTTAATTTTCTATAATGTTCATAGGTGAATTTAAAATTTGTTGATTTTATTCATATACAACAGCTAGCTTGACTTTAGATTTGGGTGACTTTCTACCTTAATTAAAAGTCAAACGTTTTATTTCGAGTTTTTGAATTTTAGGTAAATAAAAAAAGTACAACACAAGTGATAGTTATTTGGTTTTTATTAAATAAAGAAACATTAAAACTAATAAATTATTGTGTACTATCAAACTATACTTTTTTAATTGTGCAGCTTTCATATAAAACAGTAATAGATTGAAAACATAAATAAATAACAAGAGTATTAATAAAAGAGTAGTTTCACAAAGTAAAAGTAGAAAAATCAGAAGGGTTTATGTTTACTAAAAATTTTTGAATTTGTTGCTAATCCAAAATTTCTGTTTTTGCAAGTTTCTTTTTAAACAAGTTGAAAAAATGAATGATTTTATCATGATGAATCATTTTACCGTTAAAATTGCATTTGGGACTGGGCTTCCTTTATTTACCTGTGAATTAAAAAGATCATACAGAAGTTAACCAGCCGTTTATTTTTATTTTGAAAGAATCTGAAGATGAAAGAATTAAACAAAAAAGTATAAGTAATAAAATATCGAATATTTAGATACATGTACGATGTAAGAATCCCAAGTAATGTTTAATAAAATAACATACATGTTGATAAGATTTTCTTTTAAATTCTTCTTTTGTATGGTTACGATTACACTTTTTCGGTTACTGTTTTGAAAGATTTAGAACTTCTGGAATCTTAATCCATATTTCTATAGATTCATACAGTGAAATAGGTGGCAACAACGAAGCATAAACACCCATAAGAAATGCACTGGCTACCTTTCCTTCGCGGTAGTCCCAAAGTGAGATGACAAATAGTCTTCTTTCTTTATTTAATCTTTCTCTTATTGATTAATTTACATGTTTCTTCCGAAAATTTACTGATTTGGTTCCTGTGTGTAACATAATTTGATGACTTGTTGACTGCTTGCTTTAAACTGTTTTTGAACACGTAATTTTCTTGAATACTCATACAGTGAAGTCTCGTTGATCCGAATCTACGTTAATCCGAATACCACTATAATCCGGACCAGCAATTTATTTACATTGATTACATTGCAATCCGGATTTGAGGTTTTGATAATCCGAACTTTAGAATTCTGTTCTAAGATAAATAAGATTTTATTTTATTTATGTTTACGTTATATTTATGTCTGACAAATTGTTATTATAAAAAGTCACGTATTTTTTAAAAGTGGTTACATTGCAACTTTATAATTCACATTAGTTACAAAGGTTTAAGTTAAAAAAGAACTGATACTTCTTTTACGAATTACGATTTTATGTGTCTCCGATATACTGCATATAAAAAGATTTTGTGCTAAAAAAAATTGTTAAATGTAAAAAGACCGCATTGTAATTTTAAATATTAAACATTTCCAGATTTGTTTCAAAATCTGAAGAATCATTATAACCAAGTTAAAAAAACGTTAAAACCTGATATGTTACCAATATCATCCAAAATTTTGGCCGAAAAGACAAAGCAACTATCCAGCAGTGTGCGGTGTATACGAAACAGTGGAAGCAGTCGCGATACGACGTATGTGCTATCACGCTCGTACACATAGCGTACGAGCCTGATAGCACATAAGTCGTATCGCGACTGGTTCCACTGTTTCGTATACTCTGCACGCCGCTGCGACTTTATAAAAAATGTTTTCAAAATGACGACGTCAGGGCAAGTAAAGATTGGATACTTAATTTTAAAAAGACACAATTTGCGTGTGTTAAAAATCGCTGGAGAAAAGCTGTTCAATGATTTGCACGCAGTGAAGCAAGCCCCTTTTTTTGGTTAACGACATATTAATGCGGAATATTATCTTTTGTGTTTTTAAAGCAGTTTTTGCGTAAATATTTTCGTAGTTTTATTTATTTTTAAATAAATGTTTTTGCAGAATGTTTTAATTGCATTTATGTACAAATATAACATTGTAACTCTGTAGGCGCAGCAATCCGGAAACCGCGATGATTCGGATTGCCCCTGTTTTAATTAGTCCGAATTAGCGAGGCTTCACTGTATTTGGATTTAAGTTGAAATTTTCTGTTGTGTTTTTAATTTCTTTTTTTAGTTTTATTGGATGTGTTTCGTATTTGTTTTATCACACAGGGTTCATATTTAGGACTGATATTGTTTGTATTATATTTTAACAATGTATTGTCTCAGTTTAAATGTCCTATCTTTGAATATGCAGATGAATTAAAATTCTCAATTGTATCTGGTCTTTAGACGATTGCCATGCACTACAAACTGATTTAGACAACTTTAATGTTTGGTGTCTTAAGAATAAACAAATGATTAAGTTACTAAATCAGGTTTAGAAAATATTGATTCTCTTTTAATTCTTTATTTTGCATATGTAACAAAACTGGAATACTGCTCAGTTATATGGAATCCATACTACAATATACATATTTTGTCAATTGAACATACACAAAGAAGGTTTTGTAAATACTTGTACTTTGTGAAATATGGTATGTATCCTAGATCATTCCCACAAGAAGATTTGTTAAATATATTTAATCTAGTTTTGTTAAAACAAAGGCGTACCTATAAATTAATCCACAGAAACATTTATCAGTTGTGATTCACTTTCACCTACCATGTTTAAATAGCCGAAGTACTGAAACCTTCTGCATAAAATGCCATCGAACTAATAAACCTTATCACTTGTTCCTAAATAGTGTGTGTCATTGTTATAACAATGTAGCACAAGATCTCTTTTGACATATTTATATTATTTTCAAGTAAATTTAAAGTATACAGTTGTTATATCAATTAGCTTTAAGATTCAATATTGTATTCATATATTTATCTTTTGCAGACTGTGGTCTGTTGGATAATAAAGCCTATTATTATTGTTGTTGTTATTCTTGAAATAAAACTTGTACACTCTATTCTGTAAAACCTGTTCTCTAGATGACGTTTTCTTTACTGTCAACTATTTCTTTGTGATAATCTATAAACATTTGAAAGTAGCGATCAAGGCTCTCTAGATATATCAATTACAGCTGCAAATAATTTATATAGAATAGACATTATTGAAAACGTAAAAATTTAGCCTACCCCTAAATGTAATACTAAAATTTAAAATGTTACAGTTTATTTTTGACATTCTATTATTAATTGACATAATAATATTAATTATTAAGAAACTAACATAATAACTGTATATCAATTCAGTAATTCATTGCTTATTTACTGACACAAAAGTTTTTAATTGCCTGACAAAATCATTCTACCTGTTTTAAAAGAGACAAAATTATCTATCTATTCTTATATCAACCAATTTTTGTTTAATAAAAGACATTTAAAAAAAAAACAAAAAAGATTCAAGATAAAACAGTGACTTCCAGCTGTGCTATAATTTATTAGTTTACTCTGTTTATTTCATTACTTATGGATAATAATGATTCATGAGTAAAATACTGTTATTTGTAAATATTGATAAAGTATTGTTTATGAATGTGAAACAAAGGGATATTGTGAATTGACGTTTCACATTAAACAGCATTATGGAACAAAATCATTTTATAACTGTAAAATTGGCTAAAAAGTATAGGTGTTATGAATTTGAAAATTTCTTTACTCATCGAAATACTTTTAAAGTATTTTGAGATTAATGTGGAGGCAATCTAAATACATTTTCTCAGAAAGACTCAGTCATAATCGTATGTTTGAAATAACATTTAAGATAGAGAGAGAGAGAGACTAAAATAATTCATTACTGTAGTTTTTTTAATGTCTACTAAAATTAGTAAAAAAACATAACATTATTATGGTTAATTTTTGATAATGACCATGTATGTCAGTTGGATCACTTTTATGCTGGACCTGGAGATGTGACATTTGTATCATGTTTTTTAGGCAATACAAGCAAATATGCAGCAGTTTCATTTTTCATTAATAGTATGTGCGTTAACTAGTACTATATATACTACCGTCCTTAACTAAACAGCAGTAACTCCACTTTTATGATTTTTTTTGTTAATGCTATGAATGAGTCAACAATATAATAGGTTATCTTTCTGCTTAATCAGGATCGCTAAAATTTATTTCCCTTTTCACAAAACTCTTATAAGATTTGCAGTATAAGTCAAATTATATGTCAGTTACTACGCTAAAAAGCATTAAAAACATTTTAGCTTTTGCAAGGTGTTAAAAATGCTGCTAGTATAATTGTAATGATTATTTATTTATGTAATAAATTTAGTAAACAGTCAAGGCAATGTAGGTATATAACTAGTAACTGTATAAATAAACTAACAAATATTTGAATATATAGACAAAATTTGTGAGACGCTGATTCTTTTATAGTATTTCTTACACATTGTTATTTAGTAGGCATTGTAATAAACAAACCCTGTTGAACCTACGAAATATCAAATGAGGTTTTGTCTTGTATTAGTTAACATCAACGTTTAAACTTATTGTGATTTTGTTAAGTATGACGATGAATTCAAACACAGTTTCTAGTAAATTAGGTAGTTGTATGTAGTTCCACCGTTTTAAAACTATCTAATCAAAAGTTACACTCTAAAAAATTCCCCTTGGAGTTGCCTCCATTTCTTGGGGTAAATTTACTTCAAAGTGTAATTTTCATAGGAAGTGGGAAATTTCAATATTATATATGCATGGCATATAATACCGAATTTGTTGAACATATGCATTCTATACGCAATTAAACAATGATTCAATAATAATTACATAGAATGTACCCTATTTTTAAATATTTATATTTATTGGACTTGTCCTTATAGTGAAATTGTGCTCTAGAACAAGCACAAGCTTTTATAAAGTATACTTTGTTACCTCCATTTTTTGGGGTAAATTTACTTCCAATGTAATTTTCATAGGAAGTGGAAATTTCAATATTAGGTCAATATTAGGTAAAGTTATAACTTTACGCAGGTGTTTTAATGTTAAAATGAAATGTAAGATTGCATTGAGATCGTAATTTTAATCTGTAAATTTATTTAAAAAGGAAACATGACAATGCAAATTTAACCTAATATTGAAATTTCCCACTTCCTATGAAAATTACACTTTGAAGTAAATTTACCCCAAGAAATGGAGGCAACTTCAAGGGGAATTTTTTAGAGTGTAGTTGACTACGATTTAACCGATTCCTCTGATACAACTGAAGATTTGCCCTTGGCTGAACTTGTGAGACGAAGCAGGTCTAAGACTACTTTTAATGATAAAGAGAATGAAGTACTCCCATTAACAAAGAAAGGAAACGTTAGAAAACGCAGAAAATTTAGTACAAGTGTAGAGCATAGGCAAAATGAAAAACGTCAAAAGTAAAGGGAGAAATGCTACACAATCAAAGTAACTTGTAAAAATTGCAAACAGAAGTGCAGCAATAATTTTGATAAATGTCATCAGGTAACAATTAACGGACAATATTGGCAAATGAACTGGTTAGAGAGGCGTATTTTTATAAAGGTTCTAATGTTTCTGTGACTTCTGTTAGTCGAAGACGTGGCGGAGAAGGTGAAAAATGCAATAAAGCCTTCAAATACTTTTTGAAGATGGAAAATGGTGAGAAAGTGCCGGTATGTAAACATTTCTTTTTAACCAGTTTGGGATATAAGCTGAAAAATGATCGGATTATAACGAATGTTGTGGGTAGTGAATTTGATGATAATATTCTACCTAAGACTGACAAAAGAGGCCGACATAGAAAGACTCCCGTGATAGATGGAGAGCTTATCAAAGATCACGTCAAATCATTTTCACCAACCATTTCTCATTACCGAAGAGAACATGCTCCTAACAAAAAATACATTCCTAGCAATTTATTTGTACATAGTGAAAATGCACAAAGATTTTAAACGATATTATCCCAATATCAAATGTTCATACGAGCTTTACCACTGTAGAGTTGTGTCAAAAGAAATGAACATATCGTTTACTACCTTGGAACACGAAGAATGTGAGTTGTGTGAAGAATTTAATCTTCATAACTCATTACATAAGAAGGATTCAACTGACCATAATAATTGTACATCTTGTAATACTTGGTGCAGCCACATAAAGAAAGCCGAGGAAGCACGACACAAGTATCGTGAAGATGCAGTCAAAATTAATAATGATTCGATTTACTATTCAGCCGACTTGGAAAAAGTTATTATGTTGCCAAGAATGGATATGTTTAAAAGAACAATTTTCTGTCATAGAATAATACTTTTCAACGAAAGTTTTGTGCCATTGGGTAAAAACCAAAAGCAAAAATCTTTTGCTTGCTTATGGCATGAATGCATCTCAGGCAGAAAAAAAGAGGATATTATTAGTACCTTTCATGCCTTTTTCCTGTATCACCGAGGTTAAAAATATTGTGTTGTGGCTTGATAATTGCAGCGTGCAGAACAAAAACTGGACCTTATTTTCTTACCTTATTTATATTGTTAATTCTGGTGAAATACAGGCAAACACAATTACGTTAAGATACTTTGAACCCGGTCACACTTTTATGTTGGCCGACAGCTTTCACCATAAAGTTGAGTTGTCCATGCTAAGAAAAAAGAAAATATGATTTTTCCGATTTTGTTAATTGCGTCGAAGAAGTTGGAAAAATTCATGTTAAAGTGATGGAACTAAGAGATTTATCTCAATGGCCTGATAACTCTTCAACATATAAAATTAATAGCACAGAACCGTCGCTAAATTATAAAAAGAGCTTTTTTTCAGTTGAAGACAGACTTATCGAATTAAACTGCCTTAAGTTAAAATCAATGAAATGTACAAACCTTAAGAAACCTTGTTGCATTCAACAACCTCGGGGAATAACAGATGAATCGGAAAAGACGATAGCAACAATCTTTTGCCTTTAATGCCAAAGAATCGTGAAAGCTTTTGGAAGAATCTTCCTGTAAATGATAGACAACGTGAAGACAACGAGGTAAACTGTGGATAATTTAATATTGTTATTCAAAAAGTTATTTATTAAGTTAACTTAAAGTTAGTTACTTAGATATGTGGCATTATTGAGTAAAAAATGTTTATTAGAGGTAATATTAATTAGTTACTAAATATGTTAGAAGTTAATGTTGTGTTAGCACTTATAAACGATACACAACAATAAAAAACACTTATAAACGAAACCAAATAATTACTAAATAAAATCAAAATATTTTACCATCAATTATTTTTTTATTACTATGTTAATAAATTTGTTATATCCATACTTTCTAGATTAAAAATATTGCATTTAATATGAATAAGCTTATTTTATAATTTATTTCATTTCGTATTTCAAACAATTCTTTATATACCACAATTAGTAATATAATATATATTATGTAATTAGGAGATCAAGCGATACTTTAAATCCGAGAAGATGTATTATAACGCCGAGGCATTATAACACCTTCGAGGATTTAAAGAAGCTTGATCTCCGTATTGCATAAGTTGTTTTATTTTATTTCGTATTTCATTCCTAATTTCTCCCTTTTAAAATTCATCTGAATTTATTGTATAATGAAGCAAGTTGCCCTGTCTGTGTCATCATACGCGTAACCAAGGAGATAAAAAGCAGCATGTCACGCGTGGCTGTTATGCAACCTCAAATGATTTACGTTGCCAACAACAACGGAGATTAAGAACGTCTTGAACTCCGGTGTCATTGACAACGGAGATCAAGTTATACTTTATTTTACTAATTGTAGTATATAAACAATTGTTTGAAATACGAAATGAAATAAAGTATATCTTGATCTCCGTGGTCAATGATACCGGAGTTCAAGACGTTCTTGATCTCCGTTGTTGTTGGCAACGTAAATAATTTGATGTTGCATTATAGCCACATGCATGCATGCATACTGCTTTTTATCTCCTTAGTTACGCGTATGATGACACAGACAAGTCAACTTGCTTCTTTATACAATAAATTCGGATGGATTTTAAAAGGGAGAAATTAGGATTGAAATACGAAATAAAATAAAACAACTTATGCAATACGGAGATCAAGCTTCTTTAAATCCTCGAAGATGTTATAACTGGCGCCTCGGGTTATACATCTTCTTGGATTTAAAGTATCGCTTGATCTCCTAATTACATAATATATAAAAATGTACTTATATGCGCATACCCAACGCAGACAACGCGATAAACAGAATGGATGAGGCTGAAAATTTCAAGCCTCAGTTCATGCATCTGTATGCATTGGCTGGCTTGTTACAGCGCAGCGGCAAGGTTATCGATCGTATACTCCTCCTATACGCAGCATTGAGGCTGAGATTTCACTGCTTCATATATCAATGAAAGATCGAGGTTCGTATAATATATTATTTTACCGTCGCGATTTCCGATTACTACCGAAGACGATTTCTTTCATGTTTTGTTTTACTTTTCAAAATCGTATTTTAACGTGATTAACTTGTGTGTTATATAAGGTGCTTTTGTAAGGTATTTACGGTAACATTTAGGTATATTAGTGAAAAAAGTCGCGGATTTTAATTAAGCAGCTAGTAACAATTTTTTGTTTTAGATGCAAGGAAATGATTCACAATATGATCGCGTGATGTGTTTACTAGAAACATCATTTTTAATGACAGCAACACATTTTAGAGCAACGTCCGACCCAAAAATCGGTTTTATGTTTGCTGACAAATTACAAAATCGAGCTTTACATAATTTTTGATATGCAATGCATAAGTTGCTCTATGGCAGTAACTACTGAGAACATTGTTAAAAATGTATAGTGAAAACAGTACAGGTTATAATGATTAAAAACATTTTCCAGAGGCGTAAAAAAATATAACGATTCAAAAGAACGTATAAAAAATTTTCTAGGTCTCATACCTACAATGAGAATGTAAACAAAATTGGCAACTTATGTGTTATTTAATTGACGTTACAATTTTATTGGGCAGTTAGAAATTACCATTTCGGGTCTATGTTGAATTGACTACTTTAGATAATCGTGGCAATTTTAAATAAATATTCGATTGGTTGATTAAGCGCAATGTAGAAATTAGCGAACATGCTGAAGAAGTTAAAAACATTTTTACTGGTCAGAAACTATTTAATTAATTTCAATTAATTTAATAAAATCAATTAATTTCTTGTTGCAAGAATTATTTAAGAGAATCTATTGTAGTGATAGACAGTGAAATTAATAATGCAAATTATTTTGCAATAATTACTGATGATACAACAGACAGTGAAAAATCACAATGCCCCATTACCCATTGTCCGGTTTGTAAATAATGGAAATTTAAAAGAACGAATTTTAGGGTTTTTTGACGTAAGTGCTGATAGAACTGCAAATGCATTATTTGATCTCTAACGTTTTACAACCGTTTAATTTTAAACAAAAATTTGTTGCTCAATGTTACGATGATGCTAGCGTTATGGCCAGAGAGTTAAACTGCCTGAAATTGGATCTGGTGCACCTTTAGCATTATTTACACATTCCACCGCCCACAGATTAAATTGGGTTTTGCAGCAGGAGTTTTCTTCGAGCCTCACCTTCCTAGGAAGCCACGAGCCGCTACTGCTCAATTTATCAGAGTATCTTAATTAGTAGAGACCTACATTTTAGCTCATCTTTCATAAGCGCCATCGCTACAACTTATAGGACTTATATTAGTAACAAATACGAAAGCTGTTATATAAAACTTGCCACGTCACTGACATTTCTTTAATTCGCGTTGTTTTTTTTTACATAGATCCCTTTTTACATTATATTTTTGCTGCAAGGTTACTCCAAACCCACCATTTTCAAGCGCTCGCTTGTGTTACATTGCACTATTACAGCTTAAATTGCTTAGCTCCGTTGACATAATAGTTTTATGCTTTACTAAAATCCACGTCTCTATTATTCCAATACATTTTAGTGAATTGAAGTTCAAGCAATAATTAAAAATCCAATAAAAGATTTATTATACTTCACTAAGAAATTTTTTTATCTGATTTATTTCCCTTGTTTAAGGTGTTATTAGGGAATATCAAGGCCTGCTTCTAAATGTAATCACACGCTCCTGTGCAGCGCCGGCTGAAAGTTGAAATGTTCACCGATTTCCAACCAGCGCAGTACAGGAATGTGGGATTAGGTTTTAACGAAACTTGGTATGTACATAAGCAGGCCTTGGTATTTCATAATAATTAATATCATAAACATGGCAGACATCAGTCAGTGTTGCTTGGTGAAAAACTGCAACAGATTCTGTCATAAAAAAGAAAATATTCCTATTTACACTTGTATATTAATTATAAAATCTTATTTTTTTTTCAGTGAATATGTAAGAAGCATTGACAAAATCTACTCGTACAATTGCACAAAGAAAAACGAATTCATCAAAAAAGGCTTGGGTAAGTAAAAATAATATTATGAATTCGCATCTGAAGTTATTCAGGAAAATAAATTTTTTTTACATATTATTACATAAGTGTTAATATTATTAAAACTGGTCCACACATGAACATTAGTGTAAGCATTGAATATCAGTATATGAAAGAAAATGAAATTTTTTAAGTTAATTTTTTTTAGTTATTTTAGTTTAGAAAAATTCTACCCTTTATCTCTTCAGGGTGGCCAGCGAACCTGGAAACCTTGAAAACCGGGAAATACCCAGGAATTTGCACAATCGGGAAAGAACCTTGAATTAGTGATCAAAGTCGGGAATTTTTTTTTCAGGAAAAAATTTAAAAGATGTTTAAAAAAATAAAATAATTTTCATAGTATGTACTTACTTTCAAAATAATTAATATTTTACGTTATCTTTTTTTCTATTTACATGTCCACACATGTAATATTTTTAACAGTAATATTTTATTTGTTAAAGCTGATATCATTGTCGAACAGCTGTTCTTAAAATGTCTGTTATTTACGCAAATTTAAAAACCGAATGCACCATTCAAATTTTTAGTGTTGCCAACTGGTAACAAAGTATCCCAAATTTTGTTTACACTTAAGTTATTTTTTTTAAACGATTAAAAATTAATGCTAATAGAAAACGACCCACATATCGGGGAATTTTCCAAAGGACAAATAGAAAAAATAATATAAAGTATTCATTTCATAATACGTTTTAGCGTGTAAAATTGAACGCGTCCGCTAAAAATGTGTCTTATAAAACTATTACTTTAAAATACTATTTTCTATTGCCGTGTCCAAATGAAGCTATTAGGACACTAATAAGCTATTGCGTATCCAAAAGAATACTGGAAACAGTATTCTTTATTTTTTAAACATGTTAGCACTGTTGAACAGCTGTTCTTAAGACGTCAAGCCTATTTACGTTGAGAATTTGAAAAACAAATGCAGAATTAGTATTTTCAATGTTGCTAACTGTCACAAAGCTTAATGATTACAAAATAACGCAAATACATATAAAGTATTCGTTTCATAAGACATTTTAGTGCACTGGTTCGTTAGAAAACTCTGCTACGTGGGTTGTTTTCTGAACTTGTTAAAATATTAAAATACTTTAGTATTTCTATTTGCGTGTCCAAAAGAGATCTATTTGAATACCAGAAACAGTAACATTTTATATTTTAAAGTTGATATTACTATTGAACAGTAGTTCAATTGTCAAACTTATTTACGCTGTAAATTTCAAAAACCAATGCAAAATCTGAATTTTCCTGATTTTGCCAACTGACAAAACTTTGTTTGTTTTTCCCTTAGGTTTTTCCCTAACAAATTTTATTTAAAACTAAAAATAGGTAAGTTATTTTTGTTAAATAATTAAAGAATAACGTAAATAGAAAAAAATAGTATAAAATATTCGTTTTATAAGACGTTTTAGCGCATTTATCCTTGGACACGTGTGCTAAAAACGTGTCTTATGAAACTAATACTTTAAACTGATCCATTTTTGATCGTTATTTGGTTATTTAGGCTTTTATGGCAATAAGAAAAAACGGCCTTGAAGTGAAGTTTTACGTTCCGTTATTAATTCTAAATTAATAATTTGATCATCAATATAGGTATGTGTAAATTATTGAAGAAAAAAAACGAAAAATGATATTTTACGACCTGGAAAACAGGGAGAAAACCTTGAAGTTAAAAGTACCACTCTTGCTGGCCATTCTGCTCTTTGGGGAAACAATGCTTTTGTGGACTCACGTTTACGTGAATTCCAGGAAAACTCCTAAAATTATAGGCAGTTCATTCAAAAGTGTTCCAATATCAATGCAATAGATAATAAAATTTTCTACCTTACTAGAAAGATGTAAGGTGCTAAATACTATTGTTAACAATTAGGCATTTCTCCAGTCGATACTATTAAAGGTTTAATGAATTTTTTAGAAATGTTTTGCTATCCCTGGGTTTTTCACTAATATCCACACCTTCAGTTGTCAAGCTTAATTTGCAAAACCATTTTTAAACACATGACTCGATTATAAAACCTGATGCGAATATAAGACCCTGCCACAGTTTATTTTATTTTTATTTATTTATCCACGGGCTTAACCCAATTAAGATATACAAAGTATAAATTTAAAGCAAAATATAATTTTGGTGTTATTAAGTATGGACACTAGGGTGACAGATAAAAATTTTTGGCGCACCTCCTAAAACGTTAGAAAATGATTCAAAAATAAGTGAAAAAATATTTTTTTTTAATTTAAACTGTGCCTATATGTGCTTAAAACTGTTAGAAGTTAAAAAAAAGGTATTTTTTTGTTTTTCATAATTTTATTGTTTTGCAATGTTTTTGCTTCAAAATGCTTATCTTTATGTTTTTGGGGTCGCTGAATGCGAATCTGAATACCAAAAGATTTTTGACAGTTGTCTTCAAACTACAATGAGCATTTTCGAGGAAATTTACAGCATTATAAGAGTTTTTCGAGTCGCTGAGTTCAAATTTGATGTCAAGATAAAATTTGGCCAGTTAACAGCTGTCAATTGCATGAAAAAGAAACAGATTCAAGGAAATTATTTTATTATAAAGGTTTTTTTTAAAGACACCAAACAATAAAATTATAAAAATACCTATTTTTTAAAACTTCTAACAGTTTTAGGCACATATAGGCATGGTTTAAATTCAAGAAAAATATTTTACCATTTATTTTTGCATCATTTTTTAACGTTTTAGTGGATGCGCTAAAAAAGTTTTTTGTAACGGTTACCCTAATAGACTCTAATATGTAGTATGAGATTAAATAATGAAATATTATAATAGTAACTAAATCATAATTATAAATAGTCAGACAATGCAAACAAAACAATGTATATAAATAGTATTTGAATAAATAAAGCTATAAGTTTTTAACAAATGAATAATTAATCAATTTAAAAGTGAGATAACACAACAATTAAGGATGTTTAAGAGGTATATCAAAATGTTACGAAACGAACAAAAATTTAGTAGAATGTTCCTAATTTAATGCTAAAACTACAGTGAAAATTACAATCCGATTGACTGAGCCGTTTAAAAGTTATTGCAATTTAAAGTAACTGTAATTTTACATGTGATGTTATGGAGAGTTGCTCACATAATAAAACAAAGTCATTTCAATTACAGGAAAAAAGCTACCAAGCGTCCCAAATTTTTAAATTACGTAACTTGAACTCCATAGTACCGATTTTGCATAGTTTTATAGACATTCACTAAACGGATGTTGAGAACAAAATTATAAACAAACCGAAAATCTGGTTTTTACTCCATAAATTAATTGGTGTAAAGAAGATGCAGCAACACTGTACTCATCAGAGCTAGTTTCGACCGAGCGCAGTGGCGTGTTGTTAAAAAGGGGCTTGTAAATTCCAGCCAGATCCAATATCCACTATGAGCATATGAGCTTCAATTTTGAAATAGCAGTAATGTAAACTGCAAATGATGCCTATAAAGTCGTAATTTGTGTGTTAGTAGTTATATGTAATTACTACTAATATACATAAAATACAATTCTAACTACATACCTACACATTATTTGTCCATTGTCCTAAACTAATATGGTAGTATGAAGCCGGTATTTAGTTATTTCAAACAGCGAATTGCTACTTTTTTGGTTTTTGTAAACATAATTTAAATTAAGACTATAATAAAGTAAAAAGCAAGAATAATAGTAAGTTCTACTACCTTTAACAATAATTACAATAGTTTAGTACAAGTTTAATTACAATAAACTTGTGGTAAATTAAATAAGTTTATATGAGTGACCTGCTTTAAAGAAAATCATTGATGCCCTTTCCTTGAGTTTTGAAAATTGTATAAAAAAGGTTTCTTGTGTTTCTAACATATTTAACATGTTTATGTGCTCCCGTCAGACGTTACAGCACTGAAATACAAAACATGTGACATAATTTAAAATTTACGTACTATGAAATGCTATCTGATTTTCCTTCATATCGTATCTTTTGTACAAAACACATTGTCGCACCATTATTTAAATTAAAATAGTCACAATAACTTAAAAAACGAAACACACAGAAAACAAATAAGCTAAGATGGAACATTCGTGTCGTGGCGAGTAAACCACTAGGATGAGATTCAGCTACGTTTGGAACATGCACATCGTTTCATGCTTTGAGTAAACAAACTATGCAGACTTCAGAAAATACCTAAATAGCTCCTTCCATCTAGTTTATACATCTATGATTGCGATCAACTGCTGACTGATGCCCAAAGATTTTTCTCTCATAATTATGTAAGAGAAAGGTATACTTATTCTGCCAACTTATAAAATCAACAGTGTTGTCACGTTTTCTATATTTTATACAACGTTGAATTATTTAATTTATACTCGAGCATAATTAATAATTCTGTTTATAATTGATAAATCAAATATGTTTTTGCCGAAAAGTTAAAATGAAGGCATATTCACAGCCAAAAGTTATTTAAAATTTTTCCATATTATTTGTTATTTTCTATACCATTCAACATTATTAGTAAAGATTCCTCTTTTTTTGTAAATAATATATTCTTTTTTAGCATTGTAACTATTAATTTACTTCGTAATATGCTGTAAAACAAAGATATTCATGAATTTCTAATTTTCAGTACTTTTGCCTCCGATTGTACCTCCCAAACATCCTTAAGTGGGCTTACTTAAAATAATTATAAAAAATAGTCAGAACGAAATCATAAAAATAAGTGGAAGATAAACTCACATAGAAAAGTTATGATTAAGTTGCTTAAGGGTCATTCCATGTGAAATCGATTACCAAAATCGGTCGATCTCACGGATTTCAATAAAAATCAATTATGAGGTAGTAATCAACTAATGAAAATAACTTTTATTCATCAATTTGCTAGATTACGCAGGACTTTGGAAATATTCAAACTGAAAAAATCATCAAAACTGCTTGCACGTCTTTAAATAAATATAAATATCTCGAAAAGTATTTATCCTAAAACAAATATTTTTTTTATATAGGTATTGCTCGCAAGAAGACGGGCTTTTTGGACAGCCTAGTAATTTTTTGTTACCGAACGTATTTTTATTCTTTTTTAAACGAAATATTTTTAAAATGCAGAAAAATCGGTGTGGTCACATTTTTAGAAATCTGAAAAAAATTGTACAGATTCTTCCGACGCCTGAAAGGGCAAAAGGATATGCGAGAGAAGAAGTACAGATTCTTTGAACATTTCTATATTTAAATACCAAATGGCAAGCTGGACGTTTTAATAGCTTTGACAGGAAAGATTTTCAGACCATGTTGCAGGCAGCTGGCACAGCAGGCAGCCGGCGTAGCATTGTTCACGGCCAGCCGGCGCAAGCCGCAGTAGTTAGTAACAATAGGGTCCATAATCCTAGCGATCTGTCTTAACTAAAACTAGTGTACATAAGAGAAATGTATATCTGTGTGGATATGATTATATCTAGTGATTAGTTAATTATATATATAATACAGCGCTACAGGCCTTGTAGGCCCTTGGCTTCCTGCATGACTTTCTTCCATTGCTTTCTATCTTGCGCCTTTTCTTCCCATCTCTGTATTTTCAATGTTTGTAAATCTTGCAGCACTTCTTAATTACTATTGATTAGTTAATTACTTATGTATTTAAATCGATTTCTTCGGGTGTGATGAATATAAATGAATATATATGATATATGAATATAATGCAACAGCTTTTTTAATTTAAGTGTTAAGGTCAATTGGTGTAATTGGGTCATAGCTTTACAAGTATCTTGCTTTAAACTATTATTTTTTTAAGATTTTATCATGAAGTATAACTTGAGGACTTTTTATATCTTTAATATATTTTCCAAAAGAAAATGTAAAAGTAAAGCAGCTCTAATGCCAACTACTGTATTAAAAATTATTTTTAAAAAAACATGTTAGGTGTTTCCAATGACCCAATAGATTGGGGTAAATGGAACCATCGTCTATATTTTATATCCACATTAGTTTATAATATGCTCTGGGTAACTGGGACACAAGAATATTAATTAAAATGTCCCCAAAAATTAGGTCTGTTGTAGGAATAGTTCAGGAATGATTGAAGCTAAATCGGAAGAGTGTATAGGGTATAGTCGATAAAAATTCACGTAATTCTCATAGACGTTTAACAATGGTTTTACCTTTTATTAAGCAAAGTTCCAGTTAGCCCATCGCTCCAATTATCGCTACTGACCTTATTAAACATCAGAACCTACAATAGAGATCAGTAATAGTTATTTATGGTACAAGTGAGTTAATTAAGATATGATAATTTTTGGATTGGATGATATCATTAACTCACGTGTGCCACAAGTTCAAATATTGAATTTGCAATGTACCTATAGTTTAGTCTGTAGTGCTTGATGGTAATATATCTGACACTAGCTCGATGACTGGATTTTAATAACATAATACAACGTAAGCTGGTGAATGGTTCCTAGTTGCTACCTTCAATAGCACCCAATCTAACCCAGTAAACATCTGTTTTTTTAAGGATCAAAAAGAACTCACTTTCTGTAAACAAAAATGGTATTAAGCTATTGCATTATAATATTTTAGCGTCTTTGACGGCCACAAGAAAAATGTTTTATGTATCACCCCCGAAGAAATCGATTTAAATACATAAGTAGGTAATTAACTAATCATTAGGTATAATCATATTACACAGATATACATTTATCTTACGTACATTAGTTAAGACGCTGGTAATATGGACCGTATTATTACTTACTAGAATAATATAGAATAGCCGCGATTATAGAACAATGGTGCGGCGGCTGCCTGCAATGCGGTCTTTGGAAATTTGTCTTGCCAAAACGTCCAGCTTGCCATTTTGCATTTAAATACAGAAATGTTCAAAGAATCTGTACAATTTTTTTCAGATTTTTAAAAATGTGAACACCGATTTTTCTGCATTTTTCAAATAATTTGTTTAGAAAAAAATAAAAATATGTTTCGTAACCAAAAATTATTAGGCCGTCCAAAAAGCACATCTTCTTGCAAGCAATAGGTATATAAAAAAAATATTTGTTCTAGGATAAATACTTTTCGAGATATTTATATTTCTTTAAAGACGTGCAAGCAGTTTTGATAATTTTTTCAGTTTTAATATTTCCGAAGTTTTGCGTAATCTAGCAAATTGATTAATGAAAGTTATGTTCTTTAGTTAATTACTACCTCATAATTGATTTTCATTGAAATACATGAGATCGACCCATTTTAGTGAATGATTTCGCATGGTATTCGGACCCTTAAGGAATTTTTTGGGTGCAGAGAAAAAGTCTAATTCAGTGTGAACATTAGCCATTCTAGAGGTCCTGGAAATAAGAGTATTACATTCATAGTTTATTCTGTGTAGCAACATAAAAAGTATTGGTAGATCGAGTCACTCTGGGTGGCACGTGAAGATTAATTCTACTTAATAGTGCGAGAGCAGACACTTTATTATGTAGTATGTTGTATAATGTTAACAGGTCTTTTTTTTAATGACACTTTGATATTGGAGTTAAGTTAAGTAAGGAAAGTAGTTCTTCCTCAGTATAATTGTGTAAATGATTTGTTTTATACACAATTTGTTTCAAAAACTTGCTGTAATAAGACCAAACACAAGATGCATATTCTAAAATTGGCCGAACAAGAGCACAATACAGCCTTCTTAGAACTGTTGTACCAATAAAGTCAATAGTGCACCTTTTAATAAATCCAAGCATTTGAAAAGCCTTGTTTACAACAAATGAGGTGTAAAACTTAATGATGAGTCAAGTGTTACTTCCAAGTCTTTTATCATGGCTAAATTCTCAAGTGTGGCATTACCAATTTGATAATTAAAATTTATCTTGGTTTTGGTACGATAAAAAGGCATGGTTTTACATTTGGTTGGATTTAGTGTCATGCTGCTTCTTAGACATCAGTCCATTAAGTTGTTTAGGTTATCATACTGAAGTTTGTCACAATCATCAGTATGCTCTATCTGACAGAACAACTTCAAGTCGTCTGCAAATAATTGGAAATGACAATGAGCAAAACATTCATGAATATCATTTATAAATACATTGAATAGAATGGGGCCTAAATGAGATCCTTGTGACACTTCAGAAGGATTTAGTATTTCATGAGTAAAAGTTTCCAATTTTAACAATCTACTTACGTTGAAGTAAATAACTTTTGAACCATGAAAGAAGTACCAAGCCCAATCATTGTGAGTTTATGTAGTAATATATCATAACTTTCCAAAAATCCGGAAAAACACCACTGGAGAGTGAAAGATTAAAAATATGAGAGGTCTAGGTATTATTTATTAAAACTACATCGTTCTAATAGGATTGTTGGAATACCATCTGGTCCAGGGCCTTTATTTATATGCAAGGAAGAGAGTTTTGTGTAAATATCAAAAATCAAAATGTTGTAATTAGGAATGTGGATATTAGTCATAGAAACTTCATGTGATGGTAATTTGAGATGATCATTACAATACACTGTCGAGGAATAATCTGCAAACATATTAATAATTTCCTGACCTGAACAACTTTTACAATTTTCATATGAGAGTTCATTAGGATAAGCATTACATTTACGCTTTGTATTGACAAAAGACCAAAACCATTTTACATTTGGGGATATAGATTTAGAGCAAGAATTTAGCAAAAATGGGGGTCTTATTTTCGAGTAAATACAGTTTATGGTTTTTAGCCCTTGACCTTGAATACTCCTTGAGATAATTGTTTTTCTAAGAAACTATTATTGTAGCTAGGAAAATGAAACAAAAACACACTTTTAGAGACTAACTTTATAGTATTTTATCAGATTTTTTAGAAGTAAAAAAATAAATAAAAATATTTTTTATTATTTTAATATAGTTCTTTCAGGGATACACCTACCAAAGACCTAGAGATATTGTTACTAGTGTCTACTTTTACCACAAAGAAATTTATACAGAAAAAATTGGTGCAACAGAAAAAAATAAAATCATATTATGGGAACTAACTATATGTTATATTTCATTATATTTGCTTTGTTACATACATAATTGTCGTTATTATCCTAAATGAAACATTTGTCGTAATAAATTATGTAACATCTACTGATGATAATTCACAATCTACCACATAGTCGTAGATACATAAATGTAGGGATGAAAGGAGAAGAAGGGACAAGTGGTGTGTGGTGATACGCTTGCCAAAAGTAGAGCAGTTGGTGAAAAGTAGAAGGTGCGCGGACGGCCGTGAATGAGGGTGATTTTTTCGGTGACGCGAGTTAACGACGGTGTGACGTATGTACGACGTAAAGACGACGCGTGTGGAAGATTTGCTTAAATGACGTAAAGACTGAAGACTATTGTACTAATTCTCATTATCTAACCTGTTAATCTTTAATTTCGTTTTATCATAATTCATAATTGTTAACATCAAATAAATAATAGTTAAAATTCAAATTGGTAACTACCTTTTATTTTAAAACACCTTTACCTTTTGAATTAATAACCTATAATTGGGGGCTCTAGCCGGGATTGAATTGGATTCGATTGAATTGGATTGGATTGGTTTTGAACGTCTATCAGTTATCTACGAATATCAGTTAATTTTAACGGGATATTAGTGAACATTCTAACATTTAATAATAATAAAATAAATTGATGATTCAAGAAGTAAGACGTGAAAGAGGGATTAATTAAGATAAAAATAAGTAGTAACTTTGAAGCAAAAGAAGACGAGTGAAGTTTGAAAAACAAAGCAGTTAATAAAAATAAATAAGTCGAGAATATATTTTTCTTAAAAGCAAAACTAAAAGTGCAAAGTGTTTTAAAATTTCTGAAAGACGGACAAACTGTAACATAATAAAGTGACAACCAAGCCGAACTTTATTAATGAGGGTTTGTGCGTGCATTTTAAAAGTGCATATGTGTGTGGGCGTGTCAACTGCTTTTGACTGCATGGACCGAGGATTTTAAAAGTTGAAGCGACTGTCGGTTTCTTTGAGATAATTATTCTAACACTCAAAAAGTTAGACACACCCAGGTAATAATTTTCTATTTTATTTATTGCATGGGACCGAAAACCAAAAGTGAAGTTTTTGTAAACGATAGCAGACTGAAATAGGATATTTTAATAGAACTGTATTAAGTGAACAAAATATAGGACAGTTTGTGTTTGTTCTGAGCCGCGATTCGGACGAACATAAAGCGAAATTAGGTTATATTGCAAAACACTTTTCCGCTAGTGACTTAACGATTGTTGCAAACATTTTGTGCGTGAATTATAATATGGATAAAAAAGACTTAATAATGACTATATGTGAAAACTTCATGAATTTACAAGACTTTAAGCGAAAAATTGAGGAAGGCAACTATGAAGACGAAGAGGAAGAAATTTATAGTGAAGATGAGGCAACACAGAAGAACGACAAAAATGCTCAAGAAAAACCAGATACTGAGGCCAGTTTTAGAACGAGTTCTTCTATTGCGACTCATCACGCACCATCATTTTCTATGAGCTTTCGTGATATGGAAGATTCAATTCGACCCTTTGATGGCACCAGTGCGTATCCAATCGAGAAATGGATTTCAGATGTTGAAGACATGGCTACAATTTTAGGCTGGACGGAACTTCACAAATTTGTATTTGCCAGAAAATCGTTAACTGGATTAGCGAAGCTGTTTGTGCAGAGTGAGGAAAATGTTATATCATTTGCTAGCCTGAAGCAATCTTTACTGAAAGAATATTCTTCAAAGCTAACAGGTGCACAAATTCACCGTATGTTATCAAAGAGAAAGAAGGAGAAGAATGAGTCTGTAGAAGAGTACTTCCTAAAAATGAAGGAACTGGCAAATCGGGGAAGGATAGAAGATGAATCATTATTTCAATACGTAATTGATGGTATAGCAGATGACGTATGCAACAAAATGATTCTCTTTGGTGCAACCAACATTACAGACTTCAAGAAAAAATTGAAAGTGTATGTCGAAATGAAGTCAAAATCGGATGTACGACAACAACCGAGCAATTTAAGAACGCCTGTTTACTCGGGGAGAAAACCGAATAATAATGAAGAACCAAGAGAAACCGGAAGTAAACAAAAAAGATGTTACAACTGCGGACTGATAGGACATATTTCGAAAGATTGTGCTCATCGGGAGAAAGGATTGAAATGCTTTTCCTGTCAGAAGTATGGTCATAAGACAACAGAATGTATAGAGAGAGTAACAAGAGAAGTAAAGAAGAGTTCAGTATTGTTGTCTGAAACGAGGTCAACCGGAGTGTATACGACTGTTCGTTTCGATAAGCATGTTGTTGAAGCACTAATTGACACAGGCAGTTCAGTGAGCTTGATAAAAGCCAGCGAATATTTAAAAATCCAGCAATCACCAGTGCAGAACGAGACAATTAAGCTAAATGGACTTGGTGGGAGTGAAGTGCAGACTTTAGGAAAATTGACGACCGCAATTGAAATCAATGGTTTAGAATGCGAGATTTCAATGCATGTAGTAATCGATACTATGATGCCTCCTCAAATGATTATAGGAAGAGATTTTATGGAGAATTACGAAATAAACATTAGTAGAGGAGAGGTCAAATCGATAGTAAAAATAAAAGAAGAACACAAAATGATGAAGAGAATTTTGGTATACTTATGCATATTGAAGAATATGAAGTTGAAGAAGTAAACACTGCAAATAGAGTATACAAGGAAGAGATTAAACAATTGATCCAAGGATACAGTCCAGAGAAGACGCCTAAAAGTACAAGCATCAATATGAAGATAATTCTTACAGATGATGAACCAATTTACCAAAGAGCTCGAAGATTGGCTGCTACCGAATTGGAAGAAGTGAATAAAGTGATTGACGAATGGATAAACAATGGTGTTATCCAACCGAGTTCATCCGACTATGCTAGTCCCATAGTTCCAGTGAAAAAGAAGAACGAGTATGTGTCGATTATAGACGTTTGAATCGAAAGACTATCAAAGATCGGTACCCGCTTCCAATAATTGACGATCAGCTAGATAAGTTAAGAAATGCTAAAGTATTTACTACTATGGATTTACGTAATGGATTCCATCATGTGTCAGTGGATAAAGATAGTTTGAAATATACGTCTTTTGTTACACCTAGAGGACAGTTTGAATTTTTGCGTATGCCGTTTGATTTAAGTAATGCGCCTGCGGTATTCCAACGCTATATCAATAGAGTATTCGACGACTTGATAAGCCAAAATATAGTATTAACCTACATGGATGATTTAATCATACCAGCCGAAAATGACGAAGAAGCCCTAACTAGAATTAGGATTGTTTTTGAAAGAGCTGCAGAATACGGTTTAGAGTTTAATTGGAATAAGTGCCACTTCCTAGTGAACGAGATCGAGTATCTTGGATATCGAATAGCAGACAACACTATCAAACCATCAGCTTCTAAAATCAAGTCGATCAGGAATTTTCCGAAACCTACTTCGACGAAAGATGTTCACAGTTTTTTAGGACTTTCGGGAACATTTCGCAAATTCATCCCAGATTATGCTAAAATTGCACGACCATTGAGTGAACTTTTAAAGAAAGACAGAAAATTCAATTTCGATGTGCATGAAGAAACAGCATTTAATACATTGAAAGGTCTACTGTCAGAGGAACCAGTGTTGAAGATTTACAGCCCAGAGTTGTATACCGAACTCCACACAGACGCTAGTCAGTTTGGATATGGAGCCATACTGATGCAAAAAGATCCGGAAGATCAGAAGATGCACCCTGTACATTATATGAGTTACAAAACCAACGACACTGAAATGCGTTATCACAGTTACGAGTTAGAAGTTTTAGCAGTGATAAAAGCCCTTCAAAAATTCAGAGTTTATCTTATAGGGCTGGAATTCAAAATAGTGACAGATTGTGCGGCTTTTCAGATGACTATGTCAAAAAAAGAAGTTTCAGCGAAGATTTGGAGATGGGCATCCTACATGGAACAATTTCGCTACACAATTGAACATCGTTCCGGCTCTAGAATGAAGCATTGTGATGCATTAAGTAGATACCCAGTTATGGTAACTGTGGAAAATGAATTTTTAGAAAGAATAAAACTTTGCCAATGTCAAGACGATCATCTTCGAGTTGTTAAAGAACTCCTAAATCAAAACTGTCACTACGATAATTACATTTTGCAGAATGGACTTATCTACAAGATGCATGAAGACAGCAAACTGTTAGCAGTACCAAGTGCAATGCAGTCAGAGATTATTAGGACAGCACACGAAGAAAACGGGCACTTCGGTCTTAAGAAAACAGAAGATGTAATCACACGAGAGTTTTGGATTCCGAAACTTCGGTCAAAGATTACGAAGCACATTCAAAATTGCATCCCGTGTATATTAGCTGAGAAAAAAGCAGGAAAACAAGAAGGTTTCCTGAATCCGATAAATAAAGAAGAGTTGCCGTTGCAAACTTATCACATCGATCATTTAGGTCCACTAACTCCAACAAAGACAGGGTACAACTACTTGTTTATTGTTGTAGATGGATTTACGAAGTTTGTTTGGATTTATCCAACGAAAACCCTTACAACTGAAGAAGTAATTTCAAAGTTAGACCAACAAAGACTAATTTTTGGAAATCCTAAAAGAGTTATTGCCGATAGGGGAACGGCATTTACGTCGAACGCTTTCAAAGACTACTGCAAGAAAGAAGATATCGAACTATGTCATATCACTACAGGAGTCGCACGTGGAAATGGACAAGTTGAACGTGTCAACAGAACAGTTATTCCAGTGTTGACAAAGATGTCAAGCGAAAAGGGTGAAGATTGGTATAAATTTGTTTCGAAATTGCAATTAACTCTGAACAGTACCTACCATAGATCGATAGACTCTACACCAGCAAAGTTATTCTTTGGAGTCAATATAAGGCAACCTGAAGATATTAGACTAGCAGAAGCAATTCAAGAAGAATATATCACCGTATACAAAGAAGGAAGAGAACTGGAGAGACAAGACGCAAAAGCCCAAATTTTAAAAGTCCAACAAGAAAACTCCAAGAACTATGATCGTAGAAGGAAAAAACCGAAGAAATACAAAGAAGGTGACCTCGTTGCAATACGAAGAACACAATTTACCAACCTTGGTAAATTACGCCAGAAGTATCTAGGTCCATATAAAATCATAAAAGTTAAAAGAAACGACCGATACGATGTTGAGAAAGTTGGAACTTCCGAAGGGCCAAAACGAACTGCGACTGCAGCAGACTTTATGAAGAAGTGGAGTACTTCAGAAGACGACGTAACAGATGAAGACGACGAAGAAGAAAATTCCGAGGGCGGAATTCTGTCAGAAATGGCCGAGATGTAGGGATGAAAGGAGAAGAAGGGACAAGTGGTGTGTGGTGATACGCTTGCCAAAAGTAGAGCAGTTGGTGAAAAGTAGAAGGTGCGCGGACGGCCGTGAATGAGGGTGATTTTTTCGGTGACGCGAGTTAACGACGGTGTGACGTATGTACGACGTAAAGACGACGCGTGTGGAAGATTTGCTTAAATGACGTAAAGACTGAAGACTATTGTACTAATTCTCATTATCTAACCTGTTAATCTTGAATTTCGTTTTATCATAATTCATAATTGTTAACATCAAATAAATAATAGTTAAAATTCAAATTGGTAACTACCTTTTATTTTAAAACACCTTTACCTTTTGAATTAATAACCTATATAAATAACATTTAATTATGACAAGATCGATATTGTTAACAGAAAACATTTTTGATAAGATTTCGGCTCGGCACAGGATTATTCGAGACAAATATTTGGTATATGCTAAATAATATATTAATATTGCCACATGTGAACAATATCTGACTGTTCTATTGCCGTTGGGGCAATCACAGCAGTAACGTCAAATACCTTCAAGATCAGTACTACGAGAAATGTGTTCGACATAAGCGCGATAAGATTTACTATTTGATCATCAATTATTTCAGCTAAGTAATAATTTAACTGTTGCTCTTTCATAAGTTCATTCTGTAGATTAATGACAGTTTTTCAAAACAGTATTCGTACAGGCTTTGATTAACTTATTAACTTTAATATCAAGGTTTAAATATCAACATAACATGTCAGTCGTTAATGCATGCAAATCATGAGAGGAGGAAGGAAATGTTGCCACTATACAGGGTGTTTTACTTAAGATTCGTATCCTCTGGACAGGTGATAGTACACATAAAATGCAACAATAAAAAGCTTAATATCATTAGTGACTTACTTACTTCTTTGACGGTACAACCCTTTGTGGGTTTTAGCCTCTTCTACAATTCTTCTCCATTGTTTTCTGTCCTTGATCATCAATCTCCAATTTTGAATTTTCATCGCTGCTAGGTCTTTCTGGATCGAATCCCTCCACCTTTCTTGTGGTCTTCTTTCTCTGCCATAACCCGGATCCCATTCCATAATAGCTTTGACCATTCTCTGCGATTCCATCCTTGAGAGATGTCCGAACCATCTTAGCCGATGTGCCTTGATGCCACGCACTATGTCTGCTCCTTTTATTAGCTCGTCTATTTCATGGTTGTATCTTCTCTGGTACATTACATCAGTTTCACAAACCCTCCAAGGATTCTTCTTAGTACTTTTCTCTCCATGCGCCTAAGCTTGTTTTGTTGGTTTATGGTCAGGGCTCAGCTTTCACATCCGTACGTTATCACTGGTCTTATCATACATCTGTATATTTTAAGTTTTGTGCTGTAATTAAGGACATTAGACTGGATAAGGTGTTTGAACTGAAAGTAATTTCTGTTTCCCGCTTGGATTCTTCTTGTTATCTCATCGTCCAGGTTGTTTGTGGTGTTTAACTGTGTGCCTAGATAAACAAACTCGTTGATTCTCTCAAATGTGTACGAATCAATCTTTAGATGTTGCATTTTATAATTGCTTTTTGTCAATCGCAGATATTTTGTTTTGTTTTCGTTTATCACCCATTTCTGTGGCAAATTTTTCCATGTCTACGAATGTGGCTATAGGTCTTGTATGGTTCTGCTGGTAATTACTATGTTGTCTGCATATGCGATTATTTGCACTGATTTTGTATTTATTGTTCCTTTAATGTCAACTTTCCTTATTATTGCCTCGAGCACTATATTAAAAATTAATGTTGATAACCCATCTCCTTGTTTTACTTATGTTTGTTCGGTCATCCCTTGTTGCACTACTACTACTCCCTTTGTGTGGTACCATATTCCCCTTTCTTTTCTCCTCCACTGTACATAAAAGTAAAGTCTTTATCAGTCAGAACCCTCTGTCCCTGCCATCTTATTTCCTGTAAGGCTATCACATCTATTTTAAATTTTAGAATTTCCTCAGCTATTTCTCTCATTTTGCCTGGCTGCAACATTGTTAATACATTCCATGTACCAAATTTAAATATGTTATTATGTGTTAATCTGTTCCCCTTCTGTGTTTTCTAGATTTTTTCTTGCAAAATGAATGTGATTCTCTATTTCCTCAATCGTTGCCATGTTTGTCATCATAAATCCATCCTGAAGTTCGTTATTTACTAGTTTTTTGGTGGTGCTTTCTCTTTTAGGATTAACCTATTTTTTTTATGCTCCATATGAATTGTTGGCGATTAACTTTAAGTTTTTGGTAGCCTACGTTCGTACTGTTGCCATTTTCTTCCTCTTTTCGTGCTCTTTGTCTTATTTGTTTTTGAATTGCCCTCTCTTGATACCTTAGGTCGTTACTAACATATATATTACTTCCTTTTAAGTTTTTCGTATTATTGAATAGTTCTTGTTTTTACTCCCAGTTTTCCAGTACAATTATCCACGTGGATAATTGTACTGGAAAACCGGGAGTAAAAATAAAGAACGGTACGTACTGTTCTTTGTTTTATAAGAATCTTTAGCAGCTATGCTTACACCCATTTTTTCTTGTATGAAATTCTTTGCAACAACCGTAAGTGGCTTTTTATCATCTCCACTTGTTTCAGCTCCCGATATCACTATGTTAGATTTTCTCTTTTCTCTCTCATAGATTTCCATCTTGTACTCTGTTTCACTCAGTTTCTTTTCTATTATTATTGTTCTGTTACTTGATTTATTTTCCCTAAAAAATTGTTCGTCTTCTATAGTCTTGACAGATTTAATCTCTCTTTCTTTTCTCACTATTATTTGGATCCATGAGTAAATCAACACTATTTAAAAATACTACGCACTTATAAACCACTTGTTTAAAAATTGGCGCTTTAGCAGAAATCGATCGAATACAACATGGCGGCGTATGAATTATGTTTCGCGCTTATCGCCAAGCTCGGAATCCTAACCTAATTTCATTTGCTGAAAAACCGCGTTATTTATTTTATTACGCCGTGATACTGAAATTCTATTATCACCAATCACTCAGCTTGTTATGCTCTTCCCTTTTTCACTTAAATTTTAAATAACAGATCCGAAAATATCTCGAAAAACTAAATTTGCTTTTCTGTACGCGGAGGCCGTATTTGCGAGTACTACGCCGGCGCACGTGTTACTACACCGGCGCACGACGAAAGATAGCACAGCCCCACAAAAAAATAAATAATCTTCTGTCCTGGGATCGCGACTAAGGTATTCCGATGTATTTTTTCGAAGCTGAAACCGAATCCGACCTCAAAATCTTGAGCTAGAGCCAAAAACAACGCCTAATTGGAATAAAACCACTCCTGACATATGGTGACAATAAATAGAGCAGAAAAGGATCGAAAACCGCAAATGTTTTGTGTTTGGAAATAGACCTCTGGTATATGACCAAGAACCATCCTCCCTGAGGGGGTTAAACTGCCCCAAAATGGATCAAAACCACTCCTTAGATCAAAATACAATATATAAATTATTTAAAGAACAACTGACCAGCATTCTCTGGCTTGCCAAATGACACAGTGGTATCAAAAATATTAATTATGTACAGAAATTATTACTTTAACACTAACTTTAACAATATATACTTATGACTATTAACATATAACTTTACAACGATTATTAACTAAGTAACAAAATAAACACTAACAATAAGTATTAATACTAACGAATTTTCAAGTTAATTGTGCTATAATTTAGATAATTTTGAACCAAATAAATGATTTCGCAAAATTATTGTAGAACTACGAAGAACTTTAATAACAATTTCCATATCCAAAGATTTAGGTAATTTAAACTTTTTTCGAAATTTAATGTAATTGTTAACCAAAGTCCCTCGCGAAGCAAAAAGTAGTCCAATCACGGTTATAGTCTTTATATTAAATTTTGACTTATAGTATTCTCTGGTGGGTTCATAAATACTACACTTCTCTTTGGACCTCTGCCGGTTGGCTTGAACTATTTTCGAACCTGATAGTTGGATCTATAATAAAACCATACCCACTACTTCTGTCAATGGCGAGAATGTCTGATCTCCGTGTACTTCCGGTTTCTGACAAACCAACTACTTCTTCATGCACTTCATACCCTACTTTCTTTAGTTCCATAGCCAGAAGTTGCCGTATTTCATTATGTCTCTTTATTCTAAGTGTTTCCCCATAACTGCAGCTACCAAGCACATGAGCTAAGGTTTCAAACTCACCACAATGTCTGCAGTGGGATGTGCTGGTACTGCGGCCGGGGACACTTCTAACGGCTGTTGTGTTACACACCATCTTAAGACAATCTCTCCATTCAGAATTCGTAAGACCGTTTTTATTATAGATCCACCTATTTGCAGTCTTCACTTCTTTGAATAATATAACCCCTCATCCTTTTTGGGTATAACCACACCATTCCACAAAAGACTTTTCTCTCATAGCCTCACGCAGTTGCTTTCCGATGTTTTTATTCATATTCATAATTTTGATTTCAGAGTTTGTTAATCCCAAAAAGTCTATGCATTGTTTTATATTTCCTTCAAACATATTTCCATCAATATACGGACATTTAGATTTTTGTAAAAACTCAAACTTGTTACATTGCTGTATATAAGCCTCCCACACTATATTAATAATTCCCAAACCTTTAACAGATTTGTTTGAATATAAAAAACTGTTAGGAACATCGTTCGTCAATTCTAAGATTTCTTTTATACAACTTCGAAGGTACTTATTCAAATCTTCTAAAAAGGTTTTTGGAACTTTATGTAATGGAGCTGACTAAAGGGGGTATATTACCATTGGTGAAATATATTGATTTAGTATAGTAAGTTTTTGATGGCAATCAAGGCAATGGTTTTGAACTAGCATTTCTAGTTGAGTGGTTAATTTCTTTAAGAATGATTGTTTGTCAAAAACTAATGTATTAGAAAATTATATTCCCAGGTATTTAATGTTCTCATTTGTGTCTATTGATTGTAGTTCTTCGTTGAGAAATGTAGCAATCTTCTCCACTTTTAAAGAGCCCTTTTCAATATTTATAACTGACGACTTTTGAGGATTGATTTTAAGTCCAATTTCCTGAAATTTAGTTTCTGCTATGTGAAGTTTTGCCTATTAAGACTGTGTCATCTGCAAAACCCAGTATTGTTAGAGGTGGGAGATTAATTGATATCCATTTTCTGCAGCAACATCATGTTCTGTTATTTCATCAAAAATGTAATCAATACACATATTAAATAACATTGGTGATAGTGGTGCTCCTTGAAAAATACCGTTTTTAATGTTAATTAATTTTGATCTTTCAGTACCAAAGTCAATATATGTTTTATTCTGCGTTTGTAATCTCATTATTAAATTTTGCAGTGTAACCGGTAAGCCTGAAGCTATTATTGTAGTTGTTAAATGATCAGGGCCTATACTATCATATGATTTTTCCAAATCTAAAAAGATGATAGTAACATCTTGTTTTAAAGTTTTGGCTTTTCCTAAAATGTTTTCAATAATCGTAGTATTGATGTGGCACCCAGGAACGTTCATAAACCCTCTCTGGTTTTCATTAATCTTTACATAATTTCTAATTTGCTTTTCTAAAGCTCGTTCAATTATACGTCTAATAACCGAACATATGGATATAGGCCTCCAGTTTTTTATTTTTTTGGGTTCTCCCTTTTGTTTGTATATTAAGACTGTACCAGCACGTTGGAAACACTCCGGAATAAAACATTTTTGTAACATTATCGACCCTATTTTAGCAATTATTGACGGAATTGTACTACTACTCTTCATACTCCTCATAATAATTTTGTCTGGACCGGCAGCAGTGTCTACTGCAATACCTTTCATAGCAATTTTTATTTGTTCTTCAGTAATTTCTGGCACATAATTAAAATTCAATGTATTTCGTTCATTGTTTGACAACTGCGATTTATATTCAAATTTGCATTTACTATTCCTTTCTTCAAATGTATTTTTAAAATAATTATATACAGTATTTACATATATATATATATATATATTACATTTTTCATTCTTCCCGGTTCCCATGATTTTTCGAACTGCTTTACGACGCTGGTTGTAGTAAAGATATTGTACAATTTGATATTCGTACTGAGATTTGTTATTATCTTTGCGCCGTTTTGATGTACGCTGAGGATTTGAGTTTTTAAATGGCTTATTCATTCTCTCAATCTTCTTTCTTTTGCGAGCTTCATAATATCTTTGTGCAGGGTGCTTCGGCCCAGGAAGAATATCAATAATTTTTGTTAAAAATGTGCCAGATTCTTCTACATCTTGGTTAAATTGAGTTTCAGAAGTATATGATGTATTTTCAAATGTATGTTTCCATTTATCTAATTCAACTTCGATTATGTGTACTTTTTTTGGATTACTATTGCAGTCTAAATTATTTTCATCACTGAAGTATTTGTTTTAGAATGAGATTTTTCTGTTATTTTACAGTTTCGTTTAACAATTGTTTCCCTATAACTTTGTCCATGTGCTTTTCGAATGTGAACTTGAACACCTTGTGAATTTTTGCATAATTTATTACACAACGGACATGCTTCATGATTATCATTAACATTAACAGTTTCTACTGATTCAACCGATTCACTATTTCTAGATTTACCAAGTATGGCATGAACCATTCTAGAATGAATCTTCACAACTTTTTCAGTTTTTAAGGATCTTTCACAATATTTACATTTGAAAGGCTGGCTGCTTTCAATTAATATAGAAGTGCTGTTGAAATTACTGTTAGTGGCATTCTGATTAGACCTAGAATTATATTTTTTTAAAGATGAAGAATATATTTCTGGTGATTTGGATTCTTTATTTTGTGACAATGTGTTACTATGTATAAGGTTGTTCTGTAACTTGACTTTCGATGTTCCAGCATTTCGAAGGTCCTCAGGATTCGGTGGTGAACATTTGTGTATTTGCATAAGTTGGTGTTCTTCATATTTTTGTAGAAGGTCTAAATTTTCAGATGAAATGCTACTAATGTCACTTTCTGATGTTGACATATAAAATTATGAGATTACACAAAAAAATGTATAAACTATATATTTGGAAGAAAAAAATACATGTACAAAAATTAAACACAAAAAATTAACAAAAAGAAACATAAAACAGGACACTGAGCACTTAAGAACTGTAAAGAAATTGTAAAAAACTTTGGACCGGAGGTGAACGAGTGTATAATATCATAGGTTACTTTAATATACCCTGCTCCCAGAGGAGGTTAAAAAACCACCCCAAAATGGGTCAAAACCACCCCTTATAGTAGAGTCAATTTTTGCATTAAGTTCTTATTTTTTACTATCTAAAGATAGGGACTTGAAACCTTTTGTAATGCCTTCAGTACTGGACCACAGTATATATAACATACAGTAATGTGACTGTCGCATATAATTTCTATCCATGTTTATTGTTTCCAGCCTTATTTTGTGGAACTCCATAATCATGAAATAAATAAAGATTATTAAAAGTTTCACAGTTTTATTAAAATACAACCTGACAATATTGTTTCGACAGCTATGCTGTCATTATCAAAGGTAATATAATTATAAACAAACACGTCGCTAAGGTAGATACAAAATAGGTAACTAGATAAAATAATAATAATAATCATAATTAAATATCTAATACTTCCAGTAACGGAGAATTACTGAGCTCAAGTTGTTCATTCATTAAAGGTACCCTGAGTTTGTGTTTGTATATCTCAAAGGCTTCTAAAATGTCTAATTTGCGTTTGTTATTACAAAAATGTAGGAATTTAATATTATTTTGAGGAGTCATTGTGTGATTTTGTTCTAAAAGGTGTTTGGCATAATTCGATTTTTCAGGATGTTTATTTTGTATTTCTATCCACCACACTACATGCTGGCGCGAGTCGGCAGTATGCAGACAGCAGTTCTGTTTCAAACACGCAACAGAACGTATCAAACTTACCAGAGCCGGATAAACCCACAATCGTGCAGTATTAGTGCCAGTAAACAATGCATAGTGTTAGTTGTTGTGCCGCCAAAGGCTGTAAAAATACCTCGGAAAGAACTACAATTAGTTTTTTCTGGTTTACGATTTCAGGTTATTTTTTCCTACATACTATTTTTTTTAATAAATACGCTCGTAAAAACAATGCCGTATTTAAGAATTCACTTTTGTATATATTTACCAATTGCTTAAAATTGAATTACTAACACATAATAGAACAAATAAGCGATTACCAAATCCTACATAATAAAATTTTTTATGCTGATTTATTAAAAGAGTTCAACGCCTTATCAACAGGTGTGAACTACAGCGTCTTTTGTTACTCTCAACTGTTACTCAACAAAAAAAGTCAGAGCGTGCGTTAAGATTGTAATTTTTAGCATTTCGTTTGTCATTGTGTTTTTAATTTAATATGAATGAAAATAAATTTTATTATTATTAATTATTATTATAGTTAAATTGATTTCATCTCCCCTATTTTGTACGTATGTGATTTCGGTGACCTAGATTCTCCATTTTTTTGTTGAACAGGTATTCAAATTCTATACAGCTATGCATTTGTTCGTAATTATTTCTAAATAAAATGAAATGACTATTGCAGCGCAAGAATATGGTTAATGGCTTGAAAGAATAATGTAAGTTTAGTTGGAAATTAACGATGTAACAAGAAACAACTCTTCTAACTTAGTTTAATAAATGTTTTAAATATCTAAATTGATTATTGTTTTATTTATTAGATTCTATAAGTAAAACAACTTCAATCAAATGGTTCACTACACATAATTCTACTTCATATTTTACTATACTATTATATAACAAGAGATTTGGTATACATATTTGTTCGAGACATTTTATTGAATGCGGCTCTGCGTTTTATTTACCGGCGATCCCGACCGATAAACGTCGGTCCACTACTTCGTTTATGAGCGTGATATTCGAAGGTGGATTAATAAAATGAATGGTGTCTCATACAAGTGAATCTACTGATTGTTGTATATACTGTGACTGGACCAATATAAAATGTTATATGTTTAAAATGGGGGCACGCCCCCTCGGGGGGTTGAAACCCCCATTTTGTACCCCTAATTTAATAACGCAACCAAATTGAGCGAAATTTATGTTGGGAGGGTTCTTGGAGTCGCTGATTATGAATCCAATGAGAAAATTGAAAAACCCAAAATGGCGGTCCTAAAATAACGGCATTTGAAATTGAGAATGCGATTTACGCCGTTTCTATTGATTTTAGAGAAAAACTCCCATTTTAATAACTCTGGAAGTTTTCCATCAACTTGAGCGAAATTCATGTTGGGGGGTTTTTGGGGTTCCTAATTATGAATTGAATGAGAAAAGTAAGAAATACAAAATGGCGGTCTTTAAGATTGGAAATGCGATTTACACCGTTTCTATTGATTTTAGAGAAAAATGCAAAGAGCCAGAAAGTGTTTAGAATGTGATTCTGCATAGGAATACGTAGTTCCGGTTACCTTATTATTTAACCTCTTCACTGAGAAGCCACCTAGAAGAGAGTGAAAGGGGTTACATAATAAGGTAACCAAGATAGTGTATTCCTATGCAAGGTCACATTCTAAACACTTTTTGACTCTCTGAATTTTTCTCTAAAATCAATAGAAACGGTGTAAATCACATTTCCAATCTCAAAGACCGCCATTTTCGGTCCGCCATTTTGTATTTTTTAATTTTTTCATTGAATGCATAATCAGGAACCCCAAAAACCCCCAACATGATTTTCGCTCAAGTTGATGATTGTTTCAACCCCCCGAGGAGGCGTGCCCCCATTTTAAACATATTACATTTTATATTGGTCCAGTACTGAAGGCATTACAAAAGATTTCAAGTCTCTATCTTTAGATAGTAAAAAATAAGAACTTAATGCAAAAATTGACTCTACTACTAGGGCAGAGCGAAGGGGTTACAATAAGGTAACCAAAATAGTGTATTCCTTTTCAAAATCACATTTTAAACACTTTTTAACTCTTTGAGTTTTTCTCTAAAATCAATAGAAAAGGCGTAAATCGCATTCTCAATTTCAAATGCCGTTATTAAGACCGCCATTTTGAATTTCTCGATTTTCTCATTGGATTCATAATCTGCGACTCCAAGAACCCTCCCAACATAAATTTCGCTCAATTTGGTTGCGTTATTAAATTAGGGGTACAAAATGGGGGTTTCAACCCCCCGAGGGGACGTGCCCCCATTTTAAACATATAACATGTTATACTGGTGCAGTACTGAAGGCATTACAAAAGATTTCAAGTCTCTATCTTTAGATAGTAAAGAATAAGAACTTAGGCATGTTTTTTGCAAAAATTAACTCTACTACCCAAGTAGCACAACTCTATTAGTAGAGTGCCCTGTGGGGTAAAACGTGTCACCCTGTGGGGGTTTTGAGAGTAAGAGCTGGGACTAGTTGTATTCGATAGCTTATAATTGATTGTTATACCAAAAAAAGTTGGCCGAAAATTGGCCTGTGCAAAAGGGCACAATTCAAAATTTTGGAGTTATCTATCGTACGTGATGCACCGTTATTAGATCAATCTTTTCATGTAGGTTTCGATGTAAAGTCTGTAGCCGTTTTTCTAAAAAAAAATAAACAAATCTTTGCAAAGCATTGAGTCTTACGGGAACTATAAACTTTAAATGCTTGTAACTTCGTTTGCGAAGCTTCAAAAATTAATTAATTTTAGGGTACTTTCGCGTTTATCAACTCATATTTCAGAAACGAAGCCTTTAATCGAAAAAAGTCGTTCTTATAAAATTGTAGACCGCGATCTTTCGCTTCTAACGGTGTCACTTTTATATTTTTAAAGATTACAATAATTCCGTAAAAGAATAAAATTTAACACCAAACACAATTTAAATTGTATCGACACCCGTAGTCCTCGATAAGCCCCTCTTGCTCTTCCGGCTCCGCGCGCAGCAGTTGTCCATGTTCTAGGTCTATTAATAAATACACCTAAAAATGTATTTCGTTTCTCTTAAATTAATTAATAGATGCCTAATATAATAAATAATTTAAATAGAATAATATTTTTATATCTTTGTTATTTACCCATTACTTAATAATAATAAAACAGTATTCCAAAATAGTTAAAATTATAACATAGGCATTTATTTTTTCCAAAGCACTTCATAGCAAAGAATCTCGTAAGTAACTTTTAAATTTTTTGGCTAGTATCATCTTCGGTAAAGAGATAATAAATTACCCAAGAACGAAAAAATGTAAAGACTTAGTTTTCCCTTAATAGGTATTAGTAGAGTTCATCTAAGCCACGGATCACTGACACTACGGGTCACTACAACCCTATATTTCATAAGAAATTAGTTTCAGTTGTGTATATTAAAGTATAAAATTTATGATATTGGAATTTAGGAGCATGTTAATATTAAGAAAGCGACCAGACTGTTCATTCTGGAGTGAAAACGGCAGAAATAAACTCGTGTTGTTTTATTAGAAGATAATTTGTTTAATTTACCGCGCAAATTATATTTATGATGGTATGTCACTGGTACAGAGCTTCGGCAAACCGATCAACACTAAGACATTCGGGGATTATTCAAGAACATTCTCTTCGATCATATTTAATAACTCATACAAGGCTGAACGAGTAGATTTGGTATTAGATCACTATAACGACATGTCAATCAAAAATATGACTAGAATCAAAAGAGGATCTGGTAAATCAATTGATACAATTATTCATACGGTCGAATCGCTACTACCTCGGCAATGGTAGTTATTTATTCATTGTACTTTTAATAAGAATCAGTTGACGAATTACTTATCAACTGACGGATTCTGCTACGTATATTATCTGCTAAAAAAGTCTGCTACAGCAAATGCATTATCGAATGCAGGGACACTAACGTTTTGGTACTTCTACATCACTTTAGAAAATATTTAACCCCAGAAGTCTAGATTAAGACCGGAAAAAAGGATAGCATTCGCTTCATACCAGTTCATCTCTTAAAAATAGAACATCCTTTACAAAATCTTCCAGCGTTCCATGCCCTCACAGGATCGGATACTACAAGTCAGTTTTCTGGCATCGGGAAGAAAACTTGTTGGAAAACATACCTTGCTTCATACAAATTGCTTAATAATTTCGGATTTCGATGAACAGATTTTTCAAAACTTGAACAATTTTGTTATTAAGCTTTATACCAATAATTAAAACGTTAACTCCATTAATCAGCTTTGAGGTATACTTGCAGGTTCTAAAACTATTGATAAATTACCACCTACAGGGGACAGCCTAAAATATCAATGCTTACGAGTACACCAAACAGTGCAACATTTGGCTAAATGCCTTAAACTCGATTCAAAACTATTTAAAATATTGCGATTTTACGGTTGGCAATTGAAGAGTAATCAGATTTTTCCTATGTTATAAACTCTTCCATCATTACCGACAGACATTACAGTCTTATCAACATGCGGATGCAAAAAAAGGTATACAGCTACATTTCTACATTTTTTACTATTTTCTTACGACTTTTACTTTCCGACTGCAAACAGAAATGGTGCAGTTGCAGGAAAAAAATTATTGCATGTATAAGTTCGTGTAGGTGCATGTACAAAATAATGTGTACAATAAGCCCTTCAAATCCAAAATCTAATGAAGAAGGTGAGGAAAGCGAAGTCGACAGTGAATAATGTTGATAATAGTACACAGGCACATTCAAGTTTTTACATTTTTTCGTTCTTGGGTAATTTACTATCCCTTTACAGGAGATGATACTAGCCAAAAAATAAAAAGTTAATTAAAGTTAAAATATTATTCTATTTAAATTATTTATTCTAAAAAATGTTTAATGCGTTTAAACTTATATTAGGCATCTATTAATTAATTTAAGAGAAACGAAATACATTCTTAGGTGTATTTATTAGACCTAGAACATGGACAACTGCTGCGCGCGGAGCCGGAAGAGCAAGAGGGGCTTATCGAGGACTACGGGTGTCGATACAATTTAAATTGTGTTTGGTGTTAAATTTTATTCTTTTACGGAATTATTCTAATCTCTAAAAATATAAAAGTGACACCGTTAGAAGCGAAAGATCGCGGTCTACAATTTTATAAGAACGACTTTTTTCGATTAAAGGCTTCGTTTCTGAAATATGAGTTGATAAACGCGAAAGTACCCTAAAATTAATTAATTTTTGAAGCTTCGCAAACGAAGTTACAAGCATTTAAAGTTTATAGTTCCCGTAAGACTCAATGCTTTGCAAAGATTTGTTTATTTTTTTTTAGAAAAACGGCTACAGACTTTACATCGAAACCTACATGAAAAGATTGATCTAATAACGGTGCATCACGTACGATAGATAACTCAAAAATTTTGAATTGTGCCCTTTTGCACAGGCCAATCTTCGGCCAACTTTTTTTGGTATAACAATCAATTATAAGCTATCGAATACAACTAGTCCCGGCTTTTACTCTCAAAACCCCCACGAACATCAAAACTAAGCGACTTATTGGCCAGCGAGCACTCTACTATATTGTTCCAATATTAAACCAATGTCGAAGATATATTGGGCCAACCAAATTACTATATATTGGACCAATGGAAAATGTGGACATTCTGTAATATTGACCCAACAACGTATGCCAATATTAGCCCAACAACATATCCCGATAATTGCCCAACAATATATGCCACTATTTGCCCAACAACGTACCCCAATATTTGCCCAACAATATATGCCACTATTTGTCCAACAACGCACCCCAATATTTACCCAACAACATATGCCACTATTTGCCCAACAACGTACCCAAATATTTACCCAACAATATATGCCAATATTTGCCCAACAATATATGCCAATATTAGTCCAATAACTTATATTAATATTGCACTAATATTTTCGATCTATATTGGTAACAAGTCATTGGACCAATGGCTAGGCTTCAGGATAATCTAGAAAAAAATAAAATAGAAATAAATATTGGTTAATGTTATGTCTGAATTGAGCTTTAAAAGTAATGCACCTTAAATTTTATCTAAATGCTAATATTTGATATTACTTCAAGAAGCCTAATTTCTTTACTATCACGAACTACTATTAAGGATGTGATTCATAAAAATTGTTATGATTTTATGTTGACAGATGGTGTCTCAAACTCCATCAATAGCTAATATCATGTTAACTTTGCTAACATAGGTAGAGAAATAATAAAATAACATGTTATACTTTGTTTTCTTCAATGATATCTTTATAATAGAAACGTTAAAAAAAACGTTCAAGAATATCTTAACAAAAATTAAAAATTAAATGTTTAATAACAATAGAACAAGGAAAAACTTAAAAAAAAACCTTCTAATTTTTTAAATATCATTTCGTTTATCTAGAAATTATTTTCTATTGATTAACTAACATTCAGAATATAACCAAAAATTTAAAATTTTTATTTTGCATCCTGATTTTCTAATTTTTAATAAAATCTGTTTTAAGTTTTAAAAATTATCTATTGCAATCCCCCAAAATAGTATCAGTTTATCCTGAATGTTTGAAAAACCAGAACTATCCTTTTTGAATACAAAAACTGAAAACCCCACCCTTAATTCATCTGAAAATGATGGCTGTAAAAAAACGTAAATACTTTATGCAAACTATGTTAATATTTATAAGTAAATACAAATTAGGTATCAAGGTAAAATTAAAAATAATTTCTTCGGTTTGCGTTTTATTTTATTCAGCACATTGCTCCGATTCATTATCGATTATTTTCTGCTAAAAATTAAATCAGGTTAAGTCGATCATCATATATTATGCAATAGACTGTTAGTAACAAACCTGGTACTCTACTATTCCTTCCACCATCCCGATCTCCAGCACTAGCTAGGGCAATGCTGATAAATTGAGTTATTTCCAAGTCAGATGTGGACTTAAAGTTTACTTTAACAGCTTCTAAAAAAAATATACGCACATGAAATTGAGTCTTATATAAATCATTCATCAGATTACCCAAAACAATATTGTACAAATTTAATTTTGGAAAATTTTTTTTTTGTTTTTTCTCATGCGCTGAATACTGAAGGCTCAGCTCACGGTTCATCAATTTCTTCATTATGAAGAGGACGTTTTTCTTTGGAGTTAGTCCACCTATATGTGCGAGGATGTCAACCTAAAATTTAAAAATACAAAATGAAATTGATAGTTTAATCGAGAAGGCAGAGTACTTGACCAGATCTTGAAAGTCATCACTGCTAGCATCTTTAACTTTTTCTTCTAATTCGTTTAGTTCTACTTCTGTCGCCAAGGGCAAATTAAATTTTGAAAAATTTTGAAATTGCTGGTGTTTGGTAGAGTTTTCACTTAAAATATTCAGCTTCATATTTATTTCATTAAAATCTTTTTTAATCTCTGAGATGTCATATTTTCTACCAGCCAATGCTTTGGTCATCTTTTTTAATTCTGTAACTAGTTGATTTTGATCTAAAAATAATGGTAAAAAGTTTAATACTTCTTTTGAAGTTTTTAAAAAGTATATGAAAAATGTGTCCAAAACAGTTTTACTTTTATAACTATTGCCATTTGTTCACTAAATGTTTAATTATGTATCCTCTATAGGCATTGTTTGTAAATGATAGCATGTAGTGCATGAAATATGAAAAGCATTTTGTATATAAATTGTATAATATAATTTTAAATAATGTCCTTGCATAAACTGAAAATCATTTTTGTCGTACACTATAGTGTACTATATAGGTACTAACAAGGAGACAGTATAACATGCAACGTGAGAAAATAATTATAGAATCACTATTCTTTATACGTATCCAAAGTTACTCTTAAATCTAGTACACATTACACTACTTACTTTTCCAAAAATTGTCTACATATACATACAGTGTGGATGGATGGATGGATGGAGTTGACAAGAGAAAAAACATTTTTATTATTGATTTCACGACAAAAAGTCATTCTTTATAAAAAGTTCGGTTTGTTGAATAAATAAGTTTACCATCAGAAAATCTAAGATTAAATGTACAGAATGTCCATAAATTAAGATAACATAAAAATCCTCCAAGAGAGAAGTACCATTTATTGCATTTTAGAGTTTACTGTTAATAGAAAAAGTTCCATAAAAACATAAAATTAGTTAAAATACAAAATTTCAAGTTTAAATTTAGAAATACTAAAAGCATGAATACAGGACGCGATGAATGAAATTAATTTAAATGGACCACAAACCATACGTAAAGTCTATGGTGAATTTATTAAAAGGATGGAGTATGTGTGGAAGTTGGAGGTGGCCTTGAATAATTTTTGTTGACTTTCATAATTAATTGAAATTTTGTATTTAAACTAAAAAAATGCAATTAGTGGTACTTCTCTTTTCATGTTATCTTAATTTATGGACATTCTGTATATTTAATCTTAGATTTTCTGATGGTAAACTTATTTATTCCACAATCAGAACTTTTTATAAAGAATGACTTTTTGTGGTAAAATCAATAATAAAATTTTTTTTCCTCTTGTCAAACTCCATCCGGGTATACATTGTATGCAAGTCCTTTAACATAATTTCAAATTGAATAGTTAATAATTTTTTATTATAAATATATGAACTACAATGAAGGCGATTTTTGAAATTGCCGCCAATTTTATTGATGGATCATAAATCACAATCCATGATTTAGTACAAAATCGATAAGTGCTATTAGTTAAAGTATCTGTATAATTTATTTTACATCATAAAAGTATTATATTTATTCACTATGCTGTTATTGTATTTTCTAAAGAAAATATTTGTTAACTGAGAGAAATCATTCAGTATAAATTTTAGAACTTAACGCATGCATAGTAGGCAGAGTAAATCATATTTTAGAATAAATTAGCGATGCCTAATAGAATTTAATAATATTTACCAAAATTACAGGAGTTATAACAGAACACAGAACTTGATAAATTAAAACCACATTAAAACCAACAACAAAAAGCCATGGAAAGCTAAACACCATGCGGAAGCGTCAGTAACTACAAAACAAACGCAACGATATCACGTGATGCACAGTTGTAATGTTTAATTATTTTCTCCACATAAACTGTCCTATCAAATTATCTGAATTATTATGTTAATTCTGACATTATCAGTGAAAACTAGTTTTGAAATAAATTGTCTACGTCATAATTATGCGCAATAAAACTGTTTAAGTAACTATTTTCATGTCTCTGGACCAATGTTGGATCCTGGACATAAATGATGATGTAAATATTGGCTATATATTGATATACTATATTGGAGCAATTTCGCACACACCAACATTGTAAAAACACATCTAGGGCCAATATTGTTAAATCCAAACATCGGCTGAAACTAGTAAATCAATGTCAATGCAATATTGATTTACAACATTTCCAAAAACAATATTGCGTCAATGTTGGCAGGATATTGTAATAACAATGAAACTGAATCAATATGTGGCCAATATGAAAAAAATGTTTAGCCAATATCATGTGCTACTTGGGTATTAGATCAAAATACAATAAATATACGCAAAAGATTATTTGAAAACCGCAAATGTCTTGTTTTTGGAAATAGACCTCTGGTATATGAATTATAAAAAAATAGGTTGTAAGATGAATGTGAAGTTCCTCCATTCTCACCTTGACTACTTTCCAGATAACTTAGGGGATTATAGCAAAGAACAAGAGGAACGGTTCCACTAAGATGTGAAAGAAATGGAACAGTGTTATCAAGGAACATGGAATGCACATATGATGGCGGATTACTGCTGGTCTTTGAAAAGGAAAACGAAAAACTAATGAAGTACATAAGAGGCAGCTAGTACGCAGATCGTTTAAAAATAAAAGGAAGAGATATCATAAATCGAAAGACTAGAGGATTAACGGGGTTTGCTTGAATTTATTTTTAGCAGGTATTTCTTTGGATGTATTTTATTTTGCGTGCGTTTATTTATTGTAACTCTGATGTAAGGGGTGGTTATACCCCATCTTGGGGTGGTTTTACACTTTCAAATGGGGCGGGGGTGTTGGTCATATACCAGAAGTCTATTTCCAAAAACAAAACATTTGCGGTTTTCAATCATTTTTTGTGTGTATTTATTGTATTTTGTTCTAAGGGGTAGTTTCGACCCATTCTTGGGTGGTTTAACCCCCTCAGGGAGGAGGGTTCTTGACCATATACTAGAGGTTTATTTCCAAATACAAAACATTTGTGGTTTTCAACCATTTTTTGCATGTATTTATTGTTATCATAATTATGTCAGTAGTGTTTTACTCTATTTGGGGTTTTTTGGCTCTAGCGAAGATTTTGAGGGTATATGTGCTTTTCTGTGGTCGGATTCGGTTTCAGCGTCGAAAAATACATCCGAATACCCTAGTCTAGATCCCAGGACAGAACATTTATTTTTTTGTGGGGCTGTGTAGTCATTAGTGACTATCTTTCATAATAACCGAGAAACAAATTGTTTTTGAAAGTTTTTCAACGTATATCTATATACTGATGCAGTTGACAGGGGCGGCTTAAGGTCCGGGGGACTGCCCAGGGCGCCGCATTTGGGGGGGGTGCCAAATCAGCGGTGAAAAAAATGGAAGTTCAAACATGAAAAAATAATTTTCTTATTACAACGATTATTACATAGTATTAAGTACTGTTACAGTGTTACGGTGCTCGCAATTAATTATACCGTGTGGTCGTGCGAAGAGTCACTGTTTTGTTTGGGAATTTCCACTGCACTCGCGTCATCGCCAGAAATACCTATACTCTAACAGTCTAACAAACAAATGAAGAATTTAGGCCGCCGAAATCACGAGGGCGAAATCGCGAATCACGCAGTGATCACGCGGTTAGACGCCGCTATCACGTGGTCGACTAGAGTAATTTAACTGATAAGAGAAACAGTAGGTGAGCTGGAATGATTCAGTAGCGTCAGAAACTGATTTTATTTAAGAAGAGCTAAAGTGATACTGAACGTATATTTAATTATATTCGAATATACGTACAAAATACGTTGCACCAGCAGAAAGAACATTTACAAAACTAAAATTGATCAAGAACTACCTGAGATCAACGCTTCACAAGAACGACTGGTCGGATTAACCATGATGTCAATTGAACATGAACTATTACAAGAAATAGACCTTGACACATTTATTAAAGATTTTGCTGATAAAAAAGCTTTTTTGTAGATAACAATTTTCTGATATTTTTTTTTATTTATTGTTTGTTATTTTTGGCAATAATGTATGTACAAGTACAGGGTGATGCACTTAACTTTCCCACCCTACTTCTCTGTTATTTCTGTAGTTACAAAAAAATTATTCTAACAAAAGTTGTAGGGATTTTTCTAAAGTTTTTAAATATGACATCAAAAAAACAATTGAAAAATAAATGCTGAAGTTATATATATAAATTGAATTTTTTTTAAATAGATCACCATGTATTTTATTGCATTTTTTATGTAGAATTTTGCACTGATTTCGACAATATAGAACACATAGTATTTACGTCTAATACTTTCCGAATTATTTTACGTTTAAGTATATAATAGTATATTAAAGTATAAGTGGATATTGAGGTCTTTAAAACACGCGCGAGTTTTCAAGCACGACGGCGTAGCCGGAGTGCTTGAAATAGAGCAAGTGTTTTAAAGACCAGTTATCCACGAATACTTTACGCTAGTTTTCTTATTGGTACACTTTGAAATCATAAATAATACTGGTAAATATTACAAAAAATGGAAATAAGAACTAATAATGTAGAATGGTTACGTTAGTGATGTAAAATCAGTATACCTTTCGTTGTCATGGAAAATGAAAAAACAAAAATTAATTCAATCTGTCACTTGAGAATAATTTTTCTGACCACAGTTGTTACTGGTTGTATTTCGTTTAAAAATGAGTCATAATATTGATAACTTATACAGCAAAGCAGAATTGTGGTTAATACCCCAAAAATCGGAACACGCTTATAAAAAAGAATACGATAAGTTTATCAAATGGATGGAAGAGCAAAAGATAACAGATACAGATGAACGAGTTGTACTTGCTTACGTTCAGAAAATGTCGTAGCAGTACAAGGCGTCAACTATGTGGGCTATCCATTCGAAATTGCAAAGTATGTTGAGGGTAAACAAAGGGGTTGATATAAAATCGTTTGTGAAAGTGCATGCATTCTTGAAGGCAATTAGCAAGAATGACGTAGCCAAGAAGGCATATGTATTCCAGGAAGACGATTTGCAGAAGTTTTTCATAGATGCACCGGACATTACGTATTTATTTTTAAAGATGGTAGCCATTTGCGGAATCTTTGGCTCTTGTAGAAGATGTGAATTATGCGATTTACGCTTACATGACATCCAGGAAGAAGGAAGCGTATTGCTTATTACAATCCGACCATCCAAGACAGTCAAGGGTCGACGTTTTACTGTTGCCGACAGTGATGGAATTAGTTATGTGCGTTTGGTGAAGCAGTATTTATCATTGCGCCCCCAAAATGTAAGTACAAACCGAGTTTTCTTACAGTATGATAAGGGGAAGTGCACCAATCAAGTGGTTGGTATTAATACATTTGGATCATGTCCCTTGCAAATTGCATGTTATCTTAAATTGGACGATTCTGAGAAATACACGGGTCATGCGTTTCGACGTACGTCTGCTACCATTATGGCGAATAGTGGTATGACAATAGATCAAATCCAACGACAAGTAGGATGGAAATCGGCAGCGGTGGCGGCTAGTTACGTAGAAGAAAGTATAAGCAATAAGAAGAATGTTTCGAACATAATTGGAAGTGCCATTAGTGGAAGCGCAAACCCAGTGAGTTCCGAAAATGTTAGCACTGTTAATTTGAACAACATTTCTTCTGACTTAAAAAACTGAAGTATAAGTATTTCAAACAATACCAACTGTACTTTTCACATTCATTTAAAAAATTAAGATTGTTGAATATATGAATAAAGCTTTTGAAACATTTGTTAGTAGTATTTTACTTGACGTTACAAGGTACTCCTGTCAGATCAGTCATTGAAAAGTTCACATTTAAACTTGGCATTTCTCGGATTGTTGATGTTGCCATGGAAACTTTAAAACACACGCGTTTTTGAAAGTTGGATTTATGCACGCTGAGGCGTACTTTAAATAAGCAAAATATGTTACCAATAAGAAAAAATAAATAATATTTCAATGGTGTATGGCATTTTTACAGTATAAACTCACTAATGCCCATTTATTTTATTGTTAGAAATGTCCAAGTAACAATTCAAAGCAAATGCTTCAAAATCAGAGCATACTCGATCGAATATGCGATAGTGTGTAATTTATATATTTAAAAGCAAATATTTCAAAAACTGTTAAAAGTAAGTATTATATATTCTATATTGTTGAAATCAGACTGAAATATAACATCGGCATTTATTTTTCAATTATTTTTTTGATGTCACATTTAAAAACTTTAGAAAAAGCCCTACAACTTTTGTTAGAATAATTTTTTTGTAACTACAGAAATAACAAAGAAAAGTAGGGGGGAAAGTTAAGTGGATCACCCTGTGCATACATTATAATAAAATGTTATGATTTCAAGGTTATTTTTTTCTAATCTATTCTCCATTGTGATGATTTTTGGTTTAAGGGGGGGGCGCCAAATTACCCTCTCGCCGGGGTGAAAATTTTACCTTGAGCCGGCCCTGGCAGTTGATGCTAGGTGATGTCACAGTTTGTTTTGACTCTTATTTCCAGCAGTTCCCAAAAGTTGACCTTTTTAGCAAATGTTTCTCGATGTGTGTAAAATCAAAAATGGTATAAGGATTTTTTGTTCCTATTGATGAGTACTATCACCTGTCCAGAGGATACGAATTTTAAGTGAAACACCTGTATATCAAGATATCGAATAGTTAGTAAACTTTTGTAAAAGGAAACTAGTAAAAAATTTTCAAATTTTTAACAGATACAATTTTACAGGAAGTAATTAATTTTTTTTATCTTTAAGAGAAATGTATTTTTCATTGTTCTAAACTTTCAGTTATGCTTACTACCAATACCAAAATCTACTATTTTTGTGTTATTCGACTAGACTTATCTTACTAGATATATTTATTATTGTCTTTTTTTACCTCTCTGTTTGTGCTGTCTAGTTTTTACCCTGCTTTAAAATATAGCTAGTGCAAAAACTAAATTTCACCCAAAAGTGGACTTGGCCAGTTTTTGTACCAACGTCCTTCAATTGACAGCTTCATATGGGCGTAGAGAAAATGACAGCACCTCAATTGTGTTTGTTATAATTTGCATAATTGACAAATATAATCATATTTATTTATTTATTTATTTATTTATTTGTTACAGATCTTTATAGAGCTAAAAATTCATTTATGGATAAGTTTCCTACTGATGTCATCACTGCTGAAAAACGAACAGATGGAGATCCAAATATCATTGATAGTCCATTATTCTCACCAGAGAAGAAAACAAATTTTGCAGCAATTCTATTTGGTACACCAAAAGTAACAAAGAAAGGGAGAAAACCGGGTGGTGGCAATAAAAGATTTTCAACAAGTAGTAGTAAGTGTCTAAAAGTTTATTATTTACAGACAATAATCAAACTTTGCATTCAGGATTGGGATTCCTTTTTACTAACATAGCATTTGATATATGGTATGATATGCATTGTATCAAAAATTTACAATAACATAAGAGATTGAAGTTTTAAACCTTAAAAGTTTTAATATTTCAACATTAAATATGATATATTTTCTATTTTCAGCAAGCAGCACCCCTTCATCTAGTTCAACTAAGGTAACACCGAACAGAACAATCACACATCCTCGTTTTCTTGGCCATGATGATCATGAAGTACGAATTCTGGTGCAAGCTCCAGAAAAGAAGCAGGAAATGGATGAAGAAGAAGAAGTAGAATCAACTTACAATTGCACAACTTGTGGATTTACTACATCTCGTATAGATGTTATTGTCTTACACAATAAGTCTCATATTCAAGGAGTTTATAATACTCCCACATCAACAACAAGAAGAGGGAAAAAGTTGCCCGTAAAAAAGGGTAAGAAAGTCCTAAAGATGACAAGATCTAAAACATCATCCATTGTTGAAGATTTAGCCTTGCTTGAAAAAGGTATAATGTTAAGTACAGAGTCAAGTGATGAAGAAAATGGGGAAGAACTTGAAGATGATGAACCAAAACGGAAGCGAAAGAAAAATAAACGTAAGCCAAAGAAGGTACCACTCAAAAAAGAACCAGAGGTTAAAACAGACATACGTGTTGATCTCTTGGCAGAATGGGATGAAGATGATAGTGAAGAAGAAGAAGCTGCTCTCAATACATCTGCTGCAGAATCAGATGTTTCGGTGAATAAAATTGGTGAATCTTTAACGAATAATATTCATGAGCCTTCAGTGAGTAAAGTTGATGAATTAAATGACAAAACTGAAAATACAAAGAAAGATTTTGATAAATCTTGTTTTGATTTTGATGAAGACGATGAAAGTATGATAAATGAAATTATAGGTACTTCTGTTGGAAGGAAGATACCCCGAGTAATTCCTCCTGCTGAAAAACAAAAGAATGTATTAGATCTGGATTTAGATGAAGCTATATTGCCTTCAGTTGTTGTGGCAACTGATAGAAAGGAAAGTGTAGATCCAGATGTAGAAGAAGCCAATTTGCCTACAGCCGAGGATGATGTAAATAGAAGTGAACACATTAAAGAAATAAACAATGTTGTTTCTGGTGTCAGTGATAGGGTTTCGAGTGTAGCTATAAATGACGTAAATGTTATTGCCGAAGATAGTGATAAACCAAGTTCAAGTGAAGAAAAAATTGAAGATGATGAAGCTTTTAATGAAATTCTAGAATCAACAGCCGTACCAGATTTACCAGAAATTCCCCATTCGTTGAAATTTGAACAAAATTTTCACAACACTAAGACTATAAAATTTCCTGATAAGTCTGAAATTGATGTGACATCTCAAGAAACTAGTGCAAAATATGAAGACAAACCTGAAAAATGTGAAGAAGATGTTTTAGCATCTAAAGAAAGAGTGGCAACATTGGAAGAAAGACTAGCAGCATTTGAGGCAAATAGTGCAGCATCTGACGAAGAAGTTGCAGCTACTGAAGGAAGAGTTGCAGCATTTGAAGAAAGTCTTGCAGCATTCGAAGAAAGACTTGCAGTATTTGAAGGAAGAGTTGCAGAATCTGAAGAAATGCTTACAGTGTTTGAAGAAGCAATCACAGTAACCGAAGAAAAAGTTGCACCATCCCAAGAAAAAACTGCACCACCTGAAGAAAGAGTTGCACCTTCCGAAGAAGGAGTTGCTGCATCTGAAGAGAGAGTTGCAGAATCCGAAGAAAGAGTTGCAGCATCTGAAGAAAGAGTTGCACCATCCGAAGAAAGAGTTGAACCATCCGAAGAAAGAGTTGAACCATACGAAGAAAGAGTTGAACCATCATCCGAAGAAAGAGTTGAACCATACGAAGAAAGAGTTGAACCATCTGAAGAAAAAATTGCACCATCCGAAGAAAGAGTTGAACCATCTGAAGAAAAAATTGCACCATCCGAAGAAAAAGTTGCACCATTCGAAGAAAAAGTTGGACCATCCGAACAAAAAGTTACAACTTTAGAAGAAAAGATTGCAACATTGGAAGAGCAACAGTTGAAAAGTAATGTTCCCTCCTCTGAAGAGAGGATAATCACTCCAGAGAAAGTTGCTATTGCAAAACTTGAAACTAAAGATGTATCTGAAACTTCTACAAAATTGATTAATCCTAAAAAAAGATTTGTAAAGAGTTTCGAAGACTTTGAACAGCAATGGAATATTGAACAAAAAAGGCTAAGCGTGTCAGACGAACAACCAAGTAATAGTGAACCAACTAAAATTTTAGAATCTGAAGATCAAGTGAGCACAGAACAAAGCAAATCTGCGCAGTTAGAACAAGTTCTTATTGATCAAGAAGAAGAACAGGTGGAGCCAGAAAAAGAACCAGAACGACAATTTACGGGACTAGTGGAAGTCTCAAAATTAAAAACACAGTTAATGTCGAAACTTGAAAATGCTGAAAGGTTGCAACCTTTTGAACAAACTAGACATAAAAGATTTGATTCACCTAGGCAATCTCGGTCACTTAGGGAAAGAATACTAGAAAAGCAAAAAGAAGAAAAAACAGTTGAAGAATTAACTGAAAATTTATTAACTGATATGAGTTCCAGTAGTAAATCAAACACAGCACAATTTACTTATCCTGTTAAGAAAGAATCAGAATTAATAAAACTAAAATCTCTACGTGTTACTAAAGTAAATACCATAAATGAAATGGAAAAAGGTAATCAGGTAAACTTAACTTTCTCAAAAGATGAGACATCGCCAAAACACACTGACAGATCTGCTTTTATTTATGAAACTCAAAATGATGTAATCTCTGATATTAAAGAAACATTTAAGATGTTCCCTCTGAAGAAGCCAAGAAGATTGTCTGTAAAAATTCCAGAAGTGAAAGAAACACTGGAAGCAGAACAGTCTGGAGAACTTTCTGAATTAAATGAAACAGAATTAATAACAGAGCAAGCTCACATAATGGAAGTTGAACAAGATTCTGAAGTGCTGCAAGTACAGCAAGTAGTTACTGAAACATCCAGCATAGAATTACAACCATCTTACGAAAATCAAACAAATTTAACTTTAAGTCATGATGATGAAGTCAGTAATGAAAAGATTGAAGATAGTATACCGACACTTAACGAGCATCACGCTTCAGACAATATATACAAAGAAGTGGACATTAATTGTGAAAATCAACAAACAGCTCATGAGATTAATTTAGATTTAAAAGAAAATTCAATTATATTAGAGAGAGAAGATGATGCATCGAAGAAACATATTTCTCCTGTGGAATTAGATATAAAACATTCAGAAATATTGCAATTTTCAGAAGCAGGAGCTAACAAAGATATGGATGATTTGATTTCCTTGCAATTTAATAATGAACATGATTCTGTTAAAAATGTTGACCCTGAAATAGATTCTCAAAATATACAGCAATATACAACCACACCTATAAATTTCTCTCATACATTGGTAGAAAATCAAAATACAACCATTCAAATTGACAATAAAGAGTCAGAGGATTTATCAGCATTAAGCACACTTGCAGCTGTATCTGAATTGACAACTAACCTCGACATAGAACATAGAAGTAGTACTGATGATAAGTCTAAAATTATTGAAGGAAATCTGGCTACTACTGTTTCAGAGATACCTACTTCTCTTGATGTTAATGCTGGCAGCAGCGATAAATCCAAAGCTGCAGAAGGTAATTTGACATTCGTCACTGAAGATGATTTGGCAGATGGGCAAGTTGAAATTGCAAATGTTTCTGTTCCTATTAACCAAAACAAACCCAAACCCATGACGCTATCTAGTTTTTCAGTTGATTTTGCTGAGCCAACTCAAACTGCTTCTAATGATGCAGTGCATGAAACTACAATGGAAACATTACCACTAACAAATAAAAATATAATAAGCAGAACAAGTAAACGAAAACATAGTGCAGACCTAGAAAAATCAGAAATAATAGAAAGGTCATTAGAAAAAGTTTTCGAAGGAGATAGTTATGGCGTCGTACCAAATACACAATATTCAAAAAGTCCAAAATTGGGGAATACTTCAGAAAAGATTGATTCAGACAAAATTGATATAGAAGCACAGATACCATCTTTAATCGTATGTACTTCAAAATCCTCTGATGTTAAATCAATGTTACCTAAGAAATCTTATTTAGAAAAAATGTCAGATCCTCCAGAATATACAAGTTCATCAAAGCTTTTGGAGATTTTAACAGATGGAAAACCTAAGGTAACACCAAGTGAAATTCAGAAATTACCAGTATTTGATGCAACTCAATTTAACCGTAAAATTGATCCAAAACCTTCATTACTTTCTACTAGTGGAACCATTACATCAACTAATAAAAATATTTCAAAGTTTGATCCAAAGAATTCTAAATTTATTATTAAATCTGCCATATCATCCAAAGCAAATATCAGTATACCTGTTAGTAAATCAAACAGTAAACCAATAATATTATCTGAAAAGATTATCAAACCAGTATCAGAAACTGAAAGTGTTTCTGTGCAAAAAGTCACTTCAAAAAGAATTTATCAAGATATAGAAGACATTGATGCTTTTATTATTCAGAAACCTGCCAAAAAACTTATGGTTTCTCAAGATAATGATACAAGTGAAAACATACCTGTTGTAAGTCAACCTGTTAAAAAGACAGTTACACCTCGTGGTAAGGCAAAGATATTACAACAAACAATAATAAAACCTGCTGGAGAAGTTATGCAGCCTATTGCCACTACACTTTCAGCGACCACAACATCTCAGCCTATTGATGATAATATGTTTGACATAAATTCAATGCCAATAGTTTTAGGTGATCAGATTCTCACTGCAGAAAGCATTGAAAACATGCCAGTAGTCTTATCCGAATCCCTCCAAACTACTTCTAAAAATGTCACTAGTACTACTACAATAGTGAGTAAGCCTCAAAGTGAACAAATCAAATTGTTGAACAAATCATCTCCATCAGTTACAACACAACCTGTTCTTGTTAAAACTTATCCATCTCAAAAGTTAGCAAAAGGCCCAAGGATTTACCCATCAGGTACAACTAAAATAGTAAAAAGTAATCCTGCTATTATTACTAGAACTGGTAAATCTGATAAGTTTATTATTGTCCCACCAGGTAGTAGTAATACTACAAGTACTTCGAAGTACACTGTAGGAAAAAGACCACCTATAATGAAACGTACATCACCAGCTATATTACCCACACCGCCTCCTGCAACAAAAGTAAAAACTGCTTCTAGTTCTGAACCAACCAGACACAAAATTATGATTGTGACTAACCAGCAAGGTCACCAGTCACGAGTGATATTAACACCTGCAGACCAAGAACAACTCTTGGGATATCAATCGTCAGGCTCAAAGTTAGTGAAGAATACTCTTAAGGGAAACATCTTACAAAAAGTATCAAATATAAAGACATCAAATATATCATCTCTTACAAATGTTGGTCCTTCTAAAGTAACTAGCATGATATCTCATGCAATTGTAAATTCAAAAGGAGAAATAATTTCTGCTGCACCTAGTCAAAATTTAATTACTACTTCAGATGGTCAGTTACTTATGTCTGTTAAGTCCCCTCCAGTAAGAGGTATCAGAACTGAAGCACCGAAAAGTGGTAGAAAAATTCAAATGCAAAGTCAAAAAGTATTACTTCAAGAGGGTTTGAATGCATTAAAGAACAGTCCTATACCAGGGCAACAAAAAACTATTGTAATAAAGAATCAGCAAGGACAAATTGTTAAGAAATTCCAAGGGACTGACGATGCACTTTTAGAGCAGCAGGTTGCTGAACAAGTACAGGCTATTAAAGCTAGTGGAAGTTTTAATGCCATGAAATCTAAACAAGAAATAAGCACAAGTAAACTTAAACCAACAATAAGGAGATCCTATGCTAAGAAAACTCCAACTATGGACACAATAAGAAGCACAAGTAAACCGCAGATGGTCTTAAATACTGCAAATGTTACATTTACATCTCCTAAGCTTCAGAAGAATGAAGCCTCAGTCCCTCCTTTAGCACCCATATCCCCTCCAAAGAAACCTGATACTCTGTTATTAACTCAACAAGTTCCAAAAATGGATGAAGTAAAAATGGACACTTCTGTAAAAGAAGCCTCTAAGGCAGAGCATATGCAAAAGCCTCTTAATCAACTAATCATCCAGGACGCTTTAGGAAATCAGACGACAATTACAGAAGGTCAAATACTAGCTCTTCCCACTGGTGAAACAGTTGATGGTCAAACTCAATCATACATGCTCGTTAGTTTAGATGAATCTGGAAATCTGGCACCTCTTAATAATGAGGCACTGTTATCATTAGATCCTAATTTATGTCTTGGTGGTGATCTTGGTAGTATGGTGCTTCAAGTAGATAATGGAGCTGGTACTGCTAAACAAGATACCAATGACATACCGAAGAATTCTTCAGAAACAAATATTAATAAGATGGTATTAAGTGAAGTACCTGCGTCTCAAAATAATGAAATTATACAAAGGGAAAAGCAGCCATCTAAGATAGATATACCAGTTCCTGTACAGGAGCAGATTACTGAAGATAAATCATCTATTCCTGAAAATGTTTCAATTACAAATAGTAGCACATTACTTACAGATTCAATAGAAACATCACAGCAAAGTCTTGAAAATGTACAGACTGTTACTTGTAGTATAGGTAGTGATCCAAATCAACAACTAATTATAACAGGTGATCCGATAAGTACTCAGAAATTTATAGAATCATTGGCTGAAGGAAATCCAGAGATAGCCAACCTATTAGCTGGTGCAGAAGGAAATATATTAATACAAACAGATGAGCAGCACATTTTAATTAACACGGATGCTGAAAATCCAATGTTACTACCAGTAAATGCCGCCGAAAACTTAGGTGTTATGGAAAGTTCAGAAAGTAGTAGTAATCCAATATTTGCAGCTCAACCTTCGAAAAATCAAGATATATTAGCTGCAGCTTTAGCAGATACCGATGTATTTCAACAAGAACAAACTGCCTCACCTGCTCAGGCAAAGATGATACCACAATCACAATTAAGTCCTAGTACTGGATTATATCCATCTGGTGTTGCCAATGTTCTTGGTACTACTTTAACCTTAAGTTCACCAATTATGACACCGTTAGAGATTCCTAGTTCAAATAACAAGAAAATACCAGATGAAGAATCTGACATTCTTACAACAGAAATTCCAAAGAATGTAGACTTACCGATTACTATAACAGATCCAAACATTTCCCAGACAGTAGCACAACAACAAGTTGCTTCTTTAATGGCAAGTGAATTAACAAGTAACTTAGAACTTCCACTAGCCATTTCAGACCATGGTGTTCCGTTAACATCAGCAGAGATGAATAGCCCTACGTATGTCTATTCCTTGCCATCTTTGGACGAGACCGTTGATATCCATCCAAAGACATTTTCCGGGCCAATATCAATGCCTTTACTAACTGAAGAACCTCAAGAAACATCAGTTTCCGAAAGTATTTCTAGTGATATTGACTCGAAAACTGAAATAGTAGAGAAGACGGCTGAAGATAAAGAAACTTTGTCAAGTGTCTCTGATGTTGATACAAGCTTACAGTTAAGTTCTGTTAGTAAATCAGATAGTTTATTCGAAACTTCTGCATTGCCTACAAATGATAGTATAAAAGAAAGATTACAGACAAACAGGACATTTTTGGGAACAACAATAGAAACAGAAGAAGGCTTGTGCACATTAGGAGGAGCAATGTGTAGTTCTCTCAGTGAACCTCCTCCAGATATGTTTGATTTATCAATTGTTAACAGTGGGTTTGGACCAGATCCCGAAATTAAAGAACATATTGATTCTAATATTCCTGAGAGTGATATTGTGTCAAATGTTTCTGAAACTTCAACATCGTGCCAGTCGAAACCCATCGATTGTGACATGAATCTTTCAGCTAACGAACAAACCACCAGTATGGAAGAAGATTATAATAAATATGATAATTACGATAATGATTGTAGAAATGATGGAACTCCTTTATCGAGTATACCACTAAATTCAGAATCAAGTTCTCCGGCTGTTAATATTGATGAAAATTCATGTGAAATTCCTGTACAACCCCAAATTGTTACTGATTTGTCATCATCTTCCTTTGAGACACATGAAACAACAGATTCTGCCGATTTTGACTCAAATAAAAGAATTTCTAGTGATGATAGCATCGAAAATGAAAAGAAAAAGAGTAAATTTGACTGAATTTTTATTAATAATTATTAAATTGTATATAAATTTGTATAGATAATAATTTTCAAAAGTAAATTACTCGGCAAGATCTTTTAGAAATTTGCCATTTCATTAGAAATTTGACTGTAAATACCATTCACATACTTAAGTATGTAAATAAAATACAATTTTTTCATTTTTCTTTTTTTAAGAGTATCAGAAATGTCTTATAGTTTATTATCTACCAATTAAGCTATTTTTTAATTATTTAAACTGCTTTTTAACATATTTTTTTAGATTGCTAAGCACATTATTATAGGAATATTATCTGTAATATGTGTACGTTTAGAATAGAAATAGAAATGTGTAATTTGTGTGATTACTTTTTGAAACGTTTGGTAACTGGTATAAATGAACATTTGTTAGTATTTAGACAGTTAAGTTTAAAATTGTCTATTAGAAAAATTCATTTTAATTTTAATTCGTATGTAATTTTATTATAATATATAAATATATCATAATCTTTTCCCCTACTTTTAATTTTTAGAAACCATTCTCACAGGTGCTAGCGAGTAATACGGACGTGCGATTTATTGTGGTGTTTAAGTGTATTAAATTACGTTAATTTGAAACAGATATTTAATCGCTTTACGGCAATTTAATTAAGGGTGAGTCTTATTTGATAAATAGTTGTTATATTTATAATAAAAATAATATTAAAAATTCAAGAACCTAAATTATTTCGATACATGACAGCGATAAGCACGTTTAAACGTATTTAAACACGTGCGCGATTGAACTTATTTCTGGGATAAGAAATTACAGGTTTATTATTCATCTTTTTTTGGCAAATTCCAAACAATAGATGAGCGGAAAAAACCGGAAAGATCCTCCTGACCAGGAAAAAAACAACATTCTTTATGAAGCAATAGCAGAAATGGATATAAATGAAATAATCGAGGAAAATTTAAACGAGGTAGTAGATCAAACAAACCAAACACAAAAAAATAACAATGAAGAAACTGTGATAAGTCCAGTTTTTATCGGTTTCAGTCAAAACAATATTGATAACTCTCAACATTACACACATTGCACTAATAAGGAACAAAGTACTTCTGGTGCACAACCCTCTCACATTAATCAGACACAAAATTCATGGCCAGGACCATTCTTAATGCGGTTCCGGAAATAAAAGATAATATTCTAAATATTTCAGTAATCGGGTCAAATAAAATTAAAGTAGAATTCAATTCATCAACTAGCGCAAATAAATTGTTAGATTCAAGTGTCTTAAAAGAAAAACTTTTGATACATACATACAGCAAACGCATCATAAATTGGCGAGAGCCGGCGCATGCCGAAAGTACGATCGGCTTCCCCTCGTGTAGTATTTGCGAATGTTGCACTGTTCTAACAGTGGCGTAGACGCGTAGGGCGCCTTATTTTATTTGCTTGCTGTATTTCAAACGAAATATTTCTAGTGGGACTGCCAAATTCCAAAGTAATATTTTCATAAAATAAAATCATAATTTAGCTAATTGCACTCACTGAAAAAGTGAAATGAAACCATATTATAGATATTTAAATTAAATTTTCAATAATAAATAATAATGTTACAAAAAATATTTTGACTACATAATTATACCTATAATAGAGAAAAAGAAAGTACTACAATAACGATCATATAATAATTTAAAAAAAATAAATACAATAGGTATCTACAATTTATGTTACATATTTTAACCGCTATCCTCAAAATCAGTTCCAAAGTCGGAATCCAAATCTTCGTCATTTACACTAATTATAAGTTGTTCGGTTTGACGTCTATTATTTGTTCATTTTGCAAATAATTATTTTCACTTTTTATCACATGTTCACAACGGCTCACCCAATCTTCTAAAGTTACAGAAGAAAACTCGTTTTCGGCACGTTTTTGTACAGTGGAAGGCGCAGTACAGTATGGCCATTAGCATTGAAAATGGCATCAAATTTGTACTGAATGTACTGCTTTTTATGCCTTTTAATTATATCATATAACTGAGGTTTTAGCATTTGAGGTGAAAATGTTATTTTTTTTTCAGTAAGCCAGGAGACCGTATCTGCTTTTTTAGAATTGCTATTAGGAGCACGGTTTATTTGTACATTGTGATAAGGCGCTTTATCTATCACAACAACGGACTCTGCTGGCAAATTAGGTATTAATTTTTCCGTGACCCATTTTTCATAATTTGATGAATTCATTTCATCATGGTAATCTTCTGACTTACTTCCCGAATTAAAAATGTTGAGGCAGTTTGGAATAAAACCCATGCTTCCACCTGCATGAATTATAATTAAGCGTTCCCCTTTTGAAATATTAGCAAGTAATCCATTATTACTGTCGTCACTCCAACTTTTTGATACAGTGTGCCCACTATGGATGTACGTTTCATTTAAGAAAACAATAAGATGCTGCTGTTAGCGAAAAAACTTAATTTTATTTAAATAGTCTATTCTTAAAGCACGAATTTCACTTTTTTCAATTAATAGTTTACGATTATTGTGAGTACGGCACCACTTAAACCCCAGCTTCTTTAACACTGTCCGAAGAGAAGACACTTGCCCCTGCCACCCCAAATCATTGCGAAGTGTTTCTTGTAAAGCAGGAAGCGTAACTCTGCAATTTTCTGTTTTATGGAAATTATAGATTATACGGCGAAAATCAACCAACTCATAATCTTCAAGTGCGGTCACGTTACACACGCGACTTCGTTTTTTTCCAGGACTTTTAAATAGTTTATCAGTCTCAGATTCAGGCAAGGTGTTACCTTCCTTAATAATCCTTTCGATAGTCCTTACGGATACTCCAGTAGCACTTGACACTTTTTCTTTAATTCCCTTCATACACTGATCTTCGTTTTGAGATTTTATCCATTTGTAAACGTTAAAAGCCATTTCGCGCGCTTGACTGTGAAGAGTTTTTCCGCGTAAAGTTGACGACATAGTTAAAAAACTGATAAACTAAATTACAGATCGGCTGCTTCAAACAGCTGGTACTACTACTTGCACTAACAATAATGCAATGTGCCTTAAAATCCATTTTTAACGCTATAACATATCTCATTACTTAAATTTCCCAAAAGAGAAAGCATAGTTAACGATTATTATCAAATCAGAGTTACTCATACTACCTATTAACATTCCTCGAACAGTATTTGACTCGCTTACGCAAATTATACATTACTTTATATTTATTTGTTTATTGTCGAGATCCGGTCATTCTTGTGGGACTATTTTCTAACTCATATTTTTAAGAAAATGAACGCAGTCTGCTCCGCCACTGCTTAAATCTCACTCGGTTCATGCCAGTGCGCAACCAAAGCTCTCGCCAATTTATGTTGCGCAAACTATACCTTTTTTCTATAATCTTAAAAAAGATGTAATAAAGCATATAGATCTAAATTTAACAGAGATGGAGTTGAAGGAAATTATTAAACCAAGATTAGGGAATAATTTTGAAATCACATAAAATAAAAGAACTTGTTCCAACACCTGTTATTGTGGTTACATTTAAAGGTCAATCATTGCCAACAAGTGTAGTAATTGAAAGAATGATATATCAAGTCAAACAGTATATTCCAAAAGTGGTGCAATGTTTGAAATGTTTGAGGTACGGATATATTAGCAATCAGTGTAGAGGCAAAGAAAGATGTAGCAACTGTGGAGAAAAACACCATGAACAAGAATGCACAAAAGATGAAGCACTTTGTATTTTGTGTAATGGTAATCATTCCGCATACGATAGGAAAAAATGTTTAGAGTTCGATAGACAAAAAAGTATTAAAAAACCATGGTTTCTGAAAGTTTGTCGTATAGCGAAGCTACTATTAAATTTGATAGGAGTTATGCATCTGCCGTTAGAGGAGGGAATCAAAGCTCTCGTTATACAGCAACAGTAAAAAGAAAGAGGCAAGAACAAAGGAATCCTATTGAAAATAATTTTACACTACATAAGGAAATAATTTCGATGCCTAAGATAAAATCACAACCAATTTATGAAACTCACAGAAATATTCCATATTATCATGTCAGTAATGATAATAATAATAAAGGAAAGCAAAGTTCATCATATAATCAACAAAAATCTTTTGAAACAGTTTTTACTGCTATCAAAAATATTTTAGATTCACAAAATTTAGAAATTAACGCCAGTAATTTGTTAGAAATTTTGGACAGTTTTAAAAATAATATAATGGAAATTTTAACTGTTAATAATGCCTAATTTAAAAATTAGGGATTATAGAATGCTAGGTCTATTTTGTCAAATGAAGGATATTTTGAAAAGTATTTATTTGATAATAAAATAAGTATTGGTTTTTATCAGAAACTTGGTTAAAAAACAATTCCATTTTTTACGTTTCTGGCTTCAACATATTTCGAGCTGACAGACTCGATGGATATGGTGGGGTTTCAATATTATTGAAAAAAAATTTAATCTTTCATAAAAATCCAAAATTTCATTTAATAAATGGCATAGAGAGTGTGTGTGACAGTGGTGGTGAATAAAAAAGTAAAAATAAATTTGTATTCCATTTATATAATAAAACCTACAGTCAGAATAAATGAGACAAGTTGGTCACAATTTTTTAATAGTTTAGAGAAACCGTATATAGTAGGGGGTGATTTCAATTGTCATCATACAGCTTGTTGGAACAGTTACACTGATGCTTCTGGAGCACGTCTTTTGAATGCAATCGAAGATTGTCACCATAACTATCTTAACACAGGAGAGACAACTTTAATACCTAATTTTAATAGAAACAAATCAGCTATCGATATAACTATTTGTACCTCAGATTTAACTGCACAATGTGAATGGAAAACAGATCAGGTTTTATTAGGTTCTAGTTAATCATTTTCCTATTCTGATTGAAATCACATTTAACTGTAATAATAATCATACAATTACCTCGGAAAGCATATTAAACTTAAATAAGGTTGATTGGACACCAAGTGTTTTTAGCAGCCACAAATAATGCATCACAGCTATTCCTAACAAGAAAAAATTATTCAATCACAAATTTAATAGATCATGGTGGAATCAAAGCTGTGAAAACGCAATTAACTCTCAAAGGGAATCCCTAATGCGCTTCAGAAGACAATCCAACTTTGAGAACTATGTGAACTTCAAAAGATCCGTTGCTGTGACTAAAAAGACCATTTTGAAAAGTAAGAGATGCCTGGAGAGAATTTTGCGAGCGTCTTAATAAAAACACACCTATAAAGGAAATTTGGAACCAAATTAAAAGTCTTAAAAACATATACAAAACTACAACCAACAGAACTGTGATGATTGGGTGGAACCTTATAGCAGAAGTAACGAATAATCACAAACTTGACAAAGAATTTACATCATCAGAATTAGAGTTTAGTCTCAAGATCAATAATTCCTCTCCAGGTGTGGATGGCATTTATTATAAGATGCTGTTTAGTCTATCTCCCGCAAGCAAAGTAGCACTTCTGCAAATTTTGAATAACTTCTGGCAGCAAACAACATTCCCAAAACAATGGAAAGAGTACTTGGTTGTTCCTATACCAAAGTCTAATAGAGATCCAAATAAGAGTGATTGTTATAGAGGAATTTCACTAGCATCATGTATGTTGAAAACGCTGGAGCGAATGATTAAAGCAAGGCTGGAACATTGGCTAGAAACCAACAAACAACTCCCAAAATATCAGTTTGGGTTTAGGAGTAATTGTTCAACAATTGAAGCTATAGCCCACCTAATTACCGATATTAATTTCAATTTCTCATATAATAAGTCCATTGTTGCAGCTTTCATAGACATAGAAGCTGCATACGACAATGTAAATTTGTATATTTTATACCAAAAAATGATATTAGGATTACCACAGAGTTTCTGCTATAAATTAAGACTATTGTATGCAGATAGGATTATATATTTGAAAATCAACAGCCAGCTGATAGGTCCCAGAACAACAAACCTTGGATTACCACAAGCAAGCATTATCAGCCCAACGCTCTACCTTATATACACGGTGATTCAGTACTCAATGATCGGACTTTGAGGATAAGCTTCTCTGGTTATTAGAAACATAAAACCTTAGTAACATTTTTTGATTAAATGAACTTGAAAATTTCGAAAATTTTGCCCGACGTTTTCAGAAGAGTACGTATAATTGATGCAGGTCAGTTTTTAAGCCTAATAGAATTAAATGCAAACGCTTTAGAAATTGACACCATCAGTACAAAAACGTGACATCTGTTGAATGAACACAAGGTTGCAGACGATGCACATTCCATTTTGGATATTGTTGAAACTTAAAACGCTGTATTAAACTGGGGTTTCCCCTGTGTTCTAAAGTAAGAAACGCATGCAGAAATGACATCATTTTAATACTGATCCATTTAATGATATACTTTTTGATTTGTTATTCGTTAATAAACAGATGTTAGTTAATTAAGTAAAGACGACAATTTAATCTATTCATCAGTAGGTATTATTATTTTTTTGTTTACATAGCAAATAACTACTGGTATAAAAACAATGCCTAAAAAGTACGTGTATACTGTTTTACTAAAAACTGAAGTGTAAGGGATTTGCAAATTGTTAGATCCTGACCTTGACCGAGTGTTTACAAACATAATATGTACCTACTAGAAATAAAATTTGATTATTTTATTACTAATGCAGCTGTGTCCAATTATTAGTCATAATTCTTAGGAATACTTTTACCGGTAGGTAAAATAATCGATAGAAATCGGTACTCGTAAGTATTACCTTTTATTTAGGACGAATTCTAATGTACTATTTTAGTAGAAGTTTTTTTTGTCCTTTTTATGAATTAGTAAATATCTGTTTGATACTTTACAAAGATCGTTAGCTGTAATTTATTGCTTTCATTAGAGGTTATGGTTGTGGATGTTTGGTGATTAATTTTAAAATATCTAATCAACAAGACATTGCTTCTTAACCTTTTAACGCGTGTAAACTTCGGAAAATAACTATTAAAACCATTAACCCCCAAATTTATTAGGACTTTAAATTATGTATTCATTTTGAATGTAGATTTATAATTAAAGAACACGTTACTAAACCATCTATCAAGCAATCACAAGAAAGCTTAAATTAAGTGGTCTAAAGGCAAATTTATTTTTTATGGTTTTACGCAGACGGAACGTAGTGTGTGAACGTTTTTAAAAACCTACCTTAAAGCAGATGTTCGAAAACATCGCCTTCTTGCTGAATGGATAAATGGAGTCTCTGGTTTAATGAATGCCACACATTTTGCCATACACCACGCTCTCTGATGTGGTCGGCAGCTTGAAGGATTCGTTCTCTAAGTTCATCAATGGTATCGATGGGTTCTCGATACACGACTTTTTTCATGTAGCCCCACACATTAAAATCCACCGGATTGAGGTCAGGAGATCGTGGAGGCCATCCAACAGGTCCACCGCGGCCGATCCATCGATTTGGATGTTGTGTATGTAAATAATTCCGGACAGCAGCACTAAAAGGGGGCGGGGCACCGTCGTGCATAAACCACATATTCCGTCTTGTGGCTAGTGGTAGCTCCCCACGTAATTCCACCAGGTCGTTTTCCAAGAAATTTAAATATCCAGCACCATCCAACCTCTCTGGCAAAAAAATGGGCCCAATAAATGATCATCGATAACACCTATCCAGACGTTAAGTGAAAATCGCCGCTGAAAGTTGTGCCTATGAGTGACATATGCGGGTTTTCGTCTGCCCAATAATGAAAGTTGTGGTGATTGAATACACCGTTTCTTGTAAACGAGGCTTCATCGGTAAAAAGTATTTGGCTCTCCAAATACGCCATACTGTTGATTGTGGCAGTCCAGTTCGCCGTGCTGCCTCACGATATTGGGTTCGTTTTCCACCATGTCCAGAAGGTCTTCCTCTTGTTGGTGGACGTGTGGTGGACGTACAGCGCTTCTTTCCCGGGTTGGTAGTAAAGAACCAGTTTCCCGTAATCGTTGGGCCACATTAATAATAGTACGGTAGTTTGGTGTTCGTTGCTTATTTGGAAAGCGTTCGGCATACAAACGTGCTGCTAATCTGGCATTTCCACGACTCTCCCCGTACAATAAATGCATATCTGCATATTCTGCCACCGTTAATGCGGCCATTGCAATTACCGCTTAATTTACACAAAGACACAAAATAAATACACGCGCAAACGAAAACTGGTAGTCAAGTATTAGTATATTAAACAAATTCACACACAGCTAACACATCAAAACGACAAAAACAGACACTTATAATAATAATCAGTAACATCGACCTAACGCTTAGAATCAGAATGAGAATGAGGATCAGAAGACAGGTACTGACTAAATTTACAATCCCAAAAAAGTCCGACTAAAGTTTTAAAACTACATTCATAGCTAGGGTTGAGGTGGGGTTGTTTTGTTTATTGCTTAAAGTAAACGGTAGTGTCGGTATATTTCAAGTACCCGATGGTAGGTATAATAACTTTATTGCTTTTCACTAGAAATCGGGCGCCTTTTGTACGAACTTTCTGGGAATAAGTATTGTTATTCTAAATCCAACAGAGCAAAGTTGCCTTTTAATAAAAACATTATTGTTGTGTGGTTGATGATAATTTGTTTACATAGAAATAGTATAAAAATAATACAAAACTGCAAGTTCAAAAATTAGTACTGTCTTGAAAAATCAAACCCTAGTAGCACACATATATTATATAAATATACGTTTCGACATCCGCCTAAATATTTAGTTAATATATTATTTAAAATATTTCTTTAATATCATTTTAATATTATTTATATATAATATTTATATTTGTCTACGACATTCTGTCGACATAATAATAATAAAATATTTGTTTGATATTCGTTTCAAAATATTAAAAATTTGACACAAATAAGATGTTTATTTAATATGTATATCAATATATTTCTAAATATTTCATTTTCAATATTTTATAAATATCTTCCTAATCTTTTAAATATTTAAAACACATATAATATTATATTTATATTTTTTAAATATTAAAGAAATATTGTGTGCTACTGGGGAACCGAACGGTCATTTAACCAAAATATTGTTCTACTAATAAAAAGTGGAGGGTCAGGGTTTTGCATTGCATCCCTGAACTTGACCGAAGATTTAAAAACATAATAAAGGTTGTCGCCAATTAGTCACCATTCTTAGAATATTACTAAACTATTAACGGTATCTACAGTGATGATTTTATTGCTTTTCGATTTTTAAAACTATTTTTAACTGTGTAGTTATACTAGAAGTAAATTATTTAACGAAAAATACAACTTATTACAAAAATATCTAAAACTTAACAGAGGGGAAAGGGAAGCTAAAACTGCAGAGTTGTTATTTTAAAGGCCCTAATAAAACCTTAATAACGGTACTTAAATAGATTATAGAATATGGTAGTTTATTATTTTTGAAAAACTTTGGTTTACAACTTTAAAATACGCTGACAATACAAATATACTTTTAAAAATTTTTACCAATGCCATTGACGTCAACAAACACGATAGTTGATGGCGACCGACTGTTCACACTAATCGTTTCTTCCAGGAACGGACCGACACTGACCTGCAAAACATTCTCATAAACAATCATGACCAACAACTGTTGGCGATGGACCGTGTCTGTGGTGGTCGATGTGAACACCTTCATATAAAATGTACATTACAATCCTTTGTCGGTCCGGTGACTGTTGGTAGCCTGCCGTATAGTGAGAATCAGCTTTAAGAATACTACTAATAGAATACTAAACAACATTAAAATTGAGATTACCCAAAAACACATTTATTTTATGCACGCATTGCGTTTTGAATGTTCTTGTGATGACAAATAAATCCAGTTTCTACATCAGTCAAACATCTGGGCATGATCCTGTACAGAAAATTATTGTGGAAATATCACATAGAATACATCATGAAAAAAGCAGAAAATTGAGTGAACATTTTGAGATCTGTATGTAGAACATCCTGGGGCTCGGACCCAAATACAGCTCTTCTATAGAAATCCTACATAAGATCAATATTACATAATGGAAGTTTTTTGTACGATCAGTCGGCTACAAACCATCTAAGAAAGATTGATATTATTGCAAATAAAAGCATCAGATTATGCATAGGAGCGTTACGTAGCACACCAATTGACTGCTTATACTCTGAAACATCAGAACTCCCCCAAAAACACAGAAGGCTTTTGTTGGTATCTAAATTCATCAACAAACTGGTAGCAAAAAACAGCAATCTTATCAAGAAACTCATTCTTTATACAACCTAGATCTCACAAGTCAATACTGGAATTCAAGAAAATCACTTACACTCACAGAATCATACTCAATGGTGCAGCTATATTTAGAAGAAATATACAAAATGGATATAAATTCATATAAATCCAAGATTCACTACAGACCATGTTAATTTAATAAACGTCAAATGTACTTTTTTAGATGATTACTCTAGCTTTCCTAGTCAGATTAGGCAAAAAGCCTTCGAGAATGATATTCTTTCTTTGTTCCCAAGCCACTATTATATTTTTACAGACGCATCAAAATCAATCTTTGGGGTGGCTTATGCTTTATGATGGGATCCAAACACAAATTTAAAAAAAAACAGCGAACTTAACAACAAATTCTCTTATACTTAGCTCGTTATACGTAGCTAGTTATACTAGAAGCTCTCATATACATTAACCAACTAAACCTCACAGAAAAAACATTTGTAATTTTCTCAGATACCAGAAGTTCTTTGGAAAAAATAAAAAACATCAAACGATCTAAGAACCTCAACTACATCGTGGCAGAAGTGGTAATTAAACTGAAACTCTTACATTCAAATAACGTGGAGGTGAGATTTGCTTGGATCAAGGCTCATTGTGGAATAAAACAAAATGAAGTTGACATGATTGCAAAATCGCGCTCACGAAGAACAGGAAGCAGATTACAAATGCACTCAAGAAGACATTACATCATTTATTGCTACTGAAAAAAATATTGGAATTTGGAATATAAGGCATCAGAAAAGGGTTATTACTACAAAAACATTCAACCCAATGTATGTACTAAACCATGGTGTAAAGAAGTATCAGAAAATAAAAAATTTATATCTACCATATGCAGACTTCGCTTTAATCATGCTTTGTTTCCAGCTCATTTATATAATGTAACGTTCTTTTTAAAATAATAACAAAAGATGCTGTTTAAACCGTCTATTAATAAAGAAAAGATTATTTACAATGCACTTAATTAAAAAACACGAACTATAAAACTATTTAACAGATATTTACAAATTTATATGAGGACTATTTATATAAAAACTATTTATGTATTACAACAATTATTACTTAATTATTCAGAGTACATTTCACTATGCCGGTCAAACATTAACTGAACTCCTTCTACCCGCGGACACAACTTATATCTTTCATAAGTTCTAGAACATAACCGATGAATCAGCTGTTGATGAGTCATACATGCAGCTGTTGATGAGTCATACATGCAGGTGTTATTGATGAGTCATACAGTTGATGACTCATACATCTAGGATGTTCGATGACGTCATATGTAGGTTTACTATTCGTTACACTGCCCCCCTTTTCACGTCTGTTCTGTCCCAGAACAGGTTTTATTCTCTGGTTTCTGTAGAAAGGGTCGTGACGGTATCGACAGTATTCACCTCGACTATATGTTCCATTACGGTAGAAATAACAGTCTACACTCTTTGTTGGCCTTGATGCGGGCTATGGATCGAAGCCACAGACTAAGATCTTCACATCCGTATCTCTAACTTCCTATTATTATTATCCTAACATGTTCCGAACGATTCTCCAATCCAACTGGTCCCGCCCACAGCCGAGTTTGGGAACTGCCAATTTGTTAATACCCCTTGTAAGCAACTCGATCCTCAAATCCCATAATGCCCTCCACAAATCGGCGTAACTCGGTTTCTAGTAGTAAAATTGCTTGGTTACCAAGTAGTAAATGGAACGGTCGTGATCCGGCAAGTGTAAGGCTTTGCCAACAGAGGGATTCTGTTCTCGAAGTTCATTCAGCCGTCCAAGTTTATTTCTAAACACTACTGCGATCCTCCTGGACACGCGGAGATCCTCGGAGACACAGTGGGCAATGGAATAATCACCAGGGACCCGAAAGAAATCTTGTTGCATCTCGGTCGTGACTGCGAATCGGGCTTTTCTAGTTGCGGAAAACGCAGCCATAAATTCTCCAAAGGTTGGCTGATTATCTTTAGGCCTTACGGTATTGACAGCCACCTCAGCGTCATCTCGATCCGGGACTACGTTATTGTTTCCCTCATAGTGCGCCAGACGATTGGAGTGTACCACCTTTGGTTTCCCTCTTGGCAATTTCTGGATGCGATAAATCAAGTCATTTATTCATTTCTTCACCTGGTATGAGCCCTCCCAATTTCGTTGTAACTTTGGAGAATAGCCACGACGTCTTTGCGGGTTATATAACCAGACAAGCTCTCCATGTTGAAACCCTCCTTCTTGGGCTCGCACATCGTACGTAGTCTTCATCCGGTCACTCGCGATTCGACTATTGTTTCGGGTTCGGTCGTGAATATCCTCCAACTTCTTTAAGTTGATGACATAGTCATTCCCGGCTACCTCCTGCTCTATAGGTGGAGATCCAAATTCCAGATCACACGGTAACCGTAACTCGCGTGCAAACATCACAGACGCTGGTGACTGACCGGTTGTTTCGTGGACCGATGCACGATAAGCCATCAAGAACAGATGCAGGTATTGATCCCAGTCTCGTTGATGATCGGAGACGACCTTGGCCAAATATTTACCCATTGTGCGATTCATGCGTTCTACCATTCCATCGGACTGCGGATGTAACGGTGTGGTCCGACTCTTGCGAATGCCCAACAATCGACAGACTTCTCCAAAGAGTACAGACTCAAAATTACGGTCTTGATCCGAATGCAGCTCCATGGGTACTCCGAAACGACTACAAAAACTCTTTGACTAGTACGTCAGCAACAGTCGCGGCTTCCTGGTTTGGTAGGGCATATGCTTCTGGCCATTTGGTAAAATAGTCCATTGCCACTAAGATGTATTTATTCCCATCGTCGGTTTCGGGAAATGGCTCGGCAATATCTATAGCTATTCTTTCTAGAGGACTACCCACATTGTACTGCCTCATAGGTGCTCTTCGTTTCCCCAAGGGTCCGTTACCAGTGGCACAAAGTTCGCATTTTCGGCATCACTTTCACATCTTCTTTGCAGTTGACCCAATAAAAACGCTCTCTAACTTTCTCCAAAGTCTTCTTCACACCGAAGTGTCCTCCTGAGGCACCGTCATGGAGATGTCGCAATACTGTAGCCACTCGGCTCCTTGGAACGACGAACTGAGAGCTAATGGTGGTGCCATCTTCACTCTCCAGCACTCGCTTCAGGAGATCGTTTTCCACCTTCAAGGTCTCCCATTGGGCCCAATATGCTTTTATGGTTCTGTTGAAAGGGCTGACGACTTCCCAGGCAGGCCTTTCTCCCACACGCTTCCATTCCAGTACCATTTTTAATTCGGGATCATCCTCCTGTTGTTGCAATTCTTCCGGCAGCCAATTGTCGTTGACGATGGTAGTTCTTAATACTTGACAAACCTTCTCTTCCAAACGAGAGCAATGACGGCAATCCGTTGGACAAGGTCTTCTTGAAAGAGTATCGGCATTTCGATAACTAGTGCCAGCTCGATGTTCCGTGTCAAAGTCGTATCCTTGTAATCGTTCGATCCACCTTGCGACATGGCCTTCAGGATTACGGAATTGTAGAAGCCATTTCAACGCTGCATGGTCCGTCCTCAATAAAAACTTCAGTCCGTACAAGTATTTGTAGAAGTGCTCAACGGACTTCACGACAGCCAATAATTCCTTTCTGGTCACACAATAATTCCTTTCGGCTTTCGACAAAACCTTACTAAAATAGCCGATGACCTTTTCTTGTCCATCCTGTATCTGAGAAAGTACACCCCCAATGGCCAGGTTACTTGCGTCTGTGTCAAGTATGAATTTCCCTTCTGTCCGTGGGTAGCTCAATATTGACGCTGTTGTCAAGGCACGCTTCAACTGATGGAAAGCTGTTTCGCACTCTCCGCTCCAAACATACTCGCGCCCATCTTCAGTTAACCTTGTCAGGGGCTTCGCTATATTGGCAAACCCAGGAACGAAACTCCTGTAGTAGGTACATAACCCAAGAAAATTACGAACTTGGTGTTTTATCTTTCGGTGTTGGCCACTCTTGAACTGCACGAATTTTATCGGGGTCGGCTGCCACTCCATTTTGTGATACGACATGCCCGAGATATTTCACCTTCGGAATATGTGGCACTTTTTGGGACTCAATTTCAGGTTGGCTGTACGCAGTCTCCGGAACACTTCCTCCAGATTTTTCAGATGTTCACTGAATGATCTTCCAACTACGATCACGTCATCCAGATAGACCAGGCAAGTCTTCCACGACAGCCCCATTAGGATGGTCTCCATTAGACGCTCAAAGGTGGCCGGAGCGTTACATAGACCGAAAGGTGTAACCGTAAACTGCCATAGTCCGGAACCAATAGTGAATGCGGTCTTCTCCCGGTCTTCAGGTTCCATTTCAACTTGCCAATAACCACTCTTCAAGTCCAAAGTCGAAAACCATCGTGAACCAGACAGGGTATCTAACGTATCGTCGATGCGTGGTAAGGGATAGCTGTCTTTATTGGTCACGTTATTGAGCTGCCGATAGTCCACACAAAATCTCGTTGTCCCGTCCTTCTTACTGACCAGGACCACCGGCGATGCCCATGGACTGCTGGATGGCTCGATGACCCCTTGTTCTTCCATATCAGTAATGATTTTCTCGGCTTCTGCTCGCCTTGCTAGAGGTAGACTTCTCGGTTGCTGTCGGACTGGCCCAGAGTTCCCAGTATTGATTTTATGTCGCACAATATTGGTTCGTCCCTTCTGGTTATAGTCAAGAGCGAACATATCTTGATATCGGTGAACCAAACCCTGAACCTCTTTCACTTCCGTTTTGTTAAGGTCTTCGCACGAACTACTAGTAACCTTACCCACTAATTTTCCACCACGGTCTTTGGGCATTGGTTTTGGAACATCAGCCATACACCTGGCTACTCGGAATACTGGCACACACTGTCCCACAAGGGTGCTTTTCTTTAATGTCACCGTATCCATATTAACGTTCATAAGCCTCACTGGTACTGTCTTTCCAACCTTGATCAGCGCTTTTCCCACCAGTATGCCACTGTGCCATCTTCTTATCACAGACAGGCTCCATCATTCGCACACATCCTTCCCGAAGATCTCCATCCAAACCTGCCTGGACAATTATCTCGCTCCGACCTGGTAATATCACATCTTCTGTCAGCAACACCCTTACGACAGGGTCTACTCGTGGGTGCAAAGGAAGTTCTTCGTTACCAACCTTCAAAACACTCTCCTTCAAGTCCAATGTAAAACCAAATTTTCTCAGGAGGTCCATTCCCAAGATGAAGTCGTCAGTGATGTCCGCTACCAGCACCTCATGATCACGTTCTTCACTTCCAATGCCAATCTTCATCTTCACCACTCCGCGTGTTGGTATTACTTCGCCCGTCGCTGTACGGAGTTGAATAGTTGTCTGTAACAGCTTCATACTTGTTCGTAGAACGTTAGGGCATATGATGGACTTTGTCGCCCCCGTATCAATGAGTAATGGAATAGTTCGATTAACAATTTCCCCATCTACGAACAAACTGCTGGTACTATTGTTTGATGTTACGGCATGGATGGTGATTTCCGGGGCATCTCCACTCAAGGTCAACGTTTGCCCCCTCTCGTCGACCCCCTTTAGTTTTCCGACTGCTGAACTTGTTTTGGTTTAGGGCAACGGCGTCGTATGTGCCCTTGTTCGCCGCAATTCCAACAACGAGGCCCTCGAACTTCTTGATGATTCTTCTTACGGCTTTCTTCCTTCCGAAGAACTCTCAGTACTAACTCCTCTAGGTGATCTTTAGAACCTTCTCCTTCTTCCACAACGGCCCGAACACGCCCGTGACCTTGGGACGCTTGTTTTGCAGCTTCAAATTCTAAGGCGTGAGCAAGCGCATCATCAGTTGTTCTTGGTCGTGCCAGCCTCAATGATTGTTGATTGTGTTTCCCCGTCTCTTAACCCATCAATAAAAGTCTGCACAGTGAGTTGTCCCAGAAATGAATCGGGTGCCGTAGGGTATGCCAATCGGACAAGCCGCGCAACATCGGCTTCAAACTCCTGAAGGCTTTCTCCATTCTTCTGGACACGATTCTTCACTTGCGCGGATACACTTGTTGAAGATGCGCGTCTCCATATCTCATCTCCAATCTAGACACTAACAACTGGTAATCATTTTCCTGTCCTGCTGGGATTGTTTGCAGGACGTTGTAACCGCTAGCGTGGTCGAGCTGGATTACAATTAATAAAACCTAGAGAATAAATTCCTGTAACCTCTACAACTACCAAACCAAACGTTAAATGTATATAGGAAGCCCCCTTTGGTTCCTGGGTGATGGATGGCAATTAGTTTCTTCAATACAAGTATCAAATAATAACCAACATCAACTAACAATACATTTATTTAACAACTTACCAACTAATTACACTTACAATATAATTATTCAAAATTTTGATTTTAAATCACAAAACTTTCTTATATGCCAAAAGGTTCCTTTCTTAGGAATAATGAAACCAGAACTGAACTGCGAAAGAAATTAACTTTACCAGCGAGGTTAAAGGAAATAACAATTGATAATTTATTTTCCAATTAATTTTGAAGACTCATTACTTTAATTTCATTGCACTAAGAATTACTAATCAATCCTTTCTTCTACCAAAGTTTTCAGTTGTTGGCAAAAAATTTATTTCAAAGTTCATATTAATCCATTTTGCTTAGCTATATTAAATTGGTCAATACCTAGTAATTTATAATATCAGCATTAAGAAAAATAATTCTTTTCTTTCATAATATTTAACAATTATGTAGGACAAACTATTTTATGCTATCTAAACAATCTTCCTCAATCAATTTATTTTCTATTTAATAATTTTAAATTTTAGATTTTTTTTTACTTAATAATATTTAGCTTATTTTTGTGATCTATCTTATATAATATATAATTTTGAAGACTCCAAAGCCAAAATATTTGCTTTCATCTTTGGCCTCTTGGTTACAACGTTCAACGCGTCTCCACGCAAAGCCACAGTTAAAGAAACGGCCTTTTCCTTGCCTGTCCATCCCTTCGCCCCAGCGGCCGCCTCAAATTGTTTGTAGTAGGTGGACCAAGGTATCTTTCCATCGAACGTGGGTGGTTTTACTTTTATTCCTACGACAGGACCCTTTTCTTCTTTAAATTGTTTCTTTACTTCATTAAACGGCCACTCAGAAGTTGAGGGAAACCGTAGTTGCCTCATTCTATCTTCCAGCACTTCGGTCATATCGTCTTTCTTAGTTGTTGGTGGTAATTGCATTTGGGCTATTTTCTCTTCTACCATCTTTATTACCCTATCTCGTTCCGCCAATCTAATTTCTAATAGTCCTAACGCGCTGGAATTTTCCAACAATTCTTCGAAAACTTTATCTTCTAACGCTTTGACATTGTCCTGCAATTCTTCTTCAAACCTTCTGGAACTTTCTTCGGACTTTTCGAATAATTCTGCAAACCTTCTAGAATTCTCTTCGTGCTTTTCCAATAATTCTTCTTTAAGCATTCTAGAATTTTCATCGGACTTTTCCAGCAATTCTTCCTTTAGCATTCTAACATTTTCTTCGGACTTTCTAGAATTTTCAAAAACTTTTTCTTCCAGTGCTTTAGTATTATCCATTAGCTTTCTAGAATTTTCTTCGGACTTTTCCAGTAATTCCTCTTTTAACATTCTAGAATTCTCTTCCATTTTACTTAACAACAAATTAGTATCAATTGCGGGTCCAGCTATTTCGAAGAGAAAACTTTCAGGGTCTTCTTTCTGTTCCAAAAGCCATTCTCTTAGCCGATTTATGAACACGCTTTTAAGGCCCGTTGTGTCCAAATCTCGTTCTTCCAGTTCGTGTTTTAAATCTATTACCTTCAGATCTTTTAACAATTTCATCGCCATTTTAATTATTAGTTGTAATTGTTTTTAACACTAACAGTTTATTCTCACAGCACTTTGTTTATTATGCGATTTTATTTATTTTAAAACCCGACACCTGACGCCACTGTAACGTTCTTTTTAAAATAATAACAAAAGATGCTGCTTAAACCGTCTATTAATAAAGAAAAGATAATTTACAAATTTATATGAAGACTATTTATATAAAAACTATTTATGTATTACAACAATTATTACTTAATTATTCAGAGTACATTTCACTATGCCGGTCAAACATTAACTGAACTCCTTCTACCCGCGACTCAATTTATATCTTTCATAAGTTCTAGAACATAACCGATGAATCATACATGCAGCTGTTGATGAGTCACGTCGATAAGTCGGGTCGATGAATCATACACGCAGCTGTTGATGATTCATGCATGCAGGTGTTATTGATGAGTCATACAGTTGATGACTCATACATCTAGGATGTTCGATGACGTCATATGTGGGTTTACTATTCGTTACAATAAGATAAATGTAATAAATTCCCCAAACTGCAACTGTGGGGAAACAGGTACTTTAGAACATGTACAGTTGCGATCATTCGCTAAGGAACGATGACAAAATTATAACCGCCGATTTTCTAGTTTTTTGTACAATGTAAATAAAAATTAATTATATTGCATTCAAGAACATTTCATTCTTTAACATTTTAATTGCCTAGTTCATAAATCAGGTCGAGTTACAGCGTACATTGTTCAAAAAACTGGAAAATCAGCGGTTATAATTTTGTCATCGTTCCTTAGCGAATGATCGCAACTGTACTTACTGTTGGGATGTAGCGAAATAACAGACAAAGTTCAGCAATTAAATGCTAAATTAATAAAATTTATGGATATTAAAAAACCTTATTTATAATCTAATAGAATTACTTAAATATAATAATATGGACATTTATAAAATATTATTCAACCACATCTTAAATATAAACAAAATATTGTAAAAAATCAGAATAACTCTCCTTTGTTTTTTTTACCTGTGTTATTTCCCAATTCTTTCCGAGGTCCACCTGTGTTGTGTAAGACGCTTTGAATGACACCTAAGCGCTCTTTGTGTCCCTGTCATGTTTTACAAATAGGAAAAAACAAGGTAAACAAAACAAAAACAAAAAATAATAATTTAATGATTTAGAAATATCGTGTTTTAGCACCAAGATTAATGTATATTAATGAAGACATAATTTGAATTATGTAAAATTATTATCTCTGACCAGGATTCGAACCATCTCAGCGGTAGAGCATCTGCCTAGATAGCAGTAAGCCCGGGTTCGAATCCTGGTCAGAGATAATAATTTTTCATAATTCAAATTATGTCTTCATTAATATACATTAAAAAAATAATAATACTATAATACTAATACCTATATACATAATAGATATACAAAAACAAATAAAAAATTGAAAATATTAAAAAATAAAAAACTAAGTTATAAAAGCAGCAGTTACAACAAAATAATTTAATTAAATAATTAACAATTTAATAATTTAAAAAAACTAAATAAAATAAAATAAATGAGCTAAAAAAATCAAATTAGAGTCTTAAATAAGTATATTTGGTTTATAAGCATTAATGTTTGTGTCATTAGTTCTTTATTAAATAATGACAAAAAAAAGGTTCAGAGTAGGAAACAAAATTGTTAGAGAACGGAATTATGGCAAAATGGACCAAGTTCCCTAAGCCACCACCACCAACACACAATTTCTAGAAACTTAGGACTTCTAATAACGTTATACGCAAAGCAGGGATTGAATCTGTAACGAAAATAACTGTTTGAAAGAGTTATTTATCGGTCATTATAAAACAATTATGAAGGCCCAATATTTGTATTTCAAATCTCCATAACTGTTATTAAAGAACCGAAAAAACAAATTTTTCTCCTTTCATAACTCTTTCAAAAAGGGAAGATTTATAATAACGGTTATGGTTTGCGAGCTCGAAAAGGAGAATAATTTTGGAAAATTGCCAGTGTGTAAAGACATTTAAAAAAAATATCACCGTATTGAACCGCTTAAGTAATAAATAAAATTCTTTTATCCAACACCTCTATATAAATACCATGTTTACTATGGTCATTTTAAATAAGGAAAGTGATTGTTTACTCTTATGTTACATTATAACCTACGTTGCCCCTAGCAACGTGGGTTATTTTTAAAAAACTCACTCCTTCAAAGATAACAACCAATCACCAGCTTACATTGCATAATATTATGAAAATCCAGTCATCGTGTTAGAGTATTAAATTTATTACTGTCATAAACTATAAATTGCAAATTCGATGTTTAAACTTAAATAAAGAGGCGTTGGATAAAATTTTGTATGGCACGCGTGAGTTAAGGATATTATCCACGAACGAAAAATTAACCCTCTCGGGCCTGCCGGCCCTCGAGGGTAAATTTTTCGTTCGTGGATAATATCTTACTTAACTCACTTGTACCATAAATAACTATTTTGTACGTCCTATATATAAGGCTCTACTTTAGTCCCCCAAAAGAGGGAGTAAAGTAGCACTTTTACTCCCTTAGGGAGTAAAGTGTTTCCATGACAACAACAACAAGTAAACAACAAAAAAGTAATCGCGGTACATGTTAGGATTTATTATCCTGAAACTATGGGATTTTGGCTTTTGCAGAGTTCAATTGTCCGAATCACATGTAACGAAATTTCCGGAAAATTTTTTCGAAATTTTGAATTTTTGCGCTTAAGTCCTTTAGGACGTGCAAAAAATAGCGTATATACCACTGGACTAAAGTGCCTTTTAATCCCTCATGTGTTTATTTTCCTCGCTAACGTTCGGCAAATAAACTCACATTCGGGATTAAAAGATGCACTGTAGTCCCTGGGTATATAATATACTATTAATATTTTTGTTACTGCGAAAAGTGCTGTTCCACTCGACAGCTGCAGCGGTGTCAGATTTCATAAACTTGCTTGCATAAACAATTTACAATCAATTTATAGAGAATGTAGAAAATAAACGTTAAAAATGTGAATGCTAATAAACTATAAAAATAAAATACTGTTTTGGGCAAATCTTGTCAGCTGTTGATATGCATTCTGTGCGTATTTTGTGTGAATCCCCGTTCGGCAGCCGTCATACGTCACGCCACTTATAAAGAACGATTGCAGACTATATTTCTTTGGTTGCATTTTGATACATTATGTATTATAGACGGAGAGCCAGCAACGTATTTCGAGTTGTCATTTCAACAGTCCTGAAAATTTGGCTACTAAATCTTATGTACCTGCTGAACACTAAAAGTCGATTCTGGCAGCCCCCTGCGGCCGGGATACTACCCCAAAATTACTAAAAGGGTGAGAAATAAGATTCAATTTATTTAAAGTAACAGTCATGAAATTTCAGGAGGTTTTAGATTTTTCTTTAATCTAGCCTATATTATTGGCCAATGTATAGTTTTAAAAATAACTGAATACCTAATTTGAAATAAATTATAAGTCTATCAACTAAGTGTTGTGTTGAAAACAGAAAAGCTGAACAAACTGTCTATCTATCTATTTATATTTATGTGCATTTTGAAATTAATATATAAGTGTTTATAAAACAGCAGGTCTTTTAACTGTGTGATAATCACTATTAAAAGATTCCTTTAATTAGAGAAATTTGAGAATTTCAAAAATTAATTTTTATTAATTAATAATTAATTAATTTAATTAATGATTAATTAAGCCTTGGTAGTGTAATGTCTGGAGTGGCGGACTTTCATCCAGGCGGCCCGGGGTCGACTCCCGGTGCCGGCAGATCTGGTTAACGTTTTCTGCAGTTTTCCTTAGCTGTGACACAAATGTGGGATTTGCGCTGTTCCATCTGTAACTCGGCTGTAGCCGCACGTAGGGCCTACGTAATAATAATAATCGCCCTCTTCATCTCGCACAAGCTTATAGCTTCTGGGGCCTGGTTACCAGGTTATGGGTTGTAGCAATTATTATTATTATTATTAATGTAATATACTTACAAAATAAAATAAAGATCGATATTACTAGAAAATATCTATAGCTGGAAATGGGAATGCTGTTGATATGCTTTTTATTTTCTAAATAAATAAACAGAATAAACTTTTTAAAGTGAGAATCTGAGTTTATCTAAAGAAAAATAAATAAAAACAAAAAAAAGTAATAAAAAGTTTTTTTTAATTATATATAGATATATGTAATAAAAATAAAATAACCCAAAATAAAATTAATTATTGGAAAGATTAATTTACATAAACAAGAATATTGCTTTCAAAATGTGGTCAAAGTGCAAAAAGGAATTAACTAGCGAAGAAATACAATTGAAAATGAATTATATGCAAATATAATTTTTGCTTACAATGTTCCAAGTTAACTACACAGTAGGGTGGTCCTTATTAAGAAGGGAAAACATTTTTTTCATAACTTTTATCGGAACCGTACGAAATTTGGTGACATTTTATACAAAAAAGATCATATTAATAGTATATTACATGTTGAGTTGGTAAAGGACATCTTTACAAGCCAAGCGATAATTGTTTGACCGAGACGGTACGTCGAGGTCAAACAATATCGCGAGGCGTGGAAACTTCACCAACGAAACATGTATACTATTTTATTCACAATAATTAGACTTACGACGTAATCAAAATAAAAAGTAATTTTAAATTTTAAAATAAATTTTTTATAAACTGTCATAATTTCAATCAGAGCCATCTATCGACCAAAAGAAATTTTAAGTAAGGTTTCATTCTTCGCCGCTAGATGGCAGTGTATGCGTTCAGTATTTTAAAATTAGAAATTAATTAATTTCATTGTAATTATTAAATATTTAATACGGAAAAATAAAACTAATATTAAATAAAAAATATGTTTTTAGCGTTAAATATATTTATAAAAACTTAAATCTAAATCGGATAAAACGTCCTGTTTTAAATTATTCAGAAAAAAGAAGTTGGCCATAACTTTACATGTCAGTTTTACAGACATGTAAAGGAAATTGTTAACCACTTTGGTGTTGCTATAGCAATAGCTTACTTTCCAAGGTTTTTACAACATATGAAATGTACCTATTGCAATATGATTGTGAATAAAAACTTAAATTAATCCAATAAAATTTAGAGATAGCGCAATGGGTTTAAAGTTTTACAGTTTACACTTCATGTGCTGAACATTATTTCCATTTACATTTGACGGAGCAGAACCAGCATGATCATTTGTAACTCAGATTGTTAATTACTTTTAGTGCTTACTGAAAGTCTTCCCTGTTTTCCCAAGTTTCAGGCCACCAATTCAAAAAATTGTGGGAATGACAAGCCTTTCAAAGAAAAATATTGTCGATGCCGCAACGAGGTCAGCTAATATTGTCATACTGGTGCATTTTTTATATCGAATTGCCGATGTTTTGGAGGTGTCTCGGATTCATTTATAGCTCGCAAAGCTTCCAAGCCTCCAGCAGACTACAAGCAATGGAAATGAGATATCTGCGGAAGGTATTGGGGGTGAGAAGGGCTGGAAACAACAGACATCAATAAAATAATAGAGCAACGCCAACTACAAAGGTGGGGACACCTCGTAAGAATGAATCCGGAAAAGCCAACAAAGACAATCTGGCAAATGAAGGTAAATGGAAAGAAATCAAAAGGACGACCTCGATATAGTGGAATGATCAGATAGCCAAAATAATACAAAAGAAAAACCTATCATGGATCCAAGCTGAAGAACTGGCCAAAAACAGAAAGGAATGGAGGAAAATCACAATGAAATAGGAGAAGAAACCTCTACACCTGAACTAAGGTAGAAGAGGAGCGATTAAGTAAGTAAGTAAAGCTTCCAACATTTTGAGCTTCATTGCATTGGGTACGTTAGAATCAAAGAAGGCTGGAGCGATTAGCTCCTCACTAAGGTACCACATATGGTTAGTACACTTATCTAGAGCTACTTCTGACACTTGAGGGTTAACTACTTCATATTTGATGAGATCTTTGACAAATTCAAGGTCATTACTAGGTGCAGATGCGACATTTGCTTCTGCGAACCATGGCTTAACCTTTATGTTGAAAACCACATACCCGGGTTGATTTTCATTTTCAAAAGTATAATTTTTATTATCCTGATGTCGGATCGGCTTAAAATTTTCAGTAGCTGCTCAAAAAAGTGTTTCTAACCAGAGTACAAAAAAGATTTTCAAAATTAGGCCGGAAATTTTTTATGGAAAATTTTTTCAATTTTATTTCTTTTACCAGACAACCTGTAAGTAAAATTAATGAAAAAAACAAGGAAAATTGGGAATAATTCAAGAAAAAGTACATTTTTGTTTTTTATTTAAATAAATGAGTATATGCATTATAAACTAAAAACTTATTATCATTATTTCAACTAAAAGTAATTGTGGCACTGCGAACAATTAGTTAAATATCTATGGAAAGTTGTGCACAAACTGGTTTTCTGCAGCTGGCGCAAACTTTTCGAGTCGATCTTCTTTTGGGACATAGGTAGCAATTCCCTTTTTACTTGATTCTTCCGCTGACATCGCGTTCTTCAGCAACAGATGCACACCCTTTTTCAGGAGCCTTAGGGCCTTGCGACAATGTGTGCCCCAGCATCAGGGACGTCGGAAGTATCTTCACTTATGGGGGGGGCGAACTTCGGTTTCCTAGATAATACTGGGACGCACCAAAGATTGATCTGAACTCTCGCGGGGTTTTTTTAAAAGAAATTATAAGTTAGCTCTGATCATCACCAGTACAGCAAACATAGTATTGAATATGAATAACAATTCCATTTTAATTACATTTCAAAAAATATAAAATCTAAATATTTACCTAAAATTATAAATAGTAACACGGATATTAAATTTAATCTGACAAAATTACAATCACCATTAAAATACAACATAGCAAAAACAACCGCTAAAAACTATGTCATCAACTACCGCATATTGAAGATATTTTGATGTTGTACAACGTCATCTATATTTATTGGCGCGTCCCAATACAGTAAACTTACCATAAAGTTACCATAAAAAAGAATGATATAATAATCAAGACAGAGATGCTCATTAGTGCTATATCAACTATATTATATATTTGTTTAGTCCAGGCGATAGGGTAAAAAAGTCACAAGACTTGATAACAGCAATTTTTTTGTTTAGTATGTAGGGGTGTGTGTGGTGAGTCTACGTTCAAGTTTTCGTATTAATCGGAGGCTGCGAAGTGTCCGCCATCTTGGAGAAAGCGGTTAAAGTGCTTTTTCAATTTATCTCGTTAACCGTAGGTCTGAGGAAAAAAGTAATTCATAACGTTTTTGTCGAAAATTCGATTCTCTACAACTTCCTCACTACACTTCTTTGCGAGATGTTTGTAATAAAAAAGTTATAAACAAATAACCGCAAAAATTTAGGGGTTGCAAATCTTTGGGGTGAAATAACTATTGCATTTTTGATCATACGAGCAAAATTGTTCTTACCTTTCTTGTAGGCAATCTAAAAACGAACAATCTAGTGCACTCACTTTTTTGGTTCCGGTCTTTGGTATAGTGGAAGGCAGCGGTCGAATGGAGGTAAGTCGAAAACGAGGCAGTAAGCGCGTATAACGTTCTCCCTAATGATAAGTTATTTATCTCCTTAACCATACGTCTGAGTAAAAAATTTGTTACCACCATTTTTGTGTCAATACGATTCTCTACAACTTCCTCAATACACTTCTTTGAGAAATGTTTGTAATAAAAAAGTTATAAACAAATAACCGTAAAAATTTAGGGGATGAAAATCTTTGGGGTGAAGTAATTATTTCATTTTTGGTCTTACGAGAGAAATTGTTCTTAACTTTCTTGTAGACAACTTAGAAATGAACAATTTAATGTACTTACATTTTTGGTTCCGTTCTTTGGTATACTGGAAGGCAGCGGTGAAATGGAGGTAAGTCGAAAACGAAGCAGGTAAGCCGTATAACGTTTTTCCTACTGGTAAGTTATTTATCTCCTTAACCGTACGTCTGAGTAAAAAAGTTGTCAGCACAACTTCTGTCGGCAATACGATTCTCTACAACTTCCACAATACACTATTTTGTGTCATGTAACCAGTTACAAAGTTATTAAAAATAAACTGCTAAGATATAGGAGGTGGTCATTTGTATTGAACGTATGAGATGGAATAAGTATTTCATTTTTTGTCGCATGAAAAAAATTAGTTTTACCTTTCTTGTACACAATGTAAAGACGGGAATTTTGATATACTTACTTCTTTATCACGTTCTTTGGTATAGTGGAAGGCGGGAGTTGAAGGTTTACCCATGGCATATAATATCGAATTTGTTGAACATATGCATTCTATACGCAATTAAACAATGATTCAATAATAATTACATAGAATGTATTAGTAGGTGTACTTCTCTAGCGATTCAAATTCTGAAATTCTGGTCGATGGGTGGGAGAATGGTCCAGCGCCTTTAATCACTCGAGGCGAACTGCACAGGCGCATGAAAGTCGTAGAATACACCATGAGTGCCATCCACTCAGGTCAGTCCCATGGGTCAGTCGGTTTTGTCTAGCTTAGTCGAAAGCCGTTAAGATGAGCGTCTGTTTCGTGTGCAAAACTTCGTTACGGGAAGGTGAAGTTTGCGTTGTGAAGGAGAGAGGAGTAAAATGTTTGCTCCAAAGAAGCATTGAAAGAGGAGATGAGGAGCACGAAGAATTTCTAAGAGAAGCATTGACCTGAGTGGATGGCAGTCATGCTGTATTCTACGACTTTCGTGCGCCTGTGCAGTTCGCCTCGAGTAGTTAAAGGCACCCAGGGCCATTCTCCCACCCGTCGCCCAAAATCTGAATCGCTAGAGAAGTACATCTACTAATACATTTTATTTATTTATTTGATAATAATTATACATTGTGCCAGACAATGAAGCTAATAAAAGCTTGTGCTTCTTCTAGAGCACAATTTCACTATAAGGTCAAGTCCAATAAATATAAATATTTCAAAATAAGGTATATTCTATGTAATTATTGTTGAATCATTGTTTAATTGCGTATGGAATGCATATGTTCGACAAATTCGTATTATATGCTATGGGTAAACCTTTCAACTGCTGCCTTTCACTATACCAAAGAACGTGATAAAAAAGTAAGTACATATATCAAAATTCCCGTCTTTACATTGTGTACAAGAAAGGTAAGCAAAGATTCTCAACCCCTAAATTTTTACGGTTATTTGTTTATAACTTTTTTATTACAAACATCTCGCAAAGAAGTGTAGTGAGGAAGTTGTAGAGAATCGAATTTCCGACAAAAACGTTATGAATTACTTCTTTCCTCAGACCTACGGTTAACGAGATAAATTGAAAAAACACTTTAACCTCTTTTTCCAAGATGGCGGACATTTCGCAGGCTCCGATTAATACGAAAACTTGAATGTAGACTTATCACACACCCCCCTACATACTAAACAAAAGAAATTGCTGTTATCAAGTCTTGTGACTTTTTCCATATACAATTTCCCTGTCGCCTGGACTAGTTAACAAATAAACAACTATATTATTTGATGTTACTTTTATATAAACATCATGTGCCTTTACTAATTGTAGCTTGATGTTTATACACTAAACTAGCTGTTCTAACCTTTTCTTTACAATGCACCCCCTTTCCTACTTTTCATTAATCTCTATAGGATCGCAATAGATGTGTTATGTGTGTTCTAACGCAAAACTGCATGTTATTTTCTTATAAAGGTGTATTTTACATTTTAAATTCATCCACCGGTGTTTATCGTTTATCGACAACGATACCGTTTTATTTATAGTTTGTCGATCGTTCATCGATAAATGATAAGAACGATACCGTTTTAGAGAAACGATAAACGCCGGCGGATGACCTTGAAATGCAAAATGAACGTTCATAAGAAAATACATACTATTTCGTGCTAGAACCCACATAGCATATCTACTGACCGTACTCATAAACTTACGTAAAAACTGTGCGGAGTACAGAGACACCCCAGTTAATTGTTCATACTGTAGTAAGTCGGAAATTTTCTATTTGGACACGGTTCATGTTAATCTTGCATATGTGCGTTCCTAAGACAAAGAAATGATCGAACTTACATTCAACGGACACTAAATTATTGATACAAATTTTAAACTTTTCACGAAATTTGACTTGTTTTATTTAGAAATTGCAAAACATCTTTCATCAACGTATATTCCTTATATAAAAAATAATGCATATAATTAATCAATGATAGAAGTTTCGAACTTTTGCTCGAATACCAGTCTTTGCACTTCTTTCACTGAAATCTTTCGGCTAGCTGCACTAGCGGCTTGGTAGATGTCCTGTTTTTCACAAAATCTACATTTTTGGAATTCAAAAGTTCTAAGGTCGTACCAGAGCAGTGGGGGGATGCAAAATCTGTCTAAAATAATAGGGAAACATGTTTAAGATATAAAGTACGGGTAGTAAACGTTTTTGTATGCATTATTTTCTGTAGACGTCTCCTGCAATAGCACTAGTTGTAAAAAAATGTTGAACTTTTAAGGCCACAAGAACGCAGAGCCTGCCATACAAAGATTTTCTTCCCGAAATCATCTATTTTAGTTGTTTTTACACTATCATGTACACCTTCTTCCATAACTACATTGTTAAACTGAGGCCCTGGTAACGTACTGCTGTCCATTTTGACGTACGATTCGTCATCCATAAGAACGCAACAAGCTTGGTTTTAAATCAAAACGCTGTCGTACAACCTTCCATATAGTTTCTTCGAACGTATTTGTTGCTTCTCACTTCTCTTCTGCACTTTTTGCTTTCTGTAAGTTCGTATATCTCTTTTTAATATTTTGTATAGTACCTACGCTTACGCCTTGCTTTTTAGCATTTTATGCTTTTTATCTTACGTACAGTAAAAATTTTCTGACTTTTAACAGCTTCACAACATTCTTCTCGGCTCTTGCATTTACCAGGCCTCTTCTGCGCCGTGATTTAGGCAAATCATCAAGCGTGTGAGGCTTCTCATTTTTTTGATAATTTGCGAAATCGACAACTTTGAACATTTTGAAAATGTTTGTAACTTTTGACAACATAAAGATAAAATGTTTGTCGCAATCTTTGCTTCGTATTTATTATTTTAAATAATATAACAATAATAATAACATAATATAAATAATTAAATAATATAATATTACCAAAGACGAGCAAAATAGTTAGCCTTGTTATTGAAACCCTTTTATGACATCATTTTCATTGACGTCACATTTTAAAGCGGTTTCAATTCGAAGTTTATATTATTAATAAGTAATAATGAATAAAACTTTGTCTATTTCGCGTATACAAAGATTACTTTGTGACACTGTTTTTGCGAAAAACAGTTACACAAAGTGCTACTTTATGCAACTGAAAGTAGTGATTTTTTTATTTGTAAGGCTGGCAGTAGTAAGTAAATTTTGCTGCCAGCCTACTCTGTCATGTCATTCTGTCAACGAAGTCCAGTGTCAGACGTAAATGCGTAATAAGCAATAACACAGCTATATTCTGATTTCAAGATCAAAAAGCCAAAACGTATATCGCTTGTCGATATTGAGGTAAGTTTAATTGAGTTGAATGATGTACACCTCCATTTCATCAAATATTTTTTTCAGTTTTTACCTACTAATGGGAACATAACCAAGGTGTTAGGAAGAATATAAAAAGGAAAGGAATAATGCTCGACAACCAACCCGCGGAAGTATTTTGGGGGCACATTATCCAAAAGAAAAGCACTTTCCCGTGATAGGTACTAATAAGTATTCATTAACTGGCGCCGTTTTGAAAATTTGAATGTTATGATGCTCAGAAATAACAGCGAGAATAATGAAACATATTTCATTTTAAGAAGCTTTGAATTAAAACAAAGCGCGGTTAATAGCGGATTTCCTACGAAAATGCGCTGAAAAGCTTGTTGGTTTTCCGGATCAAGTTGATGGTCGTGAATCCCGTGTCCGTCCCTACTCAAATTTCATTTTCATTGTTTAGATTTAGAGGTTAGGTTAGTTATTTTCTATTGTTGTATGTTAAGCAGTTTTGATGTATTAAAATGTTTATTGTAATAGAAACAGTAAAACCTTGATTGAGTACATGATTGTCTTATCAAAATAATTATTTATAATAAAAATACATTTTTATCTTATATCAGAAGAAACAACTAAGCTGTCACCTTTTTTTAAACTTGAATTTTTCCCTGCCTACGTGATTTTTTCAAAATGACAGTGGATGTCATTGTATGCGTTATCAGTTATTACCAACATTACCACATCAAAAATACCCGCGTGTACATTTTCCCATTTCTTTAAAGTACATTGTAAATTAAGGCGAAATAGACAAAGTAGTATGTAAAACACGTGTTACAATTCCTTTTTGTAATACTCGTATATAGCTTAACTCGCCGCTTCGCGGCTCGTTAAGCAAGCTTATACTCGTATTACAAACATCGTCATTGTATCACTAGTTGTACAATATACTATTACGCTCCCTAGCAAATGTGGCTTTGTGGTTTACTATTTTGCTCTCTAATAATAAGTTTTCACGGACCATCTACGAGGCTATTACGGACCTCCGGAAGTCCGCGGCCCACAGATTAAGAACCACTGCACTAAACGATGGGCGAACTAACGAATATATGCAAGCAGATTTACCATTAGCAAACGCAAACAAAGAATTTAATCACGAATATCTTTATCAATAGTTGGAACCATTTTCGCATTCCGGTTTTTATGGGTCAAATGACTGAGTGAGAAATTAAGATAGTGTAACAAGAGAGAAAAAGAAAGAACCTCTTCTCGAACAACAAATGGAATATTCTACGGCGAGAGAATGACGCATCGCACCAAGAATGTAAACGAGACGCTGTTTATCTAGCGCCTTCTAGAAATACATAGTAGGTTCCAGCGGCTTCTGGTATGATTATATGGTGGTATAAAATCGACTTCGCGGATAAAAGAGCATCAGTCAACAGAGTATCATTAACTGTATATCACGAAATAAATAGTAAATGTAAAGATAAATGTTGTATTAGAAATTCATAGTCTGTGAATAATAGTTTTAATGGTTTATAATCATAGCGTTAATTTATAGTGTATTCATTAGTGTTTGTAAATAAATATTTCTTATTAATAGACGATTTAAACGGCACTTTTGTTATTATTTTAAAAAGAACGTTACAGTGGTGTTACAGGTGTGAGGTTTTAAAATAAATAAAATCGCGTAATAATTAAATAAAGTGCTGTGAGAATAAATCTTTAGTGTTAAAAATAATTTCAACAAACAATTAAAATGGTGATGAAATTGTTGAAAGATCTCTTAGTGATAGATTTAAAACGGGAATTGGACGAGAGGGACTTGGATAGTAATGGAAAGAAAGAAGTTTTGATAAATCGGCTAAGAGAATGGCTTTTAGAACAGAAGGAAGATCCTGAAAATTACCGTTTCGAGATACCTGGACCCGCAATTGATACTAATTTGTTGTTAAGTAAAATGGAAGAAAGTTCTAGAAAATCCGAAGAGAATTCTAGAATGTTGAAAGAAGAACTACTGCAAAAGTCCGAAGAGAATTCTAGAAAGTCCGAAGAAAATTCTAAAATATTAAAAGAAGAATTACTGGAAAAGGCCGAAGAAACTGTTAGAATGCTAAAGGAAGAAATACTGGAGAATTCCAGGAAATCCGAAGAAAGTTCTAGAAGACTTAAAGGAGAATTGCTGGACAATGTCAAAGCGTTAGAAGATAAAGTTTTCGAGGAATTGGAAAAACAGGATAGGGTAATAAAGATGGTAGAAGAGAAAATAGCCCAAATACAATTACCACCAACAACTGAGAAAGATGGCGTAACTAAAATGCTGGAAGATAGAATGAGTCAACTACGGTTTCCCTCAACTTCTGAGTGGCCGAAACAATTTAAAGAAGAAAAGGATCCTGCCGTAGGGATAAAAGTAAAACCACCCACGTTCGATGGAAAGATACCTTGGTCCACCTACTACAAACAATTTGAGGCGGCCGCTGGGGCCAACGGATGGACACATAAGGAAAAGGCCGTTTCTTTAACTGTGGCTTTGCGTGGAGACGCGTTGAACGTCCTGCAAACAATCCCAGCAGGACAGGAAAATGATTACCAGTTGTTAGTTTCTAGATTGGAGATGAGATATGGAGACGCGCATCTACAACAGGTTTATCACGCGCAAGTAAAGAATCGTGTCCAGAAGAATGGAGAAAGCCTTCAGGAGTTTGAAGCTGATGTTGCGCGGCTTGCCCGATTGGTGTACCCTACGGTACCCGATTCATTTCTAGGACAAATCGCTGTGCAGACCTTCATTGATGGGTTAAGAGACGGGGAAACACAACAATCATTGAGATTGGCACGACCAAGAACAACAGATGATGCGCTTGCTCATGCCTTAGAATTTGAAGCTGCAAAACAAGCGTCCCGAGGTCACGGGCGTGTTCGGGCCGTTGTGGAAGATGAAGAAGGTTCTAACGATCACCTAGAGGAGTTAGTATTGAGAGTTCTTCGGAAGGAAGAAAGCCGTTCAGCAAGAAACAAGTTCAGCAGTCGGCAAACTAAAGGGGGTCGACGAGAGGGGGCGAACGTTGACCTTGAGTGGAGATGCCCCGGAAATCACCATCCATGCCGTAACATCAAACAATAGTACCAGCAGTTTGTTCGTAGATGGGGAAATTGTTAATCGAACTATTCCACTACTCATTGATACGGGGGCGACAAAGTCCATCATATGCCCTAACGTTCTACGAACAAGTATGAAGCTGTTACAGACAACTACTCAACTCCGTACAGCGACGGGAGAAGTAATACCAACACGCGGAGTGGTGAAGATGAAGATTGGCATTGGAAGTGAAGAACGTGATCATGAGGTGCTGGTAGCCGACATCATTGACGAATTCATCTTGGGAATGGACCTCCTGAGAAAATTTGGTTTTACATTGGACTTGAAGGAGGGTGTTTTGAAGGTTGGTAACGAAGAACTTCCGTTGCACCCACGAGAAGATCCTGTCGTAAGAGTTTTGCTGACTGAAGATGTGATATTGCCGGGTCAAAGCGAGATGGTTGTCGAGGCAGGTTTGGATGGAGATCTTCGGGTAGGATGTGTGCGAATTATGGAGCCTGTTTGTGATAAGAAGATTCATAGTGGCATACTGGTGGGAAAAGCGCTGATCAAGGTTGGAAAGACAGTACCGGTGAGGCTTATGAACGTTAATGTGGATCCGGTGACATTGAAGAAGAGTACCCTTGTGGAACAGTGTGTGCCAGTATTCCGAGTAGCCAGGTGTATGGCTGATGTTCCAAAACCAGCGCCCAAAGACCATGGTGGAAAATTAGTGGGTATGGTTACTAGTTCGTGCGAAGACCTTAACAGAACGGAAGTGAAAGAGGTTCAGGGTTTTGGTTCACCGCTACCAAGATATCTTCGCTCTTGACGATAGCCAGAAGGGACGAACAAATATAGTAAAACATAAAATCAATACAGGCAACTCTATGCCTGTCCGTCAGCAGCCGAGGCGTCTACCTCTAGCAAGGCGAGCAGAAGCCGAAAAGATTATTACCGATATGGAAGAACATGGGGTCATCGAGCCATCCAGCAGTCCATGGGCATCACCGGTGGTCCTGGTCAGTAAGAAGGACGGGTCAACGAGATTTTGTGTGGACTATCGGCAGCTCAATAACGTGACCAAGAAAGACAGCTATCCCTTACCACGCATCGACGACACGTTAGATACCCTGTCTGGTTCACGATGGTTTTCGACTTTGGACTTGAAGAGTGGTTATTGGCAAGTTGAAATGGAACCTGAAGACCGGGAGAAGACCGCGTTCACTATTGGTTCCGGACTATGGCAGTTTACAGTTATGCCTTTCGGTCTATGTAACGCTCCGGCCACCTTTGAGCGTCTAATGGAGACCATCCTGAGTGGGCTGTCGTGGAAGACTTGCCTGGTATACCTAGATGATGTGATTGTAGTCGGAAAATCATTCAACGAACATTTGAAAAATCTAGAGGAAGTGTTCCGAAGACTACGTGGAGCCAATCTGAAACTGAGTCCGAAAAAGTGCCACATATTCAGAAAGGAGGTGAAATACCTCGGGCACGTCGTATCACAAAATGGAGTGGCAGCCGACCCCGATAAAATTCGTGCAGTTCAAGAGTGGCCAACACCGAAAGATAAACACCAAGTTCGTAGTTTTCTTGGGTTATGTACCTACTACAGGCGTTTCGTTCCTGGGTTTGCCAATATAGCGAAGCCTCTGACAAGGTTAACTGAAGATGGGCGCGAGTATGTTTGGAGCGGAGAGTGTGAAACAGCTTTCCAACAGTTGAAGCGTGCCCTGACAACAGCACCAATATTGAGCTATCCACGGACAGAAGGGAAATTCATACTTGACACAGATGCAAGTAATCTGGCCATTGGGGTGTACTTTCTCAGATACAGGATTGACAAGAAAAGGTCATCGGCTATTTTAGTAAGGTTTTGTCGAAAGCCGAAAGGAATTATTGTGTGACCAGAAAAGAACTATTGGCCGTCGTGAAGTCCGTTGAGCACTTCTACAAATACTTGCACGGACGGAAGTTTTTATTGAGGACGGACCATGCAGCGTTGAAATGGCTTTTACAATTCCGTAATCCTGAAGGCCAGGTCGCAAGGTGGATCGAACGATTACAAGGATACGACTTTGACACCGAACATCGAGCGGGCACTAGTCATCGAAATGCCGATGCTCTTTCAAGAAGACCCTGTCCAACGGATTGCCGTCATTGCTCTCGCTTGGAAGAGAGGGTTTGCCAAGTATTAAGAACTACCATCGTCAACGACAATTGGTTGCCGGAAGAATTGCACCGACAGCAGAAGGCTGATCCCGAACTAAAAATGGTACTGGAATGGAAGCGCGTGGGAGAAAGGCCTGCCTGGGAGGCCGTCAGCCCTTTCAACAGAACGCTCAAAGCATATTGGGCCCAATGGGAGTCCTTGAAGGTGGAAGACGATCTCCTGAAGCGAGTACTGGAGAGTGAAGATGGCACCACCATTAGGTCTCAGTTCATGGTTCCAAGAAGCCGAGTGGCTACAGTGTTGCGACATCTCCATGACGGTGCCTCAGGAGGACACTTCGGTGTGAAAAAGACTTTGGAGAAAGTTAGGGAGCGTTTTTATTGGGTCAACTGTAAAGAAGACGTGAAGGAGTGGTGCCGAAAATGCGAACTTTGTGCCACTGGTAACGGATCCTTGGGGAAACGAAGAGCACCTATGAGGCAGTACAATGTGGGTAGTCCTCTGGAAAGAATAGCTATAGATATTGCCGGACCATTTCCCGAAACCGACGATGGGAATAAATACATATTAGTGGCAATGGACTACTTTACCAAATGGCCAGAAGCATATGCCCTACCAAACCAGGAAGCCGCGACTGTTGCTGACGTACTAGTCAAAGAGTTGTTGAGTCGCTTCGGAGTGCCCATGGAGCTGCATTCGGATCAAGGCCGCAACTTTGAGTCTGTACTATTTAGAGAAGTCTGTCGATTGTTGGGCATTCGCAAGACTCGGACCACACCGTTACATCCGCAGTCCGATGGAATGGTAGAACGCATGAATCGGACAATGGGCAAATATTTGGCCAAGATCGTCTCCGATCATCAACGAGACTGGGACCAATACCTGCATCTGTTCCTGATGGCTAATCGTGCATCGGTCCACGAAACAACTGGTCAGTCACCAGCGTCTGTGATGTTTGGACGCGAGTTACGGTTACCGTGTGATCTGGAATTTGGGTCTCCACCTATAGAGCAGGAGGTAGCCGGGAATGATTATGTCATCAACTTAAAGAAGAAGTTGGAGGATATTCACGACCGAACCCGAAACAATAGTCGAATCGCGAGTGACCGGATGAAGGCTACGTACGATGTGAGAGCCCAAGAAGGAGGGTTTCAACCTGGAGAGCTTGTCTGGTTATACAACCCGCAAAGACGTCGTGGCTATTCTCCAAAGTTACAGCGGAATTGGGAGGACCCATACCAGGTGAAGAAGCGAATAAATGACTTGATTTATCGCATCCAGAAATTGCCAAGAGGGAAACCAAAGGTGGTACACTCCAATCGTCTGGCGCACTATGAGGGAAATAATGACGCAGTCCCGGATCGGGAAGATGAGGCTGAGGTGGCTATCAATACCGCAAGGCTTGAAGATGATCAGCCAATCTTTAGAGAATTTATGGCTTCGTTTTCTGGAACTAGAAAAGCGCGATTCGGAGTCACGACTGAGATGCAACAAGATCTCTTCCGGGTCCCTGGTGATTATTCCATTGCCCACTGTGTTTCCGAGGATCTCCGTATGTCCAGGGGGATCGCAGTAGTGTTTAGAAATAAATTTGGACGGCTGAATGAACTTCGAGAACAAAACCCCTCTGTTGGTAAATCCTTACGCTTGGCTGATCATGACCGATCGATTTACTACTTGGTAACCAAGCAGTTTTACTACCAGAAACCGAGTTACGCCGACTTGTGGAGGGCATTATGGAATTTGAGGATCGAGTTGCTTACCAGGGGTATTAACAAATTGGCAGTTCCCAAACTCGGCTGTGGGCGGGACCAGTTGGATTGGAGAATCGTTAGAAACATGCTGGAAGTTGTCTTTAAAGGTACGGACGTCAAGATCTTCGTCTGCAGTTTTGACCCACAGCCCGCATTAAGGCCAACGAAGAGTGTAGACTGTTACTTCTACCGTAATGGAACGTGTAATCGAGATGAAGACTGTCGATATCGTCATGACCCGTTCTACAGGAACCAGAGCATAAAACCTGTTCTGGGACAGAACAGACTTGAAGAGGGGGGCAGTGTAACAAGAGAGAAAAAGAAAGAACCTCTTCTCGAACAACAAATGGAATATTCTACGGCATTCGAGAGAATGACGCATCGCACCAAGAATGTAAACGAGACGCTGTTTATCTAGCGCCTTCTAGAAATACATAGTAGGTTCCTGCGGCTTCTGGTACGATTATATGGTGGTATAAAATCGACTTCGCGGATAAAAGAGCATCAGTCAACAGAGAGTCATTAACTGTATATCACGAAATAAATAGTAAATGTAAAGATAAATGTTGTATTAGAAATTCATAGTCTGTGAATAATAGTTTTAATGGTTTATAATCATAGCGTTAATTTATAGTGTATTCATTAGTGTTTGTAAATAAATATTTCTTATTTATAGACGATTTAAACGGCACTTTTGTTATTATTTTAAAAAGAACGTTACAATAGTAAGTGCGATGGTAAGTTATTAACTTACCAACAATGTTCCTTGATCCCAATGTTACCTTGATCAACAATGTTCTTCTTCTGCTTTTCAATTCTTTTAACAGGTTAGCAATTGCTTGGGCTACCTCCTTTCCAGTTCCAGAAGATAATGCAGGAACTCCAAGAAGCTGAGAATACCCACACCAATAACTAATACCACAAAACGATTGGCGGATTCTTTCCCAGTAAGTGCTGCAAGCAGTTTCCCATCCCAGTGCACAACAAGAGCTTTTGGCGATAAAAATAAATCCCTTATACTTTAGAAACATTCACCACGTGCAAGCTTCCGTTGTCGGCAGATAGAGGAACGATTTATAACAATGTCTTCCACGGGGTGTACCATACTGTGATCAGTTGCAGATAAAACGAAAGCATGATGTGTCATGATACTCTTTTAAGATCTCTTTCTATTTAGTGCGGAAGTCGAAGAACAGCGTTGCGGATTATCAAAATCAATAAAAGCGTCAGAATCGTCAGCATCTTCGCTTGACACCAAAATTGCATTGCCACTTGCCTTTTCAAGGCGTATTATTTCTCGCGAGTTGGCTAATTTACCGTCAGTGCCTTGCAAGATTCGACGACCACCACTTTTCCTTTGAACCAAGAAGAAAGCTTTATCCTCGCTGTTTGTCATCAGCTATAGAACATCTGGCCGAGCAATATTAAAACTGTATCTAAAAATACTTAGATTTTCACATTTTACACTCTTTTATCTCGGAACACTCGAACTCAATGAAACACAGTTCTTTGTTACTTCTTATACTTTTATGCGTCATATTTATTTAGCACTAATCGGTATCTTATGAGAGTATTTTTGAAACGTAACTCGCACTTTCCGCCGACGCTAAACACGAATAATATTTAATAATTCTCGTTTGTCGTTGATGGATTCCATTCTTCAAGTTAAACAAAATAAGCCGAAATTCGTCGAACCATACGGGACAACACGGCGCAAAAATGTATAAACATAATCTGATGCTGTAATGTACATGTACAGGTTTGACTGTTGTCTTATTAGAACTACAAAGAAATTATTTATGTTGAATTTGCAACGTAAGAAATATATACACAATACACATTATATAAGGTACAATAAACTTTAACCTTCTTGCGCGACCACTAAAAATTGACCAATCGAAATGTACTTTCAAATATATTGTTTTTATACAAAAAGCCACCGAATTTTCAACAGTCCCGAGTAAATTTCGAAAATCGAAAAATAAGGACCACCCTACTACACAGAAACGCGTTGCACTTTGATCTTTGCATGTAAGAAATGCACAAAACAGATGCATAAAACAGAGTCTTATATCGGGGATAAATTAACAGATCTAAAAGTGACTGTATCCAATGTTAATTCTATTGGAAGTAAAGTTGTAAAGAAGTTTGCAGATTTACATATTAATAGCAAGAAACAAGTAGACAAGATCGATAAGTTATCAAAATTTGTGGAGGTTATTGGTAAAGATTTTAAGGAAAAGAAATGAATACAAGAAATAAGAACTCAAAGAATCTCACGGATTCTATTATAGATCTTATAAAACTCCAAACATCAAAGGCTGAAAAAATCCAAAGCCACCAATATCTAGACCAGAGTCAAATACACAAAATATTAACAGCACAACACTGCACAAATTCGCTACCACTAGAAACACAATAGTCAACCAACAAACAAACCTTACTACTAGGCAAAAGAATTTTAATAACATAATCTCTAAGATAACTGAAAGTACAATAGACTATGCATTTTACAATAAAAATAAAACTCGGACTACAACTCTAACGGGTACAGCTGTTAATGATGATAACTTCTGTAGTGAACCTGGGAAAATGTGGTTATATGTAGGAAAAGCAGCAAAGAAGACATCAATAGAAACTTTGAGAGGATACGTAATGAAAAACACTACATTGGATCACAGTAATCAACTAGTGGTTGAACAACTCAAAACTGCTGGTAATTCTAATTCATTTAAAATTGAAATCGAAAAAGAATTATTTGGCACAGTTAACTCTACTTCTTTCTGGAATTGGATATTTTGCAACAGATTAATAAGCTCAACGACAATCTATGCTGTGGTTCAGACTGCATGCTTGTTATATAAAAAGTTGTTTTGTTCTTGCAGATATTATGCAAAATCTTTAATCTGTCATTGGATACCTACTGGTACTTTTCCAGATGTATGGAAACTTAGTTATATTACACCTATTTTTAAAGATGGTGAGAGAAGCAATATTAAAAATTATCGTGGTATTTCAAAATCATCAACTTTTGCTAAGTTATTTGAGGCTATCATTAATAATAAAATAGCACCATTGTTTAAGAATGTTTTAGTACCTGTTCAACATAGCTTTGTAAAGGGACGATCTACAGTTACAAACCTAATGATTTACGAACAATAAGCGATGAATGCTTTGGAGAAGAGGTGTCAAGTAGATGTGATTTACACCAACTTCTCCAAGGCATTAGATTGTGTAAATCATCATTTATTACTAAACAGAATGGAAGGTATCGGTATTCATGGCAGTTTAATTCAATGGATAATAAGTTATCTATTAAATCGTAGACAGGCTGTTAAAATTAAAAACATATTTCAAATGAAACTAATGTAAGCTCAGGGGTACCGCAAGGAGGTCATTTATCAACGTTTTTCTTCAATTCTTTTGTTAATGATATTGTTCAAAATATAGCAACGTTTTATTGTATGCTGACGACCTAAAAATTTATAAGAAATACATAATGAAGATTGTGAATTGTTGCAATTAGATATTGAAAACTTTTATTGTTGGTGCAGTAAGAATGACATGTCTTTAAATATTTCTAAGTTTAAAATTATGAGGTTCTATCGCATAAATCATCCCAATTTTATATAATTATACTATAAACACAAATTATCTTGAAGCTGTTGAGACCATTAAAGATTTAGGGGTATTACTCGATAAAGAACTCTCATTAAAAAACCATGTTGAAAGTCTGTCAAATAGAGCTATTAAATTGTTAGGTTTTGTTGAGATTTATATAAATGCGTTAGAAAAAGTCCAACAAAGATTTTTTCCTACGACCCCATACGAAAGTGAACAATAGCAAACGCTACCGACATTAAGAAAGTGAGTCATATATCGCGTATGTTAGGAACATAACACACGTGTGTGTTATGAAAATACGTCACGCTAAGCAATACCTAGAAATCCATGAATTTTGTTTACATTAAAATGATGACATTAATGTTTAATCCAATTTTGAGAAGCATTTTAACCATTATGTATCTATTCTTTTCTTATAAATATAACTTTAATTATTGTTTAATTAGTTATTTTAGCTATCAAAAAGAAATATCTAATAGATTACACCTAACATAACCTTACTATAATACACGAAAATTATTGAAGAGAAAAATAAAAGTAATAATTTAGTTAGGCAACCTCTTTCACACATGGCATTATGTTATTAAAATAGTTGAAGTTATATTTGTTAATTATGAAGATATTATTAAATATAAAGAAAAAATAAATTATGTGCCTCTCAAATTATATTATAAATTGTAATAGTAATTCATTTAATTAACTTTGCTGCTAAACCCAAGGTTTAATTTTATACTATGTTTAAATGTTATGAAAATATGATTTTTTAAAATTGAAATTTATATTTAGTAAAAGAATCTATTAAATAAAATGTTAACAAACACCCATTCACTTTAACAATTGTCATAACAACAAACATTTAACTTTATTCAGCTCCAGAAAAATAAAATTAAGTTATCAAGATAACTTATTTTTCTGGAAATGTTTTGATAGAAATCTCGTTATAATTATTCATATTGTAAAACTAAGTTGTTTAGAAAATTAAACTTTATATCCTAAAAATAAATGGCTTAAGAAAATTAGCTTTAAGTGTGATTTTTTTGTTAAACCTAACCATAAAAATTTTGCTTTAAAATCTTCAAAAATTATATTCTTGAAAATTTAAAAAATCTACATTTTTTAAACATTTGAAATTTGAAGGGGTTGTAGGAAAAATATTGTACATTACACGTTGAAAAGTGACTTTTCTGCACTCGTGTGATTTCCGCACTCGGCTTACGCCTCGTGCGTCAATTCACACTCGTGCGTGCGAAAAGTTTCACTTTCCACACTAGTAATGTAATGTACTATTAAGATTCATTGCTAAGTTACACACTCCTACAATGATATTTGCTACAATGACTTAAGGACTCTTATGAACTTAAAAACTTAAAAAAACCGAAGAGAGAATCTGGATATTGCCTTCTTATTTAGGGTGCTATTCTGTATCTTAACATTATATTACATTATGTATAGTAACATTATTTATTTAATTACTCCCAACAAAAGGGGATTGACCTGCTACATTGTGGGAGAGTTCCCGCATTGCAATTATAATTATATACATATAGAAAGAAAACATAACATTATAATACTAATCTCCGTTTACCCAACAGATATAGTAATGAAAAACCAGAGACATTCAGATGCAACTTGAAACTTGAATATCCATTGGTTGAAATAAATGGGGCGGTACTCCATAAAAGTCTCAGTTACACATACAAACACAAACGGCAAACGCCAGCTTATTACGCATGCGTTTACGTCAGTTATTTTGAAAATTTCTAAAGTTTTTCCAACTGTGCTACATATTAGGTACATTACAAGTCTTTATTAAGACTCACACTATTCAATACACGAACGATTGTCAATAAGTAAGTTATAATTATATGAAAAGTTAATAATAATAATGAGTTGGTTAATTTGTAGAATTTTTCTTACTGCAAAATTGTTAATTAAAATGGATGATGAAAACGTCAACAATATTCAGTTGTCACCACCAAAAAAACGGCAAAAAAAGCACTTTTCTGTAGAGGTGAAACAAATAATTATGAACGCGTTTAAAGTGTGTGAAGAGCAGAATCCTCAGTGGAAAAAACACGACAAAGTGGAAAATGTTGCTAGATTGATAGGTAATGTTTTAATTTGCCTTCCAATCCACCTGCTTATATACTATAATTTTAGGAATGGTGTGGCCAGTGTTTACAACATACTTCGTGAGCACAAGCAACATCCTGATTATTTTGATGCTCCTAAGGCGTATCATAGACCAAGAGCTATTTTGGACAATGTTTCCGAAGAAGTCAAAAATGGCATCAGAAGGCTTGTTCATAGTTTTTTTCTTTTAAATGAACCTCCCACTCTCGATAAAGTTTTAATGAAATTAAATGAAAATGAAGATCTTCCCAATTTTAAACGGTCTACTTTAAGAAAACTTTTAAAAGAAATTAACTTTAGGTAATTAAAACAACTACTTTTTACGGTATATAAAAAAGCTTGTTGTAGTTTCACAGCAAGATCTAGAAACAGCATTTTGAAAGAGAAGGATGATATCATTTCATGGAGAAGACGATATCTTCGCGAAATCAAGAAATTCCGAGAAGATGGGAAGAAAATCTATTATTTAGATGAAACGTGGGTTAATGCGGGTCACACTGTAAAAAAAAGTGTGGGCTGACATGTCCATAACAAATCCACGAGATGCATTTTTAAGAGGGTTATCGACTGGCTTGAGAAATCCATCGGGGAAAGGAAAGCGGCTCATCACCCTTCATATAGGATCTGATGACGGTTTTGTAGATAATGGATTACTGTTATTGAAATCCAAGAAAACAAATGACTACCATGAAGAAATGAACGCAGATACATTTGAACAATGGTTTAAAAATATTTTGCCAAGTCTTGAAGAAGGTTGCGTTATCGTCTTGGATAACGCAAGTTCTCACACAAGAAAAATTGAAAAAATTCCGTCTAGCAACACAAGGAAAGCTGACATACAAAACTGACTGCAGAAAAAAAACTATCCCCTACGAAGACAATATGGTGAGAGCTGAATTGTTATCTTTAGTAAAACAGCATGCACCTAAACACAGTGCTAACGTAATCGACGAATTAACACAGGAAAGCAACAGAACCGTTTTGAGGTTGCCACCTTACCACTGCGAGTTGAACCCAATTGAGTTAATATGGGCGCAAATTAAAGGTGAAGTAGCTCGAAAATACACCACATTTAAATTACAGGATGTCAAAAATCTCTTCCTTGAAGCTATTACAAATGTCACTCCCTACAACTGGAGCAATGCCTGTAGGCATGTGAAAGATGTTGAAGAACAGATGTGGCAAGTGGATATTGCAATGGACAGTAGTCGAACCCTTCATAATTCATTTAGGCGACGATACATCGTCATCTGAGTTTTCTTCTGAAAGTGAATAAGATTTGCTGGTAATTGTAAATATTTTCTACAAAATTTATAGATTTTCCAGATATTCTTCATTTGTTTGTATGTTTAGTTTCCCCGTTTTTCTGTTTGAAATATTCCATTATCCATATATTATTATATATATTATGTCATTATAAAAAAAAAGTCCAGGACTACCTAAGAGAGCAAAACATCCTGTTTGTACCTAAGGCACAAAATACGCCTAACTTGCCTCAATGTCGTCCTTTTGAAAAATTTTGGGCATTGTGTAAAAGGAAATATTCAAAAGTGAAAACTCCTCCAAAAAACTTGATTGGTTTTAAAAGAATATGGCGACAAATTAGTCAGGAAGTTGCAGAAGAGAGTGGAAAAACGCTTATGGCCACTGTGAGGAAAAAGCTGTCAGTTGTCTGTAAACAAGGTGTGAAGTAAGCTATGTGTAATGGTTTTATTTAGGTAATACAACAGTTGTCATTTATACAAAATATTAATTACTAGTAATAATTTTAATAAAGTTTAATATCAAATTTCCTCCAGTGTAATTATTTCCCAGCAATACTCTATTATGCAAAAAAGTTGTAGACAATTGTATTGTCGACAAAAATGCTTTATACAAACTTTTTGTTGGATCTACGGTTACAGAGATAATTTCAAAACAACACTTCATCCCTTCTTTTTTCAATGTCTTTCCCTCACAACTTTTTCATTTTTTATAGTAAGCGAAAAAGTTTGAAATAAAAGTTGTAGACAATCGTATTGTTGACAAAAATGCTTTATAGAAATTTTTTGTCGGACGTATGGCTACAGAGATAATTCCAAAGCAACACTTCGTCTCTTCTTTTCAAAATGGCGGAAAAAGCTCATATGAATTTGAGGTCGAAAACTTCAAGTTAAGCTTTTCTAGACCTCCCCTTCATGATGGAAATAAAAAATTCCATGTACTTCCATTTTCCAAGTTAAGTCCTTTTTTCGTACAGTTTGACTGGACTATTTTAAAGAGAAGCCACTTTAGTAAATTTAAAAACAAAAACGAATCTAGATACTTTTACTGTTAGAATATTCTTATTTTTGATGTTTTAACTGAAATAGCAAATTATGCATTTAATGTCCATCAATTAATCAGAGCTAAATGTAAAATTGTAGTGTATTAAGTCACTCATTCAATCTTATTAAGTTTTATTCAATATTAATTTCCTTACATAAATATAAAACTGATTTTCTTATATAATTATAGAACTAAACAATAACAAACATTAAAATGCAATGATTAAAATTAGAAAATGTTAATTTTCTTTATTTATATAACTACCAATTACTATTATACATGTATTTTACAGATAGATGTTGCCTTTATTAAGGTAGAAAGTCACCCAAACCTTACAACTCAAGAATTACATAATTTAAATATGATTTGGTAAATTCAATGTTGCTCTTTCGATTGATACCCAAAAAACGGCATTTCACCATGTATGTACCGAGAAAACGATTAACAAAGTTGTAGTCAAATACATTGATGTATATGGCTTTACACAGCATGACGAAGAACAACTTGAAATTTTTATATTTAAACAACTCACCATGTATATGAAAAACTATGTAACAATAGTTTAAAAATTGTATTTTATATTGACGTTGAAAAAACTGCAGTTTACCTCTTAGTTATTGAGATATTTCGATTATAAACTTGTATTCAAACTGTAACCGGAAACTGATGACTGAAGTACCTGCACATGCAAAACCCTATTATATGATCTGGCAACGTTGCTTCGCGCGGAAATTCAAATTTGATATGTTAGATGAATTGTATGTTGGTATTTTTTATATTAATTGAAAATAACATAATGATATACGTAAATAAATTAAATAGATGAAATCAAATATAATAAATAAAACTGAATGAAATAAAATGAAAATTGTATTAACATTGATTTTTCTCATTACTTGTACGTGATCCCAGACGTGGTTCGGCGATGTGGTCGCGGACTACTGAGTGCGTGCTCTATATTAAAGAGACACTTTGAGTGGACAAATCCGTCTAATTTTTGATTAATAAATGATTGATTTTGATTGTAAATATGAAGTTCATTAGTAACCGTTTATATGTGTATAAAAAGGATCGAAGTTCTGTACTACAATATTGAAAAGCAGTGATATAAATAGTATTAAGAATCTTCTACCTGCTGCAAGTTTTAATTCAAAACATGACGTTTTGTAGAATCATCATTGGGGGAGTATGTTTCTGATGTGTGAACGTATTTGATAACTTGGCAAGAAGACAGCGAATCGACCAAATTGAAGCTATACTACACACATTTTCTTTTATGATATCATCAAAAAATAATTTTTGGTCACAATCATATTCATAACACCGCATATATCTATTTAACGTGCGGCAGTCAATAATTTTTACCAAACTCTAACCTCACTTTGGTTTTACGTCAAATACTGATCGTACGTTGCGTTGCCAAATCTTACGCATCAATGTATACTACGTTAGTAAAGCGAACAACGATGTTATCATTATTAATTTATTTTCTGATATAAAATGACAATTTTAGTGTGCTAAAAACAACAAATAAATATTTTTTAATTTTCCATAATATTCATATGTGAATTAAAATTTGTTGAGTTTATTCATATACAGCAGCTAGCTTGACTTTAGATTTGGGTGACTTTCTACCTTAAGAATAACTTATTCTAATATAATTATTCTAATATATACAATAATTGTACACTAATTCAATTTCTTATTTTATAGTAATTTGGTGAATGTCAAATATTCTCTAATTCTCCTTTACAATGTGCACAACAAGTTGCATGAATAGATGGATGTTGAAGAAACATTTGTCCACCACTTAATGACATTGCTGCACCTACTAGTGCATTGCATATAATATCGGGCTTGTTTATCAAACTTACAGGATTCATTAAAACCTAAAAGCATTTTATTAAAGCTTATCTGTTAAAATATATAAACATATAGTGGATTATAAGGTCTCGAAATCATAGATACCCATGGAACATGGAATATGTGTAACACTTTCTTAATTATTTTCACAAAACTAACAGTGTTCAAGTATTTTGACTCTGTAGTAACTTTAAGCGTTATTTGCATGTATGCTCAATAAATATTTGTAACGGGTGATATTTTAGTGTGTGTTACAGTGGCAGTCAATCCAAGATGCTTTAGATAATATCGGTTATCAATTATTATAAGTAATAAGTATTCAGTTGTATAATATGTACTAATAATTATTACTATTTAAAATAACATGCAAGCACAAAAATCACATATGACGAATGACTTGTGTACAAACATTACAGTACTAGGTGTGCTGCATGAATCACAACTACTTTTTACAGTTTATAGTAAATATTTCATGTCAATACCCTGAAGATTGTTGCCAGAACAATGTAGTTATACATCAATTTCATAGACCCCGGTATTATGGTAGCGGACTTGTATTATCTCAGCATTTATTTACTGACTCACTGACTGGGTACATAATAAAAAGATGTAATTTTATATTGATTCTCTAAATAATCTGTACTCACAAAAGCATAAAATTGTAGGGTGGCAAATTTAAAAAAAATACAAGAGAAAGAAAAAATAGTGAGGAAATCCCTAGATGGGTGGGACTAGTGTCATTCGACGCCTTAATGAAAGAAGAGTCGATCGGTACTGCTTTTATTGTCTGCAGATGTACAGGTAAAAAATTACCCTTACTCCAACTTTCAATGTTAAGCCTATTAAAAAAAACCTTTTTCACTAAATTTGCATTTTTCCTGTTTTTGTCCTAACCTAACATAACCAAACATCACAGAAACAACTTATTCGTCAAAAAAGTTTTAATGAAATTGATTTATTGGCAACAAAATGGATTTGCAATACTTAATAGCATAAACAAAATATCAGTGATGGCTCGGGAGGGCTGTACCAAATGATACTACGAAGAAAAATCATTATTTTCTGTAAAATGAATATTTTGCTTTATTTTATATTTTAAATAATAAGAAAGATTAAATATTAAATTACAATTAAATTAAACAAGTAATAATTAAATTACAATCATTAAAATGTAATGTAAAAATTTAGTGTTTATACCCGATAACCATTTAGCAAAATTTGCATTTAAGAGTTACTGGGGTCGGCCAACCGATGTAGTACAGATAGTTGCTTTGAAACTCATGAGATAATCCACCACCTATGATCTGTGTTCTAGACTTCATTACAGCGCAGAACTTCGTGTATCTGTTAGCGTAACTTGTTTCATACCAAGTACGGCCAAGAACTGCCTGGCAGCACTTATAGCAGTTGAAATGCACGCATAAAAGGGGTCGAACTTCTTTGTATTTGTTGATATTATTTTATATATTTTCATGGCTTTTAGATTTTGTAATCGCAATTAAAAGTAATGTAGTATACTCTTGCTTAAACTGCCTGCATAAGAAGTCAAGTATTCCAGTTTAAAAATAAGAAAATTCTTGTAATTCTTTAAAATCACACCATGCCACAATATATTGCTAATGTAATTATAAGGATGAATCTGTTAATTCAGATGTTACATGTTAAAGCATAAATAAATTATACATTATGCATTTTGTGGTAACCAAATATCAAATACAAAAATGTCTAGAGAATTAAAAATTGTGATTTACCGGGATTCATATTCATAATAACCAAACTCGGCCAAAGATAGGAAAGAGCAAGCAAGCCATATAATCGACTAAAATAAATAATTTTTACCGTTTTTTGTTGTTCATATGTACTTTTTAAGTTTTAGGAATTGATATAACAATGTTAAAGCATTATTCATTAAGTTCAATTAATAGTTTATGGCGTTATGTTTCATATTAGTTAGGGGAAGTTTATCTATTTTTTTCATTACAACTGCAGCTTATTAGAAAAAGTAAGAGGATTTACGTTATTTCAGCAAAGGTATTCTATAATTATATACCTATATTGCTATTTCTAATGTAATTCTAAAGATGAATCTGTAAGTTCAGATGTTACATGTTTAGAGCATAAATACATTATGTGATTTGCGCTTACGTAATCTTGAATTATCGAATAGGTACAAAAATGTTTAATTAAAAGTAAATACCTGCCTAACTAAAACATTGTTTATACTATTTTACTTCCAATAATATATAAATTTATACAAGGACAGTATGGATGTTTTTATATATTAAAAAAGTGGTTGAATATTTATTTATTTTTGGATTTACCGAGCTCGGCCAGCCGACCTGGCAGATAGTAGCAAATATTGCACCACATATAGTGCATTATTGCGCTAACATAAGGATGTAGGTAGTAAGCCTAGTATAAAATTTGTTTAGTTCGTTTAATATCTTTGCAGTAGAAGTGTCGGGGGTGGTGCGCGTAAAACATTTTTATCGCGATGGAGACCATAAGTACAAACGGCGATTTAACTGATTATTTATTGTAAAATAAATTTAGCAGATTGTCTTATGATGATAAAGTCTTTATCAAACAATTGCCTATTCCGCAACCATTAATGGCTAACCTAGTGCAAGAAAAAGCCGGTCATAATCGCGCTTTTTCTAGAACATGGTAAGATAAATACGTCTGGTTAACTGGCAGTGAGATTCGTAATAAGCTATTTTGCTGGTTTTGTATACTTTTTTCAAAAAATAAAGTTCCTTTTAATTCAACAGGTTATGACAATTTAATAAAAATCATCGCGCTTTAGCTAAACATGAGATTTCAAAAGAACACTCATTCAGCATTAAGATTTAAACTGTTCAATAAACAGAATATATTGTAAATGTGTTAGACACTGCTCATCAAGAATTTATAAATAAATACAATGAAACTGTGCGTGAAAATCGAAAAATGTTGAAGCATTTGATAAATATCGTAATTTTTCTGTCCACACAAGAATTGGCATTTTGGCACGATGACAAAACAATGAATTCACATAATCAAGGCAACTTGAAAGAATTAGCTAAATTTGCTGCGAAGTTGGACCAAAATTTTAATAAATTTATAGACCCCTCTGAATCATCTGTTTTTACAGGGTTATAAAAGACAATTCAAATTGAATTAAGTAATCGAGTCGATAACAAAAATGTTAATACAAAAAGTTCATGACAAAATTAATAGCACTTCTTGTTTTTCCTGGGAAATAGACAAGAGTACGGATATCAGTTGCTTTTCTCAGATGTGTGTTATTTTTCGTTTTGTTTGCGATTGGAATGGTTTCGTGGTTTTTTTAATATTAGTGAAGGTCGAAGTGCAAGTGACATTTTTAATGTACTGATCCAAAATTTCGGTCATTTTAATATTGAAAGGAAATTAGTGGGTCAAACATATGATGGAGCAGTGGTAACGGCTGGCAAACTTAATGGATTACAGAAAAAAGTAAAAGCAATTAATTAACTTAATTAATTAATTTAAATTCAGTCACGAAAGCTAATAGCAGACTATATCCTCAAGAGAGGACATGAAAAGTCAATCAAAGAAGAAGAACTAGAGCTATTCTTTGGCCGATCCACATTCTTAAGGCACGAGCAGTCACTGCAAAATACATTAGTACATATATAATTATATATGAAATTGAAATACATACATATTTCGAAAATGGACGTTATATCTTCACATTAACGTTCTTCAAATTAACTTAGCAAGAACAATTAGTGCTAAAAGAGCAAGGTTGTCCTAAACGTGAATTAAACATTGAAAGTGCCAGTAAAAAGTATTTGGCAAGGGCCGTCACTGGTATGTTAGTTTAGTGATTAGATAAAATTCATTTAGTTTATACCAGGTAAGGTTAGCATTTAGTTAAGTGATGTTTATAATTATACCATGTGAAATAACATAAGCTTTCCTATTAATAGTCAACGGTGATTTCAAGATTTTATAATCACACTCATACTATGGTAACTTACTTGAAGCGCATTATCTTCAGTAGGTGTAGTTTTAGGTAGATTTAACAATTCATCATTTCCAAGACTTTTGCATTGATTGCTGCAGTCTTTAACTAAATAATGAGCAAGATCTTCACTTATTACAGAATTTCTTGCAGACAATTCTAAAATATTAGTTGATTTTAAAGGACCAACTAGATTGTCCAAATGATTCAAATGTTTTGATATATGTGTTAAACAGAGATGAGTTTTTAATAAATGTTTGCGAACTTTTTTCCTTTCTTCCATTATATTTCTAATATTTTCTTGAAGTTCATTTACTCGATTTGTAAGAGCTGATTTCCATCTAGCTAATTCTTCAACCATTAAACTAAAGACATAAAAGTATGAGAGATTAATATGTTTCTACAGTTGTTAGATCAAATATACCTTGAAGCTAGAAATTTACTTCTCCACACTTCACATTGGCCTGATAGCCACTCAGTTTGTTCTTGATGGCTTGTTAAATGATTTGCTGAATTCAATAAAGCTCTTGCTAACTGAAGTTTATCCTCTGTTAGATGTTGTACTCTACTTTCAAGATCTTCACCTACAGCTGCCACTAACAAGGTTTTAAGTTCACTGTTTACCTTAATAATTCAAAATCATTATTATTTTATTAAATTACACTATGGATGAAGTAATGAGGATTGCAATAATTGATATTTTGAACATTTAATACATTTAGTTTACTTTATTAGGACAAAATAGCTATAGACAATTATGTAAAATGCAAGCATTGAATAGGTAAAGCCAGTAAATAGGTAAGTGCACTGCCAAAAACTGTGTTTACAGGTTCAGCTTTTAGAGGTTTCGACAAAACTTCTCCATAAATCAAGGTGCTTTTTTGTCAATTTCTCATACTTCTATGTATGTATCATATATACCAGCGTTTTCCAACCGCCGGTCCGCGGACCGGTGCCGGTCCATCAGAAATCTTTGCCGGTCCGCAGAGAAATAACAGTATCTTCAAAATCCTACTGAAAGAATTTTCTTAATTCCTGTTATCCTGGAGCTAACGTAGGGTCAAATAGTTTATCGGAGTTAACCAATATAGTAAAACTGATTTTTATACGGAGCCGGCGCTATATACATTATACATACATACTACGTAACATGTGGTGGGGTAATATCCAGTAATAGGTAATAAGGAGAATCTCCCATTTTAGAATTTTTAAACGGGTTTGGCGCATATGGGTTTAGGCATACCAAAACCGAAAGAATTTCTGTCTACCGTCCCCGATTAACGCGAACGATCAAAATCCGGTTACGCGGTTTCAAAGGGCCGCAAAACTTGCTTCGATCCGGACCGTTTTTTGTGTGTCGATGTGTTGGGTAGTTTCCGTCTCAGATTTGAAGTCTCCGGTAAACCGTTTTGGGGGAAGCAGGAAAAAACTGCCCCCGCCTTACGGTAAGTCGGAGCGAAAATCTGACAACAGAATCTTTGCCAGCGCAGTACCCCGATTGTTTCTACCGGAAACGTCTTTTTTGCCAACACTCTTCCGGGGCCGGAGGGTTAAGGGTGAGGTGGGGTTTTTGGCAGCGATCGAACATGTTAGCGGCATTCGATGTCACGCGGCCTGCTTTGACCAGTGCATCTATTGCTTTTTCCGTATTTCCGCTCTAGGAAGCTCCGCCCGTTTTCGAGAGCCGGTATCTCGGAAACTATAGGAGCCAAAGCGACGGGCAATCTCAAAATGTTTCCCCTTCAAATGTCGTGCAAAACCATAAGAAAAAAGTTACAACCGAAAAACTTGAAATTTTTTATTTGTTTTTCGCTCGAGAATCATGCTAAAGTATTATCGCCGCCACCAGCCTAATCGGGTTCCTAAGTGGAAACCACTTCTGGAGGTCTTATATGATTGCCTCCTGGGTCGTTTAAGCTCATTCCCGTTTTTGACCGCCGCTCCCGAAACCGACTCGCCAGCGTTTTCGTTTATATCTCCGCTCCCTGTCAGATACCTCGTTCTGGTTTTGAACAATGGACCGTCGTATGTGTCTAGAACCCGATTATGGACTTTGGCGCCGCACCCCGTCCTGCGATTCGGGTCGGTTCCCGTTTTGGTCTTTCAAGGTTTGGTATGCGGGAAGCGGATGAGGTACAAAAACCGACTTTTGTTATTATAAAAAATGGATATTTATTTATTTTAGATTGCTTTTGTACAGTGTAAAAATAAATTTATTATTACAAGATTTATTTTGCGAAATGGTTTCTTTAATTTTTTACCTTACCGGTCCGCAAGCAAATGCTACGTCGCTTGGCAGTCCGCAAACGAAAAAAGTTGGGAACCGCTGATCTATACCACATACCAGCGGCAGCTCGCACATGATGCAGATGACTTGCTGCTTCACCAACATTTTCTTGTAAAATCTCCATTTTTACTAATTACTACGTTTTTATAATATTAGAATCCATATTTTATTAATTTTATGATAAAATGAATAAAATATGAATTCTAATATTCTAAAACGGTAGTAAACAAGAAACCTGCACGAATGAGACAAGCCGCCACTGCCACATAATCCCAACAAAGAAATTACAGTGGACACTGGTGTCCACCCTGGCCTTGCATAACTCTCAATGTCATCTGTAGCTCTGTAAGTAGTAAAATGAGAAGACACAGTATTTCACATTGTGATCTAATTTGCAACGTTTGATCATGTCATTAGTAATTGTTGCATGATCTTTATTCGGGGGATCTAGATAAAGTTCCGCTGTTTATGTTATGGGCAATGTGATTAATGACCGCTCAGTTTGACAACATAAAACTTCAAACTAACAGTAACCTAACCTCTTGGGTGGGCGGAGCAGACCACACGGCGCCTACCCATAAAACTGGTCCGACCTCTCCTATCCCAGGCTTATCTGGGCAACGGTTATTTAGTAAAAAAGGCTTCTAGGTTCCCCGCCTAGGCCTCCCAGGATCAAAATGTGTGGTAGAGAAACACCTAAGTGTTCTCGACGAATACTCATAAACGTTGCGGAGGAAACTCTGCTAACATGAGGACCGGTGTGGGTGGATTTGATTCTTACCTAGAACTAGGTCAATTATGGTCACCGCTAGGAACCCGCTGATTGGCCAAGCCTATTATGGTTGCCATGGGTAACCCGCTGATTTGCTGGTCAATTATGGTCACCGCAGGAACCCGCTGATTGGCTAAACTCTAAGGCGGAGAATTGAAGTGAGGTTTATCCCGGCCCTGGGGGGTACACTAGGGCCCGATGGGAAACTGCATGCCACCAGGTAGATCCTACCTTAAAGGGAGCTGATGCGAAAAGGGGTATCATAGCCTCTCGCTCTCAAGACAACTTCACCTGTAACAGGGTACACACCGGGGGTCTATATCGTGTAGACTTGTAAACGAAGCGCTGTCAAGGGCACACCAAGCCTACAACTGGTAGACCAAAGTGGTAAAACACAATGGTCGATCAATGTTCCCCATTTAAAGTGGGGAACAAGTACCCTGGGTAGGTGGAGACCACAAAACACCTGCCCTAAAAACTGGTCCGACCTCTCCTATCCCAGGCTTGTCTGGGTAACGGTTATTTAGTAAAGAAAAGCTTCTAGGATCCCCGCCTAGGCTTTCCAGTATAAAATATGTGGTAGAGAAACACCTAAGTGTTCTCGACGGTTACTCATAAACGTTGCAGAGGCAGCTTTGCTAACATGAGGACCGGTATGGGTGGATTTGATTCTTGCCAGGACAAGGTCTCTCAAGGAGCAATGAGTATCCCGCTGTCAGACGGAATCCAAGGAGGAGAATTGAAGTGAGGTTTATCCCGGTGAGGAGGGATAAATCCGAACCAATGGGAAACTGCATGCCACCAGGTAAAGTGTTCTAGGATATTCGGTCCACCCTATGACCTGACACTAGTGTCGGGTACTGTGGACCGAAGAATCCTAAGAGCCCTTACACTTAAAGAGAATGATGCGTAATGGGGTAATATAGCCTCTCACTCTCAAGACAACTTCACCTGAAAAGGGTACATACCGGGGGTCTACAACGAATAGACCTGTAAACGAAGCTCTGTCAAGGGCCCACCAAGCCTATAATTTGGTAGATCGGGGTAGCAAAACCATTCCAAGTCCAGCCACAACTGAGGTTGGATTCGATCGGGTAGTGGTCCCCAACTTATTAAGTTGGGGGAAAGTCCGAAGCTGGACAAGGTATTATCTTCTCGGAGAAGTGCCGACGGGTGAGCACGTTTATCGCTCCGGTACTAGCCTGGATAGCTAGTAGAGTATGGATAGTATCTCGCTCCCACCAGTGAGTAACTGGTAGCACTATCTCTGATAGTCGCGCGCTAATTGAGCGTAACTCAATTCATAATGGGAAGGACCACCAGAACGTTCAGGAATATACAAATCATATTAATGCCAACAATCAACTACGGCCTATTTTAAATTATCAGACAATAGGCTATAAGAAATGCCAGCGAGTGAACTCACACGTCTGTCCTTTTGGAAGGCGGTGAAACTCACTCGATAGACTGGACTGGAATGAATGAGTAACCTAACCTCATCCGTGTCTTGAGCGTTAATAATTAAGGTCGCTCAATTAATAATTAATTAATAAGCCACAGATGATGTTAGGTTACTGTTGTTTAAAGTTTTATGATATGAGACTTGGCGATCATTAATTATATTGTCCATAATATTTACACCATTAGGAGGTAATGATAATGACAGTAATTATAGTGACTGTGAAATACCTCATAAACAGATGCAAGTCTTCAAAAAATGAAAATGTACCAGAGCCTCTTACTCCTTACAAACTAACCAACATAATAAGTAATTCAATGAAGAAGTTAAATTAGAAAATTTTGAATATTAAATCCAAGGTGATACTGATAAAGATATTGAATTGGACCATAAGAGAGAAATAGTGGAAGAAGAGAATTCAGGAATTAAATCAAAGGTACTGATCAGCTGTTAGAAAAAGAGCTGTGTAGGAGATAAGAATGGCCATCAACAGTGGCATAACTACCGCCTGGATAATGCCCCGTGTCCTCTAGAGAACCAACCAGTTTTTTTTTAAATTGTTTGTCCTTGAAGCTATTTTCTGAGTTAATATTTTGTCTACAGGAAAATTTAAGAAACGAAAGAATCTTAGTTACTATAGTTTTTGTTGTCGGAGCCATTATGTAGATCACACTACCAATTTTTTGAATCAAGTACTTCAGTACGTTTTTCAGAAATTCTAACATTTTCGTTTTCACTTAGCATATTTTATTTTTACAAAACAGATTTAGTAAATGATTGTAAATAAATTAATATTTATTTTTGTTTATTTTTTCTAGCCTTATATGATGAAACACCATAATCATGAAATAAGAAAAAGATTAGTAAAAGTTTCACAAGTTTATTGTAATCTACCTGACAATTGTTTCGACAGCTAAGCTGTCATTATCAAAGGTAATCTAAATATAAACAAACACGTCACTGAGGTAAATACAAAAAAAAGATAAGTAGATAAAAATATAAAAATAATAAGAGTTAAATATCTAATCAATAATCTAAATTATTGAGCTTAATCTGTTCATTCATTAAAGGTACCCTGAGCTTGTGTTTGTATATCTCAAAATGTCTCGTTTGTTATTACAAAAATGTAGGAATTTAATATTATTTTGAGGAGTCATTGTGTGATTTTGTTCTAAAAGGTGTTTGGCATAATTAGATTTTTTAGGATATTTATTTCTGTAACAATGCACATTTATTTACTTATTTTGTTCAATTGTCTATATAAAATACTAGTTTGAATTTTATAAAAACGCCATTAGTGGTAGAATTTTAAGGCTAAATCACTACACAACTTTCAATGTTTATGTACGTGCTCGAAGCACTGTTGTACTCAGTGCTAACAAGCACTCTTTAAAATCGATTTCTACAGATTAGTGCTTTAAGCAAAAGGCTTAGTAATCCCAAAAAGTGCTAGTGAGCTCTGAAAATGTTCACGAGCACTTGAAAGGCTCTCGAGCATTCAAAATCTTCACATTAGGTGAGTATTTAAAAAACTGACAACACAAATTTTTAACTATAAAGACATGCAAAAAAGTTTGTTTTTCATGTAAATGTTTTTAAGGGAAACTTCTGTATTTTTATTATATTTTGAATTCGCATCAAAGAGTTGATTCCAACGACTTATAATACTGAGGGACTAACGGGAATAGTCTGAATAAAGCAAATATTAAAAAACTGTTTTTTAAATTTTGACTAACTCTTAGATCAAAATGGTTGGAGATGGTTTACGTGTCCCTATCCCCATGCAATAATCAAAAATGGTTTACAGGGTGATCAATATTTCAGTCATCTCGGAGTTGACTTGAAAATATCACCACCCCTCCTATTCCAGATTCCTGTTTTCAGGGATGGATTTACCATTCCTGAGGCCCCAAGCTAAAATTTCTTTGAGGCCCCCCCGCCATATTGTCAATAATAACATTTTAATTATGAGAAACAGTTTCAGGGAATAAATACATTTTTGATGTTAAAAATTGGAATAATACATTTTGCTCATTACATAAACATGTAACAATTTTTTGACTAACGGTGGTATACTTAGAGATGTGATTAATGGAGGGTTAAATAAGACAGATTCGATTGGATATTAATTTTGATGTTAAGGAGGATACAGCGAAATGTAAAAATGTAGAGAATAACGTGAAATTTAAACCTCGAGTTCTTTGACACTTATTCTATTTGGTAACTTTTTTTTATAATCTTCTTGTGCACCATTACCGAGAAAAATGGAAAATAAAATGCAGAATTTAACATGGGCTCTTATGGAGACCATCTAACCATTAGCAGTTTTAACGAAAAATTATGATGAAGAAATGTAGGGAATCTGATAAAAAACTAAAATGACATACTCTCATATTCGAAGAACAATGCTGCCCAATATTTTTGAAATCTTGTGTCTAGTTAATGCACAATAATAATTTAAAGTAAACAAAACAAGAATTTTTCACGACATATGTGGAAAGACAGCAGAGATGTGACAACACCTCATAGCGCGCGAATTCAAATAACAGAACAGAAAGATGACATATAATGACTGTTATAATAATCTATATTTTATTGTATTAACTAATAATCATATATTTTATTAATCAAATTATGTTGAACAATTCAGTCTTCTGCGTTAATAATATCAGAATACAAATGTTAATTCGACGGAAATATTGCAAAATGTAAAATTACCTTTTGCAATGTGATGAATAAAATTTATCATCACAATCAGAATATCCACGAAATCAGTAATACAAACACACTAATTTTAAAAATATATGTATTAAACCTCAACCACTTTTTATATATTTCTTGTATCTGCTTAGCAGATTGTAATCTTTAGACTATACAAAAGTTAAAAAATAGAATATTCCCATCTGTAATTGCATACAAAATTACAAAACATTCAACATGTTTCCACTTATATTTTGGGATTGACATTTGGAGGTTTGGATGTCAACTCAATCGAAAGCTGAAACCTAACACTGCTACCAACAAAATCGATTGATTTCTTTGAGGTGTTGCCACGATTCTTAACCTATTTACATTTATATTTACACTTTCAACAATTAAACAAATGCACTCCAATCGACTTAAATTATTTTAATATATACAAATAATTAATAAATGCATTATAGGCATTCATAATAAAATGATTTTGTTCAGTTTTAAGAATGTTAATTTATTTTTTTATCGATTGGTATTTCTTGTTAGAGCCTATGTAAAAGCATAGGAAATATCCCCTTGCCTTTCACCCCGCAAAGATCCGCTGTAACCTCCTTAATTGAAACAATCACATGTATAACAGGTTATACTTGAAGTTAAGTAGAATTTAACTGATAGGTACAAACAAGCATTAAATTTTTATTGCTAATTGCCAATAATTGTAAATATTTACAATAGCAACTACAAAAAGAAAGCTTTTGAGTGACAAAACTGGCTTTAGTGTGACCTACATATTCTTATCAAAATCATTACCTGAACTTGAAATTTAATTTGATTTTCTAAATGAGCATTCGATTCTCGTAAGTTTTTAATATCAGTTTCATATGCTTTCTTTTCGTTTTCCCATTGTTTTCTCGATATAACTGGTTCGTCACATTTTATTGCTGCCAACTTTACTTTACTCAGTTCTGCTATACGAACTTCAGAAATCTGATTTACAAGATCATGAATGTCCACATTATTTTTTGAACCCTTCTGAACATGTTCTCGTTTAACAACTTTTTTGCGAGGTATTATAGGTTCTACTGCACCTTTATACGGTTCATATGGTACAAACTTGGGTTCTTTCGGTTTTCCTATTAAAAACTTTGGATTCTTTTTTTCCTTTGGTATATACTTTGGAACAGATGAAGTAATTGGATATTTTGGTTCAACAGGTTGTAATGACTTCAAAATTTCTTCTGATGGTCTGTAATTGAGCTTAAATTCTAATTTTGAAAGAGAGTTATCAAGTGAAGTCATTAGAGAATTATCCATACCATCACCACTAGAACGAAGTTTATCTTTCGATTTAAGAGAATCTAATAAATAATATAGGTTAGTGTAACATATTGCATATAATAGTCAATATTTAACTTACCCATACTATTAGATTTATTTTGAAAATAAAAGCAACATAAAATATGTAAAATTTATTGTAAGTTAAGAAAAATCATAGGAAATATGTATTATTATTATTAATATTCACTACACTGTTTATATTTTTAATTATTACTATTCATAACAATAATGATGTGTCAACTGTCAACATCTGGATCACGTTGATTCTTTTACAACATTGCCAGATTCTGGAACTTTCTTTAAAGTTAAAGAAGTTATGCATTTCCGAAAATAATTTACAAAATCAAAATTATGCACAGCATTTTTATAGTAATTTATTTATCATTATGAATTATATACGCTACATCAATATACTAATAATTTTTAAATTGTGATTAAATGTCCTTAAGTAAATTTGCTAAAATAGAGAATATTATTTTAAACATATATCTGTTATTAAATATTAAATTTCAATTCGCTTTCAGTATTTATTAGATAATAACCACAATTTAATTTTCGTTACAACACAATAATATAATGGTCATCAGAGACATAAAACAGCGGCAATGCAGCAGCTGAGTTTATTAATTTAAATCTGATTTAAATATTCTTGTTTATTGTTTCCAGCCTTATTTTGTGGAACTCCATAATCATGAAATAAATAAAGATTAATAATTAAACCAATGAATTGGACAAATTAAAAATTGTGTTGTATTATACGTTGTAAGAAACGACAACAATGTTGCCAGACGTGGTGATTTCTCTTTAGACAGGGCCGTTTCTAGGTAAATTAACAGACATTTAAAAACTACCAGAGTAGGTATTGCGCTACTTGAGCCAGACAGAAATTGACATTCCATGTGGCATGCCAATGGCATGGCTCCTCCCCCTGCTTCTGATTGGCTAACCCCACTCCTGAAGCTCCTCCCCTTGCTTCTGATTTTTCGCCGCCATCTTGGATTTCCCCGCCTACTGCTCTCTGATTGGTTAACCCCCACTCCTGTAGCTCCTCCCCTAGCTTCTGATTGGATGAAGGCAGCCATTTTGGAACGTCTGGCTCCATTCTACCACGCCCTGGCGCCAGGCTACCACGCCCGCCGCCGCCATTACGGGAATCTGTATTACCGGCAATCTGAGTGCTACCAATAGAGGGCGTAATGCTACAATTAGTGTGTATTGCTAAGAGAGGGCGTCATGAAGAAATCTGTATTATCGATGCGTTGTGTACTACTACTAGGTGGCGTGTAATGAAGAAGAAGAAAAAATCTGTATTACTACAGAGAGGCAACCATTTTATATCACAGCATCTTGCGTGCGCGCGCTAAATTTGAATCTGTCAATTTTAAATATTTGTCGTTTTTGCATATGTCATTTTAAATCTGTCAATTTTACTGCTGTCATTTTTACATCTGTCATTTTAAATCTGTCAATTTTGCTTCTGTCATTTTAAATTTGTCATTTTTTGCATCTGTCATTTAAATCTGTCGTTTTGAATTTGTCATTTTGCATATGTCATTTAAATCTGTCATTTTAAATCTGTCATTCTTAAAGCAACCATCTTACCAGATTTGAATTTTAGCGCTAACTCTGGGGATTGGATCCTTTCACTAAGCTGAAACTCTTTCTCTCTCTCTCTCTTTCTCTCATAGTATGACTACTTACCGGCTTTGTAGCTTAGGATGTTCGCCGTCGGAAATCTTCGGCTTTATTCGTGTACTCTCTCGCTGATAACGATCTACCTTTTTATACAGGGTTGCGATTATGTATGGAACCGGGTTCGTTCTGCTAAAACGGTTTGAGCTAGAATCCTGAAACTTTAAAGAGACTTAGGACTCAATAAAAACTACTTATTAAAATTTTAAAAAAAATTTTTGATCCATAAGTTTTCAAAATGCAAAGCCAACTTGATTTTTTTTAAATGGGAACATGGGTTAAATGGGACATCGTTTTTTTTCATTTTTCATTTTTATTTTTTTTCTGAAATTCTGTCAAACAAATCATCAAACCTATTATACCATTCAATTCGGAAAAAAATAACCTTTTAAACGATGTCCCATTTAACCCATGTTCCCATTTAAAAAAAATCAAGTTGGCTTTGCATTTTGAAAACTTATGGATCAAAAATTTTTTTTTAAATTTTAATAAGTAGTTTTTATTGAGTCCTAAGTCTCTTTAAAGTTTCAGGATTCTAGCTCAAACCGTTTTAGCAGAACGAACCCGGTTCCATACATAATCGCAACCCTGTATAGTCAGCCCCTTCACCCTGTGCTAGTAAATGAAACAACAACAATGTTTATACATATTATTTATTTTGATATTTAATGGACAATAATTGTAACATATGATTTGACAAATTATTCATTACACAGTATGAGTTGAGATCATCGCGTAACACTTGCAAATTGTTCAAATATTTTTGTAGCCTATTTCTAAGATAGTTTATTTCCGCCATGGTGTTCTTAATACGACGGTGCAAACGACGGTTGTTGTCGTTGACGTCTCCGGATGCTGCTGCTACTGCTGATATGATTGCAGTCATGTACGTACGGCATCGATAAACTTTTGCGGATAATGTTTTATTATTTCTAATAAAATGAACGAGTTCAATCCACCACCACCAGTTGCTGCTGCTGCTGTGTTGTCTATTAAACTGGTAGCTGAGTAGTAACCGCATAACAGTTCGGACGTGAATAAAATTAAATCGGATGTCGGGAGCGATTTATAGGCATCTTCATGGCGTCTCAGTTGACCTTCTGCTACGTTCTCTATGTTTGCGTGGTAGAAACGCGAAAAGTCCAGGTGACGTAACGTTCGAGCATGATGATTGATCAACGGTGCTAAATGCAGTATAGACTGAAACTCGTAATCTTTTAAGGTTATAGTCCGCTGTTTATCATGTATGGCCACCCTGTTGCCGAGAAACTCGTTGTGAATAATCTCGATGTATAAATTGTCACATAGATGGAATTTCAAATGTTTATCGCAATGTAGTACACTGTTGTCCTTGTTGCAACAGCAGCAACCATGAAAGACATTTTTAAACATTGCCTCGACTCGTATATCATACAGCTCGAACCAGTCCCGTTCCGACAACACCAATTCACCATACTCACATATGCTATTCACGCACTCGAGCTTTACTACCACGGTAAATTCTCCCTGGTCGTCGTCGTTGTCGGGGGGAATAAGTCCTACTTGGATGTTGTGTATATGGTCGTAGTTTTCTTTTTCCCCGGGAGGTCTCGTAACATACAGCGGATACTGGACAGCCCCGAGCAGTTGAACACGTACTTCACGTTTAGCTGCTGCTACTGCTGCTACTGGTGTATCTATGATGGTAAAGTTTGCTGATGCTACTACAACGTCATCAGCGTAGTATAAAGGCTGCTGCTGCTGCTGGGACAGGAACGCTAAAACAATAATAATACAATAATCGATTAATATAAGCATAAACACACACAAAAGTCTTAAACAACTTACCTGTTTCTTCGACTTCGTTGTTCCACGCTTGACCGTCGTTGTCGGTACTTGTTGTTGATGATGATGCATGATCTGCAACATCCGAACCTTCTTCATCTAAAGAAGCAACAAAATAGACACAAATTAGCATATAAACTTGAAGTTTTATAAACAACAACAACAACTTACCTATTTCCAGGGGTTCGCTCACACAGTTATCATAACAATAATTAGGACTGCTTGACATCATCGTAATTGCTGCTGTTGCTGCTGCTGCTGCTGCTACTGCTGCACACGTACTGTCTACTGCTACACGCTAACAACGGTCGGCTTTATATAGTCACCTATACTTACCTAGATCCAGCGCATGCTCAGTAACACGCATACGGTAAACAAGCGGTCATCGCTGGCAGACAAGTTTCATCCTGTCGCTGACACGTCATCATCATCACAGGCAGGTGTGTGTGTAGGTAATTACCTCATTCTCTCTCTCTCAGTTATTGCTATCACTTTTCATGCCATGGTACAGCTGGGTGAGAATAGTAATAATACACATATATAAAACATTAATCTTTTTATTCTATGACAATCTTTCTCAAAACATTATTAAACAACAAAACAATAATACTTAAATAACTAAACAACTATCTGTTCTCGGATAACCTTGATAGAACATCTTTTATTCTACGATAATGTTTCTTAAAATTATTAAACAACTAGACAATAATCAAAATAACTAAACAATTATTATTAGGTTGAAATCTGCTCGGATAACCATGAAGACATACTCATTTTTCATGAAACATCCTATTGAATGCTTTGTACGCTTTGTTATGCCAAATATTCTTAATTACTGTACATAAAGTATAACTCTTGTCAGCTTCACTTATTATTATTATAACTACACTATACTGACAAAAGATGATTGAACAATTTACAACAACTAATTACCTAATTATTACATTCTTAAATAATTTCGAATATAGTATACACAAAGTATAAACCTAGACATCATCATTATCATCACTTATAATAATAATTACATCAAGCCGAAGGTCGATCTCTTCTGATTAACATAACCCTCGACTACTGCTACTATGATTGAACTGTACATGTACTTATTACTATACAAATATTTTGCTACTTAAGAGTTAGATATGATACTACCTATACAAAAATTTACAAAACTTAAAAATACAACTATACTACTATACACATATCTATTACTACAACGATTGAACTGTACAATAATTATATACGTTATGATAATATTTTACTACTTAAGATCTAAATATAATACTACCTATACAAATTTTACAAAACTTAAAAATACAACTATACTACTATACACTTACATATATACAAGAGGAGCTTTAATGTTTATACACGTGGTCGCTTGTTGTTATAGCCGAACGGAACGGAATCAAAATCTTCTACACGTCGTCTCTTCGCGAACGTTATCTTATAGACTTGTTGGACTCTACAATAATCTTTTCGTCCATACCTTCCAGCAGTCTAAGCATGGACTCAAAGTTTATTTTTTGAGTCGTGGAGTAATTTAGGGTGATGCCCTTGACCTTGACGACCACGTGTATCTGCCCCGTGGTCGGGGAATAAACTTTGTAGGCGTAGTTCTTCGGCCCGCCTGACACAAACTCTATAATATACGATCCGGGACCGTACTCTTCGAGCTCATCGGTGAGGTCACCCAGGAAGCTTCCTGTTGGTAGCTCGAAGTCGCCCGGCTTCGAAACGTATATTACGGAATCTGAAACAACGAAAAAAAAAATTAACTCTAATATAACCGATGTTGATGTTTGATAGTACAATGATTTACCTGTGTCATAGTATAAGACTCTCTCTCCCAGCTGATCCAAATAGGAATACAGCTTAAGACGGGCCTGTGCAGTGACAAATGCCGCGATGACTACATTAACTGACGACAGAGGATCTGCTGCTTCCTCTTTATGCTGCCAGTTAACCGCAATCACCTCGTCATTTATTTCCTGCACATGATTAACTTCTACGCCGGGGCTGGACAACAGATCGAAAAACTCCTTGGACTCGCTGATTATGGCTGTTTTCGCCTGGTTCTCGCGCTGACCAAATTTCCCTAGAATACAAAAACAAATATTAAGTAAAGAAAACTACATAAGGTTATTATAACTTACCCCAGAAGGAATTCAGCATCAGTTTGGCCAACGATCTCAAACCAGGGTTCTTGACGATCTTCAACGAATCCAAGGAGACTCCCTCGTTCTCGAAGTAGTCATCAACGTACTGTTTCCGGGCTCCATCGATACCATCCTCGCTGTTGTTGGCAGTTATTGAAGATGGCCAACCGCTGGCTTCCTGCTTCATCTTCAGAAACTTGTCGATGAAGCCCGAAAACAGTCCCCCGGCCTTGGACGCTTTGTTGTACTGGGTTACATCGTACGACCAGATCTCTTGTATGTCCTGCACGATGTAACCCTTTCGTATGGCCATTACCAGTTCGTCCAAGACCAGGTTCCGTTGATGACTCGGTCCTCGATACCGTGATGACAGTCGGTTTGGCTTAAGTCTTCAGTGCAAGTGCGGCATAACGGGAACAACAGTTTGTTATGCATCTTGACGGGTAAGACAGGATGATATAGATCCTGAGGTGGTAACACGGTGCATTTTACTACACCGTTGATCTGTTCTATACCCCCTTTATCCCGGATAAGCTGTTGGCAAGCTTCATTGCCCACGTAAACTTCTGGATGGCCAACTGGGAATTTGGCGTACTTGCATACCCAAGGATAAAGGGAGCACACGTCGACATACCGGATCTTTTCCCCGTCTTTTGCAACCCTCTTTAATTTTGCTGCCCCTGTACGGCCGCCGTAAAATGCCTCTCTCGGGATGAGTGGTGTTCAGTAGCAAGGGATGTTTCTCTACCTGTTGTCTGAATTCGGGTGTTAACTGCCTACGGAAGCGACATTCCCACTGCTCAACGACCTCATACCCTAGCAACTTTAACTTTTCCGTTGTGGCTCGGGTCTTCTCGAGTCTCATATCCATGGTGTCGCTAGGATCGTCGTGTAGAGGCTCGTTGCGACGGGTAGTGAAGCAGGTGGGACATCCGTGGAAGTAACACCCGTGAAATTGAAATATGGTATTCTCGTACAGCCCGTCAACCTTTAACCCGCCCACGATAGCTTCTCTCTGCCTGCCGGCGTGTTGAATCTCGACACCTCTTTGATGTTCTTCCAGCAACAGCCATTGGAGAGCTACCTTAGACTGGTTATCTGCGCGTCTATAACCACCCTTTGGTATCAGTCCAATGGTGCTTTTTTTGTATCAAGTGTACCTAAATGAAGAATGGTTATATTATTGGTTACATCGAAGTTTTTTTTTCACCGAGTGATGGTTCTTCATGTATTTCCACCACTTCTATTCCATCATGGTTCCATTTATTCCTACCATCTCTTCGTGTTATCTCCATGGTATTTATAAATCTGTCGTTTTCTGGTTTCTTTTCTTGTCGCTCTTGATTTTGTTGATTCTTTTGGAAATACCCGTTGTTATTATTGTTTCGGTTGTAATATTGGTTATTAAAGTTCGGTCTATTACCATATCTTGCATTGTTTCCAAATCTATTATTGTTATACCGATCATTATTGCCATAATAATTATTCCTGTTCTGAGGATAATAATTATAATTGAGGATTTCTTCTTCTAACATGATGGGCGTTAGATATTGTGCTTGGTTATACAAATGCATGACGTACATTTCTCGTGAATTCTTATTCTTATCGTAGTTTCCCGTAGTTAGTAATGTCCTTACCTTGGCTTGGTGTGAGTTACTCCAATATTGTTCTTGGAATAATTTCTTGAACTCCCGGTAACTATGATATTGATTTTTAACTATGCTGTGCCATACGTCTGCATTCCCTCTGAGTGCTTGATTGATAATTTGAAATTGGTTATTGGGATTATTTATATTTTTCATTACATCGTCCAATTTCGTTAAAAATACCATCGGTGCTTCATATTTGCGTCCATCAAAATATGGTATCATGTCAGCCCTGTTGCTATTCATGTTATACCTGCAGCAACCTTCACCATCTCTGCTCTCGGCATTACTTTTTATTTTCTCCACTTCTACGATGATCTTGTCAGTTTTATCGTTAATGTATATGATCTTCTGCCTATTTTCATGTCCAGTCTCCATCATACTTGTAATTCTTGTTTGGATTTCTTCCTGCATTTCTGTTATATCCTTTTCAAGATCCATTCGCACATTGATGATGGTCTCTTGAATTTTCATCTCCGTTTTGTTAACCTGTTTATTTATCTCTTCCCCCAAACTTCTATTCAGCCCTTCTGCCGTCTTCTGTATCTCCTCATTCGTCTTCTTCTCCATCTTCTCGGCTGTTTTTCTCATTTCTTCATCCATTCTTTGGGTAAGTTCTTGCCTGTATGTTTCTAAAGTGTTTAGTAAACTTTTCTTGTTTTCTTCTAATCTTCCACTTAACTTTGCCATGTCTGTTTTATTTTCTTCAAATTTATTGGCTACTTCTTGCTTACTCTCTTCTAATTTACCAGTTAATTCTTGTTTATTTTTCTGTTGTTCTTGCTTACTTTCTTGTAATTTACCAATTAGTTCTTGTTTATTTTTCTCTTGTTCTTGCTTACTTTCTTGTAATTTACCAATTAGTTCTTGCTTATTTTCTTGTAATTTTTCAGTCATTTCTTTCTTGCTTTCTAACAATATTCTCATCAGATCGTTGAGCGTTACTTCTGATTTTTCTTTCTCTTCTTCAACTGCTTGTAACGTTTCTTGTTCTTCAACCATTATTGGTGTTACTTCTTCTTCGCTGTGTTCTGCCTGTTCTATTGACGTGATCTCTTCTTCTGTACCTTCAACCTCTTCACGTTCTTGACTGATTCGCTCTTCCCGTCTTCTTCCTGCTCTTGTTTTTCTTCTTCGATCTCCCTCCATATTTGCTGAAATATTTTTTTACAAACAAGGCACAAACAAAAACAAATAAAATAAAACAACTTTGCAACTTTATTATATGTATTTGTAATTTATAAAACCAGCCCCAGTCAAACTTTATGACTTCAATTTCTTTGTGACGGTTTTATCTGACCTTTTTTTAAATTTTACCTTTACAAACACTTTATTTCTTTTAGTCTTTTGAGCCCCGCGTTGGGTGACAAATAATTAATTATGCGATGTTATGCAGCTATGCAAATAGAATGCCTTTATGTTTTAGTTTAATTGTGAACTGCACTCGCTAGATTGTTATCTCTCAGGGTCGCCTTTACTAATTTTTATTTGCCTTTACTATATTTTCTCTACACAATGAGACTAAAATACTTATAATTGAATTTTCAAGTATGGGTTCATTTCCTTGAAAATCTTTAAAACTTTAACTAAAAATATTATAGAACAATGGACTTTTAAATAACCTTTAACTATTGGGAAATTTATTTAATGGGAAACTTTGCTTAACCTTGAAAAATTAATATTCTGACGTTTCGTCATAACCACACTTATTATGAACTGCAACTTTATGAAATGAGGTAAGTTTGATCAGTATTTTAGTTAAATAAATTAATTAAAGTATTGCTTTTTAGGTTATGTGCATCCTCTGCTTGAAGCCTTTTTACAATAATAATGGTACGTTGATTTTACCTCCGAATTAACTTATAAAATCGCACTTCAAACCTCTTGTCACTAATGCTCTGCTTTATAATCACACTTTCACAAACCTTTTTTTTGTTATGTAGTTAATAATGCTTCTCCCTTCTTGTAGCCCTTTCTCAGGAACCGGCACGCCGCTTGCTCTCTCCTACTGCCCTGGATTCAAGAACTTGCGTAACTCAGGATACGTAGAATATTCAGACAGCTAAAAATGTTGTAGGTCAAGAGTACCTGTTTGTCGTTACCTTTATAATTGAAATAACTATTCTCTTCTTCTAGGATCAAAGTAAAACTTTGAAGGTCTTGCGCCTGTATTCAGTTCGGACATCTTTTGGTAGTAAGTATTTTTCCATGTTTTAAAACTTCTTCTTCTGTAAACTGCTTCTGGTATTTGTTGGTTAAATAAATAACACCTTTACTATATTTTAAACTGGTTTTTAATCTTTATTTTTCAATAACAAAAATTATTACATCTTCCCTTTACAAGAATTATTATATCTTTTTTTTTAACCAAATGTTTTTTCTAACAACCTCCCTAGAAACCACCATTCTTATTACCTTCATATTTTTCTTTCTTTGTTTCATAATTTAAAATACAAAATTTACTTTTCTTAGATGATTATTTAGTATCTCATTATTTATATTTTCCATTGCAACCATGCATTATTATTGAAGAATGGTTGTTATGGATAAATTTTGATTGATATTTAAAATAGAATGCTATGTTTTGACTATTTTTAAATGTACTAAAAGCTATTTTACAATTTTTCCTTATTTCTAATAACAATTTTGTTTTCAGGTTTGAGCTTCAGATGTGATAACCTATATAGCTCAAATACTTCTTTTATGTAACAACAATAAACTAAATAGATAAATTTAAACTTGAACTCTGTTTTCATTAATGATTTTATATGAAAGTCAATGTTATGAATGTTCAACATCACAACTACCTCATCTCTGTTCATCAAGCAATTTTAAAACAATAATGAACTTTTATTAACTTGAACTTGGTCAAAATATTATTACAATATATATATATATATATATATATATATATATATATATATATATATATATATATATATATCGGCTTATCGTAATGAACTTGTAGTTTCTCCATATGAATAGCTACCAAATCCTCTTTAAAGATAGCACACTCTTTAAATTGCTGTTTTGAAATCATACTCTCGGCTCCTAGTCTTCTGCCTTTATTTTCCCAGTGTGTAATTAGTCGTATGTCTGATCTATTATATGTATTTTCCAATGTTTTCCCGAAAACGGAATTATTTAACAGTTTATAGAATATTCTCCCGAACTCACTCTTATCAGCATTTTGCATACATGTGTTTAGATCAATATATTTCTTTAACCACGGGGATTGTTTGAATGATAATATGCGATGGATTTTTGTAAGCTTTAAACCTGCTGCTAAGCACTGTGTAGATTTCTGTAGTGGATCACATAGTTGGTCTTATCATATAGGTTGGGTATAAGTTTAGACTGCTTCGAGTTTCGTGGAATGATATTTTCCGGGCAGAATAGTAGCTAATCGTGATCATCGTGAAGTTCTATCAGATAATGCAAATCTACTTGTAGAATATACCCAGTCTCAGCTTTTTTCGGAATTTTTAAAACATCGAAATTTTCAACTTCGTTATCCGTCAACCATGAAAACCCTGAATGCGGTAAATACTCGGACATCCAAGCGCCATAGAGATTGGTAGCATCTAGGTAATTTATGAACGTTGCAAGTTTTGTTTTATCATATCCGGGCATATATTTGTTATTAGCTTGAACACTTCTTTTACTGCATTGCCTCACACCGCCTCTAACACCCTTTTTAATAAAGTGAATCATGTCAATGTCTGTTAATAATTCTAATTCTATCCCAGTATATTTAAGCATCGCAGTCCAAGACAGCCCCGGCGCTGTGAAGAAATTGGCTGGATCTAAATGATATAATTTATGACATATGCATCTGAAAGCTTCAAATACATCTGCTAACAGTAGCACATCACTTTGCAAATATATATCTGAACAGTCTCCAAGAGTTTTACATTTGAAAGTATTCCACACAACTGAAACTCTGTTATAATCCTGAACTGATACGTCTTCATTTCGTAATTTATCAAAAAATTCTTCTCGCGTCGGTAATTTGTTATAATTTAGCTTTTCGAATGAATCTACAAATGAATAAGGGAAAACACCTTTTTTCTCATGAGCCTAAATTTATGGTTTTCTGGAAAATACTTTTTATTAATCTGGCATTCGTCATCTGTTAAATGTTTTGTTAATTTTTCTTATCTTATGGACATAAAGCGAAACGAGTCTAAAAATCTTAATTTCAAATATTTGTTTTCCATCGTTGCTAAAGTGTTAACTACCGTGTCAACATGTACGTGTTTTGAAAAAGATATATATTTTTCTTTGTTTACTGCAATAACATCTATTTTAGAACCGTCGACACCTAAAGATTTTATGAAGAGGTGAGCATCATAATTTGATAAATTGTGAAAAAATACCGGTATAAAACTCGGATTCTTAAAATGCAAATTACATATAGGATGTGCAGGGCCTCGATATTTTCCTGTTAAATGGCAATGATCATGTACCTTCCTGGCGGAAGGGTTTCTCGCATATATGACAACATTGAGCGAGTGTATGAATCAATTTTTCGTTTTCAGTGAGTTCAATCATTGGGACAATACGTTTCAGGTGATCGTTGTAAATACGTTTGATGTCGGCCTCTAACCTGTTACAGAAAACGTCAGCACAGTCTTGACCGCGATAAGTAACATATTTTGATAAAGAATCATCGTAGCTACACTTTATATAATACCCAAATGAGTAGGCTTGATGTATATTTGTCTTTTCTGTAAATGATTCATTGTTATCGTTCTGACAATATTGGATAGGTTCAAGAATAGTCTCAAAATTAGCATATCCTACAAAATGGTGTTTTGATTTATGTTCAACTGATTCAAATTTTAAAATGTTACCAGGAACTGTATTTCCAAACTTATCAATGCGCGGTTCTGTTAAAGGCAATTCAGCACTAATATGCTTACAATCATGTTTTGATGTTCGAATAATTTGTGTTCAGTATTAAAATTAATTAAACAACCATCGCACAGAAACTTTTGATGATTCTTTTTGACAATTGGGAGCTGATTAATCTACTTAAGCTTTTAATTAAGCAATAATGAGAATTGCCCGCATTGTCATCTATTACCAGTAAGTTTACATGCTGCTGACTTCTGTTTTCTGTAAAATGTAGAGGCCCAACAACTTTAAAATCTATTTTAGAATTGTCATAAACCTAATTAAGACCGTATACGTTTACTGATATATTATTTAATTTTTCAAATTTGTTAATATCCTTTAACTTAATAGGAAATTCCAACTCGTTAAAATTTAGTTCATTCTCATATATTTTATAACACGTTCAGGGTTTTCTTCAGTTGGGTGTATAGAAGCTAAAATGCTCCACATGAAACAGTTTTGATCAGAATTTTGAATGTTTATTACGGCTTTCTTCTGCTGGATAGGGTCCGGAAGTGATATATATGAAGAAGCTTTCAGGGGATTGTATTTGTTGATATTCAATTCGATAAACAGCAGGTTTTCTAATGTCCAACCGCTCTCTTTCTGTTGAAATTCACTTATTTTATTATCTAGTTCATCCGTAAAATGGTTGTATGCAAGATCTTGGTCTGTTAAACAGTCAAAATTTTTAAATTTCGTATTAAAGGATTTCACCTCTTCCAAGTCCTTTGATGGTAATTCAAACAGACCGAAAAAGTTCAATATTCACTTTAACAGCCGAATACTTATCTAATACAGCTCGCACACAATTTAATGCTTTTTGTTTTAACACCGACATGAATTCTTTCACGTTTAAATAAACCCGATTGTCTGCAGTAATACGGTATGTTGCAATTCGATTTTTAAATGCCTGCTTTATTAATTCAACCCCTTCACTAGTCACAATACGCGTTTTATTCTTGTGTTGTAGACTCCGGTAGTGTTGAGGTAAAAATCTTGTTGGTATGCCGATTTCACAAATTTTACATCTCGATAAAGCTTCTTTCGCTTCGGTTTTAGAGCTAGTCGAAGCGATACGATTCTTTTTAGGACTGTTAGCTGATGCATCCTCGTCCCCCGATAATTTCCTTTTACGCAGACCATGTTTTTCGATCTGGTGCTTTTCGAAGTGGCCTTGACTAGTAGTATACCGCACTGATCGCATAAAATAGAAACTGGATGGCAATAACCTTTCTGGTGTCTTAGTAGAGTGTCTTTTCTGCTAAACTGCTTATTGCATTGTTCACACGCGATCATTTTTCAGCTCTTGATGAGGACACGTCTGACTGATACAACCCGCAAGAATAGAAATATGAACTGCTTCGGTTATGTTCTTTATATACTGTTTCGATTACCCATAATGCATTGCGACAGTTAATCATATACCGCGCATGTGTAAAGCTGTTTTGATGTAATACACATAAGATGGTCACGTGATTTTAAAGCTAATTACGTAATGATGCTGATTCGCAAGATTCAGAATAGCCTTCGGTTGGAACCCGCTAAAAATCATAAACATAATAATAAGTACAGATGATAAAAATATGTTTAGATACGCCGAAATACCTTCAATTATAACAAATGACAGCCAGGCAATTCACCACATCAGATGCACCCTTCGTTAAATGTTGCGATTCCAGACGGTTGGCAGAAGAATGCAGGTATAGCTGAAAATACCATAAAATAAAAAGAAAAAACATAACTCTAAAAATACCTTAACTCTATTACAGCTAACAAATCATTTCAGCAGCAACACCTGTTTACACCAGCGCCATCTCAAAAATTTGTAAAAATTTAACATGATTTGACGCTTTAAATTAATTAAATTTTTAACAATAGATAGTCCCAGTTTTAATCCAATTAAAAATATCTTTGTCTTATAAAAAGGAATTATATGTAATTTTAAACAAAATGTTATATCTGATTATTGTGTTATAGCAAACAGAAAATGAACACTAGCTCTAAATAATACTAAGCAAATAAGCGTTATTCAGAGAATATACAATAATAGACTTACCCCTGGTAGGAATATTTTTAGAAACACTATTAAATTAATTCGGAAAATTGCATATTTTAGACTCTGATTAAAATATCATTCAATCCACTATAAAGTAATTTCTAATACATATGTAACTGTAATTATACACAAATAACCAATGAAGCGCACGTATTCTGTATAACACACAATGTTTAATTTCTGCTAAAAATAGTTTTAAAACAATAAACCACGACCCGAACAAAACAACCACTCAATGTAAACACACATATCTGATGCAAACTAATAATGAGGTTTCAGTATTATAGCCCATCCCTTTTATACAAGACCATATGCAAGTTCCGACACGTCAAATTCTTGCATCATCCCGTCTGTTTGTATACATCCAAACTTAAAGGTTGACTCATTATAATTTACAAACAATTAAATATGTTGCAGGTAAGAACGCGGGCACATATTTCTCCTATTATAATAAATGATAAAGATCTTACCCTTTACAAAATTTCTCCTTTTTTATTTCCTTTCCTTTGTTTCGCTTTATGTCCATGGGATAAGAAAAATTAACAAAAAATTTAACAGATGACGAATGCCAGATTACTAAAAAGTATTTTCCAGAAAACCATAAATTTAGGCTCATGAGAAAAAAGGTGTTTTCCCTTATTCATTTGTAGATTCATTCGAAAAGCTAAATTATAACAAATTACCGACGCGAGAAGAATTTTTTGATAAATTACGAAATGAAGACGTATCAGTTCAGAATTATAACAGAGCTTCAGTTGTGTGGAATACTTTCAAATGTAAAACTCTTGGGGACTATTCAGATATATATTTGCAAAGTGATGTGCTACTGTTAGCAGATGTATTTGAAGCTTTCAGATGCATATGTCATAAATTATATCATTTAGATCCAGCCAATTTCTTCACAGCGCCGGGGCTGTCTTGGACTGCGATGCTTAAATATACTGGGATAGAATTAGAATTATTAACAGACATTGACATGATTCACTTTATTAAAAAGGGTGTTAGAGGCGGTGTGAGCCAATGCAGTAAAAGAAGTGTTCAAGCTAATAACAAATATATGCCCGGATATGATAAAACAAAACCTACAACATTCATAAATTACCTAGATGCTACCAATCTCTATGGCGCTTCGATGTCCGAGTATTTACCGCATTCAGGGTTTTCATGGTTGACGGATAACGAAGTTGAAAATTTCGATGTTTTAAAAATTCCGAAAAAAGCTGAGACTGGGTATATTCTACAAGTAGATTTGCATTATCCGATAGAACTTCACGATGATCACGATCAGCTACCATTCTGCCCGGAAAATATCATCCCACGAAACTCAAAGCAGTCTAAACTTATACCCAACCTATATGATAAGACCAACTATGTGATCCACTACAGAAATCTACAACAGTGCTTAGCAGCAGGTTTAAAACTTACAAAGATCCATCGCATATTATCATTCAAACAATCCCCGTGGTTAAAGAAATATATTGATCTAAACACATGTATGCAAAATGCTGATAAGAGTGAGTTCGGGAGAATGTTCTATAAACTGTTAAATAATTCCGTTTTCGGGAAAACATTGGAAAATACATATAATAGATCAGACATACGACTAATTACACACTGGGAAAATAAAGGCAGAAGATTAGGAGCCGAGAGTATGATTTCAAAACCGCAATTTAAAGAGTGTGCTATCTTTAAAGAGGATTTGGTAGCTATTCATATGGAGAAACTACAAGTTCATTACGATAAGCCGATATATATTGGTTTCTGTGTGCTAGATCTAGCTAAGCATATAATGTATGACTTTTATTATAACACCATTAAAAAAATATATGGGAACAAGGTCCAGCTGCTGTACACAGATACCGATTCGTTAATTCTGCTGACACAAACAGATGATTTTTATGAGGATATGAAGAAATATTTGGATAAGTATGATACGTCCAACTATAATGAGGATAATCAATTCGGAATTCCGAAGAATTAGTCCGTAATTGGTAAGATGAAGGACGAATATGCGGGTAGAATTCTCTGGGAATTTCTGGGAACGGGGGCAAAAGCATATGCTGTAGATGTAGAGGGCAGGTTTACCAAAACATCTAAAAGTATCCAGAAGGATGTTATCAAAAAAGAACTTACTTTGGAAGACTATAGGAAGGTTGTATTATACAATGTAAATATTTATAAACATGTTCAATCTTTCCGATCATACAACCACCAACTTTATACAGAATTAAAAAATAAAGTAGCGTTATCATGGAAAGATGATAAACGATACATTATTGATGGCGGGAACGGAGATACCTTAGCTTGGGGAAATTATAGGATTTCTAACTATTGATTAGAATTTCTTTCCCCTAGAACCCTTTCTTGTATTTTTAACTATGATAATTTAGAAACTAGTTAAGTTTACATGTACAACTATATTATATAAGTCTATATATAAACCCTCTACCTATGTAATTATTCTTTTAAAGTAATTAGTCTATAATAAATTGTATATGTGATATGTATATATTATGATATAAATATGTACACTGTGTAATTATCCTGATCTAAAATTGTATATGCTATGTATTGTGAAAATAGTTGAATAAACCATATTGTATTGTAATATACTATGTTGTATCATTTAAGAAGGACCTTAGTATCTCTCTCCTACACATACATTCCAATTTAATGAGAGTTAATCAAAAGTAATATGTTAATAATAAAGAAAAGGAATGAAAATGATTCATAAACGTAGAAGCAGGGTGAGTATTAAGATATATTTACCCCTGACCTGATTTATAGCATTTATTTCAAACCCTCTTTCATATTTTTCTCTTGTACGCCCCTGTATGAGAACGATAGCTGTATTATTATCCCATATGTTAGCGTGTATATATGGTTGCCTGCTAGAGGCGTGGCACCAGAACCGGCCATCTACCACTACTAGTATGTGCTAGTAGTTGAATGTTATTATGCGAATTGCACAATCTCAGATTTAGTTCACATAGGTAGCAGCTTTTGATTAGAACAGCAAAAGTGAAAAGGGTTTTGGTTTCTTCGGTTTTGGACAGTAGGAGCCAAGTTAGGAACGTTTAAAATTAATTTTTTTCGAGATTTAGGAATTCTTATCCCAGGTACCTCAAGATAGTAGTACCCCAAAATTTGACCTACGGTTGACCTCTTAAAAACATTACTACTAGCAGTAAACATCGGATATGCACTTATGCAGTATTAAGGCTAATATCCCAAACCCGTGCACTTTCAGCCTGACCTTTTGAAAAAAATGAAGTGGTTAGCAGGACATTTTTAAAAAATTTACTCAAAAGAAGAAGTCTTCAGAAATACAAATCTAAGTCGGGCCATAATTTATCAATCATTGTTGATTCCAGAGCCTATCAAACGTAAGAAAACAGGTATTATACCGGTAAGACCGCCACGCAATTATGAACAAGACTTAAAGAAATCGATTATCTATACTCTAACAAACAAATGAAGGATCTACGTCGCTGAAATCACGAGGGCTAACTTGCATACCGTATTGCGAATCACGCGGCCAATGTACATCACTGACAGTTTTAACAGCTTATATAATATCAGTGTTGCTTAAAATCTGATCTTAGATTTAATGGGCCTTATTCTCATGCCACTATTAAAGGTGTATTTAACTAAAGTTAAATTAAGATCAACAAAAAAGAGACAGTTTTATCTAATTCTAATAGGTGGGAAAAGGTTAGAATTGGTCGCCATGGTAATTAAACATGCTATTAACTTAATAGTGGCATGAGAATATGGCCCTATGTATTTACCAGGTGGTGATCACGCGGCGACCTAGATCCTTCATCTGTTTGTTAGAGTATAGTCGTTATATAGTTTAGTTATCTAGTTGTTCATAATTATTAAGACTTATTTATATTAAAATACGTTACCTTAATTATAGTTATTACTAAAGCTCTTCTTTCAACAAAAAGCTGACGTAAAACATTAGTGACAACATTAGTGTCGGTCTTGTAAAGATGTGATGATCCTGAAATAAAATGACGAAAAACTTATTTTTCAAAAATACATTTTTTTTAAATTTTAAAAGAACAGAAAATTCTTGAAGCCTGGTTTTATTAAAACTAAAAATTAAAATTAAGATTAAAATACTTCCAAGGTTAAAATTATCATTTGTTGAAAATTGGAGCAAATTTTATATTGTCTATTTCATGGAGTAACATATTGTCTATCCCTTCAAGGTTGTTTTTAAATAACATTAACAAAAGATTCAATAACTATAGTGACGAACTAGAAAACAGTAAGTATTATACGAAACAAAAATAGTTTTTCTACAAAACTGTTAAAAGTGGGCTTTTTAATTGTCATTTTTGATGTTAGAAGTGTCATTTTTTGACACGCGTGTTAAAAGTAAGTTACTTTTAACACTAGTGTTAAAAGTAATTCAAAGTTTATTTAAATTTTGCTTTGAAAATTAATAAAACGTTTTAACAAACACATGAACAACTTTTTATTTTAAATAAGTACAAGCCAACATTTTAACTAGTTATTAGTATTAACATTTATAGTAAAATTAGAACAATTTGAAATTGTAATTCCCTCCGGAGCCATCATACTTAAGCTGGTTTTATTGTCAACATGTGTGACACATCTATTTTCTGTAGAAATAGTACTGATACTACTGGTGGTCTTGCTAGTAGTTGCAGCAGTAGGAAGTATTTGGCACGCAATTTCCTTCTTCTGTTCCAATGAATTTTCAATGTAGCCTTCTGCTACCGTCGAAGATTTCCATCCTCCATGTCTCTTGATGGTATTAAGATTTGCACCAGAATCTGCTAACAATGTCGCCGATGAACGACGAAAACAGTGTCCGGTGTAGAGTTGAGGATTTGGTAGATTCAAGAACTCTGCAATGTCGGCAGGCATTTTACCAAACATGTTAATTCCGACTGGATTCTTGACACATTTATTCTTCATATATTTAAGAAAAAGTCGTCTATGGTCAGCGTTGGGTGGCCGGAGTGCCATATACTTTCTATAAAAGTTTAAATAGAATTCACCAACAACACTGAAAGTCCGAGGCACTTTCGTTTTGGTATCTGGTATGGTCACAACAACCGAAGTGCGCAAATCTTCGAATCAAATTCCTCCCGGCGACACGCCCCGAAGACACCCACTATTGCTGCGACTTTCATCATCAGATCCTTTTCGTCTTGTGCTTCTGTGAGAAATTTGTCGATATGCGTCTTCGTCAAAACTTTTGACTTTTTTGCTTGATATCCTTCACCCTTCCGTTTTAAAAAGGCAATAAGTTTATAATGTTTGCTTATATCTTGATCTTGCTTTATTTTTAACATAGTTTTGATCATAGAATAATTTGACCACAGCGTTGACGATTTCCATATCTTGGCTTTTTCCTCAAAATATGCCAGTAAAACAGATTCGTTAAAATTTCCCAGGGACCTTTTTAATGTTGCACCATTCCAAAAAGCGTCTATAAGCGATTTCGTACTGTTCCTTTGATTTCGCCGGCAATAATTCCAATGTTGCTCGACTGGCGGCTTCTTCGATTTCAGCAGGGATGGATTCGTTACGCTCATTATCGAGATTATTCATTATACTTATAATATTAATAGAAAATGCTGTCAATATTTTTGCGTTTTTTTCGTAACTAACAACAGCACTGGTTGCTACGAAAATTTTGGTTCATAAATATTGCGATCTGTGTGGTATTATTTTTTGATTTCTTATTTTTATTGAGTTTAAAGTTCTTCCGATTGTTTTGTAGAAAAAATATTGTATGATAATCGTGTTAAAAGTGATTTTATTTTGTTCGTGGAGTTGCTCAACTCACTACGTTCGTTTCGCAATCTTCTCCACTCACAAAATAAAATCTAACTTTTAACACTCACATCATAAATAACTATTTTAAAATGTCTTGAAAACTTCACTATTTGTTTTACGAAAAGCTACATGTTTTTATCACATGCAACACACCACACAATCACTGGTTTTGAAGAAATTTATTATTAAGAAATGAAGAATTGTACCTTGAAGAAATGGCGGGCTTTTTGAAATCAGATTTTACTATGTGATGGTCCCGAGTCGTGTCGTGGTTACAACTATAAATATGCATTTTATAAAAGAATAGATATAAAGTAGCCTTAAAGTCCGTTGTATCCTAAATTCGTTTTTTTTTTAATTTTGCCTTTCTAAATAATCTCGTTTACACTTCGTTTCGTCGAAGTAGTTAAAGTTGTCAACTCGTGGTTACGTGTGACGGTCCTTAGTTTTAGCATCTTTAAATCAATATAAAAATACAAATAATAGTTTTGACTATAGTTTTTTACGTGAACTTCATCGACAATTATCGGAACTATCGAAGTATAACAAAATTTATATATTTTAGCAAATAGTTTGGCTGTAAGTGTCTGCATACCGGAAATGCAAGGTTTCGGGATAATAGCCCATTAATGAATTCCTGATATTCCTCCCTACTGGAATTTTGTGTTTTGGGACTACGTACAAAATACCATTTCAAACGTGTTTGACTCGGTCCCAATTTGCCAGATCTCAAAATCTTGTTAGGGAAAGGTATAAACTAAATCTGAGATTCCGCGATTCGGTCCATCTCATTTTAGGTATTGTTTTTTTGTCTTTAGTAGCAGGGCCGGATTGTACCGAGTAAATCTCGGTGGGTTTGGGGCCGAACTGGGTCGCCTCGGTCAATGCTAGTTACATTTCTTCATTAATCAAAAGATCACAAAAGCAATAAAATCTATGTTTGTTTTAAAAATATTCTAATATCATGACGTTATGTTGGTTGGCTTTTTATATACTTTAGTAGCGAGATATCGTATTTAACAATCGCTGATGTGTGGCAAATTGCAAACTATATACACTGAAAAAATTTGCTTTTAAATTAAAAAAAATTGCGGGTGACACAAAATCTTTACTTTTACTAATGCGTCAACAAAGTATTTTTTAAATTTAAAAGTAGCTCTACTTTTGAGAGTGTTTCGAATTTTTAATTAAATGTAGTGTGCATTTAAATCAAAAACTAATTTTTCGGGGGTTGATTTAAATAGTTTTATTGTTAATTTAAAAGTAAAATAAACGTTATGAATGGTAGATTGTAATTAATTTTAAAAATCTGCTGCTTTCAAACAGGAAGTACCAATATTTACTTTTAAATGCAGTACTTTTTATATGAATGCCAGGTTTTGTTTTTAATTTAATAATATGCTGTTTTCCTTTTAAATGCAACATTTTTTTAAGTTAATGGCATTAAATGTAGATCCATGTTGAATTGAATGTATTATATTCTTTCAGTAAAATAACAACTTACTCTAAAGTAAATGCATTTATTTGAACATCGAAAGTAAGGATTTTTGTTATAAAAATTGAAATTTCTTTCAGTGTATGCTCACACTTCACACCGACTGAAGCACGTTTTAAAGATTAAAAAACAGCTGATCCAAATAAAAAATATTTTATACAGCTCTAATCAAAACCCCATTCACTCAAAACTCCTTATGTGTATTATCTTACTAATCTTGAAGTACATGCATTGTGTTTTCATTCATTCATGTGTCTCGGTATATTTTTATTCTGTTGAGACAGCCAGCGCTACCTAGCGCTGGACGACCCAAACCCTATTGAACTACGCGATGTAAGAGAGAGAGGTGAGGATCCGAGCTTGAATTCTTTTTTCGTATTTCAACAAAAGCAACAAGCAGTAAGAACAGCAGTGTTTTAAGAGTGCGTTAGTTACTAAAAAATCCGGATATAGAACTAATTTTCAACTTTTAACTTTTCCTAGACATGAATGCATTTTAGATTATCTGCTTAAACCGTTGCTGGTATTAAAATTTATTTTTTCTAATTTAAAGTTCAGTAAACATGTTTTAACCACCTAGAAATTTCATACATTTTCAAAAAGATCCTATAAATTTATTTAATAGGTAATAACTTTTCTTTAATAAATAGTCTTCATAGATCTCTTGAGATGTTGTTTCTATTTTATATTATTAGATTAGACTTATTTTCCTAAAAATATTAGCATTCAAGATACTGCCTAACTCCTTTATTTGTATACTTTCACTTGAGTTTTAAAAGTCCTTCCAGGAGCCTCCAATATCAGACCTTAGGTACAACATAGTTCAGTTACTGTTCTTTTATATCCCAAAAATCCATATTGCCATAATTTGCCTTTTTCAATATAATCAAGTTTATATAGATGCAGGATACTAGGTACTACTGGGACACTTTGTTTGACCCATTCTTCTTAAACGTTTTTGTATCGGATGCTTTTATTGTAATTTCAAATGAAACCAAGATTAATTTACAAGCATTTAGCAAGTTCATGTTTTCTTTCTTCAATAACAATAGCAACTACTCTAGAAGGTCTTACTCAGATAACTATGGTTTCTAAATGTGGCGTAAATGGTGCGTCTAGCCAATCCCAATACAAAATTAATTTTGAAGAGTCCACTAGTCAGTTAAATTCTAATGTACTTATTTGTAGTTTTGTGCCTATTCACATGATGAATACCGAAACAAATGCAATTGTTTGGCAAGATGATTGTTCTTTATCTGTTACATTTTGTCGTCCTAGTAAATTTAAATTCACCAAAGAGAGCAGTTCGGAATTTTTTCAATTGTTTCAAACTGCTCAGAAGTAAATTTCTTTATATGGCTGATTATATGCGAGCTTCAGTACACAAACTTTTGATTCATGGGGGCAATATTATTATACACGCTTTAGTGCCAATTGGCCATAATAATTTAGGATTTTAATCATTCAAGAAAAATATCTAGAATAGTATATAACAGAGATATCTTTATTTATAATTTACTACTGAATTCTGATCCCGTTATGTCTACTTTACTATTAGGGGCAAAAACTTTATTGGAATTAGATTATTAATTTTTTCAAAAATCATATTCTGACAAACCACGATCTGATAAACAAATGTACTTATAGTTTTAATAAATTTACTTACTGTAACTATTTGGAATATAAAGTTGACAGCAGCTTTGTTTAACTAAAATAAAATGGTTCATCATTTCGGTATCATTAAAAGTACTTATAGACCAAGAGCCAGCAACGTATCTCGAGTTGTCATTTCAACAGTCGTGAAAATTTGGATACCTACTCAACCTTATATACCTGCTGAACACTAAAAGTCAATTCTGGTAGCCCTCTGCGGCCGGGTTATACCACCCCAACATTACTAAGAGGATTAAAAATAAGATTCTCTCTCTAACCCGCAGGCCGCTATATAACTGTCTCGCTCGCACTAACATGTAAACCTACATATATACCTACTTTATTTATTGTGTCAAAATTCAAGACTTTTAAAATAACACAAATGTCACTTTTTTAAATCAACATTTACAGCGTTTGGCAACATTTAGAAGGGGAGGAAATGTTCTCGCAATATTTCTTATAAATAAAGAATACTATAGAAAGTAACCTCCTGAAATTTCATGACTGTTACTTTAAATAAATTGAATCTTATTTCTCACCTTCCTAGTAATTTTGGGGTAGTATCCCGACCGCAGGGAGCTGCCAGAATCGACTTTTAGTGTTCAGCAGGTACATAAGATTTAGTACCCAAACTTTCACGACTGTTGAAATGACAACTCGAAATACGTTGCTGGCTCTCCGTCTATTATAGTTATGAGTATATGGTAAAGCTTTTATGAAAATTGGACAATAAATAACGGCGACATGGGAGAATGTCCGGATTTTAGCGAAAAGGCCCCACAGTGAGCCGGTCCGATGAAAAACTCAGACCGAAATCTCACTACAATCCGGGTCTGTTCAGTAGGTACCAGTATTTAATAGTAGAAATTAATATAGCTTTTTACTTTTAGCAATGATTTATTAAACGACTGATAATTCCCACTTGAGCTGCCTGCACGAGCATGTTTTCATAGTAGCATTCAGGGCTGACCAGATTTGGGGTGGGGCTGATCTTCTCTTACTTGGCAACGGGGATGGACACAAGTCAGCAAGCAGTGATCACCTTTGCGGTCTAAACAAACACATCTGTGGCAGGCTTGTCTATCCCTCGATATGTGCGAATGCGGCCTATGACTTTTGATGGATTGCATCGGTCTGCGCACCCTAGATTTATGTCCAAACAGTCTCTCCTACTGTATTTGTGGATTTGTGCTTAAATTTCAAATTATCCAGATACCAATTCTAAGGTGCGAAGTTTGAGATGATGCGGGCTAAATCCCTTTTAAGACCCTATAAAATAACTGCGCATAGTGGTTTGCTTTATATCCAGTACTTCTGCTACTTCTCCAGTGCTACTTCTTCCCGGGTCTCAAGTGTATCGCTTCCATTAGTACGAAATTAACCTACAGGAATTGAACTATATATAAATAACTGGAAGGGACGCGCAAGCACGCTAAATCAGAAAACGTTGTGTCAGGGGCAACAGACAAGAATGTAGTATTCCCGTTTCTTTCTAACTTATGTTACCTGCATTATAAGGACACGTGGTGAAACTTTTTGTTGATTTTTAACGTAGAGTAAGTTTTATTTTGTGTGCGACCAAATGTTTAATTTGAATCATTGAGTTAGAAAAGGATGAGGATCCAACATTGTGGCGGGTTGCATGAAATTTCATTTGTCTCAGCTATTTACACAAGGCATCCATTCCAGTTATTTATACTATATAGTTCAATGCCTACAGGCGTCCACTTAGTCCCCGCTCATGATCCGTGAACCCCCAATTTTGACGCTATTGGCTATACCATCGCCAAACCATGGTCATATTGTTCAAACTATTTTAAAGTATTTTTATAATGTCAGTTTTTAGCGCTTCTATGAAAACCTTATTTTCTGATTTGCTATCATGAAAACTTCGACATGACGTGACGCGACATGAAACTCTAATACCGTTTATCTTTTCATTAGTCATTTTCTCATTTTTTATTGTTTTCCTTTAGACCGATGTTGAATAGAGTTGGCTTCAGTTGTTTGAAAAGCAAGTTTCTTAAATCTTTACGAGCTAAGCCTAAACACATTTCTGCACAACTAATAAGTATAAAATACAGGATAGCGAAGTGCGACACCGAGATCAAATTTTTTTACTATATGGTACTTCTGGCAACACTGTCTGGTAGAGACGCCATAACCTCAAAATTATCTAGCTTTAACATTGTCTCGAAGTTAATTATTTTATTTAATTATGTCCCTATTAGTTATAAAACAGGCAAATAAATTATTAAACGTTTTTGTAACCAAATTAATTTTTGTTTTGTAGGTCTTACAAAATGTGGGAATAAAAAGTGTTCAATTACAACGATGTGTACATACAACAGCGGTTTGTTACAAGGTGCAGTCAGGGAGGTATCGGGTGACTCCTAAAAAAGATTTTCCGTTAACTTATGAAATGGCAAATCCGCCACATAGAATTGCACATAGAAAATCATGGAATTCTTGGAATACATGTATATATATATGTAAACAAATTGCTAATTCATAATAATTCTTTTAAAATTGTTATAGCAAACGTACAAGGTGGGCCACGTCCCTCAGAAACTGCTGTTGAAGATTTATTTATAAGAAAATTTGTAACTGGCACCTGGCATAGCTTGTTTGTTAGTGAAGTTATTATAAAAAGACAACATAATATTGTACGTATTGCAGGCATTGTTAGACAGGCAATCAGTCCTAGAAAAATGTACTTTTTAATTGGATATACTGAAGAGTTATTAAGTTTTTGGTTACAGTGTCCTGTTAAACTAGAACTACAGACTGTAACGGATAAAAGAGATGTTATATTTAAATACATTTGAAGAAATTGCAAATTGTTTTATGTAATTATTAAATTAAGTAGATTATGGATGTTTTAAAAAGATTATTTGCTAAAGAAATAAACATTTAATTTATTATAAAATTCCTATCTAGTAGACTGTTGTTTTTAAGATAACTGTAGAACCAATAGATATGGGCATTTCCCATGGAATTAATCTTCCAAATTTGATGCTGTGTATCTTGTACGAAAGTTCAGTGAGCTATAATACGTTTTTTATCTAACCGCCTTAAAAGTCGTTTTTTTTAATACTGTTAATTGTCATTTTAAAATTGACGTTTTTATTGCTGATATAAAAATGTATTTGTTGCTCAGTGGCAACTCATTCAGGTAGGCAATGCCCGCCCTAACGTTGAAGCTGATTAATGGAAATTATTCTTTTAAGATAAAAAAAATCTCAATTTCTTTATCTCTTTATATTTTATTTTAAATTTAAGTTAGTAGAGTAACAATATGCCATAGCCTCCTAAATGGCTTGTATCTCAGCATGTTTTTCCCATATGTTCACTAATATGAGGAAATACGAATTAAGTGCTTCATTTCAAAAGCACTGAAACACATAAGAGCCCCTTTCAGTTAATGTGACAGACAGAAAAGAACATTCAACACTGGTTGTTGCATATTGCCTTTCTCAGTTTTTTAGGTGGGTTAGCTCTTATGCCAAGTTTTGTTTGCTTTTGATGATACACGGGAGAACATTTCAAAGTTTAGCAAAAATTGAAAATTAATGAAAAAAAAAACCTGAAAAAAATTATACTAAAATGAAAACGTCCTAAATTAATTCTTGCTGGCATTAAAAGATTTTTTAATGTATTTAATTTAGATCTATGTAATTTGTTTTGGACTTTTTGACATTACAAATTAGTAAATTAATTGAGTTTACTCTGTCTCAAGCCTTGGTTCGTGAAACTCCATAATCATGAAATAAATAAGAAAATAATTGTTAAAAGTATTACAAGATTTATTGCCATTTACATACCTGACGGTTGTTTTGACATTGTCATTATCGAAGATAAATATTTGAAAGATAAACAAACACGTTGCTAAGATTAAATACAGGAAATAAGTAACTAAATATAATACATACATAATAAATATTTATTTCATTTCGTATTTCAAACAATTGTTTATATACTACAATTAGTAAAATAAGGTATATCTTCATCTCCGTTGTCAATGACACCGGAGTTCAAAACGTTCTTGAACTAACTAACTAACGTTCTTGGCAACGTAAAAATCATTCGATGTTGCATAACAGCCACATGTGACATGCTACTTTTTATCTCCTTGGTTACGCGTATGATGACACAGACAAGGCAACTTGCTTTATTATACAATAAATCGGATGAATTTTAAAAGGGAGAAATTAGGATTGAGATACGAAATAAAATAAAAAAACTTATGCAATACGGAGATCACGCTTCTTTAAATCCTCGAAGATGTTATAACGCCTCGGCGTTATAATACATCTTGGATTTAAAGTATCGCTTGATCTCCTAATTACATAATATATATTAACTTACTATCATTATAGTGGTTGGAAACATGTGGACTTAGTATAGGAAAATAAAAGCGTTCTTAAAAATAGTGAAATGATGTAATAAAGGAGGAGAATGTTATATTAAAATGGGAACGGTACGAGACTTCTGGAAAAACCCAAATATAATATAATATTCCTCTATGAACGCTTTTATATCCCTATACCAATATCATACCTTCATAAAACTAGCGAAACGATGCAATAAAGAATCGGAATAGTATATTATATTATAATGGGAAGGGCTATGGAAAACCCAGATATAAATATATTATGATATAATATATTATACAGTATCTGCCATAAACTTGGATCCATATGGGGATTTTTTTTATATTCTGCTTGAAAAAGAACTTTGTGGGGCAATCACTTTTGCTTCCAAAAGTACTTGAAATTCGCCATGTCAAAGTTGATAGTTGACGTTAGGTATCTGTCAAATTCGCCATTGTTTTGTAAAATCAGTGAAAAATGACCTTATTGTTAAAATGTGAAAAAATTTATTAAGAAAAAATGTTTCTAATGACATTTTACGATCATATACCGAGTTTGAACGAGACATTCCGACATAAGGAAAATTTTGTTTTTTAACATTTTTGATGCTGATACGGTGACTGATTATTTTGAAATTATTAAAAACGCTTTAAATGAGTAGAAAGGCAACAATTGCATAGCATATATTGCTAGTAATATTGGATGGTGTAGGTATTTTTGACAAATATTAAAATTACTTATCAAGAAATTTACAGCCTTGGTAGTGTAATGTCTGGCGTGCCGGACTTTCACCCAAGCGGCCCGGGTTCGACTCCCGGCGCTGGCAGATCTGGTTAAGGTTTTCTGCAGTTTCCCTTAGCTGTAACACAAATGTGGGATTTGCGCTGTTCCATCTATAAGTCGGCTGCAGCCGCACATTGGGCCTACATAATAATAATAATCGCCCCCTCCCTCCCGCACAAGCTTATAGCTTCTGGGGCCTTGGTTAAGGTTATGGGTTGTAGTAATTATTATTATTATTATTATTAAAAAAATAGAAGGTTCTGGATTATTCTCCAATTTCCAAGAAAATAATTCATAATTTTATTAATCTTTTTTTATTAAGGCACGTTTGAATAATACAAGAATTGTTATAATTATAATTTAAACAACTTGACACTAAACTACAACTTAAAAAACCAAAAGCCATTTTGTTTTTTTGATTACTTTAATATTCGTCAAAAATACCTATATCATCCGATATTGTTAGAAAAACTCTTTTAAAGCGTTTTTAATGATTTCAAAATGATCAGTTGAGATATTCCAGAATATCCCGTTCAGACTCGATATATGAACGTAAAATGTCATTAGAAACATTTTTTCTTAATAAAGTGTTTCCAAATTTTAATAAATAAGGTCATTTTTCGCCGATTTTAAAAACAATGGCGAATTTAACAGATACCTAATGTCATCTGTCAATTTTGACATAGCATATTTCAAGTATTTTTGGAAGCAGAAGTAATTGCCCCACAAAGTTTTTTTCCAAGCAGAATATTAAAAAAATTTCCCATATGGATTCAACTTTATGGCAGACACTGTATAATATTCCTCTTCTTTATTGCAGCGTTTCACTATTTCTATGAACCCTTTAATATGCCCATATACCAAGACCAAATAAAGTCAATACAAACATGGTTCCATTACCAACTGACAGTCTAAAACCGTACATCATGCAACTTTATTTTAGATAGCTTAAGTTTGTATATTTTAAAACTTTCCGGTAAAGCATTATATTTAAAGCATCGTTTATTATTTATAGTAATAATTAAAGTATTACATAAAATTGTTATACATTGTTTCGTTAACAACTAAATTCAAAGTGAAATTTGGGCGCGGTGTAATTATAAAGTTAAAAATCAAGATCCTTAGTTGCTGGGGTCTGATAAAGATTAGAGGAATTTTGAATAACAAAAAGGCGACTAGATAAGATTTCTCAAATATGGCCACAAGTTAAAATTACGGTCTACTACAGAAGTTTATTAAAATTATTGTTTTAACCAGTGGCGTATTTGGGGGAAGGGACTATCGGGCTGAAGTCCCACCGAAATCTTTTTAATAGTGTCAAAATCTATGATATGTGACAGTGTTAGTATTTTGATTCGGGATTTTTATAGAATAGTCCCCCCCCCTGAGAAAATTCCTAAATACGCCACTGGTTTTAACCCAAATAACAACTAGGGTTGTAAGAGACACCAAGAGATACATAAAGGAAATATAAAAGGCGTTGTTCTGGTTATCTCCTGCTGGCTCGCTTCCGTGCTGGGCGTTTCTTTTGATTCTGAGCAATGGAACTCAACTCTACCTACCTTTGAGGCTCAGGGTGGTCCTCAAGCGTTCACTCCAGTGTAGTTTATATGGCAAGGGCAGCAGACGTCGCTGATATCGAAAATGGTAAGATTAATTGAAATAAAAGGTCAGATGTAGATTTTTGTATAAAAATCTACACTGGAAGTATTACATCTTAAGAAATGCTCTTCCTATAGAGGCTGATATGTATGCAGAGCCTTGGCCTCGCAAGGATCAGAGCTATGAATGTAATGCAATTTATTTGTATTGGTTTAAGTGTTGGTTTATTGGTGATTTATATTACATAATCGTTGATTAATCAGTATTAACGTTGTAAACGTTTTGGATCCAAACCGTGTTATTATTTATGGACAGTTGCCTCAAAAGTAACCTGAAAACCAAACCTTTGATTTATATGTTATTATTTGATAGCATTAAACTTACTTACCTACCTCCATACTTTGAAAAACTGGTGGTCGCGTTTAATAAGTTTAATAACGGCTGCCACCCCTTCGGGTAACCTACACAAACATTTTGAATTTAAATGCTCAAATGTAGGCAACTTAACACCTGTTAAGTGAATGTCAAATAGATATAAAAATCACTATTCATCTGATTTAATAATAATAGTCCCCTTTCGCAGGCCACGAAGGCCCATTGGGGTTCATAGCAGGGCAGGCCGCTATCTCTCGAGCCGTACGGCACTCAAGGGCACTCATCCGATTTAATACTTCTTTCCAATTAGCTTGTAGATTTCATTAATGCTAACAGTTTTGCAGTAGCATTTTATATATACGGGGTACAAAAAATACGTTTTTTTAATGGAACACCCTGTATATTTATTCTGACAAATTTCTATTGCTTGAGTCACTCTCTAAGATCAATAGAAACGGCGTAAATCGCATTTCCAATCTCAAAGACCGCCATTTCGGGTCCGCCATTTTGCATTTAATTTTCTCATTGAATTCATAATCAGGAACCCCAAAAACCCCCCCAACATGAATTTCGCTCAAGTTGACGGAAAACTTGCCGAGTTATTAAATTGGGAGTGTAAAATGGGGGTTTTAACCCACCGAAGGGGCGTGCCCCCATTTTAAACATATAACATTTTATATTGGTCCAGTACTGAAGGCATTACAAAAGATTTCAAGTCTCTATCTTTAGATAGTAAAAAATAAGAACTTAATGCAAAAATTGACTCTACTACTAGGGCAGAGCCACAGTATATATAACATACAGTAATGTGACTGTCGCAAATAATTTCCATCCACCACACTACATGCTGGCGCAAGTCGGCAGTATGCAGACAGCAGTTCTGTTTCAAACACGCAACAGATCGTATCGAACTTACCAGAGCCGGATAAACCCACAATCGTGCAGTATTAGTGCCAGTAAACAATGCATAGTGTTAGTCGTTGTGCCGCTAAAGGCTGTAAAAATACCTCGGAAAGAACTACAATTAGTTTTTTCAGGTTGTTTTTTCCTACATACTATTATTTTTTAATAAATACGCTCGTAAACTCAATGCCGTATTTAAGAATTCACTTTTGTATATATTTACCAATTGTTTAAAATTGAATTACTAACACGTAATAGAACAAATAAGCGATTACGAAATCCTACATAATAAAATTTTTTATGCTGATTTATTATAAGAGTTCAACAATCTAGGTCAACGCCTTATCAACAGGTGTGAACTACAGCGTCTTTTGTTACTCTCAACTGTTAAAAAAGTCAAAGCGTGCGTTAGGATTGTACTTTTTAGCATTTCGTTTGTCATTGTGTCTTTAATTTAATATGAATGAAAATAAATTTTATTATTATTAATGATTATTATTATAGTGTAAATTGATTTCAACTCCCCTATTTTGTACGTGTGTGATTTCGGTGACCTAGATTCTCCATTTGTTTGTTGAACAGGTATTCAAATTGTATACAGCTATGCATTTGTTCGTAATTATTTCTAAATAAAATGAAATGACTATTGCAGTGCAAGAATATGGTTAATGGCTTGAAAGAATAATGTAACTTTAGTTGGTAATTAACGATGTAACAACAAACAACTCTTCTAACTTAGTTTAATAAATGTTTTAAATATCTAAATTGATTATCGTTTTATTTATTAGATTCTATAAGTAAAACAACTTCAATCAAATGGTTCACTACACATAATGCTACTTCATATTTTACTATGAGTGCGCCGCTGGCTTCGAAGGCGAGTGGACGTGTGTCTGTATCGTGCGTGATATCTACACGTTCACTTGATTACTGGTGACCTGCAGTATCTCGTGAGTTCATTTCACTTTATCTATTTTAAACAGGTATTCGTTTCAACAACAAATACCTATTACCCAACAACAAATTCCCTTTTCTCAACAACAACTTATGTATACAAACCAACCAATAATACCAAGCACAAACCCATACATGCAACAATCAACTAGTCAAACCTATGCACCGTATGCATCTTACATAAACAACTTCCCGCAACCAATGCAACTACCATCGTCAAATCCAAAACATTCAGCACTAAGGAACTGACATGGAAGAAGCAAATGAAAATCAATCTCAAAAAACATCGCATGTGTGGCAAGTAGTAAAAAAGAGGAAAAGGTCTTCTCGACCCGCTGATAATATTACAGATTCACAAGGTCATACCAGCGATTACAATATGTTTAGCTTGCTATACAATACACAGGAAGACAATACTATAGAAACAAGCAGGGACGAATCACGACCCACATCCACAGTAAATAAACCTCCTCCAGTTTATATACACGGAGTCGTTAATTACGGTGCAATGACTGAGAATTTATCAAAAATCCTAGAAGCTGAACAATACAGTTCTAAATCACTAGCAATGAACATTGTTAAAATAAACACCAACACTTCCGATTCATACCGCAAACTTGTAAAACACCTCGATGATGATAATAATAATGAAAATAATATTTCATACCTATCAAATTAAAGAAGAGCGTTCAGAGTAGTCATAAGAAACCTTCACCCAACAATTGATATCGAACTAATAAAAGACGAACTAAAAGAAAAAGGACACAACGTGCGTAATATAATGAATATAAAGCACAGAGTTGATAAAACACCCCTCCCCTTATTCTTTGTGGATTTAAAACCTGCCAAAAATAACAAAGAAATATACGAGTTGAAATCCCTACAGAACATGATGATAACGGTTGAACCGCCAAGGAAAAAGTCCAACATAATTCAATGCACTCGATGTCAGACATACGGACATAGTAAAGCATACTGTAGAAAACCATATGTTTGCGTGAAATGTGGCGGTGATCATAACACAACGACATGCACTAAGTCCAGAAACACGCCCGCTAAGTGCGCGTTATGCGATGGCCCCCACCCAGCCAATTATAAGGGGTGCCAAATCTATCAATAACTTCAGTCTGCAAGAGGAAACACTAACACTACAATCAGAATACAAGCACAAAATATCCCAACAATGAATAATAAAACGAATAGACCTCAACTAAGTTACGCAGCAGCTACTTCTGGACAACGACAGTCAATGACAGAGCCAAACATGTTCAACAATGTCCAAAACCAAAGCAATTCCAATAATAGCAATGACATAACACTATCTCAATTCCTATCAAAGTTCGAAGCTATGTTCACTCAGCTAATGCAACAAAACACCATGATGATCAACCTACTTTCAAGCCTCATGACCAAGCTTTCTCATTAATGGATACATTAAGAATAGCCTCATGAAATGCAAACGGACTCCTACAACGCCGATATGAAATCGAAGCATTCCTCAATACACAAAAAATTGATATACTTCTAATATCCGAAGCACATTTCACTGAATACAGCTACCTCAATATTCATAATTATAAAACTTACCACACCTGTCATCCGGATAATACAGCCCACGCTGGAACAGCGTTAATTATTAGCAAAAAATTTCACATTACGAAATAAATAAGTATGAAACGAATCACTTACAAGCCACCAACGTCAAAATCAAAGATCACGTTGGAGATATGGTAGTGTCAGCGGTATACTGCCCACCCCGTCACACAATAACACAAAACCAATTTGAAGATTTTTTTATTACATTGGGAACCAGATTAAAGACAGGCGGTGACCTTAACTCCAAACACCCCCAATGGGGTTCTAGGCTAATTAATCCCAAGGGAAGGCAACTACATAAAACCATCAATGATAATCACTTTAACATAGTAGCCACAGGTAGACCCACCTATTTGCCCAGTGACATTAATAAATTACCGGACGCTTTAGATCTTTTCATTACAAAGAATCTCTCACCCAATTATATGGACGTTTCTGATTGTCACGACTTAAACTCGGACCATTCCGCTATCATATGTACGTTAAGTACATCAATTATTTAAAAACCTACTAAACCAACAAGCCTACACAATAGCCGCACCGATTGGAGTGTCTTTAGACAACATGCAAACGATCACCTACCGGCTCAATCGGATCTTAACACAGTAGTTGAAATTGAAACAGCGGTAGAGCAGTTAACGTACACTCTGCAGCATGCAGCATGGGCTGCCACTCCTGCAAAATTGTGGCAAAATTGTAATGACACTACCAACAACTATCCACTAATTATCAGACAAAAGATTACTGAGAAGAGGAAAGCGAGACGGGTCTGGCAGCAAACACGACACCCTGCTGATAAAAATAAACTAAACACTTTAACAACTCAACTAAACAGGCTAATAAAAGAACAGAAGAACGAAACGTTCAGAGACTACATTAATAATTTATCTTCTAGTCAAAATGATGACTACTCCTTGTGGCGAGCAACCAAAAAACCGAAACAACCCATTATTCCTATTGCTCCCATTCGTAAGATAGATGGTACTTGGGCTCGTTGTGATGAGGAGAAAGCTGAAGTATTTGGTGAACATTTAGCTGCTATCTTCCAACCACATACCTCAGCAATCACTCAAGATCATCAAGAAATCCTGGAATTCCTTGATGCGCCACTCCAACTCGACCTACCCATTCAACACTGTACACCAAATGAAGTACTAAGTGAAATAAACTGCCTCAAAGCCCGCAAGACTCCAGGCTATGACCTTATCACAGCTGAGCTGCTTCGTCAGTTGCCAAAAAAACTTATAGTTGCTGTAACACAAATATTTAACGCTATCTTAAGAACCCAAATCTTCCCCATACAATGTAAAATAATATCTGACAAAGAAGATGTTAAATATCTTGGCATACATCTGGACAACAAACTCACTTGGAAGACACACATAAAAACCAAAAGGAAGGAACTAGATATCCGTGTCAAGAAAATGAATTGGCTACTTGGGCGTAAGTCTCAGCTAAGTTTAACAAACAAAGTGCTCCTCTATAAGACCATTATAACGCCGGTATGGACATACGGGATCCAGTTCTGGGGGTGTACCAAATCATCGAACACAGAGATACTTCAACGTTTTCAAAGCAAAACAATTCGTGCAATTGCAAATGCCGAATGGTACGTGAATAACCGAACACTACACAATGATCTGAAAGTCCCTTGGGTTAAGGATGTAATCAAAGATTCCTGCAACAAGTATAAGAACCGCATCAGTGATCACCCTAGTGGATTAGTGCAAGATCTGTTAAATAATGCAAATGTGACAAGACGCTTAAAACGAACAAAGTTCAGTGATCTGACTAATTAATTTAGTAATAGGAGGCAACCCTTCCATATTGCTTCCCACATGTCATGTAATATGTCGAACCATTTGTTTGTTAGTCTAACAGACTAGTTGTAAATTTGCAGTAAATAAAATAAAAAAAAAATTTTACTATACTATTATATAACAAGAGATTTTGTTTACATATTTGTTCGAGACATTTTATTGAATGCGTCTGTGCGTTTTATTTACCGGCGATGCAGACCGATAAACGTCGGTCTACTACTTCGTTTATGGGCGTGATATTCGAAGGTGGATTAATAAAATGAATGGTGTCGCATGCAAGTGAATCTACTGATTGTTATATATACTGTGGCAGAGCGAAGGAGTTACATAATAAGGTAACCAAAATAGTGTATTCCTTTGCAAAATCACATTCTAAACACTTTTTGACTGTTTGAGTTTTTCTCTAAAATCAATACAAACGGCGTAAATCGCATTCTCAATCTCAAATGCAGTTATTTTAGGACCGCCATTTTGAATTTTTCAATTTTCTGGATTCATAATCAGCGACTCTAAGAACCCTCCCAACATAAGTTTCGCTCAATTTGGCTGCGTTATTAAATTAGGGGTATAAAATGGGGGTTTCAACCCCCCATTTTAAACATATAACATTTTATATTGGTCCAGTACTGAAGGCATTACAAAAGATTTCAAGTCTCTATCTTTAGATAGTAAAAAATAAGAACTTGGGCAGGTCTTTTGCAAAAATTGTCTACTATGTAGAGAGTAGACGTATGTTAGTGGATGTTTTGACTCTGCTAATAGTTACAATATTATAGTATTAAAAGTTAAAATACGGGCAAAACGTTTATCATTAACGATGGTATTTACCAAAAATCAGAAAGATGACATTGAAAACATTGACACAAATGCAATCAAAGATTTAGTTAATCATAAGAATACGTCATTCATTAAAGAATTTGCTCATTAAAGAAGTCGCAGTAATTGTTACTAAAGAATTGGATAAACGTTTTAATGATTAAAGGAAAACAACATCAAGTTAACTTAACGTATTATAAATTTAGAAAAGGAAAATGGACAATTAAATAAAAAACTAGACCAGCAGGAACAATATTCTAAAACAAATAACATACGAATATTTGGCATACCCGAGAAGAAAGAGGAAAAAACGGATGACTTAGCTTTAAAAGTGTTTAAGGAAAACATGGGTCTGGAAATAACCGAAAATCATATTGACAGAGCCCACCGTGTTGGCGCCAGTGTCGGCTCGTGAGTCTGCGAACAGATGAGTCAGAAATCATATCATTTTTTATTTTCATTAATTACAATTTGATTGTTCATGTTCATTAAGTAGTTTTGAATAATTGCTTAAAAGGATATTGGCCAAAATAGATGGAGTTTTATTTTTAAAATAAAATTTTTGTTATCATTACAATCCTCACACTTTAAAATATCCAAATATGATGAGGGGGCCACTTTTAGATTGTCGGAAAACGCTGTTTAACGTACGAAAAAAATAGTAAAGTTTGGTAACAATAATTTTACACAAAATTTTATTTTGAGAATATCTGTTCGGCTTAAATCAAATTGTCGTGAAAATTGTATAACTGTATTCTATGTGCTTACCATTTTTGGTACCTATATAATTCATTTTATAAAAAAACCTCGGCGATTTGCAGTATGGTTTTCGTATGTTGTTTGTTCATTCGTTACATTAAATTGGAAAATAACAAATATTAAATCGTAATAATAAAGTCAGTGTGAATAATTTTAGTTAAAAGGTATCCTTTATCAAATATTTAAAACAATAAGCTTTCCCAGTTAAATTTCTGGATACGCCACTGTATGAATATGTCGCATTGTACCTACAAAATATTAAAATATTAGTAATTTAGTTGGGAATTCTTTTTACAGTCGTAGTTTTTTATGTATAAAAATACAAACACCATTAAAGGTAATATATTATAATAGTAAAAAATATGATCATTTCAAAAACAAAGTTTTCTTGTTCAGATTATATACTGGGTGGAAATAAATGATTTTCATCAAGTTACCATTGCATTCCCCATGTAAAAGCACGACGTGCCGCTCTACGAAAATAGAGAAGGCAGTACCATAACCTCAAAATATAAAAAATTCAATAAATTCTATGAATTGTTTGACAGATTGATTTCATTTATTGACAGAACTAATTTAGTACTAAATCAAAAAGAGTAGAGCGGTACAGAAAAATTTACATGTGAAAAAATTCCAAAGGGAACTTGATGAAAATCATTTATTTCCACGCTGTAGTACTGTTGTGAACGACTCACAACTCATATATTTTTTTCATAGATACGAAATGGTACTAGGCAACGCGTATCAATAAACTAGTAGAGTCAAATAAATAATTCATAGAAGTAAATCTGCGTTTTATTTCCTTCTACAAGAATTAATAAATATAGCCCTAACACACCAACCCCAGTGTTAAATCGCTATATATGGTGATCCCCACGTTCCTGAAGAAGAATTTGGCAGTATTGGTCTTTGCCTGCTGCATTGAATTCTCCAGGTGAACCACATCTAGTTATCCCTTCGTCATCCGTCATCGGCTGCTACTCGACTCCTGTCATCGTTAGTTCCTGCTACCTACCTGCTTCGCTTGCGTGACTTGTCGTGGCTGGCTGAGGGTGACCGTTGGAAACAGAACTAGTGCTCCTCCTGATTCGATAAGTTTCAAATTTTATTTACTTAGTTAATATTTAAAATGGCGACTGTCAAAGTTCCATTTCCAGTTTTTACGAGTAACGATATCGACCTATATTTTATTTTGGTAGAACGATACTTTACTCGTATGCTGATCAACGATGAGCTCGCCAAATATAACTTATTAACCCTAAACTTACCTTTCGACGTTTTAGGAGCTCATCGCGACTTATCATTAACCCCCCAAGGCAACAACCATATACTACATTGAAACGGGCAGTAATAAAATTTATTCTAGGTCCACGAGAATCTCGCATTAATAATCTTTTGGAGACTCTTCAATTCTCTGGTAGTGTCAAAGAACTACTCTTTGATATCCAAAAATTGGATCTGGGCCTAACTGAGGAATTAACCAAAGACTTTTTAATAGCTAAACTACCAACAGAACTTAAAATTCAATCTTTAAATTTCGATGACTTACCGTTAATATCTTTTGTAGAGAGATTAGATTTAATTAATTCTATGCAGAAAACACCGCAACCTTCAACTACTCCTGCATTAGAAGCTAAGCTGGACAGTTTGACGACCAATCTTACTACCATTTCCAATGAGCTTTCTACTATGAACAAGCGACAATTCCCTGTAGCTCCCACCATCTCTCCGAACCCCCAAAATCCTCAGCATTTCAATAAACGCCGTTCCATGCCTTCGGGCAATGCCAATTCCACATTTCCCAGGGTTAATTCAATCCCTCCAACTTCTTCTTTACCAAGCACTTATCCTTTGACATTTTTACAGGACCTAACCTACAAAATTAATTTTGTGGTTGACAGTGGTGCAGGTTTTTCTATTTTACCAACCCACATTGCAGTTTCCTGTAACCAAAACATCACACCTGCCAACCTTTCATTTATGACAGTGAACAATACGTCAATTCCTGTGACAGGTATTGTAACTTTGAGGTTACATTTCCCAATTCCTGGCCTACCGCCATGCCCCTGGAAATTTTATGTTGCTGACATATCTACAGCCATTCTAGGCCTGGATTTTTTACAGCAGCACAACCTAACTATTGACTGCTTTTCTCGACGAGTCATTTGCACGGCAGATGTCAAGCTCGCCCGAAACTGCAGCCAAGGTTGTCAATTTCCAGCTCCAACAGTGAATCCTCACTAACTGCTCTTCTCAGCGGGTCATTTTCACGGCAGATGTTCAGCCCGCCCGAACTCGCAGTCGAGGTTCCACAACCCCCCCAGTTCAGACTGACTGCTCTTCTCAACGGGTCATTTGCACAGCAGATGTTCAGCCCGCCCGAATTAGCAGTCGAGGTTCCACAACCCACCAAGTTAAGACTGGCACTAAACGAAAAATATTTTCCGCACAGGCTAATGTTTTGACTCCTCCTTCCGAGTCAATCGTTACTCCTGCGATTTCTTCCCATCTTCTTCCCTTACCTTCAAACATTAACGTACACTCTTCAGGTACTGTTAACAACATGTCTAGCAATCTTGATGTTTATAGCAAGATGCTAAACACACACTTCCCAGAACTTTTACGTAAGTTCGACTACCATCAACCAGTAAAACATACTGTAGTCCATCACATTGACACGACCGGACCTCCAGTTAAAGCACGCTGTCGCAAACTGAACCCTAATCATCTTTCTTTTTTAGAAGATCATCTTAATGAGCTCTTGGACGCTGACGTAGTACAGCGGTCATCGTCTAGCTACGCCACGCCAATTCACATCGTCGGAAAGCGAGCAGTAGGCGCAGCAGAGGCACTACCTCCTGGTGACGACCAAGACATCGCAGCCCCTATCGCCCCAACAGACAGTTATCGCTTGGTTGGCGATTATAGAAAACTTAATTCAGTGACAGTACCAGACCGTTACCCTATTCCGTTTTTAACGGACTTTACAAGAAAACTTGCTGGTGCAACCATATTCTCGAAGCTAGACCTCAAAAAGGCCTACTTCGCAATACCAATAGCGGCAGAGGACATTCACAAGACTGCTATTATCACACCTTTGGGACTCTTTGAGTTCAAACGGATGTGTTTCCGACTACGGAATGCAGCCAGCACTTGGAGTCGTTTCATGGACACTGTGTCATCAGGTCTCCCATTTTGTTTTTCTTATCTAGATGATATATTAGTTTTTAGTGCTGATTCGCAGCAACATATTGAACATTTACACCAAGTGTTTTCTCATTAAAAGACAATGGCCTAATTATAAACCTACCAAAGTGTCTCTTTGGAGTCAATGAGCTCGATTTTTTAGGACATCACGTTAATACACGCGGTATCAGACCAATGGCTTCCAAAGTCCAAGCTATAATTGATTACCCATTGCCTTCAAGTCAGAAAGCACTCCGCAATTTCATTGGTTTAATTTCGTATTACCATAAATTTGTACCAAACTGTGCGAAAATTCTGGCACCGTTAACCTCTATAGTTGTTCCTGGTAAAGCTTCGCTAAAGCCTGTCTAGTTAAATCATGAACAATTAAAAGCCTTTAGGCACGCGAAGAATGCTTTGATTACCGCTACTTTATTGGTACATCCGCGAATTAATAACCCTATCAATATAGCTGCAGACAGTTCGTCTTCCACTATAGCTGGAGTATTACAATCTATTGTAGAACCAGATGAACGTTTTACTAAGGTCCATCTCGACCTAGTACACCTTCCTTCTTCGGGAGGTTATAAATTCCTCCTTACCATTATTGACCGCTACAGTCGGTGGCCGGAAGCCATTCCTCTAAAGGATTCTTCCGTGGAGTCAGTAATCACTGCATTTGTCGACACGTGGGTGTCCCGCTTTGGAATTCCCAAGTACCTCACCACGGACAATGCAAGAATTTTCCTTTCGCATGCATGGATCAACTTCATGGCCATGTTAGGAATTAAACACGTCAAATGCACGGCCTTCCATCCGATTAGTCAAGGCGTTATCGAACGTTTTAATCGGACACTCAAGCAATCCATTCAAACCACAGGAACTTCCTCCTGGTTAACGAATCTCCCTTGGATTCTCTTGAGCTTACATGCAACCCTGAAATCACAAGTTAATGTTTCTCCTGCAGAAATCTTGTATGCTACACCTTTACGACTACCTGGTGATTTCTTCGAAGAAGAACAACTGGCTAACGACATGAACATCCCTAATTTCATAGCCAATCTCAAACGTCGTATGAGGAAGCAGAAGTATTTTTTTACAAAAACGTATTCCAGTCAGTCCTTCGTCCCCAGCGACTTGACCAACTGCACACACGTATACGTTCGTAATGACACGCACACTCTGGGCATGAAAGACAGTTATTTAGGTCCCTATAAAGTGTTAGAACGAACAGTTAAATACGCCACTTTAGAAAATCACACTGGCCCTATATCTCTTTAGATAGGCTAAAGCCTGCATATTTTTTTCGATTAGTTACCATTTAATGTTAAGCCAACAATAAACTGATTTCAAATGCTACGCGAGGGCAGCTTTTGAAAACCTTTTACCTGTTGACTTTAAAAATTTGAACACTTTTCTGTTTTTTTCTTTCTGTTTACAGGTTCCAAGAGTTGCCGTCGCAAGTTCCGTAGTGTTATTTAGCTTAAGTTTTTTATTGTAACTACCTATACTGCCTAGTAGAGTTTTTGTAGCTGGAGAATTTTACAACTTTGTTCAAGTTCCCTTAAAATACTCCATTTTTTCTCTAAAATAGCATTCCGTATTTTTTCTTTTTCATGTGTGTAATACCCACGTTTCAGATCGGGCGGGGTAATGTTGTGAACGACTCACAACTCATATATTTTTGCATAGATACGAAATGGTACTAGGCAACGCGTATCAATAAACTAGTAAATAAATAAATAATTCATAGAAGTAAATCTGCGTTTTATTTCCTTCTATAAGAATTAATAAATATAGCCCTAACACACCAACCCCATTGTTAAATCGCTATAGTACATTACATACCGAGGCCGAAAGTACTCCATTCCTGTCGAGAGAACAATATAGTTTACCGAGAGGCGATAGCCTCGAGGTGAACTAGTTCTCGAGACACAGGAATGGTACTTTTGCCGAGGTTTGTATACTATTTTATTCGCAATCGTCCTTTAAATACCGAATTATCTAAAATTCTTGACAGATGCAAAATGTCATCGGTTGGGATTGGCATAACGTATGTCGCCACTTACATCATCAAATTCGATCGCATAATATTTCGAGGATTTTATTGAATAGGAGTATTTATAAATTAATAATAATACCTGGGTACTCGTTCTTTAGCAGCCAAGGTCCGAAACATTACCAAACATGATTTATACAGCCATTTATACACCGCATTTGGCGATGTAATTTTCTGCGCGCCACCTAGTAGCTGAATTTAAAGACACGTAGAGGTGCGAAAATAACGAGCGTCTCGCGCCACATGCGATTCGACGTTTATTTGACATCGCAGGATTTGACAATAGGGCAATCCAACCAGCTGTCAAATAAAACTCAATATGGCTGCTGGATGACAAACAAAGTTTTGTTGTGTATGGCATTGAAGTAACTTATAAATAATTTTAGTTATATTTGTAGAACAAAAGAGTTTTAAAATGCCTTAATTTTGTGCAGTAGTTGGGTGTACCAATAGATCAAACAGAGATGTAGTTAGATTTTTTAGAACTTCCGCTGTTACTGCATATAGTTAAACATAAACAACATCTAAACGATTTAGCTGTTGAACGAAAAAGACAATGGCTAAATGCTATTAAACGGGCAGATTTAGTTGGAAATAATACAAAATATACAAGAGTGTGTTCCAAGCACTTTATTTCGGGTATGCATATAACATATCTCATTCTGAAACTTAGAACATTTCTAAAATTAAAAAATGTTTTAATTTGAATTTTCTTCTAGGAAAACCAGCTGATTTAGAAGACAATTTAAATCCTGATTGGGTTCCCAGTATTTATTTGGGCTATAAAACAGCAGGTACAGCAATAACAACCAAAACAGGAAAGATACGAACGAAGGAAAAAAACGTCGGAAGGTTAATTGCATATTTCGAATTTACAAATATGATATCGGGAGATATTTGCTTTTTGGAAGTTATACATATGTGTTCTATATATGACTAGATGACAGATATAGAGAATTCTTTCACTTTTCTTTTAAACATTTTTAATTAATCCTTTGTGTTCAGGCAATTGATTATAAAGAATAATTCCATTATAAAAACTTGAATTTTTTGCTTTTGATGGATTTCTTTGATTTAAATAAAAATTATTGCTAAACCTAGTATTGTGATTATGAATATCATTTACTAATATTAAATTATCAGTCAAATATTGTAATAACCCTAATTTCATTTTATGTACAAAAACAACTTGAATTTTAATAAAAGTTTCAATGTTAACCCTGATGTACTCATGTATTCCACTCTAGTATATCTATTGCAATTAAGTATTACTCTCATTGATTTATTTTGTAGAAGTTATAACTTATTCAAGTCTCCTTTATTCCCCATAAATAAAATAGTAGCAGCAAAACAAAAATGTATTAGTATTATAGTATTAAAAACCAATCTTTTTGATCAAGTTGTCAAATAATCACTACATCTTCCCAAAACCCCATTTCTTTGAAAAAGTCTTTTTACAAATGTAATTAATGTGTTCATCAAATTTTAATTTTTTATCAATAATACCCAAATACTTGACTTTACTGTTTCTACGATCTCACCATTAACATTAACTCCAAAATTATTAAAAACCTCTAGATATGCACTTCCTTTACCAATAATTAACAATTTAGTTTTATTTCCCTTTGAATACCAATATTATCCCTCCCACTAATGTACGCAACCATGTTGTCAGCAAATAAAATTTACATTTATAATGACATTACTAACATCGTTAATATATAGACTAAACAAAAGGGGTCCTAAAATACTCCCTTGCGGTACCCGGTATATTAATGTTAAGTGAAAACTGTGTAAATATATCTTTTACAATAAAAAAAATGAAACTAGAAATTGTACTTGTTTATTTAAAAATAAGGTTTAAAACAACACTTCAACTTAAAATTATATTTAAATGTTCATATTCATCATTGTATAGTTCCTTGTAAGGATTTACAGGAATATATCTTAGAAGTGATTCTACGATCTCACTTGCAAAAGGTTCCGTAACACGTTCCAGATCGGCACTACTTCAAGCATTGCGTATGTCCAAAAGTAGATTTATTGTTTGGCTTTCATTAAGAAGCGCAATGTCTGCCACATTAACTGTAGCACTAGCAATACTTCTGCCGAAGGTCAAACACAAAATTAATAAATCAGAAATATGTTTAAGAAAACAGGATAGGTAATATTAAATATAAATATAATGAGAATTCAACAATAACAATTCAGACAAAAACAATAATTACATTTACATAAATATTAAATATCTAATTAAAAATATTAAAACTAATATAGCATCCTGTTAATAGGAAAAATCAAATTACGAAGTGTATGTATGGTCGAACCTTGTATGAATGTTTATAGTAACATCTGTTTTATTTAAAAGACTAGCCAAAATAATATTTTTTAGCAGGATTCGTTGTAATTCTTCTTTTATTAAACCAGCATCCCGAATATCATCTAATATGTGTACAAAAGTTGCGCCTTTTAATTTATCTAGAACCCAATAAATTGTTTACTAAATTATGGTTTTTAAATAAGGGCATGTATACATACTTGCAATTTTAGCTCTTGTTTCTTTGTTTTAAAAAACAGACAATGTCAAGTGAGTGACCTACATGGGTTATCCAAAACTTCACCAGAATAAGTCCCTCGCTTTTAGTCAAAACCTTCATCCTTGAAGGACAAGCTTTTCCAATTTTATTTATTCCTTCGCTTTTAAAATGTCTTACACCTTTCCCCTTGTTTATGTAATTATAGGAGCAATGACAGTTGTAAAATTCTTTCTTACTGCCATCGGCTAATAATTTAAATGAAGTATGAAGAACATACAACGACAAATTGCTTTCCTGGATTTGGTCTTTCCGTCGATGAAATGCTAGAAAATTGATTGAAATTAATTGTTATATACATTGATATGTTCTTATATACTGTTACTTTTTTTATGACTTGCTATAGTTAAATAAAATATTATCAAATCCAGGAGCTTACCTGAAGAAGATTCAAACTGAAACTCATTATACCCAATTTCCACTTTATGTACAGTGATCATATGTTTTCTCAAATCTTATAAATAAAACGAAAACGAAACCTTCCTTTTAAATAGGTTAGGTACAAATCCTACGATGTCAAATCCTGTGATGTCAAATCCAGCGATCTCAAATCCTGCGATGTCAAATTAACACCGGATCGCATGTGGCGCGAGACGCTCGTGCGAAAATAGGTCGTTTCGGACCATGAGAATGTCAAAGTTACAAACAATGATGCATTTTCGGACCTCTAAATGGTCAGGAATGGACTCATTACCAATACGATTGCGAATAAAATAATTTACCTGTAAAAGATATTTTTAATAATATATAATAATAATCTTTTATATTATTAAAAATATCTTTTACAGGTAAATTATTTTATGTCCGATTGCATTATAAAGTACTGTTTATTGTATTGTTTTGCGGCAGTGAACTGGCTTATTGTACTCGTAAAATAAAGTGGTAGTAGTATAATAAAGTATATAGTAGTAAAATAAAGTATGTCAACTGTATATTACATGTCAAATTTTCTTCTGTCAAGAATAGATGTCAAATTTATAAACTGATTTTTTTTTATAATTAGCCAATTTTAGGAATCGAACATAAAGCTTTGTATGCAACTCTTACATAATCGGACCTTATAGACTCGCCCTTTTTATAGGCCTTGCTCGCTTCGCTCGCTCGGCCATAAACTGGGCTTGTCTATAAAGTCCTATGTACTTGTTACATAAATAGCTATATAATCTGAACAAAACTTTGTTTTTGAAATGAACATATTTTTTACTATTAAAAAGTACCTATCACCTTTAATGGTGTTTGTATTTTATACATAAAAAAACTACGACTGTAAAAAGATTTCCCAACTAAATTAATGATAATAATTTATTAATATTAATAATAATCTAAAATGTTTCTTCAATATGACCCAGTGTGTATTTTACTATCCTTTAGGATTATCTTCTTTCATTAACTACAACAGTACTGTCAAGTTATTTTAATATTTCGTAGATATAGTGCGACATATTCATACAGTGGCGTATCCAAAAATTTAACTGGGGGAGCTTATTGTTTTCAATATTTGATAAAGGATACTTTTTAACTAAAATTATTCACACTGACTTTAATATTACGATTTAATATTTGTTATTTTCCAATTTATTGCAATGAATGAATAAACAACATACGAAAACCATACTGCAAATCACTGAGTTTTTTTTATAAAATGAATTATATAGGTACCAAAAAATGGTAAAGACATAGAATACAGTTAGTTATACAATTTGATTTAAGCGGAACAGATATTCTCAAAATCAAATTTTGTGTAAAATTAATGTTACCAAACTTTACTATTTTTTTGTACGTTAAACAGCGTTTTCGGACAAGCTAAAAGTGACTCCCCATCATATTTGAATATTTTAAAATGTGAGGATTGTAGTAATAACATAAATTTTATTTAAAAAATAAAACTCCATCTATTTTGGCCAATATCTTTTTAAGCAATTATTCAAAACTACTTAATAAACATGAACAATCAAATTGTAATTAACGAAAATAAAAAATAATATGATTTCTGCCTCACCTGTTCGCAGACTCACAACACGGTGGGTTCTGTCAATATGATCTTCGGTTATTTCCAGACCCATGTTTTCCTTAAACACTTATAAAGCTAAGTCATCCGTTTTTTCCTCTTTCTGTACCAAATAGTCTTATGTTATTTGTTCTAGAATATTGTTCCTGCTGGTCTAGTTTTTTATTTAATTGTCCATTTTCCTTTTCTAAATTTATAATACGTTAAGTTAACTGTTGTTTTCCTTTAGATCATTAAAACATTTATCCAATTCCTTAGTAACAATTACTGCGACTTGAATGAATGACGTATCCTTATCATTAAACTAAATCTTTGATTGCATTTGTGGCAATGTTTTCAATGTCATCTTTCTGATTTTTGGTAAATACCATCGTTAATGATAAACGTTTTGCCCGTGTTTTAACTTTTAATACTATAATATTGTAACTATTAGCAGAGTCAGAACATCCACTAACATACGTCTACTCTCTACATAGATAATATAATATAATAATAATAATATAACATAGATAGATTACAACATGAGTTAGGCTGGAAGTTTTAACAAGGTATGCCCAACGGAATGAACGATTTCAGCATAATAATAAAACTCGGCTACAAATGTATCCACAATCAACTCCCCAATAATATTAACGAACAGCAACATAAAAACTTTTAAAACAATTTTACAGTATATAGTGTTATCAGAATGACTCAAGGAATAGAAATTTGTCAGAATAAATATACATTAAAAAACATATTGTTTGTACCCCGTATATATAACAAAACTGTTAGCATTAATGGAATCTACACAAAAAACCATATGAAAACAAATTTTTTGAATCGGTCAGAAATTAAAATAATAAACGGGGGGTTTACTTTAATAAAACTAACCCCGTACGATGGAGTCTATATAAATACTGCAAAGTGTGATCACATGCATACGATAACCTTCGCGAGATAAAAATTTATTTTGAAGTATATAGTAGAGTGCTCGCACGGCGAAAAGTCTTCAAATAAGGGAGTTACTGGGCCTGTCGAGTTAAAAGCAACCAAGTAGCCATAATTGTAGAGAATGTCCAAATTAGCTTCTATTCAAAATTTGTCCAAAATTGTCCTGGCCGTTAAGGCACAATTTAAGAAAAACGAGATTTTGCTATAATCGGAAAGTAAAATTCAAATACTACCAACTCGCCAATTTTCATTAAATTGTCTGTGCTGGATGTTTTTTTCTTTTATTTTTGAAAATGGTCCAATGCATTGCAGCTTACGGCGGAAAGAATTTTAAAATGCTTGTAGCTCAGTTCAAACTGTTCAAAAAAACATCGGTTTCCAGACAATTTTTCGCTCTCTCAAGTGATAACTCACTAAGGGTTGGTTTAATCGAAAAATACCTCTCTTTCATTTTTATAACACCAACATCTAGGATTCCAAAAGTTATAATTTTAGATTTTTTAAACTATTATCAAACGAGAAAAATAATAAAGTTCAAACTACTGCAAAATATCGATCGCTCGTCGCTTTGGAACGTCGATGGAATCTGTCGCGTCCCCACCACAAGATTTCCACTGACTACCCCCGCTGGAGGATGAGATACCGTTGTCTTGTCTTCTGATCATCAGCAATAATTAAATTGGAAACTATAGATCTCCATATTTGAAAGGTTAGAATGCAAAGTGTAATTAATTAATAATTTTTAGAAACAACTAAATTTTAAATGCAAAATGTGATGCAAAAATTACCAAACAATGAATAGGGATATCAATGTATTTTTATGAATTATGTTAATTATATTAAAGATTTTGCAAAAAAATATATATCCCTCTAGAACGATAAATATTATTTTATTATACATTGTTACATACTTAATAATCATACGTATAAATAAAAACAATTCACAAAGTATTCACAAACTAATTATGTAAAATAAAGTGTAATAAGAAAAGTTTAGATGAATTGAGTAATAAAAGCATTGGAAATTCCACATAATATGCGCAAATGAAATTTCAGAGGTTTAGTCTGATTCTTCATCATCTAAATTTACATGTACATGTAAAAAAGGTAAACTATCACTCTGAATATACTTTTACATTTGTTTTTTATTATTGTTTTTAACCATAGACTGCAACAGCAAATGGTGTGGATGCAAAAAAATGGGTATGTGTTGTATTGGATCCTGCAAATGTATGGGTCAGAAATCTTGCAAGAATAGGACCAAAGAAGTTAAGGGTCATATTATTTCTTCACCCACTGATTTAGATGATGAAGATTTTTCAATATAAAGAACCTCTGAAATTTCATTTGCGCATATTATGTGGAATTTCCAATGCTTTTATTACTCATTTCATCTAAACTTTTCTTATTACACTTTATTTTACATAATTAGTTTGTGAATACTTTGTGAATTGTTTTTATTTATACGTATGATTATTAAGTATGTAACAATGTATAATAAAATAATATTCATCGTTCTAGAGGGATATATATTTTTTTGCAAAATCTTTAATATAATTAACATAATTCATAAAAATACATTGATATCCCTATTCATTGTTTGGTAATTTTTGCATCACATTTTGCATTTAAAATTTAGTTGTTTCTAAAAATTATTAATTAATTACACTTTGCATTCTAACCTTTCAAATATGGAGATCTATAGTTTCCAATTTAATTATTGCTGATGATCAGAAGACAAGACAACGGTATCTCATCCTCCAGCGGGGGTAGTCAGTGGAAATCTTGTGGTGGGGACGCGACAGATTCCATCGACGTTCCAAAGCGACGAGCGATCGATATTTTGCAGTAGTTTGAACTTTATTATTTTTCTCGTTTGATAATAGTTTAAAAAATCTAAAATTATAACTTTTGGAATCCTAGATGTTGGTGTTATAAAAATGAAAGAGAGGTATTTTTCGATTAAACCAACCCTTAGTGAGTTATCACTTGAGAGAGCGAAAAATTGTCTGGAAACCGATGTTTTTTTGAACAGTTTGAACTGAGCTACAAGCATTTTAAAATTCTTTCCGCCGTAAGCTGCAATGCATTGGACCATTTTCAAAAATAAAAGAAAAAAACATCCAGCACAGACAATTTAATGAAAATTGGCGAGTTGGTAGTATTTGAATTTTACTTTCCGATTATAGCAAAATCACGTTTTTCTTAAATTGTGCCTTAACGGCCAGGACAATTTTGGACAAATTTTGAATTTAAGCTAATTTGGGCATTCTTTATAATTGTGGCTACTTGGTTGCTTTTAACTCGACAGGCCCAGTAAAGTGAAAATAATTTGGCTTGAGCACTCTACTAATATAGTTTATTAATTTGCTATTAGAATGAGATTTTGATTTGGTTTAGTTAACATTAAATAAATTAGAAATGTTGTTCTTATGGGGAATTGTTTTGCACGTATTAATGTTTATTTACCGTAAGTTGTTATTATATTATTTAGTTGTTATTAGTTTCTAAATGCTTTTTGTTAAATTTATGTTGTGTAAGTAATATGTGCTTTCAATTGCAACTATTTTTAACTGTATCCACTTTTGACTATGTCAGTGTTAATTTCTACTAGGTGAAACTTTTACCAAAGTATTTATATAAGATTACGTGAGATAAGAAAAATTATGGTTATTATTTATTTAAATTTTTAATAAACTTAAAGCATTCATTTCCGTGCAGCAAACAGACTAAATTGCAGTGCCGATTGTTCTAGAATATATACTGTATATAAGCAACAGAATCATTTGTTTACTGTACTTAGCATTTTCGTTAGCGGGTGGTACCCTGTGATGATATGGTTGACATTGTAAGGTCAAATTAATAGATGCCCTGTGCACAGATAAATTTAATTATTTTTTCTTTTTAATGTTATTTAAATGTTACTTAAACAATATATATCTGGCAATAATACCGAAGTTAATAACATTTTACTACTTCAACTTGTATCAGCATTTGTTTATAGACAGAATTATTGATATTTAGAATTAATTCTGGTTATGCGTAATTTTCATTATTATTATATTATAGACGACTTTGTTGACCTACCTACCTGAACTACCCTCTGTAATTGTTAATAATGTTGTCCTCTTTTTTCTTATTTTCAATCTCTAACGTTCTTTCGTAATCTTGTAGTTAACAGTGATTTATGCAACTGGTTCTTTTCTAACAGATTGCTAAGATAAACAAAGTTTGTCAAAAATGTAACAATATGTTGATGACGTGCATTCATACTCCCGTGAATTGGATTGTATATTTAATTCAGGTATTTTAATGAAAACTGGCCGATTGGTAAAACATATAAAGTGGGTTTTCCAGATTTATTTTTTTTTCATTTTTTTTACTGTAGTTTCACTTCCTACTGCGCTACAGTAGAAACTGACCGACAAATATAATCATTGTTTTTGCTTCCATAAATGTGATTGTCTGTAATGTTCTTTTCTGTATGAGACAGAGTCTATTTTATGCAGCAAGGACCTAAATCTGATTTACTGTTATAAAAATTTTTAGCAACAATTTCATACGTTTTATGCAATTTATAAATAAAATAGTGAAGCTTTAAACCAATTTTTGTCATTTTCCTCAAATTCAGATTTTGTAACTTAATCCCTTTTTCCATAAAGCGATTCAATAAGCTGTTAATAAGTTCTTGCATGTTTCTACTCAATTAATTATTTGTGCAAATGTACTTGCAATTGTAATGTAACGGACTATACTTCAACCAAACAAGCAAGAAATGAGTCATCACAAACGCGTGGGCGAAAATGTAAAATGCATCTAGAATTACACGAAGGTCACGCTGTAATCTAAATGCTATTGCTATTTTATGTGTATTGTGGTGACAAGATTCATTTGGTATTGTTATGTCTGTTTGTGTTGGTTTTCTGTATATGGAAAATTCAAAAAGATTGTCTGCGTTAATCTTGATATTTAAGTCTAGAAAGTTTATAGCCCTGTTTTGTTCTGTTTCTAGTGTAAATTTTATATTAGGATGGATATTGTTTATAAGAATTAAAAATTCATTGATAACCTCAAAAGAACTGTCAAAACAAGCTAAAATGTCATCAACATAACGAAACCAGAAGATAATGTGTTTAGAGAGGTTTAATTCAAATATTCGATCTTCAAACTTGTCCATAAATATGTTAGCTAATAAAGGACTTAGAGAATTACCCATAGGTAAACCATCCTTTTGTAAATAAATTATGTTATTAAAAGTGAAATAATCTTGACTTATACAAAGGTCAAATAATTGAATTAACTCTAACCTTTTAACTAATTCTATATTACTATTGATCAAGAAACTATCTAATAAAGGAATACATTCTTGTGGTGGTATTCTGGAGAACATGTTGCAAATATCAAAACTAACAAGTTTTGAATGTGGTGGAAGATGTATGTTTTGCAGCTTATCTACTAATTCTAATGAATTTCTAACAGAGTATTTCGATTTGTAACCTATCGTGTTAATAATCTGGTTCAGTTTTTTGGATAAAATGTGATTAGGTGCATTGATGTATGATACAACTGGTCTTATTGGCATATTCTGTTTGTGGGTCTTGACTAATCCATACAGTTTAGGTATTTGTGGGTTTTTATTAATGATTTGTTGCTTTTCTAATTCTGAAAAGCAGATATTGCAGTTTTCTAAACCTTGTTTTATTTCTTTTTGGAATTTTGTGGTTGGGTTTTTGTTTAACGTTTCAAAATTTTCTTTATTAATAAATTCATTAACTTTTTGTATGTAAATATCTTTTGAAAGAATTACCAAAGTGCTACCCTTATCTGCTTTAACAGAAATTAGATTGTTCTCTGTGATTTTCTGTTTTATAGATTGAAGAAGTGATATGTTAGATGTGTTGTACATTTTGTCCTGTTTCAAAGACATCTCTTTTAACAAATTCGAAATTTGGAATTTTGCATAGTTATTATGATCTTTCTTAAGTATAGTTTCGCATTCAACGGCCAAAATTTCTTTAATTTTGTTGGTAAATTTTGGAAAAGGACAAAATTTGAAACCTTTGTTAAGATATCGTGTTTCTCTGTCATTGAATGTTATATTCGACAAGTTTATGAAACGAGGATAAAAGTTTGCAGTGTTCTGACAATTATGGTTATTTTGTAGTGTACGTTTTTGTTGTACAAGTCGATGAAGTTTATTTTTCTGTGTGGTGTATTTTTTGAATTTAATGTGACTGACAGTTTCTCTAATGTCAAAATCTAAGATGTCAAATTGGATATTGTGTAATTTATGAGTAAGTTCTGTATGGAGTACCTTTATATAAACGTGCATATTGTCTCTTATACTAAACCATTTCTTCGATTCTTCTTTGAGCCATCTTCTTTTGGCATTCCTAATCACTTTTTCAGTAATCGAATTCTTGGTTCTGGTAGTGATGTTTATGTAGTTAGGAATAACCTGACGTTTCAGACATTCTTGGTTAAACCAAACATTCTGACTTGCGATTCCGTGTTTGATCATAAGTTTCTTGTATAACTTGGATTGTTCTTCTAACGAAGACGAAATAATCTTGTTTATTGTTTCTAGCCTTATTTTGTGGAACTCCATAATCATGAAATAAATAAAGATTATTAAAAGTTTCACAGTTTTATTAAAATATACCTGACAATATTGTTTCGACAGCTATGCTGTCATTATCAAAGGTAATATAATTATAAACAAACACGTCGCTAAGGTAGATACAAAATAGGTAACTAGATAAAATAATAATAATAATAATAAAAATTAATAATAAAAATCATAATTAAACATCTAATACTTCCAGTAACGGAGAATTACTGAGCTCAAGTTGTTCATTTATTAAAGGTACCCTGAGTTTGTGTTTGTATATCTCAAAGGCTTCTAAAATGTCTAATTTGCGTTTGTTATTACAAAAATGTAGGAATTTAATATTATTTTGAGGAGTCATTGTGTGATTTTGTTCTAAAAGGTGTTTGGCGTAATTCGATTTTTCAGGATGTCAAGATTAAGGCAGACAATCTTTTTGAATTTTCCATATACAGAAAACCAACACAAACAGACATAACAATACCAAATGAATCTTGTCACCACAATACACATAAAATAGCAGCATACAGATCATTAGTACACAGAGCTTTAACTATTCCACTAACAAAATCAGATTTTAGCAAAGAGATATCAACCATTAAACAACTAGCACATGCAAATCATTATAATCCGAACATGATTGACACTTTAATTAAACAAAAAGATTATAGGTTAGCCATCAAAAGAATATATCCCATTGACAATCAAACAGAAGACACAAATTACATATCTATACCATATTTTGGCAAAATATCAGAAAAAATTGCACATATACTAAGAAAAACCAACAATTATAAAATAACATTTAAAACCAACACTAACACTTTTTCATTTTTATTTAATGGTAAAGACAGAACACATGATATCATGAAATCGGGCATTTACCGTTTAAATTGTTCTTTTTGTAGTTCGGTATATATTGGACAAACACTTCGAAATTTTGACATAAGATATAAAGAACACGTACGTCATTACAAAAATAAACATCCTGAAAAATCGAATTACGCCAAACACCTTTTAGAACAAAATCACACAATGACTCCTCAAAATAATATTTAATTCCTACATTTTTGTAATAACAAACGCAAATTAGACATTTTAGAAGCCTTTGAGATATACACACACAAACTCAGGGTACCTTTAATGAATGAACAACTTGAGCTCAGTAATTCTCCGTTACTGGAAGTATTAGATGTTTAATTATGATTTTTATTATTAATTTTTATTATTATTATTATTATTTTATCTAGTTACCTATTTTGTATCTACCTTAGCGACGTGTTTGTTTATAATTATATTACCTTTGATAATGACAGCATAGCTGTCGAAACAATATTGTCAGGTATATTTTAATAAAACTGTGAAACTTTTAATAATCTTTATTTATTTCATGATTATGGAGTTCCACAAAATAAGGCTAGAAACAATAAACAATGGTAACACTTTGTTTGAAGTATAGTGAATTATAGTTTTAATGGCTTATAGGGAGCAAAAAGAGGAATAATTAATAAGTTTAACTTTTTAATAATGCATGGTCATATATTGGTTCAATAAATTACATTAAACCCAGTAATTGACCGAAGTGGTCATTCACTGGTTTAGCGTCAAAATTTGAAAAATCTTAAATAGTATTTATGTAACAACACGAGGTGGGTTTGTTAGTAATATTTCAAATGTACGAATGGTTATGATTTTATGAACCAATATTTGACCGGGTTTTAATGTCTGTGTCACAATTTAAATAAAAGCAGTCATTTACTGGATTTATTATTAAATCTAGTAAATGACTGCATATTGATTAATGTATTTATTATATTTTCGTAGATATATTATTACATAATTTTATTTATTATTATTTATATAATATAGTGTTAAACCAAGAAACTTAATAAGCTATTAAAAGTAAAATTAATAGAGCTATTAAAAGTAAAATTAATAGAGCTATTAAAAGGCAGAAAGTTTTACAGAAAACAAATTTCAAACACCAAGAAAAAGAAAATATCTGTCTCAGACTTGTCTTCAGATACTTTCAGCCTCGGGCAAATCATATGACAGCAATGACGAAAAACGCCAGACAATATTAAACAGTGAAAAGAATTAATTGATTTCATCCAGCAAATCTGAAACAGGGATGGAAAATGAGACTAGGAGCAAATTAAAATCAAGAACCACTTTCTCAGTTGCAAATTTTGTAATATTAAAATATGAAATGGATTACTTTCCAGGTGTGGTTAAGTTATGTAAACATTTTTTGAAATAAAAGTTATCTGGTCATTCACTGGTTTTTTGGTCATTAACTAGAATTCACTGATCATTCATTAGGGTTTTGTGACTTCACTTAATTAAACAATAATAATTAATAAACGATTGACATAAATAATTCTTTCTAAACTGTACTGACAACTAGACAGATGGATCAAATTTGAATAATTTTATGCACTTTAGTGTGTCATTCACTAAATATCAAATTTGCTTGCAATCCTGATTTGGTCTTAAACGGTCATTAACTGGTGCATTCACCCTATTTGATTCATCTGTTCAAATCGAATGTAAACAGGTTGACCTTCTAATTTCAATCTACCAATTTTAAATTAACAATAAAACTTTAAGTCAACCTCTGAAATAAGTTTTGTATTTAAATGCATACTACATTAAATTAAAAGTTCGAAACATTCTCAAAATCCTCAAATAAAAGATAAATGCACTAGGTAAATACAAGGTTGAAAAAGTTGAAATATGCAATCCTCTGAAAGCCGATGTCGATGAACTTATGTCGTATCGCGTGCGACGGGCGAAAGGAAATGCAAAAACCGGCCAGTAGGTTATGGGGCACTTCAGCGAGACATGTTTATCTCTCTCTAAACTTCTCTTTCTGACAGTGTACACTCGATGTTAACATTAATAAATAAATAATGTTTAAAATTTGTTAAAACTGTCGTAATCATTTCTAACTTTGACAAGGTCAATAAATTGAATGTTTGATGACCTTGAAGATACATTATTTGGTGACTATACATTGCTGTCATATTGATGACCTTGAAGATACATTATTTTATGACTATACATTGTTGTCACGTTTAGGTGACAGAGATAGGTTCAAGGTCACCATGTGTTAGAAAGAGATCGATTCAAGGTCACAACATTGTTTCATATTGTTGATCATTGTTGCCACGTTTAGAGAGATAGATTCAAGGTCACCATGTGTTAGAGAGATAGGTTCAAGGTCACCAACATTGGGTGACCTTGAAGATACATTATTTAGTGGCCTTGAGTTCAAGGTCACAACATTGTTGTCATATTGTTGAACATTGTTGCCACGTTTAGAGAGATAGATTCAAGGTCACCATGTGTTAGAGAGATAGGTTCAAGGTTACCAACATTGGGTGACCTTGAAGATACATTATTTAGTGGCCTTGAGTTCAAGGTCACAACATTGTTGTCATATTGTTGAACATTGTTGCCACGTTTAGAGAGATAGATTCAAGGTCACCATGTGTTAGAAAGAGATCGATTCAAGGTCACAACATTGTTTCATATTGTTGATCATTGTTGCCACGTTTAGAGAGATAGATTCAAGGTCACCATGTGTTAGAGAGATAGGTTCAAGGTTACCAACATTGGGCGACCTTGAAGATACATTATTTAGTGGCCTTGAGTTCAAGGTCACAACATTGTTGTCATATTGTTGAACATTGTTGCCACGTTTAGAGAGATAGATTCAAGGTCACCATGTGTTAGAGAGATAGGTTCAAGGTCACCGACATTGGGTGACCTTGAAGTTACATTGTTGCCATATTGATGACCTTGAGAATGCGTTGTTGCCATATTGTTGACCTTGAGAATGCGGTGTTGCCACGTTTAGGTGTCAGAGATAGATCCAAGGTCACCATGTGTTAGAGAGAGATAGGTTTAAGGTCAAGGTCAGGGGTGGGGGGTGGTTCCAGAACGCCCAATTTTTATCTACTTTTGGTTTTAAATTAATTCTAGAAATGTTAAAAACTTGCTTATCTAACTTGTTTAAAAAAAATTTTAATTAAATTATTTCACACATTTTACGTGAAAAATTAATTTTAGAGAAACTGTACATTCAAAGTTAACCAAAATAATACCACTTAAGTTTCATAGTATCTGAACTATGTTCCCAAATTTTAAGAAAATCGTATGTCTAGGAACTAAATCATTACCTGGTTTCTACCAAAAAACAGTTATTTTGGCAATAATTTAGTCGATAGACATACGATTTTCTTAAATTTTTTTAAAATTCATACACTCTTGCACAACTCGTAAACATGATAATTTGTAGTACTTATCTAAACACTTTTATTTGCATTCCTGAAATTCGTGCCTGTCTTATATATTCTAATATTGCAGAAGATAATGTGGCTCTCAAAAATGTAGCTGTAGTTATACCTGCTATAGTCGAAGAAGGAAAAACTGCAAGACTGAGATGTCAGTATGAATTGGAAGGAGAACCTCTTTATACAGTGAAATGGTATAAAGATAACCAAGAATTCTATAGATATAACCCAAGTGAAGTACCATCTGTCAAAGTGTTTCTTGTTAAAGGTTTACATGTTGATGTTAGAGCAACATAAAAAAATATATAATTTATAAATTAATTATAATTAAAATTTTAGCATGCTTTTTCGGATGAGCACCATGTAACTTTGCAAAATATGAATTCTATTTCATCAGGACATTATACTTGTGAAGTATCTATCCTGGCTAGTGAAAAATTGTTAATAAGGAAGGTAACGAAAATAGCTTATAATATCTAGTATAAGTCTAGTATAGTACATCGTGTCCAAGATAAGAATGCACAGCATGGGGATCTTGAAAACGGTAAAAGATACAGGTTGGCTTAAATTAGGAAAAAGTTGCACTATTTAGAGTATGTTTACATGCCGATCGCAGAAATCCATGATTGTTTATCATTTTCGAAATTTTCCAAAAAATGCAATTTTTCGGATTTTCGATTTTTCCAATTTTTGTATTTATTTTAAAAGATATTAAAAAACTAATGACACTTTGTCATTGTCACTTTTTAAGCTCTACAAAATAGCGTTTTCAAATTTTCTATCCGATGTTTCATCTTCGAGAAATCATCATCAACTTAATTTTTTTATATGGCCACAAAAGTAGAAACACCTTGTATACGGTAGCATTTTTTATTACAAATTCAACGATGTATCACACATTATGCTTCTAAAGCCAAAAAACAGAGAAAAATAAATTTTACTCCTAATTTTTTTTTAGATTCTTAATCTAGTAGGCATTGGAAAAAGAATTCAAAGATTATTGCAAGTGTTCAAATAAGTTCCCATTATTTTCTAGACACAAGTATGCTCTTTGGACAGTTGAATTTAAAACTTTGGCTAACATTTCTGAGGAGATTATGTTAACTGCTGCTATAACCGATGCCAATAATTGTTCTTCAGTTTCAAAAGTTGAGTCATACATTTGATTTTTTACATAACCCCACAGGAAAAAGTCTAACGGGCTCAAATCTGGTGATCGAGCTGGCCAAGCTACTTCACTGTGAGTTCCAATCCATTTTTCAGGAAACCTCTGCGACAAATACTCCCGTACATTTCTTGAGTTATGTGCTGGGGCACCATCTTGAAACCAGCAGTTGTTAATTATTGCTAGAGGTAATCCATCCAAGGCGTCTTCCAAATCAGTCTGCAGCAGGTCAAGATACCGCTCGGAATTTAAATTGTTGTGATAAATAAAGGGTCCTATTATTCTGCTACCTAGAATACCTATCCACATATTAAATCCAAATCGGTGTTGATGCCTTGCATCTTTTTTTAAATGAGGATTGTCTGTTGCCCAATAATGTTTGTTACGCCGGTTGAAAATGCCATTGTTGATTATCATGCTTTCATCAGACCAAATTACTTGAAAAGGGAAAGTTTGATTTTCTTGACATTTTCTGTTATACCATTCACAAAAACTTGCTCGCCTTCTCTCGTCACCAGGTCTAAGACCCTGACAAATTTTAAATTTATATGGATGAAATTTATTCTTTTGTAAAATGAAGTGGGCTGTAGATCTAGCTACCCCAGTCTGACGCTCAATTAGTCTTGTGGATATTTCAGGATTTTCAACAACGGCTAGTAGAGCAGTATTCGCTTTTTCTTCGTTGGATTGTTTTTTACGAGATGAAAGTGGTTGTTTGAATGAAGCAAATTCCTTTAAATTAGATACCAAACGTCTAAACATGGATTTCTCAGGTTGTCTTCGTTCAGGATAATTATTAGAATACATCTGCTCAGCGGCTACACAATTTTTGTGGCACAAGATGTAACACGTCAACATATCAAATTTTTCTTCGTTTGTGAAATTTCCTCTTTCCATCGTGACACAAATAAATTAAAACACTTTAACTTCTTATAAACAAAACAAACAACTTCAAAATACGTTAAAACGTTTTTAACAATAATGTGACAGATCAAATAGAAATATTGCAATTGTTCCAATGCCTACTATTTAAAAAGTAAAAAAAACAATACTTAATTACATTCTCGGCAGAAGTGTTAGACCATGTTTTAAATTCAGCTGTTTTTTCTAGGCTGTACTTGTGTCTAGAAAATAATGGAAACTTATTTGAACACTTGCAATAATCTTTGAATTCTTTTTCAAATGCCTACTAGATTAAAGTAGGTATTGGGACACCTGGCCCAGACAGAAATTGACATGCCATGTGGCATGCCAATGGCATGGCTCCTCCCCTTGCTTCTGATTGGCTACCCCCACTCCTGTAGCTCCTCCCCTTGCTTCTGATTGGTCGCCGCCATCTTGGATTTCCCCGCCTACTTCTCTCTGATTGGTTAACCCCCACCCCTGTAGCTCCTCCCCTTGCTTCTGATTGGTTGAAGGCAGCCATTTTGGAACGTCTGGCTCCATTCTACCACGCCCTGGCGCCAGGCTACCACGCCCGCCGCCATTACGGGAATCTGTATTACCGGCAAACTGAGTGCTACCAATAGAGGGCGTAATGCTACAATTAGTGTGTATTGCTAAGAGAGGGCGTCATGAAGGGATCTGTATTATCGTTGCGTTGTGTACTACTACTAGGTGGCGTGTCATGAAGAAGAAGAAGAAATCTGTATTACTACTACAGAGAGGCAACCATTTTATATCACAGCATCTTGCGTGCGCGCGCGCGCTAAATTTGAATCGGTCAATTTTAAATATTTGTCATTTTTGCATATGTCATTTTTAAATCTGTCAATTTTACTGCTGTCGTTTTTACATCTGTCATTTTAAATCTGTCAATTTTGCTTCTGTCATTTTAAATTTGTCATTTTTGCATCTGTCATTTAAATCTGTCATTTTGAATTTGTCATTTTTTTTGCATATGTCATTTAAATCTGTCATTCTTAAAGCAACCATCTTACCAGATTTGAATTTTAGCGCTAACTCTGGGATTGGATCCTTTCACTAAGCTGAAACGTTTCCACCACTACCTTTTCTAGAAGAAATAATAAAACCATATAGGAATTAAAAAAAATTATGTTTATTAATATAGTGTTAAGGCTACATTTAATTTATAATAAAAAATGTTGATAGAATGCTGGTGCTTGAGGACTTCAGGACTGACCTCTGTTTTCTATTTGCGGTTCCAGGGGCTGTAACAACAACGACAACAATAGAACGTTAAAAAAGGGGTTTATTGTATAAACTTGATGTTTACTCGTACCTTATTTAATTCCACAAACAGGCAGTCATCATAACAGTGTGTTTTCCCCATGTACATCAAACCTAGAGAAATCGTTTTAGCTTCAATCTGCTGGTTAAGCTCTGTAACCCTTTGATCTGTTAACTTATCGCTGATTCGCTTTGGTAGAAATGTAACATGCTTTTCAGCAACAATAATCACACTTTGACGCTTATCACGGCAAACGACTCTTTTGAATTGTAGTATCTCTGCAATTTCTTTTATTTTGTAATCACATAACTTCTTGATTGGCTTCTGGCTAACGGGAGATTTGTTCAATTGTTGTATTAGCAAATCCATTTTTTCTATGTAAAAAAAAAATAGACAAAAACTTAACACTCACAAGAATAATAAATGATTATTTTAACATACCTAGTTCAAGCAAACAATAACAATATTACTATCACCGTAACCGATGTCAAGACCAAACTAAAACGGAAGGGGGGTTTGACTGAGCTTTTATAAACTTCGAACCTGCGCGAATGAACATGATTTTAGATAAAATCTTAATTTATTACCAGAACAAAAAGGGTATTGTTAAAAAAAAAACCTGCACTGTCAATTAATTACTTGAGACCAGATAAAAATCTAAATTTATTACCCTCGAAGATCGGTCACATAGATAAGTGCTACCTACATTTACAGCGCAGGTGTTCTTTAGGGTATTGTTAAAAAGGGATCGACACCTGCACTGTCAAAGTAACACGAGTAGATAAAATCTAAATTTATTACCGTCGGAGCAAAAGGATATCATTAAAAAGGTAGACACCTGCACTGTCACGAGTAGATAAAATCTTAATTTATTACCCTTCGTAACAAAAAGGGTATTGTTAAAAAAAGGGATCGACACCTGCAACAAAAGATCGACACCTGCACTGTCAATTAATACTTGAGACCAGATAAAACCTAAATTTATTACCCTCAGCAGAGCAAAAGGATATCATTAAAAAGGGTAGCGCTGTCACTCTACTAGTTCGAGGTATTATACATTCTTTTAAAAAAGGCACCTCCAAATCACTAGAAATTTGCGGATTTTATACCAGCTTCAAGCTTAAAACAGGTTTGAATGGTTCCCAACTCTTATTTTTATTATTTAATATTATCATAAAGGAACTCTAAGTTATTAATCAATCAATCCCCATCTGGGTACAGTAATTATGACGTTGGAAAGTCTAGTTTATGCATCCTTGATACATATACGTGGCAATAATAATTCCTTTTTGTATTAAATAAAGGTTACATTATTTATGAGAGAAACATGGGTAAATAGCTTATAAAAGATAACCGCCCCTTGTATCTCGGTATTTAATATTGCATTCTTCAAGAGCCTGTAAATTTTGATGTACACCTTTTGCCTTTATTTATTATTATTTGTAGAGATTTAAAACTGCTACAATACATATATCAATTAGACAGCTTTTAATAAAGTATTATTTTTACCAAATTTCAGATCTATATAATTGTCGCACTGACTGTTTAATTTATTAAAACCGAATTTCATAATTACCAGCCTTCTAGTAAATAGTTTCAAATATGAAATGAAAAGAAGCTTTATTTAGAAGGTATTTTTCACCTATTTTTCAATTATCTGTAAAGAGAGAGAGAGGTTGGGAAATATATATATATATATATATATATATATATATATATATATATATATATATATATAATTAATAACAATTAAAAACTCTTAATAACCTCAAAAGAACAGTCAAAACAACCTAAAATGTCATCAACATATCGAAACCAAAAAATAATATGGGCCGTATTACGAGCCACGATTAAAGGTGTCTCTAACTAAAGTTTCGTTTAAAATCAACAAGAATAAAGATAGCTTTATCTAATTTTAATAAGTGGGAAAAGATTAGAATTGGTCACCATGGTAATTAAACATGCTGTTAATTTAACAGAGAGATGCGAATACGGCTTATCGTGTTTAGAAAGATCCAATTGAAAAAAAATATATTTGATCTTATAAGTTATCCATAAATATGTTAGTTAACAGAAATAAACCGTCTTTTTGTAAATAAAGTTTATTATTACAAGTAAAATAATTTTCACTGATATAAAGATCAAATATATTTTTTCAATTGGATCTTTCTAAACACGATAAGCCGTATTCGCATCTCTCTGTTAAATTAACAGCATGTTTAATTACCATGGTGACCAATTCTAATCTTTTCCCACCTATTAAAATTAGATAAAGCTATCTTTATTCTTGTTGATTTTAAACGAAACTTTAGTTAGAGACACCTTTAATCGTGGCTCGTAATACGGTCCATATTATTTTTTGGTTTCGAAATTCAAACAACTGAAAGTTGAAAATACTCCATGAGAAATCAAGTCGTTCTTGACATTGAATCCATATATCCTAATTCTTATCTTATATAACCTATTATTATATAGGTACTCTGTGATAACCATAGTAATATCTGGGTAAAATCCAGCCATTATTTTAAAGGTTTAATTTTCATTGCAGTCAACTTCGACACTTTGAGTTTTTTTAACATTTTTTATCAGGGGGTGGTATCTCTTTTATGTGCTCTGTCAAAGAGTTTGAGAATTATCGCCCCTTCTATGCAATAAACATTTGAGAGCATCGTTTTAAAGATTTCTATCTTACAGACCGTCGTTAGACAAGAGTAACAAAATTGTCAGAAAGGTATTTTGTTTTCACAGTTGTTATCTGCTAATCAGCTTTAAAAAGGCCAGTTATACATATAGCTTATTTACGTAATCGAGTGTTCTATTGTATTAGAATTTATAGACATGACAATTTTCCCTCATAAACTAAGAACAGCTCTTAATAAATATAAACTGTTGACCCTGGGCAGGGGAATAAAAATTATCTAGGTTGAGATCTACATTTTAAACATCAGTAAATTAATAGGCAGGTGTTCTCGTGGGAACTTGATTTTTACCCCAACTCTCAGGTCTATCAAAGGTATGCTGCGCATCACCAAAGATAACCCTAAGGGATATATATATATATATATATATATATATATATATATATATATATATATATATATATATATAGATCTGAAATTTGATACAATAATAATAAATAAAGGCAAAGGTGTACATTAGAATTTTACAAGCCCTTGAAGAACGCAATATTAATTACAGAGATGCATGGGTCTGGTGTCTTAAGCTATTTACATATGTTACACTCGTAAATATTGCGAAAATGTTAACGACACTACCAAGTTAAGATATACTAAAGCTATTCGACGACAGTTACTACATACTTTTTGAATGTTAGCAAGAGGCGATATCGAATGTAACCATTATTTAATACAAATGGAATTATTGTCACGTATATGTATCACGATTGCATAAAGTAAACTTTACAGTGTCATAATTATTGAACTCAGACGACGTTTGATTGATTAATAACTTAGAGTTCCTTTATGATAATATTAAATTAGCTAGAGTTTGAGAATTATCGCCCCTTCTATGCAATAAACATTTGAGAGCATCGTTTAAAGATTTCTATCTTACAGACCATCGTTAGACAAGAGTAACAAAATTGTCAGAAAGGTATTTTGTTTTCACAGTTGTTATCTGCTAATCAGCTTTAAAAAGGCCAGTTATACATATAGCTTATTTACGTAATCGAGTGTTTTATTGTATTAGAATTTATAGACATGACAATTTTTCCCTCATAAACTAAGAACAGCTCTTAATAAATATAAACTGTTGACCCTGGGCAGGGGAATAAAAATTATCTATGTTGAGATCTACATTTTAAACATCAGTAAATTAATAGGCAGGTGTTCTCGTGGGAACTTGATTTTTAACCCAACTCTCAGGTCTATCAAAGGTATGCTGCGCATCACCAATGATAACCCTATGGGATATTACGCAAGATCTTGTAGTTTGGTAACGTAACCAGGGGAGGGGGCTTGTTCACTGTTTGGCTATAAAAACCCAAACTCATAGCAATACCTGCTATATAGATGCTCGACTACAGTTCAAGAGCTTCATTACGTTTAATGGTAGTAAAATAAAACTCTGAGTGTGTGCGTGTGTGTGTGTGTGTGCTGGTACCTGTCTAAATCAGCAACTTTAGCCAACCATAAGGTAGGATTTTTCTCTTATTTTTTGTAATGATTCATTTGTACTAAATTTACGCGTTGATGTTGTTTTAAGAGAGAAAAAAAAACATCATGTCGCTATTATCATTAAACGAGTTCGAAGACGGTAACAATCTAAATGAGTTACAATTACAACAACAGTTTCGACAGTGTATCTTAGACGCAGGAGTCAGCATACCTATTTCAGTAGCAGCGCTTATTTGTTATGAATATGACCATCTGCTATCTAGCGGGGAGCAGCTGTCTGATTCACGTCGTTATACATCGGCCCCTGTTCAAATACAGAGCAGTGACAGTGAAGAACACATGATCAGTGCGTGTAATCAGCTTTTACGGGAGGTAGAAACAATAAATAGACGTTTAGGAGTGAACTGTATCACATTTGTTAAATTTATTCGTTTATAAGTTGATAGGGGCTACTTCTACATTCTACTATGAACCATATTATTATTATTGACATATCATTGTTTTCTAGTACTATAGTATATACATCATTTTGTTATATGAAAAACTTACATTATCTTATATCCTAACCTAAATATTACATTGTACTACTATTGGCAGGTATGCTATAGTGCCTCAAGGTAGAGTATCATATGAGCCCGGTATAATATAGCTCTTATCGTCGTGAGGGCTTAGCGTGATTATATACATCATTTTGTTATATGAAAAACTTAACATTAACTTATATCTAAACTTAAGTATTATTTTATACTACGGATATATTATTTAATTTTTCAAATTTGTTAATATCCTTTAACTTAATAGGAAATTCCAACTCGTTAAAATTTAGTTCATTCTCATATATTATGTGATATGATTTTGACTATATGTTTCTTGATAACCCTTCGCCCTCTTAACTATTCTTTTATTCTCAAGAACCTGTTTTACCTCGTACCACTTTAGGAATTCTTTACGAGCTTTTGGTTTCATGGTATCAATACTGTAGAACTTGACATGCGGAAGAGGGCCAATGTAGTTAGCGTTAGAATACTCCATAATTTTGATCGGAATTTTGAATGTTTATTACAGCTTTCTTCTGATGGATAGGATCCGGAAGTGGTCTTCTTGTAATCAGAGCTATTATCAACATAGGCCTTCCCTACGATCAAAGCCCTGGGTAGACATAGATTGTCAGTATTCTTGATAGCTACAATCCCTCTACGCTTGCTGCACTCTTCGGCGAAGGTACTGCGGTCTGAACATTCGACGCTCCGGGTATGCAAGCCATATTATCGCTATAACAAATTCGGGCCTTGTCGCCGAAACGACGTCGAACAGTCCTGTATGAAAGCCCTCGGTTCGATATGCTTGGTTTTAGTTATTACAGCAGTTAAATGCTGATTTCATATCGGCCCACTTCACGCGATCGCAAACTGTCTCTTTTCACTGACTATTACTTACACCTACAGTTTTAAGGTTTTAATAATCTCCCTATATGATCTCGCTTGGGCCAGGCGGGTTGATAGATGATTCTTAACCCCTATAGATGTTTCTTTTTCCAGTGCTCTATTGATTCTCCATATAGCCGAGGTGACATCTTATAACATAATCCGAAACCCGTTTGGGAACTCTCCTATTAGATTCGTGTGTTGCTTACGTGTGCGGTATACATCTTGTTCACTGGTGTCGAAATGTTCATGAACGTCTTGTTTAATTACTTCATACAGATTAGGTGTTTCTACAACGTATACTAGGGAATCTGTATCGCTATAACAAATTCGTGCCTTGTCACCGGAACGTCGTCTCATGTATGAGTAATGAAAGTCATATAGTTTCAATTTTTGATATATCCAATATACACATGCCTACATATATGGACTTGTTGAAGTAAACTTCCGTTTTATCAACTCGATAGCCACTAGATCTTCGAATTTTTAACATTTAATCTATAGAATAACTGGAACATCTTTTTGCATAAAGATTAATGAAAGTCATATAGTTTCAATTTTGATATATCCAAAACTGTGTGTCGAAAGCCTGCCCGTTATGAGCAACTGCTACAACTTTTTTTTTTAAATTTTTTACGCATCTCTAACAGGTGTGTAAGAAAACCATCTATACATTTTCCACGCAAGATCTGTTCTCGCAAACCATATCTTACACAGGTGGTAGCAGCTGATGAGTCGCTCTCGGGATGAGCGGTGTGTTCAGTAGCAAGGGATGTTTCTCTACCTGTTGTCTGAATTCGGGTATTCTTTTCAACAATGTCTTCATCTACTACTACTTAGTGTACTTACCCTAGAAGGAATTCAGCATCAGTTTGAACATTTTTATGAGGCGACAGAAAAGACCTGAACAGTCCTTTAGGAATTCCCTTGGATACTTATGCTTAAGATTGCTTGCTAACCATGTTCGTATACGGCTTGAGAAAGCAGTTTGTGTATCCTCCCAATTAATACGGTCCCGGTACCCTCTAGCTAGGCTTTTCCTTTCGTCGTCACGCTGTACCTCTACCAGCAACTAATAAGGCTCTCGTGGTTGTCAGGGTGTGTAAAAGACTTAGGGCATTTAGTACATGGGATTTTATATCCTTCACGACTTGATTTGAAATGGTTTTCATAGCAGTCAGCACGTGAAAATGACTTGGGGCATTTAGTACCCTGAACTCTGTTTCCTTGGTGTGTCTTCATATGACGCTTGAAATTGGAGCGTCGAATGCTCAGACCACTTATATCAGACAATTTTTTTGTTCCATCTTGGCTAATGAACAGGAATAGGAACTCTGACCTCGGTATGATTTAGGACGATCCCTTTGACATCGACAGCCACGTGTATCTGCCCGGTGGTAGGTGAATATACCTTATAGGCGTAGTTTTTAGACCCGCCTGATATAAACTCCGTTTTTGTTTAACTCGATAACCACTAGATCTTCGGTAAAAATATTGCTAGATCTGAAATTTGATCTTGAGATGAGCTCTTCAACACCGTAACACCCTTCCCGTTTGTTTATTAGTTTGACTATTGATTGTTTTCTAATATCCTTCATCGTCTCGTCGAAAACCTGGGGTTAAATTATTTAAGAATGTAATAATTAGGTAATTAGTTGTTGCTGTAAATTGTTCAATCATCTTTTGTCAGTATAGTGTAGTTATAATAATAATAAGTGAAGCTGACAAGAGTTATACCTTATGTACAGTAATTATTAAAAAAGATGGTGAAACTTAAGGGTGATTGAATGTAAATCACAAGAGGATACTCAGGGGAACATACTCATGAAATAGATCTGATAAACGCGATTTTGTTCTTTTCAATTATGTAGTAGTAGTAGTAGATCAAGACATTGTTGAAAAGAATATTTGGCATAACAAAACGTACAAAGCATTCAATAGGATGTTTCATGAAAATAACGAGTATGTCTTCATGGTTATCGGAGCAGATTTCAACCTAATAATAATTGTTTAGTTATTTTGATTATTGTCTAGTTGTTTAATAATTTTAAGAAACATTGTCGTAGAATAAAAGATGTTCTATCAAAGTTATCCGAGAACAGATAGTTGTTTAGTTATTTAAGTATTATTGTTTTGTTGTTTAATAATGTTTTGAGAAAGATTGTCATAGAATAAAAAAGATTAATGTTTTATATGTGTGTATTATTACTATTCTCACCCATCTGTACCAAGGTATGAAAAAGGTGATAGCTATAACTGAGAGAGAGAGAGAGAGAGAATGAGGTAATTACCTACGAACACCTGCCTGTGATGATGATGACGTGTCAGCGACAGGATGAAACTTGTCTGCCAGCGATGCCTGCCTGTTTACCGTATGCTTGTTACTGAGCATGCGCTGGATCTAGGTAAGTATAGGTGACTATATAAAGCCGACCGTTGTTAACGTGTAGCAGTAGACAGTATGTGTGCAGCAGCAGTAGCAGCAGCAGCAGCAGCAGCAATTACGATGATGTCAAGCAGTCCTAATTATTGTTATGATAACTGTGTGAGTGAACCCTTGGAAATAGGTAAGTTGTTGTTGTTTATAAAACTTCAAGTTTATATGCTAATTTGTGTCTATTTTGTTGCTTCTTTAGATGAAGAAGGTTCGGATGTTGCAGATCATACATCATCACCAACAGCAAGTGCCGACAACGACGGTCAAGCGTGGAACAACGAAGTTGAAGAAACAGGTAAGTTGTTTAAAACTTTTGTGTGTGTGTTTATGCTTATATTAATCGATTATTGTATTATTATTGTTTAGCGTTCCTGTCGCAGCAGCAGCCTCTATACTACGCTGATGACGCTGTAGCAGCATCAGCAAACTTTACCATCATAGATGCACCAGTAGCAGCAGTAGCATCAGCTAAACGTGAAGTACGTGTTCAGCTGCTCGGGGCTGTCCAGTATCCGTTGTATGTTACGAGACCTCCCGGGGAAAAAGAAAACTACGATCATATACACAACATCCAAGTAGGACTTATTCCGCCCGATGACGACGACGACCAGGGAGAATTTGCCGTGGTAGTGAAGCTCGAGTGCGTGAATAACGTATGTGAGTATGGTGAATTGGTGTTGTCGGAACGGGACTGGTTCGAGCTGTATGATATACGAGTCGAGGCACTGTTTAAAAATTTCTTTCATGGTTGCTGCTGTTGCAACAAGGACAACAGTGTACTACATTGCGATAAACATTTGAAATTCCATCTATGTGACAATTTATACATCGAGATTATTCACAACGAGTTTTTCGGCAACAGGGTTGCCATACATGATACACAGCGGACTATAACCTTAAAAGATTACGAGTTTCAGTCTATAATGCATTTAGCACCGTTGATCAATCATCATGCTCGAACGTTACGTCACCTCGACTTTTCACGTTTCTATCACGCAAACATAGAGAACGTAGCAGAAGGTCAACTGAGACGCCATGAAGATGCCTATAAATCGCTCCCGACATCCGATTCAATTTTATTCACGTCCGAACTGTTATGCGGTTACTACTCAGCTACCAGTTTAATAGACAACACAGCAGCAGCAATTGGTGGTGGATTGAACTCGTTCATTTTATTAGAAATAATAAAACATTATCCGCAAAAGTTTATCGATGCCGTACGTACACGACTGCAATCATATCAGCAACAGCAGCAGTCGGAGACGTCAACGACAACAACGTTTGCACCGTCGTATTAAGAACACCATGGCGGAAATAAACTATCTTAGAAATAGGCTGCAAAAATATTTGCACAATTTGCAAGTGTTACGCGATGATCTCAACTCATACTGTGTAATGAATAATTTGTCAAATCATATGTTACAATTGTCCATTAAATATCAAAATAAATAATATGTATAAACATTGTTGTTGTTGTTTCATTTACTAGCACAGGGTGAAGGGGTTGACTATATAAAAAGATAGATCGTTGTCATCAGCGAGAGAGAGTACACGAATAAAGCCGAAGCTTTCCGACGGCGAACATCCTAAGCTACAAATCCGGTAAGTAGTCATACTATGAGAGAGAGAGAGAGAGAGAAAGAGTTTCAGCTTAGTGAAAGGATGCAATCCCAGAGTTAGCGCTAAAATTCAAATCTGGTAAGATGGTTGCTTTAAGAATGACAGATTTAAATGACATATGCAAAAAAAAATGACAAATTCAAAATGACAGATTTAAATGACAGATGCAAAAATGACAAATTTAAAATGACAGAAGCAAAATTGACAGATGTAAAAACGACAGCAGTAAAATTGACAGATTTAAAAATGACATATGCAAAAATGACAAATATTTAAAATTGACCGATTCAAATTTAGCGCGCGCGCGCACGCAAGATGCTGTGATATAAAATGGTTGCCTCTCTGTAGTAGTAATACAGATTTCTTCTTCTTCTTCATGACACGCCACCTAGTAGTAGTACACAACGCAACGATAATACAGATCCCTTCATGACGCCCTCTCTTAGCAATACACACTAATTGTAGCATTACGCCCTCTATTGGTAGCACTCAGTTTGCCGGTAATACAGATTCCCGTAATGGCGGCGGGCGTGGTAGCCTGGCGCCAGGGCGTGGTAGAATGGAGCCAGACGTTCCAAAATGGCTGCCTTCAACCAATCAGAAGCAAGGGGAGGAGCTACAGGGGTGGGGGTTAACCAATCAGAGAGAAGTAGGCGGGGAAATCCAAGATGGCGGCGACCAATCAGAAGCAAGGGGAGGAGCTACAGGAGTGGGGGTAGCCAATCAGAAGCAAGGGGAGGAGCCATGCCATTGGCATGCCACATGGCATGTCAATTTCTGTCTGGGCCAGGTGTCCCAATACCTACTGATTAAGAATCTAAAAAAATATTGAAATTCATTTTTCTCTGTTTTTTGGCTTTAGAAGCATAATGTGTGTTACATCGTTGAATTTGTAATAAAAAATGCTACCGTATACAAGGTGTTTCTACTTTTGTGGCCATATAAAAAAATTAAGTTGATGATGATTTCTCGAAGATGAAACATCGGATAGAAAATTTGAAGCGCTATTTTGTAGAGCTTAAAAAGTGACAATGAGATGACAAAGTGTCATTAGTTTTAAAATAAATACAAAAATTGGAAAAATCGAAAAATTACATTTTTTGGAAAATTTCGAAAACGATAAACAATCATGGATTTCTGCGATCGGCATGTAAACATACTCTAAATAGTGCAACTTTTTCCTAATTTAAGCCAACCTGTATCTTTTACCGTTTTCAAGATCCCCATGCTGTGCATTCTTATCTTGGACACGGTGTATATCTATAATCATAGTATAATATCTACGTATGAGTACAGTTAGTTAAGTATATATTATAAAATTGATCTTAACCACTAGACAAATGCACGAGTGGTTATTCTGTGCAGAGAGAGAGCAGTGATGCCAGAATGGGATGGGCGGCGGGCACTGGATTTACCCTCCGCCCGGTCAGCTATTCTTCATTACATGCCCGGCCGGGAAATGTATGACGGTCGAGCATGCTTGCTGATATTGTTTATCTCATTACACCTGTTCTTATTTATTTTATTAAGTAAAAATTATGTAAAACGAATGAGATATTTATTTTACATTTGAACAGCAGCAGAAACTTTAAGAAAACTTTTAATATCAACTCAGAAAAGTAATTTATTTAATAAAAATGTAAATATACAAGTACAACAAATAGCCTTGGTAAATCTGGTTAAGAGTTTTTGCAGTTTTCCTTAGCTGCAATAATCGCCCCTCCTTGGCTTCCAGGTTATGAGTAGTAGTCGTTATTATTATTATTATATAACTACGTTTTCTAGAATTTGTCTGCAACTCTGTTAACCCTTCGTACTCGTACATTTGTCTAGTAGTAAAAAATCTATGGTATAGTTAGTTACATACTATGCCAAATTTATATAACATTTCACCATCTATCCATTTTATTATTTTACAGTAATCATAAAATATAGTAAGTATAATAATGATTAGAATCAATCTTCTTTTCTCAATCCTATATTTTGGATAAATCGCTACCTTAAAATCACAAGTTTTATAAACGTTGCGAATGTGTGTCACAAAAGTAACTATATGACAATCTTATCTTTGCATCGTCAATAACGTGTGATCAGATATTTGCGCAATTGCGGGCAGCTATGAATGTTAAAACGTTTATTTTTAAAATTTTATTTAAATGGTCATATTAATTTGTATTAATATCCGTTGTAGTAAATCTTCTAAACTCATGGTCCCTGCTAGCAAAAATAAAGTTAAAAATTATCCTAAACAAATACCATTATTTGTTTAAGATAATTTTGCTTGGTCACAATTATTAGACTTCTTACATATTGTAGCCGTTTAGAGTAATAAGGTACATGTAAGCAGAAAGTCCTTTAGAAAACCCCTCGCTACGCGGGTCGTTTTCTAAACTCGGACGCGTGCGCTAACAACGTATCTTATGAAACTAACACTTTAATATACTAATTATTATGTGCGCTTGCATTAATTCTAAAGTACTGTTTATGACATAGTTTTGCAGCTATAAAGTAATTCTTTATAGTACTAGTAATATAAAGTAGTTACTTTATTTTGCTAGTACTAGAAAGTGCCTGTACCTCAACTGAAGTAATAGTAAAAGCACACTCTAACAGATCCAGTTTTTCATTGGCAACTATATACTACATGAACAACAGAATTTTTCCGATAAGCCAATTTTAGCAGTCGAACATAATACAGTTGCATACAGCTTTGTATGCAACTCGTACATAATCGGACTTTATAGACTCGCTGTTTTTATAGCCCATGAACTGGGCTCGAGCATAAAGTCCTACATTACATACTAGTTACAAAAATAGCTATTATTTCCCCGTCTATGTAAATGGTAATTAAGTATGTAGTTACAGCCATCATAGCTCTGTAAAATTTGACAGACTCATAAAAGAGACCTATAAAAAAAAACCTATGGAAACTAATTTGTTGTCTAATTACAACGTTACGACAACCTCTGGCTATAAACTAACTGCCTTATCGCTTTTGATTACAAAATGACTTTTTATGAAAAATATACAATAAGTTAATAAAGAAACGATGTGTGACGGTGGAAATAAAACTTTGTACGCGGAACGCTTTGCAATTAATCTTTACGGAATTAATTCACTGGATTAGGGAGGTTTGCCACGCTCGAGCTTACCCGCAAAGATTAATTTACAAAGCTTGCCACGTAAATAACTTTTACGACACAATACCTGTAATACGTATGTTTTTAGGTTAACAGTGCTGAACTAGCTAGAGAAGAAGCAGAAAATGTGTAAACTGTCCAAAGTCATCTGCATATACTTATACATCCTACTAAATGAAATACTTTTGTGATATAGTACTTAGTTATAATTAATTATACCTATATTAGATTTTATTTTATTAAATGTAAACATACACTGTAAAAAATGAGTTGAAATTTACCTTGGGAAAGAGTTAACATTCCTCTCTTATTTGCGGTAGTTTTACTCTATAATTTAACTTTACCTATACGTTAATAGTTGTTTTACTATTTGTGGTAAAATGTTCTTTAATTGTGTAAAATTACACAAATATAAGTAATTCTACTACATTTAACTGGTTAAAATCACTATCTATAATGTAAATTTACATAACTCAGGAAACTTTTCCTTGAAAATTTATTATTACTCAATAACTTGATTCATTTTTAGTGTAATATTAAAGATAAGATGAACTTTAACAAGTATAGTGTAATTTTACCCTTAATATATTTTTAACCGATGAGATACTATTTCGCTGATTGCACTTGTTTGTTGATGAGTGGTGACCTTCGTTTCGTGAAAGAATTCAGAAACCCATTATGAACAGTGCAAATTGGGCTTTAGGGGAATGGTCGGATGATTTCTTGTTACAGGTTTCGCAATCGGCGAGGCGTACCCTATCGATATCGAACGAAGTGTTCATTGCTCATTAATATTTTGTTTTTCGTTGTAGTGTAGTGCAGATTTATTAAAGGCAAATATTTACACGTATGACCCAAGCTGGGAAGAATTTTATTTTATAGTAGAAGTTAAAAAATAATAATCGGTAAGTATCTATATGTTAAAATTACAAATTTAAACCAATAAAATAAAAATATTTAATTTAATGTTTTTCTAGGATGAATCAAAAATTGAAGAATTCGAAATAAACTAGCATAACTGTAATTGAGAAAGGTACTCGTGTATAATTGTTTATATAATTTATAATTTTTAAATTTTCTAGGTGGAATCGAAACTTTATCTGAATGTCTTTGAGAAACCAAATATTTCCGAAAGCCCCTTAAAAGAAGTTCTGTTAATGTCTTATATTTTATATAAGTACATATGTTCAATAAAAATTACTTTGATTTTATTTTGTTTCATACAATCCATTTACCAGTGTAAATAATATTCAGAGGAACGATTAAATTTGCAAGTACTTTCGCAAGTCATCGTTACATTCAAGAAGTATTTTCACATTTGTATTTTAACGCTGAAAAGTACTATTGCCATGAAATATTAACTTTGTCATGTAACTTTACACAGGTGTTTTAATGTTAAAATGTAAAATTACATTGAGATTGTAATTTTAATCTGTAAATTTATTTAAAAAGGAAGCTTTACAATGCAAAAACCTAATATTGTAATTTCCCACTTCCTATAAAAATTACACTTTGAAGTAAATTTACCCCAAAAAATGAAGGTAACATAGTTGCCTCCATTTTTTAGGGTAAATCTACCGGTAATTTTTTAGAGTGTACATATTTAAACCAATAAGTCATTAAAACAAATTTACTATGTTCAACCTAAGTGTCTAATATATAAAAATTGCAAGTTGTCTATTAGTTCGAACTTTTGGCTTACATACGAGGTCTGGCTATTAAATAACGAGACAGCGCGTTCTAGAGGGGTAGGGGGGACAACGAATGCAGCGTTGGATAGCTGGAAGTGTCTACTATGCCAGTACGAAAACGTTTTTGTCGCTGTAGTAGTATTTTTTCTATAGAGGTTAGAAACGAACGTGTTTTTTCTCGTGCCGATAAAAATGTGTGACGAAAAACACGAGCAACGGATCAATGTGAAATTTCTCGTTAAATTAAAAAAACTCCGACTGAGTGCTATAAGTTGTTGAAAGAGGACTATGGTGAGAATTCTCTATCTCGTGCGCGTGTTTTCGAATGGTATAAACGGTTTTCTGAAGGCCGAGAGAGCACCGAAAACGACAAACGTCCAGGTCGACCTGTCTTTGTTTCAACTCCGCAAACAGTGACCAAAATCAATGAAACTGTGCGCGGAGATCGTCGTATGAGCATTCATGAACAAAAGCTCTTCCGTCAACAGATCTGCTCAGATTTTCTTGAGAGGTTAGATGAAGATCCTCAATTGATGGAAAACATCATCACTTGCGATGAAACATGGATATTCCAATACCATGTTGAAACTAAGCGACAATCCATGCACTGGAAAACTCCTGCATCGCCAAGAACGAAAAAAGCAAGGATGTCGAAATCAAAATTTAAAGCCATGCTAATCGTTCTTTTCGACATCAACGGCATCGTGATGACTGAATGGGTGTCACTGGGTCAAACTGTAAACCAAACTTACTATTTGAAAGTTTTGCCAACACTGCGAGAGCGAGTTCGTAAGAAACGACCGGAGTTGTGGAAAAACAAGTCGTGAATCTTGCACCAGGACAACGCACCTGCCCATAACGCGCTGTCTGTGAAGCGTTATTTAGTCGCTAGAGGCACTCCAGTGCTCGAACACGCGCCGTACTCGCCTGATTTAGCACCCTGTTTCTGAAAACCACGTCTGCCTTAAAAGGAACCCGGTTCGAGTCGATCGCAGTGGTGAAGCGAAAATCGACGGAGCTCCTAAATGCTCTTACAAAAGAAGACTTCCAGCATTGCTTTGAGCAATGGAAAAAACGAATGGAAGGGTGTGTGACGGGGAGGGGAGTACATTGAAGGGGAGCTTTCGATTGTAGAATAATTTTTAAAATAAAACTCTTTTTCATAAGCAGTCTTGTTATTTAATAGCCAGACCTCGTACATGCTAGGAGAACTACATTAGCAGCGAACTATTCTGTCATGCAGAGTGAGCTAAGTTCTGTAGCTTATTATTAAGCTCCCATAGAAGAGTATAAGGAAATCAATCAATCAAAAACATTTCATTAGCTTAAAATACGACTGATTCTGAAAAATTTGGAAAAGTATAAAATATGGAAATTTATGTCGAGATCCGTAATACAACTAAGTACAGTCATTAGCAAATGTCTTGTCCCGAGTAAGGACGTTGCTGCTTTAAAAATCGAAATACCCCTTATACTGTGTAAGAAAGAGCCTGAATTAAACAGAGATGGACAACTACCTGGGCAAGATATTTAAATTCTTTGAAGCTTTTTTTGAAAATACGCTTTTAAAAACTCTTGTTACTCATTCTATTCAAAATTTCTTTGACACACTTTATAAAATAGCCCTTTTAAATAGAAGCATCTACTAGTTAAACAAAGTTATATAGCGTGTTTATGTTTCATTCTTTACCTTTAATAAAAAATAACTAAACGAAAATAATAATGAAAACAATCATCAAAAAATAGAGGCTTAGTAGTATTTTAGATAATTAAATAATCACAGAAATTAATGTAAGCGATAAATAAAAATAAAGTAATAATATAGCCATTTATTTATGTAAACACGTTAAAATTTTAAAAGTTATTAAATATTCAGTTGTTTTAATAAAAATACTATAAACTAAGAAAATACTAGAAACATACATATATAGTCAGTACTAAAAACAAAACAGTCATAAAACAAAAATTATTCCTTTTAAGTAGATTAGTCAATGGGTTTAATTTTTCTCTCTAACACATTATTCTGTCAATTACCCATCTCTCTCTTGCATGTATTACCTGAGTGCAAAAGTTGGACCCTTTCTTATAAACATTCCACTAACTACTTTCAAGTTATAATCCTGTGAATATACTCAAACTGTATTTATTATTAAACTTAATTTATTTGACCGGCAACTACTGGGAATTTTACCTGAAGGTGAATAAACCGGCCCTTAATGGTTAAATATGTCTCGTTTGTATGCCCAAACTGATTCTACTTTGGAAACTCGGGGAATGATTATTAGTTTTGATTATTTATTATTTTTACTAATTTTTGCAATAAAGACTGATTACAGTTAGTACTAAAAATTCAGTTTTTTTAGTGTTTACAAAATAATTAAACTTTGTAAATAAACAAATCAAACTCGTAAATAAATTAATAGAGTTTATAATAAAGTAGAAAAAATATACGATATTTACTTCTTAAGATAGAAGAAACGATGGTAGAAGTAAAACGGCTGTTTTGTATTCCAGTAAAATAAGAAACTCACTTGAAAATAGCAGTTTTTATTACTCTATTGTTGTTATACAAAGCCACTCTAGGTAGGGTAGCAACCTTTAAAACTAGTTAGATTTGCTGTGTTGTTTGTAAACAAAAGAAACTATGCAGCGAAACGTACGTCGTTTCTTTTACCAGAATTGTTAAATGTGTTGCCTGCTCGGGACAAGACATTTGCTAATGACTCTACATTCTTACTTTATCGAAATCTTTGTTACAACTTCATGGAATGAAATAATCCGAACCTACAGGGAATATTTTTTGATAAAAAACGCTGGATCAATTCAATTTTATATTAATTTTGTGTATAAGGCTTAAAAATAAAAATATTGTAATATCTACTAATATCAGTAGCGGAGCGAGTACATTTCGCGTCCGTGTGCAGTTTTTAAATTTACCCCTCCCTCCCAGTAAATACTCGACTAAAACACCCACAATATGTAACACTGTCACATGTGTAAAAATTCACTGACGAAACGGAAGTTATATATATATATATATATATATATATATATATATATATATATATTTTTTTTTCTCCTAATTAGACACCTGTGTGGTGCTTTGCATTAAAACTGATCAAAGCTGATCAACCATTAATTTTTATCTAATAAATCTTAAACTAAATACTTATAAGCTAGAGTTCATCCATTAATGTCCTGTAGTTTGTTCTGGTTGAAACTATATTAAACATTCTCACTCGCGCACAATGCTCTGCTTTTACCCAAAACACTACACTAGCTCAAATGGTTTTGTTCTCTTCAATCTTCGGACGAGATCTTGATTGCCCAGCAGCTGAAGAGCTTCTGCATTGATATGATTATGTAGCCTGGCTTCATGCCTGCTAGCAAACCTATTAATCTGGTCTATAACAGTTGGAATGCCAAGGTCCCGATGAAGGTCACTATTGCGGACGTACCATGGAGCTTTTACCATGTTACGCAGAACCTTGTTTTGGAAGGTCTGAATGGGCTTAATGTTACTAGCTTTGATACAACCCCAGAGCTGTATACCATATAACCATATCGGGTTCAAGATCTGGTTATAGATTAGGATTTTGTTATTTAGTGCCAACTTAGAATTTTTTCCAAGGAGCCAATAATATTGTTTATAGTTTAGACCAAGTCTGGTTCTTTTCTTCTTTACCTGCTCTTTCCATCGGAGCTTAGCGTCTAGCGTCATGCCAAGGTACTTGACATTGTCCGCGTATGGTACTACGGTACCATTTATGTCTAGTGGCTGTATATCAACTAGTCTTTTGTTCGTAAAGATTGCATGGATAGACTCAAGCTCGTTCAGATTGATCTTCCATTGTTTTGTCCACTCTAGTACTGTATTACTAGCTGTTTGTAGTTTACTGGTGGACACATCCTGTTCCTGACCTATTGCAAGTAGTGCCGTATCATCGGCAAAAGTTGCAATTTTAACATCGCCCAAATGCGGAATATCACTAGTGTATAGCAGGTAGAGGATAGGCCCTAGGACACTACCTTGAGGTACACCTGCGTTAATTTCTTTTAGTTCCGAGTATTCATCTTCTTGTTTAATTCTGAAGTTTCTATCCGATATGTACGAGGAGAGAACTTCCACATATTGTTTTGGAAGCATTTTGTTCGGTTTGTGAATGAGCCCTTCATGCCATACTTTATCAAAAGCCTGGGCCACATCAAGGAAGACTGCTGAGCAGACTTGCTTTTCTTCGAGAGCTTTTTCGATGACATCTGAGATTCGATGCACTTGATCTATAGTGGGATGTTTCTGTCTGAAGCCAAACTGGTAATCTGAAATCAGCCAATTGTTCTCTATTAAAGGTCTCAGTCTTTTAAGAAGTAATTTTTCGAAGAGCTTTGAAATAATAGGAAGCAGAGAAATAGACCTGTAAGACTTCACATCGTTGCTAGTCCTTCTCATGACCAGGTTTTCGATGACCTGAAGGTATACGGGATTTGTCTTAAGAATCTTATTTAGGGTTGTACAAAGGTCCAAAATCCGTGAGCTGGAATTGTCGAAGTATGGTCGTTAACCCGCCATCTTGAAATCAATGCCAAAATGGCAAGATTGGTTAGATCTCCGTAACGGTTGCTCCGAATTTGATGTGGTTTCCTTTGATCGATTCGAGATTTTATTTGTAATTCAAAAGGTTCTATAACATGTTTGCGTATCTCTAACAATAAGTGCGTTATAACTAAAATAATGAGATAACATTTCTTCTTTCTGATATTTTGGTGTCCACCTTTTTTGGTCGTAATTTATTTAAAAATTTCTTTACATAAAGAAAGATTGTTGCATTCTAGAGATTTAGATGTCCTTTACCGTTTCTAATTATCTTTAAAAATAAAAAGATATATCGATTTTAGTCGCGAGAAGTACTGCCAAACATCTATGTAGCTTTGAAATAAATAAAGATTAGTAAAAAGTTTCACAGTATTTATTAAAATATAACCTGACAATATATATTTGAATTTTTAATTATCGGTGCGCATGGACGCTATACTGTTTTATAAATACTAGGGAAACCTCGTCAAGACATGACGGCCAAAAGCATTGAAGGATTTCCCTATATACAACATTCGATGTGTGATTACAATTCTTTGGTTTCATGAGGGATTATTTAAATAAACGCAACCAAACATAACCAGCTGAAAATTCTAAGCCTAGCTACAAAAAATAAACAACATTGTAAATATTAACACATAAATAAAAATGAACGTAAAATATATTTATTTTTCCATTAATCAACATGCAAATAATAACAGACAAATTTAAAAAAAGAAAACTGCTATTATCTATTTGATGAATATCAATTTTAACAACGAATCATTAAGACTGCTTTATTGGTATACACTACAACTGTCAGAGGGCATACGACGTAATTAGTTTATGTCATAATTTAAAAGTTATTTATTTTATGTCAAATAATACAGAATTACAAAATCCTTTATTTTTTTGAATCTGGCTGTTAAAGCATAACAAATAGAAATACCCTAATAGGAAATAAAAAACAACAAGAGAAACATTTTAGTAAAAACAATGAAAAAGCAACAACAAATGAACATCTTTACGCCAAATTGTAAATATCGTTAATAAGAACAAAACATAAGCTGAACTACATAAGTGAAAACATTTAGCAAACATATTTTATAAATAAAATAAAATTATAAAAATCGCAAATTAAATTAAAAAAATTATATAACAATAAATAACAAAATTGTAAATAAAAAGACATTCTACAAAACTATTAATTACAGATTAAACTATTTTGGTAAATATTTTTGTTTTGATTTGTCAAATCTCTGCGCTTTTCTTCTGCTTTTGGGCGTATTTTTTTCTTTGCTGATGTCATTTTTTACTTGCGAACGAGACATTGAATTGGATGCTTCGGTCAGCATAAATAGTTATATTAAACTGCTTGATCGAGGTGGGCCTGAAATATGCCAAACAGTTTTTTAATGATGTAATAATAAATACTTATTCTTTGTTTCAAGTGCTAATTTCTGAGAGATACGAAACAACCTTTTTAAGTTTTAAGTCACAAGAAAATTCTTGTAAAATTATCGTTAAAGAAATTAGAACTTTCAGGTTTTAACCCAAGTCAAAATCCCGAATGTGAATGTGGGAATTCAATACCGAGTCTTTCAAAACACAGCATCAATACGTTCTGTAACATTTTGCTTAATAATTATTCTAGCAATAATTACTAGTGCAGCGTGGTACAGAGGAACTTGATGGCATTTTCTAAAATAAAATTTGTAACAACATAATGCATTAGGTAAATAATTATAAAATACCACATATATATACAATACGTTTGTCTTGCACTAAAAATATAATATTTGGGAGACGCTATGCTAGTCTGCTGGTTCTCGCGGCAGTGTGAATAATTCAATCCGATCATCGACTGTTTCTACGTCACAACGGTAGTAGGGATACAGTTCCAGGCTCGTTAAGCTATAGAAGGCTTTGGCCTAGCACTCATCTCGCCCAGCTTACCCTCCTCTCTTACTTACTTAATCCTAAGCCTTCCTACCATTAAGTGTAAGGCTGCTCTCCCCCTGCCCTCCCCTCTACAGACATATATTCTTCTCTGGCTTACCCTTCCCTGCCGGTTTATTCTACATAAATACATACATTCGGAAATTCTATCTTACGAAATGATAAGAATAAAATCAAAAATCGATCTTGTTTAAAACAGTCTTGAAAACGTCTATTAGTACATGTTTCAAAAACATTACATAAACATCAGTGGCGTGCGGTCCATGGAAGCAATGGAAGCAACGCTTCCCTAAGGATTTATTAAAAATAAAAACCAATGCTAACAAAAATATTTTTATAAAATTATGGTTACGTTTATTTAAATTTGTAATATTTAATATCAATTAATATTAATACCAATTCCGTACAGTAAACAGTATAATTATTTAGAGTACTATTTTAAATTAGGCTCATTAAACTTGCACGGAAAGGTAATACCGATTCAAATGTGTTACATACACTGCATATAAGCACTGCTTACAACTGCTCTTCTCTTAGCCTTAGCGTGATTCAGCAGGCGTGGTCATATAGTAGACGATGCTCTTAGCATTGTTTGGCCGTTATTGTTAGTGTGCTTCATGCTCAAATGTTTATTTATTATAACATGGTTCTTTGTTCGATTTAGTGTTTGTTAAATTTAATGTTACTTAAGTAATCTGCGTATTAATTATTAAGTAAGTAAATCTGCGAATGAGACTGTATTTTGGAACATTTTATTATTTCAATTTATATAAGTTGGATTTTTTTAAAGACCAATAATTCTACTTAGTTTGCCTGTATGCAAATTTAAAATTGCATTATCGTCACGACTGCAAATTCAGCTGCTTCGGTGAAAGGTTCGAGTACCTTCGATACATCCGAATCGGGTCGATTTTTTTTGTTCAGTTTGTAAATTATTAATAAAGAATTTTCCGCATACAGTTTTGGGGAGAAATTACAAACTATTAAATAAAGGCAGATCAAAACCAGAACTTTCAAATTTAACAACAAAGATTAAAACCTGCACTGGTATTTTGCTAAGAAAGACCGGAAAATCGAGTTGCAGTATAAATACATAGAAGTAGTTTTTTTAAAATAAAGAATAATAGTCAACAAATTCCATAAGTATAAAGTGTAAAAGTTCTTCTTTGAAAAACTTTTAAGCTTAATAATTGTAGCACTGTTTTTTTATTGTACCTAGCAGGGGCGGAACAAAGAGAAGTATTTTGAGGGGAAAATTTTTGGAAAAATAATTGTTTTAATAAATAATAATTAAACAAACATTATTTGTTTCTATTCTATGTGTACTTATTTTTAAATTGGGGAGGGGGGAATTATTCCCTCCCCGTTAATCCGCGCCTGTACCTAGGTGTATTATAATTAAAATCGTGGTTGCTTCCCTAGCCTAAATTCTCACCGCACGCCACTGATAAACATAGTGTTGGCAAATTTCTTGCGTTTTATACAAACAATATGAAACTACTCTGAATAAGCAATTGCCATCAGCTATTATTTGTATAATTCGTCTGAAGTGGACCGCTGCATCACCCTTTATATTTATAAGCGAAGAGTACTTACGAAACTTACTACCGTGGAAGGTGAGAGGGCGCCCCTAGTGAATGTCCGATTCGCCCGTCTCAAATTCAACATTTTAGAGTTTTTCAAATTAAAAATATAAACATTAAAAATATATAAAAATTAAGTAGTGTTGACTAATCTACACAGCGAAAGCTTTAATTTAAAAAAAGAAACGCGTAAATCGGCCCTGGTGGATTTCTCAAACGAACTGGAACAAAAATAAGCCTTGTGTTTTAAATATATAGATAATTTTTTCGCAAGTTTCATTAATATTACCCTTGCAAAATGCTGTACTTTAAATTTCCTTTTTTTACAAGTACATATTTTATTAACATATTATGAACTTTTACAAGAGCAAGTAATCACAAATAATAAGCAAACTGTTAGTGGGTTTTAAAAGGTCATCATTATCTATCTCGAACGCACATTTAGTGAGATCTAAAGATGCATAGTTAGTCCCTCTGTAACAATTTAGGTACAAGGGTACAGTAATAAGATCTTTTAATATGGCCAATACATGAAAGGGAAGTTGGAGACAAAGTTTTGGCTACAAAATTTCTGGCGTGAAAATAGATCCAGGATCTTAGTTCATCAAAACATTTGCAAGAAAATCCTGGTTCTGTAGTTAAAACTAGAAATTCCTCAGTATACGGTAAATACGATTCCAAAACTAATTTTTTAAAGATATGTTAAAGGACTAATTATTAATAATAATTTAATTTTTTGAGCCTAATTTGCTGGTGTAGTCACATCCAACCAGATTGTGAGCTGCAACGAGTACGTTACACCAATTCTGCCCATGAGTTTCTAAAAGTATATGTACTGAAATGTATCTAAGCTTCTCTCCTCCTCCTGTGCGGAACCAATTTGTGTAAGAATTGCGAAAAATGATGCAAAAGAAGAATGAATACGTCTGTATCTGAAGAAAAAATGACTGCTCGAGTTTCGACAACTGTTTCCTAAAGATTTATTAGATTTAGCTTATCTTCTAAGATGTAATTAATTAATAGATGGATCAATTTCAGTTTTACGAATATATAAAGTAGGAAAAATGTTATTTTTAGTTACCAAAAAACTAAAGCAAACATCAAGATCAAAATGGTCAATTCACAATTTTTGAAGAAAATATTTTGAATGTTTGATTTACTCTGTGTAGAAGACCAAATTGGGTTAAATCTGTTTGCTACTTTTGACCGAATGAAGAAAATAACAAAAATTATGTCGAAAATAACAAAAATTATGTCAATACGAGAAGCGTTTTTACAAATTCTTAGTTCTTTGTAACGGAAGATAATAGTTTTCCTACTTTACTCGAAACTCGAGCAGTCATGAGTTCTTCAGATACTGACGTATTCATCCTTCTTTTTCATCGTTTAACATACTTCTGGCAGCCTAGCATGTGACACATTCTGACTGGATGTGACCACACCAGCAAATTAGGTTCAAAAATCTCAATTATTAAGGCAAGTCCTTTAAAATTTCTTTGAAAATTAGTGTTGCAATCGTGTTTAGCGTATGCTGAGGAATTTCTAGTTTTAGCTACAGAACCAGGATTTTCTTGCAAGTTTTTTGATGAACTAACATCCTGGATCTATTTTCACGCCAGAAATTTTGTAGCCAAGACTTTGATTCCAACTTCCCTTTCATGTATTGACCATAATAAAAGATCTTATTACTTACCCTTGTACCAAAATTGTTACAGAGTGACTAATTATGCATCTTTAGATCCCACTAAATATGCTTTCGAGATAGATACTGACGATGACCTTTTAAAACCCACTAACAGTTTGCTTATTATTTGTGCTTACTTGCTCTTGTAAAAGTTCATAATATGTTAATAAAATATGTACTTGTAAAAAAAAGGGAAATTTAAAGTACAGCATTTTGCAAGGGTGATATTAATATGAAACTTGCGAAAAAATAATATTTATAAAACAGTATAGCGTCTATGCGCACCAATAATTAAAAATTCAAAGTTTAACTACCAGCTAGGTGCATAGATGTTTGACAGTACTTCTCGTGACTAAAATCGATATATCTTTTTTATTTTTAAAGATAATTAAAAACGGTAAATGACATCTAAATCTCTAGAATGCAACAATCTTTGTTTATGTAAAGAAATTTTTAAATAAATTACAAACAAAAAAGCTGGACACCAAAATATCAGAAAGAAGAAATGTTTCTCATTATTTTAGTTATAACGCACTTATTGTTAGAGATACGAAAAAATGTTATAGAACCTTTTGAATTACAAATAAAATTTCGAATCGATCAAATAAAACTACATCAAATTCGGAGCAACCGTTACCGAGATCCAGCCATTTGTCATTTTGGCATTGAATTCAAGATGGCGGGTTAACGATCATACTCCGATAAGTCCAGCTCACGGATCTCGGACCTCTGTACAACCCTAAATAAGATTCTGAAGTCAAATCCCGTATACCTCCAGGTCATCGAAAACCTGGTCAGGAGAAGGACTATGGGTGACTTACCCGGTTTAGGCAGCATAATCACTTCTGCGACTTTTCAAATTGTAGGTACCTGCTTTAGTCGGAATGATGCGTTGAAGAGGTACGTAAGCATCACAATACCTCTTCTAGGCAGTTGTTTCATAACTTGGCCAGTGATGAGATCAAATCCTGGTGCTTTTCTAGCGTTTAGATTAGTCCTAATCTCATTAGCTACTTCTTGCGGAGTAACAGGAGGGATTTCTTCGTACAGTAGATTATTAACCTCTTCCAAGGCAGTGTTGGCTTCAAATTGATTGGGTTTGAAGATTTCAGTTAAATGATCAGCAAATAATTCTGCTTTTTGCTTATTATCTTTTGCCCAAGACCCAGCATCCTTCCTTATAGGGGGAATTGATGTTACAGACCTCTTGATCTTATTGGTTGCTTTCCATAGAGAGTATTCTGTTTCCTCGTCCGCAGTTAAATTTTGTAGATAGGAGCTGATTGAATCTTCTTTGAGTTTTTGAATTTCTCTCTTGAGTTTTTGTGATATGTTATTCAAGATGGTTTTGTCCGACGGATCTCTTGACTGCTGCCATCTTCTTCTAGCTTTTCTGCTACCAGTATTCTGATTTCGATCGGATAATTAATCTCTTTAGATATATGGGTAATTTCCTTGGTATTGTTAAAAGCAGCTGTCAAATTTTCAGCTTCTTGTTCCAGTTCCTGAATTGTTTTCAAACTAATGTTAAGGTGAATATTTTCTTGAAGATCATTTCTGAACCTCTCCCAGTCAGTGATTTTATTTACGAGCATGGGACGGGCTTCTCTTTTAATTATTCTTTCACTCAGTGTTATTATAACTGCTGAATAGTCGGAATCTAAGTCCAGATTTTCTTCAACGTCTATGAAATTGGGTGACACTTTCTTGGTAATAAAGAAATCTAGCAAATCAGGGATTTTGTTGGGATCCGTAGGCCAGTACGTGGGCTTACCTGAGGAGTGGAGGTTATCCACCTCCACTCCTCAGGAAGTTATATAAAAAGTTAAATTGGCGCAACATTTCTGAACAATTTATAAATTTGGCGTCCCCCTATTACTTGCGCCCGGGGCAAGTGTCCCCCTCTACTCCCCTTCGCTTCGCCTCTGACTAATAAAAGTAAAAGAGCACAGATTTGTGCACACTTTAAAATTAACATAAAACAAACAATACAACTGACGTTGGTCCGTAGTTTTCTATATGTCTTATTACAACATGTTTTATACTACGCATCATTTGCTGAAAGTCGCCTATGTCACCTTCTTTATTTTTACGTTTAATTCGTCTACGAAGGTGATATTCCGTTTTAACTACCTATCCACCACTGTAGACTAACATACTGAGAACAGAAGTAACCAAAAATGCTTTATGGGGTGCTTTATGGACGTTGGATGGATTATTTCTTTGTGGCACAAACAGTATATGTTTGACATTTAACCATTCTTGCGTATAACGACACGATGCTAGTATTTTTGCCAACTCTGCGTCATTGTACTTTGAGATCCTTATTTATTTACAAAATGCAAACATAATTACAGTTCCACCAAGCTCAGAAAGTGCAATTATGGCGCGATTTTAAAATGTACTCGAACATTTCTTACAAAGATTCAGACAGACATAACAATTCTCAATTAATTTCATGTGTACACAAACACAAATATAAGACGAATCTAAAGATAGGAAAAGAATATATTATATATGTTATATATCTTTCCCATGCCTTTCGGTCTTTTGCTATTGTTGCAGCAGTTGCGTTGCAGCAGTAGTAAATTCATTATCAATTTATCATTATCAGTATATCTAAAAACAAAACAAAATGTAAGAGAACTGTAGTTGTTGATAAAGCAAAATAAAACGATTAACATTTCAAATCTTACAAATTATTTCTTTTCTTTGGCCTCAGCGCCACCAGCTATTTCCTCCATTTCTGTCTTTGTTCTTCCCTTTGCTTTGCTTATTTCTTCTACTTGTTCCAGCCACGTCTTCCTGGGTCTACCTTTCTTCTTTTACCTACTCGTTTTGATTCCATTGTCTTTTTTACTAATCTGTTCTGTTCCATTCTAACTACGTGTCCAAACCAATTAAGTTTTCTCTTGTTTACTTTATGTAGTATGGGTTCCTGTTTCAAGGTATCTCTAATTTTTTCATTCCGTACTGTGTCTCATCTTGTTTTATTCGCGATCTTCCTTAGCTGTTTCATCTCAGCTGCGTTTACCATGCTCCCGTACTTTTTCTGCGTTACCCATGAGTCACATGCATATGTTATCGTTGGTATGGCTATTGTATTGTATACCTGGAGTTTCACTCTATTCTCTATTTCCTTTTTTCCGTAAATTGTTTTGTATAGCGCGTAGTATATTCTTGTAGCTTTTTTTGTTCTATTTGCTATTTCTAAATTTTCCCGTCTTGTGTGAACATGGTACCAAGGTATTCAAAAGTAATTACTTGCTCTATTGGTTCTCCTTTGCAGGTTATGTTAGTGCATTGCACAACCACCGATCCAGCTCCATGTGTAATGGTCGGTGGCATGTTTCTATATTTAACTCTTCGTTTGGTTTTTGCTACATATTGCCCTTTATTACATCACATTTAAATAAATACATTGAATTTGCTTTCATCAGAAAATAATAAATATTCATCTTTATTTAAATTATTTTTCAATTTTCCAAAATTAATACGTTTTGCTTTATTAGTAGCATGAATAAACGGCTATTTCCGTGGTATCCGGCCGTTCCATACAATATTGTTCGAGCATACATTTAGTTTTTAGGGCACTTAGTTATCTTTGGATCTTTCCTAAATTCACTTAAACTCCATCCCTTTCAGTATTGGTGTAGTAGATCTTTTTTACTCAATTTTGTCTTCTTTTTTGTATCTTTTTATGGTATCAAACCCAGTGGCGTGCAGTGAGAATTTAGGCTAGGGAAGCAACCACGATTTAAATTTTAATACACCTAGGTACAATAAAAAATAGTGTTATAATTATTAAGCTTAAAAGTCTTTTAAGGAAGAATTTTTACAAGTATTCTTTTACTCTATAATGATTAATCGGATTGGTAATATTTTAACACATCTCGTTCTTTTGAATACTGATAAACTCCCACCTAGTAAGATATTTTTAGCATGATTGGTAATCCCATTGTCCCTTTGAATCGTAGAAATTCTATGATTAACATGATTGAAGCATAAAAGGTGCTGTAACGAATCTTGTAACTATTGCCAACGTTCTTTTGTGACAAAGCATTTTCAAATTTTTATGATTGTTTAGATTTATTCACAATGTGCAAAAGAGTACGTCTTTTATGCTTATGGAATTTGTTGACTATTCTTCTTTATTTAAAAAAAAGTACTACTATTTATTTATAATGCAACTCGATTTTCCGGTCTTTTTAGCAAAATACCTGGTACAGGTTTTAATCTTTGTTGTTAAATTTAAAAGTTCTGGTTTTGGTCTGTCTTTCTCAATAATTTCCTCCGAAACTGTATGAAGGAAATTTTTTATCAAATGATAATAATACTTTACAAATTGAACGGTACTCGAACCTTCCACCGAAGCAGCTGAATTTGCAGTCATGACGATAAAGCAAGTTTAAATGTTGCATACAGAACAAACTAAATAGAATTATTTGTCTTTAAAAAAATCCGAACTTATATAAATTGAAATAATAAAATGTTCCAAAATACAGTCTCATTCGCAGATTTACATTGCTTAAGTACCATTTAACAAAAACGAAAAATCGAACAAATAACGAAATTATAATAAACATCTGCCCATATAGGAAATAACAAAGGGCCCGCGGCTGGCGCAGGCTTGGGACGATGCTTGTCAACTCTGGTACAAGCTTGAAATCCAAGACTGGCTCATGGCTGGTCTAAAATCGGGATGATAACTTCGTGCCAAGCTTGGTAATCAATCATGGCCCTAGACTGGTGATACATCTTGGCCCAATAGTGAAAACCAATACAGTGCCGACGTTAATACTGAGTCTTGGCGCAAGGTAAAGAACCAATATTGGACCATTGTTAATATTAATATGGTATCAAGGCTGACAATCGGTGATAGTATAGGTTCGGAATCCAACGGTAGCCCCGGGTTATTACTGACCTTTGAGTATGAGACCAACCTAATATTTAATACTGTACTATAGCTTATTAATATTTGTATGAAATAACTTTGATGAAGAAAACAAATTAATACGAAAATTCTAAATTATTACCAATTATTTTAATTCATTTAATTATTAGTAATGAAATAAATAAAGTTTATTAAAAGTTTCACAGTTTTATTAAAATACAACCTGACAATATTGTTTCGACAGCTATGCTGTCATTATCAAAGGTAATATAATTATCAACAAACACGTCGCTAAGGTAGATACAAAATAGGTAACTAGATAAAATAATAATAATAATCATAATTAAATATCTAATACTTCCAGTAACGGAGAATTACTGAGCTCAAGTTGTTCATTCATTAAAGGTACCCTGAGTGTGTTTGTATATCTCAAAGGCTTCTAAAATGTCTAATTTGCGTTTGTTATTACAAAAATGTAGGAATTTAATATTATTTTGAGGAGTCATTGTGTGATTTTGTTCTAAAAGGTGTTTGGCGTAATTCGATTTTTCAGGATGTTTATTTTTGTAATGACGTACGTGTTCTTTATATCTTATGTCAAAATTTCGAAGTGTTTGCCCAATATATACCGAACTACAAAAAGAACAATTTAAACGGTAAATGCCCGATTTCATGATATCATGTGTTCTGTCTTTAGCATTAAATAAAAATGAAAAAGTGTTAGTGTTGGTTTTAAATGTTATTGATATTTTACCAAAATATGGTATAGATATGTAATTTGTGTCTTCTGTTTGATTGACAATGGGATATATTCTTTTGATAGCTAACCTATAATCTTTTTATTTAATAAAGTATCAATCATGTTCGGATTATAATGATTTGCATGTGCTAGTTGTTTAATGGTTGATATCTCTTTGCTAAAATCTGATTTTGTTAGTGGAATAGTTAAAGCTCTGTGTAGTAATGATCTGTAGGCTGCTATTTTATGTGTATTATGGTGACAAGATTCATTTGGTATTGTTATGTCTGTTTGTGTTGGTTTTCTGTATATGGAAAATTCAAATAGATTGTCTGCGTTAATCTTGATATTTAAGTCTAGAAAGTTTATAGCCCTGTTTTGTTCTGTTTCTAGTGTAAATTTTATATTAGGGTGGATACTGTTTATAAGAATTAAAAATTCATTGATAACCTCAAAAGAACTGTCAAAACAAGCTAAAATGTCATCAACATAACGAAACCAGAAGATAATGTGTTTAGAGAGGTTTAATTCAAATATTCGATCTTCAAACTTGTCCATAAATATGTTAGCTAATAGAGGACTTAGAGAATTACCCATAGGTAAACCATCCTTTTGTAAATAAATTATGTTATTAAAAGTGAAATAATTTTGACTTATACAAAGGTCAAATAATTGAATTAACTCTAACCTTTTAACTAATTCTATATTACTATTGATCAAGAAACTATCTAATAAAGGAATACATTCTTGTGGGGGTATTCTGGAGAACGTTGCAAATATCAAAACTAACAAGTTTTGAATGTGGTGGAAGATGTATGTTTTGTTGATGACATTTTAGCTTGTTTTGACAGTTCTTTTGAGGTTATCAATGAATTTTTAATTCTTATAAACAGTATCCACCCTAATATAAAATTTACACTAGAAACAGAACAAAACAGGGCTATAAACTTTCTTGACTTAAATATCAAGATTAACGCAGACAATCTATTTGAATTTTCCATATACAGAAAACCAACACAAACAGACATTACAATACCAAATGAATCTTGTCACCATAATACACATAAAATAGCAGCCTACAGATCATTAGTATACAGAGCTTTAACTATTCCACTAACAAAATCAGATTTTAACAAAGAGATATCAACCATTAAACAACTAGCACTTGCAAATCATTATAATCCGAACATGATTGACACTTTAATTAAACAAAAAGATTATAGGTTAGCTATCAAAAGAATATATCCCATTGACAATCAAACAGAAGACACAAATTACATATCTATACCATATTTTGGCAAAATATCAGAAAAAATTGCACATATACTAAGAAAAACCAACAATTATAAAATAACATTTAAAACCAACACTAACACTTTTTCAATTTTTATTTAATGCTAAAGACAGAACACATGATATCATGAAATCGGGCATTTACCGTTTTAATTGTTCTTTTTGTAGTTCGGTATATATTGGGCAAACACTTCGAAATTTTGACATAAGATATAAAGAACACGTACGTCATTACAAAAATAAACATCCTGAAAAATCGAATTACGCCAAACACCTTTTAGAACAAAATCACACAATGACTCCTCAAAATAATATTAAATTCCTACATTTTTGTAATAACAAACGCAAATTAGACATTTTAGAAGCCTTTGAGATATACAAACACAAAATCAGGGTACCTTTAATGAATGAACAACTTGAGCTCAGTAATTCTCCGTTACTGGAAGTATTAGATATTTAATTATGATTATTATTATTATTTTATCTAGTTACCTATTTTGTATCTACCTTAGCGACGTGTTTGTTTATAATTATATTACCTTTGATAATGACAGCATAGCTGTCGAAACAATATTGTCAGGTTGTATTTTAATAAAACTGTGAAACTTTTAATAAACTTTATTTATTTCATGATTATGGAGTTCCACAAAATAAGGCTAGAAACAATAAACAATTATTAGTAACATAACAACGTAACTTAAAAATTTTGTGAGACAAGAACAAGCATGAGACTGATTTGATATGAAATTAATAATATTTTAAGTGTTAAAGAAATACATTTTAAAAAGTGGTTTAAAAAATTAATACAAGTTTAATTTTTACTACTAAAAATTAGATTTATTCTTATTAGCGTAGTTTTTTTAAATAAACACGTTCTATTTCATAAAAATTATTTTATTAATAATATTACAAAACGATTAAACGTAACATCACTCATGGTAGGCGGATGAACACTGACTAATAAGCCGCTAAAAGGCTTCCTCTTGCAGCTGCCGGGTTACTTACTTTTCATGTCTGTGCTTGTTTCGAAGAAACAAAGCGCGTAAAAAATCTGAAAGCCGAATTTATTTTAGTAATAATAATTATAATCTATTTAGGTATTTTAGTTTAACTTTTCTCACATTTTTCTCTTAATTAATTACTAGCTGATATAATACTTAAAGACAAAAAACTTTTCACAAGCTTGATTTGGTAGAATATGTGAAGATTGGCCCAAACTTGGTTCAAGGGTAAGAAACCAAGTCTAAAAACACTAAAATTGGTTGAGGCTTGGGCAAACAGTAAGAAACCAAGACTAGGGCGTTAAAGGTTGACTCTGACTTGGGCAGAGATTAGAGAACCCAGCATTGGTACCTAGCGGTTGGTTGACCCTTGGGCCACGACAAAGCAGCCGAGACATGGGATCTGAAGGTTGGCCTAGGCTTGGACCAATGTTGAAATAACGACATTTGGTTATCCAATATTCAGCCAAGTTAGGGCCTATTGTCAAGACTGGCAGTTCCTACATGGGTGATCACGGAGTACCCTAATAAAGATAACTCGACCTTTACGATGTTAACTGTAGCCCACAACGCACCCGCGACTCGCCGCTACCGAAAGCAAGACGTGCAGGAAGCAACGAAATCCGTGCTTATATGCAGTGTAACTAACACATTTGAATCGGTATTACCTTTCCGCGCAAGTTTAATGAGCCTAATTTAAAATAGTACTCCAAATAATTATACTTTTTGCTGTACGGAATTGATATTGAGCTTTAAGTTGATTAAACATTACGATAACCATAATTTTATAAAACTATTTTTGTTAGCATTGTTTTTTAATTTTAATAAATTCTTAAGGGAAGCATTGCTTCCCTTGCTTCTATGGACCGCACGCCACTGATCAAACCTGTATTCTTACTCATTTGAACAATTATTGCAATTTCACGAACAGTTTTCTCTTTTTCATAGCGACAAATTAGTTTGATCGAACGTCGAATTCTTCTCCTTTCGTCACAGCTTTGTTTTCAGTGATTACAGCGTTAAAATGCACTTAATAAAAAGTCGACGTTTTATCCAAATATTAAATTGTGATTAATTTGCTTCTTGTTTTTGCAATTTTTAAATTAATACTAAGAAATATAATATGACACACCAATTCTTAAATTTGTTTTCTTAAATGTATAGGTTTAATTATCTCACTGTAGGTATCTGCAGCTTTATATAGTAATAGTCTATAATGATATCAGATGCTTGTCAATCCCAAATATAAACTAAGGATTTCCGTACTTAACGTCCTAAAATGTTTTCTGCTTAAAGTAGACATCAAAGTTCCAAACAAATATCTTCGCAGGTAAGTAGTACCTTTATGTCTTAATGGTATTTGCTTTTATTCGCAAGCATTCTACACGATGTTTAATAGGTCTCGACTAAGAATTAATTAAAACATTTCAATGAACAACTTCAAATTAATTAAACAAAATGAAAATTTAAATGAAATCCTTACGTTAATGATGTTATTTATGAATTATAAAAGTTAATGTAGTTAATTGTAAAATTAACAAGAAAACAGCGAATTTAAAACTTTCAATCATCTGTTCGTATGTCCAATAAATTGCTTTTTAGGGGTGGTTTCACATTCACAAAAAAAAAGTGACGGCTGGTGCTGTAAAGATGTGGTGGTTGCAACTAGTATAGGTTATGTACACAGAGGAAAATATCTATTTATGAATAATAAAAATTTCCATACCCCTTATAAATAGTTATCCCTAAGAAATAGAAATAACTGCAAAGTTTTGTTAAGCAGTAATAAACAAATTTCTTGGAAATATTCTCTTATTTGATATTAACTTGTAGTGTTAAGATTAACTAGTTTTATTCTTTAATTTAAAATACAATATACATATACTAGAACAATTAAATAATTCATTACTTAAAATAATATACTTAATATGCCACATAGCAAAAATAGTTTGAAACAAGTTTAAAGTAATCTTGCCATGACAAAGATTTGAACTTGATATAAACTTGCTATGGCAAACACAAAAGTTTATATCAAGCTTGTTATCAAGCTTCCTAATTCCCACATGACAAGCTTGCAGAAAGCTTGTGTCGCAAACTTACCTAGCTAACCTCAAGCTTGCAACAAGCTTGATTTAAGCTTTTATATAAGATTTATTAAGCTTGTGCCAAACTTATTTTACTAACTTCTAAAAGGTTTCCCATGTCAAACCTGTGTAAGTGTATGTCAAGCTTGATTCAAACATAAATTAAGTTTGCAACATGCTTGCATTTGGACTAAAAGTGAAATACTTGAAAACACAGGTGTTACAATAGGTGTAATTAATATTATCGACCAAAAATGTTTACATATTAAATTACTAGGCAGTTCCGACCTGCTTCATTTTAAACTTATTTTGAGCATAATTTTAATTAATGTATACGTACTTTAACAAACATTATGCATACATAAGTGTTTCAAGTTTCACCAAACCGAACAAAAATTTCTATTTAGGTATAATTCCTGTTTAAAGCAAGCTTTCTGACTACTTGCCAAGCAAAATAATAGATACAAATTTTAAATAAAATAAAATATATAAACTAGTATAAATAAATTGTAGAATAAATTTCGGCGTTGTTTTTACCAGCATGCATAGCAAAGGCAAATGAGTTTTGTATGGATTATGGTCGGACTATAAGCGAAAGTGTTCGGTATTTAGCAAATTGTACATTTTAATTGCGTTGATTATCATTAGAAAAAAACTAAACTAACTATTACTTTAGTTATTATTTTTAGGAAATTGTGCAATCCTGCAAACCGTAGTAAAGCCAGCACTGCAAAAAGATCATCATATTATAAGGTACAGGGTGGCCCACGCAAGATGATCCTGTACCTTATCTTGGAAACTGTAAGAGTTACGAAGAAATGTTAAATACCAAAGTTGGTTGGTGTAAAACAAATTTTAATTTTATAATAGTTTTGTATATACAGGGTGAGTCATATTTCAGTGACTACTATCAACTTTTTTATTTTCAATGGAACACCCTGTATATATATATATATATATATATATATATATATATATATATATATATATATATATATATATGATACTTCACTACTTTTCCGGGTTTCACTCAGCGTATTCACTATTCGGCTCCTAGAGGAACCAGACAATGGTTGACGACGTTTCGGCAAGATCACACTTGCCATCTTCAGGTCACTTCTAACTTCCTTCTGCTTCGCGTGGTTACACGATGTAGACAGTCTACATCGTATATATATATATATATATATATATATATATATATATATATATATATATATATATATATATATATGTATATATATCGTATATATATATATATATATATATATATATATATATATATATATATATATATATATATATATATATATATATATTATCTAAATCCGCGTTTCTGCATAAATTTCTTACTAAATAGTATACAGGGTGTTCAATCTGATATACCAAAGGTATAAATCTTTGAACAGGGAAATCTCACTTTTTTTCAAATGGGACAGCCTGTATATTTAAATTTTATGTGATTTAACTTTTGATTCCCTACCAACTCTTGTATATATATTCTATCTAAAAGTGAACAGTTTCAAAGTTATTAGCATTTTCCTGTTTTTTCGATATTTTCCGTGCTAGCGTTTACTGTCACCAGCCCTACTTTGTGCAACTCCATAATCATGAAATATAATATAAATACAAAGATTAGTTAAAGTTTCACAAGTTTTATTAATATCTTAACCTGACAATAATGTTTCGACACTTTGTGTCATTATCAAAGGTAGATAAGATTGATAAACAAACACGTTGCTAAGGATAAATACATACAGAAAATAGGTAACTAGATACAATACATAACAAAAACTAAATATCTAACACTTCTAATAAAGGAGAATTACTAAGCTCAGTTTGTTCATTTATTAAAGGTACTGTGCGTTTATGTCTGTATACTTCAAAAGCTTCTAAAATGTCTAATTTGTTTTTGTTGTTGCAAAAATGTAAGAATTTAATGTTGTTTTGAGGTGTCATTGGGTGGTTCTGTTCCAAAATGTGTTTGGCATAATTCGATTTTTCTGAATGTTTAAGTCTATAAGAGCGTACGTGTTCTTTGTATCTTATATAAATTTCTAAGTGTTTGGCCAATATAAACCGAGTTACAAAAAGAACAATTCAAACGGTAAATGCCGGATTTCATGATATCTTGTGTTTTGTCTTTAGCATTGAATAGAAATGAAAAGGTGTTGGTGTTAGTTTTATAGGTTATTTTGTAACTGGTGGTTTTTCTTATTATAGTTGCAATTTGTTCTGATATCTTGCCAAAGTACGGTATTGATATGTAGTTTGTGTCTTGTATTTGAGTGTCAATTGGAAATATTCTTTTGATAGCTAACCTATAATCTTTTTGTTGAATTAAAGTGTCAATCATGTTATGGTTATAGTGGTTTGCATGTGCTAATTGTTTGATGATTAAAATTTCTTTATCAAAATGTGATCGTTTCATTGGAGTAGTTAAAGCTCGGTGTACTAAAGATCTATAAGCCGCTAGTTTATGCATTTTATGATGACATGAATCGTTAGGAATAGTGACGTCTGTGCTTTTGGGTTTTCTGTATATGGAAAAATTAAATTCATTGTCTGTATTAATTGTAATAGTTAAATCCAAAAAATTAATAGCTCTATTTTGTTCTGTTTCCAGTGTAAACGTGATGTTTGTGTGAAGACTGTTAATAAGAATTAAAAATTCATTATTCATTATTCAGATTATCCATAAATATGTTAGCTAATAGAGGACTCAGAGAATTACCCATAGGTAAATCATCCTTCTGTAAATATATTATATTATTAAAAGTGAAATAATTTTGACTGATACAAAGATCAAATAATTGAATTAACTCTAATCTTTTTACTAATTCTACATTACTATTAACTAGGAAATTACCTAACAAAGGAATACAGTCTTGTGGTGGAGTCTTTGAAAACATAATACAAATGTCAAAACTTACAAGTTTTGAATGTGCTGGAAGATGTATGATCTGTAGTTTTTCTACTAATTCTAATGAATTTTTGACAGAGTATTTCCTAGTTAATAGTAATGTAGAATTAGTAAAAAGATTAGAGTTAATTCAATTATTTGATCTTTGTATCAGTCAAAATTATTTCACTTTTAATAATATAATTTATTTACAGAAAGATGGTTTACCTATGGGTAATTCTCTAAGTCCTCTATTAGCTAACATATTTATGGATAATTTGGAAGATCGAATATTTGAATTAGATCTTTCTAAACACATTATTTTTTGGTTTCGTTACGTTGATGACATTTTAGCTTGTTTTGACAGTTCTTTTGAGGTTATCAATGAGTTTTTAATTCTTATTAACAGTCTTCACTCAAACATCACGTTTACACTAGAAACAGAACAAAATAGAGCTATTAATTTTTTGGATTTAACTATTACAATTAATACAAACAATGAATTTGATTTTTCCATATACAGAAAACCCACAAGCACAGACGTCACTATACCTAACCATTCATGTCATCATAAAATGCATAAACTAGCGGCTTATAGATCTTTAGTACACCGAGCTTTAACTACTCCAATGAAACGATCACATTTTGATAAAGAAATTTCAATCATCAAACAATTAGCATATGCAAACCATTATAACCATAACATGATTGACACTTTAATTCAACAAAAAGATTATAGGTTAGCTATCAAAAGAATATTTCCAATTGACACTCAAATACAAGACACAAACTACATATCAATACCATATTTGGCAAGATATCTGAACAAATTGCAACTATAATAAGAAAAAACACCAGTTACAAAATAACCTATAAAACTAACACCAACACCTTTTCATTTTTATTCAATGCTAAAGACAAAACACAAGATATCATGAAATCCGGCATTTACCGTTTGAATTGTTCTTTTTGTAACTCGGTTTATATTGGCCAAACACTTAGAAATTTCGACATAAGATACAAAGAACACGTACGCTCTTATAGACTTAAACATCCAGAAAAATCGAATTATGCCAAACACATTGTGGAACAGAACCACCCAATAACACCTCAAAACAACATTAAATTCTTACATTTTTGCAACAACAAACACAAATTAGACATTTTAGAAGCTTTTGAAATATACAGACATAAACGCACAGTACCTTTAATGAATGAACAAACTGAGCTTAGTAATTCTCCTTTATTAGAAGTGTTAGATATTTAGTTTTTGTTATGTATTGTATCTAGTTACCTATTTTCTGTATGTATTTATCCTTAGCAACGTGTTTGTTTATCAATATTATCTACCTTTGATAATGACACAAAGTGTCGAAACAATATTGTCAGGTTAAGATATTAATAAAACTTGTGAAACTTTAACTAATCTTTGTATTTATATTATATTTCATAAATGACAGATGCAAAATTGACAGATTTAAAATGACAGATGCAAGAATGACAGCTTCAAACTTGACAGGTTTATAATTACAGATTCAAACTTGACAGATTCAAAATTGACAGATTTAAAATGACAGATTCAAAATTGACAGATGCAAAAATGACAGATTTAAAATGACAGATGCAAAAATAACAAATTTAAAATGACAGATTCAAAATGACAGCTGCAAAATTGACAGATTTAAAATGACAGATTTAAAATGACAGATTCAAAATTGACAGATGCAAAAATGACAGATTTAAAATGACAGATGCAAAAATAACAAATTTAAAATGACAGATTCAAAATGACAGCTGCAAAATTGACAGATTTAAAATGACAGATTCAAAATTGACAGATGCATAAATGACAGATGAAAAATTGACAGTTTTAAAATGACAGATGCAAGAATGACAGCTTCAAACTTTACAGATTTATAATGACAGATTCAAAATTGACAGATTTAAAATGACAGATGCAAAAATCATAAATTTAAAATTGTCAGATTCAGTACAGTTTCAAATTTAGCGCCACATGTTGTGATATAAAATGGCTGCAGACTCTAATTGAAGGGTCTCTAATACAGTTCTCTTTTTTACGCGACCTCTACATACCGGTAATACAGATTTGTTTATGACGCCATCTAGTAGTAGTAGTACACAGTTTGTCGGTATTCCTTCATGACGCCATCTATTGACGATACACTGGTTATCGGTAATTCAGATTCCCGTAATGACGAGCGTGGTAAAATGGTGCCATACGTTCCAAAATGGCCGCCATCAACCAATCAGAGAACAGCAGGCGTGTCTACAGGAGTGGGGGTAACTAATCAGAGAGCAGTAGGCGTGTCTACAGAAGTGGGGGTAGCCAATCAAAGCGCAGTAGGCGTGGCCAAAAGTAGTAGGAGTAGGGGTCTGGCCAGGTGTCGCAATACCTACTAGTGATAAATAATTAGTTAAGATTAAATTAGTGTATGTAAGTAATATTTCTCTTGTTAATAGATTAAACAGCATTTTTGTTATTATTTTAAAAGGAACGTTACACTATTTTGTATTTTCTGGAATTTATAAAAATAAGTCCCAAAAACTGATATAGTTTTTGTATTTGCAGTGTATTTTTAAATACACTGCAAGACAGCCTTAAAAATATAAAAAAATTGCTTTGACACCGAAACCAAGTTTGAAATGACTCTTAAGTTTCTCATGACAATAATAATAGTAAATTATTATAATTATTTCACATTCAATACCGTAAAGTTGACTATTCCTAGATTAACTACTATCTCTTTTTTATGTGAATTTAAAAAAAAATGTCAGATTGCAGTGAGAAAGCCGTATTTATTTATGTTAAGAAATACTTAAGAAGTTATTTTGTTGTGAAACATGCTGTTTCAGAAAAATATTATAATAGGGTTGGTAGCTGATCTGTGTAAGTTTTGCTGTATAAAGAAGTAAAGAAGAAGAAATATCTGCAAGTTGTATTAATTAAAGATAAAATGAAATTTATTTCGATTACTTTCGATTTATTTTCGAGTTACCAAACAATTAATGTAGTTGTATTATTTACGTTAAATGTATTACAATCTCTTTATAACTAACTACTATCTACGTTGAATGAATGAATATAAATAATCATACTTCCGTCCTTGCAATCCTCCCCACAAGTAGAATTTGTCTTTCATTAGAAGGATTTCTTGAAACCGCACAATTGTAACTAATGGCGAATGAATAGAGTGATCACAACGGTATTCAAAAGCTTATTTACTGCAAAAACTTAGCTTAAGTTTGAATACGGAATACTAAAGAAGTTTGTGAACTATTGGTGAAAAACCTGAAAGTTACTCGTGAATTATTACATACAAATCGTAAGGTGTACCTAACTGTTAATTTCAAAAGTACTTGGTATGCTTGGTGGATCTTTCCTACACGAACTTTTGTCCTACTGCTGTGTTCCTGCGTTTGCCTCCGATAGGATCGTATGTGATTCTTGATTGAATGATTAATAACATTAAATTTGGTTAAAAATAGTATATACTAATCTATATTTAGTATATAATATACTAATTCTTAGAGAGCATGTGTTTAATATTACGATTTTGCAAAACGTTTATTACAAAATTAAACACATAAACATAACATACATTGGTTTATATTCTGCAAGCTATAATGACATTTTCAGACGATCAACCTCCTAGTTAAAAATGCATTTAAAAATGGCGCAACCATTTGCATTTATAAATTTTATATAGTTACAAACATGCAGAAGTTCGTTATGTTGCCTTTCCATTTAAAAAATACTGTAGCCCAAGAGCCAGCAACGGGTTTGCTTACAGCATTTTTAAGAAGCGTATAACTGCTATGGAAGGTCCATTTGAATATACTGAGAAGAGAAGCCGACGTCTGGCAACTCTGTGGTGGTGGTTTTAGCGCTCTCGCGCTTCTAAAGAGTGTAAAACAAGTACTTGCATAATAAAAGTAACCATTTAAAGTAAAATAACAAAGCTGGGGTTTATATATTATTATCATAACACCTTCAGTATAGTATATGTAAAAAGCCAGATGAAAGTCAGGTGGAAACAAAGCGACAGACCATAAAACACGTTTGACATAAGTGCGGGAGAGATAGCCTTATGCAGACGCGTGAGTGCGAGCGAGACAGCCTTTTATGCGGCCACCTGTATACACAAGAGCGGGTATGCGGAATGATCGTCGATACGCATTAGCTTTAAGTATTTTCATAACTTTTAACGTTTTAACAAATACTGTAATATGATTAATACCGAAAACTTATTTTGAAAAAATGAGAGACAAAATTTAATACTTTAATCGAAAAGACTTAGAGCTTAGTAGCGCAGCTATGTGAAGATGGCGCTTCAAGAATGTCGCATATTTTCTTCTGGTAAAGCATATGGAGTTACCACCACAATTTAGATCTGGCTTTTTAAATATGCCATACTGAAGGTGTTATGATAATAATAAATAAACCACAGCTTGTTATTTTATTTTAAATGGTTACCTTTATTATATAACTTTATGCGAATCTGGCGTAAACTTACCACTTGCTCTTGGACTACTGCGTTGAGTCATTGGCATAAGTAACATGGAAGGACGTCAGGTCTGGAAACAGCAAACGTGTAAATTCCTTTATTGTGGTAGAAGAAGACTTGCGTACAGACATATATAATGAGGTCGAAAAGTAAGGAATAAATCCAATATTTTAAAAACTTGATATTTAAAGGAATAGCTCGGACCCGTCAATTGTGTTTTTTCTGATCTTATTTTAAAACATACTTTGTTATACACGGTGTCTTCAAAAACTTGGGCTAATTTTAAGTTTGAATTTTCAAATATTAACCCCAAATTTCTTGGCATTTTCGAATTCCTTATAACATTTTAAAAAATTTGGGATTATTATTTGAAAAATCAAAGTCGATGTTAGCCGAGGTTTTTTGAGACACTTTGTATAACAAAAGTATAAAAAAACCTCAAAAAATAATCAAGTATCGAAACTATTTTTCGTGATTTCTCTTTTTGTAATAGTTATATAACCAAAAATAAATTTTCTTGTTGAAACCTTATAGAGCAAATGGTAGAATAATTTAAGAGTAATAAGTTTAATGCGTAAGTATCTTTTTAGTAGTTGTTACTAATATATACAGGGTAAACCTATTAACTTCTTAGTATTCTAAATATCTAAATTAACATGGTTTTTAAGATATTTTAAAATTGTTTACAGTAATATAAAAAAAGTTCTTTTACAACATTAATATATTTTATTAATGGCAATCATCATCAACGGCAAAATGTACACTAATATTCTTAGTGAACATTTTGCCTCAAATTGATGGACAGAAACAAAACTCCGCCGGGAATGGACTATCAATAAATTTCAAAACGATATACATTATAATGAGAGATATGTATCATTTTGAAAGAAATAATTATGTAGATGATATGTAGATGAGAAAGTCAATGAGAAGTTTCCATTGTAATTATTGTATAGGGCTGTGCGATTATGGAAATCAATAATCGAAACTATTAATGGAGCTTCTATATCCACAAAATCTGTGACAACTCTGCTGGTATGTGAGTAGGGTGTATAGGCCGATTCTGAGCCGACACCTCCACCCCTCTGCATGAGAAGGAAGGAAATATATCCATCTCTGTCTAGCACAGGTATATGTCTATCCTTCTCCAACTCCAACATTCAGGAGCGTTGAATAAAAGTTTGACGACATTGTTGGGGTATTCAATAAAAGTCTACTAACATACAGGGGGTGTGCAAGAAAATTCTGACAGCAAATACAACTTTCAAAAGCAAACCAACCAAAGCGAAATCATAATCACTGATACAACTGCGAGGGTTGCAAGCTCGTCTTAAGGATGTATCTATGCGATTTTCAAACCTTCGTAAAGGGTAAGGTTAGTCAAAGCCTTTAATAGCTGTATACCCCGTATATACATACACCTGTTATACCATGACTTATGTGAGTAGTAAGTAAACCAAGATTCACATCTGCACGAGAAGGAAGGAAATATCTCTGTATATAGCATATGCAAAGGGTTATGTTAACTTTTTTGAAGTTTTATTGTGTAGAGCAGCTACAGCTGTTATAAAAACAAAGATAAACCTTTTATATTGTTTATTTAAAAAACATTAATAATCAATTCATCTCATATTATTGTACACAAATATTAATTATTTACAATCATTTTACAATTTTCATGTATGAAATTAACATCTTAACTTAATTTCAATAATTATTTAACTATTTTTTGAAACAGTTTCTAATATACATAGTTATTCAACATGTTTCGGAACTCTGTGATGCCCCCAAGCTAGAGTGTCACCGGAAGCATCAGGTATGATGTATCTCTTATCATCTAACCAAGAAAGTGCTATTTTATTCTTCAGTCCAGTATACAGTTGATGTTTATGTGATCTAAATGTTCGTACATTCTTGTATATCACTGCCTTGTTAAATACTACATTCTTATAGTCTTCAAGTGTTAACTCATTCTTGATTATATCTTTTTGTAAACCTTTGGCCGTTTTACTTAATTCACCCTCAACATTGACAACGTAGGCTTTCGCTCCTGTCCCCACGAACTCCCATAATATCTTTCCTGCATATTCATCCTTCATTTCTCCTATCACAGATTCGGTTTTAGGTATTCCAAATTGATTATCTTCCTTGAAATTTGATGTATCATACTTGTTTAGATGATTCTTTATATCTTGGTAAAAATCAGCCGTACAGGTCCTCAGGATCAGGCTGTCTGTGTCTGTATAGGCTAGTTTCACATTACTCCCATAAATAGGCTTGATAAGGTTGTAATAAAACTCATACATCAAGTGTTTAGCTAGGTCTAGAACGCAGAATCCAATATATATCGGTTTATCATATTTAACCCACATTTTTTCTAGATGAATGGCTACCAGATTATCTGAGAAAACAAATACATCTTTAAATTGCAGTTTTGAGATCAACCCTTAAGCTCCTAGCCTTTTCCCTTTATTTTCCCAGTGTGTAACCAGTCTTATGTCGATTCGTTTATCCACATTTTCCATAGTTTTCCCAAACACTGAATTATTCATAAGTTTAAAAAACATTTTTCCAAACTCAGACTTATCCGCATTCTTCATACGTGTATTTAAATCCACGTACTCCTTTAAGCAAGATGCCTGATTAAAAGATAGCACCCGATGAATCTTCTCCAGTTTTAATCCTGCGGTTAAACATTGTTGTAGATTTCTGTAGTGGATAATATACCTAGTTTTGTTGTTTAAATTAGGAATCAATTTTGGTTGTTTTGATCCTGGAGGCGTGATATTTTCTGGGCAAAATGGTAGATTATTATGTCCATCGTGAAGATCTTCCGGATAGGTTAAATCGACTTCTAAAATATAGCCTGTTTTTGAATTTTCAGGTACATTTAATATATCCAGATTTGCGATTTCTTCAGAAGTTAAAAATTTAAAGTTATTGATGGGTAGATTGGCTGATAAAGCTTTCCCATAAAGATTTGTTGCATCTAGGTAATTGATAAAGACTGTAGGCTTTGATTCATCATATTTCAACATGTATTTATTATTAGCTTTAACATACCTCTTACCACATTGACTTACACCACCCCTAATACCCTTTTTAATAAAATGGACCATATCGATATCCGTAAACAGTTCTAATTCGATTTTTGTAAGTTTTAACATGGCCGACCACGATAAACCTGGAGCAGTAAAGAAGTGGGTTGGGTCTAAATCATATGCGTTTTTGCATTTATCGCGAAAAGCTTCAAATACATTTGTTAACAACAAAACATCTGTTTTCAAATACAGATCTGAGTATTCGCCTAACGTTTTACATTTAAAAGTTTCCCAAACGTTTTTTGCACGCTCATAGTCTTTCGCAGATATATTAGTGCCTCTTAAGTTATCGAAGAAAGCTTCATGTGATGGTAATTCGGTATAGTCGAGTTTGTCGAAAGAATCTACGAACGAATAGGGAAATACCCCTTTCTGTCTCATTAACTTAAATCTATTATCTTCTGGAAAATGTGTTTTAGTTGCTTGACACTGTTCGTTTTCTAAACTTTTAGCTAGCATATCTAAGCTCATAGGCATGAATCTAAACGAATCTAAAAACCGAATATTTATAAATTTATTTTCCCCTTTTCCTAGACTGTTAATTTTTTTATCAGCTAAAACATGTTTTGTGAAAGAGATATACTTTTCTTTGTTTTCAGCAATAACGTCTATTTTGTTTTCATCTCCACGCCGCAAAGGCTCTAAAGCCTTTACGAATAGGTGGGCATCATAATTTGATAAATTATGCAGGAACACGGGGACATAATTTGGAATTCTGAAATTGAGGTTACATGTACAATGGCTGGCCGATCGAAATTGACCCGTAAGATGGTCGTGATCCCTAACCATATCACCCCCTAAAGGTTTTTCACAAATATGACATGTAATAACGTTGTCATAATTAAATTGTTCCTCCGGTGTTAATTTTTCCATTGGAATTATATGTTTTAGGTGGTCGTTGTAAATTCTCTTAATGTCATCCTCTAAGCGTTTACAAAATACTTCAACGCAATCTTGACCTCGATATGTAACGTACTTAGATAATGAGTCATTGTAATTACATTTTATATAATATCCGAAAGAATATGGTTGATGCATATGCGTTTTTTCAGTAAATGGACAGCTGTTATCTTTTTGACGATATTTCAGGTTATAAGTAGAGATTCAAAGTCCGCGTAAACTACAAATGGTAAAGTTAATTTTTGTTCAAACGATTCAAATTTTAAAATATTACCCGGAACTTCATTTCCAAATTTATCGATACGTGGTTCCTTTGTTGGTAATTTAACAGTTACATGATTGCAATCATGTTTTTGATGTTCACGTAATTTTTCTTTGTTACTAAAATTAATTAAACAACCATCACAGAGAAACTTCCTATGACCTTTTTTGTTAGTTGTGAGCTTACAAGCCTAGATAAGTCTTTGATTAAACAATAATGCGAATTTCCCATATCATCGTCTATTACTAATAAATTTATATGTTTATCTAATCTTTTCTTCGTCAAATGCAGCGGTCCGGAAATTTCATAGCTTGTTTTACAAATTTTATAAACCGTAAACATTAACCGAGATATTATTTAATTTTTCGAATTTACTGATGTCTTCCACTTTAACCGGAAACTTTATTCCTCTAAAATTTAATTCGTTTTCGTATTTTTGATAGTTACACGTTCCGCATGATAATTTGCAGGGTGAAGACCAGCTAAAATTGACCACATGAAACATTTGTTATCAGCATTCTGCACATTAATTATTGCATGCTTGTTTGCGACAGATTTCGGTAGTTGAATGTATGAAGAAGCTCTCAGAGGGTTATATTTATTTATATTTAATTCTACAAACAGCAAATTTCTTAGAACCCAACCGCTCTCCCTTTCGTCAAACCCACTCACCTTATTATCTAATACATCAATGAAATCGTTATATACCGCATTGAGATCTATCGAAAGATCACATTTTTTAAATTTAATATTAAATGATTTATTTTTTCTAATTCTTTTGATGGTAATTCGAAAAGTCCGAAAAGTTCCAAGTTTAGTTTCACTGCAACGTGCTTATCTAAGCTGGTTAAAATGCAGTTTAAAATTTTTGATTTCAAACCCCTTAAAAATTCCTTCACGTTTACGCAAACTTTATTATCATCTGCAGTAAGGCGGTATGTAGCTATTCTGTTTTGAAATGCACTGTTTATTAACGAGATTCCGGATGCTTGCGTTACACTTATCTTATTCTTGTGTTCTAGACTTCTGTTATGTTGAGTTATGTATTTTCTTGATATATCAACTTCACATAGGTCACATCTCATTATGTCATCCCTTTTAATTTGCTTGGTTTCAGGTTCAATAAAAATTTTCTTTGAATTACTGGTTGATGGTATTTCCGTTGTTAATTTTCTTTTTCGTAGACCATGTTTCTCCCGTTGATGTTTCACGAAATGACCTTGACTGGTGAATATAATCCCGCAAACTTCACATAAATTAGTTATCGGTTTGCAATATCCTTGTTGATGCCTACACAGGCTATCTCTTCTTGCAAAGCACTTGTCACAAGAATCACACGAGAACATTTTTTCTTAAGATGTCTTCAACCCCCACACACGTTGACAAAATGACACTTCTCCAACCGCCTCTTCTTATATACATCTGTAGCAATATCCACAATGCATTTCAGTATCGATTATACCCGAACCTACCTAATACTAACACGAAATCGTTAATCATAATGATGCACTTTCTCGGATTACATCATACTTTTACTCTAAGAAATTATGGTAGTAGTGTAGTTGAAGCTCCTATGGATGCTACTTTGTAATTTATAACCATTACAGCTTACGACTTACGACGTTAACAGCTTGGTGCGGTTAAACAATTACACTGAGAATATTCCGAAATATATATTTTGATGAAGTTTTAAACCAATGCCAACATCGAGCGTGAACAATATATTCGTAGCATAATACAGCGCTTGTTGCAAGACCCGTCTTACAATATTAGATAGTGTCACCATCCTTCGTAAAGGACCCCAATGTATCCATCAAAGTTCGTTATCACCAAAATACATATATCAAAATATTAACATATGTGTTCTCACAATAAGCGAATTGAACCACATGAAAGTAGCATTCTGATATATAGCTCAAAACATATCGATAATGCATATAATGATAGCTCACAATAATTACACATTCCGTTTTCCTCGACCACTTACCGTTAAGTTATTTGAATGGAATCGAAAGCTCTGAAGGTAAAAATGATACTTAATGTCGCTATGGACCGAACACAGTCAAAGACTATCCAAATAACGAGATTGAGAATTAAAAAATCACAGTCCTTGATACAACAGTGAGGGTTGCAAGCTCGTCTTATCGATGTATCTATGTGATTTTCACCCCTTCGTAAAAGGGTTCTCAAGCTTAAGTCAGTAAAAGCCAACTTATTAATAGATTAGGTAACTAAAAACAATATTTTTCCATATTTCGGAAATACACGTCCGACTAGCCACATCAGGAACAAAATGCCCTCGAAATGAAGCAGGTCAAGGACATGAAGCATGTCAAGGACCGATAAAGTCTAAAGTGTATTATTCATGTAAGCTTTATCGAAATCAATAACACCGCATATATCTAGGTTTTTAACGTACCAAGCACCCTTTGTAGAGACGACTTACCAAGTACAAACCTGATACTCTCCCTCGGCGAGGGCACCATCGTATTACGATTTCAGTAAAAAACAGACAGTTATTAGAAACATGGAAAATATTTGTTTTAGCCACATGAACAGCTAGACCTATGCATGACCCTCACCATAAAAGACCGCCGACACATTTGGGAAAGCTCTAGGAATGATTCGTCTCTTCGACCGATAGGTTAGGGGTATACTTACATATTGAAGTCGATGTTTAACACTTTCACTTTCACCGGCTGAGGTTGCAACCAACGTGAGTGGAGAATAGTCCTCGCTGTGTAGAAGTGTTAGAATACCGTAGCCTCTTCGAACAAAACCTGCCTAAAAGTGTATAGTTACTTGGCTAAATAAGCAAATTCTGAAAATTAAAGAGACAGGTATACGTTATTAAAAAGAAATCACATCAAAATAATGGGTACGTAAAGCACCAGATAATTTTTAAATAACCTAATAGACCACCGTCAATAAAGCTGAGCAGTAAATCTTATATACAATATTTTAATACCAGTATCATCAACCCGCGATAAGGTTTACCTACCACATCATTTCCAATGTTAAACTTTTTCCAAGTCTCACTTTAAAAATCAGAAAATTTGTTATATCTATGAAACGGTTGAGAATATTCAGCAAAAATAAACTAGAAAACACATTGGATTGGTTTAAACCTTCATCAAAATATATATTTCGGAATATTCTCAGTGTAATTGTTTAACCGCAACAAGCTGTTAACGTCGTAAGTCGTAAGCTGTAATGGTTATAAATTACTAAGTAGCATTCATAGGAGCTTCAACTACACTCCTACCCTAATTTCTTAGAGTAAAAGTATGATGTAATCCGAGAAAGTGCATCATTATGATTAACGATTTCGTGTTAGTATTAGGTACGTTCGGGTATAATTGATACTGAAATGCATTGCAGATATTGCTACAGGTGTATATAAGAAGAGGCGGTTGGAGAAGTTTCATTTTGTCAACGTGTGTGGGGGTTGAAGACATCTTAAGAAAAAATGTTCTCGTGTGATTCTTGTGACAAGTGCTTTGCAAGAAGGGATAGCCTGTGTAGGCATCAACAAGGATATTGCAAACCGATAACTAATTTATGTGAAGTTTGCGGGGTTATATTCACCAGTCAAGGTCATTTCGTGAAACATCAACAGAACAAAAGAAAATTAACAACGGAAATACCATCAACCAGTAATTCAAAGAAAATTTTTATTGAACCTGAAACCAAGCAAATTAAAAGGGATGATATAATGAGATGTGATCTATGTGAAGTTGATATATCAAGAAAATACATAACTCAACATAACAGAATTCTAGAACACAAGAATAAGATAAGTGTAACGCAAGCATCCGGAATCTCGTTAATAAACAGTGCATTTCAAAACAGAATAGCTACATACCGCCTTACTGCAGATGATAATAAAATTTGCGTAAACGTGAAGGAATTTTTAAGGGGTTTAAAATCAAAAATTTTAAACTGCATTTTAACCAGCTTAGATAAGCACGTTGGCAGTGAAATTAAACTTGGAACTTTTCGGACTTTTCGAATTACCATCAAAAGAATTAGAAGAAATAAAATCATTTAATATTAAATTTAAAAATGTGATCTCTCGATAGATCTCAATGCGGTATATAACGATTTCATTGATGTATTAGATAATAAGGTGAGTGAGTTTGCCGAAAGGGAGAGCGGTTGGGTTCTAAAAAATTTGCTGTTTGTAGAATTAAATATAAATAAATATAACCCTCTGAGAGCTTCTTCATACATTCAACTACCGAAATCTGTCGCAAACAAGCATGCAATAATTAATGTGCAGAATGCTGATAACAAATGTTTCATTTGGTCAATTTTAGCTGGTCTTCACCCTGCAAATTATCATGCGGAACGTGTAACTATCAAAAATACGAAAACGAATTAAATTTTACAGGAATAAAGTTTCCGGTTAAAGTGGAAGACATCAGTAAATTCGAAAAATTAAATAATATCTCGGTTAATGTTTACGGTATTGAGTCGGTTTATAAAATTTGTAAAACAAGCTATGAAATTTCCGGACCGCTGCATTTGACGAAGAAAAGATTAGATAAACATATAAATTTATTAGTAATAGACGATGATATGGGAAATTCGCATTATTGTTTAATCAAAGACTTATCTAGGCTTGTAAGCTCACAACTAACAAAAAAGGTCATAGGAAGTTTCTCTGTGATGGTTGTTTAATTAATTTTAGTAACAAAGAAAAATTACGTGAACATCAAAAACACGATTGCAATCATGTAACTGTTAAATTACCAACAACGGAACCACGTATCGATAAATTTGGAAATGAAGTTTCTGGTAATATTTAAAAATTTGAATCGTTTGATCAAAAATTAACTTTACCATTTGTAGTTTACGCGGACTTTGAATCTCTACTTATAACCTGAAATTTCGTCAAAAAGATAACAGCGGTCCATTTACTGAAAAAACGCATATGCATCAACCATATTCTTTCGGATATTATATAAAATGTAATTACAATGACTCATTATCTAAGTACGTTACATATCGAGATCAAGATTGCGTTGAAGTATTTTGTAAACGCTTAGGGGATGACATTAAGAGAATTTACAACGACCACCTAAAACATATAATTCCAATGGAAAAATTAACACCGGAGGAACAATTTAATTATGACAACGTTATTACATGTCCTATTTGTGAAAAACCTTTAGGGGGTGATACGGTTAGGGATCACGACCATCTTACAGGTCAATTTCGATCGGCCAGCCATAGTACATGTAACCTCAATTTCAGAATTCCAAATTATGTCCCCGTGTTCCTGCATAATTTATCAAATTATGATGCCCACCTATTCGTAAAGGCTTTAGGTGGAGATGAAAACAAAATAGACGTTATTGCTGAAAACAAAGAAAAGTATATCTCTTTCACAAAACATGTTTTAGTTGATAAAAAAATTAACAGTCTAGGAAAAGGGGAAAATAAATTTATAAATATTCGGTTTTTAGATTCGTTTAGATTCATGCCTATGAGCTTAGATAAGCTAGCTAAAAGTTTAGAAAACGAACAGTGTCAAGCAACTAAAACACATTTTCCAGAAGATAATAAATTTAAGTTAATGAGATAGAAAGGGGTATTTCCCTATTCGTTCGTAGATTCTTTCGACAAACTCGACTATACCGAATTACCATCACATGAAGCTTTCTTCGATAACTTAAGAGGCACTAATATATCTGCGAAAGACTATGAGCATGCAAAAAACGTTTGGAAAACTTTTAAATATAAAACGTTAGGCGAATACTCAGATCTGTATTTGAAAACAGATGTTTTGTTGTTAACAGATGTATTTGAAGCTTTTCGCGATAAATGCAAAAACGCATATGATTTAGACCCAACCCACTTCTTTACTGCTCCAGGCTTATCGTGGTCGGCCATGTTAAAACTTACAAAAATCGAATTAGAACTGTTTTCGGATATCGATATGGTTCATTTTATTAAAAAGGGTATTAGGGGTGGTGTAAGTCAATGTGGTAAGAGGTATGTTATAGCTAATAATAAATACATGCTGAAATATGATGAATCGAAGCCTACAGTCTTTATCAATTACCTAGATGCAACAAATCTTTATGGGAAAGCTTTATCAGCCAATCTACCCATCAATAACTTTAAATTTTTAACTTTTGTAGAAATCGCAATTCTGGATATTAATTAAATGTACCTGAAAATTCAAAAACAGGCTATATTTTAGAAGTCGATTTAACCTATCCGGAAGATCTTCACGATGGGCATAATGATCTACCATTTTGCCAAGAAAATATCACGCCTCCAGGATCAAAACAATCAAAATTGATTCCTAATTTAAACAACAAATCTAGGTATATTATGCACTACAGAAATCTACAACAATGTTTAACCGCAGGATTAAAACTTGAGAAGATTCATCGGGTGCTATATTTTAATCAGGCATTTTGGTTAAAGGAGTACGTAGATTTAGATACACGTATGAAGAATGCGGATAAGTCTGAGTTTGGAAAAATGTTTTTTAAACTTATGAATAATTCAGTGTTTGGGAAAACTATGGAAAATGTGGATAAACGAATCGACATAAGACTGGTTACATACTGGGAAAATAAAGGGAAAAGGCTAGGAGCTTAAGGGTTGATCTCCAAACCGCAATTTAAAGATGTATCTGTTTTTTCAGATAATCTGGTAGCCATTCATCTAGAAAGAATGTGGGTTAAATATGATAAACCGATATATATATATATATATATATATATATATATATATATATATATATATATATATTGGATTCTGCATTCTAGACTTAGCTAAACACTTGATGTATGAGTTTTATTACAACCTTATCAAGCCTATTTATGGGAGTAATGTAAAACTAGCCTATACAGACACAGACAGCCTGATCCTGGGGATCTGTACAGCTGATTTTTACCAAGATATGAAGAATCATCTAAACAAGTATGATACATCAAATTTCAAGGAAGATAATCAATTTGGAATACCTAAAACCGAATCTGTGATAGGAAAAATGAAGGATGAATATGCAGGAAAGATATTATGGGAGTTCGTGGGGACAGGAGCGAAAGCCTACGTTGTCAATCTTGAGGGTGAATTAAGTAAAACGGCCAAAGGTGTACAAAAAGATGTAATCAAGAATGAGTTAACACTTGAAGACTATAAGAATGTAGTATTTAACAAGGCAGTAATATACAAGAATGTACGGAGATTTAGATCACATAAACATCAACTGTATACTGAACTGAAGAATAAAATAGCACTTTCTTGGTTAGATGATAAGAGATACATCATACCTGATGCTTCCGCTGACACTCTAGCTTGGGGGCATCACAGAATTCCGAAACATGTTGAATAACTATGTATATTAGAAACTGTTTCAAAAAATAGTTAAATAATTATTGAAATTAAGTTAAGATGTTAATTTCATACATGAAAATTGTAAAATGATTGTAAATAATTAATATTTGTGTACAATAATTTGAGATAAATTGATTATTAATGTTTTTTAAATAAACAATATAAAAGGTTTATCTTTGTTTTTATAACAGCTGTAGCTGTTCTACACAATAAAACTTCAAAAAAGTTAACATAACCCTTTGCATGTGCTATATACACTGAGAAAAAGTTTTATTAGATGTAACTAAAATTTATTTGAGGTAAACAAATTCTAAAGTTGAATACGGCGAAAGAAAGATACAGTTATATGAACCAAAGGCTTAAGTTCGATATTACAATTAAGCAATAATTTAGTAGAGTCAAGAATTATGTAACTGAAATAAAAGTGTTTCTAAAGAAACAAAGCGGAAAGTTAAGTCAAATATATTGTTTGTTTCACAGAACTAAATATAATTCCTACAACCTATGGCTTATTTGCCATAACATAATTAAAATAGTTGTAACATAGAACTAATTATTTAGATCAACTAAATCTTAGGTTGTAGGAAATGTAGGCCGTCTTCCCGTAAGTATGCTTCAGAATTGTTTCATTCTTCGGATTATTTCTTCATAATTCGAGATTATTTGTAACAACCAAATTTTTTGTTCTTTTACATTAATGAAAATTTTATTGCAAGGTTGGCTAGTTTAAAAGAAATTAAATTATTATTTACCTCAAGGCAAGCAAAATATTCATAATTAAAGTATGCATGTCACAACTAAATCAAATTGTTAATAGAATTGATTGTTACTTCTTTTAATTATTTATAAAAATTGAATGAAATCATGTTTTGTTCACAAAACTTCACCATTCTTTTTAGACAATAAAACATCTGATTTACCTTTAATGTGTTTTATTTCAAATTTACAGATACAAAACATTTTTCTACATTAGTAATAGGCTAATTTCCTGCCAAATCACCTAATTTTAAAACATGACCGTGCTTCGATATCTCAGATTTTGTTCAGATTTTTTCCTTGCATAGATACATTCGAGGGCATCAGATTAGAGGGGCGTATCACCAAATTTGTGATCTTTTGTCTCTCAAAACAGGCGAATGTTCTGTATGACCAGATTAATGTCTTACAAAACAAAAAATCACAATTCGCCCCTCTGATCAGATGCCCTTGAATTATGAAATGACATTAAACTAATTTTTTGGGTGAAAATACTGCTATCCCACACTAAGGAACGAACCCATGGGGGGGTGGGAGGGGAAGCTCCCCCCTCAAAGTTGATAATTTTGAGCGAGAGTTGGCAATTTCACAATTTGAGAAAAATGAGATAAGAAAATGTGTCCAAAACAATTTATTTTTTTTTAAATTTAATCTAATTGCCATACATAGTACACGTTGGAGAGTTTTAAATAAAAATAAGATTTATACTAATTTTGCTTCATATAATGTTAGGTACAAATAAAAATATTTTCTTACTAGTAGTTGGTATTTTCATCTTAATAAGTTGGCAATTTTAAGGTTACCCCCCTCCAAAAAAACTCCTTAGGTTCGTCCCTGCCCACACTTTGCATCATCTGGCTAAGATTGTCATAACTCCCTTATTTTTTATGTTATCTGGCTAATTCAGGTATCAGATTAAAACTAGTTTTTGGATCTTTCAGAGTATATCAAGAAATGTGCAACAGACATTGAACAGTAGAAAAAGAGGAGGCTCTGAGAACAATTTCTTTTCAAAAATAATTTTTTTAAAACTACAAAGAACACTCTTTTTGTTTTTTAACCAAGCCACGTATATGCTAAGGTAATTCTATAAAACAAGATTCAAAGGTATAAAACACTAAAATTTGCTTTTCTACTGTGCATGTCTTTGAACGTTACTTGATATAATCTGAAAGATCTAAAAACTAGCTTTTAATCTGACACTTGGATGAGCCAGATAACTCAGAAAAAACAGAGTAATGACAATAAGTCAGATGATGCGCAGCGTAGGATAGCAGTATTTGCAAAGATATCGAATGTGTTTTCATCCAAGACATCTGAAAAAATTAATTTAATGTCATTTCATAATTTGTGTCTATACAAGAAAAAAAAATTTGAAAAAATTTAAGACTTGAAGCAAATAGCTCTAGGTGATTTGGCGTGAAATTAGCCAATAATTAATGAAAATCATTGAATAAATGAAACATCAACATAATATTTATCAAGTATTATTGAAATAGGCAATATAAACCTTTTGAATGTCTGTTATTGAACGACTCACTACTACAAACATATAATGAATTGTTGAAAGGTCAATCCAAACTTGGACATTTTATTTTAGTCTTGTTTATGTTTACACATCCAGTGTGCACCAGGATTATGTAACAAAAATAATGAATAAGATACTTATCACTTTTTGATTTAATGCAATAATTTGTACCTTCACCTGTAAAATAATCCCCGCCTTTGCTTCATGAGTGGTAGGATTCCAAAATTGCTGTTACCTTGCTTGGCTTGAACTGCATTTTCTCCTGGTGCCGGTGGAACCAACGATGATACTCGTATAAGTGATAATTTCATCACTTATTCGCGAATCTGCAAACTCTTAATATTTAAACAAACATGATAAATGTATACACTGAGAGAAATGAAAATGTTGATTCAAAAATTTCTTGTTCAAAAATTATTTATTGTTGAAATACTTATTACTTTATGATTTAATGCAATATATTTGTACCTTCACATGTAAAATAATGCCTTCTTTTGCCTCATGAGTGGTAGGTTTCCAAAATTGCTGTTACCTTGCTTGGCTTGAACTGTATATGCCCCCGGTGCTCAGTGCTGGTGGAACCAAGGATGATACTCGTATAAATGATAATTTCATCACTATTCCCGAATCTGCAAGCTCCTAATATTTAAACAAACATAATAAATGTATGCACTGAGAGAAATGAAAATGTTGGTTCAAAAATTTCTTGTTCAAAAATTATTTGTTGACATACTTATTACTTTATGATTTAATGCAATATATCTGTACCTTCACATGTAAAATAATGCCTTCTTTTGCCTCATGAGTGGTAGGTTTCCAAAATTGCTGTTACCTTGCTTGGCTTGAACTGTATATGTTCATATGGTGCACAGTGCTGATGGAACCAACGATGATACTCGTATAAATGATAATTTCATCACTATTCCCAAATCTGCAAACTCCTAATATTTAAACAAACTTGATAAATGTATGCACTGAGAGAAATGAAAATGTTGATTCAAAAATTTCTTGTTCAAAAATTATTTATTGTTGACACAACAAAAAGACTACCACTTACCAATGTTGCTTTGAATGAAGTTTTAATGATAATTAAATATAATTGTTTTGTTTGATATTTATATTTTCTTAAAACTTAAAGCGAAGAGGTAAAAACATTTTTCACAACATTAGAAATTGTTTAATATAAGATCAACAATGTTAATTTTGTTTAAAACGAATGTTAAAACAGTTTAAACCTTTAACCAAAAGATGCAGATTGTTGAACAAACAAACCAAAATTAACATTTTATTTTGCACACATTTCAAGTTTAGAATATGCTGATTTCTTCTTTGATTTAACAATTTCCTTCTTTCAGTGTAATATAAAACTATTTAAAAATTAATTGAATATATAGTTAGTACTTTGATTAGTTACTGGTACTTCTAATAAGAATTACATAATGACTTACTTAAATATTGCACTAATCAATCAAATTTTTCTTACCTTTAAAATAATCAATTAGCTGTTCTCTCCAGTTCTAATTAACATTAAAAGAATTTTAACTTTTTTGGTCACTCATTGAAATAATAAACACTTAATCAGTAATCACAATTAACTACAACTGCAACCCGTGTAATAGAACTTCCAAACTTGGTGAAGGTCGAAATGTTGTGATGCAATCTTTTTGGACGCGTCATCTTAACGTACATTTGATGAACAAAGAGATCGTAAAACTAAATTAACTGCAATTCATTTAAATAAATAGTTTATATTCTGCACGGAACGCAAGCTTGCAGTAAATAAAGATAGAATATCAGCAATTCATAATTTAGTTCTGAGAACTTTATTAAACATTTGTTGCAACTTTCACATTAAATCAGTCCCATTATAATAATTCATTTTATTTAAATGAAGAGCTGGTTAACTAAACTGATAGCGTTAAGTCAAAAAATATTTACAACACTGAAATAAATTATACTCAAATGAAGTACCAACTTGAAGCAAAATATCTTGTTTCGTTCTTTTAAAAACAGCAATATTAAACTAAAAAACATTTGTTAGCTTTAATTAAAGAACTCTCAATTGTACCTAAGTAAATACATTTTGTATTTGGAAATAAACCTTTTTCTCAGTGTAGAGATATTTCCTTCCTTCTCATGCAGAGGTGAATCTTGGTTTACTTACTACTCACATAAGTCATGGTATAACAGGTGTATGTATATACGGGGTATACAGCTATTAAAGGCTTTGACTAACCTTACTCTTTACGAAGGTTTGAAAATCGCATAGATACATCCCTAAGACGAGCTTGCAACCCTCGCAGTTGTATCAGTGATTGTGATTTCGCTTTGGTTGGTTGGCTTTTGAAAGTTGTATTTGCTGTCAGAATTTTCTTGCACACCCCCTGTATGTTAGTAGACTTTTATTGAATACCCCAACAATGTTGTCAAACTTTTATTGAACGCTCCTGTATGTTGGTGTTGGAGAAGGATAGACATATACCTGTGCTAGACAGAGATGGATATATTTCCTTCCTTCTCATGCAGAGGTGTGGAGGTGTGGGCTCAGAATCGGCCTATACACCCTACTTATGTGGAGGAGAAAATGAAACTATTTCCCATTGCACCTCTACACAGTCTATGGGTTCTAGCATCAAACCAACATACCTGCGACTTGTTAAGCTTTGCCGTATTGAAACTAAAGGAGTCTTTGCTTCTATCAATTCGCAGTTCGCAGCTCGTCAGCCTCGACCTCTTAAAATTTGAATTCGACGTCATCTGATGTCAGACCAATTCTGATTCCATCTGAAAAAAAAAGATTTTGCTATCTTCAATTTTCAGGTGTTCCAGATACACATTTAGCTGATCAGTCTTATTCTGTCTGGATAACTCGGGAACCCTTAACTGTCTCCTGCTAATTAAATCGTGGGAACAAAGTCTCCTTCGTATTGTTTTGACAGAAACACTAACATCTGTAGCTTGCAAAAGCTGCTTTTGGAGTTCCAGATAAAAAAAGTTTGGATTTCTTTTAGCTATTTGAGTTAAAAACCGGTCTGGTCTATCAATAGTTACTCTGCGACGACTTTGTCTAGGTCTGTCCTTAAGTGTCCCCAGTTCCAGATATCTTACGTAATATATACAGGATTACATATTTAAGTTTTTGAAACAACGCCCAGGGTTGGTGCGATTTGTCTTGTGTGTGCGATTTGTGCCATTTTCTACTTAGCGAGAGCAACAATTCTTCCCCTCTGAATATATCTGCAGCAACTGTAAACAGTATCTCTTTATAATTCTCATCTATTGTAAACAATCTTTCAGCGTTATCTTCTAGTTGCTTTAGTTTTATCGATAATCTTTGTTCAGTCACATTATCCATCTTTAAAACTTCATTTATGTGCTTTCTGGAAAACTATTCTTAAATACTTTCTTTCCATCAGTAGTACGTACTCCATATTCTACAAAATATGAGGGCAACACTGAGAATTCTTAGAAAATCAAACAAGGATTAGTTTTAAAAAAATTTAAATGATTTTATTGTTTTTCAAAATATTCCCCTTTAACATCAAAACATTTTTGCATTCGATGAAACCAGTTCTTAAAGCAATAATGCCACTCTTTCTGAGACACTTCAGAAACCAGGTTTTTCTAATGTTCCACCGCTTCATCAGATGACGAAAAAGTGATTCCACGCATTTTATCTTTAATTTTAGGAAACAAAAAGAAATCGCAAGGCGCTAGGTCAAGGCTGTACGGTGGAGGGTCCATGGTGCTGACTTTTAGGACAGCCAAATACTCAGTTGTTACTTTTATTTTATGCGACGATACGTTGTCATGATGTAAGATGATCTTTCCTTTGGGGCGTTTTTCACGAACTTTTTCAAAGATTTGTGGTAAACAGACATTTGTGTACCAATCGGCAGTAACGGTACGTCTATCTTCTAATGCTATAGTAGCAATATGACCCGTTTTAGAAAAAAAAACTAGCAATCATCTTCTTACCAGCACTGCGAATTCTTCGAACTTTTGTAGGCTTCGGTTCGGTTCGAAAGACCCATTGAGCCGATTGACTTTCCTTTTGAGGATCATAACAATAAATCCAAGATTCGTTACCAGTGACGATATTCCAAACCAAATTGGAAGTGCCGCCTTGGGATTTTTCCAGAGTTTTTCTACACCATTCAATGCGTTGTTCTTTTTGATCGGGAGTCAGTTTATGTGGAATCCATCGACAACGAAGTTTTCTCACTTCTAACTGTTGATGTAAAATGTTTTGTATTTGACTCATACCAATGCCCAATGTCGCCCGAATAAATTCATAAGATGTCCGTCGATCTTCCTCAAGCATTACTCGAACAGCGGCAATATTTTCATCAGTAACAGCAGTTTTTGGGCGTCCTTCGCGAAGTTCATCACTAAGAAAAAACCGGTCTCTTTTGAATTCGCTGTACCAATTATAAATTGTTGCCTTAGACGGGGATTCTTCGCCAAATGACTTCTAAGCCGATCTTCACATTGTTTAGGCATTAATGACGATTTAAAATCGTAAAAAATCATAGCACGGAAATGTTCTCTAGTCAAATTCATTTTTGGGTGAACACACAATTTTTAAATTATGATAATTAAAAAACTATTAGAGCAAATCGAAAAACTAAACGGCAATCAACTCGCAAAACATTAAAAAGTAACTTTTATTTATTTATTTTTATTTTAAAAATTTTATTCGTTTTTAGTAACATGGCATTCTAGATATTATCAGTGTTCCCCTCGTAATACTGTCACAGAGAAAACAGAGGAATATCTCGTGATTTTTAGAAAGTTCATTTTTTCTAAATCGTTTTATAACTTGACATACTATTTATTTATGTAAAAAATAACAAAACTTGTAAAGTGGATCATGTTACTTCACAAAAAAACCGCTATTCCAATTCCAACAAATGATCATGATTATGGTGTCCCAAAAGTGTAAGGCTGGAAATAGTAAACTCTTTTATACATGCCATTTACAATTTAAAAAAATGGGTAGCATTTATATTTTCGTATTAAAGTTAATTTTTACAAATCTTCAATTAATGCATAAAGTTAGACAAAAAGAATTGTAGATTTTTCCGTCTCTAATGTTACAGTTGAAAACGGCATGAATTCTTTACTACATCTTCAACAATCTTCTTCGACTTTTCCACTGCATTACACCCTCCGTGACAGGCTTGTTAGGTTATACCTATAAGTGTTCTAATTTGTTTTTAATGGTTGATCCATTTGTTTATAAATAAATACGGCTTCTTGCAATTATTAAATGTGTTATATTTTTAAATTTTAAGTAAGGAAAGAATAATAGTGTATGGAACTAACACTGAAGGTAATCAGAAATCTTTATTAGAGCTTTATTTTTATGAGCACATCCTAAGGAAGTAGTTAAAAGGAGACAGTGCTAAAATTAGAAAACAAATGTTAAGCCAGCAATATATCGTCAATAAGCACTTTTGACAAGGAACAAAACTATTTCTTGTTGATTTATAATTAAATTCCTTTTTACAGTTTTTGTGACACTGGAAACATTTTCATTACTGCTTAAGAATTATTTATAGTAGTTCACCTGTCATTTACTTGAAAACAGCATCCTCAAGATCTTGTAAATTATTGATTCAATTTCTTCCTTTTACGGCTTTTACGGAAAAACTTAATTACAAAATGCATAGGACAATAGTGAAGTAAATGACAATCTAATTAAAAAACTTATGCAGAAATGACGTATTTAGGGTTAATTCATGGCTATAATTTTGTTTAACTATTATAGCACTAGCTTTACAGTTACACTATACTTTATAATTCAAAATGTTTGCTTATAAATTAAAAACTCATTATCGCACCTTGTGGTTTTTTAATTATTACATTTGTTACATAGCTTGTGATTTTTATTTAACGTTCACGTGTAACAGTGGAGATTATGTTATTTATGAGATTTTTTTGTCATTGTTACGTCTCGATCGTGGGTGAACTAAAAGTTTCGTGCTCAAATATATCTTGTAGTTATATAGTCTCGAAATCATTCTTAATATTGTAAAATGCACTAGTGCATATCTTAAAAAGTAATCTATTAGTTTTTATAATTAATGCCAAGTCTTTACATTTTCCTATAAATTTATTTAGGGAATATTTAACCAAATTGCAAATTAATAAAAAACCAACAATTGCAAAATAACCTACAAAACTAACACCAACTTTTTTTCATTCTTATTCATAACTAAATCTTGAAATCCGGCATGTACCGTTTAAATTGCTCTTTTTGTAACTCGGTTCGTATTGGACCAAACACTTCGAAATTTTGACATAAGGTACAAAGAACACGTACTCTGTTATAAAATATACACCCAGAAAAATCTAATTACGCCAAACACCTCTTGGAACAGAATCATCTAACGACACCTCAAAGAAACATCAAATTCTTACATTTATGCAACAATAAAAACAAATTAGACAATTTAGCTGTTGAGATATACGAACACAAACCCACAGTACCTTTAATAAATGAACAAACTGAGTTTAGCAATTCTCCTTCATTAGAAGTGTTGGATATTCAGTTTTTGTATGTATTGTATCTAATTATCTATTTTCTATATTTATGCTTAGCAACGTGTTTGTTTATCAATTTTATCTTCCTTTGATAACAGTAGCGTAACTATTCGAAAAGGCTGGGAGGGCAGTCGCTCAGAATTAGTGATAGGTAAATTCCCGGAATTTATTTCTTGGGGAATATTCCTGGAAATATATCTGGGAATATTCCCGAACTTTATCGGGAATTTATATGTTGGTTTAAAAAAGGTCCAACATAGAGAAATTGTTTGAAAAAAGTTCAATTCACCACACGTCAATGCACATCAAAGATAAATGTACATTAAACACGTTAAATTAACGCTAGAACCGGCCACATGTTGGTAACAGATCTTATAATAATAGTCCTCTTTTACAGGCCATGAAAGCCCATTGGGGTATAGCAGGGTAGGCTGCTATTATTCGAGCCGTTTGGTACTCAAGGGTGGTAAAATGGCTAGCTTTACGCTCTGACCGCCTATTATTACCCCAGGAAATGATGATTTCCCAGGTACTCATTTTCACAGTCGACCTGGATGCCTTAGATATTTTTAAAAATTCCAATGTACCACTCCTGGAATTCGCACCTAGGACCTTAAGATTGGTAGTCAAGTGTCATACCCACTGAGCTACCATGGCTTCTAACAGGTCTTAGCTTGCAAAATTGTATTAGGCAGTGTAGGCTTTGACGCGTGTTTACTTGCGTTTCACTTACTGGAGTATAAAAAATAAATTTCCATTTTTCGGGTATTTATCGGTGATTTTTATAAATTCCCAAAATAAATTAAAGGTTTGGGGCAACCAACTGTTTGTTTGCGCAGACGCCTCTATTTACGCCACCGTTTGATCATGATATATTTTATGTTGAAACAATTGGCATGTTATAAGTTAATAAATCTTGTGAAACTTTCAATTAATCTTTATATTTTATTTTATAGTAATTGTCATGGTTGCGAGTGTTTCTATAATCGTATCTATGACAAATTAACGGTCAAATAAATCGATAAGGAGATGGAAAGATCGGCCCTAAGTGAAACTAATCTTAATCATTATAAGTTTCAGGTTTCATGGTAGTCTCTCTAATCTTTTGTCCGATTTCAATACTTTAGCTATTACTACGATTTCCATTTCTCTAGGTTAGTGTGAAACTGTCGATAGACAAACATTTGAGATCGCATTGTATTCTTTATAATTACTAGCGATGGTAGAAGTAGATTTCATAGAAGTCATGTTATGCTTGTATAAAAGCGTATAAAATGAACGAATGAACTTTAAGTTTAAAACATGTATTACTATTTTGTCATTTTGTTATGACTTTAGCGCTTCTGCTTACACTTAGATATTTTCTTTACGTAGGATTTAAGTATGTTTTAGACGCGCTCTTGTTGAATGATCGTAACCAACATTATTGCTATTTAAAAATAATTTCATTAAGACATAAGTAGATGATTAATCAAGTACGTCGTTTTTATAAAAAAAGTTGCTATTTAAAGATACGTCATTATAGTCCAATGCATTTAGGAAATCTTTATATAGGGACCCAGCGATTTTGTATACATTTTTCTTTTATCCCCCGATCGAAAATGTCTGCCATGGAGAGTTTAACCTTGAGTTTGCGCACCCCTAAAATTAACCCTTTCGACGCCATCTTGGATTTAGTTTTTTTTAAATGCTCATATCTCGCGTTCTAATTATCGTACAGTGATGAATCCAGCGTGGTTGGATTCGTCTTGACTTATGTTTCCTGCAATCTTAGGTGATCAAAAACTGTACGATCAACTGGAAAAAAGATATTGCCGTTCAAAGTCGACAAAACGACCGAAAAAATTTTTTTTCCTTTTCGGCGCGTATCTTTTTTCCAGTTCACCTGAAACTTTTCGGTCATAAAACTTTTTTGAAATTGAACGGATTCCGAGCATTTAAAAAAGCATCCCGATACGGCCATTCCTCGCCCGCCAATCCACGCGCAAAGTTGCTCTGTTTTGAGCGGGGCTATTTTGAAGACGTTAATAAATCGCGTTCGCAGAGTTCCGACGCGCTCGCGCTCCGTGCTGCGTTTCTTCGTATTGCGTCTTCTCGCTTGTTTATTTATTTAAATAAACGATTAATATACATTATTTGTTGTGTAAATGTGCCTGTTTGTTAAATATTTAAGTATTTAAGTCTATTTCAGGTGGGTTTTTATTAAAAAAATCAACATTTTGATGAGTTTTAATGATGGATTTTTTTAATATGGATTTAATATGGATTATTTTTTTTTAAATATCATTCGATCACATGATTGCGATTTGTTAATCATTTATTGTTACAGTGAATAATTCCACGTTTATGGCATGTAGAAAAAAATATGGCGATCTACGTCGAGCCTCGGTTTCTTTGAGCAGCGCCACCGATCGTCATTCGTGAGCCACGGAAACATTTTTGGAACCGAATATACCGCCACTGGAAAGGACGACGTTCGACTTTAAAGCGCTCTGCCTTATATGCTGCGAGCCCGCTGAAAATAGTACTCGAAGACCTATCAACTTGGTAAAAAATAAAAACACCAAATACTCAGACAGGTGCAAGGTACCACGCAAAATGCAAAAGCGATTTGTATTTCAATTGTTCCAACACTAGTAAAAGTATCGAAAAGACAAATATTACCAAAGATATCGACGAATCCATGGAACCAGTTTATGATTACCTGATGGAAAACGTTGAGCAATGCCAATGCACTGTTTCAGAATTATATTCAAAAGCCGGTAAAGATCGCCCCCCTGCAATTTCAACATTTAAAGCTCGAATGCAAGAAAAATTCGGAGACGACATAATTTTTATTGAAAATCCTGGCAAATCGACTATTGTCATGTTCCGTAATACGTGTTATAAGGTTTTGTCCGATCACTTTTATGAATCTCGAAGTGAGAATTCTTCAGATAAAAAAATAAGGATTATTGATGAAGCAGCCGCGATCACTCTCGAAGACATAAGATATTCAACATCGACGAGTACCCTGCACCTGACTCTTTCCTGGATAATGTAGACGAAGATATTCCTCTTCCCTCAGACGATACCTTTCTCAAATTATCCTCATATTGAAAAAAGGATCGATGAAGCAACAAACAGGCACATTTACACAATAAATAATGTATATTAATCGTTTATTTAAATAAATAAACAAGCGAAAAGACGCAATACGAAGAAACGCAGCGCAGAGCGCGAGCGCGTCGGAGCGCTGCGAGCGCGATTTAACGTCTTCAAAATAGTCCCGCTCAAAACAGAGCAACTTTGCGCGTGGATTGGCGGGCGAGGAATAGCCGTATCGGGATGCTTTTTTTTGAATGCTCGAAATCCGTTCCAGTTCAAAAAAGTCTTATGACCGAAAAGTGTCAGGTGAACTGGAAAAAAGATACGTGCCGAAAAGGAAAAACAATTTTTTTTTGTCGATTTGACGACTTTGAACTGCAATATCTTTTTTCCAGTTGATCGTACAGTTTTTGATCACATAAGATTGCAGAAAATATAAGTCAAGACGAATCCAACCACGTCGGATTCATCACTGTACGATAATTAGAACGCGAGATATGAGCATTTAAAAAAAAACTAAATCCAAGATGGCGGAGAAAGGGTTAATTTTAGGGGTGCGCAAACTCAGGGTTAAACTCTCCATGGGAGACCCTTTCGATCGGGGTATAAAAGAAAAAATGTATACAAAATCGCTGGGTCAACTTCTAAATGCGCTGGACTATTATATTTTTAACGTATTACAAGTATCATAAGTAGCTGCACAAACTGAAATGTTATCCTGAAATACTAAAACCCCCAACAAAGATTTTCATTTGTTGTCGATACTTGCTATAAAGACGCTACTATTGCTGTTAAACATTAGTACAGAGACCGTTAAGATAGAAATAAGAGAACAGAATCTTTAAAAGAAAAAGTATTTTTGAAATGTTTGGATCGCATTCTAAAAAGTATGTTTCAAAGCATTTTCTCAAGGAAGGTTTTAGCCGAAAAACTCTATATTCGACAGTTGCAAGACTATAATATTGTTAATCCAGAAAACAACAGAAAGCCTGGTCGTAAACCAATTTTGACATATAATAAACAAAAAAGAATCGTAGTAAAAAATTTAATGTTCTGAAGGTATCAACCTGGTACAATTTTAAGAAGATTGGTTTCAAAGTCATAGGAGGAATGTCAAAACGAAAGTAAGTACCTACATTATGTATAATGATCCAAAGATGACTGTAGTACCTGGCAAGTGAATTATGGTAACAAAACATTTTTAAAGGCAATATAGTTATCAAAATGGTTAGATTAAGAAAACTTGACATATTTTTAACCACACTGGTACTAGCTGCTAGTACTATTATTCATATTATAAGTTTTAAAGAATTTAAAAAATACTATTAACATTCAAACTTAAATTGAGAATTAAAATAGGGAATTTGTTATTATACCTAAAATACTGATTAGGTGATGATCGAACATATTATGGATGGATATAGGAGAAAACAAAGAAAGAATAGAGAAAATGATCGATTTTCAGTTTGACTCCTATAATTTTATTTTGTTACAATGTACAATCGCAGTCAGAAAAATGGAAGCACCAACATAATAATAATATAAATGTAATAATATCATATAAATGTAATAAAATGTAAAATTACTTGAGAAACGCTTTGATGTTGAAAGCATTGTCCATTTTTTGACCGCGATTGTATCTTGAAACTTAAAATAAAAAGAGCTCTTAGTTATGTAGTTCTGAAATGTGTGCAGCTTCGTACTTATGATACATACCTTATAAGGTATATTCGATTATGCCAGCTTTAGAAGATTAGTGGTTAGCATGATTGTTTCATAATCCAAGATTCGGTCGCAGATTGTAATAGAATATGCAACCGTTACGTGTTCAGGTGTTCTTGCATTATGATGTGAGATATTGACATGAAATCTTTTCTGGTTTTTGTGGTTAGATTTTATTAATTTGCCAATTTTTAGACTGTTGGTGGTTAGTTTTATTAATTATTTATTTTATTTTGCGTCTATAATATAGTATATTAAAGAACGAGTTTCATAAGGCAAGATTTATTGCACGAGTCCAAATCTAGTCACATCAGTGTTGCCAACCACCACAAAATTTCCTAATTCTTGAAATTGCGATTTGTTTTAATTTAATAAGGGAATAAAAGAAGTTAAATAAAAAAAAGTAGCATAAAAAACTCCTTTTATAAATCATTATTGCACTCGTTCTCTGGAAAACTCTCCGCAAGCGGCTTGTTTTCTAAACTTGGACTCGTGCAATAAATCTTGCCTTATGGAAATCGTATTTTAATATACTATTATTATTAACTTTTCGTAGGTTTAACATCTCCAACCCATCATGTTTATTTTGATTCTGATCTTAGAGCCAGTTTATTCTTTTTAAACAAGTAATCATCAACTTTTCAAATGTATTTACAGCCCAGTCATATTAGAAAAAATAGGAAATTTGCTGTAGGATCTTTGATTTTTGCATACTAAGCCATTTCCGAGGCCCAATCCGCCCGTCTTTCTGTTGTAGAATACTTCATCCAGATAGTGCCTGACAGGAACTGTACCTTCGTGTTGTTACCAAATATTGGTTCCTTTGTTTCATCTCAAAATTATCACTGATTAGAAACCTGTGGATAAAAGTTAGGAGACGCATATTTTCTGTACTATGCTTTAATCGTCTTGTATAATGCTTTGGTTCAATGCCTGACAACATAAAGTTATATATGGGAGCAAAAATACCTTTTTAATTATCTTATATTATCTATAAGCACAATAATCCTTGGATGTTGGCGGCGCATTTTACCAATCACTCATAATAATCTTGGTCGTCCGTACCTTTCAATTGAAAGACAATTATATTGGTAATTTTTCAACAATGAAACAAAAGCTTTTTCTTTCACCTTTCATATTATGTGTTCAGAAAAGGACACTAAATCTGCCTTATGCTGTCTTTTATCCACTACACTTTTTATTTTTTAATACAAACGTTTTATTCGGCAAGGCATCATAAAATAAGTTTCATCGGCGTTAAAATATCACAAACTGAATATACTTAGTTGTTTACGTGGCAAGTTTTGTAAATTAATCCTTTACCGGCGAGCCGGAAAGTGGTGGAGCGAGCGACGAAGGAGCAAGCCTTCATAATCTAGCGAGCCCAATAAAGATTAATTGCAATTAACAAAGTTTTATTTCTACCTTCACCCAGTGTTTTTTATTAGCTTATTGTACCGATAAATATTTTTTATAAAAAGATATTTTGTAATCGAAGATAGCAAGACAATTTATAGCTTGCTGTTGTCATGTTGTAATGATTAAGCAACAAATACTGTCAGTGGTTTCGCGAATTTTCCATTAGTTTTTTTTGAAGAGCATTGTAAAATCTTACAGCACTATGGCTGTAACTACTCATTTACTTAGTTAACATAAATAGTACCTATAAAGTGTCATTCCGACAAAGAAGATGGACAAAATCGTTTTTTATCGTCTTCAGTTTTGATTTTGACTGGACCATTCATTTTCATCAACATATGCAGCTTCAGCACAAAATACATAATTCTCAAAATGAAAATCGATCTAACCAACCAATCGAAGCTTTAAAATTCATATCATGTTCCTTTGCGGCATTAGTGTTTTTTTCCTCTTTTTAATTATTGGTCTTGACATAAGAATATGTATATTAAGGACTAGAAAACTAATTAAAATGAATGTGGTGCATGGAAACACCACACATCTTTGGAAATGTTTTCTTTTGTTGAAAACCTTCGCCATTTAACAGTCACTAGAAATATTGCAATTTTTTTTTAAATCTATTTTTTAGCTTGTTTTGCCGATGGAAAGTTTTCCGTTCACTGCTGTACACTTTACAACTTTACTTGATGATACACCTCCTTTTCTTTTCGGACATCTAACTGGCTTAAACTAACGATACTTAACAAAAATTGTTACAAATATTTAGTAGGGCGTGTTTAAATGGGCGCTTACGATTTTTCATTTTTCGGAATATTAAAGTGTTGGTGTTTGATCGAGGGCGGTGGAAGCAGATTTACATATAGTTTCACAAAACCCGACATTTCTTTAACTTAAGTTTTTACATCTGGTTATATGATAATATGCAAGTAAATACAGTACAATAATTAATTAGTAGATATGGGCGACGCCCATGTAATTCGTATTTTCAGACTTTATATAGATTGCACATTTCTAAAATTCCTCTGTTGCACATTTCGATGTTGGAAGAATGTTTTTTTCAGTTATTTATGTATTTGTAAAGCGAAGTAGATCTCAATTTTTATTTTTATATTAGAAACAGAAAAGTATAAAAAGGATAATTGCTGCTGCAACTACACCAAAATGATTGCCTGGCACAAGTCTCAAATCGTTTAGGTGCACTTCCTTTGCTTGCAAATCTACTATCGATTTACATATTTTTTGGTTATTTTTGTTTTTATGCTTAGGTAATTTAAAAACACAGTTATATTCAAAGTAAATGTATCAGACAGAAAAATTTGTATAAGAATATTAATTCAATTGAATGGGTTTTATTCTTCATATATTACCTATTTATGTTAGGTTAATTAAACGGTGTATGGCTAGATTTAACAAGTTTGAGTTTGGGATTTTTTTGAGAAATCTCTTATAATACCAAATCTTTGCATTTTTTATCAGCAAATTGAAAAACACGAAATTTAAAAAGTTTGCACTCTAAGGATATCTTCGGCAAGTATTAGTCCACAAAGCTGAAGGATATCACCGAATCTACTATAGTATTTATGATATAACACCCTTTATTCAAGAGGGTGCTATTTTCTGTCACAATAATTCGTAAACAAGGTTGCGGATTTGTTAAGAAAGGGTGAACGCGTGCGCGACGCCGGCGGTGAGTCGACGTTTCATTTCTCATTCGTCGCGACGCGCGTTGATACCTACTGCTCGCACACGTTGAAAGAAACTTACGAGTTTTGTTAGCATGAGTTTGAGACACTATAATTAGCATTTAAAAGTGGTAAATTATAAAATGTGGTTTACGTATTATACCTAACGTTAGACTGACTGACAATGTGGTTCTTATGGAAAATTATTCTGGATATATTAGTTATTGTTTGTTGTAAGTTTTTATTATCGTTGTTTTACAACTATCGTTTTTAAATATATTTATGCAGTTTATCATATGTAGTCATATCCATTATCAATCAGAACATATTTTTTACGTTGTGAATTTTTAATATCTGAAATAGACTGTAAACGTTATTTGTAAAAATTACCAGCCCCAAACAGATTACAAATAATTTGTTAATAGAATAGTTACAGTTAAACAATTGCAATTCGAAAACTATCGAAAAAAGTTCACAGAGGAACAAAATTCGGCTATTTATCAAATCAAAGCATCTGTATTATTTTAAAGAAAAATACGGTCATGATGAACACAGAAACAAATTATGTAATTGTGTACGTTTATGAACCTATATTTCATGAGATAGAAAACCTGTTAAAAAATGGACCACCCCGTCCACATGCAGCGAATTTTCGACATGCACGTTACATGTTACAACTGTGTTTATTGTGATAACAATTCAATACAACATCACAACAGAGAAGAAGGGTGCCATCTTTTCAAGCTTTAATTACGTTTATAAATAGCAGGTCTACAGAAGTAAAACTTTATTTAAGGCTCAGATTCTAAATTAAGATTTAGAAAAATGCCTGATAATACTATCATAAGAACTACCCTTAAATTCAGGTTTCTTTGTGCAAAAACGGCTTAAATGTACTTAAATAGATTATCATAGATTACGTTTTGTTCATTAACGACGTAAAGAAGCATGAAAATAAACATCCGTTTGAAATCGATGCTTATACAAACAATGTGCTTGAAGAAATGTTTATCTTTAAAACAATCCAAGTTTTATGAAATGTTTTTTTAATATGGGTTTGAAAATCTTAGCTTTAATTTAAAAACATCTTGGAAAATTAAATATACAGTTTGATTCAAAATTGCACACTTTTGCATTGAATTATACACACTGTTAGTCTTTTACTAATTGCTAAGCAGTTACTTATACTACAGGGTGCCCATTATGTATGGAATATAGTATATATCTCGGTAAATATCGACTTTATAAAAAACTTGTTATATAAAAGTTGTTTAACATTTTATTTTCCATAGCATTCAATTGTTTTTATTTCAGAAAACAAATGAGTAATTAATAACACTTTCATTTTTTTAAATAGCAATGTACCCTTTCATTAGGCTCATTTGATAGAGATTTTTATCTCTTTTCGTTGACCTAAAATCTTAGTACACTTATATCAGAAAATTTTTGAAAAAATGTAAAAAATGTTTATTAAGTTAATTTCACCAATAACATGAATCTAGATATCCGAGATCGTAAAGTATCTCGAATTATTACCCTAAAATAAACAGATGTGCATCTACATAATGTACAAAACAAAACAAATGAACAAAAAATAAAATAAAACAAATGAACAGAAAATTATGTACGTCTCTTATAAAGCTTGAAGACAAAACGAAATTAGGAATAAAATGGTTTTCATGGCAATAAGTGTTCAAAATCATCACCATTAACTGCAAGGCAGTGACCCAACCTATCACGAAAAGCTTGAAAAGAATTTCTGAGCGATCTGGGAGAAATTTCTGCAGCTTCATTTTGTATTCGTTGCTCTAATTCGGCCAGATTCTGGGGTCGGTTTGTATACACTTTTGATTTTAAATATCCCCAGAAGAACAAATCGCAAGGTGTAAGATCCGGAGATCGGGGAGGCCACTCCACAGACCATCTTCTGCCTATCCAACGGGCCGGAAATACCACATTTAAATATCGGCGTACATCTAAATGATAGTGGGGCGGTGCTCCATCTTGTTGAAACCAAAGATCATCAAGATTTGCTTGGCAAGCTGGAATAATTTGCTGTTACAATAATTGCAAATAACGGTCACCAGTTAGAGTACCAAGTATAAAGAAAGATCCAATTATGTGATCTGCACAAATTCCCACCCATACGTTTAATTTTTGTGGTGTTTGAGTACGATTTTGGATCATCCAATGGAGATTTTCAGCGGTCCAATATCGACAATTCTGCCTATTTACATTTCCATTTAAACAAAACGTAGCCTCGTCAGAAAAAACAGTATTATTAAGAAAACTTGGATTGTTGTTGATTCGCTCCATCATAAATTCACAAAATTCAACACATCGATCGTAGTCATCTTCGGATAATTCTTGCAATTAAGTCGGTTTGTACGGATGTAATATTTTCTGCATTGAACCTTTACTTACGGCATGGTTTAAACTTAACTGACGAGTTGAAATGTTTGGATTTTCTTCGATTTCTATTAAAACATCGAGCTTTTTATCTTCATTTGTCGCAGACCTCTACGGACCAGTCTTCACCAGATCTTTAACATTGCCAGTTTCCCTAAACCGTTTCAAGGTTTTGCTAACTACTGACTGGCTGATTGGTTCTCGATGTGGATAACGCTCTTTAAAAATTTCACATACTTCTAATTGTGTTCGTTTGCGATCCCCATAACCGACCATAATTAAAATTTATATACGTTCAGTTTCTGTTAAATGAACCATTTTTATTTTTCCATGTACCAACAATTTAATTAAATAAACAAACTTATGTCACAATAAAAGCCTACAATCAATTGTTAAGACAAATGAAAGACATCTCAGATATCTAGATTCATGTTATTGGTGAAATTAACTTAATAAGCATTTTTTACATTTTCTTCAAAAATTTTCTGATAAAAGGGTACTAAGATTTTAGGTCATCGAAAAGAGAAAAAAAATTTCTATCAAATGAGCCTAATGAAAGGGTACATTGCTATTTAAAAAAACTAAATTGTTATTCATTACTAATTTGTTCTCTGAAATAAAAACAATTGAATCCTATCTTATTATGGAAAATAAAATGTTAAACAACTTTTATATAACAATTTTTTTATAAAGTCGATATTTACCGAGATATATACTATATTCTATACATAATGGGCACCCTGTATAATTACAATACTATTACCGCTTATGCAAACAATCTTTCTACTCGTCATTGTTCACTCAATTTCCTACATGCATTTAATTCGTATTCATTCCACAGCTTTCAACAACGTAACATATGTATCATATACGAGAAGGTATTGATAAATAGTTGGCCTTGAATAGTTCTAGCAGGCAAAAATAAATCGCGTTGCTATGAAAACAAGTTGAAATTTGACAAGTGCACGTGCAAAGTATCAGCCCAAAAGGTGATGTTATTTTGAAATTGTGATTAAGAAAAGTAAACCATGTCAGATGAAGATTGGAACTTCAGCAAAATCGAGTATCGTTCGGTTATCAATTACCTGTTTTTGAAGGGATTTTCTGGTAAAGAAATTTATGATGACATGTTAACAACGTTAGGAGATCAATGTCCATCCTATTCAACCATTAAAAACTGGGTTGCTGATTTTAAACGTGGAAGAAAAGATGTCACCGATGAGAAGAGGTCTGGGAGACCGATTACTGTGTCAACGCAAGAAAACGTTGATGCTGTCCATGATATTATTTTGGATAATAGACGAATCGGCCTAAAAGGCATATTAGAGACTTTGAATATCTCATACAAACGCGTTTTTCATATCGTTCATAATGTCTCAATGCTGATCAAAAGCCATTGAGGGTGACAACATCTCAGTGGATATGCAATCAATTTAACGATAGAAAATCAAACTTTTTGGATCGCCTTGTTACAATGGATGAAACTTGGATTCATCATTATGATCCAGAAACTAAAGAAATGTCTAAGGAGTGGAAACATTCTGGCTCTCCTCGGTCCAAAAAGTTTCGTGTGCAGAAGTCTGCTGGAAAAGTTCTTGCCTCCATTTTCTGGGACAAAGATGGTATAATTTTCGTGGATTACTTGGAACATGGAAAGTCAATCACGGGAGAATATTACGCATTTCTATTAACCAAACTTCGAGCGAAAATTGTGGAATCACGGCGAGGAAAACTTTCCAAAGGCGTCTTGTTTTTGCATTATAATGCGCCCGCCCACAAATCACTTATTGCCTTACAAAAAATCAATGAAATCGGCTTTGAAATTGTCGACCATCCGCCATATTCTCCCGATTTGGCCCCATCGGATTATTATCTCTTTCCGAATCTCAAAAAATCATTGAAAGGACGAAAATTTACATCAAACGAGATGGTAATTGATGCTGTGGAGTCGTGGTTTGCAGAACAGGATAAAACTTTTTTTCTAAAGGATTAGAATTACTCTTTGATCGATGCATTAAATGTATAGAGTTGAAAGGTGATTATGTTGAATAAAATACTATTACTTCGAAACCCTGTACTTTTTTTCTAGGCTAGGCCAACTATTTATCAATACCTCCTCGTATAGTAACAAAAAATAACAAACTGAAAACTCACAAACAGAGGCAGTAAGTTACATGCGTCCCTTTTTATATTTGTCTGAATGCAATAATAGCACTACTATTTCCTTAAGAAAAAAATAATATTAAAGATACTCTTATTGTCTATCGAAAATCTATTCTAGTAAGATTTAGTTTCTGATAATGAATTCTTCATACATCTTACTTTAACTATCATCAGTGTTTTAAATTAATTTAATTTTACATTATTGGATGGTCACTATGTCAAAAATAGAGAAGAATTAAAGTGTTGAAAAAAAATGTACAATTAATTCTTAAAATAAAATTTATGACGAAAATAATTGCCTAAAGAGGACTAGAAACCGCCTCTTGATATGACAAGATTTCGTTCAGTCAACGAGTGAACATTCAACATAGGCGATGCTTCATCATAGGGAGTGCATTTGAATTAAATTATGAAAGTTTAGATATTTTGCAAACTTGTTTACAAGTGTCTATGGAAGCTAATATCAAAAATCCTGATGACTTCGAGGTGAATTCGAGTCAGAAACTAAAAAGACACTGAAAAATTTACTTTTTTGGGTTTTTTAAAAATATTTCAGAAACTAGAAACCCTAACAAAAAAGTGTTAATAATGTATAAAATTAAAGTACATAATGTCCTACAATTACGTTTTTTGTATCTACGAGACAATCTCATATGAGAAAATGCCATGGTTTTCGGTTTTTGCCTTATATCACCTTTTTTCCGTATAAACGATTTGCTATGTTCTAAACCGAGCCTCCCACGATACAAATTCTCGTCATCAATATTGTACAGCATTAAATTCTCTATGAAATTAGTATATTTACTTTTTTTAAGTAGAACAATTCCAACAATAACTGTGTAATGAACACTCTAGCTCTTAGCGAAACCTACCGAAGCGATGTAGGGAGTAATAATCTGAATAAAATTTAAACTTGTTTCAAGGTTTATTTACATACAAAAGAAGTGTTCAGAAGTTTAATAAACATAAATATACAAAAAAAATCTATAAAGATACTAGATCATTCAAAGTCCAATTTTTTTAAAATTAGTTGCTCAACTAACACCACTTCGTTTTCGTCCTTCTCTTCCTCAGCCCCAAGAGCACTCCATTGTCAGATCTGCAAAATGTAAGGCGCAAAACTGCCTCAGGAGCGACGGGATCTTTAGTTTGGGTGGGCTCCAAGTGGGTTCCAGTGGGTGGGGGTCCATTGTTCAGGAGGCAATTCGTTCCCCAGCTACAGCTGCACCTGGCTTTATTATTAATTATTAACCTGGGTTAATTATTATTGTTACGTATCACTATTTTTTTAAGTTTATAGCATTTCGAGTATAAATGGCCTGCCCCCCAGAAAAATTCTCTAGTTACGCCCATGAGTATACTACGTACTATCTTGGTTGGGCAAGAGCATACAGAGTGTTCATTACACAGATTCTTAGTATATTTACTAAAGTAAGTATACTAAGAATCTAATGCTGTACAATATTGGTTATGAGCGTTTGTATCGTGCGCGGCACGATTTAGAACATATAAGCTCGTTTATGCGAAAAAAAAGGTGAAATAAGGAAAAAAACAAAAACCATGGCATTTTTCTCATATACAATTATCTTTTACTTTACTTTTTTTCTAGGGTTGCTAGTTTCTGAGATATTTTTAAAAACCCAAAAAGCCACTTTTTCAGTTTGTTTTTAGTTTCTGACTCGAGCTCACTTACAGCTCAATTTATCAGGACTTTTGATATTACCTTCCTTAGACACTAGTAAACAAGTTTGCAAAACATCAAAACTCTCATATTTAATTCGAGTACAGGCCCTATTTGAGCGTAGTTTGACTGGACTACAGGGTAATAAGTAAGTTGCTCTAGAGAAAGATCCCCAGTAGCACAAGATATTGGCCCAATACTAGTACTATATGGGTAACATATTATATCTAGGCCCAATATTAGGAAGATTCAACCAAGATTGGTATTACATTGGTTAAAGACTGGCACCCAACGTATGTAGCCAATATTGCTCCTACAAAGGTCCAATATATAAATACTACGTTTAAAAAATATGTTTTCCTCTATATTGATCCTATATTGGGCTTATATTCCAGCCCACTATATGATATTGATGTTATATTGGTTCAATATTGGGGCCCAATATACGACAGTGTCTGTCATTTACAATGTTTGGACAATATGTGGAAACAATATTTTTCCAACATGTGTGTGCTACTGGGGATAGTAATATTTTGCAGAGAAAAATGGGTTTAAACAAGCACCAACATCTGGCAACTGCAATCCAGTACGGTTGTACTGCACCGTACTATGAGAGTTCTGAGAATCAAGAATATTTGAATTCATTATTTTTTCAGAATAGTAAATCTTAAATAAATTTTGCATTATATTCTATATAATATTTATAACTGCTACATAAACAGTTATAAACGAAACTTATAAAAGGCTTTATCTAACTGATAACTGCCGTCTCGAGACGACGAGTTTCCGGTATCATTATTTACAAATTAAGTGCCAGAGTCGAATGAAAAATAAGGATTAACAATTTTTTTCAATAATTCATTTTAAAAGGCTATACTACCATTCTGCTAATGGTGATGTCGTTTACATAAGGTTTAAATTCTGGCAATTGAAAAGTTCCCGTACACTATATAGGCTTTGAGTTACCAACTAAAACAATGAATTACAGTGATTGCTCTCTAACTCAAAAAGCAGACAAAAGCTCCCTGTTAAATGACATGACAAGCTGTAATGAGCTTTTAGAAGCTTATTTTATCTATGTTCGTCCGTACAACAGAAATTTATATAGTATCTTTATCCATACGACAATTGCTCTACCTGATATACCACCAATCTCATTATTTTAGCTCTGCTGTGGTAGATAAATAGACAAGAACCAGATCAAGAAAGTGGTAACCGAATTTATTAAAATAAACCAAAATGTATTTCTTTACAACTATTGAAATGCCTTCAATGAGATTATCAAAATTAAAAGTTACGGAAGTAGAAATGAATAAGACATCAGACGAAATTGAAAACTAAACAACTGGATAAATAGTGATGACAAATCATAATTTTTGTATATATTGTAACTGATACGTTACATACGTAAGAAAACAAAAGAATTCTAATAAATCAACAGTATTTATGACTTGCTCACCAAGCTTCTATCATAAGGCAATGCACATTAAAAACTAGGACCTAAATGTTCCAAGATGTTATAAATGTGAGGAATATTACCATAAAAGTGAAAGCTGTGATAAAAAGAAAGTGTGTTCATACTCTTACGCCCTAAAAATTATCTTTGGAAGTAATTATGACTCATTTTTATTTTTAAGACCTTTTGGACAGTAACACCTTGAATGACCGCTATGAACTAATTAGGTTATGCTTCCGATGAACATGCCATCCGACTATCGCATATAACATTAGACATTTCATTAAAACAAGTCGCAGAATTCAAAGAAATGTTAGAGTTAACCAGAGGTATAATAATTAGATATTGAAAAACAACCCCTAAGAGTGAGCTGTGCATAAGCAGAAGGTAGAGTCATTATACCAAATTTAGCAAACAATGGTTTACCGTGAGTTTTCATGTCTACATTAGCTAAATATCTAATGGGTTTTTGACCTTTTCAGAGTTAAAATAATTAGTTCCCCTCAAATAATTACAACTTTCTAGTTAGGCGTAAATAAAAATAACGTGATTAATAAAAATTATTAATAAAATTTTAAAGTCGTCGAATGAAAAATTGGAAACTTAAGAAATTAAAATATTAATATGATCCTGCCAAGTCAGTCGATTGTCTAGAAAATGGTTCAGTAGTTTGTTTGAATTACCTTGCGTGAGTTCAATAAGAAAGGAAAGCAATCAATTCTGATTTTTCTTATTCATTTTTAATCCGTTGGTTATCATCACTAAACAGATAGCATTTTGGAAATCGCAATAATAAAGACCATTTATGTAGATAATAAAAAAATGGCCGACAGAACTGAATCCTGCGGCACACCACGAGAAATGTAATTAAGAACAGATTGCTTTTCTTCAGCCAAATTGTATCCTTTTATTTAAATAGGTACGAGTGATGCAATTAATAGTCAATTGTATTACTTACTAAATATTACACTACCTAACAATAAGTCTAATGTAGACCACTTACAGTCGTCCGCGACCACATCCCTGATCACATCGCGGACCAGGTCGGGGATGTGGTCCTGAAAATGCCAAAAATGTTTACATTTACTTTAATTTATTGCATAAACAACTTCGGTGTCGAGCTGTTTGTATATAATAAAATTATAAGTATCATATTTCTTAAAACATCAAAATGAAAGAAAGCATTATTGAGTTCGTAATAAAATGTGTACCGTGAAACGGGGCTACTTTGAACAGGAGTGTAACTTTGAACAATTAGACGCCATTTTTAGTTATTTCTGTAACTTACACATTATGACTTATTTCAGTTATCCTAATTATATAACCTATTGATAAATATATTAGTTAGCATGTACTAACCTATTAGCCCATGTATTGAAATCCGCATTCAATGAACAAAATTAAATATGATGACGTCATTATCAGCTGTTAAGAATTATCGAAAAACTTTTATTAGTACCAGCATTGTAACTTAACAAACATGGTTTCGCGATATCTCAGTGCGTAACGAAATGGTATATAAACAATTAGCTGTCGCATATTTTCTAAAAACTCTCTTTAAAATAAAAATAGATAATAATAAACAAATTACTGTGCTAATTTTTGGCACTGGAGCGGTAGCTTTGAACAACATGTTTTAACGGTTTTATTCGTAAATCAAACGTTTATCCAGTTGTTTATGTCTGTTAGCCTGCTCTGCTAGTCGTCCCTAGATCGTCAAATAAGAAGGTGTGTTACGTCGCGCTGCGAAAACTCATGCGATTTATGTCCGTAGTATTTTAGTTAACAGTTAAGTTTGTAACAATGCGAGTTTATACCAGACAGTTAGGTGAAAGACGTTACAAGGATTACTCCAGAGAAGTGCTGGAACAGGCTTTGGGTGAAATTAGAAAAAAAAAAGTTATCCCTTAACCAGGCTGCAAAGAAATATAAAATTGCCAAAGGGACCTTAAGTTATAAGAACCAGACCAAGCATACTAGTAGGGTTGGAGGCCCCACTGTTCTAACTTTAGATGAAGAAAGTTTCATTGTTAAAACACTTCTAAAAACTGCCGAATGGGGATATCCGATTAGCAATGATAACTTACGCCACATTTTACAGTCACATTTTAACAGAATGGGGAAAACTACAAGGTTTAAAAACAACTTGCCTGGCAAAGATTGGATAAGAAGTTTTTTTGACACATAAGACATAAGACGGACATAAGACACAAAAATCTAATATGTTTTAGAAAAGCCCAAAATATAAATCCGAATCGCGCTGCTTTATGCAGAGAAGTATTTTACACCTATTTCGATAATCTTGAGAAGGCGTTTCTCCCGAAAATATTTATAATTTCGACGAGACTAACTTAAGCGACGAGCCTGGTTCAACAAAGTGTTTCTTTAAAAGAGGAGTGAAGTACCCAGAAAGGGTTATGCCTCATTCCAAATCAAATATATCACTAATGTTTTGTGGAAACGCAAAAGGAGAATTATTTCCCTTGTATGTCGTATATAAAGCCGAAAATATGTGGAGCTCTTGGACAGAAGGCGGTCCAGATAAATGCAGGTACAACCGCACTTCTCATGGTTCCAAAGTATTTTTCTACCTTACGTGAAACACCAGCCAGGACCTAAATTGTTAATTGGAGACAATTTAGCCAGCCATTTCTCTGAGGAGGCAGTAGAGCTCGCTGTGGCCAATGACATTAGATTTGTTTGTCTTCCCCCTAATGCCACACATATAGCTCAACCATTGGATGTGGCATATTTCGCTCCATTAAAGAAAAAGTGGAGGAGCATCTTAGCAGATTTTAAAATGTCCTCCGGTAAAGTTGGTTTACAAAAAGATACATTTCCTGCACTGTTGAAGAAATTGATGGATGGAATACAAGAATCTGGCAAGGAAAACCTTGTGAGCGGATTCAGGGCTACTGGAATATGGCCATTAAGCAGGGAGACGTTGATTACCAAACTACCATCTTCCACAGACCCTATGGGTTCGGAGAACCATTTTAATGACAGTGTCCTTAATTTTTTGGAAAAAACACGATTATCCGAGAAACGAAAAATTGTCAAGAAAAACAAAGTTAATGTATAACCCGGGAAAAGCATAACTGTAGAGGATTTTGAAATAGGAGAAGGATCGGGTATACAGAAAACTAAGAAAAACAGTAGAAAACAGAAAAGTGATGATGAATTTCAATTGCAAGAGGAGTCCGATGATGATGAATCTTTTTTCGACAATTTAATACAGGAACATACTCAAAATGAATTAGAGGAGAATGAACTTTTAAACACAGTCGTAACCGAAGGGAGTTTTATACTGGCCAAGTTTGCTACGAAAAAGACGATAAAATATTATGTTGGACAGATATTAGAAATATGTGGTCCGGAATATGACGTAAAATTTCTGAGACATGAAAAAGAGAACGTCTTTGTTTGGCCTCAGGTAATACTTTTACATGTAAAATTTTCGCACATAGGTATTTACAAATTTTTTGTCAACAGGTTGAAGACAAATCGCTTATTGCAACGACAGATGTTGAAAGAAAGCTGCCAAATCCCACCACAGACCGGCGAGGACGACTTACATTTGCAGTATCTTTTACTGGTTTTAATTTATCATAATTTTTACTGTAATAAGATATACATGTGAACTTATACCTTTTCTTGAACAGTGTAACGTATTTTAGTTTGTAGTCGTATTTTATAACCGCTTCCACTTGTATTGTTGAATATTTGAGAAATAAAAAATGAAAATTTTATTTTTTTTAATGACAATCCAACTCGAAAATTTTTAACCAATCAAATTACAGAATTTTTCAAATTGGAACCAATGAAATTAGTTTTATAGTGAAAAAACCACTAGTGGTTTTTTCTTAGTGAAAAAATTTATGTCAAAATGAAATGTCAAATTTAATTAAATTAATATTAACTACACACGCTAAATAAAAATTTGCTCGATGGATTGTCAAGCCGAATTCAACTCGTGGTCTAATTTTTTCTTGCAAAATTTATCATTTAAGACATTCGTAGCTTTTGCTTTTGGAAAATTACACTCGTCTCCTGCGTCGACTCGTGTAGTTTTCGTTGCGAAAGCTACTCATATCTGAAATGACAAATTTTGTCGGAAAAAGTTAGACCACTTGTTATATATGAAAAATGAAAGAAACAAATTTGAATCAATACACTACCTATATAATTTTTTCTGCTTATTTCAGTGATGGGGTTATTTTGAACGAATTAGCCTCGTGAACAGAAATATCACATAAAAACAAAAACTGTTCAAAGTTTCCCCCAAGGCCGGGTAACTTTGAACACAACTTTTTTATTTTTTAAAAAGCGAGGTATAACTTTTACTGTGAAATGATAGTGATAATCAGGATCCTTGTGTGCACCTTAGTTATCCTAATTTTTTTCGTACTTAAAACAATTTTTTTAAACATTTTAGAAGTAAAAACTCGTAAAAGTGTTCACGGTACTGAATCTCTTTCGTCAATTAGAAATATTTCGAAATAGCTTATGCAATTAACGAAACTTTTCATAAGCGTAATAACCTTGACATCATCCATCGGTAGAATTAGAAATCAAACCATTATTATGAAACGAAAATAAATATTTTGTTTCATTTGTAGATATCGTTTAATAAATTCAACCGAATTTGATGTAACTGATTCTTAATTTTACAAATCATGTTTACAATATGGGTCATAACCTTGAAAGATAATTACAATCTGTACTACTAATTGTCACCTGAACACTTGATGCCATCTATTTTCTTGTATAATAGCAAATAAATATTGAGAATTTTATACTTTTTGAAAAATTAATTTTATTTATGTATAATATTTTATAAATGTTCAAACTACAGTATTATTTAGACAACTTACATGTTCATCAGTTTTTAATTCGGTGAATCAGTTTATATCAAATTCGGTTCAATTTATTATTAAACGGCCGTATTTAATAGATGACACAAAATGTTTATTTTACCAGAATCAGCATAATGAGTCATGTGAATAAAATGTAGCAAATGCTTTTACTACTATTAATAAAAGATAACAGATATGATTTTTAATTAATAAGAATAAGAGAGATGTATAGTAAAAGCATTTACTTACTATATTTTATACACATGACCTATTATTTTTATTTGATACTTGATATCCGCTATTTAAAAGGTGTGACGGGAAAAGGAGTTATATATGGGTTACTTCCGTAAGGTCCCTTTTCTTAATAACTTCCGTTCCCTCGGGAACCCGTTCTTGGTTCTTGCTCTTATACCATTAATAGAATTTACACATCAAGACGACCAAATGATATATAATTTGTCCGTTGACCACTCCGATACCAAAATCAGCAGATTTTTACCATTGTTCTTTTATGAAAAGTCCTTTATAGGAAATCATTGTAGATCGTTTGCATGGAACTCAGAATCCTAAATCCTGCGTTAATTAATTATATCCATTTTTAAACTAAATTAAGAATGAAATTAAGAAAAAACTAGAGTTTTCGTTTCATAATAAAGGATTGATTTCTAATTCCACCAATGGATGATGTCAATGTTATTACACTTATAAGAAGTTTTGTTAATTGCATAATCTATTTCGAAATACTTTTAATTAAAGAAAGAAATTCAGTGCTAATTTTATTACTAACTCAACATTGCTTTCTTTCATTTTAATGTTTTAACGAAATATGACACTTATAATTTTATTACACTATACAAACAGCTCTACACCGAAGTTGTTTATGCAATTAATTAAACATTCCTGGCATTCTCAGGACAACATTCCCGACCTGGTCCGCGATGTGGTCGGGGATGTGGTCGCGGACGACCGTGAGTGGTCTACATTACCCTTTACTGTTAAAAACTGTATGTTTAAGTATGAACAAAGCCTTCTTTAATGTAACAGTAACTACATAGTTTATTGAACAAACCTATTATTTATTAATTAACTTATTAAAACGTCTCCATTAAACACGAGGAATTCTTTGAGCAACTTAAAAACAGGTGATTTATATTTGATTTGTTACTATTAAAATGAAAAATAAACAGTGCAGTACTCTACTGTAAAATATGTTCGTATGTATTTCGTTCAGCAGCTGATTCACCTTTGATAATAATCACTTGATGAGCGAAATATATAACTGAAGTCTTTTTAGACACATTTTAAAGGAGAATGTTGTAATTTACTCTTCTAGCTTTATAGCATTCTCCCTACAATATGCTGATAGTACAGCTCACACTTCAATAGTAATTAAAACAATCTGACTGAAAGCTATTACGTCTACATCTATTTTATCCTTTAATTTAATGTCGAGGAACGAAATTAATTACTTTTAGTTTGTATCCATTTTAATTTTATGTTGGATTTCATCTACTTACAAATTGATAATAATAAATAATTAGTAATAGTTACTTATCATGTATGCGGAGCTGCAAAATTGATGCTTGTGATTTTATTGATATGGGCTTGATTGGTTAAAATCTATTCGAAGTGGAGTAAATATTTTTAGTAAAAACACTTAATTACATACGTTTATTTAATACATAGTTATCGTAATGGCTTTTATTGATTATGACCAATTGCTACACTAGTAATATAAGTATGTATTTACAAAACAAGATATACTATCTCAATAACGATAATTTTTCAATAAACAGCTTTATGTAATACATAGTTGCTTTGCATTTTCTTATTTCCTTAGTATTTCTAAAGTTTAGAAACGCTAAACATGCAACCACCTAGCTAGCTTTTCAGTTTTCTTTAGTTTCCTTTTCAGCTCGATGTGTCTGGCAGACGAAGTTTACTAATAAATAATTTTTCTATACATACAACTTTTTTCCAATCTCTTGTGCAAATACAATATTTCAACTTAAACGTCTAATAAGTTCTAAGGCTCATTTAAACCCTAAAAAAGTAGGTTTTTGTAAGAGTAATGATATATGTGTTCATAATATAAACCGTTTTGTCCTGTTCAAAAAACTCAATATTTTGTAAAAATATGTCGTGGATAATTCCTTGTTAAAAGTGGGTCTTCAAAATAGTGTTATGGCAAAACATGTTATATGCCATTTTTGTGATTTTTACAGGAGAAGCAAGAACAATTTTGTAGTGATAATTGTGTAATAGTACATAGTGATTTTCAAATGTAATCTTTCAAAAGTAACTAAACCTTTAATCAACTTAAAGTATATTTTATTTGTGGCTATTTATACCAAAAATATTATTACCAAATATTATAAAATTATACCAGAATATGAAGTTGGGACGACATTGGGATGCGACGTTATTACTAAGAAACCCTTCGAAGGAAACCTCGATTCAGCGTTTTAAACGTTTAATTCCTAATGCAAAATTGGTAATATCGTTACTGTTACTGAATTGTTACACCACTGAATATTTTCGTATATTACTTAACGTAGTAAAAACACAATAAATGCATTTTACATATTTATTTTATTTAAATATAGTATGTATATAATAAAATATTTTGGACAACACAATACAAAATTGAGTTTGGTGAGTCCTAAAGGAGATCGTTACCTTCAAGACCTAGGAAAAGACCTAGTGCAGAAGAGGCTGCTTTTGGGAAGTTTAAATGAGAGTTACAAACTGTTCGAAGATAATCACTCAGATAAAAGATCGGATTTTCGAAACTTTCCGATCTCTGCTCAAAGCCATGCTTATACTTGCTGGCTCCAGTAGCACACATTCCGTCTGCGTCTGCAATATACATCAGAATGTAAAACATGACGAAGTCCTTCTACAAAGAACATCTTTCTCAAGCAATGTGCAATCCTGCTTAACGTGAATGTCATTTTGGTGAATGTGATTTATGCTTTGGCTTTTCATCAATGAAAGATCACCTTGAAGAGTTAATGTCTTTGAATGGAAGAGACACGATCTCATACAGGCAAAGTGCTTCAACAGACAGGTCAACACTTGAAACAATCGTTAAGTCAACCGACAGCTTCCTTAATTATTTCTTCGAAAGCTCAACTAAATTACTTCGACATTCATTCATCTCAAGTCAACAGTCAGCTTTCTCAAAACCTGGAGAATTCCTCGTCGTTTGCGATTTTTCCGAAAATTATTTACTCGTTCTTCAAGATGCAACCTCCATTGAAATAATTCTCAGGCAACAATTCATCCACTTTTAGTTTGGTATGAAAACGAACAACATAGCAATTTTATTTGCATCTCAAATTGCCCTATACACAATACTGTATCAGTCCATCTGTTTCAACGACAGCTTGTCTGCTTCCTAAAATCGAAATTTAATAATGTTACAAACATCTACTACCATTCTGATGGAATATGAACAGAGAAAGACTTTGTATAAGGACGACTTCGAAATTGAAGCTGAATGGCATTTCTTTATCACATCGTATGATAAAGGACTAAGTGACGGATTTGCTACAACAGTCAAACGCAATGCAGCAAAACCGAGTTTACAACGATCAAATTATGACTCTACGCTAGCTATACAACTGAGCCACGGCATCACTTCCTAGTCAATATTGAACTGCTGGACGACAATGGATGATTAAAAAAACGAGAAATCTTCACTCGATGGTCCATTTCGATACGATACGATCGAAAATAGTGGCTTGCCTGCGTCCTCAATGTTGATAAAGAGAAGCGAGCAGTAAAAGTCAGCTTCTTCATGCCGTCTGGTTTTGCAAGGTCTTTCAAATTTACTCAAAAAGATTGTCGTACTGTGCATTTCATATTCTGATATATTAGCGAAAGTCGACCCTTCCACATCATCCCGTCGAACATATTCCATCAAACAGAGAGCAGTTCAACTCACCAACGACAAACTGCTCGCCTACCTTTAATAGATTAACAAAAGGGTTTTTTTCTTTCAACTGAAACGAAAATAAATCTCGTATGTTCAATATTAACAGAGCTATGATAGTTTAAATATTTGGATAACTTTGAAAATTTGAAATGCCGATTTCATGAAACTCGCTTAGAGCAAAGATCGGGAAATTTGCAAATCGTCTACATCTATAATGCCCTAAAAGTGAACCAAATTAAAAAGAGTCGAAGGTGGTGTGGTAAAATTTTGATATGGAATTAACCTCATACATTTTCATAAATTAAATTTTTGTTATGGTTTAGCGTAAGGGCCAATGTTATAAATCTGTTAGGTAGCTTTAATATGGTTATTTGAAATATTAAAACGAAGCTTTTCACGACAAGAACCGATAAATATGAGTATTTTTTGATAATAAATGAGTAATACGAAAAGGTTCCCAAAGCTATTTGTAATTTGGGAACTGTATCTGTAACTTAATATTTCAAAATATTAAAACTACATATATACAGTACACAAAAATATACCTATCGTTATTTTCATATGAATAGAGCTGATTGCGAAGAATACCAGGAAAATTTTTACGATATTAAAAAAAAAGAATTGTCAGTATATAAAGTATCGTGGTATCTGCACTAACTGTACACTGCGCTATAAATATTGTATTATACTGTAATATAGAGGAGTAAGTTGCAGACATTTTCCCGCTAAAGTAGTTTTAAGTCTATGTTGTGCATTTGACGTTAAAGTAATTTATTGTCGAACACAGAAATCATATTTAAGGCTAAATACAATAAAAACAATTTGTAAAATGCAACTGAATGTAATTCAGAGTAAGATTGCCCTTCCTTGCGCTTCTCAAATCGAAAATTTTTTGGAAATGTAAATAAATATGTCTTTGTAGTTCTCTGAACTCATTCCATAGCTTTTGGTTTATAGCATTATAGTATAGTTCATATTTGTTATTCTACCATTAAAGCCGTTTAAGGTGTGACAATCAGATTAGCTCGAACAAATTATAGTTTTCACATGGCTTCGCATGGGAAAACGTAAGACAAAAAAGACAGTTCCGGAGAGGAAGATCGATCAATGTATTTATGTATCTATTCCAGTTACTCTTAATGCGAGATTCGCCATTCGTATTCATAATGCGCCAATTTGTCTGCATCTCTGCATTCACGGAGTAAAATAGTCCATACTATGCAGTTGGACTTGATGACACCAAATCGTAAAGGATCAACAGTACAATGCGTACAAACATGCATATAAATTCATGCATATTCGTACGTAATCCGCGACCAGATAAACACTGGTCGGATGCAGAATGCAGATGCATCAAATTTTAACGCAAGTAGGTGGTGGTCAAATTTGCTTGTTACTATAGCGGAACTCGGTTACTATAAGAGCTAGAGGAAAATGGATTGCACATTCTTGATGTCTTTCTTCCAGTCAAATTCAATGCTTACAACCAGAATTTGCCATTGTATTTTGTTCTCGAGTTAAATGAATAGTTAGATTTTTCGACTTTTTGATACTTGTCGATATCTCGGTTGTTTGTGAAGTTAGGGAAAAGAAAACACTTTTTTGAGCAAAAGAGTACACTGTTCAACAGAATCTGGATAAGTGTATTGGATTTGGAGTTATGATATATCGATTTGTTTTTTTAAATAGGAATCATAGTTGCCTGCGATCTATTTAAATAGAGCCTTGTTTACCTTCATGAAGAAAGACATCGATAATACGCAAGCCATTTTTCTCTATTTCTTATAGTAACCGAGCTTCCCTATAGTAACAATACAATAGTAACAATAGTACACATTATTTACAAATTTGCGAATGACTCATCGCGAAGCAGAGTAGATGACTCATCGTGAGTAGCCAGATTTTGTGCATCCGTTTAGATAATTTTCAGGCTTAAGTTTGAAGTAAACAACTTGCTTGCAGAAGTAATTCTGAACGGCGTCGGGCACTTCTAACAATAGGTTTGGACAGACACATTTCCATTACACGGCGGTAAGATATTATGCCAAAAAGTTCGTTAGGACACGTTAGTGCATGGCAAATGGTAAGTTTCTAAAGTAACATCAAGAAAATATTTATTACTTCTTTAAAATTTATTTTGCCCAAATATAGGGACAGATAAATTTTGATAATGTCAATTTAACAATAAGTAATATTACTGAGCTTACGAAGTTTTTCTTTAAATTTTTAAAAATCAAGGGCGTGTATATGCCGCCGTAGTCCCGAGCCTATAGATCCTGTTGGTAAATCCGGCCCGTGGTTAAGGGAGTTACTAATTTAAAAATAACAAAATTAAGCTGGAAGTATTTGTACTATATTATTAAAGGGGTATGTTGCAGTCGGTGATGCCGTACCTTACTTTAATTTTGTCTTTTTACTTTTTAATTGCTATTGATTTTTGTACTTCATATCGAAGACATTTTGATGTTGTACAACGCCATCTACATTTATTGACGCGTCCCAATAAGGATCCATAAATATACTACTAGAGATGCAGGATTTCAAACACAATTACCCCTAGACAATAATGATTCATTTTTACCTAATGCATATGCATAAATGTGAGCATCTCGTGTCAATTCACTATATATTCGTTCGTGGAATTAACATTCATAACGACAAGTGGATGTGGTGCCATCTATATTTGTCATATACTATAAGATGTTCAAAAGTTCTAGATTTCACCCTTGCTACAAATATCTATGATGTTGGTCTTGAACCTTAGAAATTAGAAAGGGGAGGCCATACGTATACGACAAATATAGATATCACCACAGCCACTTGTCGCTATCAATGTTAATTCTACGAAAAAATATATAGTGGATTCACACGAGATAGTGCAATTTTGGCTTTCGAGAAGGCAGCGATTGATAGTTTGTTATTAATTTGTTTCGTGTTTTTGTTTTAATTGCATTAACTTTACTAAACACCCTTTCACATGCTGTCGTATCTTAAGTGTTTTAAAATGAATTTCTTTAGTACAATTATTTTTCTAAAGTGTTAAATTACCGTAAAATTGCGTATGGTAATGCCGTGAGGATCGTACACCGTATTTCAATTCAAGATAGCGTATATGTACGGTAATTACCATACGGTTGGCAACACTGATCTCCAGTAATATATTTTTTGAAGTTTTCGATCTTTTTGCTTTAGCCCTTTCTAATTTTCCTTTACCTTACTTAGTGTTGTTGTGAAGAAGTAGTTGAGAAATCCCACTTTAGTTTTAAGCAGTCGTTGAGGATGTTTTCCATAACGCCAGCGCAGGCTCCCGCAATAATAGACGCAGAATTTCCTCATCGAATAAATAAGCTGGGAGGGCTAAATTACCAACATTTTAAATGTTTTAGCAAGTTTAGAATAGACTAGCGAATAACGCCGGTTCTTCGAACCTTGACAAACAAATTCACCAATTCAGGAATAAGACCAGGAAAATTCATAAAGCTAGAAACAAGAACCAGCAGCACAAGGAAATTCACCAACTGAGAAACAGGAATCCTCGGCACAGCCCACACACTGATCTCACAACTCCAGTACCAGTTAAACAGAAGACTGATCCCACAACTGCACTGGTTACGGTTTACGGTTACGGCTGCAACCCTGCACTCCACATTTAAAAATACATTGCAGCCGCATTTAGCATTTCTGTTCAATCAACAGTGCAGTTGCGGGATCAATCTTCTGTTTAACTGGTACTGGAGTTGTGGGATCAGTCATTTCCTCGTGCTGCTGGTTCATGTTTCTGACTTTGTAAATTTTCTTGTTCCTGAATTGGTAAATTTGCTTGGTCAAGGTTCAAAAAACTTATTCGCTAGTAGATAATAAAAGCTTTAAAAACTGTAATTGTTTCTGCAAAAACAATAACAATGCAGTATCAGAACATCAGTTTCCATCTAACGTGGGGAATACAACATTATAGCAATTATGTTAAAAAGTGAATAACTTTTCTTCTAAGTACTAGAACAGCAAAAAGTTATCTTTGAATTCTGCAGTAGTGCGCTTAAAAATATAAGAAATAAATAAAATGCGTTTAATTATACTCCTCATTTTAATTTTTATCAGTGAGTGCAGCACAGCAGTCTATAAATTGTTCATTCGATGACGTAAACAGCAGGCATTGCTTTATTAGATTATTTCAAATGGAAATCATTCATTTCGTTGTATTTTAATAAAACATTTTAGTGTAAAAATTGGTGTATATACTTGAATGGTAGGTACCTTAATCATTATTTGCTAGATAAAAATAAGCAGTTTTTAAAACACTTCATTTTCATTGTGCACAGTATGTGTTCTACAAATTAGCATTTCGCATCTCCTTCTATCTACGAGGTGTGTAAATTAACTGTAAAAATACTGGCAACGTAGCGTTCGATTTGGCGACACTTGGGACGCGGGACTTGGAGGAGCGGCAGGTGAACATGTGATACGCCTTCAGTACGAGTTTGAACTCGCTAAAGTCATTTGGTTGTCCGTAACGATTTTTTTCGCGAAACAGTTTTTTCTAGTGCATTCTAAAAATGAGTGACATCAATTTCGAGCAACGGTGTGCTATCAGGTTTTCTTCAGACTTGGGCACAGTGGAACGGAAACTTTTGCAAAACTTCAGCAGGCCTACGGAGACAGTGTTTTGTCAAGGGCCCAGGTTTTTCGGTGGTTTAAGGCATTTTCAGAAGGAAGAGAGTCGATTGAAGATGAATCACGAAACAGAAGGCCTTCATCTTCAAGAACCGATGAAAATGTCAAAAGAATCCGGGATCTTGTGCGTTCAGATCGTCGGTTGACAGTCAGAATGATCGGGGAAGAGTTGAATTTGACTCACACCACCGTTCATCAGATTTTGACCAATGAATTGGGGATGAGAAAAATCTGCGCAAAAATGGTTCCAAAAAACCTTTCGCAAGATCAAAAGGACATCAGAAGGGAAAGGTGCCTTGACTTTTTGGAATCGATTGAAAATGATTCCCATTTTCTGGAACGTGTCATTACTGGTGGCGAGTCTTGAGTGTTTGAGTACGACCCGGAAACCAAGCGCCAGAGTATGGAGTGGCACACTTCAACCTCTCCAAGGCCCCAAAAAGCAAGAATGAGCAAGTCGAATATCAAATGCATGCTGATTTGTTTTTTCGGTAGCCAGGGAATCGTCCACAAAGAGTTTGTGCCTTAAGGCCAAACGGTCAATCAACACTTTTACCGAGAGGTTCTTGAAAAACGAAAAAGGGTCATTCGTGTGAGACCAAACATCAAGAACAACTGGGTATTGCATCACGATAATGCGGCTTGTCACACAGCAATTTCAATAAACGAGTTTTTGGCCAGTAAAAACATTCCTGTGGCTCCTCAGCCACTTTATTCGCCTGACTTGAGTCTTTGTGACTTTTTCTTCTTCCTGAGATTGAAAAATCACCTCAAGGGAACTCATTTTGGAACACTCGAAAACATTCAAACAGCTGTAACCAACCAGCTGAAGGCTATTCCAGTATCCGAGTTCCAGTACTGCTATGAGGATTGGAAAAACCGTCTCTAGAGCTGTGTGGCTTCCAAGGAAGTTATTTTGAGGGAGACAATATTGAATTGTAATTCTATTCGAATAAAAAAATTGAAACAATCAGTCTCATTACTTAATTTACACACCTCGTATGTTCTCTTCAGAGGATAATACGTACTATATAGAATAAAAGAATTGCAATTGCTGGACATTCTAGAATCCCAAAGTTCCTATTATAGTGTCTGAAATTTTTTTTAAGGAAAATAGTTTCACGCAGAAGTTATAACTATAAAGACCACCCTCTCCTACAATCTCCATTAAATTTGAAACATGGAGGGGCTGTTGCGTGCTGGTTTCATGTGGAGTCTTAAGTCTTAAGTCTATGATATAATAAATAAGCCTCATAAATTAAGATAGTTATGTTCACGATTTGTTTTATTAAATGTTATAAAAATATAACTCATTGTTGATATCAATAAATATATACAATATTTTTTAATATTGTTGCAGGTGCTTGGGCTCTTAAGGATGTGACGATACACATAGAACCTTCAGTAGTGGAAAGAGGCGAAACTGCATCCCTGCGATGTAATTATGAATTGGAAGGAAAACCACTTTACTCAGTAAAATGGTATAGAGGTCACCGAGAATTTTATAGGTATACACCAAACGAAGTTCCGACTACGAAAGTATTTCCCTTTGCCGGGTTACAAGTTAATGTTAGTGCAGCATGAAAGATTTTACACGAAAATTAAATATATATAATTTATATTCTAAAATTCTAGCTTGAGTTGTCGGACGAGCACCAGGTGGTTTTACAAAATGTGGATTTTAATTTGTCAGGGAATTTTACTTGTGAAGTATCTACAGATGGGCCAAACTTTCTCACTGCTATGGTTTCTAGAAATATGTCAGTCGTAGGTAAGACAAAAAAGCAAGAAATCCATAAATATATTTTTACAGCATGTTAGGTTTCAATTTAAAATTTAGACGTAATGAAAAACAAAAATCATGAATTTTTTATTGTCTTGTATGAAATTTCAAAGGCAGATTTTAATTTAAAGAAACTTGCAAAGTCGCTGTGTACTATTAAATTACTTATTAACATTTTCTTTTCTTTATTCTGTTTGGGCATTTTGAATATAAGATGAAATTGGATTTGTTAAAAACTTTTGCATTGTGAGATAGAATTATCTTCAGTAATTATTTTTTATCTGTATAAAACATTGTTTTTAATTTAATGCCAGATACTCTTAATTAACTCCATCTTTAATTATGACAACTTCTTATAATTGGAAGATTTTATGTTTCGAAGTCGATTATTGCAACTAAATGTAGGCGATTCATGAAAAACCGACCTAACGAAAACTAACCTAACCTAACCAACCCAACTTAAATTTGAAGAAATGCGGAAGTTTTTTTTTACGTAACTATATTCGGCTTTATAACGAATATTTTAAGTTGAAATTAGAAATAATCTAATAATTATAATGTTTATAATGTAAAAAGTAGATGACAATTATCAACATCTTCAACGATTTTGAACCTATTAAAAACGGTTTTTCTCATTCACTCTTCGATAGTTTGTTAGGTGATTGTACCTAATACCTATGTTAACACAATAAAATTGATTTATCCTGCTAAAATCTAATTTCGAAACCAATAATTACGTACGGCTGTGTTACGTTAATGAGAAATCATAAGGGAAGCGGGGGAGGCTATATAGGCTGACAACAACGATAGATTGTGGTGAAATATCGTAATCGATATTGTTTTCCAAAATGAGCCTATTTCCTTGTTTTTTGATACACTTGTAACGTGATTTTGTGCCACACGCAATATGCTTTTGGAATAGGAATTATTTGGAATTAGGAAAGACATTTTCTGCAATAAAAACAGTTTTTAATAGGCGACTTTGAAGGATCTAGTTTTGGAATTAGAACTGATTTATGATTTCACCTTTGACCTGTATCGAAGGTCAAGTTTAGATTGTGTCCTTTAACACGTGTATTGGTCGGTATGGGACAACTGGGCGCGAGACAAGTGGGCGCAGGGACAACTGGGCGCGAAAGTCTATTAAGTATACAATATATGTTACATATTCAAAGTTTCTGATCTGATAAAAGTAAAGGTATATATTTATATTTGTAGGATCAACATAACAACATGGCGGACGAATAAATACAAACGGCTTAAAATACATAATAAATTGCATAATATCACATTCTACATAACTCACATAATTATAAATATGTAAAGCCAAATTAAGATGTATTTGAATCGCTCAATGCAGAAACTGAATATGTCCACTTTTTGTGTAAATTGAGTTGTACATGAATTCACTATAACTCAAGAGTGCCCGATCGAATGGTGCAAAAATTGAGCATGTCCTGCTTTTCTATAATGTAAAAAAGCGATGGTATAGTACAGAAACTGAATAAGCCTAGGACATGTTCAAACTCTGTAGCGGTATGTCCTATATATCTAGGATGTGCTGAAGTAAAAACAGCTTAGCTGATATCAAATGAAGCCATCATCGCGTCGTTTTGACATAATTATGTAAGTGATATTTTGTTGAGGGAAGTTCTGTATGCAAAAATGTCTAAATCAACTAGTAACAGTGTTTACGAAGAAGAAAGTGAAACTGAACAACCTAAGAAACAGTTAAAGGTATTTCCCACTGACTCCACACCCCCTTCAGAACTGAAAGGTTTACAGAGCGTTATGAAGTATATTGAGAAAGAATTTGACGAATTTTACCAGCATATCCTAAAATGGCCTATGAAAGAGAAAGACGGTGTAGCAGACAATGTTTAAAAATATTTTTATTTCTATTACTTTAGGATTTTCAGATTTCTTTTGTTAATATTAAGTTCAGTTGTTCTTTTGCCACAAAATATAGTATGAGCAAAAAGTAACTCCATCAAAGGTGCCTTTGGAATTTTAAACTTATGTGTATTATAACATCAGAAAATTATACAAAATAATCAGAGTCGTTTGAAAGTGACAGTTGTTATAATCTTCTGGTATCATAATACACATGCGTTAAAAATTCCAAAAGCACCTTTGGTGGAGTTACTTTTTGTTCATACTATAGTTTCTTGCGTATTCTTTGCATTTTATTTGCAATCAATGCAGAAACTGAATATGTCCACGTCTTATATGTATTTTTTTTCTCTTAGAATACAAAACTTTAAGTACATTGTGATGTTACTTAACATGTGATATTACCTAAAAGGTACCCTTCTTTCATATCCCAAAAAGTCACGAAGGTCCATAAAAGCAATATTGAGTAATTCAGTTTTTCTTGTTTTTCTCAAAATAAGGTGGTTGGGATATATTCATTTTCGGCATTGACCGATTCATTTAGAAAGCGACTGCATTTGACATACGGAGTGTCTCTACAGGGCGCTACCGCATATTCCTGAGACTAAAATAGAACGATTTAACCAAACTTACCTCCTCTATCTAAAAGTTAAAGCTCTATCAAACGTAAAAGATCTTCCAACAATTTCTATTTTTTTAAATAATAAAAAATGCTTTTGGCGATAGGGGATGAAATGAGAGTCCGATCATCCATATGCAAAAGGAGCTCATATCTTTTTAATGGTTTGGTCAATACCTTATTTTACAGTATCATACTTTTTTTTGCATATTTGCTCTTAGAACTTTTCAGGTGTTTTCCAAATTCATCATAAAAAAACTAGGGTTTCCATTTAACAAAAATACTCGCTGTTGCTATAACTCATAAACAAAATCAATCTACAGATAACAATTACTCTAAAATATGTCTCATTTAAGATAAAAATTGACATGTTCGAGAATTTCTTTCAAAAAGATTTAATAAAAGATTTATTCCTAAACTGCATCTAAGTAGCAGTAACTAAAATCGTAACTAAGATTTGATTGTGTAGTTTTTACATAACTTCAACCAAATTTAGGACTTTATTATAGGTTACATTACTTCAGTTTGAAATATTTTAACATTATGTAGTTGTTTCTACTATTTGTTGGAACTCTGTAGTTCCATTACTCCATTACTTCCAGAGGAACTGAAACTATGTAGGACGGTATTTACACTTAGTATAATTGCTTTAAAGTTGTTGTAACTGCAAAGTGGTATTATGATTGTAGCAATTTTTAAAACTTTAAAGTACTACAGAAAGTTCCTGCCATCTGTCTATAACTATTTCTTAACCTTTAAAGTAACGGAATAGTACAGTATTATTGAAAGTAAAACATTATTTACGACCCAGGAGAATAACTTTAAAGTGATTTTTACTACTTGTTTTGCAGCAGAATTACTACAAAGTTCCAGTTACTATTAAAAATTACAACGAAGTGATAGTAACTTCTATTAGGCCATCCAAGCCAATATCGTTGCTGTGGTCAAACATTCCCATCGGCGTCATAAAATCGCAATTTGACAGACTATTGGATTACCTTATAAATTGGCCTAATCGATCCAAATAATGATACTCGCTATGGGCAAATATTTTCGTCGGCTCCTCAAAAATACCAATGATTGATAGTTGGATTGCCTAATAGCTGCCATATCCGTTGTAGGTTAGTTTGGAATTTGGAGGTTAATTGTGTTTTTGCATTGGTACTACTGGTACTAGCTGTGTTCAATACAAAATATAATTAAATATAAGGGTGAAGTATTCCTCTTTTTTCTTTGGTTGCCACAACCTTAAAGTATGCCATATCTAATTATTATGTAGTAGCAATATAAAAAAAGTTCCAACGGGAACTTTGCGGTTACATTAGGAACTGGACAGTGGTTACGAAAACTTTATAGTAACGTTTAATAGTAAACGTAAACGTTTTATAGAAGAGTCACTTGAAAGTTCCAGAACTTCTTTTACACTTCGTGGTAACAACAACCTTGAAGTAGAATTAGTTTAATTCCCGTTACTATTAATTAAGTGATGCAAACTTTAGACACGCATTTTACAGTGAATAGGTGAATAGGTGGAGGTCATTAATCAATTTGCAATTTATTATGACTTTTAATAGATGTTTTACTATAACCTTCAATAAAAATAACAAATTGGTACCAAACTGTGATTTAGGTATAATATAAAAATGGTTTGTACTATGTGTATCAACTTCTAAATATTTCTGTCATATTTTTCTTAAAGACATTTTTTATTAAAAAATATATTTAAAGAAGGCGCTTTGTTATTTTTCGATCTATCATCATCACATTTAACAGAAAAGTTCAGTTATGAACGATGGTTTATAATTTTGGTATCCTGGAATGACAAAATAATCAAAGATTTTCATCTGCCTTTGTATTATTAACTATGTATTACAAATAAAATACTATTCCATTTTGTGACACGATCGCAGCATTAGTATAGAAAATGATAGTAGAATATTTTGTCGAACGATAAAAAAAGAGCACTACTATATAGCGAGCGACCACGCGACACGATGTGTCAAAGAGAAAAGACGATCCACGAAAGTAGCAATTACTACGCCGCCGTTCCCGCTACGTAGCCTAAATGTAATTATGTAACCGAATCGTACTGGACAAGTTCCAGAGAGATCACTGCAACGTATCTGCTACCCAAAAATTGTTCCCCATTTTAGTTCCAGGCACGTAATACAACCGTAGCAATTCGTGCTTGTGACTAGTGGTAAAAACTTAATAGTTCCTCCGGTAGTTGCTGGTACGTAACGATGACTAAAAATGATACTTGGGTTTCGATAATTCCATACTTTTCACTTACTCTGTTGACAAGACTTATATTTCAAATACCTGAATCCGCTTTCTAAATACATTTTGAGTTGGTTTTATGTTAATCGACAATTTATTATGTATTAAAAGAGAGTTTATGTCTATATATGTGTCTGTAATGTTGTTATTTTGATTCTACAAACATTATTATATAACTATGTTTTCTGATTAGAAACATTTCAACGTAGCTTGTATACTTCTAATAGATTTTCATGTCCAGGTGTCTTTGCGCCCATTTCTCTGGCGCCCCCTCTTAGCCCCGTCCACTTGCCCGCGTCTAGTTTTTCTGCTGAGCTCAAATTCGTGCTCCGATTTAACTTTCTATATGACATAGTCGACATATTGACGAATGTACGATTAGTAATAAGGGTCAAGATAAAAAACAATACACAAACAAATATTTTATTTTATCTTCTTCTTCTTCTCTTATCCTTTTGCCTTTCGTTTTATTTTATAATATACTTTAATTATTTAGCTGCAGCGTTGGCGGCGGTGGGAGCATTGCCGCTGTTGTCCCTGTCGGGATCGCCGCCAGCGCCACCAGTTGCTAATTTGAGTAGGTACTGTATGCAAATTCGTGAAGATTTTGATTTAGATATTTTTTATTTTTGTGATTTTGAAATTCTAAATGCTTAGGCACAAAAAAACTAGATTGTGTAAAAAAACTTATAAATGGTAACCGTTTCCAGACATAACTTTAAAACTTTTCAATAAGCCGTTGCATCTCTAGTTTGAATTATCTCTGGTATATTGTAAAAGTTTGTGAACTCGCTCAAAGGGTTTGCATTGATATTGCTAACGGATATAGGGTCAATATGCCAGGAATTGAAAATTCCCGCGCGAGTAAAACAGCATTCGTCTGTCCACAGTACATTTTGTGCAAATTGAGGATTTTACTGATTGCGTTCCCATAGCCATTGGCAAAATTGCACTCGCGGGATATGATCTGCAGGTTCTAATGAGTGTACTTTTTGAAAATGATATGGGTGTAGGGAATTTTCTTTTAAAATACGCCAAACGCGAGTAGACGGTACACCAGTTTGTGCTGCCAAGGTACGCACGCTAAGGGTGGGATCCTCTTGAACTAACTCTAGAATGTTTTCTTCCTCCGCGACATCTCCGTGGTGTGGATTGCGTCCTCTCCCATCAGCTCTTGGCATAACCGATCCTGTATCGAACATTCTCTGTATAGCTTGTACGATCTTACGTGCATTTAGATGACGGCGGTTAGGAAACCGAAGGGCATACTCTCTGGCGGTAGCAGCACCATTGCGATGACATTCGCCGTATAAAATAATAAGTTCCGTCCATTCAGCAGGTGTATAGGGTTCTGCCATAATTTAAACAGTAACTAAATACACTTAAATAAACTACTTATCACTAAAACAAAAACTTAACACTACCTAATGCAAGTTATTAATTTAAAACGTGTATTAATCGAAACTCAAGTTTACCACCACCTAACACAAAGAAAGTTGACGACAAACTGCATACTGCAGTTACAAATCTCAAAGAGTCAATAGCAGTTATTACAGATGTTCAAAATGATTGTTATTATTTAGTTAAAAACGTTTTAAAAGCACGTACTGCTATTTGGTGTTGATTACTTTTCGGAGAATTTATATTTATCCCGCTACCTGCTTGGGTTAGTTTATGGTTCTTTTGTCCACGACCTTTAAGAGTATGTACTAGTAGACACAATTTTCTTTTCATACAGTTTTATCTACTATGTTGCAGTGGCGTGCCTATTATTTTTATAAGGGGGGGTTGTCATTTCAAAGGGTCAATTCAGGAAATTGTTAGTAAGATGTTACTCTACACATGTTTCTCTATTGTCCTTTAACGGGAAAGGCATCTTTTCCAAAACACCCTGTATAACGATTATCATTAAAATCCCGGATGATTGCAGATTTCAATAGAGTTGTTTACTTGCCATGCTTACTGTAAAAGCACAAATTTAGCTGTCAAATAAACGAATACAAATTCCACATGTATTTAGACAACCGTTTGACCAAGATAATGCAGCAATGTGACACCATATAGTAATTAGAGGTGCAATAATCGCACTCTAAAAAATTCCCCTTGAAGTTGCCTCCATTTCTTGGGGTAAATTTACTTCAAAGTGTAATTTTTATAGGAAGTGGGAAATTTCAATATTATATATGCATGGCATATAATACCGAATTTGTTGAACATATGCATTCTATACGCAATTAAACAATGATTCAATAATAATTACATAGAATGTACCCTATTTTTAAATATTTATATTTATTGGACTTGACCTTATAGTGAAATTGTGCTCTAGAACAAGCACAAGCTTTTATAAAGTATACTTTGTTACCTCCATTTTTTGGGGTAAATTTACTTCCAATGTAATTTTCATAGGAAGTGGAAATTTCAATATTAGGTCAATATTAGGTAAAGTTATAACTTTACGCAGGTGTTTTAATGTTAAAATGAAATGTAAGATTGCATTGAGATCGTAATTTTAATCTGTAAATTTATTTAAAAAGGAAACATGACAATGCAAATTTAACCTAATATTGAAATTTCCCACTTCCTATGAAAATTACACTTTGAAGTAAATTTACCCCAAGAAATGGAGGCAACTTCAAGGGGAATTTTTTAGAGTGCGCTTGAGAAACATAAAATATTCATAAAGATGTACAAGTATCTTATTTTTTTCTTTTAAAATGAAATTTGGTAAACTACTGGGTGATGGTTAATTACTGGCTTACTGACCCTACCAACTTTTGGTATTGTTCTGTGGTATCAATCTGTATATTGGAGAAAGCAAATACCGACAGATATTCACAGCGCACAATAGAAGAAAACTAGTTATTGTTGATTTACTACAGACCATCACTCATTATATGCAGTGCCTGTCATAAAGTTGGATCCATATGGGAAATTTTTAAATATTTTGATTGGGAAAAAACCTCGTGGAGCATTCACTTCTGCTTCCAAAAATACTTGAAATACGCTATGTCAAACTTGACAGGTGACATTAGGTATCTGTCAAATTCGCTATTTAAAAAACTGCGAAAAATGACCTTATTTGTTAAATTATGGAAAAGTTTTATTAAGAAAAAATATTTCTAATGACATTTTACGTTCACATACCGAGTTTGAACGAGATATTCCGATATAAGAAAAATTTAGTTTTTTTACATTTTTTGATACACTTCCATAACTGACAATTTTTTAAATAGTAGTTTCATGTCAAATTGCTTAAATTATGATTACAACAATTCTTGTATTATTCAAACGTGACAATAAAAAAAGACCAATAAAATTACGAGTTATTTTCTTGGTAATTGGAAAATAATCCAGAATTTTTTTTTAAATTTTAACTTTTTCCTTCATAATTTTAATATTTGTTAAAAATACCTTTTTCATTGAATATTATTAGCAAAATAAGCTATGCACTTGTTGCATTTCCACTCATCTAAAGCCTTTTTAATCACTTCAAAATAGTCAGTTACGGGGGTGTATCAAAAAATGTTAAAAAAGAAAATTTTCCTTATGTCGGAATATCTCGTTCAAACTCGGTATGTGAACATAAAATGTTATTAGAAATATTTTTTAAATAAAAATTTTCCATATTTCAATAAATAAGGTCTTTTTTGCCGATTTTTTTAAGTAGCGAATTTGACAGATACCTCATGTCACCTGTCAACTTTGACATGGCGTATTTCAAGTATTTTTGGAAGCAGAGGTAATTGACCATTAAGAATTTCAATTAGGTACTTATTGTATTCAAAATCAATTGAATTATTTATTTCAGAAGCAACCCAAGCCACATTTTACTTCTTTTCAGGAAATAATAAATACGTTTCATATAAGCAGTTTTATTGAGTAATTTTTCTATAGAAAACATACATGACTAGAGATCAATCGGAAACAAGGTAACTGAAAATGCATGTTAGCAGTCATAATTAATTTCCAAAACGATTTGATTCGTTATTACTGACGTGTTTTAATAGTATTATTTCAAGTTACGTCTATATAAATTGGTTTGTAAAAATTTTCCAGCATCTGAATTTTGCAAAGGAAGTATCTTAGTGTTTTTACATTTCTGTTCAAAAGTGTGGGTTATGAGCTTACGGTAATCGGGTTATAATAATCGTATCGACGGTTATACAATAAATTTAGAAACAATGTTTTATACAGCAGTAATTATTTCTTGTAATTAAGTTTAGTGACAATAGAGAGTAATTTAAATAATTGTTATAGTTTTACCCAAGCATCCACCAACTTTAGCCACGGAGAGAGGTGATTATGGTATAGGAGATACAGTTCGAGCAAATTGTACATCGGCACCATCAAAGCCGGCGGCTACGCTTATTTTTAGTCTTAATAACATGGTGGTAAGATAATTAATTTGTTACAGAAGTTAACATATTTTTTAATAACGGCCTCGCATGAGATTTATGCAGGAAGTATAGTGTGATATATTGTGTATAAATACAATCTAGGCGCTGCTGCTGAAAGCTTTTTAAAACCGTTGACAGCAAAAAGGAATAAACGGAAGCAAATCTAATAATTTAAATCAGTTTTACACAAAAGTTATCGATCAATGTAACGTTGCATTCGTTGTTTGTATTTGTATTTTTGCATTGGGGTGGGTACTCATTGTTATTTTTAACTAACAAGCTTACCAACAAAAATACATAGATTGCACAAAATCTGAAATGTATTTGAAATCCAAAGACATGTCAAATAATATACATGAATACTATATAGATATAGCATCCTGTATTTTTCTATGTAGATAATACTTTTTCATACATAATATTTTGTAATAGATTTTAGAATGAGAAACTCCAACTTTATGTTATGTATATCATATATAGCTTAGTAAATATAAGCTTTATCAAGGTCATCACGAGATTTAAAGGAGGAAAAGTTTATTTCCTGATATCGAGTTCTTTAATCGAAAAAGTGATATTAATACATTTAAGAATTGATTTCTTTATTTCTACGGGAGTATACATAATTATAGTAAAGAAGATATAAAAATAAATACATTATACCCTTGTAATAAAATGTTAACTCCTGTACTACATTCGTAAATAGTCAGCAAAATTCGAATTTCAAATCAAAATTTCGCTATCAGTTTATAATTTCTCGAGAAATAAAGTTGAATTTTTAAAAGAAAATTGATATTGATATTTTGTTTAATCGCTATTATTCAGCGATTACGCCTAAAAAGAATATGAGAAAATAAGGAATCCAAAACTAATATTTAAAAAGTCTATCACTTGAGTGTTTTCTTTACGTCACAATATGTGACTAAAATGCATCATTTTTCTTTCCTTCTCGAGAAGTTTTTGTGTTAAGGCCAACGTTTATAACTGAATCAAAAATATTTATTTACAAGGAACCAACAAAAGTCTGTCAACATATTATATGGCCTTTTACCGCATATCGTTTTTCCATTTCTAAAAATTTCTTGGTGGAACCTTTCACCATACTCATCACTTGTGAGTCCGAGATTCGAGGTGACATAGGGAAAGTGTAAGTGGAAGAAATGGGTCTTTAGAAACATGTTATAATCTTAGTGACTTATATGGCATTAATAAATGATTTACTAAATCACTATAATTGTATAATAATACCCAGTGGATGGCGGTTCAGGGCATATCGATAAGCAGGTTTTAGGTGTAGAAAAAGGCGCCTCTATGTCTCGTAAATTCGTAAACTTAAAAGTATAACACGTTTAAGCCTAAGCAACTAAGCAAGAAACAAGTAAACACGCCGTAAAGTAGAGGCAACATTTGTGAAGTGGATCACGTATTTATCAGTGGTACGATATTCAATGTTAACATATTAATTTTGCTATGTCAATTAATGGTAGTATCTTGATCCTTAATTGATTTTATTTAAGTTACTGAAACATTAAACAAAGTTCTTTGGCAAATTTCTGCATAAGGGAATAAAGATTAAAAAGAAGTAAATATTTTTTTATTAAGCATGATATTTTTAGAAACAATAAGCATTTTATATTATACACATTAAATTATTTATGATTTCTCTATCGAGTTGGAACATTTTTCTTATCAAATTATATTCTGGGTACATTTACCAAAACATTTCTGAAAAAATCCAATTTTTCCGATCCAGATTTTCTAGGAAATTACAGCAATGTTTGTATCGTCGTGGTTACCATACTGCATTCGAGGAAGGAGCAAAGTAATAAAATCACAGGGCTTGGCAATTAGTGAGTCTCTTCCGATTGGTTGTAGGGTACACACAGCTGAAAAGTAATTCATTTTACACTATGCTAACATTTATGATAACACGTCCTATTATGTCTAATTTTACTTTCTATGCAGTATTGTGAAAATTTATTTATAATTTCTTGTAATGTAGGAGCATCTAAAAGCACCGTATTTAACGTGAAAAAAGAATATAATGAGGCAGAAGAATTAAACGAAGAAAAAAAAATTAAAAAAAAGAATTAAAAAAAAGACATGAACTTAATTCGTCAAATAATACATGGGTTTTCTAGTGAAAATAAAATATCATCTTTTGATATTTACATGGCAATTCCAGGGAACGAAGATATAAAAAGTTTTCAGAGGACGACATTAGTTCATAGATTATTTAATAATTTAAATTTTCAGTAAGATAGCGTGTACTTTAATACACTTGTTGACAGATATGCGAAACGTAACGTAACGTAATAAGTAAATAGTTGTCTGTCGTAAGAAATTTTTTCAAAAAGAAGCAGAAATTCTCTGCCAGGTGTCTGACAAGAAGAAATCTGTCAGGCATACCATATTTTAGACAAAAATAGTTAGTAGCACAACTCTAGTAATATCTGATTTTTATGTTTGATACAATATCTCTCCACCATACGATTTCTGTTTGATAAGTATTTCTGTTAATTTTAACGAATTCAGTTGATTATTTCATTCTACTTCGTATTTGACCAATCGCAAGGCTTTATTTTTTGGATTACAGCGATAATTCGATAATTTTTTATTGTCCTTTTCGACTGTTTTTATCTTCGTGACAACGCTGAAAACTAGTGTCACATGTGTCCCATTTTTTACTTTCATGTCAAATACTAATCTTTATGTTAATAAGTAGATGCTTAAATAAACAACTGTATCATGAAATAATCTTACCGAATTACATGCTCGTGCTTCTGAAATTATCACTTGTAATTACACGAGTGCTTCGAAATTATCGATTTGTAATACGAACGTTGATTAGCAACCACGAGTGTCATTTTTTGACGTTTTAATTTCCCGACGTGCAACGGAGGGAAATTTGTCAAAAAATGACACGAGTGTTGCGTTTTAATCAACTTGAGTATTACAACAGATAATTTCAGAAGCACGAGCATGTAATTCGGTAAGATTATTTCATGATACAGTTGTTTATTTAAGCATCTACTTATTAACATAAAGATTAGTATTTGACATGAAAGTAAAAAATGGGACACATGTGACACTAGTTTTCAGCGTTGTCACGAAGATAACAGTCGAAAAGGACAATAAAAAATTATCGAATTATCGCTGTAATCCAAAAAATAAAGCCTTGCGATTGGTCAAAAACGAAGTAGAATGAAATAATCTGTTGTAATACTCAAGTTGATTAAAACGCAACACTCGTGTCATTTTTTGACAAATTTCCCTCCGTTGCACGTCGGGAAATTAAAACGTCAAAAAATGACACTCGTGGTTGCTAATCAACGTTCGTATTACAAATCGATAATTTCGAAACACTCGTGTAATTACAAGTGATAATTTTCAAACAAAAGCATCTTTTTATTCTTTACAAACATTATCTGTCAATGTCATATTTATAGTGTTTTACCTAGTGACTCAACAGGTAATGATTTAACTGTTTCTTAAAATTGACAAATCATAATATAAAGATTTTGTTTATTGAATAGTATTTGTTTTTTCGGTGTTAAAAAACTTTTAAAATGCTCATCTATTGCTGACATCTCTCCAGACATTAATATTATCTCCATTCTGAAAAGTTTATTTCCACTAATCTACGTTTCAGAAGCTTCAGAATAACATTTAAGTAAATATGGTATTCGTTCAGCATAATCACAGGTTTTTAAACATTTTTAAATTAAAAGTAACGTAGTAAAGTTACTGCAATAAATTGCAGTAAATGTAAACAGTGCGTCATTAGTGTCAGCAATCCAGAAGACATCCCGAATGACACCTTCAGATGACAACTGGGATGCCATTCGAGCTGGATAGTCTGTGGTAGTTTTAACTTTGCCGCAATGCTCTTTCGAAAATGCAAAGTGTGTTTGCAATACATTGAAAAAAAAATTAACGATAAATTATGCGTATCCACGTGGGTCCATATATAATAATAATAATAATAATAATAATAATTACTACAACCCATAACCTAAACCAAGGCCCCAAAAGCTATAAGATTGTGCGGGAGGGAGGGGGCGATTATTATTATTATGTAGGCCCAATGTGCCGACTTACAGATGGAACAGCGCAAATCCCACATTTGTGTCACAGCTAAGGAAAACTGCAGAAAACCTTAACCAGATCTGCCCGCGCCGGGAGTCGATCGCGGGCCGCTTGGGTGAAAGTCTGGCACGCCAGACATTACACTATCAAGGCTGTTTGTGTATATATCCCTATACAATTACCGGCCCCCCATACGTAATCAATAAGTATTCCATGATTTTTTTTATAGTAATTTCCAATAAATTCTCGATGCGTTATTTTTTCAGTTTTTTATATTTTGACCTCCAATTTCGTCAAAAATTAAATTAGTTCCCATTGAGCTATTGTCCAAAATATGATAATCTTCGACCAAGTCAGATGTTGAAATCCAAAAATGATGGAACCGTTCTGGTAGCCGTGTTTTAAAAATGGAAAATCTTGAAGATCTCTACGCTGATTATAACCTTTCAAAAATACAAGAAAATTTAAACCAGTTGAGAATGAGCAGAGCTAGCATTGCCATGACGAACAAAAACAACTGTATACTAATTTTTCTTCAAACGTAAAATAATTAGGTCATAATTGTGGCTGCGGAAAAATGCAACTTTTCCGCCGGCGACATTTTTAATTTTCATTTTCCCTCCATGGAGGGAAAAGTGTTGCTATGGAAACGCTAAAATAATAACACACAACAATGAAAATACGAATTTAAACGTCATTTTTATTTGTCAAACTAATATTAAACGTGCAATTTGTCAATGTCGCATTTTGAATATTAAAACCATGCAGTACTGTAGAAGTCTGTGCAGACGAAGTTAAATTTTCTGCAATCAAATGAGATGCTGATGGTTCAATAAGATTTGTCTTGCTGGCACTAGGTGTTATAACTTCATTCAAGTTTAATATTTTACTTGCATTATCATTTTTATTTCGCAGCGACTCCTCTATGTAGCCTTCCGCTACACTACTTGATTTTCAGCCCCCGTGCCGCTTTAGCGACTCAATATTACCTCCTCCGTCAATTAATAGTGTAGCCGAAGTGCGTCTTAAAGAATGGCCTGTGTATTCTTTTGAATTACTTAATTTTAAGAAAGTTGCAATCTTTCCAGGAACACTGCTAATAATGTGTATTCCCATTACACTTCTGCAGCATTTTCCATTTTGATATTTTAAAAAGAATCTAGTTTCTGGCATATCTTTTGGTATTTTCGATAGATTTTGACGTAATTTTCTCCAATTATTGTGAACGATCGAACTTTTCTAGTCTTACTATCCGGAATTTTAATCAAAACAACATTTCCCATGTCCTCTATATCTGTAGTTTTCATTTTTACCATTTCATCACATCTGCAGGCTCCAGTTACTCCAATTAATAAAACAATCTGAAGAAATTACATATTTAAACCACAAAATTAAAATTACCTAAAACGTATTACCTTTAATCCTAAATACAAATCATCTTGCGCTTCAAATAAAAAAGTTTCGAACTGCTCCTTCGAAAAATTCTTGATTTTTTTGCAGAATACCCTTCGTTTGCTTTTTTCAAGAACGCGCGTAACTTTAAACATTTACTTATTTGGTCATGGAATATCGCGACCACATGGTCGATGATTTCCATTCTTTCTCTTTAGCCATTGTGTTGAAATATGCTAGAAACACATTTTCTTCAAATTTATTTACATTCTTTGAATTGCACCACTTTATAAAATGATCGTACGCGGCACAATATTTCTCGATAGATTTTGTGGGTCCAAGAGAGGAGACAGCCTCATTGACCGCAGCCTCAACTTCTGCCGACAAGCTCGGTTGCATTTCAAAAACTAAACGGTCACAACTAACAGCAACGATGAACAATTTATATCTGTCAAAACGTTTTTTTGTATAACAATCGAAACTACTCGCATTTATTAATCGCCTACTACATTTCTAGTATTGTATGCATAAATCAAACCCAGAGCTGAGTATAAAAAACACAAAAACATGTCAGCTTTATAATATATATTTTAAAGCGTTTGAAGAAAAAATAGCATATTTAATTTGGAGGAGAAGTGACTTTTCATAGCTTGCCTTCTATTACCCGCCTCACTACGTTCGGCTGGTAAACTCAGGCGCGCAATGAAAAGTCATACTTCTCCTCCGCATAAAATAATATACTATTTTTCACTACTAGCTTTAAAACATACTATTATCTAGTCTGTTGTCACCTTGTGAAGTTAGTTTTCTTGCCTAGTGGTAAATAATTTTTTATTATTGACTACTAGTCAATAATCCAGATTTTAGTGTAACACGGGGCAAAAATACATCCCATTATACACTGGCATCCAGGAAAAAATCCGTGATCGCGATAGTACGTTTTTTATGTGAGAAGAATAAAAGGAATAAAAGTACTAGTAGTGAAAAAAATAATATATACACCACGGTTGTGAAGTGTTTTCTAGAGCCTCTCATCTTATATCCCTCGATGCTGCGCATCTCGGGATCTAATAATGCTCGGCTCTAGAAAAAACTCTTCACAACCTTGGTATATAATATACTATTATTTTTGAAAACTAATGTTCACGTAACACATTAGTTGTCATAAAAACTAAAATTCTAAGTCCTAAAATTTTTCGTTAAAAAAAAAGTCGCTAAAAATGTTTATTTTTTCGTAAATTTTAAAAAATAAAAAATTTTTCATTTTTCAAAAATTTACCGAAATTTTCGGTGGTCATTTTGACCACTTTCCCAAAGAGAAGCAAAAAAAATATAGTTTCTTAGAATTTGATGTACTATAAGATTCCAAAAAGAAAAATTCAAAAAAGTCAACAGGGAAAAAAGCGACAGACCGACAGACAGACAGACTTCACGAATTCAGAGACGAACTTTTTGTTCGTCGAATATTATATTCTAATAACAGTGTTACATGATCGTACTGTTTTTGTAGTTTGATTAGTAGGGGATCCTTTGCGCTCACTAGAGTCGAATTAATAGCTATTAACATACCTAGGAATGTTATGAGTATCATAACTGCTACAGATTTTAAGACATCTAAGGTTTGAAGTAGTACTTATGAGGTGACAAAAAAGTTAATTATATTTATATCTAATTTTCATGCGCAGAAATCTGCTGTTTGAAACTTTAAAGTGTCTCCTTGGCAGAAAAGTTTACATAGGTACACATCTCGCTATGTATATAACTATTTATTTTATTTTCATTTTGTTGGCTTGTTTTTGACATATTAGTATGGTAATATTACCCTACAGTATTATCGTACAAATGCAGTTATTACTTAGTTATCACTTATCAGCCTAGTTTTGTATATACAGTGTGGAAAAAAAGTATGGACTACCCTAATAATTTGGTAGTCTTCAGGTTTTATGGAAAACGCTCGAATACGTCTTTTTATTGACATCTGTCAAAAGTATGACGTCATCGACATTTTTCTTAAATGACAATATATGGCATACGATACATCATATGAAAGCTCTTGTTTCACTCAGTATGTTCCTAGATCTTTGTGCGATTCTGTCGTACCGTTTCAAAATAACGACCGTTGAATTGTGAAAATTATCTTAAATTAATTCCCAGTAAAAGAATAACTCGTTTTATCAGAAAAAAAGCAAACTATCAATCACACTAAGACAGTCCTAAGGCTTTATCATTCAATGCCTGCCCTTACATTAAGTTTCATGGCCTGCGATTGTTTTTAAATCCATGGCGGAAAAAGAAATTCGATATCTCAATGTCGTTGCAATAGTAGTTTTGGTCATAGTAAGCTTAAACAAGCCAAACACAAACAAAAATTAACGTCAGTATTGACAAGTGGTAAGGTTGAACATTAATAAGATTTAACTGTCATTGCGTTGTATTCAAAAATTCCTTTTTTAATTAAGTTCACGTACCTCGTTAGTAGATCTGCGACGATCTCCGTAACCAACCATCATAAGAATTTCAATATGTCTTTTTCTCTAAGAGACATTTTTGGTTTATTAAATTATTTTTAGTTTTAAAATTACTTTTTATACTGGAACGTACGGTTTAAGGTTCTTGAATTTTCTGTTTTATATAACAGACTGATTTTGCTAGTAAATTCTTCAATTGTCGAAACGACGAAAAATTTAGTTGTATCAAGGAGTAATAATAGCAAAAGGTTAAGAGCCTTTTTCATATTTCCGATTTATTTTCAAACATCTCTCAGCTTGGCAAATGCTTTAAAAATCATCACATACTAAGGTATTTTAGATTCTAGAAATATAAGCAATATGGGATCATTCAGTTTTTCGAGAAAAACATAAGTTTGTGAAAAACACTCTTGGAATTCTATCAAAATTATCAGTTCAATGACTTGGATACAATGAAATGCTTAAACAAATTAATTTTTTCTCATTTTTTTGTTAGGGTTATGTTATGTATTTTCATTATAATTTATAGTTAATTAACGAAATAAAATTTAAAAAAAGACGCGTTGATTGGAGTAATGTCATAAATGAAAATCTCATTAAACATAAATAGGGATACCCAATAAGAAGATCTGTTCCACTTCCATTGCTATATTGTTAGTATTTATAGGTGAATGCAGCTAATATTGTTAAAAGACAATGTGTACTCGACATGTGTTTGTGGTAATTCTCATCTTAATTATAAATTTGAGAATAGTAGGCTAGATTTAAAATAGATGTAATTACAGAGCAATATTCTCCATAATATATATTATGTATTTAGGAGATCAAGCGATACTTTAAATCCAAGAAGATGTATAACGCCGAGGCGCCAGCCGAGGCGTTATAACATCTTCGTGGATTTAAAGAAGCTTGATCTCCGTATTGCATAAGTTGTTTTATCCACAATTACCTTATAATTGAAGTTTTATCCACACTTACGAACCGTATAAAGTAACACTTTATCCACTAGTGGAATAATGAAATCACTTTATTCCACTAGTGGAATAATGAAAAAATACAATCTTAAATCAATCGCATTCTATTTATTATTAATATTGACATTAACATTTACATTAATAGACATTTCGTTTTTTGTTTTATCATATTTCACTTCGTTTCCATTAATAAGAAGCTTGTAGTTGTTATCGGTTCCAGAACGAATAGTAGTTGTAGGAACAATGGACGTCTCCTCTAGTAAGGAACGACTAGTACCAGGAGAACCTTGGATTTTTCTTGAGATATCAAGCTTATTAGATACAGAATCTTCGATATAAGTTTCTGCTATGGCGGAGCTCCTCCACCCACCATGTCGTTTAATTGTTGTAAGATTAGCACCTCGATTGGCCAGTAAAGTTGTTGAAGTGCGTCTCATGCAATGGCCGGTATAAGCTTCTGCGTTCGCCAGATTCAAAAACGAAGCAACTATTGAAGGAACTTTCGATAAAGTGTTAATTCCAACAGGTTGCGATGTACATTTTTGATTAGCGTATCGTAAAAAGAATCTCTCAATGGATAACTTCTTCGGACGTAAGGACATGTATTTCCTACACTTCTCCACAGTGTTGATAGAGAATCCTTCTTCTAGAATTGTGAATTTTCGTGAAACGCCCGTCTTGGTATCTGGTATCGAAACAATCAGGTATGCGCCTCTGTCTTCTACTTCACTGATTTTCAAATTTGTCAGCTCACAGCATCGACAGGCACCAGACACCCCCATTATTAATGCAACCTAAAATATTCCAAAATTTATTATCTACAATGTCTATGTAATGACAGAGATTACCTTGATCATCAAATATTCTTTATCGCAAGCTCTTGTCAAAAACTCTTCCACGTGTGTTCTTTCCAATACTGCAGCTTTCTTCGGCCTGTATCCTTTTGACTGATTCTTCAGATAGGCCATGAGCTTACTATATTTTCCAATGTCTATGTTTTTATAGACCTTTATAGCGGCCTTCAGCATCGAGTACTTCGACCACATGGATGAAATTGCATACCTTTTCTTCAAATTTAAGAAATACGATAGCAGAACTTCCTCACTTATTGTCATTACCCCCCGTTCTTCATTCCATTCATTAAATTCTGAAAATACCTTTTCATAATGTTCCCTGGACTTCGCAGGCAATAACTGGCGAGTCGCTTCTTCAGCTTCCTCAAGAATTGTCTCAGGAATAGTATCACTTTCTTCCATTTTCACCAACTTGCACAGCGTTTTGTACAAATGGAGTCGATAAACAATCGAAAATAAATAGCGACGATTCAACACCTCCCATGTTTTTTAGTTAATTTCAATGATTTTTGAGGTGACATCCGCTCTCAGAGTGTAATGTCAAATCATTTTTTGATGACATGAGATGAAATTTTGGCGATTCTGATTTTAAATCGCTGTAATTGTGGATAAAATGTTGTATTGCAATTCGTGTTTCACTCGCATTTTATCCACTTAAGAAAATTAAACGCTCGAGCAAGCTCTCGCGTTTAAACATTCTTGCGTGGATAAAATGCTCTATGAAACACTTATACAATAAATAACTATTATTTTATTTCGTACTTCAATCCTAATTTCTCCCTTTTAAAATCCATCAGAATTTATTGCATAAAGAAGCAAGTTGCCTTGTCTGTGTCATCATACACGTAACCAAGGAGATAAAATGCAGCATGTATGCATGCATGTGGCTATAATGCAACATCAAATTATTTACGTTGCCAACAACAACGGAGATCAAGAACTCCGGTGTCATTGACAACGGAGATCAAGATATACTTTATTTTTCACTTTTATATAATTTATTCTTTATGTCTGTGATACGAGCTATATAAACGACTTCATTACACCCTAGGGCATAATAAGCGGGCGTAATCATAACGCCCGCTTGTTTGTAGAATTACACTTACAAAAATGAAAGATACATTAGATTTAGAAAATATTTTAATAATCGAAGTAATATGCTAAACAGATACAATTTTTCATTTGGAATCTTTGAAATTAAAAACGCAATTAGAAAACGATCCGCTAAGTTTAATATCACCTCCAAGTGAGCAATTTCCGGACTCCATCACATTTTTCTAATTGACGACATATTTACTTCAAACTTCGAGGATTCTCCGTCTGTTTTCTCGCCCTGAGCTATCATCCGCGAAATTTTGTTTTCAGATGCGATACTATCTTCGATATATCCTGATGCAACTGTGTCGCTGTTCCATTTTCCATGTCTCTTCAATGTCAACATGTCAGCCCCAGCACTTACCAACAGAGTTGCCGATGTACGGCGTAAACAATGTCCGGTATACTCTTTGGCGTCGGCATAACCAAAGTATTTTGCGACTTTTGAAGGTATGCCCCCAAATGTGTTTTTTCCAACGGGTTGGGCCGTGCATCGCCCATTTCGGTAACACAAGAAAAAGCGTCGTTCTTTAAGTCCTTTCGGACGTAAAGCTGCATATTTTCTGTACAATTCCAGGGCATTCATCTCATTCTCTTCCACAATGGTAAAACTTTTTGGTGTCCCAGTTTTTGTCTCTTGAATTTGTACCACCACAACTGCTCCTCTGTCATCTACATCATCTACAGTTAACTTGACCAACTCGTCTCTTCTTAATCCTCCAAAAATGCCCATCACTAATACAACCTACGTACGTACATAATTCAATGGAAACTTAAATACGAAAGTCTAGCAGCTTGTTTATATCTTTTCCAGAAGATAAGTGTCGTTAGAAGCATCTTTAAAAAATGTTAAAACATCTTCGCGTGTTAAAGTCTTCGACTTTTTCGGAATATACCCTTTTGAAGTTTGTTTCAGAAAAGCTTCCAACCGTTTATAGTTCCCTATGTTTATTTTTTTGTGGACCAGCAGTGTCGATTTCAACATCGAGTATTTCGACCACAATGAACTCGGACTGAATGATTCTCACTAAAAAATATATAATCAACATAAAATATTAGTAAAAGCAAAAATTAGACTAATAATAAGCATCATCAATTCCTGAAAATAGCCCATTAGAACTGTCTCAGTGACAGTTTTGACGGAATTTGTTTCTTTGCAATCTTCAAATTTTTGGAGTTCCTTTTCATATAGAAGCCTTGATTTCCTTGGAAGTAATTGCTCATCAGCTTTTAACGCTCGCTCAATTATTACGGCCGGAATATCTTCCTCCATTATTCGCGTTGGAACACAGCACACAAGCACAGCACAGCGTTTTGTAAAAATAAAAGGAATAACCTAGTTCATTGTCATAGATACAAGCCATAGCAGCCTAATTTTTATTTCTCGTGGTATTCAAACATTTCATTAAGATTTTCGTATAAGGTATTTAAAATGTGAAAAATAAAATGTTGTATGCACCACGGGCATAATTTGATGTCTATAAATCTCGGGCAAATTACAAAACCTCGGGCCGAAGGCCCTCGGTTTTGTAAACATCTGCCCTCGAATATAAACATCTTCATTATGCCCTTGATACATAAATATCTATTATATTACTAATTGTGGTATATAAACAATTGTTTGAAATACGAAATGAAATAAAACATTTTAAAAGACGACAGATGCACCCCGTTTTTTAAATAATTTTCTTTGCATTGATGATGACCAAACTTCACTTCATTTTTCTCGGTACCTTTTGATAACCAAATCGCGTTCTTAATTTTCTATAAATTGATTACACCTGAAAATAATGTTTATTTGTATCAACCATAATGTTACCTCATAATTAATTAAGTTTAGATTTTATTCTAAAGACTATTCTGTTATAGATACAAACCAAGCACGAACATCAAATTCCTGTGTCTCGTGATCTCTGGGTCAGTCACGCGTCTATAGAATTTCAGCTGTTTGCATCACATTTTAAGGACGGCGCCGTGTATCTTCACTGCTTAGCACAAGTGACAAACCTTTATCAACATGATACACCTCTAAGACTGGACAATCTCAAAGACCCTGTACCCGAAAGAGGTAAGAGCTTATATGTAATAAATTTTAAAATGAAGAGGCTTCTTTAACGGATTTTCCAATATATCTTTTCTTTTCAGTTACATCTCAAAATCAAGGATCCCATTTTAAACTATCCATCGGTTTGACAATTGTAGTAATACAAGTACTGATGTTTTAATGAAGTAGTGATTACGTGAAGCTAAGATTTAAGTATTTGGAACACTTGTGATAAAAATATATTGGCTCATTTTAAAATTAACGACTGCTGTAAGAAATTAACGAGAATGCTGATTGTATATTTTTCTTTCTAGAATGTTAGTTATCATAAGCTTGAATATATTAATGTTTTTAAGTTTCTTCCGTCTGAATAAAAAATTACAGAAAAGTTGCTTTTCGCAACCGGCCTGTTACAGAAATGTATGAACTAGCTATAAAGTTTAATAGTTTATATACGTTTTCAATAAACTTTACTTTGATAATCTTGTTTATCTTTAAAAACATCCTTATACATAAATATCATATCACAGAAATCAAATTAAAACTAATAGTAATAAGATTTTTGGTGACATTTAGTAATTCCATTACAATAACTGAGCTTTTCTATCTAGAATTAAATTCCCTTTTACTTTTTTAGAATTTAAAAACCTGCAAAGTTTATTTTTCACACAGCCAGTTTTTGGCCATTCATATATTTTGCTTATTTTGCGACAAAGCTCTTGAGAAAACTAATTATACAAAGTGATCTTCAAGAGCTTTTCCTTTGTTGAATGTATGTAAAGACGAGGTACATCTAAATCTTTCTCGTTTTTAAGGTACTTTACACCTGCAGAACGCTCAAGTTTTATTAAATACGAAAATTAGGTTGTCTTCGTTTATTTGATAGTGTACTTTTAAGATATACCTGCACAGATATGATTGTATTTATTTCCATAATATAGCCTTAGTCTGTTGAAACCTTTACTAACATTGCAAGAAAGGAGTTTTTCTAATAGTTTTTTTAATTTTACGTATTATCTTTTTCTCTTTTGTATATCTTTTTAACCCATTAAGGCCCAGTGTCCTATAAATAGGACATGAAACAAATTTTGTTTTCTAAGATATTTTTTTTATAATTGCAAAAGTTTAACATTTTTTTGTTTAAATGGGGTTGTAGGAAGTGTGTAATATTTTTTTTATTTTAATAAAAAGTCATTTCAAAAGACAAATTATTTTATAATATTTCCTTATATTTGGTTGTTGAACATCACATCACATTTTGTTAGATTTTTGTGTTGTGTGTGTTTTTTACCAGGAAATACTGCATGGGTTGACCTCCGAGTACACTACTGTTACTAAAAAAATATATTTCCAAAATGTTTTCAATAAATAAAAGATTTATATTGCTTGATATATACCCGTCCTATTTGTAGGACGCTGGCAGGTACTATGATCAACTGTCATACACAGCTGATTTGAGAAACATAACCACACAAACTAAAACAAAGCCCAGTTTCATTGCTGATTGTTACTGTGTTACGTGAAGTGTATTATTGTAGTGTCTACTGTATAGTATTCTTCGAAAATGTATCAAAATAAAAGAGCTTTAAATGTTGAAGAGTTGGAAGATATAATGAATGACCCAAGCAGCGCCAGTCTCGGTGGATTAGTGGTTTGCATGTTTGCTTCATAATCCAAAGATCGCAGGTTCGATCCCCGGCCGAGCTGGTAATTTTTCATAGCGGAGAAAAATTAAAAACATGCCTTCTTCTCGGATAGGAAGTAAAACTGTAGGTCCCGTATCAATGCGATGTTTGGCACGATAAAGATCCCTACTGGGGGGTGGAATTCCCCCAGATTCGGCTAAATTCTAGTAGGGTTGGCCAAATGATCATAGCAATCGGTGCCATGAGGTACGAAGGATGCTCCGCCATCCTGATTCCTCGCCCAAAAACAAACAAACAAATGACCCAAGCTTTTTTGAAGATCTTGAATCTGCTAACATAGTCGTGCTCCCGCCTGACGCTGATTCTCTCACAGATGAGGACGAGGCAGATGAAGATATAATAGGTAGATTGTACAACATACCTATCATCTTACGTGTATTATATAATAATTGTTCTTCCTATAGGAATAGCTGAGGTGCATGATGTACCAGGCGAAGTTGAGTTGCAATACACTACCTCGCAAGAAATTATTGAAGGCGAAGATGAAGACGAAGAATTACCAGCAGAACCGAGAGCAGGACCTTCTCATAGCGTTTCAAATTTACTTCCGAAATCAAAGAAGAAAGACTTCTCACGGATGTATCAGCTAAGTGGCGTAAAATGAACCCTATTTACACAAAATTACCAGCAGAAGGGGGAGAAGTTATTGATAAATTAGCCGAACTAAAAGTGTTGCTAAAAGACAAAAGTCCTGTTCAAATTTTAGAAAAGTTTTTCACAGAAGAAATCATGGTGTATATAACTAAAGAAACGGTTAAATATGCGGCAGTAGCAAAAAATGATACAAGCATGACTCTCTCATCAGATGAAATAAGAGCTTTTATGGGTATTTTGATTTTTTCTGGTTATCACAAGTTGCTTTCTGAAAAAAAAACTACTGGTCGGAACAAGAAGACCTTGGAATTGATATTGTGAAAAAATGTATGTCTAGAAACCGGTATCTGAAAATAAAACGGTATATACATTTTAACGATAACGATTTGGTACAAAATGACAATAACAAGAATGATAGGGGCTTCAAAGTTCGACCGTTGATTACTATGATCAATGAATCATTTCAACAATTTGGTGTCTTCATCAAAGATTTGTCTATTGATGAAATGATTGTAAAATATTTCGGTAGACATGGCTTGAAACAGTTCATACGTGGAAAACCGATCCGCTTTGGATATAATCTTTGGGCCTTATGTGGCTCTAATGGTTACTGCTTCAAATTCGATTTGTACTGTGGTGCTGAAACCTCCACGAATGTAACAAAAAATCAAGACCTCAATTTGGGAACCAGGGTTGTTGTCAATCTACTAGACTGTGTTGCACACCCTACAAGTCACTGTATTTATTTCGACAATTTATTCACCAGTATAGATTTATTGCTGTATCTGCAAGAAAATGGATTCAGAGCCACTGGCACATTGAGGGAAAACAGACTAGGGACATGTACAATAAAGGATTCTAAGAGACTAGGAAAAGAACCACGTGGAACCTTTGATCACCGATTTGACAGTAATGGTGAAATTCTTATCTTGAAGTGGAATGACAATAAGTGCGTCTCTATTGCAACAAATCATGACAACATCGAACCCCTGTCACAAGCACCTCGATGGGATAGAAAAGCCAAAGAAAGGAAAAATATACCCCAACCACGGGTTTTGAAAAACTACTCATATGGGTGGCGTAGATCAACATGATTGGGATGTTGGTAAATATGCTGTACAAATAAGGGCAAAAAAGTGGTACTGGGTGATCTTTACACGAATGATTGATATGACCATTGTAAATGCATGGATTCTCTACAAGATGGTCCACTCCACAGATATCATGAGCTTGCTAAATTTTAGAAGAGCGATTGCAGTGGCGTATATGAAACTAGGAGTGAAATCAGTTATAGGACGCCCTACTCTATCTTCAACTTCAAAAGTCTTTGATGATGTAAAATTTGATCGCAAGGGACATTTCATGGAACGTAGGGACAAGCAAAGAAGATATCAAGGAAGAGCTTGCAAGTCGAAGCCTCTTACATTTTGTGGAAAATGTCAAGTTACTCTGTGCAAAGACTGCTTCAATCCGTATCATTTGAAATAATTGTTTTCCTATACTTCTCTTTTCTTTTGTGACAATTATAGCAGTTAAGCAATAAAATAAAACCTTTAAGTTCCAGTGTCATATTTATAGGACACCCTATAATTCTGTCCCTTAAGTACCGATTTTCAAATTAAAAATATTTATGTACTTAGTGACCTCTAAGAGAAAGACTTTAGCGAGAATTTAGATTTTTTTGTAAAAAAAAAGTTGGGACTTAATAGGTTAATTAAGAATACTAAAAAATGCCACACCCCTTAATGTTTTTATATAAAACATCATAAGCCAAGATATGCTAAACAGTTGGGAATCTGGCTACTTGCAGTGGGTGTTGGGTGGTAGTTGGTGCCCTTGTTTATAAATAAAAAAAGTAGATCCTGGTTCGGAAAAAAGTAGCAGGCCTCGAATCCTAGTTATTAGAATTGCAGTAACAAGAAACAATTACATATATTAATTGTCAACTTTGAATTCACATCCTTGAAATAGATACGTACAGTTCAAAATTTTCAACGGTCTATTGCGACTAGTGACTCGAAAAAAATATTCAAGCTCGACTCGAAACTCGACTCGAAATAATCGACTCGAAACTCGGCTCGAAATCGAGTCGAGTTTCGAGTCGAGTCGAGCTGGCTCGTTTTGGAATCATAGTTATTTTCCAAATTCATATAGCAGTCGCGAAAACTTTTTTCTCCTCTTAGTCAGAAAACGAGTCGTTTGCGGCGACTAACTGTCGTGACTGTCAAAGTCTGCCATATTGAACATAAAAATCAAAATCTCAGTAAACAAGAGGAAGATTAATGTTTGCACTGATTCACCACTAAATCTATACGTTAAAACAAATCGTTGTTAGCAACTTGAAAGAAATCTGTAGACTGGCTACAGATATTTACTACATATCTTTTTAAACTTTTGTAGGTTCTTTTTATTCACTTTGAACCAAAAATGTGAATTCTTGGCAAATTTTAGGTAGTTTTCTGGTGATTGTGCATTTAAGGTGCCTACATAAACAATAAATGTGTCAGTAAGTAGCCGGTGATAGTAAACAGGTTTCAAAGAAAGGACTAAGGGACGACTCATTGCGGCTGCTTTTCGTTACCCATCCGGTTTAAAACCAAATGTTAAACAAATTTTTAGAAAATCCCGAAATAAGTAGGTAAACCTTTTTAGATGAAGTGTTTAATTGATTTGGTGTTGAAGAAGATTCTGGAATGCGGTTTGTTTCTTTGATCTTGTCCGTGTACAATTTTACCCCAAACAAATTGTACTGCAAATGATATAGCAAATGGACAACAACCAACAGCTTAAAGCAATAAATGTTCTCGATGCTGTGCGTTTGATACGTTTGTCATGGAGTCAGATTAAACCAGAAACTATTAAGAATTGTTTTAAGAAATCGGGTTTTTACACAGAATTTAAGGAAAATCATTTGGAAGAATGTTTTTCTGATGAGGAGCTTGCAAAGTGGAATACAATAAGCTCTGAGATTTCCTTCAATAAATACATAGAAATAGACAATAACGCTGTTATTTGCGGTACACTTGACGAAAATGATATCGTTTCAGAAGTTAAAACAACTAACAAAAACTCATTGTCTGAAGATCAATTAGAAGATGAAGTCAGAATCCCACCATCAAATAATGAAGCAAACGATCCTTATATTGCAACAATATTTTGAAAATTAAGAGTCCACTGAAAGTGAAGTGTTTGATTATATTAATAAATTAAAAGTCATCATTAATCTTAATAAAAAAACAAAACAAACTAAAATTACTAATTTTTTTTAATAAATCCACGACGTTATCAACACGTTTTGAACATAAAAGATAAGATCAGATTGCAAGCAGCAACTCTTGTTACTTCAGCTGTTAAAAACTTATAAAGTGGCGTGCAGGAGTTTTACATTTTAACATTTTGTTTGACGTTGATGAATACATTACACCCTAATAACGGGATAAAATAATTATATAATAATATATATATAAGTCAAATAATAGTCGAGCTTGACTCGGGCTCGAGTCCATCACTAATTGCGACTGTGTAATCTCGACTTTTAAATTGTCATAAGAGACGTCTCTTCTGTTCATTTGATATGTCATAAATGGCATACAAAAATGCATCTGCATCTGCTAAAACTATCAGGTTCTACTGTCGGCAAAGTTATTAAAACTTTCAAGGAACGTCTTACATTTACATCTACAGACAGAAAAGCTGGTGTCGGTAAAAATGTGAGTTTTTAGACAGAATCTTAGCTATCAGACACTATTACAGAAAAAAACCCAACTTGTCTGAGCGTACTTAGGAGAATAAACTTGGGACATCCAAGGATTCTGTGAAAGTCAGCTGATTTAGAAACATACAAAGTACAGAAAGTACTTAGTATAGAGATATTTACAAAGAAGAGAGAGAACCATAAATTGCATTATTATTTTGGCCAAATCTTGCTACGTGACACTATAGAAAATTAGGACAAGCGTTTTATTTAAGCAACATAACCAACATTGTTCAAAAAGATGCCAACCCGCAAAACTGTTCTAAGCTCGGACCTCCGTGAGGAACGAGTGATGCCCCGCAACCACGATTTCTCATCCAAAAATAAAATTATTTTAGTAGAGCTATATTAGACTGAAATAGTTTATTCTATTGGGCATACCTTGTGAAAATTTTCAACCTAACTCATGTTGTGGTCTAGCTCTAATAGTCTACTTACTTTAGGATTATTGTTCTAAAACTATTTTTTTTGTTTTAATTACTTGAGTTTGTAGTTTTAAACAATGTATTAAAAACAGAGGTTGAAATTGGGCCGGCGCGGCGTTGAAACATATTAAGGGTCAAAGGTAAAAAAATCTTTGTTTTGCGAATATTTCACTTCTTATGGCTCGGAGGTCATTTAAAGTTCATATAAAAATGAAAGATGATTTTAGACAAAAAAGGTTATATTCATTTTTTACGTACAGCGAACCGTTTGCAAGATATACAGCAAAGAAGGTGTATAATGTACATTGTATTTATACGTTTCCACACCACTTTCGAAGTAGAATACAAGGTGCGATTTTTACATGGTTTGTCTAGTGTTAAAAATTACGTCTCGTCTTCGTCTTTGTCAATTTCATGTATCTGTATTTCGTCGTTATCCTCTTTGAATTCTTCATCTTTACCATATTTATCATCTTCACTTATATTTGCTACTAACAGATCAATGGGATTGGCCTCATCATGCTCAGTGGAATAATTATCGGAAGAATAATCGACATAAGCTTCAGACGCGGCATTAAGATATGATTGTCCATGACAATTGACGCAAATATTGGAAGAAGACAATCAGATTTTTCTGCATCCCCAGTTTACACCACAACCTTTTGTTAAATTACAAAAAATTGTATTAAAAATACTGCCCAGCGCAGGTGGTAATAGTGTCGTGACAGGCTTTAAGAAATCGTTATTTGAGATCCATCACCACTCACAGTTGTGGAGTTATATCTTTTCCCAGCCAGGTTTGGACTTAATAATATACACGGTACAGATGTTGGTTTGCCACTGCAATTGCAGGTGGAAGAGATGGTAATTTTACAGCTGTAATGAATCTAGTCGACTTCGTAAAGCTTAAGTATCAATGGTTAAGAAGTGAATTTTCGCAATTGGGGTCTCCATACATTTTCAAAATTATACGCACATCATTCTCGAATATATAGAATAGATACGATTGTTAAAACAATTGAAACCATAATTATTCACTAGATAAATTATATGAAGATGGAAATACCGGGCCTTAATAAAATAAGACTTCAAGTACTCTCTGACAATTTAAGTTAAAACTACTAATTTGAAAACCTCATGCCCGGCCATAAGTCATGTTCTAATGTTTGCAGTGAGACTACGATCATTTTCATCATAATTATTGATTGGTCTTTCTGTCTTTTTACATCGTAGATATGGATCAAAACGTCTTTAACACATTTCGGTTTCTGTGCTCCATATAAAGAAATTTAAATATGGTGAAGATGAAGAACTCAAAGAGAATACTTTTATGTGGATATCGAAGAGGAGTTTTTTTTGTTGGAAATCTAATTATCTTTCATTTTTATACTAACCTTAATTGACCGACGAGCCATAAGAAGTGAGATATTCGTAAAACAGCGAATTTTTCTACTTTTGATCTATATTGACAATATCTTCTAACACCGGACGATCTCATACTCGATTTTTAATATATTGTTTAAAATGACAAACTCAAGCGACTAAAACAAAAAAAATTGTTTCGATTTTTTGGAACAGAACCCATATGTATGTCTCAAGTAACTGGACTATAAGTCAAGCAGAATTTAGTTGTTGTCTAAAAACAACCGTGCGGGAGGGCGGTAAAGGGGGTTTTAGTAAAAAAAGAGTGACATTGAATTTTAATGTTGTTTGATGCATATCACTCGTTATGTTGTGAAAAACAATGAAATGGTTACATCGATATTTAAGTTGTAAAAAACATTTAAGATATGCAGATGGCAGTACGTAAAGTACAAGATATAAAAAGGTAAGCCTTCTATTCCAATCGCTGCAAATTAAAACTATTTTAATCAGATCCAACACAAAGAATATAAACAAAAGTGTAAAGTACAAGAGTAAATTATACTTTACACGAAACGCTCATGTTGAAGTTTGACATGAGAGGTTGTTTATAATTTTTTTTTTATTTAACTATTACTATTTTTGCGCTATGGACTTCATTGTAATGATTATTAGTTGTTTGTTTGTTTGTTTGTTCTTGTGCGAGGAATCAGGATGGCGGAGCATCCTTCGTATCTCATGACACCGATTGCTATGATCATTTGGCCAACCCTACTAGAATTTAGCCGAATCTGGGGGAATTCCACCCCCAGTAGGGATCTTTATCGTGCCAAACATCGTATTGACACGGGACCTACAGTTTTACTTCCTATCCGAAAAGAAGGCATGTTTTAAATTTTTCTCCGCTATGAAAAATTACCAGCTCGGCCGGGGATCGAACCTGCGATCTTTGGATTATGAAGCAAACATGCAAACCACTAATCCACTGAGACTGGCTATGATTATTAGTATTCGCCATTCTAGACGGGCAAATTCTAAAGAGCTCCAATAACACTCAATTCATGATGAATTATTTGGTAATATAAAAAAGTGACTTTCATAAGTGATTATTTTGCACGTTTTAGCAGGTAGGTAGACAACGGTGAAAATTGACGTGTATTTCCATGACTATATGATCTACATATACAGGGTGGAAGGAGTTACTATGCGTTAATTTTAAGGGGCGATAGAAAAACTTTTTTAGATAAAAATAATAGAGTTGTAAACTTTAACATCATTTTGCCACGTTAATAATATTAGTTTAATAGGGGACTTTGTCATAAGCTGCATCCCATCTAGCAAAACAAAGCACTTAATAACATTTTTTCGTATGGTCAATCGTTTACGCGTAAAATCGGGTTCTTTTTACATTTACAAATTTTTGCAAACATTTGAATTTTTAAATTTAAAAAGAATCCGATTTTACACGTAAACGATTAATAATACGAAAAAATGTTATGAAGGTTTTTTGTTGTGCTAGATGAGATGCATCTTCCGACAGAGCCCCATAATTAAACTAGAATATTATTAGTAACTAATTAGTAACTTCTGTATAGTAATTGACTAGGAAATATCTGAGAAATCGAGGCACGACGCACACTGGTGTAAATCGGCGCATCGCGTTTATGTCAATTAACAATGCTCGTCATAATACCGTTCTTTACCAATGTTTGTAGAAGTAACCACAATTAAAATTAAATTTTCACTTGTGCAAGAAAAAACCTGGATACTATTTAGTTTTTGTTTAATTATCTAAAGAATGTTCTGTTGCACTTTTTGTGTTAAATTTTAATTAAACTATAAATTGCAGTAGTAACTTTAAAAATTACTAACTCAGGTAGGGGGATCGAGGGGGATCTGAAATTTTCAGGAAATCTTCAACAAAGATGCTTCTCTTTGATGTATCAATTATAACGCAGGAATAGACGGGAATCGCAACTTATGACAGATTATTGCTAAAATTCCAAAAAAAAACTCCTAATCTTCGTACTTATATTTAATACATCGTAATAAATACAAGCGGAATAACTGTCACATATAAAACTACTTACCTTGAAAATCTAAATACATATTTTCTACTAGCAAATTAACCCTTCTGTTTAACTCGGTATACATTTAATTAAAAACACAAGTATGCTTTCTTTAAGCGCTATAATGAAATAACCAAGTACGGGGGTGTTATGTCAGTATGTAGGTATTTATCAGTTCCAAGGTCGTGAATAAAAGATGCCCCCACTCATTCTTAATAACACCTGATATATAATTTAAGGATTCCAAGATCTTGATTTTCTACCCTTATGCGTCGTTTTTGTGAGTTTTACACCAGTGTGCGACGTTAATACTACAAAAGTTCTATATAATACAGTTCGCATATGTTCTTTAGTTCAGTGAGATATAAGTTACTTAAATACGGTTTAAGACCCGTTTTTCAATATTTAATTAACTTTAGCTGGACGTTAATCGCCATAAATACGTTTGATGAGGCAACTGTAGCCATAGTAACTAAATTCCGGTTAAAGCTAGGCGAGGTATATCAAATACTAGAAAAACGGCCCTTAATATTTAATTGAGTTAATGAAAACATGTGAGAGGTTTGTCTACTATCTGATAGTTACTGCTCAGACGCAGTAGTTAAATAATTGAAAGACATAAATCCGTAGAACATTTCAGGTAACGTGTCGATTTTACGAGGAGCAAACACTTAAATGTGAATAAGCACTATTGTTGTTTAATTAACTGAAGTTCTATAATCTATACACAAATTGTATGGCGTATTTATTTGCAACTTTTTATTAGATTTATAGGTACTGTAACAATTATTATTAGGTTTATAATAAAATAATTATTAATTGATGGCTGTTTTAAATAAGGTAATTACTTATTATTAAATGAATATCCCTTTTCCTTTTAAATTCTTAATTTATTCTAAATGCAAAATTCCTCAGTATTTATAAAAACTAGATAATTACACAATAAAAACTCGTAAAGTAGTCTACGTAACTACGTAACTACGTAACCGAGTACCTACCTCTAGTAACTCTAGTAAATATGTAACTGTAAAATGCATTTTACTCTACTGCAGTGCAATTTTTACCACATTTATAAACTGAAACATTACACCAATAGATTAGTTCTAACTTTACTGAGGTATTTCTGTTTTTATAACTAGGTTAGATAAAACTGGTAACACTAAATACTAGTTTCCAAAAACATTTAATAGTATAGTATACAAGAAGCACATAATGATGGTTAAGAATACATGAATATGGCGTTTACCGTTTACGTACATGTATACGAGTGGATTAATAATCAATTTGTGCGAGTTGCATACATTATTTTTTCTTCGACCATAACTGATGTATTACTCTTAAGTGGACTTCTAAAACTGTTATAAGCTGTAACCTCAAACTGTAAGCTGAGTGACGAACTACTTGGTTTTCATATCTCTCATTACATTATAAAAACTCGAGACGAATTTAATTATTACTTCTTAAGGCAGACATTCGAAATTGATAAATAAAAGTAACACATATTTATTATAGTCAAAATATTATTATTTAATAAAATTACCAATAAGAATAATTATTAAAACAGGTTTAGATCAATAATTATCAATAATATTTATTATTCATTGTTAGCCGGTTCTTAGGTTTGTGTGTGTGTGCGCGTGCGTGTGTTTGCAAGACAACACTTGACCGCTCCTTTTCTTAAATAATTTTATACTACTTTTATATACTTTTATATCAACTGCACTAAATTCACATACACGAATATTATGTTATAAACAACTCAGTCCTTATTTAAAACTAAGCATGGTAATCTTCCCTAAGCTGGTTTATTCTTAACCTACTGGCAGCCGTTACCTCAGTGAACTCATCGATTACGACTAAGCCGTATAACTTTAGTTTTGCGTTGTTTAATGGCCCTGTAATAAATGGGATTTGCGCCGTACAGGCAAAGGCTGTGTAAATACTTCTTTTATTTTTCAGATTTCCTTTGGATAATCACCGATAAGTATTATTTTTGCGTATATAATTTATAAAAATTGTTTTTAGAAACATGCTGTTGTATTTAATTTTTTTTTTCTAAAAAATCTTTTAAACGAGCCAACAACTTTGCTGCTAGGCCTAAGTCTAGAATAAATATGAAGGGAAGTTGATAAACTTTTGTATGTATTCAAATCATTTATTTATGGTGTCTCTGGGTTGACCATTAAATAAACTTTTAAAGACTAGTAACATATAAATTTTAGTTAGGTATGTATATGACAAGTGAAAAGCGTAGTTTATTAATGGTTGTAATTTGTCTATTCTGAAGTGTTCTCATTGTTTAGCAATTTACTTTAAAAATAAAAATAATAATTGAATTACTCATTAACTAAATCCGTGATATTCTATCTCCTAGTTTTTACTGGTGGAATTTCAATAGATATTTATTGATGTTACCTTAAGCTGAAAATTAGCAGTGTTTGTTTTTTACACATTAACCTAAAAGATTTGTTATTAATATTTATTAATAAAATCCTATACCTAAATATACAGTCTGTTTGATTTAAAGCGCCCTGCTTTGTAGTAACTTTATTTCCAGTCAGAAATGGTATAAACCATATACTCGTATATATGTATATTTACTAAATCGGCGTGAGCGTGATGACGTCATCGAACTTTTTTTAAATTACATGATAGGTGCTTTTTTACTGAAATCGATAGAGTATTGTGTTCTCTTTCCAACCATAATAAATATTGATACTCTTACATAAGAAGATTTTCAAGAAAAACGTAAAAAATGATTTACGACTAGTAGGCTTTGATTTCTGGTTCTCCAATTAATAAAAGAGAATTATCTAGCACGCTTAGGTAACTAACGAAACTTTAGTTCTAGTGACGTACTTATAAATTTATCATGGATGGTTGGAGAGTACTCTATAAAAATTCCGAATTAAAATACTTAGATTTTGACATAAATGACCTGGACTATTAAAGAAAAATTAAGAGTGGCTCCATCCTGTTAGCCCCCCCCCCCAAAATATCCCGAGTTATTCTGATGGTTTTTAATCTTCAATTAGGGAAAATGTAGAACAAAACAGTACAAAAATAAATAGAATAAATTAAAAAACTTATTTTAAAATTCTGCTAATAGATAGAGATCCGCAATAGAATTATTGATGTGTATTGATGCATTGTATTAGTGAAAGCATCACGTGACATACTTTTTACTACTAGATTTTTTTAGAATAATCTTCTTTTTGTATCATAAGGGATACCAAACCATCGTTGCCAGAAACATTAGAGATCACCAGAAAGACTTTAAACAAAGTCCTTTGCAAGGCGACTGAAAATCAAATTTCTTTTGGTTGTATTCTTGTTCCTCGTTCTCGATATGATAAAATAAGTTTTAAGCTTTGCTTTGACCACGAGAGTTACTGTGTAAGTGTTGCTATTTATCTTTAAGTGTATTATTTAATACACATGAATAAAGGATACCAAGGATAGTAAAGAGTATTTTGATTCGAAACTTTTATAGAGTACTCTCTCCCCCTCCATTAAAAAAAATGAAAAATTTATGAATATGCCACTGCAACAACTAAAGTTTCGTTATTTACCTAAGCTTGCTAGATAATTCTGTTTTATTAATTAGTGAATCAGAAATCAAAGCCTACTAGTCGTAAATCATTTTTTACGTTTTTCTTGAAAATCTTCTTATGTAATAGTATCAATATTTATTATGGTTGGAAAGAGAACACAATACTCTATCGATTTCAGTAAAAAAGCACCTATCATGTAATTTACAAAAAAAGTTCGATGACGTTATCACGCTCACGCCGATTTAGTAAATACAAAATTTTCTGAACCAGAACATAGAGAATTTTATGCCATTTAAAAATATATATGGTTTATACCATTTCTGACTGGAAATAAAGTTGCTACAAAGCGGGCCGCTTTAAATCAAACAGACTGTATATTTCGGAAATAAAAATTAAAATCCAACGTGGTTATTGTTAATTACTGTGGTCGTTTTAAAAATAAAGTTTTTGAACCGTTGACTGCTGATTTACCTGCTTGGAAGTGTTTCGTTCATTGCAACCTTTATCGCGTAGTAATGATACGGGCTAAAATCGTATTCAGTGTTGGTAATCATTTACTTACTTCTTTCAGTTTGGAAATTGTGTAATAGAAAATGATGCAATGACGTTCCGTCTTTGTTACACAATCGTGAGATGGAATTATACTCAGGGATCATTTTCAATAATACTACACCCTTAGCTAAACTGAGTTCTGTTATGTATATTTTACCGTATTTTGAGTCATACTAGACAAGAAACATGCAAGAAACATGCTCCTGTTGCAAGAGTCATGGGTTCAAGTCTCACTTGAGGCGGCGGCATAAGAATAAAAAAATCTTTAGTATATGGTTTATTTAAAGGAAAACAATTAGATTATTGGTTTACCAAAAACTGTATTATACTTTTTCTGGAGTTTTTATATATTTAGTTTTGTTATATATCTCATTATATTATGTTGCACAAAAACTATACAAATTTGGCATGTAGTACTTTATAAGAGTATCGTTAATTAACTCTGTTGTTTGTTATACCAGTGTACTATTAGTCTTTTAAACTAGTAAAAGCCTAAAGGAGGAAGGACGAAGTAAGTAGGTGGCAAAAACAGGAAGCAAGCTAAGAGTTGGGAAGGAATCAAGGAATAAAAGCAGGTAAGTAGTTTCTAAAGCTACATTCAGCAACTATTAGGAAAGATTTAATTATGTACAAATTATTCACCATACTAAGTTATTTACGTAAATTAAGTCGAAACTACGTCTTGAAAATTACCTTATGAAACCGCAAAACTTGTGATTTTAAAGTGAATAACAAAAAATTGTTGAAATAAGAAAAAAGAAGTTTTTAACTAATTAGAATAACGGACTAATTAAGGCAAAACATTTTATGGTATTGCATTTAACAGCTTTTCACAGAATTAATATTAAAGTAATATAAATGTTTTTTCAATGTTTTTTTAATTATATTTGTTGCAAGTTTGATTAAGACTTGCAACTTCTCTAGCATTTCAAAGGTCAATTTGATAGTCATTTAATTTCCACAAGTTACTTTTTCCCTCATTTGTTTAATTAGTTTTCTGTACTATCGGCTGCTGCTTCAGAATATAGAAATTGCTGTAGGAAAATAATTGACCGTTATAATTTAAAAAGAATATTTAATTTTTTTTAATTAACAAGGGTATACGTTTACTGATCTCTGGTAAGTCATAAAGAAAAAGGAACGTATAAGTAAATCCAACAACTCTCGAATTACTGGAACTTTTGCTTAATTTATCAAGCAAAGTTAGTACTGGTCGATACAAGAGCTTAAAAAGGATAGTAGGTAGGTACACGCAAAGTTACTACAGTTGTTGTACGTATACTAACCTAATACAACTTCTTTGTAACTTTCAAAAGTATAATGAAAGTATTAACGAAAGTTATGCTTAGACGTGAGTAATACTTATTACGTATGAATATCTGTTTTTCGTAAATGTAACTTTATAGTGTATTGATTGATTATTATACACAGCAATTATTATTGAAGAGATCAAATTGATATTAAATTCATAACCTCTCCAGTTGTTGAAAGTATTATGTACCTAGTAATGAAAATAACTTGTTAAGAACCTCATACACCTCCCGATATTAGACGTTTGAACGTGAGGACAGGAACTTGATACCTTTTTTAAATGACCGCTAAAAGAATTGAAACTGCTAATACTTGCGAAGAACAGTTTGATATATTGTAATGAACGGGAAAAACCCCTATACACTGTCAGTGAACATTCGAGATTCGCGGAGATAATCAAAGCTTGAATAAGTTCGCGTAGCATCTAGATATCTAGAACCTACTACTCCTACTAGTAGCGCAACAGACAAAGCACCCGCGAGAATTCTAGTGCGTTATGGAAGCTTTCATGGGGACGCTTAAATATAAAGACCACCGCGAAAGAAAAGGGATAGTCAACTAGTGAATTAAATACGCGCATCGTGTGGTAGTGGAAAATAAATGTTGAGATAAATATCAGAGCAATATAAATCTTTTCTTGTAATAATAATCTGTAATTAATTTAGTTAGGTCTGTTAATAATTTATAGTTGTGTTTGTAATTGGTGTTAGTGTTAATATTTCCCTTGATAATAAACAATTAAAACAGAACCTTTAGTATTATTTAAAAGAACGTTACAGTGTTGTCAGGTGTCGGGTTTAAAATAAATAAATAAAATCGCGTAATAAATAAAGTGTTGTGAGGATAAACTTTTAGTGTTAAAAACAATTCCCAACGAATAATCAGAATACCGACGAAATTTCTAAATGAACTGAAAGTAGCTGATTTAAAAAGAGAATTGGAAGAAAGAGATTTAGAAACTACGGGTAATAAAAGCATGTTAATAAATCTACTAAAATAATGGCTTCTAGAACATAACGAGGAACTCGAAATTTATTGCTTTGAAATACCTGGGGTCGCAATTGATACTAACTACTGTTAAGTAAAATGGAAGAAAATGCTAGACTGCTAAAGGAGGAATTACTATAATACCCCGGAAAATTCTAGAAAGTCCGAAGAAAATTCTATGAAGCTATGAAGCTAATACTAAAGAACTAAAAGAAAAAGTTTTTGATAATTCAAGAACACTTAAGGAAGAATTATTGAAAAATTCCAAAACACTTGAAGAAAAAGTTATTGAAAATTCCAGAATGTTGGAAGTAAAAGTTTTTGAAACTTCCAGAATACCTAAGGAAGAATTGCTGGAAAACTCCGAAGAGAATTCTAGAAGGTTTGAAGAATTACTAGAAAAGTCAGAAGACAGTTCTAGAAGGCTTAAAGAAGAATTGCTGAAAACTGCCAAAGCGTGTGAAGAAGTTTTCGAAGAATTGCTGGAGAATTCTAGCGCAGTAGGAAAATTAAAAATGAAATTGGCGGGACAAGATAGGGTAATAAAGGTGGTAGAAGAAAGAAATGGCCTACCACCAACAACTAAGATAGCATAACCGAAATGCTAGAAGATAGAATGACTCAACGGGTCCTTCCGCACGGATAAAAGTAAAACCACCCACGTTCGATGGAAAGATACCTTATTCCACCTACTATTAACAATTTGAGACGGCCGCTGGGTCCAACGAATAGACTGGTAAGGAAGAGGCCATTTCTTTAACTGTAGCTTTGCGTGGAGACGCTTTGAACGTCTTGCAAACAATTCCAGCAGAACAGGAAAGCAATTACCAGCTGGAGATGAGATACGAAGAAGCGCATCTTCAACAAGTGTATCACGCGCAGGTGAAAATCGTGTCCAGAAGAATGCAGAAGTCTTCAGGAGTTCGAAGTCGATGTTGCGCGGTTGGTTTAATTGACGTACCCTACGGCACCCGATTCATTTCTGGGACAATTGGCTGTGCAGACCTTCATTGAGAGATTAAGAGACGGGGAAGCACAGCAATCATTGAGGGTAGCACGACCAAGAAACAACTGATGATGCGCTTGCCTAAGTCTTAGAATTCGAAGCCACAAGCAAGCGTCCTGTGGCTACGGGCGTATTCGAACCGTTGCGGAAGAAAAGGAAGGTTCCAAAGATTGGCTAGAGGAGTTAGTACTGAGAGTTCTTCAGAAGGAAGAAAGTCGTCTTTGAAAGAAATCTTTAAGAAGTTCAAGGGCCCCGTCACTGGAACTGTGGTGAACAAGGACATGTACAATGCCGTTGATCAAAACTAAGAAAAGTACAGCCGTCGTCGTCGGAAAAGTAAAGGAGGTTGGCAAAAGGGGGCGAACTTTGACCGTAAATGAAGATGTCCCGGAGATTACCGTCCACGCAGTGTCATCGAAGAATAGTACTGGCAGTTTGTTTGTAGATGGGAAGTATTCATTACGTATAGATTCGGGCGCGACAAAATCCATTACACTCCCTGACGTTCAACGAGCAAGTATGAAGTTGTTACAGAACAACTACTCAACTCCGTACAGCGACAGGTTAAGCAATCATCATCACCAACAAGTGGAGTCGTGATGATGAAGATTGGCATTGGAAGTGAAGAGCAACCTCTTGATGGGAGGTGAAAATTGGACTTGAAAGGAGGGTGTTTAATGGGGTTAATTTAATGTGGAAGTTCGGTAATGAAGAACTTCCTTTGCACCCACGAGAAGACTCCTGACGTAAGGGTGTTGCTGACAGAGAACGTGATATTGCCGGTTCGGAGCGAGAAAATTGTCGAGGCAGGTTTGGATGGAGATCTTCGGGTAGGGTGCGTGCGAATGATGGATCCTGTCTGGTATAAGAAGATCCATAGTGACATACTGGTGGGAAAAGCGCTGAATAAGGTTAGGAAGACAGTAGGTACCGGTGAGAATTATGAACGTTAATGTGGAGCCGGTGACATTGAAGAAGAGCACCCTTGTGGGGCAGTGTGTGCCAGTATTCTGAGTGGCTAGGTGTATAGCTGATGTTCCAAAACCAGTGTCCAAAACCACGGGGAAAAACTAGTGAGTATGGTTACTAGTTCAACCTTAATGGAACGGAAGTGAAAGAGGTACAGGGTTTGGTTCACCGATAACAATATATCTTCGCTCTTGATGATAGCCAGAAGAGACGAACTGATATAGTGCGACATAAAATCGATGTAGGAAACTCTAGGCCAGTCCGACAGCAAGATGAGTAGAAGCCGAGGAAATTATTACCGATATAGCAGGACAAGTTGTCATCGAGCCATCCAGCAGCCCATGGGCATCACCTGTGGTTCTGGTCAGCAAGAAGGACTGGTCAACGAGATTCTATGTGGACTATCGGTAGCATAATAATGTGACCAAGAAAGACAGCTATCCCTTACTGCGCATCAACGACATGTTAGATACACTGTCTGGTTCACGATGGTTTTCGACTTTAGACTTAAAGAGTAGTTATTGGCAAGTTAAGGTAGAACCTGAAAACCGGGAAAAGTCCGCGTTCACTATTGGTTCCGGATTATGGCAGTCTATACCTATGCTTTTCGGCCTATGTAACGCTCCGGCTACCTTCGAACGTCTGATGGAGACCATCTTGAGGGGACTGTAGTAGAAGACTTGCCTGGTATATTTAGAGGATGTGATTGTAGTCAAAAATTCATTCAACGAGCAACTGACAACTCTAGAGGAAGTGTTCCAAACACTACGTGGAGTCACCCTGAAATTAAATCCAAAAAAGTGCCACGTATTCCGAAAGGAAGTAAAATACCTCGGGTATATTGTATCACAAAATGGAGTGGCAGCCGACCCCGATAAGATCTGTGCAGTTCAAGAGTGGCCGACACCGAGAGACAAACACCAAGTTCGTGGTTATCTCGGGTTATGTACCTACTATATGCATTTCGTTCCTGGGTTTGCCAATATATCGAAGCTGCAGACTGTTAACGGAAGTTGGGCGAGAGTATGTTAGGAGCAGGTAGAGCGAAACAGCTTTCCAACAGTTGAAGCGTGCTTTGACAACAGCACCAATATTGAGCTGTCCACGGACGAATGGGAAATTCATACTTGACACAGACGCAAGTAATCTGGCCATTGGTGGCGTACTTTCTCAGATACAGGATGGATAAGAAGATGTCAACGGCTGTTTTAGCAAGATTTTGTCGACAGCCGAAAGGAATTATTGTGTGACCAAGAAAGAACTATTAGCTCTCGTCAAGTCCGTTGACAACTTCTATAAATACTTGTACGGACGGAAGTTTTGTTGCTGACGGACCATGCCTCGTTGAAATGGCTCCTGCAATTCCGTAATCCTGAGGGCAGGTTGTAAGGCGGATTGAACGATTACAAGAACATTATTTTGACACGGAACATCGAGCGGACACCAGCCATCGTAATTTCGATATTCTTTCAAGACCCTGTCCGACGGACTGCCATTATTAGTCTCGTCTGGAAGAGAAGGTTTGCCATATATTGAGAACTACCAACGTCAACGACAATTGGTTACCGGAAGAACGTCAGCAGAAAGCTGATTCCGAATTAAAAATTTTACTAGAATGGAACCGTGTGGGAGAAAAAGCGTGCTTGGGAAGATGTCAGCCCTTCCAACAGAACCCTAAAAGCATATTGGGTCAGTGGGAATCCTTGAAGGTGGAAAACGGTTTCCTGAGGCGAGTGCTGGAGAGTGAAGATGGCACCATTATTAGGCTTAAAGAATAAGTTGAAGGATATTCACGACAGAACCCGAAATAGCCGAAACGCGAGTGACCGGATGAAAAATGTGTACGATGTGAGAGCCCAAGAAGGAGGGTTTCAATCTGGAAAGCTTGTCTGGTTATACAACCCGCAGAGACGTCGTAGCTACTCGCCAAATTTACAGCGAAATTGGGAGAGCCCATCCAGGTGAAGAAACGAATAAATGATTTGATCTATCGCATCCAGAACTTGCCAAGGGGGAAACCAAAGATGTACACTCCAATCGTCTAACTCCCTACGAGGGAAATAATGAGGCAGTCCCGGATCGAGAAGATGAGGCTGAAATGGCTGTCAATAGAGTAAGGCCTGAAGATGATCTGCCAATCTTTGGAGAATTTATGGCTGCGTTTTCCGGAACCAGAAAAGCGCGATTCGGAGTCACGACCGAGATACAACAAGATCTCTTCCGGGTCCCTGTTGCTCCAACTTGAGCATGTTGCAGCAAATCCTTTCCTATGGTACAGTTGATGTTCATTGATCTATTAGGCACTACATAGACTTTTGAAGTTAATTCTTGCTTGTCTATTTCTGTATTAGCTTCAAAACAGCCTAATGTTTCCACAACTCCTTTTCCGAGGCTACTCAGCATAATCTTGGAACCTAGAAGCTCGAACAGGTTGAGCTTCTTATATAGTTCTTCTTTGATGAGGTTTACATGGCTTCCTGTGTTAATTAAAGCTTCGAGATCGTAATTTTGTATATTTACCACAAGATATTCCATTGATACAATTTACTGACTGTAATTCCGTGACATCTGCTGAATTACCGTTCATATTTCTTTCATTATTTATTGAACTTGGTGTGACACTCAAACGAACGATAACCAAACTGATTACATTTAAAACACTAAATCCTCTGCTTCTGGATGAACAAATTGCCGATAAATGTCCCGTCGCACCATAATTATAACATCCTTGATATTCTCTAACTTGGGTTGGCTTAGCGTCACTTCGTCCTTTCACGAAGCTTGTATTTATTTCGTATTTTGGTGTACTCGACCGAATGTTTTCTTTTTGCTTAACTTATGTGGACACGCGTACACAGTTTTTCTTTTAAATCAAATAAGTTTTTGGAAATATACATCACCATTTTATTATCCAAATTATCACTTATTCCATTGAGAATGTATTGCACTAAAGCGCACTCTTCGATCTTGCCCCTAGCAGCTAATTCTTTCATGACTAAGAAATGTTCTTGAATTGTTTCGTCCATTCTAATCTTGCGATCTACTACCATTTTATGCAACTAAGCGCTGTTTTTTAATTGTGCAAATTCGGAAAGAAGAGCTTTTTTTAAACTTGTTCATGTCATTATACCGCTCTCGCCTTGAAATAATATGTTAGTTTAGCTAAAACGGTCAATAGCCTTTTTACATAAATGAATGTATGCAAGTCGTTCCATTGGAGTAATCCTGCAAGATCTTCTACGTCTTCTATCCATTTCTCGACAGGATAATCACCACTACCATTAAACTTGGGAATTTTGTCTTCAACGTCTCGAAATCCCATAGTCATTGCAGGTCATACAGGTGAAGAAACACGAACTTGGTTTTCACGCTAGGTGAATTAATTCTAATGTTTTGCCATCTTTCTCGTATTTCGTCTTGAAATCTTTCATCTCGGCTTTCTCTCCTTACTTCTTCATATCTGGCTTTGTTCTTTATCATCTTTAAAGATTGACTATAATTATAGTCAATACTCAAAATGTTACAAACCGAAATTAAATTAAATTCCGTAGTTATTAGTAATAAATAAATATTTATTCTTGTGTTCATCACAGTCACTTTCAAATTTAAACCCGCCAAATTCTCTCAGTCGAAACTGGCACAAATATGATCAATGTTTTTTTAACGCTAACATTTTACAGTTCATTTAGTTTTTTTAGTCTTTTAAATAATTTACTTCTTTATTAATCTAGTTTTTTCTTAATTTTAATTCATAATACAAGTTCAACATTAAATAGACTTTATCATTCACGGTTTCAAACTAATAAATTAAACATATTGTACCTTAGTACGTACCTGACCGTAGAGATTAGTTCAAAATAAGCTGTCCTTTATTGGTAACTAGATACAGAGTCTTAGTATCGTATTTCACTGTAGCAGTTCTCTTTGATTTTCGCCTTTTCGGTCACATGTGGTATTTATAAAAAGAAATTTCTTACCTTATGGGCCTTTAAAACTTTTTCGTCGACAGACTTTTGTTCCAAGACACGTGTTTCTGGAGAACACAGACAATTTTTTTTTGTATTGTAAATTTAAAGTCGGTATCACTTGCAACTTCTTTATTTTTAAAAGAATTCCTGTCTTATATCTTATGTCTTATATTCCCGCGTTTTCTTTAAAACGTGATTATCTTGTTATTATCGTCTTACATACACATTTACTTTCATATTAATCCCTTTATTTACCTCGTATTTATATGTAAATAAAGTGACATATCCCGGTATTGAGCCCCCCCCCCTCAAAAATGCGGTATCGTATAAATAAAGATGGTAAGTAGATGTGATGATTTAATAATACAAGATAAAAATGAGATTAAATGAATAATAAATGAAAATATATAAATCTAAAATAACAGTAGTTAAACGTCTTTCGTCTTTAATCGTCTTTAAAAGTTTTCGTGAACGCGACCCTATAACAACCTCTGACATACTACCCCCAACGCATGCTAACTTAAGCTGTAACCCCCGCACTAATCATTTTACATCCTACATTAATCTTTATTTTCAATAAAATCAAATTCAATCTATTTTTCATTATTCATTAAAAAACTCAGATTTTAAAGTATGGGATCATTGCATGCAAAATCGATCACTAAAATGGGTCGATCTCACGGATTTCAATGAAAATCAATTATGAGGTAACAATCAACTAAAGAACATAACTTTCATTCATCAATTTGTTAGATCATGCAGAACTTCGGTCATATTCAAACTGAAAAAATTATCAAAACTGCATGCACGTCTTTAAAGAAATATAAATATCTCGAATAGTATTTATCCCAAAACAAATATTTTTATATAATTTTTCTAATAATTTTTTGTTACCAAGCGTATTTTTATTTTTTTCTAAACGAAATATTTTAAAATTGCAGAAAAATCGGTGTGGTCACATTTTTAAAAATCTGAAGAAAATTGTACAAAGTTTTTACGATGTTTTAATAGTTTTGGCAGGACAAAAACAGCGGGCACAGCATGGTTTACGGCCAGCCGGCGCAGTGCAACCCGCATTCGTTACCTTCTAGTTAGTAATAATACGGTCCATATTACCAGCGGTCTCTCTTAACTAATGTACTTAAGATAAAATGTATATCTGTGTGGATATGATTATACCTACTGATTAGTTAATTACTTATCTTATCTGCCTTTGATAATGACATTTAATGTCGAAACAACATTGTCAGGTTAAGAATTTAATAAAACTTGTGAAACTTTAACTAATCTTTGTATTTATATTATATTTTATAATTACTTATGTATTTAAATCGATTTCTTCGGGTGTGTTACATAAAGCATCTTTCTTGCGGCCGTCAAAAACCCTAAAATATTACAATGCAATAGCTTAAATACTATTTTTGTTTACAGAAAATGAGTTGTTTTTGATCCTAAATTTAAAAAATAGATGTTTACTGGATTATACTGGGTGCTATTGTAGGTAGCTACCAATCACCAGATTACCAATTTATTACCGTGAAACACTACAGACTAAACTGTACATAGGTTCATTGCAAATTCAATATTTCAACTTGTGGCACACGTGAGTTAATGATATTATCCTCTCCAAGAATTATCATATCTTTCTTAACTGACTTGTACCATAAATAACTATTACCGATCTTTATTGTAGGTTCTGATATTTTATAAGGTCAGTTGCGGTAATTGGAGCGATGGGGTAACTGGAACTTTGCTCAATAAAAGGTAAAACCATCGTTAAACGTCTATGAGAATTACGTGAATTTTTAATTTTATCGGCTTTACCCTGTACTCCACTCTTCCAATGCAACTTCGATAATCCCTGAACTATTCCTGCTGCAGCCCTAATTTTTCTGGGACATTTTAATTAATATCCTTAGGGTGTCCTAGTTACCCGTAACATATTATAAAGCAATGTGGTTTTAAATAATAGACGATGGTTCCATTTACCCCAATCTATTGGGTGACTGGAACCACCTGACATGTTTTTAAAAAAATATTTTTTAATACAGTAGGTGACATTAGAGCTGCTTTATTGTTACATTTTCTTTTGAAAAATATATTGAAGTTACTATAAAAAAGGTCCTAAACTTATACTTTATGATAAACGTGTGAAATAAAGAGTTTAAAGCAAGAGAACTGTAAAGCTATGGCCAAATTGCCCCAACTAACCTTCAAACTTAAATTAAAAAAGCTGTTGCATTATATTTTAGGGTGTTTGACAGCCGCAAGAAAAATACTTTATGTAACATACCGAAAGAAATCGATTTAAATACATAGGTAATTAAGTAATCACTAGGTATAATCATATCCACACAAATATACATTTATTTTATGTACATTAGTTAAGACAGACCGCTGGTAATATGGACCGTATTATTACTAACTAGAAGATAGCGAATGCGGGTTGCGCCGCGCTGGCTGGCTGTGAGCTATGGTGCGCCGACGGCCTGCAACGCGGTCTTTGAAAATTTGCCCTGCCAAAACTATTAAAACCATTTTGCATTCTAGCACAGAAATGTTCAAGGAATTTGTACAATTTTTAGAAACGTGACCACACTGATTTTTATGCATTTTTTTAAATATTTCGTTTAGGAGAAAATACGTTTGGTAACAAAAAATTATTAGGCTGTTCAAAAAGCCCGTCTTCTTGTGAGCAATATATAACAAAAATATTTGTTCTAGAGTAAATACTTTTCGAGATATTTATATTTCTTTAAAGACGCGCAAGCAGTTTTGATAATTTTTTTAGTTTGAATATTTCCGAAGTTCTGCATAATCTAACAAATAGATGAATGAAAGTTATGTTCTTTAGTTGATTGCTACGTAATAATTTATTGTCATTGAAATCCGTGAGATCGACCCATTTTAGTAATCGATTTCGCATGGAATGTTCCTATATTAATATAAATGCAAGTTAATTATTATAATTAGTATTAACGGGTCCCTATGTTTTCCCGTTACCTACTGCACTGGTTAAAAAAACCTCTCAATATCACTTTTGGCATTTTTTTGTAAACCTGATATTTTGACTTTTTATGTTATCAGCTACACATGTATGTCAACTTACTTCAAAAGTCGCATTTAATGTTGATCACATAGTAATGTTTATATTTTGTAGATTACCTACCACGTCCATAATAGGCAAAATTTATTATTATGAGTCAAGTAGGTATATTAGCTAATGTTGCTTTCGAACGGTATAGATGCAATCAATTTGATGAAGTTCAGTTCAGAGAACTATGCCTGTCGTTAGAGCAAGCAATGTAGCGTTAAAATTCCATATGGTGTAGAATTGGTTGAAAGACATTTGGCTATGAAATAGCTTTCTAGAGTTATTTATGCTCCCTCCAAGTTATACTCGGAAGTAAAATCATCCGTAATATTAAACTTCCCAGTAAAATCTATTTAAGAAAATTAATAGGGTAAAAGAATGGGAACTAGCTTTTTGTACTTCCTCTCAAGGAAATACTCGCGGAACATTAATTTAAACAATCACGTATCGTTAAGATATTTTTACACATTTTATTACTTTTAAAGATTTTTAGTCCGTGTTGTAATTTTAGTAATTCCTCAAAGTTAAGTTTTAGTTGGTGTTTAGACATTTTCTCCTTTCGTAATTTAACTCCCTACAGTTGCTTAAATGCTTGCGGACTACAGGGTTTAAATTCCTTAAAACACTATTGATTGATTAAATATACCCGATCGTTAGTAACATGTTTAGGGTAAATAAGTCTCCGAGCTGATAAAATAGAATGTCTTACGAAATTTAAATTATATGCAAATTATAGCTTCTTTCATTTCCTTTGCGTTCACTATACGTAAATATCGAGTGTTTTTTTAAATTTGACGTCAACGTAGGCTGTGAATAGTCGATTGTGAATTATTTAAACACGTGAGTAATTTGAATGTTTTGACAATGACATTTATTAATACGATCAAGATCCGTTCACAATCAACTACCCATAGCCGCCTTCGACGTCAAATTTAAAAAAACACTCGATATAATTAAAACTAAACATACTGTAACGAATAGTAAACCCACATATGACGTCATCAAACATTCTAGACATATGAGTGATCAACTGTATGACTCATCACTCAACACGTGCAAGTATGACTCATCGACATGCATCATTGACGTCACCGACAGCTGCGTGTATGACCATCGAATATTCTAGATGTATTAGTCATCGTATAGATATAAATTGAGTCGCGAGTGGAAGGGAGTTAGTTAATGCTTAACCGGCGTCGTGTTGAAATGTACTCTGAATAAATAAATTGTTAATAATTATTGTATTACATAAATAGTTTTTATATATAAATAGTCATCAAATAAATTTGTAATTACCTAGCATTTTTAAATGCTTTAGTTTGTTAAATAGTTTATAGTTATAGTGTTTTTAATTAAGTGCATTGTAAATAATCTTTTCTTTATTAATAGACGAATTTAAACAGCATTTTGATTATTATTTTAACAAGAACGTTACAGTGGTGGCAGGTGTGGGTTTAAAATAAATAAAATCGCGTAATAATTAAATAAAGTGCTGTGAGAATAAATTTTTAGTGTTAAAGATAATTTCAACAAACAATTAAAATGGTGATGAAATTGTTAAAAGATCTCTTAGTGATAGATTTAAAACGGGAACTGGACGAGAGAGACTTAGATAGTAATGGAAAGAAATAAGTTTTGATAAATCGGCTAAGAGAATGGCTTTTAGAACAGAAGGAAGATCCTGAAAATTACCGCTTCGAAATACCTGGACCCGCAATTGATACTAATTTGTATACTAAGTCCGAAGAAAATGTTAGAATGCTAAAAGAAGAACTACTGGAAAAGTCCGAAGAGAATGCTAGAAAGCTAATGGAAAATACTAAAGTGCTGGAACAAAAAGTTTTTGAAAATTCTAAAATGCTTAAACAAGAATTACTTGAAAATACTAAAGCACTGGAAGAAAAAGTACTGGAAAACACGAAGAGAATTCTAGAAGGTTTGCAGAATTACTAGAAAAGGCCGAAGAAAATGTTAGAATGCTAAAGGAAGAAATACTGGAGAATTCCAGGAAATCCGAAGACAGTTATAGAAGGCTTAAAGGAGAATTGCTGGACAATGTCATAGCGTTAGAAGATAAAGTTTTCGAAGAATTGTTGGAAAATTCTAGCGCGTTAGGATTATTAGAAATTAAATTGGAGAAACAGGATAGGGTAATAAAGATGGTAGAAGAGAAAATGGCCCAAATGCAATTACCACCAACAACTGAGAAAGATAGCGTAACTAAAATGTTGGAAGATAGAATGAGTCAACTACGGTTTCCCTCAACGTCTGAGTGGCCGTTTAATAAAGTAAAGAAACAATTTAAAGAAGAAAAGGGTCCTGCCGTAGGGATAAAAGTAAAACCACCCACGTTCGATGGAAAGATACCTTGGTCCACCTACTACAAACAATTTGAGGCGGCCGCTGGGGCCAACGGATGGACAGGCAAGGAAAAAGCCGTTTCTTTAACTGTGGCTTTGCGTGGAGACGCACTGAACGTCCTGCAAACAATCCCAACAGGACAAGAAAATGATTACCAGTTGTTAGTGTATATATTGGAGATGAGATATGGAGACGCGCATCTTCAACAAGTGTATCACGCACAAGTGAAGAATCGTGTCCAGAAGAATGGAGAAAGCCTTCAGGAGTTTGAAGCAGATGTTGCGCGGCTTGTCCAATTGGCGTATCCTACGGCACCCGATTCATTTCTGGGACAACTCGCTGTGCAGACCTTCTTTGATGAGTTAAGAGACGGAGAAACACAGCAGTCATTAAGGCTGGCACGACCAAAAACGACTGATGATGCGCTTGCCCATTCTCTAGAATTTGAAGCAAAGCAAGCATGCCGAGGCCACGGGCGAGTTCGAACCGTTGCCGAAGAAGAAGAAGGTTCGAAAGATCGTCTAGAGGAGTTACTAATGAGAGTTCTTCAAAAGGAAGATAGTCGTAAGAGGAATCCTCAAGAAGTTCGAGGACCCCGTTGCTGGAAGTGTGGCGAACAAGGGCACATACGACGCCGTTGCCCTAAACCCAAACAAGTTCAGCCGTCGGAAAACTAAAGGGAGTCGACGAGAGGGGACGAACGATGACCTTGAGTGGAGATGCCCCGGAGATCACCATCCATGCCGTAACATCAAAGAATAGTACCAGCCGTTTGTTCGTAGATGGGGAAATTGCGAATCGAATTGTTCCACTACTCGTTGATACGTGGGCGACAAAATCCATCATACGCCCTAACGTTCTACGAACAAGTATGAAGCTGTTACAGACAACTACTCAACTTCGTACAGCGACAGGTGAAGTGATACCAACACGCGGAGTGGTAAAGATGAAGATTGGCATTGGAAGTGAAGAACGTGATCATGAGGTGCTGGTAGCCGACATCACTGACGACTTCATCTTGGGAATGGACCTCCTGAGAAAATTTGGTTTTACGTTGGATTTGAAAGAGGGTGTTTTGAAGGTCGGTAACGAAGAACTTCCGTTGCACCCACTAGAAGATCCTGTTGTAAGGGTTTTGCTGATAGATGATGTGATATTGCCGGGTCAAAGCGAGATGGTTGTCGAGGCAGGTTTGGATGGAGATCTTCGGGTAGGATGTGTGCGAATGATAGAGCCTGTTTGTGATAAGAAGATCCATAGTGGCATACTGGTGGGAAAAGCGCTGATCAAGGTTGGAAAGACAGTACCGGTGAGAATTATGAACGTTAATATGGATCCGGTGACATTAAAGAAGAGCACCCTTGTGGGACAGTGTGGGCCAGTATTCCGAGTAGCCAGGTGTATGGCTGATGTTCCAAAACCAATGCCCAAAGACCATGGTGGGAAATTAGTGGGTATGGTTACTAGTTCGTGCGAAGACCTTAACAGAACGGAAGTGAAAGAGGTACAGGGTTTGGTTCACCGATACCAAGATATCTTCGCTCTTGACGATAGCCAGAAGGGACGAACAGATGTAGTAAAACATAAAATCAATACAGGCAACTATATGCCTGTCCGTCAGCAGCCGAGGCGTCTACCTCTAGCAAGGCGAGCAGAAGCCGAAAAAATTATTACCGATATGGAAGAACAAGGGGTCATCAAGCCATCCAGCAGTCCATGGGCATCACCGGTGGTCCTGGTCAGTAAGAAAGACGGGTCAACGAGATTTTGTGTGGACTATCGGCAGCTCAATAAAGTGACCAAGAAAGACAGCTATCCCTTACCACGCATCGACGACACGTTAGATACCCTGTCTGGTTCACGATGGTTTTCGACTTTGGACTTGAATAGTGGTTACTGGCAAGTTGAAATGGAACCTGAAGACCGGGAGAAGACCGCGTTCACTATTGGTTCTGGACTATGGCAGTTTACGGTTATGCCTTTCGGTTTATGTAACGCTCCGGCCACCTTTGAGCGTCTAATGGAGACTATCCTGAGGGGGTTGTCGTGGAAGACTTGCCTGGTCTATCTAGATGACGTGATCGTAGTTGGAAGATCATTCAGTGAACATCTGAAAAATCTGGAGGAAGTGTTCCGTAGACTGCGTACAGCCAACCTGAAATTGAGTCCGAAAAAGTGCCACATATTCCGAAGGGAGGTGAAATATCTCGGGCATGTCGTATCACAAAATGTAGTGGCAGCCGACCCCGATAAAATTCGTGCAGTTCAAGAGTGGCCAACACCGAAAGATAAACATTAAGTTCGTAGTTTTCTTGGGTTATGTACCTACTATAGGCGTTTCGTTCCTGGGTTTGCCAATATAGCGAAGCCCCTGACGAGGTTAACTGAGGATGGGCACGAGTATGTTTGGAGCGGAGAGTGCGAAACAGCTTTCCAACAGTTGAAGCGTGTCGTGACAACAGCGCCAATATTGAGCTACCCACGCACAGAAGGGAAGTTCATACTTGACACAGATGCAAGTAACCTGGCCATTGGGGGTGTACTTTCTCAGATACAGGATGGACAAGAAAAGGTCGTCGGCTATTTTAGTAAGGTTTTGTCGAAAGCCGAAAGGAATTATTGTGTGACCAGAAAAGAATTATTGGCTGTCGTGAAGTCCGTTGAGCACTTCTACAAATACTTGTACGGACGGAAGTTTTTATTGAGGACGGACCATGCAGCGTTGAAATGGCTTCTACAATTCCGTAATCCTGAAGGCCAGGTCGCAAGGTGGATCGAACGATTACAAGGATACGACTTTGACACAGAACTTCGAGCGGGCACTAGTCATCGAAATGCCGATGCTCTTTCAAGAAGACCCTGTCCAACGGATTGCCGTCATTGCTCTCGTTTGGAAGAGAGGGTTTGCCAAGTATTGAGAACTACCATCGTCAACGACAATTGGTTGCCGGAAGAATTGCAACGACAGCAGGAGGCTGATCCCGAACTAAAAATGGTACTGGAATGGAATCGCGTGGGAGAAAGGCCTGCCTGGGAGGCCGTCAGCCCTTTCAACAGAACCCTAAAAGCATATTGGGCCCAATGGGAGTCCTTGAAGGTGGAAGACAATCTCCTGAAGCGAGTACTGGAGAGTGAAGATGGTACCACCATTAGGTCTCAGTTCGTGGTTCCAAGAAGCCGAGTGGCTACAGTATTGCGACATCTCCATGACGGTGCCTCAGGAGGACACTTCGGTGTGAAGAAGACTTTGGAGAAAGTTAGAGAGCGTTTTTATTGGGTCAACTGTAAAGAAGACGTGAAGGAGTGGTGCCGAAAATGTGAACTATATGCCACTGGTAACGGACCCTTGGGGAAACGAAGAGCACCTATGAGGCAGTACAATGTGGGTAGTTCTCTGGAAAGAATATCTATAGATATTGCCGGACCATTTCCCGAAACCGACGATGGGAATAAATACATCTTAGTGGCAGTGGACTATTTTACCAAATGGCCAGAAGCATATGCTCTACCAAACCAGGAAGCTGCGACTGTTGCTGACGTACTAGTCAAAGAGTTTTTCAGTCATTTCGAAGTGCCCATGGAGCTGCATTCGGATCAAGGACGCAATTTTGAGTCGGTACTCTTTGGAGAAGTCTGTCGATTGTTGGGCATTCGCAAGACTCGGACCACACCGTTACACCCGCAGTCCGATGGAATGGTAGAACGCATGAATCGGACAATGGGCAAATATCTGGCCAAGGTCGTCTCCGATCATCAACGAGACTGGGACCAATACCTGCATCTGTTCCTGATGGCTTATCGTGCATCGGTCCACGAAACAACCGGTCAGTCGCCAGCTTCTGTGATGTTTGGACGCTAGTTACGGTTACCGTGTGATCTGGAATTTGGATCCCCACCTATAGAGCAGGAGGCAGCCGGGAATGATTATGCCATCAACTTAAAGAAGAAGTTAGAGGATATTCACGACCGAACCCGAAACAATAGTCGAATCGCGAGTGATCGGATGAAGGCTACGTACGATGTGAGAGACCAAGAAGGAGGGTTTCAACCTGGAGAGCTTGTCTGGTTATACAACTCGCAAAGACGTCGTGGTTATTCTCCAAAGTTACAGCGGAATTGGGAGGGCCCATACCAGGTGAAGACGCGAATAAATGACTTGATTTATCGCATCCAGAAATTGCCAAGAGGGAAACCAAAGGTGGTACACTCCAATCGTCTGGCGCACTATGAGGGAAACAATAACGTACTCCCGGATCGACAAGATGATGCTGAGGTGTCTGTCAATACCGTAAGGCCTGAAGATGATCAGCCAACCTTTAGAGAATTTATGGATGCGTTTTCCGGAACTAGAAAAGCCCGATTCGCAGTCACGACCGAGATGCAACAAGACCTCTTCCGGGTCCCGGGTGATTATTCCATTGCCCACTGTGTCTCCGAAGATCTCCGCATGTCCAGCGGGATCGCAGTAGTGTTTAGAAATAAATTTGGACGGCTGGATGAACTTCGAGATCAGAATCTCTCTGTTGGCAAAGCCTTACACTTGCCTGATCATGACCGCTCCATTTACTACTTGGTAACCAAGCAGTTTTACTACCAGAAACCGAGTTACGCCGACTTGTGGAGGGCATTATGGGATTTGATGACCGAGTTGCTTACCAGGGGTATTAACAAATTGACAGTTCCCAAACTCGGCTGTGGGCGGGACCAGTTGGATGGGAGAATCGTTCGAAATCTGCTGGAAGTTATCTTTAGAGACACGGAGGTAAAGATCTTAGTCTGTGGCTTCGATCCCCAGCCCGCATCAAGGCCAACAAAGACTGTTATTTCTACCGTAATGGAACATGTAGTCGAGGTGAAGGCTGTCGATACCGTCACGACCCTTTCTACAGAAACCAGAGAATAAAACCTTTTCTGGGACAGAACAGACTTGAAGAGGGGGGCAGTGTAACGAATAGTAAACCCACATATGACGTCATCAAACATTCTAGATATATGAGTCATCAACTGATCATGATGAGTCATCAATAGATATAAATTGAGTCGCGAGTGGAAGGGAGTTAGTTAATGCTTAACCGGCGTCGTGTTGAAATGTACTCTGGATAAATAAATTGTTAATAATTATTGTATTACATAAATAGTTTTTATATATAAATAGTCATCAAATAAATTTGTAATTACCTAGCATTTTTAAATGCTTTAGTTTGTTAAATAGTTTATAGTTATAGTGTTTTTAAGTGCATTGTAAATAATCTTCTCTTTATTAATAGACAAATTTAAACAGCATTTTGATTATTATTTTAAAAAGAACGTTACAATACCTATATGATTACGTAATGTTTTCGCGCCAAAAACATAGCGTACTAACTATTCTAACTATATCTAACAATTTTTAAAAATTATTTTATTTTTTCTTTTTAATTCAATAGTGGAAATGTATGAGACGACCTATTGATTGATTAAATATATCCGATAGTTAGTAACATGTTTAGGGTAAATAAGTCTCCGAGCTGATAAAATAGAATGTCTTACGAAATTTAAATTATATGCAAATTATAGCTTCTTTCAGACACAGAGGGCAAAATAATGCATAGTATTTATAATCAATACTCAAGTATTTAAACACATAATTACAAGCATTTATGGAAATCGGACAATTGTCGGAATGAAAAAAATCAAAAACTTTTTATGGTATTTATTAAAACTTGGTCAAGATTTAATGAAGAAGAAGAATGGGATCAAAAAATTAACTTTCTCCTAAATATAGATACATAAAAGAGATAGTATTAGCATTTTCGCAAAATTAAAACTATCTACTTATAGTTCAAGAGCTGGCGACCAAAAAGTATAAGAGTTTTGTAAAAGCTAATATTTTAATATTAGCTTATATTTAGGGTGTAAATAAATATCCTACACAAAAAAAACTCGGATATAGGGACACTCGCCGTCAGCGCAGCATGAAAGTTGCAACAAGAAGTAGTGTCATCTAAGTGTCTTCTAAAAGCTGAAAATTGATCATTAAGTAGCTGTAATAAAAAACTGGAAAACAGTCGTTAGACAGCGTAATAATCGAACGCGTTGCATCAGCTCCAATGCGGTGGTTGCATGTCTTCAAAATGAGGTCAATGTAAAGAAGTGATTTGAAAAAGCTGAAATTTTAAATAGTGCTAATTTATTAAATATAGTTTCTCAAAAAAACAGTCAGACTTCATTTTGATAGAACCGAGCTAGTCAGTAGTCGCTAGAAGCAGTTGTTACTTCTAGCGACTGCTGACTAGCTCGGTTTCAGCTTTTAGAAAACACTTAGATGACACTACTTCTTGTTACAACTTTCAAACTGCACTGACGCCGACTGTCCCCATATCCGAGTTTCTTTTGTGTAGGATATTTATTTACACCCTAAATATAAGCTAATATTAAAATATTAGCCTTTACAAAACTCTTACACTTTTTGGTCGCCAGCTCTCGGGCTATTATTTAATGATGAAGATGCTCTTGATGTTCTTTTGTAGAAACTTCATACATTGGATTTTCTTACAGTCTTCTAAATTTTTTTGTTTCATATTTAAAGGATAGAAAGCAATTTATTGTTTATGGTGGGTCTACAGCTTTTGACACAAACTCAGGTGTACCACGAGGGTACAATCTGGGACCACTCCTGTTCTTACTCATGATAAATGATTAAATCATAAATGCTTAATCCACAACTATTAAGATTGCATATTGCTGCAAATAGATCTAGACAATATACATAGACGGTCTTTAAATAACAAGCTTCTCTTCAACAGCAAGTGCTCTGCAATGGCATATACAAGGAAAAAATAAATAATAGATTGTTCTTACAAGATAGAAGATGATACACTGCAACGAAAGACATCAATCAAAGATTTAGGAGTAATTTGTGATAGTAAGTTGACTTTTACAGAACATCTTAATTATTGCACAAATAAAGCTTACAGAATGTTGAGGTTTATTATTAGAAATGCAAGAGACTTTACAAAGATTTATATTTTTACAACTTTGTTTAATGGATTAGTACGATGTCATCTTGAATATGAAATAAAGCTGATTTTAATGCAGGTTTTTCCTTCCTTAAACTTACAATTTGCACCGGTAGCACCAGCTGTCAGGACTACTTAAATCTGTAGGATACGTCCGAATCCTCCAAGGTCCCTAGATGTAAAGTAAGCTTATAAAAATAGGTCATCTCATTAGACGTCATTTTCTTGCCCACTTACATTTCTTGGCGAAGCCAAGAGTGGCTTCAATCAGAGATTGTCGTTTGACATTATATTCGTCTTTTTATACTTCAGGTGCCTATATATGTTGTTTAATTTTATAATCAATCAATTCAATTTTATAATTCTATCAGCTATCACATTAAAATTTGTAAAAAATCATCCCAAGTTGACAAAATATTTAGTTTTTTTGTTAAAAGAAGATATTTCTCATTGACAACTTGCAATAATTGTAGATCCATTAATGTAATGACAAATGATCATCATTAAAACGAAATGTAACATTTCCTTTGCGTTCCCTATACGTAAATATAATTAATACTAAACATACCTATATAATTACGTAATGTTTTCGCGCTAAAAACATAGCGTACTAACTATTCTAACTGTATCTAACAATTTTTAAAAATTATTTTATTTTTCCTTTTTAATTAACAAAATAAAAAGTTATCATAGCATTGACTATACCTCAATTTTAAATTTTCCGCCATTTGACGCCATTTTCATGCCCATTCAAATTCAATAGTGGAAATGTATGAGACGACCTACTCTTTGTAGTTTGCTTAGACATTTACGGACCTTGGGATCCATCGCGGAGTGGCGCCTTTGTTTGCCAATTTCCAAATTAAATAGAATATAAACCCCGGACAAGCTCGTTATATTATATATGGATATTCCTTCTTCTGCTTTATGACAAGAATTTCAGATCGCGTCTTTGCAGAGCAGGCGTGATTTTTCTGCATTAGTTTTTATGTATAAAATCATTCATTATCTTATTGATAGTTCTTTCATACTAGGTCATATTAAGTATAGATTACCAAATCATAATTCCCGGTTTGATAAATATGCTATACAAACCAACTGTTAAAACAAATTACTTGATAAATGCTCCAATATTTAGGATGTGTAGTATATTGAAACTTGTAATAGCTTTGCGATCAACATTAACAAATTTAAAACCTTGGTTAAACCAAGTTATGTTGTTTTCGAGGTAACTATCGTAGCTAGTGGAATGATTAAATATGTACTTCTACTTTTAAAAGTAGTTTTTACGTATTATTTATAATTTCTTAAGTTTACGAAATGTATATTTTTTTTTCTATTTTTGATGCCTGTAACAATTTAATATTAATTTCTTAACCATGTTACACTTAACTTTGCATTTTCTGCTTAAAGCAGGGCTTTAGTATTATTGTTAAATAATAGTTATTTACGTGGCAAGCTTTGTAAATGAATCTTAACGGGCGAGCAGAAAAATTTGTGGGTGAGCGACGGATAGCCTCCATAATCCAATGAGCTCAGTAAAGATTAATTGCAAACGTGCAGCGTACAAAGTTGTATTTCCATCTTCAACAGCGGTTTTTTTATTAATTTATTGTATATTTTGTATAAAAAGACATTTTATAATCAAAGACGATAGGACAATTTGTAGCTAGACCTTGTCATGAAGTTGTGATTAAGCAACAAGTAAGTTTTCATTAGCTTTTTGCTAAGGAGCATTGAAGAACTTTATAAGTATTTTTTAGGAGCCCGTAAAATCTTACAGGGCTGTAGTTGTAACTACTCATTTAATTAGTTACCATAAATGTCTATAAAGTGTCATTTACATAGAAAGTGAAAATAATAATGCAGAAAAGTGCCAATTTCTTATGAGTGTGAAGAAGTTGCAGCATGAAACGAAGTTGACAATCACAGCACACGAGTGCGAAATTGGTGGTTTTACAGGTGTTACACACTATACTTTATCTACGACCACAAAAAAGTAATAAAACTCCAAAAACTAAGAAAAATAAGTAATCTAGAACTTATACTCGTATTCGTATTTTGTACGTGAACTCTCTGGCAATAAATTAAGAGATGTAATGTGAGCAGCTTCCATTTTTCCACCATCGTATTCACTCATGATAAACCTAAAATTTCGAAAACAAGTAAATATCAAATTTTTAAAGATAATTTAATTCAGTCATGGCCGGTTTCAGAAAGCTTGATTAAGTTCTGATTAGCTTAATTGTGATTAAATTTGAAATCCTGAAATTTCATTGGCTGTGATTTACGAGACCTGAAATTTAATCCAATTATATTTCTGGATTTTAAATTTAATCACGATTAAGTTAATTAGAACTTAATCAAACTTTGTGAAACCGGTCATCAATCTAGTAAAGTTAAATCATACGTAGGTACCCGAAACTTTCAAAAGTAATTTTTCTATAAACAATCACAATACAATCGCCAATATTTTTCAAAGCAAACATTTAAAATTATGGTTTTAAAATATAAAACAAAATAGGGCTACAACCAATATAGTAGTTAAACAAGACGTGCCATCTTTTTCTGTCACCTACATCTGGATAACACTATCTTTTCTCTAACCCTTTTTCCGCAAAACGTAAATATATTCTGGCATGCATTGCAGGTGTTGTGAGTGAAGGAAGAGAGCTTTAAGTATATCCACCGCGCTTGCACTTGGAATGATGTGAATGAAATATTGCAAAGTATAAAAGTTCTCATTGTTTTTATTGTAATTTAACAATGACAATATTAATAATAGATATTAACAATTATATAATGTTAAAAATTAATGAATTTTACATTAATCCAACAAGTATTTCATAATAACTTGATATAGTAATACATAATAAATAAATTATAGTAAGTGTCCGTAGAGTAGTGGTACCGGCTTCGTTTAGCAAGCAACCAGCCCAGGGTTCGATTCCCCTCCGGAATACTAATACTTCAAGCTTCGATATTTATAGTATTTTGATTCATGGCAGGTTTAGGTTATGTCAATTCTGCTTGTAAGCAAATATGACCTAGTTTCTACTTTCAAGAGTTAATTGACATTACTTGTCATGTTATTATCCAAAACACTTTTGGCTTAATTAACATGAGACTATATGTAGTTTAATAGTCTATGTTTTTTTTCACTCGAGCGCCAGCATTTGAGCAAGAGTGGAAAGCATTTACCTCTCGTTTTCGACACAATATTTTTTCCACGATATGTCCCAAAACGGTCTAGGACATTGGGCGCCGGCCAATTAGGTGCGGCCGTTTCGGCGCGAGGATAGTTTAGCGTCGTACAGTTCAGCACAAGGATTCGGCACAGGCACACTTCGGCGCCGGGACACTTCGGCGCAAGCGCACTTCGAATAAAAGCAGTTCGGGGCGTGTACGTTTTTCAGCGGAAAATTAGGGTAAATCTTTAAATAAAACGTTTTTTTGGAAAATTAGTCTAATTTTTGGGACAGACTACACTATTATCAGAGTAACCTTTTTTTATTTTTATGTACACACATACACCTTCTTAATTCCATAATTTAATTAAGTTTTTATTACAGATTATTCCCTTATGCAGAGATTTGCAGAAATATTTTGATTTTAATGCTTTAGCAGCTCAGAAAAATGATTTTTTACGATACAAGCTTTTGTGATTGGCAAATATTGAGTTTTTTCTCATCGTACCGTATTTATCGAATACGGTATTTCACCGATCATATTGTATTTATTACCTGTAAGTACCTACAGATTTTGTTCATTACAATAATACTACACAATTGCTCGCGCCGAAGTGTCCCTGCTCCTAAATGGTCCGCGCCGAAGTGTCCCTGCGCCGAAGTGTCCTCGCGCAGAAGTGCCCCGCGCCGAAATGGTCGCGCCTAAACGACCGCGCCCAAATGTCCGGCTCCGGTCCCAAAAGGACCGTCTCCAAACTGTAAAAGTTTCATATTAGAAACAAACTTTATTCTACAGATATATGTGCAATGAATTGAATTACGAAAATTTGCTTCTCGATTTACTTACTGCAGAGAACTTGCAACTCCAATCTTTTCCTCTATAGATAGGGAAAATTAATTTGTTCAATCCTGTCTTTGAAAATTACTGTTTTTTACCTAGATACCAAAGGTGAAAGCGTTTGTTTTGTCCATTCAACCTATTTACATAGCAACGGGTGGGCGAAAGCAGTGGGTGAAAAAACTTTCACTCACTCCCGATAAGCAAAGTTATAAGCTGAACATTTAACCAATTTTATTCATAACAGTAACACATATCAACAAAATTACTTATAAATATGAAAGTTAACATTACAAGTGCTAAAAATCGGTTGATTAATACCAGGCAATTGATCTTTGATGACAAATAATGACAAATTGATTGTTTGTTTTATGACGAATGATGAGAACCATAGCAACGAAAACCGCCTCCTAATTTTTCTGCAATTATTCTAAAAACTTAAATTTATTTATTTATTTTTTAATTTCTAATAGCAGGATTGAACAAAACTCTATACAGCACTCGTGGGATACTGAGTCACTTACTTGTGTGTCGTTCACACTCGGCTTCGCCTCGTGTGTAATTTCTCCACTTGTACTGTAATATACTATTCTCTTGCTATTTCGCACTTTTCCTCGCAAGAGAGGAAAAATGAATTTTCTTCACTATTTTGCAAGAGGAAAATCGAAGTTTCTGGACATGCAGAGGAAAAAGATATATTTTAACTTGAACATTTCTGAGATATCCATGGAAACGGCAACTTTTTACTATGTACAATATTTGACATGATCGTAGTTGTTGCAAAACTTTCATATACACGTGTAGTATGTACGATCCCGGCCAAACAATGGAAACCAATGAACATCAAGAGTTTTTAAGTAACTGGAAAGATGTTTAACAATTTACATTTAGCGAACTTTACTCTAGCAATTTGTATGGTATTTAAATAAACTTTAAATAATTTATGATACATAACCGCCACGTGATAACCAGATTGATGTTGGTGTTTCCATCTTTTGGTCACAATTGTACATAAAATTCATATTAAATCGTTTGGTTAACATGTTAAGACGGTTCTTCAGTCTCTTCAGTCAGGCGGTCAGAGTAATTTTATAAATATGCTGTTTATGTAATGTATTTAAATGTTTACGATTCTAATTTACCCCACTAAGTTTTACAGGCTTTGTTTTACTGCATTAAAATCTTTCTAGTCAAAAGTCAACTTATCATCTTATTTATGTATTTATACTGTAATTTTACTGTAATCTGTAATTAAGGCACCAATTAAAACAAGATAATTGTTTAACATAAACAATACACATCAATTTTAATGTGTGATGCTAGCATGTTAAATTCCCTCCAATAAGCGTAATACCGTTGCCCCAATTACATCTACATGCATACACAACATCTATCTGTTAACTGCAATTATACGCTCTGCCAGAATTCTATAGCTGGTTTAAATAGTTACAAATAGGTTATGCAGAAAATATAACATAAAAGAGGCTTTATGAAATCATAACAAATTCATATTTAGTACAACAATAACTGTTTGAATTAAGTTTTGCGTAGTTAAATGCAAACATAAATTAATTAAAATAGTTGTATATTCGAAAACATTAGGAAGCAATTTCTATACGTCCATCATCAATTTTAATTAGGTACTATGTTAATGTTGTGAACTGATTAACAAGCAAAAGTAATTGTTCGTTTATAAATGTTTAAATAGTTGTTAAATAGTTTGTATCTAAACTGCAACGGATGATTTTTTGTTGTAGGTGAGTGTTTCTGCATAATATTCTCTATAAAAATGCAGTTGGAATCGTGGACTATTTTTGTCAAATAAAAATATCTACTGTAGTCATTTATTCCTTTGTATTTTTATGAATTGTACATCTATTATTATAATCTCCTATATAGTAATAGCCAGTTTCGATGTCCGGTGTACGATGTCCACCGAAAAATATCTCGAAAACTAGAAGACTTAAAAAGCTGAAATCTTGCAGGCAGGTGGGCCTTGCGCCCTTTGGGGGCAAGTATATTTTAATCCTAAAAACCTGAGGGGGTCGCAGGAGGAGCATTTCTTAAAAAATCATTATGGCTATATATCTCTTGAATGGCGTAAGCTACAAACTTCAATTTTTCACAGATTATACTTGAAGCAATTCTGAAGATAAAAAAATACAAAAATTACCGGCATTTTATCAAGGGGCGGAGTAAGGCAACATTCCAGGGGGAGAAGAGTTTTTCACAAAAATAACTATTATAAAAATCTTGATTGTGAGTAATCTGTAAGAGATACGTATATGTCATCGTCGACTTTTTTGTAGATATTTTTGAGGGCTACAATTCGTTCGCTTATAGTTTGGCTTTAAGCGCCGGTGTCCAAATGCGGGAAACTCCCGTTGCGAGCTCGCTGCGGGCCCGCAAAAATCAGTTCACACTACACGGTGAAATGACGCACAGTAAACAATCTACTGTCATCAGAAATAGATGTATATTGCAGAAAACTAGTTGTATTTGCTTATATTATCTACAAAATGTTTATTTTGTGGTTAAAGATAATTGTCGAAGGTTTTGTATAATTAAATAACACGTTTATAATTTAAGACAATGTTTATTAAGAAAGTATACAAACACACAAAATAAAACTTAACTAAGGTTCGTCCCATAATTCTTCATACCAAAAGCATAATTAAAGCAATACAAATACAATATATGTAGTAATAATTAGTATGTAGTAAAGATCTTAAGGGGGCTAGGGAAAGGTCGTGAATGTCGCTTTATTCGATTTATAAATCATTTGAAAAGTTTTTTTTGAAATCTAACGTTGCACAAGTGATTGTATATCAACAAATATTATAATAAAATAGCGAACGCCCTTTCAAGTTAATTTTTGTAGGTACTATCTTGGACAATAGGACTCTACTTTTGATTCAATTTTTCTTTTTAAATAAGAATAAACTCCTATTGTCCAAGATAGCTAAAATTGACTTAGATACTAGATTTAAAAACTAATTTGAAAGCACGTTCGCTATTTTATTATAATATTGGTTGATGTAAAATCGCTTGTGCTACGTTAGATTTCAAAAAAACTTTTCAAATAATTTATAAATCGAATAAGCTGAAATTCACAAGCTGTCCCCATAGCCCCCATAAGCAGGTAGGTATTTCTAAATTTAATAACACCCACAATAGACTTTTATCAGAAATATATTTAAAAACCCTAGTTATTTATATTAAGAAGATAAAAGTGAACCAAAACTGAATTTCTAAATAAAAAGGTTTAAAAACATATGACTTAAATTTTAACTACATGCTTAATGCTTTCTATTTCCCTTCACTTAACAATACTTGTCATCCTTCTCATTAAATTTTGACAAATAACACCAATAAACAGCTGAATATCCAATAATTCTTCAAAATTATAGAACTCACCATTGTTAATTCTAATACCATTCTTGCGTCAAACGCCCGCATGTGTGAACCGCACAATATACAACAAGGTATTTTGAGCCCGTACTTGCGGCTGCGTCAACCTTGCGGGGCTGTAGGGATCTGCGTCAAGAAACACCCGCAAGATGCTCGCTGCGAGCTCGCAAGGATGACGCACTATGTGTGAACTGCACCATTTAACTTATAGTATCGTAGACCGCATTTGCGGGCCCGCAGCGAGCTCTCAACGGGAATTCCCGCATGTGGACACCGGCGCTAACTGTTACCATTTTCGCGGCGTAATACGTTTTTTTACTTAAGTATGTATTTCATACTTTGCTTATTACTGGACTCTCCAAAAATCCTCTCAATAATCTGTATATATAGAAACCTTTGCTAAGAAATAGCTATCAAATGGTGAAAACGGCATCAAAATCTATTCAATGGTTATCGAGATTTACAGGTTTTGACAAAAACTGTGCTTACAAAAACTACAAAATTAATGGGGGCACGCACTGATTGGCAGCAATTGGCGCGTTTCCTCTGCGGTGCCTCCACACACCGTTGATTTTCCAACGAATATTATGATAAGTATATAAAGTACATAATATATTAATAATAAACTACATAGGTATATAATTAAAATAACTGTATTAGGTATTCTCTTTGAACACGCCTACCATTCGTTTAAAGTTATTTTGAAAGAATAACCTATGTGTTTTTATAGCATTTATTTGAGCAAAAAGGGTATGGGACTGATTAGAAATGACGAAGAAAGGCATTGCTAATTATGAATCAAACATGATTATATTAAATTATAGTTACATGTTATGATCCGATTGACATTATTATTAAGGAAAATAAAAACTCCACTGCAGTAGCACTTCCTGAGCCACGAGATTCCAAAAAAATAACTTTTATAAGTAGATCTGTTTTCTTACTTCGTGGATAGCTGACATGATCAGAAGGGGACCGCTGATTTTTCAACGGGCATTATACTAGTGTTATAATATTATGAACACATTTAAATATTATTGTCTTCATGTAGACGAAAAATGTTATTTTTGGAAGATTTTTAAGAATGTTCCAAAAGGAGCCCGTCTGCCTAATGCCACTTTTTTCTATTATCCCGTTTAAAAACTAGTCTTGAAAATGTATTCACTAATTTCCTAAGATTTCAGCATTGAGTGCAAAAGTTAAAATATTTAAGCCAATATTTGAATGTGGCCTAAATAACATACTATTTCCAATGTTTCGCATGACGATATAGCATTCGGTATGTTTATTATACACGTAACTATTAGAAGAGATTATAAGAAACTACGACAAAAGGATGCGAGAAAAGAGTTAAATGAACCCAAAAAGTTACTTAGCTTGGCAAAAATGTGGTCCAAGGCATTCAGAAGTCAAAGTGAAAATACAAGAAGGCATGCCGGAAAATTAAAAAAAAATAATCTAGTAACTTTGTATGCTTGCTAAATATTTAATTCATATGGAAAAATTGTCGCTCAGCTGATAGTCGCCTCAGGTAGCTCAGAGGTAGAGATGCCCCCTAGATAGCGGAAGGTCCTGGGTTGGATTCCCAGTCGGGGCGGGATGATATATTTTATAATATAATAATAATAAATTCTTTATTAGAATAACTGACCAAATAACTTGGTTTGCCACTTACGTACGACACGGTGAGCCGTATGCATAAAGTATAGTAAATGCTTTTACTTGAAGTAAACTGAAGAAATACTTCAAATTGTATGCATAAGAAAAAAGTAATAGTTTGCTTCTAGTATTTGCTAGACCTTATAGTAAATGCTACTACTAATGTAGTATTTACTAAAAATTTCAAGTAAATGCTACATTATATATGCATAAAAAGAAGTAAACCCTATAAATAAATAGCTTTAAAATATTGAAGTTTGCTTAGGAGCATACTTCAAAATTTTAAATTGTGTTGACATTTCAAATAATGGCCGCTTTTATGCAACTTGTTGGAGAAAGTCATTATAAGAAGAGAACAGAGACGAGGGAAAAATATTTTAAGAAGCTGTACAGATTTTCCAAACAGAATGTAGCATGGATTGTAGAATTTGGAAAAATTGACCTATATATGGCTTTTACAGAGAAATCCATGGAGACTCATTACTGCTGGCAGACTCTGGTTATGGTATTTCAGCGTGGGTGATGACACCATTTTCAAATCCTGAAAAGAAGTGGTCTTTAATACATTATATGCTTCAGAAAGAGTGATAATTGTAAGATGTTGCGGACAATTGAAAAGAAGATTTCCCATACTTCAGTATAAAAGAAGACTCCCGATAGAAAAAATTCCCACCATAATTCTGTGATGTTTTGTGCTATATAAATATAGCTAAGCATTTAAATGACAATTTAAAAGACCTGGAAGAATATTACGGAGAATATGAAATTAACATGCAAAACCATAATGCTGCTGGAGCAGATGCAAGAATTACGAGCCTTTGGCCAACATCGACGAGAACAAATTGCTGAAATTATTTATTTACAAAATTTGTAACACTTTTTTGTCTTTTTCTGTTTAATTTGTTTATATTGAAATACAAATATTATAATATTGTTATTTTTAATATAAATTCGATACTATAACTTTGTTTAGTATACTAGATACTATAATGTTTAGATTAGTTCATCACTATTAGTTGATCACTGTTAAAGCTAATAAGCTGGTCGCCCTGCACTATGCGTTGTTGCTGCATTCTTATCAGTTTTAGTTGTTCTAGATTTCTAGAAGAACAAGTACTTTATCTTCCGTCATGGCATCTGGTGTGTTGCGGGGTTGTTGCGTGGGTGGTAATCCACAACTTTGTCCTCCTAGAATTGCGTATTAATGCGTAGAATGCGTATAATAGTGCTGTAATTGCATGAATTAACATATCTACCTGGCAAACGTCAAAACACCGGATTTATGTCGCTTTCCAATAATTTCAGTAAAAGTTTTTCCCAATCTATTAAAATGATTTATTTGTTGCCGGTTTTGTTTTTGTCGGTTTTATGTTTTATATCAGTTTTCATATTGTGTATTTTTTTCATGAGCTGCTTCTCACTAATAGGCTTACTAAAATTTAATTCATATAACTTTTGTAAATCAGATACAGCAGCAGATTTCTCAGCTTTCATTTCAGGTAATTGAGATTTGTCCAAGAGCACTGTTTTTTCTTGCAGGAGCGACACTAACAGTAACTGACTATCACCCTCAACCTCTACTTCAATTGTGTTATCGTTTTCACTCATTTTATTTTATTCTTAAACGTTTGAATTCGTAATAAACTTCCAAACTAGAATAAACTCTCAAACACCGTACACAAACAAAAACAGTAAAGAAGACAAACAAAAAATAAAAACAAATGACAAACAAAAATTACGAAATTCAGAGCAAATGCTATTAAAGTTTCAAGTAAATACTAATAAGCAAATACTAAATTTTATGCATGCGAAATGCAGTAAAAGCTTGTGCTACATACTACATACAAACAGAAAGTGGCTGTAATTGCTGTTTGCTCAATTCCTACGTTTTTATCTTCACAGTTTTGTAACCCATTCGATTTCGGTATTTTTGAACAGTTCTAGATGTAATAAACTGGTTTGTAATTTAATTGCATTGATAAAAAATTTTTCTACTCATGACATTGAAATCACTCATTTTGCAATTATAACGATGGTTGAAATGTAATTTATTTTCAACCATCTATTTTCTAAATTTCACTAGAGGTTGAAATTTTCGGACTACCGGGATTTGGGAAATCCTCGACTACCGGGAACTGTTCGACATTCAATTGCTGACAAGAGAAATGTCACTTTATGTATAATTTTTTCTAAAGTACATTAATTCACTGAAAATTCGGAGAAAAAATAGTATATGCAACGCGTGGCTGATAAAATTTCAACGTCTCGAGTTACTTTTTTCAACTCGCTATCGCTCGTTTAAAAAACCACTCTCAACGTTGAAATTTTATTTCAACCACTTGTCCCATAAATATACTATTTTCTACTTATGACATTGAAATCACTCATTTTGCAATTGATAACGATGGTTCAAACCGCATTTCAACCACTAGAGGTTGAAATTTTCGGACTACCGGGATTTCGAATATCAAACTGTTCGACATTCAATTGCTGACAAGAGAAATGTCACTTTATGTATAATTCTAAAGTGCATTAATTTACTAAAAATTCGGAGAAAAAATAGTATATGCAACACCTGACTGATAAAATTTCAACGTCTCCAGTTACTTTTTTCAACTCGCTATCGCTCGTTTAAAAAAACCACTCTCAACGTTGCAATTTTATTTCAACCACTTTTCCCATAGTATAGTATTAGTTGTAGTCAAAATTGTATCCTTTTATGTTGAACAGTCATAAAGTGTCACAGACAGAGCGACAAAATTCACCTTTTTATTGCATACATTTTATTAGTACTTAAAAAAATAAAAGCTAATTATTGTCTAATGAGCAATGTATTTTTAGTTCATAGAAATACGTAAATATGGCATTGTCATGACTAATATTAGTCAGTGATATTAGAAGATGCATTAGTGATAAGTTAACTAAAGAGTCATTAGAAAAATTTTAAATAAAATCGTCATAAATACTAGGTGGCGCAAAAATCCTCACTCGATTTTCTAATGCAGTAACTTTGTAAATAAAAAGAATTGGTTCTGTTGATTATGTTTATCTAGACGTTAACTTCTTTACATTAAGTCGCGAAGATAATAGGTCTAGTGGCCGCCGCCAGAGTTGATGCACATTCGAGCTCGTTTCACAGCATTTTCCGTGACTTCTGACGAAACACTGAGAAAGACTCAAAACTTCTGGCGATAAATTCTCCACTTGTCGAATGTACTCCTTTAGAGCCGCGAAGGTCTGTGGTTTGTTCGTATAGACCAGTGACTTCAAAAAACCCCAAAGAAAACAGTCTGGAACGGTCCAGTCAGGAGATCTTTCGGGCCAGTGGAAATCGCAAAAACAAGAGAGTAAACGGCCGAGAAACGCCTGCTGTAGAATGTTCACTAGCGCTCGTGCTGTGTGCGCGGTTACACCGTCCTGCTGGAACCACATGTTTTTCAAACCCTATTCGTCAATTTGCGACAGCAAGAAGTCGTTGATCATGGTTCTGTAGCGCTCACTAGTCATAGTAACAGTGTTTCCGTCGCCGTCCTCTAAAAAAGATGGGCCAATCACCTTTCCTCCGTAAACGTCGCACCAATCATCAACTTTCAGAGAATGTGATGGCTCTTTGTGCATTACACGTGAATTATTAGTGCCCCAGAAGCGATTATTTTGCTTATTCACGTATCCGCATAGGTGGTAATGCGCCTCATCAATATCGCAAAAATCATCCTTATTGCGGTCGAATAGACATTGACACAGTTATTCCGCGTTCTTGAGGAGTATAGCGACTCATAGTTTGTCTACGTGTATTCTGCATCTGTTTATTTTTCAAATGTCAATGTCGCCATAGCATAAGACGTCATTTTGCAAAACTGAGAGCATCTTCCGATAGGGAGATGACTTTTGCGCCACCTAGTAGAACCTTCTGAATCATATAGATTTAACACATGTGTACGTAAATTTTCTTATTACGTAAATTTATTATTATTTTTAGCCATCCTCACTTGAACATGTGGTCAACTTTTATAGTTTCCCCTTTATTTTTCTACAAGTGCTAAGCTATCCTAACAACGTACCTATAAGAAATAGACGGATAGAGTAGGTTTGTTTGTTTGTTTGTTTGTTTGTGTTTGGGCGAGGAATCAGGATGGCGGAGCATCCGTCGTGCATACCTCATGGCACCGATTGCTATGATCATTTGGCCGACCCTACTAGAATTTAGCCGAATCTGGGGGAATTCCACCCCCAGTAGGGATCTTTATCGTGCCAAACATCGCATTGACACGGGACCTACAGTTTTACTTCCTATCCGAAAAGAAGGCATGTTTTAAATTTTTCTCCGCTATGAAAAATTACCAGTTCGGCCGGGGATCGAACCTGCGATCTTTGGATTATGAAGCAAACATGCAAAACCACTAATCCACCGAGACTGGCTGATAGAGTAGGTACTGACAGTTTTATTACTTGATTTAACCGACCCGACGAGGGTTATAAGATCTGTATAAATAAATATCAAAAAACAGTAAATTGTTTTTTCATGATAATTATTCAATTTCGAGAAAAACTAATTATATCTAGTAGTTAATATTGTTTAATAATTACATAATAAATTACAATTTGATGTAAATAATAAAAAAATTAAAAAAGGTAATAACATGTTTATATGTATTTATATTTACCAAATAAAATTTATATAGTACCAACTATTTACATGATCTATTAACAGCTATTAACATAATTACAAGTATAATCTACATACTATATTTAAAATACATAATATTCAAACAATATATACGTACGTTATTTACAAAATAACTGTTCTGATGGGCAAACGTCTTGTTTGTCTCGGATCGACAATTTCTGGAAGCAAGCACTTTGTATAAAATAATTTTTGAGAATTTTTCATCTTTGTCTTCCAGAAACCGTTGTTCCGATTGATGTGTTCTATTTTCATCTATCGTATCCGTCCACACACCTAATGTACAAATCTTTTTCATGCAATATGCTGACCCTAAATCTGGTAAAACCAGTCATGGTTCTTGTTTAAAATTTGGTTACCTCCATTATCCATTTTCCACATACCTAGTTATAATTTTTTGGTTGATTGCTTTATCTGGTGATTTTCAAATTTATTTGTCAACAAAAAGTTCACAACGATTTACTATAATTTTCTCAGCCACCTTTCAACAATTCTTTGCCTCGTCTTCGTAAAGTCTTCCGTGTTTAAGGGACTTCACGTTGTTCAAAAATGATGAACTGTATAATATGATTTTTACGACTTTAGAAGTATTTTTGGTTTTACGACGTTTACAAATTTTTGCAAAATTGGACGGTGTTATTAATTTTCTTCTTTTTTCAATCCACTTTCCATCTTCAGCTGAAAACAAGTCGCAATTTCTAGCTGTTGAGCTTCCTCTTTCGTTCTTCTTAGTGTAGACAGAAACTCTTCACGGCGTGGCTTCTTTTTTCAAAAGTTCTTATTTCCATTCTGATTCTATTCCGGCGATTTTTATACGCTCGCTTAATTCCAATTCTTCGAATAATCTTGGCTTTATTTTTCGTACCTAAAATACTTCCAAATTTGGTATGGGCCATTTTTGTGTTTTGGGATACAATCGCGTCCGCGTATCTAGCGATACTATTGATTCATTTGTCACCTATGAATTTGGCAACTTTTGAGTTATATTACTCAACAATGTTACTGCCAACATCAAAAAGAAGACTGCAACCGTGATTGCAATATATCTCACAATTTCCAAAATCCGCGATAAAAAAGTGGAAGAAATTTGACTGATTAAATCTTCTTCTTTCTCTTTTTTGCAGAAGTAATCAGCACAGTTGTCGTGTTGGCTCATAACGTGTTTGAGCCCATTTAAAATGTCCTTCTTTAAATTCCTCAATGCCGATTTTTTGGTTTTAACCACCTTTATAAAGCTTTATTTGAAATGAATGCTACATTTTTCGTCAATAGTTTCAATTTAATGCAATAGTTTCTGAGTAGGTGGTTACGGCATTCAATTCTTTCCACCGTTATATCTGAATACGGTCTGGATTCAATAATTTTGTTGAAAATACTGCTATCGCCATCCCCTATCATTCTGTGATATTTTATACTATATAGTGCTAAACTGGATTTGAAACCTTGCACTATAGTATCTGGTTCCAGATGTCGTTCGAAATTCTTGTATAATTTTTAGTCCATACCTGTTATTTTAACTATTTCCCCGTATCACGATCATAATGTACGCAGTACTTGTTTCTAACACCAGAGAACTATTGCCGAGTGTCGTCCGATAATAGCAGCTACGACGGCTAGAGTGTTATAGTTTGTCTTGTATGAACGCTTAGACCAAGCTCCATCCATCACAACTTCCACCGATGGAACTCCTTGCTGATCAATTGAGCATGTTGCTTTAGAGTGCTCTATTTCTTCATTGGCAGCTTCTTGCATAGCTTCCTTTGCAATCATCTGTCAACCATTAGCAACCTGATCATGTTTTTTAAAGTACCTTGAGCCATACAAGGAACATTTAGACAACCCAAGAATTCTTCTAAATTGTAGAAACCACCACCTGTAGGCATTATCCCGTTTACGGCCGAAACTTTTAGATCGAATGCATTTTCTTCAAAAAACTATTACACATTTGATATTTTATAACAAATTTAGAAATTAAGCCATTTCTAATTTCTTTAGTAATAATTAAATTAGTAAGATTGCAGCCAAAGCGTTCACCGTGAGAACTATTTTTTTTCAATTTATCCAATAAATACATCAAGATAGATGATACATAATAGAATTATCAAATTGATAATTTTATTTCCTTTTACAATTTTTTTATTGTTGGAAGCATGATCATCGAACTTTGCATAATTGAGAAAGAATGTCTTGTTACAATTTTTTTAAAGGCTTTTTCCCAGTTCAATTGCACTTTAATGTATAACCTAACATTTTCCTTCTAAAATGGCTTTCCGTCAGTGTGTTTATCATAATTTTGCCACTCCAAATATGGAAGTGTTTGTGGGCACACCCTTTTATTGGTTATTCCTTATTTGGTGATGTTTCTGTTTAGGCTTCCTCATTAGTAAATTTAGGCTTTATTACAGTTTCTAGAAACTTTTGATAAGATAACCACTTTTCTCCTTTTGAAAAAATTAGCTGTAATTTGTCTTGCAAATAGATTGTGTGCTTTATTCCAGTTTTAGGAAATATTGCTAATTTCCCGCTTTACGAGTTTATTAGTGGATACAGTACAAATAATTTCTGGTTATTAGTTATTTCACTGTGGTGATTGTTAGTTTCGCAGGAATCCAACTCTACAAGGAATACCTTTTAACAATATAATTTCAAGAGGAGATAATCTACCCTTTGTGCAATTCTTTTAAAGCCTATGAAAACGTCTTTGTCCGGTAGTCTTTAGTTTATGTTGGTAAACCGTTAATTTATAGAGAATTTCTTTCTAGGCTGTTCCTTTACCCCCTTCTTTATTTCTACACTAGCTTTAGCTGCGTTCACCTTATTAAATATCGTCCAAGACGTTGGGTATATCTATAAAAACGTGTTTTAGCACTTCAACATTGAATTTGTAAAAAGTCCAAGTCCGAGTACAAAACCACTACTGAAAAATTTCTGATCATAATTTTAAAAATAGATACTAAGCCACAATTTAACATGGAAAATGCCATACTTATTAAGAATTGCATACGATATTTTCGTTCCTTAAACACCAACCAAATTCCATAGTATAAATTACGAAATTTATTTAAATGGATTTAATAAAATATTGCATATTTGATAAAACTTATTTTAGATATATCTAGACACCAAATAGATTTTATAAATTGTAAAAAATTCCCAAGAAATAATTTTGTCCACGACTAGCATTATTGTTGTCACTAGTAATCACTACTAGTTAATAGCTGATCGACTATCACTACCTACTATTAGTACATGATTACGGTGATTAATGATTAACCACTGCCAGACAGTCGGAGAGCAGCATGCTTAAATTTGATATGGTCAACATCGTTCACACATTTCTAAAAGTATTTTGTAGTTTTTTACCATTAATATTTAATTGTCGTGGACAAACTATATTATTTTACTCGCATATAATGCTAGTTATCATTATATGCTCGTTGAATAATATACTATTAACAAATTATAATGTCTTATCAAACATTACTCGTCTCAATAAGAATCATTTTTATTAGTTGAAAAATGTTCTATATAATGCTATGTTTGTGTAAATGTGCAGGTAGTACTTACCGTATATAATATAGGAGTATGTCATTATTATACTAAGCAAATATGTTGTACATAATTTATAAATAAATTATGTTGCGAATACAGAATATTACTAAACATTAAACATCGGTTCATTTGATGTTAACCACCGGACTTAAATTCCCCTTTCATCAAATATTAAATGTTATACGTGACTTACAAATGTTAAATGAAAGTGGAAATAGCGAGGTATTTTGAGGAATGTAGAAGGGTATCTATGCGGAATAATAATACGTAATACTGGTGCGCTATTACATTCACGGTTCATCAGAGCCCTTTCATGCCGACTTCAGCCACTGATCACCACATTCATTTTGATAAAAGTAACGATTGTGTGGCCGCACTGAAGAGAAGAGGCTGTGATGATGAGTGATGAGACTTCGCTACCGAAAGGAAATACCAAAATCGATAACTAAATCTTTTATTGTCTGTTAAAAGCAGATTGTTTTCTTTGAGTGCGTGGTTTTATGTTCTGTACTGAGTGCGGGATGTATTTTAAGAATCTTCATTTCATCTTTCTTTTATCAAGCATAAATAATCAAAATAACAAAATGCGAATATTTTAAATGTTCTCTGAGGAAATTTAACATCTACATCTTTATATGTAAAGGGAATTCCTTCTCATGTTTAGAAAAACGATGTATAAAAAAGGTAAATTAAAATCCTACAAATCTACCTTGAATGCAAAAGTCTCATCAATCATAAAATTGAAAAATGAAAAACCACACGGATGCAGCGTTTTTCAAGATATAAATATCTAAGACTATAACAAGTATTAAATAATATTTTTTGGATATCATCCGTAATGAAAAGTTATCACCCCGGCTGGGAATCGAACCCAGGACCTTCTGCACTCCGAGCAATTACTCTACCATCTGCGTCACCATGGTGATTACTTCGGCAATGAGAATTTTTCATACTAACTTAAGTTATTATTAATGTGTTATTATTTTAATTTTTTTTCTCGCTGTTTGTTGGATTAAATTATGAAAATCTCAAGAATAAACCATATTCTTCAGAAATTAACATAACAATGCTGTTCTAAGGTCTTTCGTAATATATGCGCAGTTCCGGGTAGAGCCATTTTTTGAATTTCAGGTAAGTTATGTTGTCCAGGTATCGTTTCACGCTGTTGTCGGGATTTTATGATGTTACTCCAAGTGCACCTATAATTATTGGGATTATGGTAGTTCTCATTCCCCACATTTTTTGGATTTCTGTACTAAAGTCTTTATACTTTAGTATTTTTTGTGCTTCTTTGGTTATCACGTTGCGGTCAGCAGGTACTGCAACGTCAATAATTAAACAAGTGCGTTCTGTCTTATTTTTGATGACAATGTCGGGTTTATTGGCTAGTATTGTTCGGTCGGTATGAATTTGTCTGTCATATATAATTGTATAATTTTCTGTGTCTTCTACAGATGATGGAGAATGTTTATACCAGTGTAGTGATCGTTCAATACCAAATTGTTTTCCTATATTGTAATGCAAGTGTTTACAAACTTTATTATGACACTCTATGTACTCGGGTTTTGCCAATCCCGGTCATTCAGCTCCTATGTTCCTATGTTCTATGTCTCGTCATTTTTTTTTAAATTGATGCATGTACCATCTATTTGCATTATTAAAATAGCTTTTTGATAATATTTTGATAATATCAGCAGTGAGTAAACTTTCAGTTTCCCCTCTAATATTATTGTATTATAACGTTCTTTTTAAAATAATAACAAAAATGCTGTTTAATCGTCTATTAACAAGAGAAAATATTATTTACATACACTAATTTAATCTTAACTAATTATTTAACACTGTAATTATAAACTGTTAACGAACTTAAATGCTAGATATTTACAAACTTATTTAAGGACTATTTATTTATTATTAACATTTATTTATTCACTACTATTTGACTACTAATTACATAAAGCACATTTATTCAATTCACCGGTTGAACACTAATTGTGTCTCTTCTATCGGCGACGACGATTTATATCTCCCATATAAACGTTCTAGGAAACGTTCGAAAATACTCGTGTATTGTACCTCGTCTAGCTGCCTGATGTGTCATATAAGCGGCCAGTAGATGGACCGAAAATCTTCTAGCATGTTCTTCGCGGCGTATAGGGGGTTTTCCCATTCGTTACAGTATTGTAACCATGCAATATGAAAGGCGCTTATCGACCAATGCGGATTCAGTCAACTTTTTAAGTTGGACGTGCATTGGATTATTATGTTTGTATTTCTGTCCATTATTCTTATTTTAACATTACGCGTGGTAGTTGAGATTTCTTCGTCTGCCGTAATTGGATTCTTGTCTAATTTTAGGATTGCTGAAATATCATTTGCTTTTCTTTCTATAGTATTGGAATTTACTTTTCTATTTTACAAATCTCGGATACTATCTATTATTTTGTCGTTTCTCTTCTTCTTTAAATATAATCCAAGTCTAAGCATCGTAATTTCGTAGGTTGCTTCCAATTATATCTTCCTGGGACATAGTCTGTCTACATCTTCTCGTGTCTGTAGAAGACTATTTATATTTAAAATCTTCTGTGTTTTTTTTATCTAGTTTTCTTAAATTCCTCTTTTTCCAACGTTAGTATACCGACACTGTAGTCAATGTTCGTATTTGTTTCTTGGAGCAAGCTCAGTCTCTGTAATCTTTCTTACTCTTCTAATACGATATATTCTTTGCTAACCTTTTCTCTCATAGATTGATGACTCATTCCATCACTTTCATCAATTCCCAAATATTTGTAAGTTTGACCAGGTTCAATACCTTTAGTCTGGATGTATCATGTTGCAGCTTGATATTAATAAGGCCTCTTCCTCTTCAGCTATTGGTGAGTATAATCTCTCAATAGCCGAATTCTGATGTAGTAATCTACTTTACTTTTACTTTTCTATCAAGATTTTCCAATTCAGTGGTTGTCCAAGCAAGTACACCAAAGCTATATACTACACTTGGGATAACCCATGTATTTAATGCAGCTAACTAATTCTTTGAATTTAGGTGGGTTTTTAACACCTTGATTACCCTATTTAAAAGTTCTTTGGTAGCGTTTTCTTTATTTTCCTTGTGTTGAATTTCAAATGAGTTATGCCCAAGTATTTATATTTGTCTTCTAATCCTAAACCGTGTATCTTTGTCCCGGCAGTAAGGGGCATATATTCAGCATCAAGGATCTTCCCTGTTGCTGCGTGTAAAATTCTGCATTTCTTCATCCCAATTTTCATTTTTATGGTTTTGTTAAAATTTCTTCACTATCTCTATGGCTCCTTGCAGTTGTTGTGGTTCTTTAGTATATATTTTATGGTTATCCGTAAAATAAATAAGATAGCTTAGTTTGTTGCTCAATAGCATTACACTTAAAGGGTTTAGAGCAACACAAAGCCAGGTTGGACTGAGGCTGCGCCCTTGGTATATCCCCCTTTTAATGTTCACCTCTTGTGTACTATAGGAACGAGTTTCTCCTTTCATGTGCAGTGTGGTGCGCCAGTTCGACATAAGATGTAATAGTTGCATGATGTAGAGGTCAACCATGTATAGGTTGGGGACTTCTCTAAGCCATGTGTGTGGGACTGAATCAAACACCTTTTGGTAGTCTACCCACACCACCAAGAGGTTTCGTTTACGCGTTCTTGCTTGTTTGGTAACTATACCTACTGTCTATAATTAATAGCTCTTTACACCTCCTTGCTCTGTTTACATTCATTTTGTTCGTCAGTAGATTATTTGCCTTGAAGTGATTGTTTATTTTAATGCTAATTATTGACGTTAAGATCTTATAAACTGCAGGCAAACAAGTAATGGAACATAACACTGGTCTACAGACAAAAAGCTTCAGAAACCTAAGTAGCTGAATATTACTAATTTGAAGGTGCTGAAAACGAATCTGACAATAAAATTTGTTATTTGGCTCTAGTTTTCAAAATATTGAAAATAAATGCTTTCTCTCTATATATAATCGTATGTTTATATTTTGCTTTGTTATTTTTTATAAAACATGATATTATAAACTAAATTTGTTTTTATTTTGGCAGGTATTCATTGGTCATTGTGTCTGTGAAGGAATTTTCTTACCGTCTTCTCCTAGTTCGGTAAAAGAAATCAATTATGTCAGCCATATTACACTTTTTATAGAGTCACCACATCTAGATGTAGTGACTCTAACTTTTTATAACGTAACTTTTTAATATTAAATACAGATACAGATACAGATACAGATACAGATACAGATACAGATACAGATACAGATTATCCCTTTTGGTACGTACCGCCTACAAAATATACTTTGGTTGTAAGCTTGGCGATCAAGATAAAACATGGGCACCACATATATGTTGTAAACATTGTGCAACAACTCTTTGTCAGTGGCGAAAAGGCAAGAAGTGCTCGATGAAATTTGGAGTTCCCATGGTATAGAGGGAGCCTACGGATCATGTAAATAACTGTTATTTTTGCTTGGTACCTCCAATGAATAAAGGTAACTCAAAGAAGAAAAAATGGATGATAAATTATCCCAATATTGAATCTGCACGTCGACCTGTATGCCATAGTGAAGATATTCCAATCCCTCAGCCACCAGAACATTTATTTGAATCTATAGAAGAAAATATAATTGAAGTTCACGATCAACATCCACATATCCAGATTTCATTCCGCCAGTAAATGAACAAAAACCTCATACAATAACTCAAAGTGAACTTAATGACCTAGTACGTGATCTCGGATTGCCAAAAAATAAAGCTGAGCTGGGGTCCAGGCTACAGCAATGGAATCTCCTGAAAGACAAGGTTTCAGTGAGTGTGTTTCGTTTTCGTCATCAACAGTTAGATTCATTTTTCAAAATGGATGGCAATCTTGCCTTCTGCAATGATCTAAATGGGCTTATGGCAGCTATTAATGTCAATTACCAACCAAATGAATGGAGTCTCTTCATTGACTCTTCCAAGACGAGTCTTAAAGCAATTTTGTTACATAATGGTAGCACGTTGCTCTCTGTTTCTATTGGCCATGCAAAGCAGACAAAATAATCCTATGAAAACATAAAGCACCTTGTAAAAATTAACTATGAACAACATAAATGGCTTTGTGGTGATTTAAAAATTGTATCTATAGTGCTTGAACTTCAGCTAGGCTACACAAAGTATTGTTGTTTCATCTGTGAATGGGACAGCAGAGACCGAGCAGCACATTTCAAAAGGAGAGAATGGCCAACAAGAACATCACTGGAACTTGGACCAAAGAACGTTGTAAGTTGCACCCCTCGTTGACGAAGATTCGATCATACCACCAGCTTTGCACATAAAATTAGGACTTATGAAGAACTTCGTCAAGGCCATGGACCGTAATGGCACAGCATTCCGTTATCTGAGAGATAGGTTTCCACATTTAAGTAAGGCCAAAGTTAAAGAGGGGATATTCGTAGGTCCACAGATTTCTCAGCTCTTTAAGGATTCACACTTTGATGACGTACTATGTGGTGCTGAAAAGGAAGTTTGGCATGCTTTCAGGATGTAGCAAATAATTTTCATGGAAATCACAAAGTTGAAAATTTGAAAGAACTGGTGGAACATATGCTGTCATGTTATGAAGAAATGAGATACAATATGTCGCTGAAAAAGCATTGTTTGCATTCTCACATTGACTTTTCCCCTGACAACTGTGGTTCTATAAGTGATGAGCATGTAGAGCGTTTCCACCAGGATATCTCTAGTATGGAGAAACGCTGCCAAGGAAAATGCACACCGTAAGTGTGAGCAGACTACTGTTGGAACTTTACACGTGAAACACCGATAGATGCATAAAAGAGGGCGGTAAAGAAAAGACGTGCGTTAAAGTTATGTCCAGGTTAAATTGTGCTTATTGTGTTTTAATAGCTACATTGTGATTTGCATGATTAGAAAAATATCTTGACAGTTTCTGTTCTGCAAGTTGTTATATTATATCATTATTGTGTTTATAGTATTTGTGTTTATGTATTTTACTAAAAGTTGATAAATCTCGAAAACCTGAGCTAATCCAAAGTTTTCATTAGCATTATCGAAATCATCATGTCAAAATCAATAAGAAATGGCTTATTTCCTTTCTGAAGCAAACAAAAAGTTGAAATTTGTAGACCAGTGATAATTTTTGGGTGAGTTTAGATTTCCTTGTTTAGGTAGCATATAGGTGATTCCTTTTGTTAAATGTTTCAGTGTCAAATGGGGATTGAGGAGGATGTTTTGAAATTGTTTAGCTAATGTATGGTGGCAATTTGTTAATGACTTCCACCAGTAATTATAGATGTTATAAATTCCTAGTGCAGTCCAGTTTCTCAATGTCTTTATTGTATGTTGAACGTCCCGTAAGTTCTTTTTCTGTAGGTGGATTCTGTGGTCTGTTGGTTGGTGTTTTCGTTGTTTTGTTGTAAATTGCGGTAAAACGATTTTTGTAATTGGTTAAACATTTTAATTTGCTTGTATCTTGCTATTCGTCGTTGGTACCTTCTGATTCTGTTTCCGTCAGTTTCTGTTTCAAATGTTTCAGATGTTGTCGGATTTTGATTCTGTATTCCGGATCATTAGAGTAACCTTTTACTTTGCGAGTGTAACCTTTAACTTTCTTCTTTAGCTTTCTACTTGGCATTGTAATATTAAGATTAGTTTATTGATTTTCTTTTCCAGACGTCGTTCTCAAGGGTCTGCTTTTGGACTTTTGTCGTTTTGGTAGATAGTGTTATAGGAGTTTTTGTGAAAATTTGCTACATTGCACTTGCCGCACAATAGACTATGTGGGAAGTTTTATTGAGATTATCGGCAACGGAAAACATCTTCTTTGAATTGGTTATTTATGATAGACACTGCGCGTTTATTTGTCTATTAAGTTGTAATTTTGGCAGTTTGAGTCTTATTAGTATATCTATACCTTTAAATTTATAATCGATCTCTGCATAGGTGATTTTTATTTCCTCTGCAGTTGGATGTTCGTATTGATCAATCTTTCCTTATGTAAGAGTTTGCTCAGTATGTTGAAGGATTTCTAAAGTGGGTGGTGTTCGTCCGTGCGATTTGTGGTTCGTCTGACTCTTCATCTTCTACTATTTAATCATTTGGATTTTCATTTTGCTGTGCTTCGGTTTTGAGTACGTTCAGTTCATTGACGGACACTGCTTTGCGGTTTATGACAGAGCGAACTTGATCTGTCAGTCTTTGTGCGCTAAGTTGGTTATTAGAATATTTTTCGTTCCATATCGTTTATAGTCGCGTACGATGGACTGCCATGTCGGTCTCTTCTATTGTTGGGTAGCAGCGGGTTAGTCGATTTGGGGTTCCAAGCTGTTTTCCCGATTAGAAGTATTAGACCTTGTGGTTTCATTTCGCTGGGAGGCACCACTCGCCAATTCTGTAGCAATTTTGGTACTTCATATTTTTAACTATGAAGTAGAACCGCCGCGCCGCACCGGCACCGTTGTGGATTACATGTTGCGGTAAAAGCAAAAGAATGTACTTGTACAGCTGAAAAATAACCTAATATTAAATTCTAACAGCAACCTAACACTCAAACTTTTATTATTAAAAGTTCTGCTAGACATCCTTATATTTTCATATTCGACTAAGTTTTAATTTTTCTAGGATGGCTTATTTTGTCCTATTTCATATTAAGGGGTATTCAAAATGCCCATAAATATTGGGTTAGAATGCTACTTACCCAACTAGAATAAATATTTTTGGTTAGAAAGACAATCATTATGTAAATATATACGTATATGGTTAGGTTTTATTAGAAGAACTGTTAGAAGATCTTATTTATTGGATATTGATTATAACACTTACAAATTTATTACTGCTGGTAGTATAATCACATACTATTACAGAAGGAACTAAGGTTTTCCTATTAAATTTATAGTACTATTATGTGCGTCTTGTTCATGGACTACTAATTGAGTTGTAGACTTCATAAGAGCTAATTTATTTCCGAATAAATTGGCGAGGACAGTGATATCTTAGTAGGTGATATAATTTATGCTTATGATCAGTAATTCTAATTAGTCTTGGGTATTATTAATTTTCTATAATTACGTAAACTGTTTGTTTAGAACAAATTGGGATATATAATAACAGCTTACAGTAGGATATGATCTTAAAAACATTACAATTTCTAATTTAAATGTTTGTTACTGTGCGACACCGCAATTATAATAAATTATAATTTGGTCATTTCGTTTAAAATTGGATATTGTAGACAAGACAAATGTAAGTAAGAAAATTGTAAAAAGAAATATGGGTTAGAGCTCACTTTATATAATTAATGAGGCTTATAGTCATCGTAATCGTGGTTTGAAACTGATTCATTATTCATCCTGAAAATAAGGTGAAAGCATAAGAGCAAGAAACTGTTGTTATAAATTCATATTTTGCATGAATATTTTGTTGCTTAATATCGTACAGAAAGGTCGAGACTTATTTATGAATTGAGTATCTAAAAATGATCATGACTTTTCTTGGTAATATCTTAAATCAATTGACCTTTAAGTAAATATCTTGACCAAGTAAATTTACTAGTAAAACCTGATAATAAGTTGTGAACATATTTATCAATCACTGACAATAAACGTTTTTATCTTTGTTGTAATCAGAAACTAAGATAGTTATTAACACTAAATTAATTATATACAGTGTGGGATTAAAGTATGGAATATTAAAAAAAGAAGCGAACTCAACCGGTTTTTTTAAACGCTGAAACACGTCGATTTTGTTTTTTAAAAAGTACACATTAATATGTGCGATTCACTTTCCGAGTTTCATTTGTTTCTAAGTTATGACATCATCACAAAAAATTTAAATGGCAATATAGATTTTTAGTAGTTGAATCCGATAGTGATTTCTCTTCCCTTTGTGATCCTGCAAATAAATCATAAGGTTGCATAACAAAAATTCTGAGAAAAACCGATCCGATATATTGATACCATAATATATCTACCAGAGGTAGAAAGGAATCAAACACAAGTCGTAACAACAACTATATACTAAGACAATAAACAAAGAACAAAAGGTTTACATGTTGACAATAAACAGAGTACAAAAGGTTTACAACGGTTACAAAGGGATTACATGTTGACATATGGTGAGGACGTATATGTCCTCCTAAACTACTACAATACAGGGAAGGTCGGAACCAACCCTGTTCAGCACTAGGTCTACAGACTAAGCATGTAGGAGATAACCTCCTGGTAACTAAGCCAGGGAAGCCTGGACACAACTTCCCCAAAATTCTGCATAGAGTGGGCGATTTAGCGCAGCCCACTCAAGTTAGGCACTAAGCATTTATATAATAAAAAGAGTACTCACCAGCTTGCTTGTAGATGTAGTGTCGGAGTCATGGAAACTGACTGGTTTGAATAGCTCAAGCAAGCTGGTTATATACTGCCGAATGAGGAAGTAATTCGTATCGTAGTTGGAAGCCGTAGGCAGAAGTTCTCGGTAAGTTTGTGGGTTGATTGCATGCGCGCTGTTGGTGCCTGGTACGGAGCTGCAACTGTGCGGAAGTGTTGGTGAATTCTTTTGAAGGAATGTGCACCTGCATGCACATCGTGTGGGAAGCCTCGCCTCGACAGAGTAAGTAGGCGGAGATATCGCATGCCAGTGGATGCGACGGTGGGCGAAGCGGGCGCGCTGCTGAGAAGACCTTGCAGGTGGCATCGCAGTTGTTGAACTAGCGTGGCAACTGAATGTGGCCTTGCATGCTTTATGTAGTCCAAACGGAAGAGAAGTTTAGTTTTAAATAAAATATTTAAGTGTAAATATTTCCGTTTGTGACAATATCAATAAAATTAAATGTTAATCATTATTTGCGTTAAAATTCCTTTTTATCAAATTTAAATAAAATGTCTCGAATCAATACTGGTATCGTAGTTGCTTTAATTATATTATTAAAACTATCAAACTAGCCTCTGAAATTCTGTCAGAAGATGAGAAAATCGAGTTTAAGTTCGAGCACACTTTATTCAACTCGGGACTAATCAATTTCTTAAACAGTATGTAGTCGCCAAAATATATGGCAATTTTCAGCTTCCGGTTATTTTTTTCCGTTGATTTTCATTTAAACCAGCAACTTTTCCAAGATGGCGACTTTTTTTTAACTCACGGCTTATCAATTTCTTAAACAGTATGTATTCCCCAACATATATGCCAATTCTTTGGTTGCTATTATTTGTTTCCGTTATTTTCATTTAAACTCCTATATTTTCCAAGATGGCAGCTCGAAAACACCTTATTCAACTCGAGACTCATCAATTTCTTAAACAGTATGTATTCGCTAACAATCCAACATATATGTCAATTTTCAGCTTACTAGTAATTTTTTTGCGGCTTGAGCACACCTTATTCAAGTCGAGAATCATCAATTTCTTAAACAATATATTATGTTCGCCAACATATAATAATAATTGCTACAACCCATAACCTAGAAACCAGGACCCAGAAGCTATGAAGATTGTGCAGGAGGGAGGGGGCGATTAATATTATTACATAGGCCAGGGGTTCCCAAAGTTTTGCCTAGGTGGGCCAAATTGTAAATTCCAAAATATTTGCAGGGCCAAATAAACGTTTTATGAAAAAATACGTTCAACTCGATAAAAGACACAACAGAAAGATTTATACTAGAGATGCACCGAAGCTTTGGTATTTGGCCAATTCTTAACAGATTCGGTTTTGGCCGAAATGCACGAAAGATTCGGTATTCTGCCGGCGGATTTTTTATTTTTTTCAGTTATTTCTATTCGAGTGCATTTTAACTGAAAAAGTCATTATTTAGCGTTTAATAAAAAAAAATCTAAATTTTTAAAATATGTATCAGCATTTATTTAATTCTTAGTATTTCAAGCAATTATTTTCAAGTCCTGCGTAGACGATGACGCAAAGGGAAAGGGAGCTTACATATATTGTTCTAACTAGAAGTTCAACAATAAACTGAAGAATTTGGGTCAAAGAAATCACGAGGGTGAAAATGCAAAATGCACCACGAATCACGCGGCGATCACTTGGCGAGACGCCCGGTCACGTGCTTAACTTAGATTACTCCCGGAAAATGCCGAAAAGCTACTTTTCATCCACCACAATCTTCTTAAATTAAATTTTAAATACTGAAATGTTTTTTAATGCTATTATATTACGTTGTAGTTTTTTAATAAGCGTTGTTTAATAAAGTTTTTGACATGTTTTTTATGATACGATACTGTTTATTTTTTATTAATTTTGTTTAGTTATATTTTGTATTATTTTATTATAGCAAAATGCTTAGTAGGAAATGTATTTTTCGGACACCAATGTTTTCTTTTTGTGAGATAATTTTGTATTCAATAAAACTAATCAAAACTCAAATTTCTATTGTGCTTCGGCCGAGTCTTCTGCAAATCTGTATGGCCGCATATTCGGTATTCGGTGATTCGGCCAAAAACCGCTTGGGTGCATAAATAATTTATACTAATTTTATAACATACTCGTTCTTTGACAATAATTATTTTTATTTCAAACTGTTTATTAATACATTTCAGAAATAATTAAACAAAAATAACTAAATAATTTCTAATAAAAAAAGAAAAACATAATAAATTCCTCAATCAGAAGTGTGTGACTTGCGCAGTTGTTTTCTTTTAATAACTTATTAATACTGATCAGCTAATCAGCATAATCAGCTGAGGGCGACCGTTAAGACAATAAAATATATGTATACAATCTATATAATAACAAAATAATTACATTACATATAAAATTTAGTATTTTTTAACTGAGCAGTTTTTAATTATATGACAAAAATTCTTTATTTTTTAAATTATCTTCATTAATTCTAAATCGCGGATGAGATCTGACATCGCGGGCCACATTTCTAGGGCTTGAGGGCCGCATTTGGCCCGCGGGCCGCACTTTGGGAACCTCTGACGTAGGCCCAACGCCGATGCCAAATATATGCCAAAAAGCCAGCCTCGGTGGATTAGTGGTTTGCATGTTTGCTTCATAATCCAAGTGTTGCAGGTTCGATCTCCGGCCGAGCTGGTAATTCTTAGAAAAATTAAAAACATGCCTTCTTCTCGGATAGGAAGTAAAACTGTAGGTCCCGTGTCAATTCGATGTTTGGCACGTTAAAAATCCCTGCTGGGGTTGGAATTCCCCAGATTCGGCTAAATTGTAGTAGGGTCGGCCAAATGATCATAGCAATCGGTGCCATGAGGTACGAAGGATGCTCCGCCATTCTGATTCCTCGCCCAAAAGTAAATAAAAATAAAATAAAAAAATATATGCCAATTCTCAGCTTCCTATTAACTTTTACCGTTATTTTGCATTTAAACTGCCACCTTTTCCAAGATCGCGGCACTCCTTATTTAATTCAAGAATTATCAATTTCTTAAACATTATGTATTCGCAAACATTTTTTCCAAGATCCTCGAACACACCTTATTTAACTCGAGACATCAATTTTTTAAACAGTGTGTATTTGCCAACATCTATGCCTATTTTCAGCCTCCTATTATTTTTTTCTGTTCTTGCATAATTTTGATCTAATTTTACCATACTTTTGACTATTGACCTTTTCATAGTCAATGTCTGTCGACTAGTCATATACAGTTGGAAAGTACTTAAAATTACCTTTTAAATGATACATAATATGACGCATCTTGGGTGTCTATCATTGAATATCTTTACATGTCAGATTTAAATTTTGGTTCTGCATGATAATGAAGAGAGCTAACCTAACCTAACCTAACCTAAAATAACCTGTTTATAGCTTCATCTCCTTATCTTTATCTACGGTTTTCTCAATATTCCCGTGGACCAATTTCAATAATTACCAATCACTTTGTCTCGTCGATTAAAACAAGAATCAATCAAAATATCCTTGCCTCCACCGAGTCTATATGGCACCCGGTATGCAATTTTTACACAATTAGCAGAGAACAGGGACTAACGAGAAGCGTCACTTGACATACCGCCTTTGATGTTTTGGTAGTCGATTTGAATGACCTTCATACGTTCCCTCATCTTTTTGGCGTTACAGTTTTAAAAATTCACGGTTGGCAAATTTTAATGAACTAAAAATACGAAATCTTATAAATAATTACCAAATGTTTTTCTTTACTGTTCGCACGGAAAATAAGCCTGTGAAATGAGCTGACGGGCTACTTATCTGTCCACGCTTACTAGTTGATGGGTTTGACACATGTTTGACATTGACAGAGTTTGAAGGCAAAACCACCAGCAAAATGGCGATTTCAGATCTGGCACAATGCCCATGTGACGCTTCTCGTTAGTCCCTGTTCTCTGTAATTAGTATGTGACATGTCAGGTTCTGCGTGTATAAGCCACATTTCATGTACTATATAAGTATCTATAGTCGACTGTAATTACACGAGAGGTCTTTTTTTGTCCGGATAAAATTGATTTTCTTAACGATAATTTGGTTGCTTGGTAAATTGACGATACAAACCACCTACGATAAAAAAACGAGTCCGAAGGACGAGTTTTTTTATCTGGTGGTTTGTAGAGTCAGTTTACCAAAAAGAAACCAAATTAGAGTTTAAAAAATCAATTTTATCCCGGAGAAAAAAACCTCGAGCGTAATTCGATGAGATAATTTAATGAATAATAAAAAGGAATAACTAGGTAATTATGAAGAAGTCAAGAACACATTTATTAACTTGAAAATGACAATTATTAAAAACAATAATCAGGTTCGAGAAAGTTAAGCCATGGAAGTTTAAACACATTTTATCCAGATGCAAAGTTAGGGCTAACTTTATCCGATGTCAAAGTGACAAATGTATCGCGGCTTATGGGATTTTTTATACATGAATTAAATTATCAGTTATAAAAATTGTAGTAGTTGTACATAATTCATATTTTGAAAAAAATTAGTGGGCTGATAATTTTAATTTGAACTAAAATAATATTTTTTTCTCTAACCGCACGAATATGACATTATAATATCAAATTATTATGTATAAAAAGTAGACCAATTAGGAACTGTTACTTGTTACCATAGCGATTGTACAGTGTAGTAATCACTTTTTAAAGTAGTCTGAGGTTATGTATGAACTATTTTCCGCGGTACTAGAAGATTTTCTTCTATAGCAATAATGCGAAGTAATAAGTAGACATTTTTATTTAAATAATAATCTTTCTATGACAATATTAAAATATTCAATTAATTAAAGAATAAAAAACAAATTCGACGTTTCTATTAAAATTTTAGTTGCTGCTCGGAACGTCGGAACGACGCGACGTCGCAAAAACAAGAACCAATCCTAACCTCTAATTATTTAACGGTAAACACATATATCTTAGACAAGCCTGTCGAAATTTCTTCAAATTTTCGACGAAATAGGAGTGAGATTATACATTTGTGAATATTTCTTAAGGCCAAGATTCGCTATAGCCTAATATATTTTGCAACGAAGATAAAATAATTAGAAGTGAGACACACATAGCTGACTAATAAATGCTGCATGTATTTGCAGATCTAACTTGTAAGCAAAATTTAATTGCTTCTAACGTGAATGAATCAGAATTATGTTGTGACTGAAATATGATATACACTGTTACAATGGAATGTTCATTTTAGTTTTAATTCTGTGTATAGATGGTAATAATACGATAATGCACCTAATATTTAATTAAAATAAAAATAAAATATAATGTTATCAATTATCAGGAATATCTCTTATTTTTTTATTTTATTTTATTCACTTAATCCTATTGCCAGATTAGAGCACTAAATCTCGTAGTTTGACAGCTACCTAATACGTAGAATCTCGTTAACTCGAAGTCAAAGGGAGTGAAAAAAAATTAATGAATATTCGAATTAAGGAATTTATTGAAAATTTTTTTAAAAGACAAATTACGTCTCTCCTTAAATCGATTTAACCAACCACTGCTGCACTTAAAATTGTTAATCTTTAAAATTCTTGAAAATTCTTCCGTCTTGTTAAGTAACACAAGTCCATTTACCGCGATGTTATCGCAAACGTGTTTAAACCACCTTAAAGCACATTCTTCTAATTCACCAAAACACGGTTCTCGTAGACGTTTCCTGGAAACACACATTTCGTTAGAATTCCAAGATTTTCTCTTTGTTCTTTAAAATTGTGGAAGGCGTATTAGGTTGAATTCTAAATTCTTTGGCTAGATCATTTTCTTTTCACTTCTCTCATCGAATGTCAAAATAGATTTAAAATGTCAAAAAGTACACGGACAAGATCAAAGAAACAAACCGAATGCCATAATCTTCTTTAACAACAAATCAATTAAAAACTAAAAGGTTTACCTACTTATTTTGGGATTTTCTAAAAATTTGTTTAACATTTGGTTTTATAACCGGATGGGTAATGAAAAGGAGCCGCAATGAATCATCCTTTAATCCTTTCATTTATTGTTTATTTAGGCACCTTAAATACATAATAACATATTGCACCCCTATTCTATTTCAGGGCTGTACCGTTTTAGTGTGTTTTGGTGTGAATACATCATTTTAAGAGTATTATTTCTGAGTTGTTGTTGAATTTCCCTAGCAAACCAAGTTAGTAAACCAACTGTGAACGTAAGCACAGCGCGACGGTAACAACAGTACTGGTATAGTTTTCGTGATAGTAATACATGTTTTATAAGTAAGTGTAGCAAGTATTAATATAGAGCATAGTGTAATTATCGTGTAGTGTATTTTAGTGTAACGTAGTGAAGTGTAACAAATACTTATATATCATATTGTACGTGCAATTTATTTATGTAGTTAAGATTATGCCGCGATTAACGCTATCAGCTCGAAAAAAGAGCATACGTAGAAGAATGCAAAACCTTTCTGGTTTTAAAAAGTCTACCCAAAAAGTTCAATCAGCAGAATTTGTTCCTGTTGATCAACCTTCAATTTCATTAGATCACACTTCAACTTCATTAGATCAACCTTCAACTTCAACAAGTCAACCTTCAACTTCATTTGATCAACTTTCAGCTTTATCACATCAACCTTGTACTTCCGCTAGTAGTAGCCACAGCCCAGAGGAAATTCCACCTACTTATACTACTGACGTTGAAAATGAGGTGCTTAATGTTCAAAAAGAGCACGAAGATGTGAGTGGAAGGAGAATTGTGGAAATTAGTAATTTCTTTAATGCAATTATACGTTTTCCTCATGTTGGATTGTTTTCGTGTAGAAATGAACATCTGAAAATGGTTTCCGAGCAAAGAATTGGTCTGCAGAGTAAAATTGTTGTTCAATGTGAGATGTGCGGAGTTAATACTGTTATATCAACTGACTGTAATGATCAGGCAATGGATATAAACAAGGCTGCAGTTCTAGGAAGTATCACAACAGGAATAGGATACTCACAATTGAAGGAAATGTTGGCTACTTGCGATATTCCTTGGATGGGCCCAAATCTTTATGCAAAGACAGAACAACTTCTTGCTACTTATATTGAAGAAACGGCATGGGAATATATGGAAAAAGCTGCTTTAGAAGAATCCCGTTTAGCAATTGAAGAAGGCCGAGTTGATTCGGACGGCATTCCATTCATTACTGTGATTGCAGATGGAGCGTGGAGTAAAAGATCCTACAGAACCAACTATAATGCAGCTGCAGGAGTTGGCGTTATTGTTGGTGAAAAAACAAAAAAAGTGTTATTCTTAGGGATTAGAAATAAATACTGTTGTATGTGTAGCCGTGCTAAATAAAAAATCATTCTGAAGCTCCCTTGCATAAATGCTTTAAGAATTGGGACAAACCATCTACAGGAATGGAAGCTGATATTATCATAGAGGGCTTCAAAAGAAGTATAGAAATGTATAATTTGAAATACTTGTATTTGGTTGGAGATGCGACAGCAGTGTAACAAAACGTCTTGCAGAAGTTCGTCCGTATGGGCAGAAAGTAATTAAAAAAATCGAATGTCGTAACCAACTTCTGCGTAATTTTTGTAGTAAATTAAGAGAACTGACCCAAAAAAGAATACGTAGCAAAATGATAATTGTTCCTCTACAACATCGCAATACGCTGAACAACTCTATCAAACGAATGAGGTCGGTTATACAAGGTGCCGTTCTTTTTTATATTACAAATGCAACTTTAACTCATAGTGAGAAAATACAACAGCTGAGAAATGACATCTTGAATTGTCCTCATCATGTTTTTGGGGATCACAATAATTGTGCCACTTACTTTTGCAACGGACCCAAACATGAAAATGAAAACAATTGGATTGTTAACTTCAAAGACTCGGGCTTATATCAAGATATAATGGTTGTTACTGGCAGAGTAGCGCGAAATTCTGAAAGTCTTTTGCAAAATATGGACAATAACGCTGCCGAATGTTATAACTCTATAGTTGCAAAATATATAGGAGGTAAACGAATTAACTTTACGGGAAAAAGTTCCTATAAAACGCGATGCGAAGCAGCTGCTTTGACTTTCAATCTTGAACCAGGCCATATTTCGAAGGTAATCCATAAAAGGTAGTTGGCAAAAGTCCTGGGCAATTTACAAAAAAATACGTGAAAGCTGTGGAAACCAAATCAAAGTGGGTTAAATGCCGAAAGAGACTGTTTAGTGAAAAATCACAAAGAAGGAAGATTTACCAGTCAGCACGAGCCGATAGTGAATATGGAAAAATAGAGGAAGAAAACATGCAGTTATCAGCAGAAGAATATTCTTTAAAGGAAAACGAAATTTTACAAGTAATGAAAAAAACTGAAGGCGAATTACATCTGATACAGTTAGAAACAATTGGTCAGCTAATAATCTACTTTGGCGTCAAGAAAGATCGTCGCGAATAACAGCTTCTAATTTTGGCCAGATTTGTAAAATGAAAAGCTTAACACATTGTAAAAATATAGTAAAAATTTGTTGTATAGCACGTTTAAAGGAAATCTCGCTACACGATGGGGACAAGATCATGAAATAGTAGCACTTCGGGAATTTCAAGAGCAATCTAATATTAAAATTCAACAATGCGGACTTTTTATTGATAAAGATGATTTCTTTTTGGCAGCGTCGCCAGACGGACTATTAAGTGAAGACGGATTAATTGAAATCAAATGCCCTGCATCAGCTGCAAAAATAAAAGTTATGAGTGCTGTTAACGAAAAGAAAATTAAATTTTTGGAAAACCGGGCTGGTGAAATCTGTTTAAAAAGGACTCATAATTATTACTTTCAAATACAAGGACAGTTACATATTACGAACCGCGATTATTGCATATTCGTTGTATGGACACCGCAAGAAATGATAAGTGAGAAAATTTATCGTGACGATCTGTTTTGGCAAACAAAAATGAAAAACGAGTTAACGACTTTCTTTTATAAGTGCTTGTTACCTGAATTGATTGATCCTCACTATCCTCAGGGACGCCTAATAAAAGACCTTCGAAAATAATTAGGTAGGTATGTACCTACTTATTGTTCCTTATGATCTTACTTGTAATTATATTTCTTGTAAAAGTTGAAATTTCAATTTAATTTTATTTTAAAAAGTAAAAGAAAACAAAATCTCATACATATATAATATATGTACCTTCAAAACCTTCTACTAGTATGTAATGAAAAGTTTTTTACACTGCTGGTTGATACACCTTTTAGTATGACATGTAATTTCCGACAGAAATTTTATTTTTCTTAAAATTGCAACTTAGTATACCCTTTTTGCAATCAAGGTTTTAATTAAATTAAGAAATAAGATTCAATTAAATTAAATTAAAGAATAAAATAAAATTCCATAAATAATAATAGACCGCGCATAATGTGAACTTATTTTAACAGTGTAGCGTGCATGAGTAATTTACCATCGAAAACTATTACCATTGCGCCTGATACTTAGGCAATTGTATTAAGAAAAAATCCGTATCTTATCATCGTAAATGTAAGATATTTTAAAAAGTAGAAGGCACTATACGATGCGGTTTTTACTAAATGAAAGAAAACACGTCAGCTGAAGTACCTACGACGAGATTTAGTTAATTTTATGGTTATCACACATGCTTTGGTTAGTCGAAAATATACTAACTTAAGCAATTTTTTCTAAAACAGATTACGTTTTGTAAAGATATTCGAGTCGTAGGTACTTACAGAAAACCTATCTTAACAAATTGGTTTTTGTTCCTTGTCATTATTTACATAAATAAAAAAGTTATTTTACAGATACGAACACATTTTTTCTACTAGCGAATCTTCCCCTTAATGATATTAATTCTTAATATTCAAATTGCCACTTTTTACACATATTAGAACTGCAGTAAATAAAAAGTAGTTTAACGTCATTTTTTTATTCTAAACAGTCCTCTCACACAGTTTGCTAGTTAAAAATAAGCAGTTGGAGAAAAAATAGTATGTTTAATTCGTTCAAAAAAGACTCCGTTAACGCGTCGTCCGGCAACTTTCTTATTCGTCCCAAAAATATGCATTTTCTGTACTAATTAAATAAATAACTATTTCACTCTCGCTCAAATGCTTCACTCGCTGACGCGCGAGAGGCACACTTTGAGCTCGGATGAAAAGAACCGCTTTCCTTTCTAGTTGGACAAATAACCATTTCCTTAAAAAAACGCGTAAACTTATGTTTGATTGTTTTTCAGATTTAGCGGTCTTCAATGTATACAAACAGCGACAATTACAATTTTTCCGGTCGGTCGTCTCTTTTGTACACTCTCTATATCGCTGTGGTTTAAACCTGCAAGATCATTTCTACGATTTGTTACATCTTTGTTGAATTTGATTTCTTTACAAGGTAAATAGTAAATAAAAAACTAAATTTATTTATCGTAAGTATCGCATTGGTACCATTTCTATATGAAAGCCGAAAATGAGAATGATAAAAAATAGTTTGGGATACTCAAACAACCTCCAAGAAAGTGCGAGTTATGTTTGCTACTTTTAGTAATTAATTAAAGTTGATTAAAATAAAATTATAGGCTGTATTATAATTTTTCTAATAAAATAACTAAAGCAGGTAATAATAATCATAATTATCAGAAACATAGACTTTTATTTTTTAAATATATTTAAATGTCACATTCATAAATGTTTAAACATAATTGTAAACGTAAATGTTTACCTATTCACTAAACGAAAATTTTATTAAACTGGTGTTGATAGTTAACCGTCAGAAAATAGAAACTTTTAGTTTTATTGAAGGAAGCTAAGGCAATTAAAACAGTAGAGAGGAGGAAAATCCGACAAAATATAAAAGTTGCGTTATCTACTTTTCCGATCTAACAGATTTAAACGAAATCCCTCTGAAAATTATAGCAGCTGGAGGGTTTAGCACAAGTTCTGGCCAAACCCACCGTCACTTCAATACGGGATCGCTAAATCAAAGAGCTAAAACAACAACAGCATTCTATTGTTTAGCAACATACAATAAAACTAATACAATTTTACATCAACTCAAATAAGCAGTGTAATTAGATTTTGTAGCCGTTTGAAGTATAGTAGATCGATGGGATAGCTATATTTAATTGCGGTTAATTAAGTATATATTCTTTTTACAAATTAATTGCTTTCAAACAGAACTAATATTGTTATGGTTACAGAAATACTACATTGAATTGAATGTAAAATAAAAATAAGGTTTAAATTAACAGTATTACTTTTTATAATTACTATGATCCATATGAATAAAACATGTATATTGTAGTAAGTGATTGGTAGAATACGTTACATGTAATAATGTTTTAATTAAAACTTATTTTTATGAAAATAATTGCTAGGGGCAGTGAATTTTTATGGAATAATTGAAGCTTGTAGAACGAACATTTTTCGGAACCATTATAATAGAATATTATATAAAAATATCTATCTTATCTTCTGGATAGTTACTGAGTAAAATTAAATTTACTCAGCAACTATTCTGATTGCAGCGCACTACGCAAATACTAAGCATCGTAAACTATGAGAATTCGTCTACCACTAATATTACAAGTTTAGATATAATTAAATATAGGAGAGAGTGTTGTACCTTGGACCATTTTTTTAAATTTTACATTTGCAAAATAATCAGGGACGTCGGGAGTATGGGTCAGAGGGGGCGGATAGCTCTTAGTCCCATCTTAGAACAGGGAGGGTTTTGTCCCCCTAGAAACAAGGGTAAAAGTATCGAGATGTTATATAACTTTAAAATAAAGTAATAATTAAGAAAGCCCCATGTTCTGGACAAGCCATAAAACTATGAGGTGTTATATAACTTTAAAATAAAGTAATAATTAAGAAAGCCCCACGTTGGGCGCCATTAAAGTCTGGATGTTTATTTGTAAAAATGAATAATAAAATATAAACTTGGATTTTTGGCTAGCATCAATAAAACTGAAAATATAACAACCCAATAGCTTTTCTTTTTCTAGAGACTAGATAGACTAACTCAAGTTTATATCGTTTGAGAATGAGCTGAACAAAAATTTAAAAAAATCTTATTGATTCTTGCACCTGGAAGAAAAGAACTTACTACCAGTCATACCTGGATCGCTGCACTTTGATGAGAAATAATCTTTGCCCTGTATATAAATTGAATATTTGCATCCACATCAAAATAAAAATAAACAGTTTTACAAATTCAAAACCACAAATCCTTATTTTATTAAGACAAATAAATAAAATATACCAAAATAAAAACAATTCCCTTCAGGAAAAATCAACAAGGAAAATCTTCCTTTAGTTTGTTTAAATGAAATTTTGGTGGATGCCAATCTGACGATAATAGGGGATTGCAGCCGCTTTCATTTAAACAGACTAGCATCAAATATCTTAAATTCAATAAACAATATTTACAAATGAATAATTGATTTTAAATTGTTGTTAAAAAAAACTTTAGTCACACAAATAACTTCTTAAAAAGTTTTTAGAAATGAAATGGAATTGTTTTAATCAATTATTCCCAATGAGTAATAATTCTTAATTATGACCAACCTTGAATATAGTTATCAAAACAAATCTGTCGATAAAATAGCCTTGAAATAATTTTTGTTGTGTTCGTTCGGTAAAAATAACATCGATTCAAGAACAGCTGTTGCATCCATACCATATCTATATGCAAGCCTTCAATAATTCAAACACAAATTCCAATATTTGTGTTAAATTGACAAAACAAAACTTTTGTTTCCATAAACCAGGTATTATAATCCAATAATGCTTATTTGTTTACAAATAGAAAAACATGTGAGTTATAAATTTAACCTCACTTTTTATTTCAGAAATCTTTGTACGAGTCGACGAGGGCTCACCCATTGACTTTTATCGACTGAAATTGTTCTTTTTTCCTGGCTCCATTTATATGATTTCACAAAACAGTTGAACAACACAACGAAATTTCACAAACAACGGAACATCATAATCTGTCATGACGTCACAGAAAATAAACACCTGATCAAAATTAACTGATTAAAATTGATCAAAATTAACTGATTAAAATTAATCAAAATTAATTAATTCTAAAAAAACAGAAAGATAGCAAAGAGACAAATAAATTGACATAACACTTGTGGTCTAAATTGAACAATAACAAAGAAAATCAATAAAAACGATCAGCTATCACCCATCTCATAAAAATTAAATTAAATTGTAAACCCATCACTCTCCAGCTATCCCTTGACTCAACTATTTACATAATTACACAAAGTAACCCCAACTCATGTAGTTTACGTAAATTCTAACAAATTAACAAAGAAAAACTTAACTTATAATATATACCCTTACGTTTTAGACATGAAACGATGCTTCTGCAAATGCAGTAAACATAACATAACTGAATTCAAATATTAATTAATCTTGTCCAGAGTACAGTATTCTAGGTGCCTGCATCCAAACAATAGTGCAAAATATTAAAATAAACTCAAAATTTGGAAAAAACAAAAGAATATCAGCACAGCTGATACCTTCATTTACTTGAAATCAATTCTCCCACACACAGGAATTAATAAGTTAATTATAACCTTTGAAACGTCAAGGTTCTGCTCTGATTTAACTATTTCCAGCAAAATATGTACCCGAAATTGACTTAGCCTTATTTGGGAAAGAAAATTCTATTCTGCGTTCAACAACGACAAACCTCAAATCTAATAGGAAGATAAAGCCTTCTAGAAATGTGAATAATTTATTCAAAACATGTAACCAAGGTTACGTACAAAATGTTCCACTATAAAACAATATAATTGACTTATATCCTTTTTATAAATTGAAAACCTTTTTTGTAAAAATTGAGGTTATGTCTACATGATACTCTTCCTTCTTTTAAGTTCCATTTAAAATTGATAAATCTATCTGTAACCTAGCATGTAGCCTTTAGATTAAATAAACCTAGTATCCTTGCATGTTTATCTTTTATTTAATGCATGATATGATTATTTTTGTGTTTTCGGAGCTTAATCTTAGCCTTTAAATATTTTTAATGATTTATTAATGTGTTAAATTTTCAATCGATGATCCCATATCATCTCAGTATAAAGATAAAAGAAATAATTTAATTATTGTTTATTTATATTTTCTTAGTTATGTACTCATTCATAATGATTTAAAAATTAAAAATGGCTTTACGGATATTCCGCGAAGACTGTAATTATAGTGTTATTTATTATTTAAAATAATAAATACAAAGAAAGGATTGCTACAAACATTCTCAGCCGTACTAATAGAAAAATTACACGCGTGTAACATTATAATAAATATGTTACACGCCTGTAATCTCTCTATAAGTACGGCTGTCTGTCTGTACGTCCTCAAAAATTATATTGTCAAAATGTTCAAAGTCGGCGGTTTTACAAACTATCAAAACAAATTGGGAAGTATTACACGCTTGCTGATTTGTCTAAATCGCGGCCCAGAAGAGGCGGGGTAGATGTCTTATAACATATGCCCTTACAGAAGGCAAAAAATGCCAAAGAGAAGTGACGACCAACAAATACGGTCGCAGAAACAACGTGGAAGTACGGAAGTACGGTTGTACAACGTTTTGATTTAAAAGAAAACTCGTTGCGTTCTTATGGAAGACGAAACGTACATCAAAATGGACAACAGTATACCTTACCAGGGCCTCAATCTTACAATGCTGTTGTAAGAGAAGATGTACATGTTAGTGAAAAACAATTAAAATAGATGAATTTGGAAAGAAAATGCCATGCGTTCTTGTGGCCTTAAAACATTTTTTACAACTGGTATTATTGGAGGCGACGTCTACAGGAAAGAATGCATACAAAAAGTTTTCTACCCCTACTTTATATCATAAGCACGTTTCTTATTATTTTGGACAGATTTTTCATCTGCCCCCTAATTTGATACGACCCTGGAACTTTTGAATTCTAAAAATGCTAATTTTATGAAAAAAAAACAGGTTATATACCAAACTGTCCTAAACTTCATCATATACTGCTATTATAGCGCTACTGGGCTATTATAAAAAGAGATTTGAGAAGTAGAGGTCGAGTATCTAATACAATAAAAGAATCTAAACAAAATTGCGAAAAAAATAGATTTAGACCCTTTTTTTAAAGATTATTTAAATTAATACAACCTTTAACAAACTTTTAAAATAAACGTGGCATGCGCGCTAATGTTTCTTTGTAGCTCAGTTAGTTGAAGCGGGGTGATAATAAACCAAATTCGCTGCCGCTCTAGGTTTGATTCCAGCTGGCAGGTAACTCTATTAATATTTTTTTTCAAAATACAAATTTAAAACAATTTTTCTTTCCGAAAATATTTTCCGCAAAATCTTAAAATTGCAATTCTATCTGCAATATTGCACACGACTAATCATAATGCCATTTAAAATGTTGAAAGATTAAGTAAAAATGATGATCTTGTTGCAATGACAAGCTGACTAGGTTGTTAAGTACTTAATTACAAAACTAGTGAAAATTTAATTACATAATTGAATATAATTAAATTTGTGAAATACGGTTTTCAGAAAACTGGTTGAAGACTTCCTTTTAACCGTTAGAAAATAACTAATAGATATTGTTTAATTTTAAAATATGTGCAGTATTTCTCAAAAAGAAAAAGAACCCTTTTGAATTTTGTGTGTTGTAAGGAAATTGAAAAGTTACCTGCGAGCTGGAATCGAAGCTGGGACGACAGTGACTCTGGTTTTTTACCGCCCCGCTTTTAACTACTGAGCTACGAAAAAACATTAGTGTCGGCGCGTACCACGTTTATCTTAAAAGTGGGTTATACTTCATTATTATTTGTTTCTTATTGTTTCTTTATTATCTAATTTCGCTAAATCACGAAACAAAAGTTATTTGCTGAATTTTTATTTATTTTAATTTGCCGCTTTTATGGTTATTTATATTTGCTATTTTATTACAAAACAAACTCTAAGAAATTTATGGCTGGAATCCATTGGGGGGGGAGTTAATCTTTTGTTTGGCTCCCAAGCCCGCCCCCTAGTTACGTCTATGCTAGTATTCGCGCAAAAGTAATTTTTCATATAAGTAATAGACGTTGGGTGCGTCTAACACACCGCTGGAAATGCAGCACTGCAGCAGCTTTCACAACCGTCTTAGATTTAAAAACCACTGCATCGCTATCAAACCGCTTGAAATACATAGCCTACTACAGCAAATACAATTCAAACTTTGACCAATATGACGTACCTAAACGTCATCTTATCCAAAACCAAGAAGCACTGTTTAATGGAAATAACATAGTATTATACAACACCGAGGTTTTCTTATGATCGAGAACACAATGATCTCCAGAATTATCCGAAAATACTATTAATATTCACTTTGTACACAACCTATGCAGTTTGATGTATAAATGAAAGATACACTAAAGATTTTTGGCAGTTGAGATTAATTAATTAAGTGCCAGTTGTTGTACCAAAAGTTTACAGGGTTCAGTTACTTAGTTACTACAGTTACTGTAACTCAGTTACAGGGCTCGTGAGTTTACCTTTTTATCTCAGCAGATAGCATGTCTTTGATCAAAACTATTACTAAGTTGTGTTAATGGCTTGTAGCATATTACTAAGTTGTTCTTAGGGCAATTATTTCTTGAAAACATAACCACTATAACCATTGGATACGAGTGCCTGTCTCTGTCTATCAGCTTTTTCGAAATTTTTAATTCTCATCAGATTCGAATATTTGATGAAAAGTAGAGTAGGAATGTCTGAAGCATCAGAATGAACTAAAAAGTTATTATATTAAGCATATGATATATGGATTTAATGTAGAATTTCCGTATGTATGTTGCGGTGTTGTCAAATCACCGTATTGAAAATTTTATTAACAACGGAACGGAAACGTTAACACAAATATTTTTATATCAGATTTAAATTAAAAGAGGGACATGCTATGTCATGGGTATAATTAATATAAAGGCTATACATAGGACCATAGTTAGCTTCATTAATACTTAAATTAAAAATTAAGAATAAAAATTTCATGCAAATATAACCTAGCTTTCTTATGTATAAATAAATAGGTTTCATTTTAGAAAAAGTATATCAATTAGTTAGATTGCTTGATCATAAATACGTTTATGTAACCCAACTTACACTTTGGGACGGTTTCCCATTTGTTAGGAGGAAGTAATTTCCATATTTAAATTTTCAGATTACGATGTTTAACGTTAGATAAATTTTTCTATTTTCCAGGAGGCCAGCTCAAGTTTATGTTGCTAATTAGCTGAAAATAGATTAATTAGGTCAATCTTGTTGTGACTTATATAATACAATTAGTTTTTGAATTTGTTTACAAGATTTCTAATCACTTCAATTAATGAAGGTATTAAATCCTGTCGTTCGTGTTGATATGACTATTATAGACTCTTATTCTGTTTTTTCTCATCATTGTTTTGATGTAAGTGCTTAGAGCATTGTATGCTGGACATTTTGTGCATAAATTGATAAACATTGACTTAATATTTAAGCTGGCACTTGTATATGCATTAATTGGTGTTCGTACTCTAAACAAATTATGTTTATAGTAAATTGTAAAGATGTTTCTATGGAGAAATTATTTGTATTACCTGTGTCATGTATTCATGTAACTAGTTTGTAAAAGATGAACCTTGATTTGTTGAACTTTATATGTAATTAGATCGTAACGAGATATGTATATTGTAAATCGTTTTTCTTGAATATCTTCGTTATGATACATTTTGGGACAATGAATGTATTATACTTTTTCGATCTTTGTTTCAAGGGCTACAATTCTATAATAATAGAATTAGGATTAGTGATAAAAAATAACAGCTGTGCGGGATTAGTGACGTCACAAGCTTACTCGATGTTTCATTGTTTTGAAAAAGTGTCATAGTTTTCTTTTGTTCTGGCATAAACTATATAAGCTGGCAAATTGTAACAATGTCAGTCGATAAAACGTACAAGGCAGAATCTATGCCCGGCTCCGGATAAAATCTGTAATTAATTTGAGTTTAGATATTTAACTATGTTTTTGACACAAATGTCATGAAGCAGAGTGTTCATTATGAAACAGAGTTAAAATAAATTAAAGTGTTACCTGAACGTTTTTTTAAAAGGATTAAAAGAAGATTTAATAATTGTGCAACAAAAATACAAAGTGAAAGTGATTGTTTTAATAAATTCTGATTGAATTTATTTTTGACATCGATCTACGTATCGTATCGATATTTTATAAACAAGAAGTCAGTTAATTGGTTTCATCGCAGTGTTACCAATAAAAAGGATTAACTTTTAAAAAGGGGATAATATATCGTAATATACAAGGTTGGTTATAATGAATGATTCTTGTTAATTTCATGAAAAATAATTAACTTATAAAGTTCATCCTCAAATATAAAACAATTTGGTTTAGTTCATTAAGTTCTTTTGAGAATTTATTTGATTTGAAGTAAATAAAACAACTAAATTTCTTTTATATAAAATTTATTTTCATTTGATGAATATTTTTATTTATAAATAAATTTCATTTGTGTTGGTCTGTTCAAACGAATGACCGTAGTTATCCTATGTCAGGTCACTACAATTATTTCTAACGTTTGAGCAAACCTGAGAAGTGTTTCTCAATTTTCAATTGTATTATTTTCAATAACATTTTTTTTCTTTGACTTTCCTTTTGAATTTTTATTTTGTTCGTTAAATAAAGCTTATGTGTTTTCAATTTTACATATGTGTTTAATTGATGTTAATACAAGCATCCAGCTTTCTTTTCTTTTGAATTCAGAGTTTAGTAGCAGTTGTCCAGCTTGCAGGAGCTTTAGTGCTTATGATATAAGTTTTTCTTCCTTTCCAGGCATAAAAGTAAATAAGAGTCTCGTAATTCAAATAATTTATGCTTTACTGAGCAAACCTGAGCTAGCTGAGAGGAATAAAGAAAAATATCTGTGGTGTATTCTCATTTCAATCCACCGTATATAATTTATGTTTATATTTGGAACGGTGGACATATTGTATTTTTATTTTATCTTCAAAGATCACCGCAATGTATATGGAATAAACCGTTGGGGAAGGGTAAGCCAGAGCGGCGATATTTATGGTAACTTTATTGTATCTTATCTATGACATGGAAGTTTGCCTCCTCTAAGTAAAAATACTTTCGACGTCCCTGAAAATGATTAATTTTATTAACTAAAGAAAGAAGAAAGTGATTTGATACAAGATACAAGTATGTGTTGTACCTTGGACCAATCAGTTTGTGGCATGTATGAGGGAGATATGGTTAGTAGTAGCAACCCATTCTCCTGTGAAAATGTGTGATTATCCAATTGAATATTAACAGAACTTTTTCATTGACAGTTGGCGTAACATGAAATATAAAGTGTTTTAAAAATTTTACGAATAAACTTTCATTTTCATCGACTTTCATTAAACTTTCAACGACGCTGATGGAGTTGCAACCCCCTACAGTTCCAGCCTTTCAACATATGGGCCTTTTAAGGTGTACTCTTGAAAGATCAGCATTGGAGGAACCTGAATACCATGTGACACTGGTCCAACGTACAGGTTAGGTAACTTTGTTAGACAACAACTTAGGATTTTTCTAGGTTATGTATTCGGTTTTAAAGATTATGTCGTTTTAAAGAGGAGAAAAAGATCAACTTTCCGACAAAAAGCGTTAATTATCATTAAAAATAAATGCTGAAACTTAAAAGAATAAATAAAACATATTTACGTTTCTGCTTTAAGACACTAAAAAAGCTGCGGATTGAAAACGGTTTGAACTATTTTATCTTAAATTCGACACAGCAACATCTATTTTAAACATTGTCAAGCAATTAGAAGTAGTAGAAATATCGCGACTGGTCCAAGGTACAATACTCTCCCCTACACGTTAAATATTTATAATAAATTGCTTTAAAATCTGACAATATTCTTCTCGATGACCTTGTACACATATATTTGTATATACATACCTTTTATAATCAATTTGTAAGCTATCGCATAGTTTGTGAAAATGATAACTGATTTGAAATTGACATTTTAGGTTATTTCACTGAATTTCAGTTAAAACGTTTAGATATCGATAATTGAAAACAATCGCAATACAAATTCACCTTATCGATGTTCTTGAAATATTCTGATAAATCTTTTGCCTAAAAATAGTCACTCAAAAAAATAAAATGGACGCAAATAAATATGAAGCCGAAAGATGCATTGAACTTGCAAAAAGATTTATTGTCGAAAAGGACAGGGAAAAAGCTGAAAAATTCTTACGCAAGGCTGAAAGTTTATTTCCATCAGAAAATGCAAAAAGTTTATTACAATATATTCAATTAAAATTCCTCCATCAAAATCAGAAACAGAAGTCACCGAATAGAAAAGTAAATTCAAATAATGAGAAGTCATCGTCATCCCAAACTACAAAGAAACAGCAGGAATTAGCGAAACATATAAATAACTGTAAAAACTATTACGAAATACTAGGTGTAGATAAAAATGCTACTGATACAGAAATTAGGAGAACGTATAAACAATTGGCTTTACATTTGCATCCTGACAAGAATGACAGTCCTAGTGCTCTCGAAGCATTTAAAACTCTTGTAAATACTGTTACTGTATTGACAGATCCAGAAAAGCGTAAACAGTATAACAAATTCCTATCAGATGAAGAAGAAATACTACACAATCGGAATCATTACAGAACTTATTCTGCATCCCATCCGAGATTCTTCGAGTCAGATGCTAGCACAGAAGATTTCTTTAATAGATTCTTTAACAATACTGAAGATTCCAATATTTTCGAAAAACGTAACAAATGCACATGCAAACAAAATATATACACTGGCACCATGAGTGAAAACCACCGAGAGCAAGTTCCGCAACAAGATAGTGGAATAACTATCTTTTTACAACTTTTACCTATACTTATAGCAATATTCTTGTCAATGACTTCTAGTATTTTTATATCAGATCCAGTTTATAGTCTTCAGCAAACCGCAAAATACACTGTACATCGAAAAACGGAATATCTGCATTTATCATATTATGTAAAAAATACTTTCAGTACGGAACATCAGGCTTCTGTTAAAAGACTGGAAGAAGCAATTGAAGAAGAATATATAACTAATTTAAGGAATTATTGTCATAAAGAAAAGAATTATCGTGAATCCATGATGTGGAAGGCTAGAAACTTTGGAGATGCGAATATGTTTCAGCAAGCTCAGAATATACCAACTCCATCGTGTGATACATTGCGTAAAATCGATGAATTACGCAATATATTATTTTAATCTATTTCTGTCAATAACGAACTGCATTTTTCATTTCAAAACGTATTTATTGCTAATTGTTAATAAAATCTCGCCATTGTATATTAGTCATAAGCTAATTATCGCGTCTTTTATTTAATTAAAACAATTATAAAAATATTTCCCATATTATCCTTTGTCAGTGTATCAAAATTCAGATTTGAGTTGTAAATTCGAAAACCATATTATGTGCTATGGCAGATTATTTTATTAATAATATCTTCCGATGTCGTTCAGTTGTTTATATAGACAGAGACACCATAGTTCTTAAACGAGATTAAACATTCTGGAATCCTCTGTTTTATTTGTGTATATAAAAGTATTTTATTTAAATATATTATTCAGAATTTCAATAAAGGAAAAGGTGGTAATATAGAATAACGTTTCTTTACACATATTAGCACAAGGGGTACTTTCAATTGCCTTTGACCGGTATAGTACGTGCATCTGAAAGTTTTTGACTTTAAACTTTATATGGACAAATATATAAATTTTTATTTTAAATTGGTTTGGTCAAGATCGAATTCAGAATGACTGACAAGGGAACCCCCGAACTATATCGCCTAGATTTCAGTGGAGTTTCGCAAACTAATTCTGCACCTCTAAGAATGCAAAATAGTAGAGTGCAATTTGCATCAAATTATAACTTTTGTGGGACTTCAAAGTAAAAATCTATAAATTACATAGAATTGTAGCTTTGGTTCTGTCGATTCTAAAACTGCAACTTGTCAAAAAATTCTATGGTGCAAAAGGGCACTATTTAAATATTTCGAGTTAAGTACGTAGTTGGAAAATAGAAGATATAAGCTACCTCTGTAATAAAAGATTATGTATATTTTTGTACAGATTCTTATTGATTTTAAAGTCTTAATAAGAGTTTCCGTTTGGAAATAAGCGAAAATTGAGACGATTTCACATTTATGCAGATTTGTCGTTTCAAGCACTGCACGAATATAATTAAATTGGACTTGTTTTTGCTTTACACCGTTTTATTTTGGGAAAGGGAGCTTTCAACAAAAAAAATGTATTCTTGTGAAAATGTACTCACGTTTTTTCCAATTACTATGGTCCTTGATTTATGAATTTTAAACAAATATTAATGAAGATATGTAATAAAATGTAAAACATCATTCATTGTGATGTCCCACCGGCACGCAGCCGGCTGTACAATCATAAGGCGTTCGCATCTCTCGTCTTACCGCGCCTGCCCCGCATGTAGTACATATTTATTTGTCTCTTATCATTTACTACTAAATTTTCATTTTTGTTTTCTGCTTGCAATTATTCGTAACAAAAGTATATTGTATAACTAACAAAATAATTTGTCTACATAATTAGTGGCAAAGTTACAAATATACATACAGATTAATATAAGACTGTCATAAAACTGTTCTCCCAAAATGTTTTTGTCGCTCAAATTTAGAAATAAATTTAACAAAAACAAGCAAGGTAAAAATACAGAATAAGGAAAGTAGAAAAACAACCAAATTTACCGTAAATACATAGATTGAAACTACTAAAGATCACGTTAACAGCTATCAGATAATCTTCCAAAATATCTTAATCTATTTCTGAGATGGAAATGATGGAGTTTCTATAGAATATTTGCATGATTCTGTACGATACACCGACTTGATCCAATGCAAGTAAAAAGATTTTTCAGCTGCAAGTTTTATTCTGCAATCTAAAAATAAATTTTCTTGTACCTAAATAACAGTCCATAATTTAAAATGAATTATTAGAATACTTTTACCTTTTTACACCTACATGCTATCAAAATATTTAAGTTTTCAGATAAAGCCGATAATGTTTGTAAAATAGGTACTACTTTGTCGTCTATACTACGGTCCATCCAATGCAATTTAAATTTAAATAATAAAAATTAAAATAAAGGTGGCTGTGGATCAAGGAATGGGTTAGAAATATTTGATAACCGTCTGGTCTTGATATCTTAAATAGTTTGAGAGGTATTAAAAGGGGGTTGTTAAAAAACCTTTCCCTTTATATCAGCAACCCATGGCCTGTTTTCAATTTTTTTTAAGAAAAATGTATATGCGATTGTCATTTGGCATTTTAAAGTTGGGATTGCTGGGGATAAGAGGGTGGGATGCAAAAACTTTACTGCTATACTACATCTAAATGTCCCCCTCGAAAAATCAATCGACCTGTTTTTGCCACAATTGCTATTTTGTACAGTTTAAGAGATACTTGAGATGGGAAATTTTCAAATGAACACACTGTATATTTCAATCATTATGGTTGGTTACTATGCGATGCTTACTTAGGATGCAAATATTGTTAATGCATGTAAAAGATATTATAAATAGATGTATTCTTCCTATAGGACGGTTATCGGAAGAAACCCAGGAAATAAAGATTATCGCCAGTATCGACAAAAGTTTGCCTGAAGAATTTCACGACAATAAATAATAGAATGTCTGAAACTAATTTTAATATCTTCCGATCCTATTATTTATTAATAGCTATCAGAGAGAATTCCAAAAAAAATTTACTAGGTTCATAACGATGTGATGTGTTGAATTTATTAAATAGTCCGGAAGTGCGAACATTCATCTGTTGTAGATAGTGCGACTAATAATGCACCACACTTTTAGAATAATACAAAAATTTATAACTGATACAATGCAAAATAAAACATGTACAACTTATGGGTGTAAATCATGGACTTATTAAACTAACGGACAAGGCATTCCCGTCGTGCCCCAGTGGTTTGGATCGTGCCAAAACTGTCATTTTGTTTGTGTGTCCGTGTGACGCGGTCGTGTTAATTCAGCAGTTGATATTATTAATAGGAATGGTTATTTGTGTTGAAAGGTCATGTAAGAACAAAAGTGCAGTGGTAAATTAAGTGAAAAATAACGTTACGTTTCACTGGTAAGTGTAAAATATGCTTTTTTATGTATTTTATTTAGGCAAGTGCAGAACATCTGACAAGCAATCATCTGATCATTTTTACATGACGTCACTAGTTTGCTTACGTTCAATGCTTCCCTCTGCTCGCCCCGAAAGCCACCCTTCTGTTGCCCCCAAGGTTTGATATAGCTTGTCCGTTAGTTTAATAAGTCCATGGTGTAAATAATTTCGTTCCTCCAGATTATGAAAATCTTACATTATGCGATGTCTGTAACATTGTACGAGCAGGCTGGGTTGTGGATCAAAACTGTTATACTATATTTTGGCCTACTGGTGAGCTCGTAAGCAATGTTACCTTAAATTGTCTCTTACTGGTGGTAACTTGTCAATCGTTTTAGAGGCCGCAAGAGCTCCTCATAAATAATTTATACAAGTGACGTTGGCATGGTTTTTATATATTTTTTGTACGACCATGCTATTTCGGATTGTTTACCATACTTGGTATTAGAACAGTAGGTTATATTTACTGGTTGCTAAGCAAAAACGCGTCGGTAAGTAATTACTTACCGTTCAGTTCTGTCAAAAACAGAACGGTAAGTAAATTATATGTAATTTATAAAATAAATGCATGATCTTTAGATGTCTCTTTCGCGAGAAATCATTTATTTTCTAAATAATTGGACTATTTAAAAAAATGTATGTTGTTTATTTAAATTTGCTCAGGCCTCTTCAATATCCCAATTATATTCGTTTTCAGATTCACTCATTCTCACGAGTTTGACAAATATCGGGACATTCAAAAATAATAGTAATTACAAACGTATCCATGGTAACGACAAAACCTACTTAATGTTTGGTGGATATACAGGGCAAAAATAAATTATCTTAAATCTATTTTTTTCGGGGATATTTCCTTAGTTAATAGCTTTGTATTCATAATGGTCGTACAAAAACTAGTATAAGCATCTCAAACAGTAAGGAGTTTACCGATCTCCTCCAATATTGGCGACTTCGCTTCGCTCACTTGCCAAACATTGTCGTCGATCGGTAAACTGTCCTTACTGTTCTTGATACTTAATATACTATTTATTACCAGACTATGCATGTTATTATTGCCGGTAAGTTTTTTGAAACCTAAGTATTCGGATGAAAGTTGGAGATCAAAAAGTCTCTCGATATATTGCGTTTCAGGAAATAGATATGAATCCTTTAGTTTCAAAAAACTTACCGGCATTTCATACATTTACGGGATGTGATGTAAAAAGTTAGTTTGTGGGATTAGGGAAAAAAATCGTTGGAAGACGTGTAATGTCATACAGTTCATTCCTGGATGGTGTAGCTGAATTTACTGAAGACTTCTTTAATATCATGCATAGTCTGGTAATCAAAATGTATAAAAACCATGCCAACGTCACATGTATAAATTATTTAAGGGGAGTTCTTGCGACCTCTAAGACGATTGACAAGTTACCAGCAACAAAGATTGCTTATGATCTCACTACCAGGCCAAATATTATAGCGTCAAAAACCAGCCCACGTTGGACCGTCAATTCATAACCCTCAAAATCCACAAACGAAATAATAATTATAAAATTATTATACTTACATTAACAAAGATGCTCAAAAATTACCACGGCTTGAGATTTAGCTCTTTCTTACAAATTTTAAATTCAGGTCGCAGGTGTTAACCCTAAAAGCTTCTAATTAAATAATGGATTCAGGGATAAATAATAATATGTTTGGGCGCCACCAAAGCTGAGGATGTTTTTCATAAAACATAATTAAAATTTAGATAAAGCGAAGGTTATCAGCTAAGGAACTAACCTCCTTATTAATTTTGAAGTTAATTTAATTAAAACATTAATCAAACAATAAAAGGTCTTAATTAGCCAAAGAAAACAAAAAACATCAGCAGTCCGTTTAGCCAAACCATGTCAAGTAGTCCATTAAATTTGAAGTCTGTATATTAAAAACAAAAGAAAATGGTACATACAATACAAGTCAAAATAGTTACACATTAATAAAAAATAGCAAATTCAGAATACAAAACACATCAAAATATAGTTATGCAATAATGAAAAATTTGTAAATTCAAAATATAAAACCATCAATTTAAATTAGTTAGTGTTCCAAAAATGAATAAAATTTCGGGATCCCAAATGATACTAATCTAACAATACAATATTAACAAAATTAAATACCTTAGCCACTTTTTATTGTCCACAGTGGTGTTCAAACCAAAATTCCTTTCATAAATTGAAGGATACGAACTCTTGACAATCTCACACCTTAAAAGCTTTAAACAAAAGCCACATTAACAAACTGCTGGGCGTAACGTTGCGGGAAGAAGTCTCCTTGGATTTTGAACTAAGTATTATTAACGGGGTTCATTAAACTTCAACTCAGCTGCTTTTTGCAATAACTGCCTTAGATAATAAATTCTTAATTATTCTTCTGACTGGAACGGTACTCATAATTACTTCAATGTTGCTCAAAGTAATTGTTGAAATTATTATGATTCGGCAAAAACAATATAACGGTAAGAAAATTGCCTTTTCTTAAACATGGGAATTAACACTGAGTTCTATTAACAAATGTCCGCCAACTAAAGCATTCTTCAATAAATGAAGAATCAGAAAATAACTGTAATTAAACTGTACTGTAAAAATGTATTTTTTTTATTCGAACAATTCGAAAAACTAGACGGTACTTCAAATAGTTAATTTGTTATTCCATAATAAACAAATTGGACGGTACTAACACATACTCAAGCGGAAAATTATTAAATTCACTTAACGGGATGTATATTTGTACCTTGCCGAGGCCCAAGGCACGACGAACGAAAACTTTAAGCGGACTGTATTCTAATTAACTAAAACAAAACGGTAATTCTATAATGTCGACCGAAATCGACTGACTTCTCAGAAAACTGGATCAGAAGTGTTTTAAACATTTTGGACCCCTGTTTTACGCGGAGGAACTATGTTTTTTTCGCTGAAGATGTAGATCGAACCAGACCAATCAAAAGCCTATATCATTTTGTAGGAGCAAATCAAAACTATGGCAAGCTTAGTCCACGTGGACTCCTTAGGGCGGATTTTATTAGTTTTTATGCAAGATTTTCGTCCTAATGAACAAAAATAGAACTGGAGTAAGAGCGGGTACAAGGACGCTGTCATCCAAGGAGGTAACATCTGCAGGCTAGACATGCAGATCATGCAATTTTTAAGTTAAAACGCAGAGATGCCAAACTGAATTCATCAACACGTGTTAAATGTCACCTTCCAAACAAAAGGGGAAGTTTACTTTTTACCATGCTTTCTCAGAACGCAAACTGGAATATTTATATAAAGCAATATGAACTTAAATACGCCCTAAATTTTGTCAAGGTTTTTTTGACAACGCTGCCAGTTTTAGCGAATACACGTAAACAAGCAAAGCACTAAAGACATAATTTATTACTTCAACGTCCTCTAATTTTATAGAAGTTCAAAAACAATCTTTTAAAGTATTCTTTGTAAATATCTTTATACGAACAAAATCTTAGCTACGAATAGAATATAGGTTTGCAGGACCGAACTTTAGATTTTTCAGTAAATATACATGCAAAATTACACATATTTGAGACCGATAGAAAATATACCGTTACAATATGGTATAACAGTTTTGATCCACAACTCAGCCTGACTGTACTATGTTACAGACGTCGGATAGACCGTAGTAGACGACGATAGAAAAAATTGATAACAGATTTATTTTTAGATTGCAGAATAAAACATGCAGCCGAAATTTTTTTTTTTACTTGCATTGGATCAAGTCGGTGTATGGTACAGAAATCATGCTAAGATTCTATAGAAACTCCATCATTTCCATATCAAGAAATAGATTAAGATATTTTGGAAGATTATCTGATAGGATTATCTGCAACACTGTAAGTATAAAAATCTACACTGACCTTTATCTTTAATTAATCTTACTATTCTAGGTATCGGCGACGTCTGCTGCCCTTGCCACATAAACTCCACTGGAGTGGACGATTGAGGATCACCCTGAGCCTCAAAGGTAGGCAGAATTGAGTCCCATAGCTCAGAATCGTAACGGGAGCCCGGTACGGAAGCGAGCCAGCAAGTGATAACCAGAACAACGCCTTTTATATTTCCTTTGCGTATCTCTTGGTATCCCTTACAACCCTAATATAATTTTTATATAAATATTAGTTTATATATTCTTAATTAGCATATTTTGAACATACCTAGTTGTTGTTTGGGTTAAAACAATAATTTGGATAACCTTCTGTAAACCGTAATTTTAACTTGTGGCCATTTTTGAGAAATCTTATCTGGTCGCCTTTCTGATATTCGAAATTCCTCTAGCCTTTATCAAACCCCAGCAAGTGGCGACCTCGAATTAACTTTATAAATATACCGCGCCCGAACTTTATTTTTGAATTTAGTTGTTAAGAAAACAATGTACATATACTAATTACATGTAACACTATTCTATTAAAATAAATAATTTAACTACTACTACTACAAATAATAAACGATATTTTATTATAATAAGGATCCTGATTACGAATTTCATATATAAGAGAATCAGTATCAGAATATAACACAGAACACCTATCACCAAATGTACTCTTCATATATCCATAATGGAAATCGTAGATGGTAGTCTTAGCGAGATCCAGAATGCTCATACCGACATAAATAGGTTTGTTCAGGTAGATTTCGGATTTTCTTAACTCGATTGCTACTAGATTCTCATTAAATATACTACAAGTTTTAAATTCAGGCTTAGAGATGTAAGATTCAGCTCCATATCTACCTGTCCATTTAGTTACAAGACGTATATTTACCCGCTTCCGTAAATTTTCCATAATAATTACCGTTATGGTAGGTACTGCGCCATCGCCCAACCATACTGATTATTGACATCATAGTACATTAAATAATTTTCAGGACTAGTCGAATCATATGTCTTTGCCGATGAGATTCAGCAGTTGACAGAGGATTTGGAAACAGTATTTCGTTATCCTTACGATATTAATATAACACCTGAACAGGAAGCAGACTTTAGAAAATCTACTCATTGTCATATTTGTGAAAAACCTTTTTGGACCGGGCGATAAAAAAGTACGTGATCATACGCATCTAATTTCTGAAAATAATTATCGAGGATTTGCCCATGAAGAATGTAATATTAACTACAAAGATGCAAGGGTTATTCCTGTTGTCTTTCATAATCTAAGCGGTTATGATGCTCATTTTATAATTGCCGATATAGCGTCTAGAATGCAAGGTGGTGTTGATTTACTTCCTATAACTAAAGAAAAGTATATCTCTTTTACTAAACATATAAACGATTCACTGGTTCAGTTCCGGTTTATCGATTCATTCCGATTTATGGCGTCCTCCCTAGAAAAGTTAGCTTCATATCTACATAGTTTTCCTAATTTGAAATCTCAATTTTCTGATATATCTCATGATCTCTTCAGTATGTTAACAAAAAAAAGGGTGTAATGCCCTATGATTATATCGATGGCATTGACAAGTTTAGTGAAACTTGTTTACCGCCTATTGAAGCGTTCTATAATAAATTTGAAAATAAAAAGTGTTCCAGAAAATTGTATAGGAGAGCTAAAGATGTATGGTCGAAATTCAATTGTAGCAGTTTGGGGGAGTACATCGATCTATATATGAAAACTGATATCCTGTTACTAGCAGACGTTGTTGAGCAATTCAGAAATAGTTGTTTGAAAACTTATGTGTTAGACCCTGCTCATTACTTTACACTTCCTAGTTTCACTTGGGATTGTATGTTAAAGCATACAAAACAAGAGTTAGAACCGATCTCCTAACCGATCTCGATTAATTTCTCTTTGTTGAACGCGGAATCCGAGGTGGTCTTAGTCAAGTTTGCTCTAAAACGAGATCGACAGCTAACAATAAATATATTCCGACATATGATTCGACTAGTCCTGAAAATTATTTAATGTACTATGATGTCAATAATCAGTATGGTTGGGCGATGGCGCAGTACCTACCATAACGGTAAGACTATGGAAAATTTACGGAAGCGGGTAAATATACGTCTTGTAACTAAATGGGCAGGTAGATATGGAGCTGAATCTTACATCTCTAAGCCTGATTTTAAAACTTGTAGTATATTTAATGAGAATCTAGTAGCAATCGAGTTAAGAAAATCCGAAATCTACCTGAACAAACCTATTTATGTCGGTATGAGCATTCTGGATCTCGCTAAGACTACCATCTACGATTTCCATTATGGATATATGAAGAGTACATTTGGTGATAGGTGTTCTGTGTTATATTCTGATACTGATTCTCTTATATATGAAATTCGTAATCAGGATCCTTATGAAGCAGCGTGATTGCCTTCAGTATTTTAATACGAGCGATTACAGTATGAATAATGTATACGGTATTCCGCGCGTTAATAAAAAAGTTCTTGGGTAATAAAGGATGAATGTAATGGGGTACCGATGACTCATTACGTTGGACTCCGATCAAAATTATACACAATAAAAACTCTCATTTCGCAAAATGAAGTAGAAGTATTAAGAGATCGCTTACAAGATGAAGAATATGAAGAAGATGAAATCGCCGATGTTATATCTAATTATGATGTAACGAAAAAGGCGAAAGGTGTGAAAGAATCTGTTGTTTATACGAAAATTACCTTCGAAGACTATGTAGAATGTCTCGAAAACTATATAGAAAAACGCGTACATCAAAATATAATCCGATCTGATAAGCATCATGTTAATTCGATCACTCAGCAAAAGATTGCTCTTAGCCCATATGATGATAAACGTTACCTCATACCTGGCTCCTATGAAACTCTACCTTTAGGATATGATTCGATATTAGAACTAATGGATGTAGGCTGCTGTGTGTTCTCACTGAAAAATCTTAATGTAATAATGTAATATCAAATTCTGTAAGGTTAGATATTAATGTAATCTGTGTGTATGTTTGTTGTATATTGTATGTATGTTTTAATATTTAATATATTCATTATGATATCTAGTTGATGTTGTATGTTAAGATCCTGATTCAATATAATCTTCTTTTCCTATAAGATATTATAAAAGCCTTATGCTTCATAATTATTATTTCCTAATATGTAGTTTAGTATAAGATAAAGTTAATCATATAACTCAGTACTTTAATTATGATTATGCAAATATGTTTAGTTTGTTGTTTCTATGTTAATGATTGACTATAATATTCTTTTCCTGTAAGATGTTGCTAGAAGTCCTTACTCTGTCTTGTTAATTAATATTTCTTAATAGGTAGTTTAGTTTAAACTAATGATGTTCATACAAGCTAACATTTTAATTATGAATAAATATATATTTAGTTTGAAATGTACAATAGTTAAATAAAATAAAAGTGTATAAACCATATTTGTGTGTTTTATTTACAGCTCTTTATTAAATAATATCTATATGTATAGACATATGAGTATTAGATGTCGTGTGAGAATAGATAGCGAGTACAGTCGTGTAGTTGGTGCCGTCAGCATACGATTAGTATTCATTAACATAATTATATAATATTACAATAATGATATTTTTCTTAAGTATCAACTTGAGATTGGAAAGCCCTTTACGAAAGGGTAGTAACCGACATAGATATATCCGTTAGTCGAGCTTGCAACCCTCGCAGATATGTTGATTATTGTAGGTTTCTTTAAATTTCTTGATCTCGTTGGCTAGCAGATGAATAAACGTATAAAGTTTGATTTGAATATTCTGATCACATGGTTAGTCAGATGTGAGCGTAGAAGTATAATCATTTCGGTTGTAGCCCTAGGATGCCGCAATGTCTTCATTATAAAATCACTACGATCTCGGACTACTGCATCAATCATAATGTAATATGTAGATTTGATCCGTATACGTGGTAATATCACACGCTGGACTGTGTATAACGCGAGCGCGGTGAGGTCACGCGCTAGACCGCGAATGACCTTGAAATTGACCAAAAATTCTATCTTGGACCTTCATAAGAAATAACATGGGGTTTTGCCGTCGAACTCTCCTAGCCTATCTACTCAGTTTTATGACAGTCTTATACTAATCTGTATGTATATTTGTAACTTTACCACTAATTATGTAGACAAATTATTTTGTTAGTTATACAATATACTTTTGTTACGAATAATTGCAAGCAGAAAACAAAAATGAAAATTTATTAGTAAATGATAAGAGACAAATAAATATGTACATGTACATGTACGCATATACATGCGGGGCAGGCGCGATAAGACGAGAGATGCGAACGCCTTATGATTGTACAGCCGGCTGCGTGCCGGTGGGATATCACAATGAATGATGTTTTACATTTTATTACATATCTTCATTAATATTTGTTTAAAATTCATAAATCAAGGACATCGTAATTGCAAAAAACGTGAGTACATTTTCACAAGAATACATTTTTTTGTTAAATGCTCCGCTCCTAACAGCGGTAACTTATATCTTCTATTTTCCAACTACGTACTTTACTCGAAATATTTAAATAGAATCTACAGAACCAAAGCTACAATTCTATGTAATTTATACATTTTTACCTCGAAGTCCCACAAAATGTGTTTTTTTGTAAGTTTCCAGGCTCCGAGCACTCTACTAAAACTATCAAAGTAATTTATTGAGCAGACATTAGTGTAGGTAGAACAGTATTTCGATTCTTCTGAAGTCTTAGAGGTATTAGAGGTATTAAGACATGTACGAATAGACAAGGCAAGAAACCTCTGTTTTTGTGACGGTAAGCAGCTTTTACTGGTTGCTACGACTAACAAAACGGTAAGTAGTTACTTTCCGTTCTAGAATGGTACATACATAATATAATAGCGAAGAATAAAACCATTTCGTCCTAGTAGAACTCTCAAACGAAGCGTAACAAAACTAAACCTTGTGTTATATAATCAGGTATAAAGTATTTTAAAGTTATAGCTTGCAAAATCTAAGCAGACTAAAGAAATTATAGTGTCACTGCTTATAAAAAAAGAATTAGCGAATCAGTCTTGTAGACCTCGTTAAAAAGAACTGTACATCTTACAAGGGATTGTCTATACATCAGCACAAAGATTAATTATTAGGATAAGGATAATGGAAGGCTAGACTCTAGGAGCTGCATGTGTTATGGTTATTTCTAGCATTCGCTAAATCAAAGAGCTAGATACTATAAAGTATTTTAAATTTATGGTTTTATAAGTCTAAAGCCTAAAGAAAACAAAGTCAAAGCTTGTAAAATAGAACTAGCAAATCAGTCTTGTAGAACTCGTAATGAGAATTATGGCGGTTTGTTCATACATCAGAACAATTTGGTTATTAAACACGCAATGAAGGACGATAGGAGGCTAGACGCTAGGAGCTGCAGCAGCCCACATGAACTATGGTTATTTCTAGCATTTGTAATTAATTAATTTTATTTATTATTTTTATGTCCGGTCGGGCGATTTTGACCGGTTTCTTAGGGCCTGTTCTTAGAGCGTAAGTTGCTCGATGAGAGCTTTAGGGCTGTAAAACTTTTTAGAGCCCTCTCAAGAGTGTTTAGAGCTAAAAAATGGCTACATTTCTTTACGCCGCGCCGTCTCCATAGTAATAATAGTAACTAAGACCACTGCACCTACCTACTTGAAGTTTTGTACTTTTCGAATTATTTTTATTTTAAATTAAAGATTAATTTAAATTTAGACCGGACATAAACTAACGTATGCATTTCGGGTTTAATTCGTGTTTTAAAGCCCTTTAGAGTCTTAGCGTCTTCGGCTTTCGCCTCAGCACTGACTGACTCTACGGGCTCTAAGGCACTCAATTAAGCCCTTAATACATAATATACTATTACTGTTATTTAATCATAGCACTTTTAAATACCTTACGCGTATAAATTAAGAAATGATGGGAATAAAATCTAGAATCGATCTTGTTTAAAAAAATCCTTGAACACGTCTATTAGTATTTCAAAAACAACTTACCTATAAATTTTTATATTTCTCAAATCGACAATTAAATAATACATTATTGTATGTTTTTATGCAAGTTGAACTTATTATATCAAACTAACATTGTTTAATTACAATAAAATATTAATAAATAGCATGTTTATAATATAAAATTAATAAATTTAGTTGCAAATACATTTTATGGATACGTTTGTTATAGTTTTTATAGTTATTTACGCAAAGTGCACTAACCTAAAAATTAAATATTGTTGTTTTAGAAATACAGAATTAACTATATTTCTTATTATGAATTGAATTGTATCTACTATTAGTAAAGACTTTTATATTTTTTAGTATTATAACAACTGAAATATAAAATTACAACTGCTGAAAATTACTGCTTCAGCCCGTAGACGCTATTAGTAATGGAAGTGGTCTGTCTATATATAAGCATGAGTGGTAAGTCCGAAAATTAACACGCTGGGAACTAAGAAGGCGTTGCAAGTGGTTGGTCGAGTCGTGCGTCTCGAATTAAATATTTTAAATTTCTTTAATTAATCCACAATCGAATCCACAGCGAAAGCTTCAATATAGAAAAAGAATCACTTAAATCTTAAACGAACTGGAACAGGAATAAGCCTCGTGTTTTAAATATACAGATAAATATGCTTTGTAGTACCATATTTAATATTAAAAACGATAGAATTCGCTCGATGGTTCGCTGAATCGTTTTTTTAGGTAAATAGAAAAGGTTTAAATACCGTAATTACGTCATGTTCATAGGGTAGTTGAAAATTCCCCTTAAAATTGTTTTTGTTTTATTGGCAATGTTTACATTTACGCAAATAAAGTTATATTCATATTCAATTAAAATAAAGCTGGAATACTGTTTCAATTTTCAATTTTCGAACTACTATTCCCTAGAGATCTCATGGCCTCTTTTACCCCTTTCCATGCACACAAAACCTATTTGGTAAATCATTCCCCTGATACAAATAAAACTGTAAATGCGTGTTGAATTCAACCTATTAGCGTAACTAATAAAACAGGCCCTTTGAAGTGACACAATAAACAGTTCAATTTAATTAGTCGAATGCCACACACCCGGTTTTTAAACCAACACAAATTAAATGTGCAATTTCCCACTTTGGTGCGGGGATGACATCGATTGTTTTGAGAGCAAACACAGATAGCAAACACGAGATTACAGAAAAAACTTACAAACTAATTTCAGAGACGTTCTGAAAGATTTTCTCACACTAGATTGCAAAGACAAATGCCATTAATGTGATTTTATTTTGTTCTGTAAAAAGTTGTAATAAAGTAATTGGATTTATTTAGCTTTAGACAAACCTAGGGAACTTTTAATGTAGCTATCTGTAATATATGTATATAATCTTTTTCTAGTTTAAATATAATGCATAATTTGTACTGATTTTGCTTTTCTTTATAATTAGGTGTTCACAAGCAGTAGTAAATGTTATAGGAAAAAATGACTTGTGATAGGAAAGAGTATGTCAAAACCTAAACACCCAGCTGCAATGAAAAATAAATTCTTGATCTTTATTCTTTAGGCTAAATAAGGCCAGGCAAGATAACATAAAATATAGTGGGAACTTTTAAAAGTGCACACAAGTATTGAGATATTTTCTGGAGTAAGGAAGCGTTCCACGAAAAAATGAACATATACAATTTTTTGTCAATTGCGAAGAATTTGAAAGTTTGGAAATTCGAAATATGCATTGGAGAACTCCCATCCATATTTGGGAGTGTCCCGACAATCAATTATCACTTATTGGGACATTCTCAAATTTTTAAATTTGAAAAGTCGGCATTATTAATAATTACTATTACTTTATATACAGTGTGGGATTAAAGTATGGAATATTAAAAAAAAGCGAACTCAACCGGTTTTTTTAAAAAAGCTTAAACACGTCGATTTTGTTTTTTAAAAATACACATTAATATGTGCGATTCACCTTCCCACTTTCATTTGTTTTAAATGACAATTTCAAGATTTAAATGACAATATGGATTTTTAATAGTGGAATCCGGTAGTGATTTTTCATCCCTTTATGATCATGCAAATAAATCATAAGGTTGCATAATAAAAATTCTGAGAAAAACCGAACTGGACATTGTAAATGTTTGTTAGTTATGACGCCATCACAAAAAATTTAAATGACAATATGGATTTTTAGTAGTGGAATCCAATAGTGATTTTTCTTTCCTTTATGATCTTGCAAATAAATCATAAGGTTGCATAACAAAAATTCTGAGAAAAATCGATCTGATATATTGATATATTGCTACCATAATATCAACAACCTTATGATTTATTTGCATGATCATAGATCCTGTTATAAATGATTTCTATTGATACATTATTATTACTTTATATTTGGACGTTTCAAAACAGAAATGTGAGTAAATAAATTTGAGGCAATGGATATTACTGTTAATTATAATAGACATGGCTGTTACTTGGTAATTAATTAAAAGTAAAGTAAAGCACGCCTTTTGTTTTCAATCTTCACTCACAATACGAACGAAAAAAACAATTTGTCTCTTTCTAAATTAATCCATCTTATATGTAAAATAAAATTTGTGAATTTTTAAAATTGCTAAATTGATTATTATGTGTAATACATACATAAATAAAAATCGACCAAGATTTAGGTTTTGAATTATTTCTTCCCCATGCGATTTATGAATAAGTTTATAATAAGAGAATAACGGTAGCAATTTCCAGATTTTGATATGCCCCGCAGTTCCATTAAGTCTTAAATGCAATGTCTTATTTATACGATGATATACTAAACATTTCATTTTATATTTTCTCTCACTAGAAATCAGGAAAAACAAGTTAATTTATTAATCTATATACAAGGTGTCCATGTGTGCAATTATTCAATATCGCCTAAAGTATTAAATATCGAAAGAAACTTTTAATACAAAAGTTTCTTGGTTGGCAAAGATGTAAACTTTAAAAATATTTACAACAATGGAACTACGCTTTTCAAATAGGACACCCTATATATTTTATGTGAAATTTATTTCCCTATCAGTTGCTTATTCAACAGTAGATTATTTTTTATGTTGCGACGTTGTCAATTTATAAATTATTTTCATAAACTTTTTAGTTTTGTAAGGACGTAATAAATAAGTCACATTCATATATTATTCATTTATTTACTTGAATTTTAAAAACATTATTTGCACGGTATTATCATGGTCCTACGAGCATTATCAAAATGTATCCAATTGTTCATGTTATAACGGGGACTTCCTGACCGGCTAGCCCACGGTGTTAAAAGAAGTCCCAGCTATATTAAAATTTATTACACAAAACATTAACCTTAATCTGACTGAATCTTTGGTCGCATAGCATAGATAGCAGACGCCGTTTGAACTCAGTACAAGCGTTGATAGAAATAAAAGGCACAGATACGAAAGAAACAGAAGGTTATTTATTCTAAAACATAAACAAGAAATCGTGTGGTTCACACCAAATGCAATGCTTATACAGAACACAAAATTATTTGTAAATAATCCCCTAATAATAATAATAGAAATAATATTATATTATGAAATTAGAAATCTTAAACAATTCTACAATCAACGATTTTACATAAACAAAATAACAATAATTTAATTACATTTCTTAACTAAATTGAATATCTGAATCAGACTTACGCTTTCTGCAGAAAAGTAATACGGTGAAAGTGGCAACTGCGCTTTTACTATAATTTGTTGAAAAATGAATTTTGAAGTTGTTACATAACCTAAAAGTTAAGGAGGAAGAAAATGTTTATTTTGTTTAGGTGTTTAGTTCTGTATTGATGTTGGTGTTGGTTTGTCTTCTTTTTACCCTTGTTGGTAGCTGGTAAAATACTTTGATTATAGGTAGCACTCAGCTATAACCAGGTCGTGAAGAAGGAGGTAAAGTAGATGCCGGAGAAGAAAAGAACCGGAAAAAAGGAGCCGGAAAAGATGTTTTCATCGGCTTTAAAACAATAGTCAACGGGTGGATTATCACCTCTTGTTGTATTTGTATTGAAAAGTATTCCTTGCAGTAGAGTTTAAAAGACCAATAAATTGGATTCCTGTGACCCAAACAATCACCACTGTGAAAAACTGATCGCCAGGACTAAACTACATTCCACAATAAACTCATAAAGAGAGAAATTATCAAAAATTTCCTAAAACTGGATTGAAGTAAACACTCTATTTGCAAGACTAATTACAACTGCCTTTTTAAATAGACAAAAGTAATTATCTTATCAACAGGTTAAAGAAAACTGAGAAAGTTGAATTCACCAATAAGGTAGCCTGAACAGAAGTATTACCAAATAAGGGAAAGCCAATAGTACGGTGTGCCCATAAACACTACCATATTTGGAATGACAGAAGTGTGATAAACACACTGGAAAAAAACCTTTTAAGAAAGAAACATTTTAGGTTAAACATTAAGTGAAATTGAACTGGGGAAAAGCCTTTAAAGAAAAATTGTAACAATGTATACGGTGTTCAAATTATACCTTCAAATTTTGATAACATTAAATCAAATGTAAAATTAAAAGAACATTATATGTTTTACTGGAAATTATGAATATTTTTTTAGAATTCCTAATTTTTTAAAGAATTTTGACAATTTGAGCATCTTAGAACGTTTGACAATCACTATGTATCTTGTATATCATAGTACTTCGAAGTTTACACTTAAGTACAAACTACTTAATAATTAGACTTATTATTAATCCTCAGCAGTTGCCAAATGAGTGGCTTTATTCTTTTCAAAATTCCAAAACCGTTTGAAATTCTAAGCTATCTTGACTAGCCATGAAAGAAGAATTAACATTTTATTGATGCTTGTCATTGCTTTAGTTATGACATTTAGTATTCAGAGTATCTAACTTTTCTTGTTACTAAAATGAAGTATTCCGTAGAAGAATTAATAAACAAATTCTTCAAATACTTATGTGTTATTTATTAACGAATCAATGCCTTATAAAAACAACCGGTCCCTTAAATCGGTATAGTTTTCTTTTATACTAGCAAAACCTATCGCGCTGTTTAAGTTTTGCATTTTCAACGCAAATAGTTCAATATTTAGGGTTCAATTCATGATTATGCAATTAGATCAATTTTCTTTGATAAGGGAGATAATCCTTGCGGTTTTCACAAGAAAATTTACTGCGGCATGCACCAGCAGAAGTTAAGGAAGATATGTGGTTTTGGCTAAACGATGCTACTGCACAGTTTCCAGCCCCACTTTGATTAAGCTATCGGGGGTGAATGGATAGGTCGAGGAGATCAACTAATTGGCCTGCAAGATCTATTGATTTGACAAGTATGGACTTCTTTTATGTGCATATGCAAAATGTTTGGTATGTCGCACGTCTGTTGTTACCAGAGATTAAATGAAAAAAAGAATACGGGAAGTTTTTCCCACAAAAGTCTATTATTTGCCTTGAGGACATATTAGTTAGAACAGTTAGATCCATGAGTCCATGAGATCCTACAATGAAAACTGAGTTAAAAGTCTGAAACATTTTCTTTAGCGATGCCTCTTTTTAGAGGTATCATATCAACTCTTTTAGTTTTTAAAACTAAAAAATTTTTATCGAAGGTGCTTAGAAAATGCACCAGAAAAAAAACTGCTAACCAATAACTGCAGTTCTATCTGGTAACTATTCTACTAAAACCATATTATTTTATTGAATATCCGTTTTTAACAATTACACTGTACAACAAAATTTGACTTTAAAAAAAATTTCCAGGTTCTAATACATTTTTTCTAGAGGTTTTTAAGATGCAGATCATGAATCTGTTATGGGTTTTTTCGGGTCAGGTAAAATTTTGGTTATATTCCAATTAGTTTTCAAATAAAACTTGTTTTTAAATGCACGAGAAAGGTAGGCAGACTTTTACGTTTAACAACCCCCTGTATAGCTACCTGTATCTGCAGGTACAACTACAACATCATACCTATACTTGTCTTAGTAGATGCGATTTGAAGGTTTATGTACAAATATATACTAATACCTGATACAATACCCTTGTCCAGATTCATGTTTTGTGTTTGATGTTTGATGAACAATTTGATACTCCTGTTCCCAAGGCTTTTCAAAACGAAACTTACACCAAAAATAGTCTACACGAAGCTGTATAACATACTGTATTTCTAAAGAAATTGAAGGTACACCTTTTTAGACATTTAAGGTCAAAGGTCACATCATGTGACCTTGGAATGAACAATTCAATATTCTTTTATGAAAACTATGCTCTTTTAGCTTTAAAACAAGCCTAAGATAAAAGTTCTACTATGATTAGAAGCAAAGTTATGAGTTGTTTTTGTTCACCTTATAAGCGTAAATTTTACATTTTGTATCATATTTGCAACGCTGCTGTATGAATACTGTGTATCACAGAGGGCTATAATTTTACATGCGTAAGTTACTTGATGTCCTCTACCATCCTACTAAATTTCACGAAAATCTGAGATGGTCGGGTTGAAAAGTTAATTGTGTTTTGTGATGATTTGGTATGGAATGATCTGAATGACATCGAAACAACAGTATTTGACCTGACCCGAAAAAACCAATAGCCGATTTCGGGATCTTCATACCAAAAAGCTGTAGAAAAACCTTATGAAAACCTGGAAATTTCTTTTGTGTTGTACCGTGTTATTATTACTTTGTTAAGTTATTCAAAATGTATACTTAAGTATTTAATACTTTTCTTATAAACTCATTGTTTTGATATTAAAGAAATGTTATGACAGAAAAAAATGCATTAGACTATTACTTACATTTTAATAATGCTATTTTTAACGTATTTATAAAAATAACACAATCCCAAACTTCAATCTTCGATCGTAATACGAGATGTTATGGCTTATATTATTAGAGATCTAATTTCCAACAATAACTATCTTTGTCTGTGAAATTATATGAAGTCTAGTATGATAAGAATCTTTCTCACTGTACAAAATATCTACGTATGTATCCGTTTCGTAATAAAGGCGATGATGAATCGTATCTCTTTCATGTTACACCTAAATATCGCTTCGTTATTAATTCTATTTCCCAAAGCATTTCTAATAGAGATTTACTTCCAATGAGTTATTAATGTCAGGGGTCATTTTAGTTACTTAGATCCCAATGAGACTTCCTGAGGTAAAGTGAGAATCTAAGGTGGCTAACCTTCGAACCATAATCAATGGCAGGTGTGACTTATTGGAATTGTTCACTTAACATTAATTCTGGCGGAGATAATAATGTTCTGAATTTGATAAAAGAATGAGTTATTTACATGAAATGCGATTGCAGATTAATTAATATAATCGCTTCTATTTATAAAATTGACGTTCTGGTCCTTAACTAACAATAATTGTTAACATTGCCAATTTATAATTTATTTTCATTAAATTTTTGAGGTTTGTAAAGTCGTAATAATAAGTTGAACTCAAATTTTGAAAACATTCTTTGCAGACATATCAGAGTTCTACAAACACTCCAAGTTCTATTTATGTACAGGATGTTCAGATTGTACCTTAAAGTTTTGATAACATTAAATCAAATTGACCCAGTTTTTTTAAATGGAACGCCCCGTATGTTTTACTGAAAATTAAGACTTCTATTTGTACTTTATCCCATTATAAAATATCTTCTTCACCATGTGAGGTGGTGCCAAATCATTATTTTTGTAAGTAAATTATTACATTGGAGAAAGGAGAAAAATTCCAATAATTCTAGGGTAAAAAATAATAAAATAACCTATTTTATTTACGCACATATCAAGGCTGGTAATAAAATTATAAATAAAATTATAATAATTCGAAAAACATCCCTTATTATTTACCATATACTATACCAAAAATTTTACATTTTCCCAAAAAAGAGCTCCATACTGGTCAAATCGGTTTTTTAAATTTTCTAAAATAACAGATTTAAAAAAATGTAATTAGAGGTATAATCTCTCTCTCTCCCTCTCCCTCTTTATCCCCCTCTTGCTCTTCCTCGCCCTTTCCCACTCCATCTCGCTCGCCCCATATCTCTCTCTCTACTTCTCTCCGCCCTCTCACCACTCCACTCATCTTGCTTTCTCCCCATCCTCTCCCTCTACCCTTGGCTTTTAATGCCTAGAGTATACAAAATAATAATGATCAAACAAATAAAATTCAATGAAACACGCTCAGTGAAGTGACAGACTTGAAGTTGAACTTCAAACAGTATTTTAAAAAACATGACAATCTGCTTTAGAAATCCCTAAGAACATCTTAGAAAAAGAAACATTCCACAAGGTATAATAAAATGTCACATAAATGTGTACATAATGTCATGATACTTCATATGTGGATATAATGTTTAAATCTGTGAAGATAGGAAGGTGTAAAATGGCATTTTTAATTAATAAGAGCATTATCTAGTTTTTAAGGTGATTGTGTTCATGAACATTCATATATAAAGTTAATGTTGTTTGTTCATAAGAGTGTATACCATTAGGTTGGGATTTTTTTTCTATAAGATTGTCAAATTAGTTTTAGGATTAATTAAAATTTATAAAGAATAATCTGGTTAAAATGACTTGTCAAAGTTATAATTGTTTCATGCAAAAATTGCGTTGGATTCAATTATTTCAACCAAATCATATAGAAAGGACAGCAAGATTTCCTAATTCTTTTCCAATTTCATAATTCAAGAAGTGCACAGCCTTTTGGGGCGCATAAAATAATTTAAGGTTATGTTATTAGTTAAAATGTAAACAATTCAATGTCAAGATTTTGAGGTTGATAATGTTTTTCTGAAACGTCAATGTGTTTGAATTTAAAAATTTGGTAAATCTAAGTATTACTTAACAAGTGTTTTAAGATAATCATGTGACTAATTTATGCTTCGACGGAAATTTTATTATATGCTAAAAAGAAAAATTTTGATGAAAAGATTTGAATATATATAAATCAAATTTTACTTAACATTGTTACGTGCCACTTTTTCGTTAGCATTGGAACTAATGTAATTTGATTAATTATCTGTATATTAGGTCACATTTTATTTTTTTAATCCGGCCTTAACTTACATTTTCAATTTTGTTGTCATACTGCATTTTCTATTGGAATGTTGATAAAAGGTGAATCTTTGAAATCTATACCGATCTAAAGCGGCATTAATCCACATCGGTCTTCGCGCTTGCCTGTGGGCATATTCCCACACTACCATGTACCGTACGGAATTATTCGTTTCGTTGAAAGTCACCTTTTTCTTTAGCTTGTCCATGATATTATAACACATAACCCTTAACATCGTTCGCAATTCTATCGGACTGAACTTCTAATAGCTCTAAACCGCTTATGACATTTCCAATCATTGGTAAGGAAGTTAAAACTTGTTTCAAATTCTCATACACATCCCCTTCTGCTTCGACAAGACCTTTTACCAAGGTTCGATAAAAAGTCTATGAATTTTTCTTCTTCTAACAGCTTCAATCGTGACTTGACCATTGTAAGTAGTTCCATTAACTTAACTACACTTTCGACTCCTAACCATGCTTCGGTGTTGTCACGACGATCCTGAATTCTCATGGTTCTCTTATCTTGTACATTTCTAAACGTAATCGTCTTGTAGAGAAGGGGTATTGGTACATAGTATTCCTAGCTATGTAAGAAGTGTTTGATGATTGCGTGATTATTTTCAAAATCTTCCCATTCTTCCAGGTTAAATTTGATGTAGTCGTTTTTCATTCCCGACAATCTCACTTGTGGTGTTAACTCTATAGGACAGAGTCCGATGCTAAGTAGTTTACATCTGGATTTGTTTAAATAATGCGCTGTAGCGTAAAATAATGGCTTCAGAATGTTGCAACCTTCGGATGAGGATTGATGGATGGATGCATGTTGGGTGGTGATTTGCTCATCTCGAGATAACTCTCGAACCGGATCTTTGAACTCCATCGGAACATTCTTTACAGTTTGAAATGCTTTCTTCATCAGAGCCATTATAACACAACTAACCCATACCACTACCATCCAGTTTATATAGAGCCTTCTTAATGTAAAAAAAGTAAGGGAGGGGTATATGGTTCAAGGTTACCGATTGGAGTAGGAGATAGTTAAGTTCCCTTTACGTAGAGATTACATCTCAATGGATCCTAATACAATGCCAGTGTTAGCTGTAAAGTTGTTGGTGGTGCTAAGTGCAGTGTGCGACGGTATTCTGTATGTTGCTCTACCATCGGACTCTGTTTCTGGATCCATTGCGTCTTCCCGAGATCCTACTAGGTACGCACTGACCAGTGACATTCTTCACGGTGTCAACGTATTCACCGTATCCCTACGCAACGTTTCTCAACCTTCTCCCTTCAAAATTAAATATAGTTATCTTAATTACTCTATCGAATCAAATTGGCAATCTCTCGGGACTAATCGTGATCCTACCATTTGCCACATTCCCGATCCCCCCTCGAGCTCGTGTATAATAGCGACAACAATATCAGTTCTATTCGCAGTTATTACTTTACTTTCCCTTATTGTGTACCTAACCATTTATCGGTTTAATTTCAAATTCGTCTGTTGTGAAAGTTAAGTATGAACGACAACGTGCAAGAGCAGTTACTACTGAATATGGAGGAGGTGCGGGAGCAATTACTAGGCCACTTTCCTCGATTTTTAAAAACCTTTGAGAATGAAGATGTTATTAATAAACATGTTAAATTACTTGCAGAAGTCGCTTTCGTAGTTAGTGGAACGTTGATTAATGGAGCATTCGTGGACATTTCGCACACCATAAGAACAAATCCGCATTATGTGACTGAACGATTAGAAGATTGGTTTCAACTTAATGTAATAGAACCAACTTGTCACGCGGTTGAAAAGTGTCTTGAAGATTTCGCTTCTTTGGACGTAGAATTTTCTCACATCTGCATCGTTCGCTTTTTGATAAAGTAAATTATACATTATCTATCTAAAATGTTATTATGTATACAATATAATAAAAATTACATAATATAAGAGTTTTTTATTAATATTCCTTTAAATAAACTACATATGTTAGAAAAGTTTTGTGTTATTGCACTTATATCCCAATCGATGCAAGTTGCTATGCTGTATCGCGACACTGACATTGTATTTGATATTACTCACAATTTATCTTTTCAATATTATAATAGAAAAAATTATGTTGGGGTGTTTGATTTCGAATAACAAAAGCCACTCATAACATTCTTAGACGAGTATAGTTCCGAGAGCCAGAGTTTGAGGTTATGTATAGGCTGAGGGTGTGGCCAATGAAACAATTGCTTTCCCCACTCTTCTCAAATTCTGGTGGGGTGTTTGAGTTTGATTTCAGTCAAGATTCTGTATTACTCAGTTACACATCGAAATGGGTTGGTTGCATCCTTGGACACTTGAAACGACTGTTGATGATGGTGAAATCGTGTTTTCTCGTTATAAAACTCACAACACTGGTTTGTTAATTGAAAGAAGAAGACTTCCGGATACTATAGTTATACTGAGTGAAGCCGATGAAGGTTATTCTTCGTGTTCTGGTTTAGAAATTCTATATTTAAAAGAAGATGGTGAAGTCATGAATACTCAAGGAGTCATATGTACCGAACGTGCTTTGGAACATCCCCACGCTATTAACCTTTTGCCTGATAAATGCGACCTCATCTTCTTCAAAGGCATCTGCACTTCAGATTGGGATGAATTGAGTGATGAACCTGAACGGAACATTTGGTGTAATAAACCTTACAAACCGAATTGGGCAACGTTCACTGCAACAAAGTGGTTAACGGAAAAAGAATTTAACGATGAAAGAGAACTCAGATTTCGTGAAAAACGTTTTCCTTCGAGAGTCACGCCTTACCTGACGAGAGATATGGATTCAAATAATTGTTATGTATTTAATTGTTTACGAGATATTGTTGTAAGCAATTTAATAAACAACTAATAAATTGTTTCATTGCTTTGATCTACAACATTTTTTTTATAAAACCTGAACCTTAAAATTAGAGAAGCCTTAGCAGAAAGTCTTAACCTTGAACCGCTAAAAATCTAACCTTAGCAGGAAGTATAATAAATCTTCACCTTAAAAGTCAGAGAAGCCTTGACCCTCAGCTTAAAAATCAGTGAAGCCTTGACCTTTAACCGCCAGAAAATCTAGCCTTGAAGGTTGGCCTTGGTAGAAAGCAGAAAGTGGTGGGAGGTGGTCCCAGAAACCCCATTCTTTCCCTACTCATAAGAATAATTACAACCTGAGGAGCTGGAAATCACGTTCTGTGCGTTGTTACTTTACCGAGTTCTCTACTTCACGGTGTGTAAATTAAAGAAAGTGGTCGATAAATGTTTGCATGATTTCGTTCACATAATTCCAACATGCTTTTTTTTATAATTATGAATAATAAAAAATTACACTTAACAGAAAGGTGCATTTGTCGTTTTTATTTCGTTACTTATATTTGCATCACTGCTGTTTACTCAACAACTTTTGTTCGCAATTTTATGTATATACATTAAATATAATTTGAAAAATACCGGCAACATAACCAACATATTTGCTCCTCCCTTGGCGATGCAGGTTTCCGAGTTTAAAACAACAAAACTGAAAGCTCAACTTTTCTGTGTCAGAATTGGTGCCATCATTCCTGTTCCTGCGATATCAAGTTAGGTAATTACTGTAAAATTCATTCAAGGTATCAATTCAACACATATTTTGACGAATTTTTGGAACATGTAGTCCGTAATAATCTAACCTGAAAGTGCATATAGCTATGTTTGTTTATTTCACGGAATGTCATTTCTGTTCTTGCACAAGAATGACGATGATCTAGATTCACTTATTTATTGTTTCCAGCCTTATTTTGTGGAATTCCATAATCATGAAATAAATAAAGATTATTAAAAGTTTCACAGTTTTATTAAAATATACCTGACAATATTGTTTCGACAGCTATGCTGTCATTATCAAAGGTAATACAATTATAAACAAACACGTCGCTAAGGTAGATACAAAATAGGTAACTAGATAAAATAATAATAATAATAATAAAAATTAATAATAAAAATCATAATTAAACATCTAATACTTCCAGTAACGGAGAATTACTGAGCTCAAGTTGTTCATTCATTAAAGGTACCCTGAGTTTGTGTTTGTATATCTCAAAGGCTTCTAAAATGTCTAATTTGCGTTTGTTATTACAAAAATGTAGGAATTTAATATTATTTTGAGGAGTCATTGTGTGATTTTGTTCTAAAAGGTGTTTGGCGTAATTCGATTTTTCAGGATGTTTATTTTTGTAATGGCGTACGTGTTCTTTATATCTTATGTCAAAATTTCGAAGTGTTTGTCCAATATATACCGAACTACAAAAAGAACAATTTAAACGGTAAATGCCCGATTTAGATTCACTTAACCTTAATTAGTTCTTTTCACTTAATTAGGTGTTCTGCTTAATTAACAAAATGCTTTATAGTATTACTTATCTTTCTTCTCAATTGTCTAGCTTCCTCATTTCTGTGTACATCAAACTCATTTCTGATGTTTACATCTTTTTCTCGTATTTGCGTTATTTGGATATGAGCACGACACTATGTTTTTGTCATCTATTTCGTCATATTTGTTATAAATAAATAGAAATAATAAAAAAAAATATAATTTTTAGTTTTCAAAAGCACGTGTTTCGGCTTCTCAGACCCTTATCGAGAGCTCGCACAAAAGCACATGTGTAAGAAAAAATGTAGAGTATTCTACATATTTGGAAGCATTTAAATACACATTTTTCTTAAAACTTTTTATACAATGTTTTCAAGGAGTGTACCATGACTTCAGTTTCACTAATTTTCACTAATTCACTAAGATGTTAAACTAGCGATACAAAAGGTAAATTCAGACATGACAAACATAACAAGTTGGTTAAAACTCAATAAACTAAAACTTAATACATCAAAAACTAAAGCTATGATAATATCAAACAAGGTATGTTCTAATTTAACGGATGGGGTAAACATTGATGGAGAAAATATAGAAATTGTTGATGAAATGAAATATTTAGGAATTATAATAGATAATAGACTAAAATTTAGCAAACATGTAGATTATGTTGTAAAGAAGACAGCTAAAAAGATAGGTTTCTTAGGTAGATTAAGCAATAAATTAAACATATGGTCTAGAATATTAGTATATAAGAGTATTATTGTTCCACATTTTGAGTATTGTGCCTCGATTCTATTCCTAATAAAAGAAACTGATATGCAAAGACTTCAAAAATTACAAAACAGAGCTATGAGGATTATTCTGAGTTGTAACAGAAGAACTAGAATATCCTTTATGATGGATATGCTAAATTTTTTCACCATAAGACAAAGAATTTATTATAAAACTCTATTTTTAATTTTTAGAATAATGAACGGGCAGTTACCACATTACATGTCAAAATTCATGACGTATAACAGGGAATACCATGAATATAACACTCGAAATATTAATGAATTTAGATTACCTTTGCATACAAAATGATCCTCACAAAATAATGTATTCTATAAGGGGTTAAAATTATATAATGAACTACCACAGGATGTTAAAAATTCAAAAAATAATAGAGAATTTAAGCGAAACTGTTGTAATTTTATTAGAAGTAATGTAAACTAAATTGATTTATACCTGTACTTACAGATTAAATATAGCGGTATGTAGTAATTAGTATTTTAGCATGTAGGCAACCAAATGTATCTAAATAACATCATATATGATGGAAATAAAGAATCTAACTAACTAACTAATTTAACAAATATGTTTAGTTGTAAAATCTATTTAGGCTTTTATAAAATTCTAGATATTAATTGTATAAGAGTGTATAATATGTAGACATTGTATGTATATGTACAAAACCTACTAAAAAGTTTGAGGTAGAAACAACCACAAATTATCTGTGTGTACCCCAGTTGCAAGTCTAGTTTTTGTTTCTATACTTTAAAGGGTAGTTTGTTTTATTTCATTACAAGATATAAATAAGGAAAGAGAATTCCGAAAGAAATTCTATTTAATTATAAAGCTGGATTGGAAAAATCTCATAATTTTCTGGAATTGCCAAATAATGAGTTTCTGTAATCCGTTTTGGGCGTCGACATTCAGCATTTGCCTTTCACAGAGAATAGTAGACCGGTGGGCGGATATATATCTTTGATGTTTTTTCGACTAATTTAGCAAAGTGGTTTTAGTTATAAATCCCGACTATTTTCGTGGTAAGTCATGTACATTTTTTGAACAAGTTATGTAGATAATTTAATAACTGTAACGAAATGAAAATGTTTCTAGCAAGTTAGTGTAAGCGGTACTTTAGGAAACTGTTTTAATATTATAATCTGTTAATATTTAACTTCAAAGCAATTTTATTTTACATATAATAGTTTATCCATTGGAAGCATTCTTTAAAATTACATTTTAACAATAACCTAAATTGCTGGAAAAAGTATCCGACACTAAAATGAAAAAATTTCATATTAAATTGTCCCATTACATAGCAGCATCAATATTGATTATCAAAATTTAAATGCCATTGAGTCAATGTACTGTATATTTGGTACTTACAGCTGCTCACTGAAGCAATTCGATAAAATATTGGACGTGGCCAATTTATATCAGTGTGGGGTTACTCCTGAACAATAGCTATTAAAGTTTCGATGCTTTATAATCGAATGTACTTTATGGTACATTAGCTGATTATATTTTCGTTTACAGCTTCGGTTACACGAGTTTTTCTGCAGTTTTCTATATCTGGTCGTTTTCATTTATTGCCAACCACTCAGATAATAATTTTTTTCTAAAATTACTGTTCAATATATATTTATTTTCACTTATAATATACCAAGTGCATTGATTATTGCCGGATATTTTTTGAGTGACATTTCTGCAACGTCTTAATTGCACGACACGGAGTGGATATATATATATATATATATATATATATATATATATATATAAAATCTCCGGAAAATTGTGTGATTGTCATGGATACAATTCAAATTTTAATTTTTCTATTGGTTCTCGGCATCGTCGTGCGATTCTCATAATAATTTTTATTAGAAAATTTGTAGTTTTGTGTAGTGTAGTGTAGTCTATGTGTTTATAAATTGAATTAATTATTTTATAGACACATATATATTGACTAATCAGAAGGCCGAATTGATCTTACCTTAGTTTTCGATCATTTTGCAAGTAGGATTCCATGGTAACAAATAAACATTTATAATTTTTTATGGTATACTGATTCGTAAACATCTGTATATTCAGCTCTGTCTCTACGGCTAAAGATTCTTTTTACGGACTAGCCGGTTATGAAGCTTTTAAGAATTATAACGGGCTCTTTATCTTCAATACCATAGCAACATATATATTTATTTAAAACATTTATATATATCTTAGGTATTGTGCTGTACTGCTTCAGTGAATGAAATAATTATTTATTAAAGATTTACGAGTCAATATACCATAAAACGTTGTACAATGCTCGACCGTTACAAGAACCATAGTGCTTGCACGGATAACAAGCTCGCTGTCGCTCGGTCGTGAGGTGCCGTACTCGCACTAAAGTTCTAAGTAACGTCTTGCAATGTAAATAACTATTATATGTATATAACCATCTGTAAATCGGTAGCAACCGCTCGTAGGGCCTACGTAATAACAATAATCGCCCCATCCCTCCCGCACACGCTTATAGCTTCTGGGGCCTAGTTTCCAGGTTATGGGTTGTAGCAATTATTATTATTATATTATATTATTATTATTACTCTTATTATGTAACACATTCTATCCTGTATATACCTGATTGTTTATTGTTATCAATTTTGTCTTTGACTCTGCACATGTGGGGAGGAAGACTGCTCCGCTACAAACGTTGGTATGACTACTAGAAGTATAGAAACTAGGGTTGGTGAACATTATAGGGATATAAGGAAAAATAACTATAATAGAAATTCTGCTTTTGCGGAACATATTCTAAGCGCTAATCACTCTTTTAATCCCAAAGACAATACCACCATTTTAACCAAATTTAAAAACAGCAACCTTACCAAATTGCTCGTATACGAAAAAGCGGAAATACACAAACACAATATTAATTCACAATATCAGTTGGTGAATGAAAGTATCCCACCTTGCCCTCATACTCTAGCCCAACTTATAAATTACAAGAAACATAAAATCTAATGGCACATTGTGATACCTTGACCAATACACAGTACATGTTTGCTTTCAGGACTTCCGATATATTGTGTATTCTAATATTTAATATATTGCTACACATTGCGCGCACTCACACAAAATGACCACTTAAACATTCACGTTCACATCAACTATTAATTATGTTACTTCTTTGATTAATATAACTACAGGTAATTATTAATTTCACATTTTATCCCGGTGTTCTCAATATTAATTTTGCAGGTCTATTAAGAGATCCGCAGACCAGTGTCTGGCTTCTTACCAGTTCAACATAATACCTAACATACCACTATACTATCAATATGTATTAATTAATATGGTTGAGTTACTGTTTATGGCCTATCAGACATCTAATATAATAATGTGCCCCCTTAACGATGGGCAATAAGATTTCCACCTAATCTTTTATATTTTTAACATGTATTGTGTGTTGTACAAGGAAAAGATATATTTTTTACAAATTTTACAATTACTAATATTTGCCTTTTAAATATAATTAACAAATTAAAGTTTTTATCTGTAGATTTTATTATTTACACCTGAGGATGGCTTACTTGAATTGTAATAAGCCGAAACATATATACGAGGATGGTCTGAAAAGTTTCCTACAGTAACGTGAAGATGGCAGCACTCGTCAATAAAAGCTAGGGAATGTAGTTGTGCATCTTTTGACAGGTACTCACCAAAATTTTAGCCATTTTGGACGCGCAGTTGGGCAGCTGAATTTAAACGTGGCCGTACCAGCTTGGGAGACGATGAATGTTCGGGACGTCCAAAAACTGCAACCACTGACGATAACATCGCTAAAGTTCACCAAATGGTGCTAAACGACCGTCGAATTAAAGTGAGAGAGATAGCAGAGGCTATGAATATGTCCAAAGAACGGGTTTGTCACATATTGAATCAAGATTTAGGCATGAGAAATCTGTCCGCGCGTTGGGTGCCGCGTTTGCTCACGTTAGACCAAAAACGTGTTCAAATGAACATTTCCAACGCTCTGTTGGCGCAGTTTAGGCGCAATAAATCAGAGTTTTGGCGCCGATTAATTACTGTAGATGAAACTTGGATACACCATTATACGCCCGAAACAAAAATACAGTCAAAACAGTGGACTGCGAAGGGGGAATCATCTCAAAAAAAAGCAAAAACTGTTATGTCGGCTGGGAAAGTGATGGCGACTGTTTTTTTGGAATAGTCATGGAGTTATCTTAATCGATTATCTTCAAACAGGAAAAATCATTACAGGAGCATACTACGCATCATTACTTGACAAGCTGAAGGCAGAAATTGCGGGAAAACGGCCACATTTGCAGAAAAAGAAAATCTTGTTTCACCAAGACAATGCGTCTCACACCTCCGCGGTTGCCATGGCGAAAATCCACGAATTACGGTTTGAACTGCTTGACCATCCTCCTTACTCACCAGATCTAGCCCCAAGCGACTTCGTTTTGTTCCCTCATCTAAAAATTGCGCTTGCAGGACAGATATTTTCGTCAAATGAGGAGGCAATCACCTTTGTGAACAATTATTTTGCAGAGAAAAACGCCGAGTACTATTTGGACGGGTTAAAGGGATGGGAGCATCGCTGGGAGAAGTGTGTAGACTTACAAGGAGACTATGTATTATGTATTATGTATCTATAAATTTAAAAAAATAAATTTTCAGACCACCCTCATATATGTAGTGTTTCTCATCCAAATAAAATTGTGGGTAGACTACAAGATAGTTCGTTATTATTTATCAGTTACAGTTCCTGTTCGGTACCTCCTTCCGTTTCGCACTGACTTTACTCGGTAGTTATAAAATACAATATTTTCTAAGACAACCATCACTCCATCATTGGTTCAATTCTAAAGCAACAATAAGCTTCTCATAAATTTAAAAAAAAATGTTTTTGGTGTGTTAGAACACGGATTTTTGGGAGACCATGTAAATGCTCACGGGATCGAACCTCAATCTTTAAAAATTAATTCAATTGCGAACTGCTTATTACCTACTAATTAGAAAAATGTAGAAATTTTGTAAACCCGCTCACGTTTAGTACAATGTCTTTTGTAGTACAATGTCTTGTCGTGTTACGCGAACTTTAGTAATTGAAATTCGCTAAAGACTTTTCAGCATTATGGAAGTGTAAAGACTTTCATATTTCCACTTATGATGAACCACTGGATGCAACGATGACGAACAGTAGTGCGTTGTTTAAATGGAAACTGGCCAAAAATAAAAATTGTGTCTTTTTGTATAGAAACTGTGCAATTTCTCACAATTGGTACATGACACTTAGATGTTACATAATTTATACAGTAAGATTTTATTTATATAAATATTTTTACAAAATTATATAAATAATTTTCTATGTCGGGCAATTTTAAGTCTCCTAATGATCTAATTGCTTATTTAGATCTAATTAGATAATTTGAATTTTGAATTTTGTCCACAGGACAACGGAAACTAATCTGTTTCGCATGGAGTCAAACAGGTGTTGAATACTTACTATCTTGAAGTACAACATTGCAAGCCTCATTTACCCGTCTCCCAAAGTTCTTCCAAAAGCAATGCAGTCGCACGTTATCGTGTTGAAATGTATTTTTCATCCCATGTTGTAAGACTAGTAAGACTTCCGGCTCCAGTACTTCCTGTATGTGACCTTGAGAAATGATAGTGTTCAGAATGAGAATAAAGCGAGTGCGTCGAGTATACGATATGGCACACCATTCCATAATGTCAGCCGTTTTGTGCAACGTGACAGACAAAGCTTAGACTCATCAGAGAAGACTATTCCTCGCCATTCCACATTTCAAAACCACTTTTCCATAGTCCAAGCCAATCTTGCACGTCGATGTTAAACGAGAGGTAGCTGCAAAAGAGGAGGCCTTGCTCGAAGTCCAAAGCTAAGCTAACTAGAACTTATAGTGAATACTGAGATTGGGTGAAACTGAAGTTTGCTTAGTTATTGTGTCAACTCCGTGGATATGGAAGATTTGATTGTAACAACCATTCTCCAAGTAGCTGATGGTCACGTTCACTTGTGGCTTGAGAAGGGCCAGGTCGATTATGGCGAGTCTCGCGACGTTCTACAGTCCATTGTCTCCATGAACGTTGCAGTTTACAAGCTCCGGCCAACTCTTCAGGCACTTTCACGAATCGAAGTACGCGCGCTTCACACAGTCCCACTATACGACCTCTTTCAAAGTCCGATATTGGATGAGAACCTAAAGTACGATTTCTACAAGGCATTTTAAAGAGACTGCACTGTTTATTGAAGCACTTTGCGTGCTTAAATTGCTTTACAATAATTAACAAGGCGTTAATATAAAATAATGCTTTTTTCATTGTTATTATATGAAACCATTTCTTGCAAACAAAACTTCAAAACCTAGCACAATGAAATTTTATGAGTTTCTAATATCTGTAAGGACAAGTGTTTAACATAAAATTGATTTTATAATTTTCAAAATTTACAGGTGTTCAGCTTTCCATGAACAGTACTGTACGTTCAGTTGAATTTACAACACATTTTCTATTTCATTTGCATCAATTTAATTTATTAGTTGACTTGAATTGGGTATACATATTTTTCAAAGTGTTCGTAGGTTCATTAATACAATGCTATCATATAAAGGTCTTATAAAAAGCGATTATTACGTATTGGCTTTTATATTATTGAAGAATAAATACATGTTAAACTTTAGCACGTCCAGAACCTCTAGAGTAATTTAAAACTATTTTTAAAAATCTCATGTATGAAAACCTCGTTTAGATTTAAACCACCTACTTTTCTTGTATTCTATACCCTTTTAGACTTTTCTTTCCATTGCCAATACCTACGTCTTACGAAAAGTATATCTGATTCGATTTCATTTCGCATTAAACTTAATGATGAGCCTTTTCAGAGATTCTGAAATGTTTTCATAATTTCCTTTTTATTTATTGTATTAATAAAAAGACTTAATTAATTCTAAGTATTTAAAAAGATTAGTCGTCGACTGCATTTAGCTAAGAACAGAATAAGTTCAAAAATAATCCTCTTTTCCTAATCTTCTTATGCTCAGTGCGTTATAAAAGCAATTTAGTATAAGTGGAATATAAAACATAATGTTTTATTGGAGTTTTATAGAGATGATACGTATAAACGTATATATAAAAACATTTTTTGTAGCTTTCATATTAAATTTCTATAAAAGTAGTGGCTTTCAATCGCTGTCTTAACTATATAAAAAAACTTTCATTTGTTTGCATGCTTATTTGTCCGACATTGTTTTACATGAATAAAATAAATGAAACAAATTATTATTTGCATAAAGGAAAATCTGCAAATATAGGGTGTGTTGAGACATATACAGTAAACCCGTTAAAGAAAGGTAATAATTTTTTGCTATAAAACGGTATTAAGGAAATATAAGAAGATAAAAGTCGACCGTAATGATGCCTGCCTAACTTTGCCGTTACTTCCAGTTTATGGGCAATTTGCAAAGATAGCAGTACCAGATTTACTCATTATACAAACAGAAAGTGTGGATTTTAAAAACACGAGGAAAGTATCTTATTAGCTTTGACTACGTATCTCATTTTAGAGAAACCATATATGTTCATGTATCTATTGATTTCAGTTAAAGTAGCAATAACCCCTTTTACGATGGAAGAAAAAAAATGTAAATGTTATTGAATCCTAAAATTCGTCAGTAAATGTGCATTAAGATCGTATAACGTAGCTGCTTCAGGTATGATAACTATTAAGATAACTAGTAAGTTGCGAGCGTTATCTATGTGTATAATCCGAGTTTCCTGTTACGCTACACTTGAAAATTTAAATTGGTGTTGACTGTTTAGCACACCAATAGTTTGCAGTTCTTGTATGGTATCTTTGAAACAAGAAGAGATAGATAATAATGATGCTAGACGGTAACTTTCTTTAAAACTACTAATAAACGTTTTTGGAACTTGAAGTGTTAATAGCTTAATTCTGACTAGATACTCTTAAGAGATAAAGAAGATTTTACAGTAACGTAGTATGAAATTTCCCGATCTAAGTTAACAGTATCGTTATTTTAAATACGAACAAAAAAATTTATACGAAGCTGAGTAAATACTTTTACATACTGTCATGTTATCAACATGCCAATAGAAAATGTACGCAACAAAATTTACATATATGCTTTTTAGGTTGCACAACTTTCAGTCGAATTGCATTCTTCTTCAATTTGAGTATAAAAATATTATTAAATATGTTTCCTTATCTTTAAGAAACACTCTATGACACACTAAATAGAAAAAGGATAAATTTCAAAGTTGATTTTCTTCTTAAATATTGGTAAATTTTCTTGGTTAGCCAACGTTGAGCTGTCGCTACATGATTTTTGTAGATAAATAACTTTTAAAGCCATTTCAAGGCTTGTTTTACCTAAATAAATCAAGGGTATGGTTGTGAAGATGTATGCAGATATTTATTGCTTTACCTATTGTTATTGTTATTACAAAATTAAAAAATAAATTGAGCAGTTTCATGTTAAATTTATAGTTTTTAATGTTGAGAAGTCTTTGAACTTAAATATTTTATTGTAATTTTGTTAAGCAAGTTCTTGGGCACATTTGAGACATAAATGTCAAAAGAGGGATCATTTATTGTAGAAGATCTGGGCATTAGAAAATATTGAATTATGGGTATTAAAAAGATTACTACGATTTTTCATAATAATAATAATTTCACAGGCCATAGTATTCTAAAATTATGTAGATTAGCTATTAATAAATTAGGAGTTGGTTATTAAAAATTTGTGTAATTGTTCTATAGGATTTAAGGATAAAGCTTATAACAAGAAAAGAAGGTAACAATGCGATTTTAAACATTTATTTCTAATTTCAATAATGTTTCTGTTTAGTAGAAAATTAAGTTGGTTGCCATTCAATCCTAAGCTTATGTTTACATGTTAGTATAAGTTTTTTACATTATTAAAAAGTGGAAATTTTCCTCTATTCATTTATATTTATTTAAACATTTTAAGTGTTTAAACAGTTTAATAACAATATGGTTATGTAGTTTTAGTAACAATTTTATTGAACTGTTTTCCACTAAATATTATTGTTGTCACTAGAAAAACCACTAAAAATTATTCGTTGTCACTAGAAAAAGAACTAGTTTTTCTTTTGTTTTGGGAAAACGTATAAATTGAGATCGAAATCTGGTGACGCTCTTTTGAAAAAATTCAGTTATACAGAAAACACGTTTACATGCAGAGCAAAAATTAGAAGATTTTGAGGTTATGTTGTATTATGATACGTCAACGTCAACCTCCTGTCAGAAATCTAAGGTTATGTTTTAATGTTACGTCAAAATGTTCAGAATTATAAAGTTTTTTGAAAATAAGTAGTGCTAATAATAATAATAATGATCATTGGAATGTTAAATGGAAAATTAATTTTGAATAACTTTAAATGGATTTACCTTATGTCTGAAATACAGCTGGCGTTTATAATTCAACTTTAATTTATAATCCAAGATTTTTTTTCAAGAGAAATAGAATTTTGTGGAATGTCAATCTTTTTCATTCTGAATTATATGGAAACAAGAAGACTTTACAGTTTACTACTAATTCAATTTGGTAAATCTTTTAAGGCGCAAACACTTTGAATTTTGTACTGTAAGGTAATTAAATAATTACCTAAATAATTAATAATTACCTAAATAATGAATTATCTAATTAAACAATTAGAATTACCTAAATTTAAATAGATTTTAAAGTAGTCCTACTAATGATAAAAATATTAATTAACAAGATAAAGGGAATTATACTGCCTGATAATTCATATTTCTTTCATTCTTTGATATCCATTTTTTTGTTTCCTTAATTTTAAGTATTTTTTTTTCTTTCAATTTTAATTTAGTTGTTTATTTGTGTTAAGTTAAATAAATTTGTTCATTTGAATTTTTTTTAAGTAACCTTTATTTATTTTATTTGTGTGTGGTCAGTTAATAATCTTTTATAGATCTAATTTAGTTGGTGCCCTATTGAAGCGACCCGCATGCGAAGTCTCACATATGTAAGGAACTTGTTTTCCAATTTTACTTATAGTCGGAGCATTTTTCTTTGATGGTAAAGGTAAGTCGTTTGTATGTCTTTACTGTGCTTTTGCCAGATGTCTGTTTTATGTGTTATTGATTATCACGAATTATAAATCAAGTTTAAAATTTATCAATGCCATTTATCATCATTATCAATTTAGCTGTGATTATTTACAGTGGCGGTCCTGACGATCGTAAATAGCATATCATTACATGAATCCAAGTTAAATTATGCTTAGTCAAGTATTTTAGGGGATACTCAGATACGGCGTAAGTGTACTACACCTAAGTATAAGGCGAATTTAAAGATTCCTTCTTCAACTATTCTAATAATTTACATACTATGGAGCGTCATAGTCATACATTTTGACATGATTTTACATATTAATGCTTGTATTTTTGAAGAAAATCAAAAAGCTGCCTAGCGTTATCTAAATATTATGTATCGTTTATTCAACAGTAATGCATTTTATGAGATGGGCATTTAGGTTTTTATTGTCCTTTACTCATTCAGCAAGCAATACATATTACGTTATGAAAATATTTTGCTGGTTGAAAATTAAGAGGTCGAATGTTACTTTTTTCACTACACGAGTTATCACTATTACAAGATTCTATATTACTTATATTGCATTTTGTTTCTAATCCCAAGGTGGCTGTGTTAGTTATATAGTGTCTTTATTCTAAAAGATAAGAACCACCCAAATTTAAAATGCAAAAACTAGATTTTAATTTTCTCAAATTAGTTTACGTGCAACATACCGTCTTTTAATATTCAGCTACTATCATTCTATTCTTTTCGGAATGTGATGGCAGGGGATAAAAGAGAATGGTTATGTAATCTTATGGTGTTATTTCAATAGTTTAGTTCAACACTGAGAAATTTTGATGATATTTAGTTGAGCGACAAATTGTTATGGATATATACTTAGTAGAATGATTACTTATTTGTTTTTCATATAAACATTTGAAAAATAATACATAAAAGTACATTCTGTTACTGTATTTGCCATTGTTACTAACCCAAAATTGAAAAAATTAGAGCAAGTGCATAGCGCGAAGCCATGATACGGATGGCAAATTTTAAGTACTATGTGATTTATTCTTGCATCCAAGTTTGATTGGGTAAGCAAAATCATTCAGTTGCATACACTGAAAAAAAAATTGCAAGTAACATCAAAATTGTTTAGTTTCAAAAATGCGCCAACAAAAGTATTTTTTACATTTAAAAGTAGTTCTATTTTTGGAAGTGTTTCGAATTTTTAATTCAATGTATTGTGATTTAAATCAACAACCTATTTCGGCGGTTGATTTAAATAGTATTATTGTTAATTTGAAAGTAAAATAAACCTTATTTGAATGGTAGATTGTAATTAATTTAGAAAGAATCAGAAAGTATCAATATTTACTTTTAAATGCAGTGCTTTTTATATGAATGTCAGGTTGTTGTTAATTTAATAATATGCTGGTTTTCCTTTTAAATGGAATACTCTTTTAAGTTAATGGCGTTAAATGCAAAACACTGTTGAATTGAATGTTTATATTCTTTCAGTAAAAAAACAACTTACTATTATTAATGCTTTATTGACATCATAATTCACATCACACCTACTATCCATTTTTTTCTAGAGTCCTCTGACTTTGAAAGCGTATTGCTCGAAAACTACTGAACCGAATTAAATATTTTAAAAACGAGCAAATAGTAAATTCATTTCTACATACTATAGTAAAATATTATATTTCTAACTGGTATACGTTTGTTTTTATCGGACGATACGTAATAAAAGGTACTCATTTTTAGGGACAATTTCATTCAAAGTAAGTTCACTAATTTTTTTCTCAGAAAGTATATGTCATATATCTATCAGATTTTTGTATGGGTTAGAAAGAAACCTTGCGGTTCTTATGCTATTAATTTTCAGACAAGAAAGCGTTTTATTTAAGATTTATGTGAAAAAATAGCAAACTATGGGTTTATTAATAGAGATAGCGTAAAATCTTTTTCGCTAAATCAACACTTTTCATGTGTAGACATTATTGATTTCAAAAAAATGTTCCTAATTTTAATAATAAAAATGCGGAAACAAAAAAACGATTTTTGATGACAAGCGGTTTCGACAAAAAACGGTTTTTTTATTATTGCACTTTTATTGTTAAAATTCGAAACATTTTTTTAAAGAAAATAATGTCTACATATAAAAAATGTTAATTTAGCGAAAAAAATTTGACGCTATCTCCATTAATAAACAAGAACGCATAGTTCGCTATTTTTTCATATATATCTTAAATAAAACACTTTTCTGTCTGAAAATTAATAGGATAACAACCGCAAGGTTTCTTTCTAACCCCTACAAAAATCTCATAGATATATGAGATATACTTTCTGAGAAAAAAATATTTAACTCACTCTCAATGAAATTCTCCCTAAAAATGGGTACCTTTTATAATGTATCGTCCGATAAAAATAAAACTTTACCAGTTAGAAATATGATATTTTACTGTTACATGTAGAAATAAATTTACTATTTGCTCGTTTTTAAAATATTTAATTCGGTTCAGTGGTTCCCGAGCAATACGCTTTCAAAGTCAGAGGACTCTAGAAAAAAAATGGATAGTAGTACAAAAATAAAAGGAAAAATCTTTTATTATTGAAATAAAACAATAACTACAATGAAAAATACAGAACATAAACAGTTTGCTTATACATAAATACTTATTTCTTAAAAAAACATTTTCTGGTAACATGATAGATATGCATTGAAGGCAGGTGAATGAAGCTAATGATTCTATTATAATAATATTTATATTATTTGATGGTGCTTCTACTTCATAGGATAGGTAATGTTCATTAAAACATTTAATACTAATTTCAGTAGCTATTACATTATATTATACATTATTTATATTATACCTATCATATTATTTTTTATAGCACTTGCACTAACAAAAAACACTCTTTGCAAATTTCATTCCATTGTTGTTGTGGTATGTAAAACAACGACTAACTAATTTAACCGTGTGCTCGTTTTAATAACGGTATAAATGAAAATGCCGAATTAACTCAAATTAAAAGAACTACTGTCGAAACAAAGCCAAATATCTCTTAAAATTTAATATACCTGCATTTCAAAGATTCAGCATTTAAAATGCACGCATTTGCAGTTCAAATAAGATATTTATAATTAACATAAAAGTAAAATGGATTTCAAATTAAAAACTCCGTTGAAAGTAGTAAACAAAAGCAGAATCTAGCCATTTCATTTAAATCTACCTGCATTTTTTTAACTCTAAAGTAAATGCATTTATTTGAATGTCGAAAGTAAGGGTTTTTGTTATAAAAACCGAAATTTCTTTCAGTGTACCGTTATATTGGTTACGCCGCAAAGAGTTGAATGCACTGGTCAATGATTATGCTGCAATTGCAAGTACAAATAATTATAGAAAAGTCGAGAACTTGTTTCTCGGTTTTAAAACATACATAATATTCATTTGTTTCACAAGAAATATCAAAACCTGAAATGTCTAATATAATATTGAGAGTAAAACTACTGAAATATGTAGTACCTACCTTCTGTTTTGAGGAAATCGACCAAAAGTTTCTGATGGTTCCACGACATTATTGCGACAAAAAGAAAAGGACTATTTAGTTTCTAAATTCAAGTTTAACCTGGCTGATATTGGGAAGCTAGAGTTTTGACAAAGTTTTCTTCTGTCTACTTTATGATAAATGTATTAAACTCCATAAACACATTGAACAATGTGGATGGAAATGGAATGAAAATACTTGTAGAGCTTGTAAAGTAAGTATGTGCTGAAGATTTGGCAAGATATGCATGCTACAAAACTCTAAAAACTTTAAAATTAGACTAGTAAAATCTTTTGCAACTAATAATTAAACATTATATTGAAATATGCATAAATATATGATTTTCTCAAATTGGCTGCTCACTGTATTTAATAAATAAATTCGATCATTAAAAAATAAAGCATTCGTTTGCTTTAGTTTAGTACTAATAATTTTATTTTGTATATTTACCGTTTTAAAAATAAAATCCAAGATTCCAAAGTATTTTTCTGTTTATTGCGTCAAAACTTTTGTCATAGCTGTAACAAAAAGGAACTGCTAATATTGACATTTCATATAACAGATCCTAAGTAAACATTTAAACGGGTATTCTGAAGTATTTCTACAAATGTAATATGTATTAATGATTTTCTTGAATTTCCTTCTCGGATATAGGCTCTAGCTTTAACATAAATTCAATATTGAACAATTTAATGCTACTCAGGATACATAAGATAAACATATATTTAATTAAATTTGTAAATGATACATAATTTGAATAACTATCTTTTCTATTCGTTTCTATTAAATACGAAAATCAGTTGCTGTTAAAGTGCGTTTCCCGCTTAAAGAATATCTGCAGTTTCTTACTTTTATTTTGTTTACTGAGATTCTACATTTAATCTCTCTAAATGTTTTTATAGCAACTAACATAAAATTTAAGGAATTGGTAGATTTTGCAAAATCGACAGAATTGCACAAAAACAGGTTAACATTAGTTAGTTTTTTCTCTAAAAAGTCCGCTCGTACTTTTGCCAGTTCGTATGCAGGGGGTATACGTTGGGGTAGTTCGTGCCTTCAATCGCTTCCGGCAAGTTTCGAATTTATTGCATCCAGGTATCTATGTCAGGCCTTCCGGCGAACTGTGCACTTGCCAAATATAGTGTGACAGCAGCAAAATTTAATAAGTGTTATGATCTTTACGTTCTCAGGCACGTATTGCACGACAAGTCTTCACTCTATAAATAAGATTTATTAAATCGTATGAAGACATACCTAAGAGAATGTTTTTCTTTTGTGGATATAAATTTTACCTCTAGAAATCTGATCCCTGTAAAACTTTCTCAAGAGCTTTCATAGTAATAATGTAATTTGTAAAGCTTTTTCAAAAGTGAGAAGGATAATAGTTATTAAACATTAGAAAAAGAGTGCTGTAAAGATTTCTACTTCCATCCCTATGTTGGGTAAGTTACTAAGAAAAAGTAACTAAATAAGCTATTTCGTTACTTTACAGAAAACTAACAGAATACGTTACCGATAGTTACAGAAAACTAAAAGTAACTAAGTAGTTATTATAGTAGAGTAACTTGTACAATTAAAGATACTTTTTATTTCACATTTCCTATAATTACGGGTAATTATTTAGAATTAAAAAAAAATTAAGCAAGAACCGATTTACACTTTAATTAAAAGTTTATTATTTACATTGCAGTTCAATACGGTAGATGATAATTTTATTAACAGTCATTTGTTATTTGTAAAACGTATTGGGTTTTAAAACTAATTGTCTTTCAAAGATTATTATCTGATAATTTTGTTCTGTTTTACATGAAATACATCCTTCGCTAAATTGTTCCGAAATCTCATTTGAATCATTTTCTCAGAAAATCCTCAAAGATGTTCAAGACGTTTTCTTGGAAATTAGGATTTTTAATAACTAAAAGTCTTACCGGTTTACATGTTGCAATACATATTCATTCATAAATAAATATTTCATTCCTTGAGCCATCTACAAGAATTACCTGGTTTTGGTTGTCATTTATTGATTTATAAGTGTTTATATTTTATACCCACATAGCTGTAATAGGTACTTTTAATTTAAACATAAAAGAAAGAGTACCTGTAGCATTCTACTGCAACTGTATGTTTGTCCTTTTAAAAGCCTCATTCATCTGAAAGGGTATTTACACTTTAGAGATTACTACTATCTTGTGAAGCGTCAATCTAATTTTACTTATAAAACTAAAAATTTAGGAATTATTTAGGAAAATAACACGTGAATATTACGTGTGTCTTTTCATTAGCATTTGAACTAGTGTTAAGCAATGTAATTTGATTTATTACAAATTTTTCTCCTGTACTAGATCACACTTTATACTTTTGATACTCCATGTCTTGAATTATATATTTTTCATTCAAAATCTTGTTTTGGTCATACTGCATCTTTCTGGTGGAATGGTAATAAAAGGTGGTTAACCGTTCTATTTCCTACAATTTTTAACAAAAATACATAATATTTATATGACGTATCATAACGAGAACTTCAAAGCCCATAAATACCAAAATAGTAAAATTTCAGATTTAAAATATTTTATACATAAACTACCTCTGACCGTGTACGTCTAAATAGAAAATCCGCCCTAAGACTTCATTTTTATCTGGATATATGAAATATGCCCCCATAAAAGCGGAAATTTTTATAAAAACTTTAATCTTCGGGATTAAATCACACCCATAAGTAAGCGTCCTACAAAGATTATGGTTAGATTTAAAAATGTAGTCCGACATGTGAGTAATACAATCATTTTTACCGCAGGTCTCTAGGATCAACCGTTCTTGAGATATCAAGAGTTACGTTTACATCAAAAAACTGCAAGCAACGTCGTGCACCACGAAACAAATATGGCTGCCATATTTCAATCAAATGGAATAAAAATAAAATGACAGTGGTTTTGATCTACCAATACTTAGGGGTGATAACACAAAAAAAATTATCTTTTTTCTAAATGATCGAGCGACCAGTACTGCACTATTTCATATGGATTGCTCCTAATTGCTATGATGAGGGATGACAAAAAAATGCCCATTAAGTTAATCCGGCAACCTCTATAATATCAAAGCTTAGGTATTTCTCGACTTATATTAACAATCAGAATGAGTCCAACGGGTTTTTTTATGAAAAGCCTCTGGGCGTCCTGTCTGACGGAAAATCGAAAATTTGTAAAATTGTCGTTTCTCGACCGTCGATTTCGACCAAACCACTGAACCGATTTTAAAGTGTTGGATACTCATTCGACGCAGAATGTAATGCTCTTTAATTCTTGTAAGTGAAGTTTTCGTTGGAAAGCACCGTTTTGGAGTTATAAGCGAAAAACTAAAAAAGGTCCGAAGATTTCGTGGTTCTTTTGATGCCCTCAGGTAAGCTCGAGTCGAGGGACCGTGCAAACCTAGGATACTTATATTTGACCTCAAACAAAGTAATCGCCCCGCTTTCCAACATTTATTTCCACCAACGGATTCTATTTTACTGCCCTAATATAAAAAGCAGTGCATTTAAAAGTAGATATGTTGAAAACAGCAGATTTTTTAAATTAATTACAGTCTACCTTTCAAATAACGTTTATTTTATAGGTTGGCTTGCAGAAATTGGTTCTTATGACCGGTATTTCACAACAATAGTGATTATTCCAACAAAGAACTGTTATAGGATTACTCAGTTTACTGCTTAAAGCCCTAAATAAAAGGATACTTTGAACTCAAATGTCAAATGTTGTCAGGTAAGTATTTAGGACATTTTTTAAGGTATAACTTAAAATTTTTAAAAACTCCATTTATTAAGGCATAAAAAAAGAAAGTTAAAAGGTGAAAAAGAGAAGAGACTCAAATAAAATATTCCTTAATGGGAATATGGTATGGCAAGGGTATAAATGGGTTTTTCCAAATTGAAATTTATATGTCTCAGAAAAATACTTTTCCTATTATCAAAAGAATTAAAAGAAAGTCTAAAGTTTCAAAACATAAGAAATTCCTTTCTTTGTATTTTTCTTCCTATTTATATTATTCATTTATGTGGTATCTATTTTCATTTAACATAATAAAATTATAATATAAATCGTTTCTCTCTATCTTCAATTGTTTCTATTCCGTCATACTTAAAATATATTATATCAAAAAAGAAAAACAAAAATGAAAAGAAGACGACCCTAAATGCAAGCCCATACAACTGTTGTTGAATACTCTTTCTAAGATAATCTAATAATAGTTGTTACTGTTGGTACTAGAGTCTAAAGGTATTTTAACAAAAGGTATTACTAATGGTACTTGAATCTCAGAGATATAAAAACCAATTCCTTCAGGCCCGACTATACTTTTAAAGTAAATCGACCCCCGAAATAAGCTTTGGACATAAATGCATACTAAAGTCAATTAAATTTTCGAAACACTCTTAAAAGTAGAACTACTTTTAAATTTAAAAAATACTTTTTGTCGCATTTTTGAAAGTAAAAAATTTTGATTTTACCTGCAAATTTTTTTAATTTAAATGCAAAGTTTTTTTCAGTGTAGTACATCGAATCATGCGAGCACGTGTGATTGCATTTTAGGCCATCTTGTGCATACCACAAAGATCATATGTAATTTTAACAATAAGGTTATAACTAACCTTATTTTCATTTATTCGGGATGGTATCTTAGGTATGGTATCTTATATATCAGTTAACATTATTGTACTAGTAAAAAGATTCCTATTTTGATGTTAAATAATAATTAATATGATTTATTTACCTCGTGCATATAATATATTTTTTGTTCTTTTATATATTTGTGTATTTTTTGTGAAAAGACTAATAATTCAATTTAGCTTTGATATTTTCATTCAAAGGAATCATTTTTATATTTTAATGGTTACTGCGTTGCGCTTTGAGATTTAATAATAATAATCCGTTCCAACTTTGTTGTCTCTCACATTATCCGAAGCTAAATGTTAAAGCTTTAAAGAATGAAAAGTACTTTTCACAATTATTACATAAAATATAAGGATTCGTCGAAAATTCTATTTGAAGATGCATTTTAAAAGCTTTTTATATTTATTCAGCTATGGATTTTTATTTGGGTACTTAAAAATATTTATTCAAGCTTGTTTTCAGTTTAAGACCTTTAAGAAGCGGAATGATAACGGAATGATAACGAAATAAATATAGTAAGAGTACACTCTCGCCGATGAGTCTCTCAGTTTTGATGTTTGTGGGGGTTTTGGGAGTAAAATCTGGGGCAAATTGTATTCGATTGCTTATAATTAACTGTTCTACAAAAAAAGATAGCCGAAAATTGTCCAGTGAAAAAGGGCACAATTCATAATTTTTGAGTTACTTATCGTACGTGATGCACCGTTATCACAACAATTTTTTCATGTAGGTCTCGATGTAAAGTTTCTAGCCGTTCTTCTAAAAAATAAATCTTTGCAAAACATGGAGTATTACAGGAATTTTAATCTTTCAATGCTTGCAACTTCGTTTCAGAAGCTTCAAAAATTGAGTAATTTTTGGGTATTTTCACGTTTATCAACTCATATCTCAGAAATTAAGCCCTTAATCGTTGTGTTTATAAAATTGTAGAGCGCGATCTCTGGCTTGTAACAGTGCCACTTTTAAATTTTCAGAGATTTACAATAATTCGGTAAAAGAATAAAATGATGACAAAAACATTTCTAAGAAATTCATTTAAGCCTTTAGTAGTACCGACTGGAGAATTGTAACCTATTAAGTATCTACCTAATTGTTAACGATAGTAGCACCTTAATCTTAGTAAGTGTGCAAAATTTTATTATCTATTGGAGTGACAGCTGACCACTTTTTGAATGAACTGCCTACAATTTTAGAAGTTTTCCTGGAATTCAGGTAAAGTGCTTCCACAAAGGCATTTGTTTCCGCGAAGAGAAAAAGGGTAGAATTTTTTCCGTTATCATAGCTAACGGAATTTATCAACAAATTAAAACTGAAAAATGTTTAATATTTATATTGCTTATATTGTTAGGTGTCCAAAATTCGCATACAACAGCTTTTCTGAATTTACTCCAAAATATAGGGGGGTCTTATAATCGAGGGGGTCTTATTTTCGAGAAATACGGTAGTTAATTAATAATATAGAGAGAAAATATATTTCAGTAGTGAAGAATTATTTTTTTTATAAAAATAGTGAAAAAAATGTTTTACTCTAAATTTTAACTCTAAAATCTTTACCCAGTACTCTAAAAATTGTTCACGGGGAGGATGTCATCAATCAAATTTAGATAGATTAACATAAATACTTAACAAAATACATAATAGCATGTACTACTGGAAATCCCTTCCCTGGCACCTATACTATAAAGAAGTCAACCAAATAAAAATGCATATTTGTTTACAAACACACGTCTCTAAAAATTAACAGAGTGAATTGCTGATATATAAGGTCAACATTACCCAATTAAATATAAATTACTAAATTAACTGCTGTCTACTCAAGCATTGAATTTCATTTGTCAATAACATAAACAAATAAAATTTCATAATTTACTGATGTACTAAACGGATAAACAGAGTATTATTCTTCAAATTATAGGTTTATAGGGAAGTTATTCATCGTGCACATGTATAAATTACTCTAATTAGTTTTGGTGGGTCACATCACTTGGGACTGTAAAATATTATAACATTTGTATATTATTTAATTTACAAAATTAACATACTATTAGTATAAAACCGACTACTAATTAGCGATTATTGTATGTATGTGTAATTCAACAACAAACCGTTTCATATATCATGTGTAGTTTTCATGCACAGTAATTAATTAGAGTGCACCTAAAAACACATTTTTGCAAAAACATGCAGCCGGTTTTTATTTTCACAGACTAGTAGTTTGATATAATAAATACATACAGAATTTTACAGATACATGATGGCCACTTAATAATTTTATAGTCTAAACTATGCCTAATATTTGTGTTATTGGAATTTTATGTATATACATTCTGGAGTATCACGAAAAACTTTTTTTTGAAATTAAAAATTTCAAGTCGATAAAAAGTTGTCACTATGGTCACACATTTACCAAAAAATATTTTAGTCAAATTGAAAAATATTTAGGTCTCCCGGAATGGGCCTAAAGTTTGAATTTTTTTGTCAAAAACGTAGATTTTCAACTTTTTTTTAACAACATAAATACAAAGCAAATTTTTGTTTTCAAGTACTAAAATGTAAAGCTTGGAATATTAATTAACAGCAAAAAAAAATTATATCTGTTATGTAACATTTATTGCATTACCAGAATTACTTTTAAGTATTTTTCTTATTCCAAAAATAGGCTTAATTACATAAAATAAAAAAAATAAGTTGGGTCTCTAATGATAACTTTACTGCTAATCCGGGGGACCTAAATATTACATGACAGATATAAGTTTTTTTACTGTTAATTAACATTTTAAACTTTACATTTTTGTACTTGAAAACAAAGATTTGCTTTATATTTATGCTTTTAAAAAAATTGAAAACCTACGTTTTTGAGCATAAAAACAAAAAAATGCGTATTTGGTAAAAAATAGGGTTTTCATGCAAATTTCGGGAGACTTAAATGTTACATAACAGATATAATTTTTTTGCTGTTAATTAATATTCCAAGCTTTACATTTTTGTACTTGAAAACAAAAATTTGCTTTGTATTTATGTAAAAGTTTTAAATAAAAGTTGAAAATCTACGTTTTTGACAAAAAAAAAATCAAACTTTAGGCCCATTCCGGGAGACCTAAATATTTTTCAATTTGACTAAAATATTTTTTGGTAAATATGTGACCATAGTGACAACTATTTATCGACTTGAAATTTTGAATTTCAAAAAAAAGTTTTTCGTGATACACCCTAATATGCATTAGGGTGATTGTTATTGTTGTGTGATTGGGTCATGGAATTATGGTTTTGACGGGTGCCCATTTGATTAAAAAAAACTAAAATTTTAAGACTCATACGAACTTTCTATCTCTATTCTAATCATTCGCTCAATTCGCTGTAATAGTCCAGGAGCTGGCGACCAAAAAATGTAAGAGTTTTGTTAAGGCTAATATTTTAATATTAGCTTATATTTAGGGTGTAAATAAATATCCTACACAAAAGAAACTCGGACATGGGGACACTCGGCGTCAGCGTAGTTTGAAAGTTGTAACAAGAAGTAGTGTCATCTAAGTGTTTTCTAAAAGCTGAAAATTGATCACTAAGCAGTTTATGTAATAAAAAACTGGAAAACAGTTGTCAGACAGCGTAATGATCGAACGCGTTGCATCGGCACCAATGCGGTGGTCGCATGTCTTCAAAATGAGGTCAATCAATCAATGAAGTCGTTACTTCTAGCGACTGCCGACTAGCTCGGTTCTATCAAAATGAAGTCGGACTGTTTTTTGAGAAATAATATTCAATAAATTAACACTGTACCAAATTTTAGCTTTTTAAGTCACTTTTTTACATTGACCTCATTTTGAAGACATGCGACTACCGCATTGGTGCTGTTGCAACGCGTTCGATCATTGCGCTGTCTGACAACTGTTTTCCAGTTTTTTATTACATAAACTGTTTAGTGATCACTTTTCAGCTTTTAGAAAACACTTAGATGACACAACTTCTTGTTACAACTTTCAAACATGCTCTGACGCCGAGTGTCCACATATCCGAGTTTCTTGTGTGTAACTAGGATATTTATTTACACCCTAAATATAAGCTAATATTAAAATATTTGCCTCTTCAAAACTCTTACAATTTTTTGGTCGCCAGCTTCTGGACTATAACACGTTGTCCTGCGTGAGCGACCAATGTGGCGAAGCGGACGACACGGACGAAGCGAACGAATGGCGGCGCGGACGAAGCGAATTGAGAGTGTCCTACGTGGCACATTTTCGCAATCGCGAATCGCGCGAAAAAAACACAGAACTCTGGTCCCTAGTCTGGTAAGAATAGGCTGGTGGGACAAATATTGTTTATTTAGAGATGATAAAAGAACCTCGCATAATCCTTATGGAAAATGGCTTTCACCAGATTGTTCTGAAACTGTGCTTTTTTTCAAGTTTTCGATGTGTAGATCGAAAGTGTCAATGGGCACACAGTCCAGAAAATTGTAGTTTATGAATTACAGCCGTTTGATGTCGAATAATGAAAGAATTGTCTACTTCAAATGGCTGTAATCCAAAATCTATAAATTTTTGGTGTTTACAAAGTTTCAAGAATTTTGGCCCAGAGCCATTTCCCATAATGATTGAGCGGGGTGCAATTTAAAAATTGCCAACTTCAAACTGCTCTAATTCGAAAACTATAATTTTTTAGACTTTCTGTCTAGTGACAATTTTAATCTACACGTTAGGAATCACCATTTACCAAAGTTTCAAGAATTTTAACCGAGAACCATTTCCCATAAGAATTCTATCGGGTGTAAAATTGCCAACTTCAAACGGCTGTAATTCTAAAACTATTGGTTTTGATAAATCCGCGCCGGCCGCTTCGCTCATTCGCCAGCAAGTAGTCGCTCACGCAGGACAGCGTGTAACGAGAAGTTTCCTATTTAAAAGACACAGTTTTTCAATTCTTATGTATGTATTTGATCACTGAAACAAATTGTTGAGAAAAAATTTGAAAATTAATTTTATGGAATTAACGAGCAAGAATGCTATTTTAGGCAAAAAAATATATGGGACATTCTACATCACTTCAGCGCTTTTGGCGGTACAGTTCCGCTTTTGCTTCACCTGTCCCGGTGCCCACAAATTCTTACTAAATGTCCCGCTTTTAATGGATAATCTTGATTTTACGAACTTAGACAGCAAAACAGCTACATTACGTTTATTAGTTGAAACAATAAACGTAAATGAGAACTTTTTAATTAATTTTCTTCTAACTTCGAAATTGCAGTACATTGCAACTATATTTAATGTTGGTATTCAACGGAGTTATACTTCTTTTCCTATTGTTACTTGTAAAATGCTATAAATAATAATTAATGAATCATAAAACTGATTATGTAACCCACTCAAGCTGTTTCACGTAGTTGTGAAGGGCGGGTAACATTTTGAAACTATATCTTCATTTTGAACTAAAAAATTGGGATCTTCTTCTTCTTCTAGTGCAGATGGATAAACAGAAGGTACCTTCCTGCGTTAGTCAATTCCAAGAGCTGCTTGCTATTTGAAGAGCACAATTACAATTTATGTTCTAGTAACGGGTCTGCACGTTTAAAAACTTTTATAAAGGGCTGACTCTTCTGTTCTAAATTGCTAAATTAGTTTAAATTGCTAGCATAACCTTAAAACACTAAGGGCGGGTTGTATAAACACAGATTAACTTTAAACTAGGATCAATATTCTATCTGCACGTTAAAAACTTTTATAAAGGGCTAACTCTTCTGTTCAAATTGTTAAATTAGTTTAAATTGCGAGCATAACCTTAAAACATTAAGGGCGGGTTGTATAAACACAGATTTACTTTAAACTATTTAGGATCAATGTACTAGACAACGATTGTTCTGACAATCGTTACTGCGGCAACCGAGCCAAGTTTAAAGTTAAACCACATTTATACAACTCGCCCTAAGTTTATCAACCTGATTTTGCAAATCCCTTCGACATTTTCGATAATTTGCCAAATAAAATTGTCTTCTGTAGGTCACTTGTAGCGTTTCTGTGGTAAAAGACGATCATTTACAGCGGAACAATTGCTTTATGTATAAAGTAAACATGGATTTACAAATGCATTTCTACATATATTGTCAGAAACGGAAATATTTACAATTAAATATTATATACAAAACTCAACTTCTCTTCCGTTCGTACAATATAGAGCGCAAGGCCACACTCAGTTGCCCACGCTAGTTAAGCAGCTGCGGTCTCACCGCCAACAACTTGGAGCCATTTGCGCGGACAGCTGTGCATTCTTTCGTAGAAGCGATCCCGCTTCGCCCACAACGGATCTCAACTGCATTAGATGGCATGCAACATATCTGCCTACGTTACTCCGTATATGAGGGGCAACCTACGCGATTTACAAACAGCTGCACATTCCTTAAGAACAAACCAGCACACTTCCGCTCAACCCACAGATTGGTGCCAAGCACCGGCAGCTTGAATGCAAACTACCCACAAGCCTGCAACCAGGAAGCGTGAGCTTCCTTAGTTTCATATTTGGAACTCCAACCCACTGATTCCCACTACAATGCTAATATCTTCCGCGTTCAGCAGTATATAAAAGCCGCTTGTTTGGCTTGAAAGACAGTCTGTGCCGAGACTCAGAAGAAGCCTTATCAAGAAACAAGCGGGTAAGTGTCTTTTTATTAATTATGGCTTATTTCTGCTTAGTATGAGTGGGTTGCGCAAAAGCCCTCTCTCTCTGTTTAGTTATGGGAAGTTGTGACCAGGCTCCCACGCTTAGTTGTAGATCACCAGGAGTTTAACTCCGACGCTTTGTTTGTCGATCTAGTGCTAGAGGAGGGTTGGTTCCGACCACCCTCATGATTGTGTTAGTTTTAGGAGGACATGTAAGTCCTCGCGATGTATACTCATTATGTATGTGACCCTTTGTACTCTCTTTATTGTTGTTAGTATATAGTTGTTTTCTACGACTTGTGTTTATTTTCCTTCTACCTCTGACTACGTCCTCCAGCCACGAAAACCCCACGTGACAATATTCTTAAGTTATAGTTAAAAAAGGGGTCTAAGTCACAAATTTATGAAAGACGCTCGGTGATTCAACTAGTAAAAAAGATATCATTTCTAATTTATGATCCATAACGAAGTAAATAAAAGTGCATGCATCTAAGTCATGCTCCCTACAAAAAGTTTCTTCTTACAATCATTTTGAATTGCGAATATTATATCATGACTATGTTATAAAAATCTACATATAAGCAGTGTTACAGAATAGTAAAAACGCTGTTTTAGGTAAAGTGACGCTATTTTTGGCCACAAATAATTAAACAAGTTTTAGAAGTAGACCAATAACAAAAAATGTATTAAAATATTGAACAAAAAGACTTTTTATAAATACTTAAATTATACAGAACATGGTCTTTTGTTGGATACAATCAGCAAGTAGTTCGGAAGTTCTTAAACAGATTATTTCTTAATTCCGTTACTACTTGGTTTGAGATTCTTCGCCAAGTTGAATTTGCCTTTGCCTTGAAACCTGGGAAACCTTTCACTAGTTCATTAAGAAGCTACTTTGTTTTACAAAAACCCCAATAATTTACAACAGATCGATACTGAGGTAGAATTGGTAGATTATCAGTTTTGCTTACAAATTGCAATTGTTAACTTTCAAGAAATCTACCACTTTCTTTGAATAATGCGCAGGTGCAAGATCAGACCAAATAAAACAAGCTTGTTGCTTTGCTTTCTCTCTAGAAATTTCAAAAACCGCTTTTTAAGGCACTCTCTCTAGGTAGATTTTTCAAGTGCCTGAGGTAATGAATGGCTCTGAAACATCAGTGTATTCTGCAATGGCCTCTCATACCTCTAAATACCTGTAAGCAAATTTAGTCTTCTATTGTTCTTTAACTTCTTCAGAGATACCCTGATTTGACATGAAGCAGTAAAATTTCACGGCCGATATCTGAGATGTACCAACAAACATGTAGATGTCATTATCAATTACAAAGAAGAAACTGCCTCCACATGGCAAGCTCATTTTATAGAGCTTCATAGTACCCTTTTTAATACGTTAAAGCTAGTTACCAGTGTATACCGAGCTTGGTTATCGCCCTCTGAACCGTGGCAGCTGATACGACTGTGATTTCTAGCTTGTCTAGCTTGCGCACGGATGACGAAGGATCTGTCTAAGATTTACAGTACAATATTTTGTCTAACCTGAGAGTGTTTACTGTTAGTCGAAGTCCAAGCAGTTTCCATTTGGTTTGTACTATAGCGTAATAGGGGTTAGTTTACCATTATAGTTACACTATTTTAAAAAGTTATATCCTTGTAATATTTGTTTGAGTGATAAAAGTCATGTGGGTCTATAATATATTTTATTTTATTTTGACATGATAATCTTCTTTATTGGCACTCAATTGCGGGCGTAATTTGGCTTTTTTAGCCCGAGGGCGTATAAAGTTGCTAAGATACAAAGAAAACGTTTCTATAGAGTTCTAACAATTTTAATAAATAATTATAACTATTACATTTTTTCAAAATGAAATGTGCAATTGCTTGCAATTATCATTTCCATGAAGCAAAATAAAATAAAACGTTGTATGTACCACGGGCATAATCAAGATAATGGCCCTCGAGAAATTAAAAGCCCTCCTTCGTCGGGCTTTAAACATTCTCTCATGCCATAATCTAATAGATTATGCCCTTAATACATAAATAACTATATTTAATTACTGTTGTTTATCTATCTATCTATGTGATATGGCAATCCCTATGATTCAATGCCTTCCTGTTGGAAGTTATTTATGTAATGATTGATTGTGGTGATCATTGATAATCAAGTAAATAGCAAAATCATTACACATATATTAAAAAGGATAACATAGAAAGGCATTCAATGCATTCCTCAAAAAAAAGCATATATTACTGTTATACTTCTATGTACTTGCGTACTTGTATACGGACATAGTATAATATATGCTACCTACAAAAAATTGATGGTGGTTTGTATCTCTTCAAGAAATTCCTTACATGCTAAGACATAATTGGTTAGGATTCAATTTTAGCGGGACCATAACTGATTGTCGTGCTTTTGTAATGGTTGTAGGAGAATATTTTACTGTTTGAATGTGTTCAAATGGTTGGAATAGACGCACGTTTGAAAATAAATCATTTGGAATAAATTCTGTTATGCAATTATTAACCTGTGAATGGTGCTCTTCAAGAACTGAACTGTCAGGTTTAATAAAACAAAAACTATCAATGGTGATAGGTGCATTTGAAAAGGTATCTTTGTATTCTGTTAGTGGTTGACCAATGACGTTTTGATTATTATTTATTTGGGGGGTTAGAATCCTGAAAATATGACGGATCGTGCGAGCTTTGATCGCAGTTTGTGGCTATAAAACTAGTAAAGGAAGGAGAAAAGATTTCTTCCTGGAATAGTTTAGCTAGTCCAAGAGATTCAGGGGAATCATCTTGCAGTAACCAGAAATTTGCAATCTCTATGGGTTGTGTGGGCGTATTTGGTTTTGGGTCGTATGAAGGAGGTTTGTGCAAATGTGAACCCAAATAATAGTTGAATATTTCATGTTTGAAGGTTGTGTACGGGAATAAGTTTGCATTGTTTATAATCCTGATAAGGTTGGAATGCAGTTTTAAAATGTTATACGGCAAGTTAGAAACTAAAATATTATATTTTTGGAGTTCGTTATCAATTTGGAGAACTTTGAATCTGTTACACAGTTGACATTTGAAATTAGCTTTTAACTTTGCCATATTGAAACGTAACCATTTAAATACAAGATTATCTTATGCGAATGATAAAAAGGATATACTATCCTAGTGCGCTATAATGGTGACCCCCGACGAAAACAGAACCCAACGGAGATAATCACGTCGAGGTCACCATTATAGCGCACTAGAGGTTAGTTTACCATTAGTTACACTATTTTAAGAAGTTATATTCTTGTAATTATATCATTGTTGCTTGAGTAATAAAAGGCATGTGGATCTATGAAATATTTATTTAATTCTGTTGTTTATCTCGTTGCTATGGCAACCTCTATGATTCATGCCTTCCTGTTGGACGTTATTTTGTAATGATTGATTATGATGATCATTGATAATAATGTAAATAGCAAGATCATTACAGTACTAGTCTTGCTAAATCGTTTTGAAGCTGGTTGTACATCTCTAGCGGGTACATTGAAGGTCTGGAAATGATTAAGAGTAAGCTGTCGATGGTAATTATATTATTGGAAATACCTTATGATAACTGCGTTGCGAAATTTGGCAAGCAAACGAAAAAATTAAAGAAGAATAAAAGATCAAAATAAAAAGTTTGACATAGAACAAACTGCAACATTTAATTAAAAGGAACGAAGAACTTATTTAGCCCCAAAATATGAATTAGAAAGGATAGGAATACGACCTTTGATGAAGTTAACAATTCTAGATGCAGATATTGGAACATAACATATTTAAATAAGACCTTTTATAACCCAAAGTGATAAACTGTGAAAATTTTATTAAAACTGTAAGTAAAGAGTAATTTATAGGAATTGTTACTAAAATTTAATCTTATCCCCACATACCCTGAGCTTTGTTGTGTTATTTGTTTGTGTTCATGTTTATTAAATAATTTTTTTTGTTACAATAAATGAGCAGCTGTGGTGTTAAATTTTATTTATTTATAAAATATACTAGGTGTAGCACTACATCATATCATAACACATAATAAATGGCGCCCAACGTGGGGCCCGATATCAATTAAAGAAGTTATAAGAAGTTGACTTTAATCAATAAGATTTGAACATTTATTAAACTGACGTGAATAGATTCACATCATAATATTATTAATATTTTTTTAATAAAAGAACTTCTTGTAATTGTTATAATATTTGATTGCTTGTTAGAAGGTTATTACTACATGTGCAAGAAATAATTTATAATTGTCTTTTTATTTGGTATTTTGGTTAGATATTGTATGAGTAAACAAACACGAGATCCAAGGTATGGAAAGAGGAGGTACAGAACATGGAAGACGTAGAAGAAGAAGTTGTAGAGGAAGGATTTAGAGGATTTGTCGCAAGTGAAATAGAAGGCATAACAGAAAGCGTACCAGAAGGCAGCACGATGCCAATAACACCGTCAATGGTACTTAATATGGAGACTTTGCAACAATTGTTTACAGAGATAAGTCAGAAGTTAGACAGAAACAAGGAACAGTTGAAGAAAGAGACAAAAGGATTGAAGAGAGGGAAAGAAAAAATATAGATGAATTAACCGAGAAATTAAACGCAAATACTCAAAAATTATATGAAATGATGGATGCTAAAATAGATGGAAACAGGATCTATTATCAAAAGCAGTTAGAAGAAACCAAAGACGAATTAATAGGTAAGATTGTTGAAATAGAATCTAGAATGGAGAAGAAACATGAAGAGTTGATCAGAAACATGGAAATAAATAGGGAAGAGTTAAAACTAGAAATGAGTCAAGCAAAAGAAGAAATGGGCAACAAAATGGACAAAGAAATGGAAGAGTTAAGGAAAGAAGCGGTGTTAACGTCTGAGAAATGGAACGAAAGATTAAATAGTGTGGACATGAAGTTCACGAATAAAAATATAGAATGCGAGAAAGGGTGGAAAGAAGCAGTACAAATATATGAAAAAAGGACTGAAGAAGGTATTGTAAAATTAGTTAGAGAAGTGAAGGATTTAGATGAAAAATTAGTGGATACCAAGAATCATATGAGCGATGAAATTCAACAAATTAGAAGAGAAGGTATCGTAGATACACAAAGGGGCTCGATAATAGTTAATACCATGAATGAGAACCAGCTGCCCAAATTTTATGGAGACCAAATTTTGGCTTTATTTTACAGCTATTTTCACCACAAAGCACTAGTTTTATTTCTATACTGAACAACGTGTCAAATGATATAAATGTCATGTGACTGTGCATCCAAGGCACAGTTATTTCCATATAGACAAATTACCTGAAACATCCTTTCTATGAACAAGATATTCATACACACAGGTAACTTGCAAATATGACTTTTATGATGATTAAGTAAAAAACACTTAGTAAATAATTTTTATTAATATTGTACAATACCAAGAAACATAATAAGTAGATTAAAATGTACAGAAGAAGATGAAATTAGTAGAAGTGAAATTGTAGAAAGCAAATGAAATTGTATAGTATAATCGTGTGTATAAGATTGGTGATATCTACTGAGATAATTTCAACAATACACTATGAAAACCCTCACGTCTGAAACAAAATACGTTTATAGTTAAGGGGAAAACTTGAACTGACTTACTTAGAATAATAATTCAGTCAGTGATGGATTGATATTAATATGCAATTCTGGCGGCGTATGTGAAAAAGTGGATAAAATTTGCGATAAACAGAAGAAACCGAGCTTTAGTAACTGGAGCCAAGTGTAAAAAATGCGTTGTCTCTGCAATAGAGCCTGTTATAAAACTTTATGTTCGAAGTGCTCATACATAATTCATGTATAAAAGTCGTAGCATTTCAATATTTACGCCAAAACTGTAATTTTTCAAATAGATTTGCGACAGGTGCTAAAGCTTTTCGATATTATCTAACGCCTTAATAAAAATGCCCACAATAAAAGCAGTAGGCGGCAGACAGTTCATAAAAATAATATTGATTGAGAGAGAAACTGCGAATGAAAAATATCATATTATTAAGAACATGAAATAATAGGATTAGAATTAATATAGACGTTGCAATTATTTTTCTATAGACGAGAGTATTATGGTTTATTGTTCCGAAGTGAAATAAAAACAAAATCATTTTCATAACAAGTTTCCCTAATAACTCCAAACGTTTTTATATAGATTTTATCTGCTATCGCATCAGTTACTGTTTGTTTTATGCTTGGTTCAGATATTTAGTCAATTCCGTTTATCTGACAAGCAATTTAGCGCTTCATTACTTTTGATTCTTATTATATCAGGGTCGCATTAAGAGATTAGCAGAGTTAAGCTGGTGGATAACGGGTTAACGAGAACTTCTTTTTTGCTGGATTGAAAACTCACCGGTTTTAAGGTTTAAATTGCAATTTAAGGAGTTGATGTAGTGTATGGGTTATTTGTCTTAAATACATTTTAACATTCAACATGCTCACATACGATAACTGAATTAACAATCAAATGTTAGCTTCTTACAATTTTTATAGCTGCTAAAAGCTAAAAGCAGTATAGAACTCAAGTTATTTAAAGGTACAAAAACAGACACACATTTATACAAGTTTTACTAGAATCTAGAATTAAAGGTCACAACTAACACCAAGTGGGTGATTTTTCATATTTATAATCCTTTTGTTTTTAATACTTTATAATACTTTCTATTTTACCTAAAGACCCTTTGTGTTTTTTTTAAATTGGGTATTTACAATCTACTCAGATTTTACAAGAGTATGTATTAAATTTTATATTTGAGTTTAGCTTGAGCTGAGAAGCACTATGTCTTCAGGCCATGTAACAGACAGTTTTTTGTCTATTTTTTATCTTAAGATCGCCAAGTATATTGATAAAAATGTTATTGGGTTATCCTTTAGAAGACACTCTGTATACTATAAAATTCAATTTTCAATGTTTATTTGCAATACTATCTAGGTTTAGTACTATTAACTGCAAAAATATCGTTTTTTCTTTGTGATAAGTTAATTCTTATTTTATTTTTTCTCTGCTGTTAATTAAATTTAATATTTTAATTAATAATTATTGATATTTTTATGGCGCCATCTAACTACAAAAAATCGATTTTTCAATAATTCCTATATGGGCATAAATGTTTTCTAGCAGTCTGATTCGCTAACAAGCCATTAAATTTTAGACCAATCTTGTGGCGGTAAAAATCCCTTTTTTCTTGAGAATTGGTCGACAAAGCAAGACGTGAGATTTGGTATTGCGTAAACTTTTGTGTTTTAATAGTGAAATTCTTTTTGTTCAGATAATTATGGTATAACTAGTGCACCAAATGTTTTTGTGAAATACTGAAAGTATTTAATCATTCTTTAGAGGTTTTGATATATAATGAAATCAGATATTTCTTTTTGAGGAGAATTGATGTAGTGGCTACCATTTTGAATTCCCCTTTCGAACCTGAAAGGTAATATCTTTATTTAATTAAAGTTTCTTTTTGTTTTATTGACGTGATCAATAAACTTTCTTTTACAAAATCAATCATTATTTATAGGGAAATAGATCTAGATTTCAAGTTGGTGTTTACTAGTGTCCATATTGGAGGATAATTTAGTTTGGTGTTGGAATAGAATAGTTGGAACTGCGACCTTGTTCATGTTCTTTTTGATGTTAGTGGCGAATATATGCTTAAATCTAATACAAGGCATTATTCATGGTCTCGTCATCCGCAATACTTTGAATCCCTATTCATAGTACCTGGAAGCCTTTTCCAAAGGATTCATAACAAACTGGTGATCATCTGCAACGAGTCGACGCACTGTGGGGTGAGTCTTAACAAAAACCGCTTATTGAGGTAAAACTCCAACTTCTGTAAAGAATAAAAAACATATTGACGTTTGATTATAAAATGTTCAGGCCATCTGGAACCGATGGCAAGATTTAAAAATCTTTGTTATTGATAAAAACGTTGATGCTTAAAGTTCTCCCTACTTTGAACTAAGACTTAGTATTCATAGTTGTTGATTATGCAACATTGCGTTTTTCATTTGTTTGAAGATATAATTCTAACATGCACTGTTATCTCAACTGTTAAAAACAACTAAATATCACCATTACCACCCCTTAAGAAGTTGTTTTTTAAGTTTTACCATGATCCCTACCTACTTAGAAATGGAGTTTTGTAGTAACTGTAATAAAGATTTAACAAAGCTGAAAGCCTCATAACAAACATGAATAAAATCTTTTAGTAAAATGGAGAATATTTTTGAATGAAATATTGACAATTATTGCAACAAGTTACCAAGTACTGTTATCTCTTTTAAGGGCTAGTAATTCCTTTATAAAGGCTGACTTAAAAATATTTTCGAAATTTTTCCTTGGAAGTAAATTATTTTAAATATTCAAATCCCTCATTGTACTATGAAATTCATGGTAAAGTGATAATAACTACTACTTATATTCCTGTACCAGATTAGTAAAATTGACTTACGTATCTTAAAAAACTCATGTCACCCTTAATTTTAGAATGTCTTTCCATGTACTTCTAAAAAGCAATGAGATATTGTAGAATACCTTTCCTGGAATAAAATAAATCCTCTTAACTGCAGGTATAATGAAGAAAATAGATAAACTTTCCCTACCTAATATAATAATATATAATATAATAATAATAATTACTACAACCCATAACCTTAACCAAGGCCCCAGAAGCTATAAGCTTGTGCGGGAGGGAGGGGGCGATTATTATTATTATGTAGGCCCAATGTGCGGCTGCAGCCGACTTATAGCTGGAACAGCGCAAATCCCACATTTGTGTTACAGCTAAGGGAAACTGCAGAAAACCTTAACCAGATCTGCCAGCGCCGGGAGTCGAACCCGGGCCGCTTGGGTGAAAGTCCGGCACGCCAGGCATTACACTACCAAGGCTGTAACGAAACATAACTCCATAAACTATTAATTGCACTTAATGAATAATGCTCTAACATTGTTATATCATTTCCTGTAACCTAAAAAGTACATATGAACAACAAATATCTGTAATAGATATTTAATTTAGAAGTGTAAAAAGCCTTTCTTTATTGCGCGAACGGTTTAACACACGAGCGAGTGTCTTAAAGGATGTGAGTGCAATGAAGGTTCACGTGTAAAAAATTCTACACGTGTATCTTACAATATTTTATCTACGATCATAACGCTTTACTAAAGTATTTATTGTATTTGATATATTTTTTAAATTTGTTACTTATGTCGTGTACATATTTATATTAGCGTGCTTAGATTTTTATGTGCTAAGTTGTTTAACAATCAGTATGTAAAATATTTATAAATCATTTATCCTACATCTCTTATTGACGTTAGCGTGCAATAAAAGTTTTATAACACTAGCTCAATAAATGTTAACTTTTTACACGGAAATCAGTGTAAAAATCAGTCACTTTTTGTACGATCATACATACAAATTATTTATTTTACTTAATTATAGGGCTTGTGTGCTCTTACCTATGCACTAAAAAGTAAAAGTAACGCACTAAATACCACAGTAACTATAATAACAACCAGTATAGGTGCTCTCTCGCAAATATTTTCAGCTGGCTGCGTGCAACCTTATATTATTTTCGGGCTGTTGGGCGATATCCGCTGCTCGTTACTACTGTTGCATTGGGCATTGATAATACACAATCTCTTCTAATGGCATCCTTTAGCTCTTTAGGATCTTGCCAAAATGATAACGAAGAAATACGTCGTTGACATAATTATAATCAATTAACAAGAAAATTTCTGCAAAACTCATTTTCTAGTGTTATAATACACATAAGTTCATAATTCCAAAGGAACCGTTGATAGAGTAACTTTTTCTCATACTTTAGATTGTATTTTATGTATTCTTTTTTAATTTAAATATTATTAGGACTTGAGAAAGCTTCTGGATTCTGAAGCGAAACGTCGTCATTTTCCAGTTAATGTTATATTTTTAATTTGACCAGGCTGAAAATTCTCTAAATCATGTTAAATTTAATTAAGCCTATGCAATTATTATACAGCTTTTTATAATAGTTTCTATAAAATTTCTAATGTTTTATTTTATGTTCATCTGATCAAGTTGCTAATAACTAATTTTTATTATATCAAGCTATGAAACTAAAATTTGTCATTGAACAATTTTTAATATAACAAAGAATTAGTTACCAAAATATAATATAATGTAATGGGTAAAATTATATATAAATATTTTTTTAAATTTTAATTATTATCTAGCAGTATTATTAACATGTGAAAAACATACTTTATGTACAAACAATAAAAGTAATCTAAAAATAAATAAGGAATAAGCCAACACGGTTGCCTTATAATATAAAGTTTCCCGCCAAAGTGGCTCCGCAACGCGGAAGTCGTCTATTCAAACAAATGTCCTGGATGAGCAGAAACTTTCCTATATGAATGGACATGATTTCAACACATCTAGAAAATAGTTCAACTTGTAAATGAAGCCCGTATAGATGAATACCCAAAGACAAATGTATCGTTTCCGAGGTAACTTGGCAAACTGAAACGCTAACAAGGAAAATAATGTATTATACAGCAATGCTGTCAAAGTTATGAAATGATAATGTTGACAGTCTCGTGCTATACAACTTTTACTTAACATATTATGCACGTTAAAAGCCTATCATTAAAGATGTGGTAGCGTATTCGCTTTAGAAATGTTAGATTTTACTTGGAGTATAAAAAACATCTCTTGCTTTTATGTACAGAACCACCAAAGTATACTGCAATTTTGGTTATACAAAACTAAAACTTTAGTTACTTGAAATTGAATTATTCAGTGAGCAACCGAACACAATAGGATGTAACAATCTCAAAGGGTCGTTGTTCAATACAATCAAAACTAATCATAAAGAGCCCAAGTACTGCAAAAAAACATAACAATAGTTTGATTCTTCTATTGGCTGAACTTTGAATAGTATGAACACCATTAACATAAAGTAATTACCATGAATTAAATTATATCTTGTTTTCTACCTTACCTTACGTCATTATTGTAATGTAAAAGCTATTGTAATAGTGTTAATAATGCACCGCGCCTAAAGAGTACTTATTTAATCACTACAAACCCAGGTTGTCCACTTTTTCGTAATACTTGTACAAACCAATTCTGCTGGAGTTAGTTACTAACATTTCATGGCTGGTATTTTTCTCGAGAATTGCATACATTTAATTATTTTCTTAAGATACACAAGGGAGAGTGAGAATAACCAAACAACTACAGAAAAAATAAAATAGCTATACATGGTGGACTAAATTAAATTAGATTTTTTATTGTTGCCCAGATATATTCTTGTTTCGTGCGTCGAGTTTCATCCGCCGACGGAAATCTACCTGAACCCTTCTCGTTTCGCGCGGAATAGAGATTATGACTTCCTATTTCGTGCGTTATTTACCTGCATGTTTGTACCTGAGCTTATCTGAATATCAAGTACGATATTAACTTTGCTTTTTATACTTTAGTCAACACAGAACTAGGTAAGAAGTAAGTAAACTCTCTCTCTCTCTCTCTCTCTCTCTCTCTCTCTCTCTCTCTCTCTCTCTCTCTGTCTCTGTCTCTGTCTCTGTCTCTGTCTCTGTCTCTGTCTCTGTCTCTGTCTCTGTCTCTGTCTCTGTCTCTGTCTCTGTCTCTGTCTCTGTCTCTGTCTCTGTCTCTGTCTCTGTCTCTGTCTCTGTCTCTGTCTCTGTCTCTGTCTCTGTCTCTGTCTCTGTCTCTGTCTCTGTCTCTGTCTCTGTCTCTGTCTCTGTCTCTGTCTCTGTCTCTGTCTCTGTCTCTGTCTCTGTCTCTGTCTCTGTCTCTGTCTCTGTCTCTGTCTCTGTCTCTTTCTCTGTCTCTGTCTCTGTCTCTGTCTCTGTCTCTGTCTCTGTCTCTGTCTCTGTCTCTGTCTCTGTCTCTGTCTCTGTCTCTGTCTCTGTCTCTGTCTCTGTCTCTGTCTCTGTCTCTGTCTCTGTCTCTGTCTCTGTCTCTGTCTCTGTCTCTGTCTCTGTCTCTGTCTCTGTCTCTGTCTCTGTCTCTGTCTCTGTCTCTGTCTCTGTCTCTGTCTCTGTCTCTGTCTCTGTCTCTGTCTCTGTCTCTGTCTCTGTCTCTGTCTCTGTCTCTGTCTCTGTCTCTGTCTCTGTCTCTGTCTCTGTCTCTGTCTCTGTCTCTGTCTCTGTCTCTGTCTCTGTCTCTGTCTCTGTCTCTGTCTCTGTCTCTGTCTCTGTCTCTGTCTCTGTCTCTGTCTCTGTCTCTGTCTCTGTCTCTGTCTCTGTCTCTGTCTCTGTCTCTGTCTCTGTCTCTGTCTCTGTCTCTGTCTCTGTCTCTGTCTCTGTCTCTGTCTCTGTCTCTGTCTCTGTCTCTGTCTCTGTCTCTGTCTCTGTCTCTGTCTCTGTCTCTGTCTCTGTCTCTGTCTCTGTCTCTGTCTCTGTCTCTGTCTCTGTCTCTGTCTCTGTCTCTGTCTCTGTCTCTGTCTCTGTCTCTGTCGCTGTCTCTGTCTCTGTCTCTGTCTCTGTCTCTGTCTCTGTCTCTGTCTCTGTCTCTGTCTCTGTCTCTGTCTGTCTCTCTCTCTCTCTCTCTCTCTCTCTCTCTCTCTCTCTCTCTCTCTCTCTCTCTCTCTCTCTCTCTCTCTCTCTCTCTCTCTCTCTCCCTCTCTCCCTCTCTCCCTCTCTCTTTTACTTAAACGTGTGTTATATTTCCAAGAACTCTATGTGAATCACTTTTTACAACCGACAATCATTTATCCCTGATCTAGATTATTATCGCAGAATTTTGAATGCAAGTGCAATGGAATGTTGAGTTGTTATAATGCATCAGGTAGAAAGTGAAAAAGATAAAGGTATTCAAATAGCATAGAGCACAATTTGTTCTACAGTGTAAATGTAAAAATGATTACAGCAACAATTTTTAATGTTGCTGTATTACTACTGCACCATTTTAATTTTTTTACTGTAAACGTTTAGAAATACGAGAATAATTGACTTTTGAAGGTCGGAGGCACTTGAACGGCTTTTGAGCCTGCGGTCTCTTTTGTAGTTTGCATTCCAGTTACTGGAAATATCCAGTGGCGGCTCTAGATAGTTCACTTATAGAGTGCACCTTTTCAAACTACTTAAGGGATTTGTGGTGGGATAGTCTGAGCCAAAAGTTATGGAGCTTTGCTGTTTTGACAAATAGAAATAATTACATAGTTTTGTTTCAAATAATGACTCAAACGATACTAGTTTTATTAGAATGCATGTGAAAGCAGTTTAGTTATTATTTATAAATGTTTTTAATTAATTATTAGTATTTTTAAAGTCAGAGATTAACTTTTGACTATCTAGTCCAAACTTAAGAATGTGAAAATATGACGAAAAATAATTATTCTAACCAGAGATTTCATTCGAGTTTACTTTTTTATTAGTAAAAATAAAATAATATTACTATGTAAACACTAAAAAATTAAAAAAACTCTCTAGATGTAAATAAAGTAAGAGTAATGAAAAAGTGACAACGTTGCATTAAATTGGCACCAGTATTTCGTTTGTTGAAAACAGAATTATGCACTAAATGACGTGGACCCAATTTTGAGGTTATCTTTGCAAATATATGTATATAAAACGATGGATGAAACACTATTTATCCAGATTCATTTAAAAAAATAGCAATAAAATACTCCAGAATTATGTACCTTTTTATTTAATACAATTGATTTTGTTTTCGAGATGTAGATTACGAGCTGCCAGTGGTGCTGCTTATAGCTATATAATGCATTTAAGTTTCCCGCTCATTTGTCGCAATGCAACATGTTTTAGTTATGTCTGACTACTTTACCAAATACGTACTTTTTCATCCTCTCCGTTCAGCAACAGCAATATCGATAACACGATTTGTCGAAGATCAAGTGTTCCTGGTTTATGGTTGTCCTGAATTTGTCATTTGCGACAATGGATCACAATTCCGATCCCGTGAATTTTTCAAGTTATGTGAGAGTTATAGAACGAAGATCCTTTACAACGCAGTTTATCATGCTCAAAATAATCCCGTAGAGAGAGTGAATCGTATACTCAAAACAATGCTTTCAGCTTATGTTACCGAAAATCATCGAAAATGGGACCAGTTGCTGCCCAAAGTTGCTTGCGCAATTAGAACTTCTATTCACGAAACTATAGGGGTGACACCGTGTTTTGCAAATTTTGGAAGAGAACATATTATTTCAGGTGATCTTTATAAAACCCGCCTACCAGAGAAATCCCATCCAGCAGTGCAACCGGTAACTGAACAACAGCGCCCGATGCCTAAGAATTTTGCAAAACTCTTTGAAGATATTCGCAATAGATTGACCGAAGCACATCAACGAGCTAAGAGACGCTACGATTTGCGACGGCGCTCAGTGGAATATACCGTGGGTCAGAGAGTTTACCATAGGAATTACGCATTGTCAGATGCCACAAGACACTTCACAGCCAAGCTGGCTCCCAAGTATAAAGGCCCCTTTATTATTAAAAATAAAGTATCTCGATTAGTGTATGAACTAGTAGACGCTGGAGGAAATTCACATGGAATGTGGCACGTAAAGGACATTAAAGCTGAACCACCCGACGCGATGGACAAAGGAGCTCTCGATTAGAATCGACCTAATTAGATTTCCTTTCAATACATAAGGTTGTAGTAGTATTCTCGTAGTTACGTTTTTCATATATGTTATAATATTTATTTTTCTCTATTATGGGACATTGATCATTGTTAATTCATGGAATTAACTCTTTTCCAGCTTGAGGGGGAGTTGTTACGGGTCAAAATCTCACAAAAATCATACTAGCCTGTTTCTACTACTTCTATACCTTTTTCTTGCCTAGTGACAGACTACTGTCAATTTTTTGTTGATTTGTAGAATTTTCTTTTTTTCGTATCTTGAAAAACTTATCTAAGTCAAGTGGATGTTGTCTTCGAGTTAAGATAGATTGATTTGGATTTTGAAACTCACGCTTATGGAAGTGGATAATTTGGCAACCATACCACTCATTCGTTCTGCATAAGTTAAACATTAACTTGCCGTGTGTGTTAATGTAGTAGAACGTAGCCTTGTACGATTGTAGACGCTGTTAAGTTTGATGGCCCTCGTTAAAGGGGTAAGATTTTAGAAATGTCATGCAGTTCTATTTGAATACAATTGCTAATCATTTCATATTTTATTCTAGTCCTTTCCTTTCCCATTCTTTCTTTTCATTATCCTTGGCGCTACCTACTTTTCTGCCTACACTTGTGGCCTGGGAAACTTCATTTGGCTGAGAAATCCAGATCCGAAACTTAAAGGAACTGAGCTTGAGTGAAAATATATAAAAGAAATAGAATTTGACGAACTATTGAATTTACCTTGAGCTGTCAGATAAGAATACCTATATCCTTTTTTTTATTATACTGAAGACTTAAGGTCAGAAAATATAACTTTATTATTTACCAATTAGACATTGACTTTGTTTTGGACGTTAAAAGTGCTCAATTTATAAGTTTTATATTTTTTTGTGTAATCATATACACCTTATCATTCATATTTGATGTATTGTAAGGCCGCTCTTTGTAACGCAAGTTCATTTTTAATGAAATTTTTGCAAATGAGCAAAGATACTGACTACTAAAAGGAAATGCGCATTTTTTTACCATGGTCTGTTACGCTGTTACCAAACTCCTCTTATATTAGTTTCGCCCATTTAAAACACTAAGAGAGGCTATTAGAGTATTGTGAATTTCTTTAATTTACCTAATTTTTCTTTGAAATTCTCTACTTTTAATTTATAATTTTAATAGTTGACAGATACAGGTTAATTATTTGATAGTTCTAAAACCAGAGGTTACTTTTGAATTTTGTCAGTTACTACCTTTAATGTTCCAATGATAATTTAATTCTATGTGGAAGTGGTATGTAATAATGAACTTTTCATAGAATATGTGATTATAAGCTAATTGAAGTGATTGGGTTTCGATTTCAATTTCAACAATTCTGTATCTAGTCCCATAGATTAAACAAACATTTTGAGTTGGAGTATCTAGTTTTATTTGGTGTTACCTGTAGCCTTAATTCGGTACCTTCTTTGAGGTTTTAAGAAAGTAGATCATTTGGTAGTGATGATTTTATATGAACATTCACGCCTAGTTACGCTGACGTACCTACTACCTGGCGCCCTCTAATTCTTGTAAACCCAACCCTACTCTCCGTCGTCAGAGCTAGCACGGCTTAATTTAGAGCGATCCTCATCTACTGGTAACAACAATAATAATATTAATAAAAATAAATTAATTAAAAAGAAAAGTCTTCTGTTGTTATATTAGTTGTGTAGTAGTTGTTATGAGAAGAGGGCCAGATTTTTGAAACGTAACGCATTGGGAACGTTACGTTGCAAATATTTTTGGCGCCCAACGTGGGGCCATCTCCAAATATATTGGAATATTAAAAAAGAAAAAGAAAAACGTTTGTATCTTATAATAAATGTATTAATAAATCTGATGATAATGGAAATCCATTTTTCCAAATCCAATACTGGTGTTTGAATTACAAAATAATTCTGTAACATTTTTTATCATTTATCATAATTTTATATATTGCTCCTTAAGGATAGTCGCTACCATGCAAATCTTAAAACAACCCGTAGGGTGTCATTGTTTCACTTTGCAACTAGATAAGGCTTCTTTAGGACTTCCAATAAGTGATGTAGGTAGTGATTCTACTTCACATCAGGAAGACATTGGTTTTGTACAAGAGCATTTAAATTACTTTTAACAATATGAACAATAATTAAAAGTAACTTGAAGATGATACAATTTAATTAATATTAATTAAAACGGTAGTAGTTGGCGCACGTATCTCTTGAAGTTTATCTTATTAGAACGAAGAGAGAATACGAATAAAAAAAACTTTAATCTAATTAAAATAAGCAGATTAGAGTCTATCTATTGATATCCGTCTAGCATAAAATATTTTGTAGTTAATACGTTATCTTAAGATTTCTTGATATATTTTAGTAGCTCAATAAAAAACGTATTTATACCAGTTGTTATGGAAATACTGTAACAAGAGAGAAAAAGAAAGAACCTCTTCTTCACACAACAAATGGAATATTCTACAGCATTCGAGAGAATGACGCATCGCACCAAGCATGTAAATCAGACGCGGTTTATCTAGCGCCATCCAGAAATACATAGTAGGTTCCAGCGACTTCTGGTACGATTATATGAGGGTATAAAATCGACTTCGCGGATAAAAGAGAGCAGTGAACAGCGAGTCATTAACTGTGTATCACGAAATAAATAGTAAATGTGAAGATAAATGTTGAATTAGAAATTCATAGTCTGTAAATAATAGTTTTAATGGTTTATAATCATAGCGTTAATTTATAGTTTATTCATTAGTGTTTGTAAATAAATATTTCTTATTAATAGACGATTTAAACGGCACTTTTGTTATTATTTTAAAAAGAACGTTACAGTGTTGTCAGGTGTGGAGTTTTAAAATAAATAAAATAGCGTAATAATTAAATAAAGTGCTGTGAGAATAAACTTTTAGTGTCAAAAATAGTTTCAACAAACATTTAAAATGGTGATGAAATTGTTAAAAGATCTCTTAGTGATAGATTTAAAACGGGAATTGGACGAGAGGGACTTGGATAGTAATGGAAAGAAAGAAGTTTTGATAAATCGGCTAAGAGAATGGCTTTTAGAACAGAAGGAAGATCCTGAAAATTACCGCTTCGAGATACCTAGACCCGCAATTGATACTAATTTGTTGTTAAGTAAAATGGAAGAAAGTTCTAGAAAAGCCGAAGAGAATGCTAGAAAGCCCGAAGAGAATGCTAGAAAGCTAATGGAAAATACTAAAGTGCTGGAACAAAAAGTTTTTGAAAATGTTAAAATGCTTAAAGAAGATTTACATGAAAATTCTAAAATGCTAAAAGAAGAATTACTTGAAAATACTAAAGCACTGGAAGAAAATGTTAAAATGCTTAAAGAAGATTTACTGGAAAACTCTAGAACGCTTAAAGAAGAATTATTAGAAAAGTCTGAAGAAAGTTCTAGAAGGCTTAAAGGAGAATTGCTGGAAAATGTCAAAGCGTTGGAAGATAAAGTTTTCGAAGAATTTTTTGAGAATGCCAGCGCGTTAGGACTGTTGGAAGGTAGATTGGCGGAACAAGATAGGAAAAGGCCGTTTCTTTAACTGTGGCTTTGCGTGGAGACGCGTTGAACGTCCTGCAAACAATCCCAGCAGGACACGAAAATGATTACCAGTTGTTAGTTTCTAGATTGGAGATGAGATATGGAGACGCGCATCTACAACAGGTTTATCACGTGCAAGTAAAGAATCGTGTCCAGAAGAATGGAGAAAGCCTTCAGGAGTTTGAAGCCGATGTTGCGCGGCTTGTCCGATTGGCGTACCCTACGGCACCCGATTCATTTCTGGGACAACTGGCTGTGCAGACCTTCATTGATGGGTTAAGAGACCGGGAAACACAACAATCATTGAGGCTGGCACGACCAAGAACAACTGATGATGCGCTTGCTCACGCCTTAGAATTTGAAGCTGCAAAACAAGCGTCACGAGGTCACGGGCGTGTTCGGACCGTTGTGGAAGAAGATGAAGGTTCTAAAGATCGTCTAGAAGAATTATTAATGAGAGTTCTTCAGAAGGAAGAGAACCGTAAAAAGAATCCTCAAGAAGTTCGAGGACCCCGTTGCTGGAACTGCGGTGAACAAGGGCACATACGACGCCGCTGACCTAAACCCAAAATAAGGGAAGTACAACCGTCGGAAAAGTTAAAGGGGGTTGGCAAGAGGAGGCGAACGTAGACCATGAGTGAAGAAACCCGGAGATCACCATCCATGCCGTAACATCAAAGAACAGTACCAGCAGTTTGTTCGTAGATGGGAAGATTGTTGATCGAACTGTCTCCCTACTCATTCATACGGGGGCGACAACATCAATTATACGCCCTGACGTTCTACGAACAAGTATGAAGCTGTTACCAACAACTACTCAACTCCGTACAGCAACAGGTGAAGTGATACCAACACGCGGAGTGGTGAAGATGAAGATTGGCATTGGAAGTGAAGAACGTGATCATGAGGTGCTGGTAGCCGATATCACTGATGACTTCATCTTGGGAATAAACCTCCTGAGAAAATTTGGTTTTACGTTGGATTTGAAAGAGGGTGTTTTGAAGGTCGGTAACGAAGAACTTCCGTTGCACCCACGAGAAGATCCGGTTGTAAGGGTTTTGGTGACTGAAGATGTGATATTGCCGGGTCAAAGCGAGATGGTTGTCGAGGCAGGTTTGGATGGAGATCTTCGGGTAGGATGTGTGCGAATGATGGAGCCTGTTTGTGATAAGAAGATCCATAGTGGCATACTGGTGGGAAAAGCGCTGATCAAGGTTGGAAAGACAGTACCGGTGAGGCTTATGAACGTTGATGTGGATCCGGTGACATTGAAGAAGAGTACCCTTGGGGGACAGTGTGTGCCAGTATTCCGAGTAGCCAGGTGTATGGCCGATGTTCCAAAACCAGCGCCCAAAGACCATGGTGGAAAATTAGTGGGTATGGTTACCAGTTCGTGCGAAGACCTTAACAGAACGGAGGTGAAAGAGGTACAGGGTTTGGTTCACCGATACCAAGATATCTTCGCTCTTGACGATAGCCAGAAGGGACGAACAAATATAGTAAAACATAAAATCAATACAGGCAACTCTATGCCTGTCCGTCAGCAGCCGAGGCGTCTACCTCTAGCAAGGCGACCAGAAGCCGAAAAGATTATTACCGATATGCAAGAACAAGGGGTCATCGAGCCATCCAACAGTCCATGAGCATCGCCGGTGGTCCTGGTCAGTAAGAAGGACGGGTCAACGAGATTTTGTGTAGACTATCGGCAGCTCAATAACGTGACCAAGAAAGACAGCTATCCCTTACCACGCATCGACGACACGTTAGATACCCTGTCTGGTTCACGATGGTTTTCGACTTTGGACTTGAAGAGTGGTTATTGGCAAGTTGAAATGGAACCTGAAGACCGGGAGAAGACCGCGTTCACTATTGGTTCCGGACTATGGCAGTTTACAGTTATGCCTATTGGTCTATGTAACGCTCCGGCCACCTTTGAGCGTCTAATGGAGACCATCCTGAGAGGGCTGTCGTGGAAGACCTGCCTGGTATACCTAGATGATGTGATTGTAGTCGGAAAATCATTCAACGAACATTTGAAAAACCTAGAGGAAGTGTTCCGAAGACTACGTGGAGCCAATCTGAAACTGAGTCCGAAAAAGTGCCACATATTCAGAAAGGAAGTGAAATATCTCGAGCACGTCGTATCACAAAATGAAGTGGCAGCCGACCCCGATACGATTCGTGCAGTTCAAGAGTGGCCAACACCGAAAGATAAACACCAAGTTCGTAGTTTTCTTGGGTTATGTACCTACTACAGGCGTTTCGTTCCTGGGTTTGCCAATATAGCGAAGCCTCTGACAAGGTTAACTGAAGATGGCCGCGAGTATGTTTGGAGCGGAAAGTGTGAAACAGCTTTCCAACAGTTGAAGCGTGCCCTGACAACAGCACCAATATTGAGCTATCCACGGACAGAAGGGAAATTCATACTTGACACAGATGCAAGTAATCTGGCGATTGGGGGTGTACTTTCTCAGATACAGGATGGACAAGAAAAGGCCATCGGCTATTTTAGTAAGGTTTTGTCGAAAGCCGAAAGGAATTATTGTGTGACCAGTAAAGAACTATTGGCCGTCGTGAAGTCCGTTAAGCATTTCTACAAATACTTGTACGGACGGAAGTTTTTATTGAGGACGGACCATGCAGCGTTGAAAAGGCTTCTACAATTCCGTAATCCTGAAGGCCAGGTCGCAAGGTGGATCGAGCGATTACAAGGATACGACTTTGACACAGAACATCGAGCGGGCACTAGTCATCGAAATGCCGATGCTCTTTCAAGAAGACCCTGTCCAACGGATTGCCGTCATTGCTCACGCTTGGAAGAGAGGGTTTGCCTATTCTATTAAGAACTACCATCGTCAACGACAATTGGTTGCCGGAAGAATTGCAACGACAGCAGAAGGCTGATCCCGAACTAAAAATGGTACTGGAATGGAAGCGCGTGGGAGAAAGGCCTGCCTGGGAGGCCGTCAGCCCTTTCAACAGAACGCTCAAAGCATATTGGGCCCAATGGGAGTCCTTGAAGGTGGAAGACGATCTCCTGAAGCGAGTACTGGAGAGTGAAGATGGCACCACCATTAGGTCTCAGTTCGTGGTTTCAAGAAGCCGAGTAGCTACAGTGTCGCGACATCTCCATGACGGTGCCTCAGGAGGACACTTCGGTGTGAAAAAGACTTTGGAGAAAGTTAGGGAGCGTTTTTATTGGGTCAACTGTAAAGAAGACGTGAAGGAGTGGTGCCGGAAATGTGAACTATGTGCCACTGGTAACGGACCCTTGGGGAAACGAAGAGCACCTATGAGGCAGTACAATGTGGGTAGTCTTCTGGAAATAATAGCTATAGATATTGCCGGACCATTTCCCGAAACCGACGATGGGAATAAATACATATTAGTGGCAATGGACTACTTTACCAAATGGCCAGAAGCATATGCCCTACCAAACCAGGAAGCCGCGACTGTTGCTGACGTACTAGTCAAAGAGTTTTTCAGTCGCTTCGGAGTGCCTATGGAGCTGCATTCGGATCAAGGCCGCAACTTTGAGTCTGTACTATTTGGGGAAGTCTGCCGATTGTTGGGCATTCGCAAGACTCGGACCACACCGTTACATCCGCAGTCCGATGGAATGGTAGAACGCATGAATCGGACAATGGGCAAATATTTGGCCAAGGTCGTCTCCGATCATCAACGAGACTGAGACCAATACCTGCATCTGTTCCTGATGGCTTATCGTGCATCGGTCCACGAAACAACCGGTCAGTCACCAGCGTCTGTGATGTTTGGACGCGAGTTACGGTTACCGTGTGATCTGGAATTTGGGTCTCCATCTATAGAGCAGGAGGTAGCCGGGAATGATTATGTCATCAACTTAAAGAAGAAGTTGGAGGATATTCACGACCGAACCCGAAACAATAGTCGAATCGCGAGTGACCGGATGAAGGCTACGTACGATGTGAGAGCCCAAGAAGGAGGGTTTCAACCTGGAGAGCTTGTCTGATTATACAACTCGCAAAGACGTCGTGGCTATTCTCCAAAGTTACAGCGGAATTGGGTGGGCCCATACCAGGTGAAGAAACGAATGAATGACTTGATTTATCGCATCCAGAAATTGCCAAGAGGGAAACCAAAGGTGGTACACTCCAATCGTCTGGCGCACTATGAGGGAAATAATGACGCAGTCCCGGATCGGGAAGATGAGGCTGAGGTGGCTATCAATACCGTAAGGCCTGGAGATGATCAGCCAAGAGAATTCATGGCTTCAGAGAATTTATGGCTGCGTTTTCTGGAACTAGAAAAGCGCGATTCGGAGTCGCGACTGAGATGCAACAAGATCTCTTCCGGGTCCCTGGTGATTATTCCATTGCCCACTGTGTCTCCGAGGATCTCCGTATGTCCAGGGGAATCGCAGTAGTGTTTAGAAATAAATTTGGACGGCTGAATGAACTTCGAGAACAAAATCCCTCTGTTGGTAAATCCTTACGCTTGCCTGATCATGACCGATCCATTTACTACTTGGTAACCAAGCAGTTTTACTACCAGAAACCGAGTTACGCCGACTTGTGGAGGGCATTATGGAATTTGAGGATCGAGTTGCTTACCAGGGGAATTAACAAATTGGCAGTTCCCAAACTCGGCTGTGGGCGGGACCAGCTGGATTGGAGAATCGTTAGAAACATGCTGGAAGTTGTCTTTAGAGGTACGGACGTCAAGATCTTCGTCTGCAGTTTTGACCCACAGCCCGCATTAAGGCCAACGAAGAGTGTAGACTGTTACTTCTACCGTAATGGAACGTGTAATCGAGGTGAAGACGTTCGATATCGTCATGACCCGTTCTACAGGAACCAGAGCATAAAACCTGTTCTGGGACAGAACAGACTTGAAGAGGGGGGCAGTGTAACAAGAGAGAAAAAGAAAGAACCTCTTCTTCACACAACAAATGGAATATTCTACAGCATTCGAGAGAATGACGCATCGCACCAAGCATGTAAATCAGATGCGGTTTATCTAGCGCCTTCCAGAAATACATAGTAGGTTCCAGCGGCTTCTGGTACGATTATATGAGGGTATAAAATCGACTTCGCGGATAAAAGAGATCAGTGAACAGCGAGTCATTAACTGTGTATCACGAAATAAATAGTAAATGTGAAGATAAATGTTGTATTAGAAATTCATAGTCTGTAAATAATAGTTTTAATGGTTTATAATCATAGCGTTAATTTATAGTGTATTCATTAGTGTTTGTAAATAAATATTTCTTATTAATAGACGATTTAAACGGCGCTTTTGTTATTATTTTAAAAAGAACGTTACAATACATTATGCATTTCAATGCCTTCCCGATGGAAGTTGGGAATTTAGTGACACACATGGTGAGCATATATACAGCAATATCACTACAGGCAGTGGAATTCAAGAAACAGCTCTCAGTCCCAAAAGCCTTTTAGGTGTTCCCGACCTCCAAAATGTCATTTATTCTCGTATCCTTAAATGTTCATAGTAAGAATGTAAAATGTCCGTTAACTGTTTTGAGCAGTTTATTTCTGAAGTGTTCGGTTTCAATAATCATTAAGTGCTAGAACGGTTTTTGAGTTTGTTATCTGATCTGTGGGCAGAAGGTTGAAGAGAGAGCTTCACACACACCCAGATACTAGACATTCAACATGATGGAAGAACGCTTTACATACAAGTTACCCAAATTTGTAGTCTTCAACACTGTTTGGCAGCATATAGAAACTTTTACGAAAGCAAAATATGATACTACATAACTCCATAAAGCGATAAACGAACCAGAAACTGTAAACATGTGATGTAAAAGAAGAGAAGGGAATGCCAATTGTTTGTGTTAAATGAGAGAACAAATATATTGTAACGTTCTTATTAAAATAATAACAAAAATGCTGTTTAAATCGTCTATTTCCAAGAGAGATATTATTTACATACACTTAATTAAAAACACTATAATTATAAACTATTTAATGAACTATTTAAATGCTAGATATTTACAAAGTTAAAGTAGGCTATTTATATAAGAACTATTTATGTATTATTACAAGAATTATTAATATTTATTTCTTTGCTAACATTCGATTACTAATTTACACAGAGCACATTTCAATACGACACCGGTTAAACATTAACTGCCCTCTCTTCTATCCGGGAAGTCGTTTTTATACCCCCATGTAAATGTTCTAGTAATCGCTCGAACATACCGGTATATCGAATACACTAGAAGGTCGGGTGTATGACGCTGTCGATCTGGAATATTCTGCAACTTGTCGACGGCCGGCCGTCCACACCATTCACACGTGTTGTCGAATGTTCGACGGTCGGACTAAAAAGGGTTTTCGCATTCGTTACAATATGTATATGTAAGATTAAATTTCTTACGTATTTTTATCTATCTTTGAATTTGCTATTTTGTGGTATTCAGTCAAGGCATTTATTCTGAAAAGATAGATTTCCTACTTGGCTCAAACCAGAGCCGCACGGTTGTCAAAATTACCGACTGAAATCGATCCTTTGAAATATAAAAATTATAAAACCGTATTTGTTTATGGGTCGGTTGTGATGCTTTTCTTCATGAGCTTTAAGAATTACTACTGTAATACATAACAATCAAGAAAATCTTAGCTGCATTATAATAAAAATTTTAGATTTTCGAGTTTTTCAGAGTTTTTCAGAGCTTTGTGCTAAGGGAGCGTTCACAGTGTGAGTGAGAGTTCTCAGTATCCTAAAGTGATTTTAGAAGTGTCTTATGTAGACCACTCACGGTCGTTCGGGACCACATCCCCGACCACATCGTGGACCAGGTCGGGGATTTGGCCCTGAGAATGCCAGGAATGTTTACATTTACTTTAATTTATTGCATAAACAACTTCGGTGTCGAGCTGTTTGTATATAATAAAATCATAAGTGTCATATTTCTTAAAACATAAAAATGAAAGAAAGCATTATTGAGTTCGTAATAAAAAGTGTGCTGAATCTCTTTCTTTAATTAGAAATATTTCGAAATAGCTTATGCAATTAACAAAACTTTTCATAAGCGTAATAACCTTGACATCATCGGTGGAATTACAAATCAAACCTTTTTTATGAAACGCAAATAAATATTTTGTTACATTTGTAGAGACCGTTTAATAGATTCAACCGAATTTGATGTAACTGATTCTTAATTTTACAAATCATGTTTACAATGTGGGTCATAACCTCATAACCTTGGAAGATAATTAGAATCTGTACTACTAGTTGGCACCTGAACACTTGATGCCATCTATTTTCTTGTATAATAGGAAATAAATACTGAGAATTTTATACTTTTTGAAAAATTAATTTTATTTATGTATAATATTTTATAAATGTTGAAACTACAGTATTATTTAGCCAACTTAAATGTTCATCAGCTTTTCATTCGGTGAATCAGTTTATATCAAATTCGGTTCAATTTATTATTAACTCATTTAAAACCACTACTAAAGAAAAACTACAAATTAATTTTTTTGTGTTTTGATATTTTTATTAACATTAACTGAAACTGTTTAATAGAAAAAAAATATTAAATTGGTTTTGAAAACTTTTTCGACCGACGACACTAAGCCGACCCTTTAAATAAATCTTGCTACTGGACACTTTCCCGGCCGTGGACACTATGCCGAGCGAAAGCTGTTGACACTTTGCCGACCGTGGACACTACGAGGGCCGCAAACGGTGGACACTTTGCCAACCGTGGACTCTATGCCGACCGCAAGCGGTGGACACTTTGCGGAACTTGGAGACGACGACAACCCCTTAAATAAATATCGCTGCACACCTCGCCGATCCTCGACACAGCACCGATTACAAACGGGAGACCCTTAAGAGCCGTCCATACTTACAATTCTGATGTGAATTACAAACATAAAGTTCCACTAAAGCTAAAACTAATTAACCTGTTGGTCAATTTTGATATGGTTTTCACAAATATAATCTCTGAGATGTTTTCTACAATTTGACCTTAGGTTGTTTACGATTGGTAAAGTGTCTACTGTTTGCGGTCGACATAGTGTCCACCGCTTGCGGCCGGCGTAGTGTTCACGGTTGGCAAAGTGTCCAGCGCTCGCGGGTGGCGTAATGTCCATGGTCGGCAAAGTGTCCACCGCTTGCGGGTGACGTGATGTCCACGGTCGGAAAAGTGTCCAATAGCAAAATTTATTTTAAGGGTCGGTAAAGTTCCAAAACGGTCAGTCAGCGTAATGTCCACGGTCGATAAAGTGTCCGCGGTCGGGGTTGTGCCCGATCGGCGTCGTATCCAATACCCTTTTTCGAATATAAATTTGCTCCTTGTGCAAGTATTTACTTGCACAAGAAACAACACTGCAACCGCAACAGATTGAAAGAGACTCACCATTTAACACCAGAAATGCCGGAATTTTTAATAATGCAGGATATGTAGATATGTGTTCCTTATCAAGCCAATGTTGCGTTTACGCAACGCTCTAATTTGTAATCACGTTTTTTCGAAACTATATAAGTTTTTGACTTTTTATAGCAACAGTAACATTTTTTGATGTTTCCAGTAATTTTTTTAACGACGTTTCTGTCACCCATGTAATAGTATTCAAAATTCAATAAATTCAGGCTGTAATTTTGATAAAATAAAAGCTGAATTTAAATATATGCTAATTAAATATATATAAATAGAAAAAATATGCATGAGAAGAATGCAAAAGAAGTATGACACTTATAATTTTATTATATACAAGCAGCTCGACAGCGAAGTTGTTTATGCAATTAATTAAAGCAAATGTAAACATTCCTGGCATTCTCAGGACCACATCCCCGACCTGGTCCGCGATGTGGTCGAGGATGTAGTCGCGGACGACAGTGAGTGGCCTACATTAGAATATCTCTACGTTAAAACTTTTGTCCCATTGTGCATTCCTTTTACTAAAATCATGGATATACGAACACAAAGTTAAAGAATTTTTAATTACGTTTGTTCCGTCGGTCACCCCTACAGGCGATAGAGTTTGTGGTTTACAGTCTGTTTTTATTATTTATATGTATAGCTGGTCTGTATTTAATAATAATATAATCAAAAACCGAAATAGTACATATGAAGCGTAGTACTCGTTAGCAAAACATTTTATAGATTTAAGATATTTCAATAAAAGAAATCGGTAAATTAATATGATAGAAAGTGTTTCTGGCAGCAAAAAAAAGTAATTTTTTTCGGCTTGCTACATGAAATTCCGTTCGAATCAGTGGATGTTGCATCTGTGCATATTATATGGGAAAATGCTATCGATTCCTCCCGTAGTGTAGGTGTAATAAAAAAAACTGTTATATAAAAATAATTATTTAGAAAGCTTTTAATGGCTTTTATCCACATATCATTTAATGCCATGACGAATGTAAATTATTCAGTTATCAAAACAAACATTAATTAGTACCGAACACCCCAAAACATCGATATATTAATGAAGGATGGTTATTACATTAAATATAGTCGTATTTTCCATTTTTGCATGTTTCTGCTGTAAGTTTATCATGTTGCACGTGACAAGTAATATATCTAACTACCGCACCCTTTATTACACGTCCAAAATACATCCCCCGACGCATTTTATATTATAATTGCTTTTAGCATTCTACTTAATTAGATCGACTTCATTAGGGAGTGTCTTTTTCATAGCTTTGATGGTGTGCCAGTGTAATGTAATCATTTTAGTTTACGACAAAACTGTACGCAACTGAAAATTTTATGACACAGGTCTCACGCACCGTAGTGGTCTGGTACGAGAAGCAAACAGGAACATATAGAGATAGTCAACGTTTCTCATAGGAATACACTCTCCTTGGGTACATTCATTTCGTATTTTAGTAGAGTAAATGTTTATAGTAGAGTTTGTCTTTGAAAGTGCGTGTTATTGTTATGAATTAAATAATGGCTGGAATAATACGTAATATTCTGTGCATTTCTTAAATAAACATACATATATTTGAAAACCACATAACAGCATTTTTAGGAGTAGTTTTTTTATATTCAGATTTTCGTTCGTATGATTTAAGAAGTCAGTCGGGCTTATGGTTTTTGTGATTTGGCTATTTGAGAACACTAATTTAAAGGAAAACTTTTAAGTTTAACCTTGATAAATATATGGGTCTGTTTATTACGTAAGAAGCTGCGATAAAATCGTTTGAAAGAGAGCGCTTTGTAGGGTTACACAAAGGTAGTGTTTCGTTTCAAAAAATCACAGCAAACTTAAGTATTCTACGGAGTTACGGTATTGAAATGTATGGGTTGCATATCAAACTGGAAGGCGAAGGCAAGGCTAGTTACGAAAAACTCCCTTAGAAGATTTTCTGTTTAAAACTCGTATTGCCCTTTTGTGTCATTAGTTATTCAGATTACCTTTGACACATTACTGATAAGATGAATGAAATATAGTTTTTAGTGATGAATTCTGCTTATGGAACACACGATGAAGGTTACGAAGAAAAGAATAACGAAAGATGCATTGCAAGGCGTCATGGACCACCGACAATGAGTACTACGGTTCCAGGGACATCGGTAGTATTTTCACATGTGGGGGGAGGGCTAACTTCGAGTTTAAAGAGAAAATACAGTAAAGTTACCATAAAATTCTAATAAGTAAAAAAGGATGATATAATAATCAAGACAGAGATGCTTAAAACTGCTAGCTATTTGCAAAGAAAGTAAAATTTTTTTATATTTAAAAAGTAATACTTCTAATTCGGCCTAATTAAATTAACTATATTATTTTATGTTACTTTTATATAAATATCACGCGTCTTTACTAACTTGATGTTGATATTTAATACACTAAATCAGCGGTTCTTAACGTCTTTATAATACTGTAGTAGATATGCTATGTGAGTTTTAGCGCAAAATCTTTTCTTATTAGGATTTATTTTGCATTTCAAGGTCATCCGCCGGTGTTTATCGTTTATCGAAAACGATATCGTTTTTACCGCTTTGTTTATAAACGATAAAAAGGATATTGTTTTTCGATAAACGCTAATCAAAACGAAATCGTTTATTGATTATCGAACGATCGATAAACAATAAAAACGATATCATTTTCGATAAACGAGAAATGCCGGTGGATGACCTTGAAATGCAAAATGAACGTTCAAAAGAAAATACATGCGATTTCGCGCTAGAACTCACATATCATATCTACTGACCGTACTCATCAATTTAAGTAAAAAACTGTGCGCTGTACAGACCTCAATTAATTGTTTATACTATAGTAAGTCGGAAATTTGTTATTTAGAAATTTCCGATTAGATACGGTGCACGCGCATCTTGTAAATGCGCGTTCCTAAGACAAAGAACTAGTCGAACTTTTATGCTTATGAATACTTTTACTTTCCTTAAGATCGAGTTTTACGCACAAAGAAATTTTTTTAAGGTCAACTTATTTTACTAAACGGGCACTAAATTATTGCTACAAATTTTAAACTTTTCACCAAATTTCACTTATTCTATTTCGAAATTACAGAACAACTTTTATCGGCGTCTATTACTTATATAAGAAATAATACATAGTTTCGAACTATTGCTCGAATACCAACTATAAGCCTTTGCACATCATTCGCTGAATTTTTTCGGCTAGCTACACTCCAGATTTGTTTGAATTCGTTGATTGTTGTAGCTGATCGGCCACCACTTTTCAAGTTTTTGTTTATAATAGCCCAATAGCGCTCTATGGGATGAAACTTAGGACAGTTTGGTAGATGTTCTGTTAAGGCCACAAAAACCCATGGCTGTCGTATAAGGATTTTCTTCCCGAATTAATCTATTTTAATTGTTCTTACACTATCATGTACAGTCTTTAGCAAATGTCTTGTCCCGAGTAAGAGCGCTGTTGCTTTAAGAATCGAAATACCCCTTATACTGTGTACAAAAGAGACCGAATTAAACAGAGATGAACAACTACTTGGGCAAGATATTTAAAATCTTTAAAGTTTGTTTTGAAAATATACTTGTAAAACTATCGTTACTCATTCTATTCAAAATTCCTTTGACACACTTTATAAAATAGTCCTTTTAAATGGAAGCATCTACTAAGTAAACAAAGTGATATAGGGTGTTTATGTTTCATTCTTTACCTTTAATAAAAAAATAACTAAACGAAAATAATAATGAAAACAATAATCAAAAAATAGAGGTTTAGTAGTCTTTAGATAATTAAATAATCGCAGAAATATATGTAAGCGATAAATATAAATAAATAAAAATAAAGTAATAATATAGGTATTTATTTATGTAAATACGAAGTTATTAAATATTCAGTTGTTTTAATAAAAATACCACAAACTAAGAAACAAACTAGAAACATGGATATAGTCACTACTAAAAACAAAACAAAAATTAAGAAACACCCTTGGCAAAGCATAGAACATTAATTTATGTTTACCTAAAATTTTTAGAAAATACATATTTGTGAAAAATTACAGATTTTTTAAATCCCGCTTCTTTTAAGTGGATTAGTCAATGGGTTTAATTTTTCTCTCTAACACATTATTCTGTCAATTATCCATCTCTCTCTTGAATGTATTACCTGTGTGCAGAAGTTGGACGCCTTCTCATAAACTATTCCAGTAACTATTTTCAAGATATAATCCTGTGATTATACCCAAACTGTATACTTGCTACCTGTTAATTTATTTGACCGGTACCTACTGGGAACTTTACCTGAAGGTTAATAAACCGGCCCTTAATATTTAAATATGCCTCGTAAAACGTATTACAGTTAGTACTAAAAATTTAATTCTTTTAGTGTTTGCAAAATAATTAAACTTTGTAACTAAATAAATCAAACTCGTAAATAAATTAATAGAGTTTGTAAGTAGAAAAAATCACACGATATTTATTTCTTAAAATAGAAGAAACGATAGTAAAAGTAAAACGACTCTTGTATTCCAGTAAAATAAGAAACTCACTTGAAAATAGCAGTTTTTATTAGTCTATTGTCATACAATAGTTGTCATACAAAGCCATTCTAGGTAGGGTAGCAGCGTTTAAAACTGGTTATATTTGCTGTGTTGTTTGTAAACAAAAGAAAATATGCTCCGAAACGTACGTCGTCTCTTTTACCAGATTTGTTAAATGTGTTGCCTACTCGGGACAAGACATTTGCTAAAGACTGTACAGTCGGGGAATCAAAATTTTTTACATTTTTATTAATCTAGTTACCAATGTTTTTAATTTTTGCATATTGTATGTTATTATAAAAATGGGTTTAGTAGTTGCAAAGATGCTGAATTTTTATGAACTTAAACTTACTCTGGCAAAACTAAAGTGTAAGCTATATTGATTGCCCGACTGTATATCTTCTCCCACAACTGCATTGTAAAATTGAGGCTCTGGTAACGTACTGCTGTCCATTTTGACGTACGTTTAGTCATCTATAAGAACATTTTGATAATTATTGTAATTTTTGAAGACGTAAATGTTTGTCGCAATCTTTTCTTCGTACTTATTATTCTAGATAATGTAATACTATAATAATAACAGTCTTCGTGGATCATATGAGGACATTACGGAACTCCGGTAGTCCACGGACCACAGATTGAGAACCACCGCACTAAACGATGGGCAAACTAACGAATATCCGCAGATAGATTTACCATCTAGCAAACCCAAACAAATAATTTAATCCCGCGTATTGGCCGCTCTATTATACGAAAAAATTGATACCATTTTTGCATTCCTGTTTGATGAGTAAAATGACAGCGGGAAATTAAAATAATTTTTAAATCATTAAGAATAAGTAACTAAGAGAAAATAAATAAACAATAATTAAACTCAATTTAATAATAATAATAATTGTATAATAATATAAGTGTAATTAGTAAAAACATATTAATCGCATATTTAATTACAATAAATAAATATTTTGTACTTTCACCCTTGTCTCTAGGGGGCGACGCCCCACCTGTTCTATAATAGAGGGGGCTAGCCGCCCCCTCTGACCCATACTGCCGACGCCCCTGTAACGGTTTGGAGTGTTATTTTGAGTGCATTTCATTTCTGCTACTGATTCGTAGTAGTGAAACTGCCATAAGTTACGTAGGTACCGCATAAGCCATCTTGCAGATGATTGAAAAAACCTCATCTAGCATGAAGCTATACGTTTGCTGACGGAAGATAATGTGTCTGTCATTAATCTCTTACAAACAGCCTGATTTCCCACCATTCGAACGTGAGTGGAACATAATCATTTAATCAAATACCTCTCGCCCTCTGGCGTAACCCAATACAACACTACAACTGACTCACCATCGCTACAAGTCAACGCTATGTTGACTTGAATTTCACAAAAATGTTACTTAAAAAAATGAATTTGGAAGTTTCAAAGAAACGTAATTGGAAAAAGTGGCCATTAATCGAATATTTGTAGGGAAAACGAATTTATCTTTTTCTTTAATTGGGCTTTATTTTCATTCTGTAACAGTTTTAAGCTATCCTTAATAATTTATTATTACTACTTGTTACAGATTTCCAGGAGGTGCATTTTCAAATTCAGACAGTGCAACTACGTTAATCTGCAATTACCGTTATGTTTGATATTTTCTGATTTCCTCTAGACTTCAGACATCCATTATTTAGGGAAAGGGAAGTATTGCTTAAAAACCGCATTCGTTCATTGGAATCGACTTTTCCGGTTTTCCTTTGACATAATTACAAACACATTCATACCATTTGTTACAATCTTTTCGAATGAAATTTATAGAATATGTACAATAAGAAGCGAATTAAAAGACTAATTGCAGATAACTTTTTTAAAGCTGAGAGCTTCGTAATATATTTGCTTGAAAGTAAAGATGCATTTCTTTTAAAATCAACTAAATATCCAATTTGGGCTACTTAAAAAAACTTTTTCAGAGAGACAACCAACTCCAACCAGCGTTGCCATTTCTTGCTCTCATTGCACGTCTGGTGTTCGTTTATAAATAAAATTAGTTTTACTGCTTTACCACAATCCTTTCGAATACAACCAACGGCGTAGATATGGGGGGAAGAGGGGGTGAACCACCGAAAACATGCAATCTAAAACCTGCAAAATTCTTGTAACTACGAGAATTTCTTTTCTTCTAAAAACAACCCTTTGTTTTTGAAAAACCTGTTTAATTTGGTAACCTATCTATAAGGAATCTAGACTTAATCATTTAGTTCTTTTTTACTTTTGTAAGTTGATTTATTCTTAGTTTAAAGATTGGTATTCTATTTGATGTTTTATGATTTAGGTCCACGTCTATTAGTGCATATTTTAAAAACATGACATAAAATTAGTGTTTGAAAATTTTCGGAAATGTATTTTTTGGAAACTTTCCATGGAAATATCTACGAAGACTTTTTCGGTAACTTATTGAAAATTCAAACGCAGTTTAAGAGGTATCTAGGTCAGCGATTCCCAAAGTGTGTTTCGAGGAACCCTGGGGTTTCGCGAAAATATTTTAGAGTCCGCTGGACCAGTTGAAAGTTGAAAGTCCTACAATATAACGAAACGATGCCACTTGCAAAGCTTTAAACTTTCCTACAATAACGGCCTAATGACTATTTTATTTGTTGGTGCCTTACACAATACAAAAACGAAATATCGCAATAAACTGGATGCTGCTCCAGATATACGAATTTCCTATAAAATATTAAACTAAGTTTTCATATACGTGCATGTTTGAATAAATTATTTGTACTCGTAGGTATTATTATTTTTATAATGCCCAGTTAAGATTAGGATGTTTGTAGATATAGTAAGGGTTCCGCGATATGTAAAATATAGTATAAGGGTTCCACGGAAAAATAAGTTTGGCAACCAATTATTAGTTAATTTATTTTAATAATTTTTAATTTTAATATTTTTTGGTTGAACTAAAAACTAAAAATGATAAAACGATGTACAACGTTTAAAAATGAGGTTGTAAACTTAAAAAATTGAAACGCGTTTATTAATTTCAAGGTTAAGGCGGAAATTTATAGGATCAGAAATTTATCAATGTTTCCTTTTTGAAATATTTCCGCATGGAAATATTTGAAATATTTGCCAACACTACATAAAAACTTTCGTGTCTTAATACAGAAATAACTGCATATATATTCCATTTTTAAATTGATTTTTGTTCCCTGTTTTAAGATTTTTATATTTTTTTGAATATTGTAAAATATAACCACTGCATGACTAAAACATCAAGATGACAGATTAAGATAATGAGATAATAGCTGCAGAACGTATCGAATATTAGTGATGGAAGTGGTCTGTTTATAAAAGTAGTTCCAGAAGTTGACGCGATAGATTTTGAGACAGCTAAGCTGTCATTATCAAAGATAATATGGCAGATTAGCTGTCGAAACAATATTGTCAGGTTATAATTTAATAAATACTGTGAAACTTTTCATGAATCTATATATTTAAAACACAAGACTTATTTTTGTTCCAGTTCGCTTGAGAGTTCCGCTGGGCCGATTTACGTCATTCTTTTTTATATTGAAGCTTTCGCTCTGTAGAACAACCAACACTACTTCATTTTTATATATTTTTTATATTTTTAAATATTTTTTATATATTTAAATTAAATAAATGTAAAATGACTAATTCAATACGCATGAAATCCGACATCCACTTGTGGCAACATCTCAAAATTTATCGCGTCAAGTTCTGGAACTACTTTTATAAACAGACCACTTCCATTAGTAATATTCGATATGTGCTGCAGCTATTATTCCGATTATTATTTAGCTATTAATATAAACAACATTGTAAGGTTATAATTTAATAAATACTGTGAAACTTTTTATTAATCTTTATTTATTTCATAATAAATTGATACAATTTTATACTTCAAATTCTCTAATCGATCACTATCAGTGGAACTGTAGTTCTTCACTGTTAATTTAAAACCAATTAGAATTTTTATTAACAGCCTATTTAATATGTAGTATTTTGTTATACAGGAATTGCGAAAAGCAAACATGCACTTATTCATATAAGGCGCATAGTAGTTAAAAAGGATAAAACTCCAATGCAGTTTTGTAGTAAAAGAAATTTAACAAACCAACTATAGAATTAACAATGTTGTGATAATAGTGCTTACAGATTTCTGCCAAATGACCTGCGGCAACTAGTTAATTTACCTAATAAACGTAGTTTGTGTTTGTATCCGCTTTCATAGACAGGTAATTGCAAAGTATACTTTACCAAGAACAGTGCCAGTATAATTTGAAAACCTTCACCCCAGAAAAAGCTTGAAAAAATTTACTCAAGAAGATATAAATTCGCATTTAAAGTAGGGTACGTAGTCTGTGCATACTATGTTTATATTTATTATTTTATGGCACAAATTGTGGCCGCGTTTTATAAAGCACAAAAGAGTTCATAAGTTCATAAATTTTATGAAGTATCCAAAACACTACACACACTCTATTAGCTAGGGATTACTTTGTGAAGCGTAGAACCACTTTTGGAGTTTCGTGAAAGCATGTAGGCCAAATTTAAGTCCAGGATTTGCTTTGCTAAGGGAAAGCAGTTAACGTGAATCCTATTTCTACAGAACAAAGCGACTTTATTAGATACATAGCTCTGAGTAAAGGCTATCTGATATATTTGTATTTTATGTGTTTGTTTCATGTGTGAATTTAAAGATGATTACCAGATTTAGAAATTTAAAATGCCACGCGTAGAGTATATTGTGTTATCGTTATACAATCTTATTAACTATAATAGTTATTGACAACAATAACAATTTATATTTCATAAAAGATAGACACACAAAATTTAAAGCGATAAGCGAACAAATGATAGGAGTATAAATTTTATAGAGAGCAATTTACGGAATATTTGTTTTCCAATACTATCGGAAGCTTTACAGTAGTGAGATATCATATTTTTCTTAACAAAATCTATTGAACTTATTTCTTTAGATTTAAATAAAGTGAACACAGCTTTTTATTTATTTTAAAAGATACTGTAATTAGTTACGACACTTAATTATTTTTTTAATTTTAGGCTTATACTATGGGGAAATCAATTTCTAAGGTCTTGTCCCCTATCTAACATGCAATACTATAACGTATACCCATAGTTGGGGTGGCCGAACTTTCCAATTTAAAAAAATCTTCCCTCCCCAAGTGGGGTTTTGAACCCACAAGCTTTGGAATATGAATAGCGCTCGCGCATCACTTGTCTATCACCGAGCCCTATTTATTATTATTTATTTATTGTTTAGGTATTGCTTTTTATTGATAATAATGGAGGACAAATTGAATTTAGACATGCGCGAAATTTATTAAGTTATAGCAGCAATTACAAGGCAATGGAATTGTTTATTGTATAACAACCCATCCCTTTTTTTGCTTTACCAGAAATAAAAGAAAAGCTTTATATCACTGTCATTTTCTTATGAAGACTACAAGGAGAGAACGTGTTAAGTCAGTTTTTTGCCATTAGTTGAGCACGTAAATTTGTAGATTAATGGTCTTGCTATCATACATTTAAAACACACAGGAAAAGAACCTTCCAAGTCGGAAGTTATACATTGGTTTATAATTACAGTATTGCAGAAAACCGATCGAACTACGATACATCGTGAAACTAAATCGGACTTCTTAATAAAGTCAAATTTTGTACATTGCATCAAAAGATCCTTGTTTATGTTTTCATTAAACATTTTTAATTGAGGTGCTTGTGTCTATTAAGGGGTACATCTTTTGGAGCGAACTAAAATGAAATTGGTCTTGTTTTTATTCATTTATGTTTGAAATTAAAAATTAATTTTTTAACAAATTAACTTTAAATTATGTTTACAGTCAAAAAATCAGTTTAGGGGTTAGTTGGCGAGAGTGATAGAATGAAAATGTGTCCAAAGTAAATTTTACTTTTATACGTAATTACAATTCATACATAAAGCCTAAATAGTTGTAGATGGTTTAGAAAAAACGAAACTGTTCATAGTTGTCCAGTAAAACAGAAAGCTTTGACTTAATAAAAATCCAAAAAGAAATTTGTTTATTATCTATGTGTTAGACTTTAAATGTTAGGTTACTCATCTACACATCCGGCAGTTTCTGCGATTATGTTAGTAATTTACACCTACAATATTTTTTCTGTATTTCTCTGTATTATAAACATCTCCTTAATATTGACATATAAATCTCCATATAAGTCAGAAATATAGTTTAGTTCAAGTTAATTACATTGATCTTTTTTGAGAAATTTTTGATAAATTCTCAGTATCCAGATCGTTTGTTATAAGTTTATATAATTTAATTTAACATTGTCTATAACAGTATTAAAAATATTATTTTAATCTCTCAGTTTCACATTAGACGTTACAGAGAAACAAAGAAAACAGAGAAAGTCAGGTAACTACTAAATAAACTTTAGCAAGTTCTAGACCTCCTAAGTAAGCAGTATGGAAATCAGGTAAACAGCGTATCAACTACACCAGTTTCTAGATGCCCTACATGTAAAGGAATATTAAAGGTACTTACCCCCACTCCGAGATCAGGCTTCAAGGTGATGGTGGTGAGCTGGTTTTCTTGGAGCAAAACCTCTGGTTTTATATCTTTTTGTAAATGTAGGCTAATCAAAACTGGCGGGTGGGAAATTGTAGAAAATGTATTGTGGGAAAATAGTTCTCTCTCTAGCGTTTAGCTAAGCACGGGTGCAGGTGTCCAACTTGGGTGATTAATAGCACGAAGCTCGCAAGAGATAAGAGATATGTATGCAACCTTGGAAAATGCTTATACGACTTGAAATGCAATTTTAAAAATAATGAATAATTTCATTTGAAACTATTTTTTGTGTAATAATAGTCGTAGAAAATATATAGTATTATACTCACGTTTATTGAATCACGTCTCACTTGTCACTTGCGTTAAAGCCATCATTAGAAGCTCTTTGAATAATACAGTCTGTTTGCTTTAAAGCGCCTTGCTTTGTAGCACCTTTATTCTCGGGCAGAAATGGTAAAACCATATACATTATTAAATGGCATAAAATTATCTATGTTCTGGTTCAAAATTTTGTATTTATTAAATCGGCGTGAAAATGATGACGTCCTCGAACTTTTTAAAATTACATTATAGGTATTTTTTTACTGAACTATTTTTGACCGAAAATAAAGCTGCTGCAAAGCGGGGCTCTTTAAATCAAACACTGTAATACTAACAACACTTTTTAAATAAATTGTATGACTTTATTATTATTGTGAGAGTGTAATTAATTGTACATTAACATAGACAACAACATTTACAACTAACATACGATATTTGAGTGGATGGGCAGCCAACTTTTCTTTCTCTTTCACTTGTTTACCTGAACGTTTACGTAAACTAATTTGGCTTTAAAGCCTGTTGTGTAGTATCTACCACATAATCATTTCGCCGTACTTGAGTACATTGTAGGCTCAAGAACTTATCATGCGAATGATCTTTAAAACCTGTAGGAAAATTAACTTTTTTGGTTAGAGGCTATATATTAAAACCTGGACAAAAAATTGTTGGGGCGAAACTTAGATTAAGTTAATTGCATCTGCTTCAGGTGTGCACTTATCTCCGTTATTTATTTGCATTTACAAAAGGAACGCAGATATGAAAAGTTTTATATAGCTTTCCACGAAGGTTCTTTAGTAAAATGTATAATGTCAATTTTAACTTCTAAAGTTTTTGTATTAAAGCTGCTGTAAAGTAAAATACAAAATAAGGAGTTGAATTTTCCAGAGAATTAAAGTTGAATGAAGTTAAATTTTCTGATCGTTTGTTTTATTATGGGTTCAAAGAGAACCGTATTGATTTAAAGCGATTAAAAAAAGTTTCTTTCAAGGGAAAATTATTTTTTAAGTTTCAAATTACTTTCTTTGTTAAGCTTTACTGAAAATATTTACTGTAAAAGTTCATTCATAGATCAATTCAATAAGAGTAAATTTATTTATTATGAAATTCCATTAAATTTTATATACGTAACTAACTTTCACGAAGAAGTAAGTTTCATACATTTTAATCTACAGAAACTTCCCTCTTATGTAAATTGCAAAATAATATAACCAAACGATGTACCTCTAGTAACTACGTTACATAAAACTTTTAAATATAATTGAGGACTTAGAAACTTATTTAAAAAAATTACTTTTCAACATGAAAACCAACTTCATTTGAAGAAGGTTTATATTCCAATACATATTGTTGAAGAATCACAAATTATTAGAAAAAGGATATTATTTAAGATTTTGTCAGGTTATATTTGTTATTATCGCCGAATTTATTAGTTTAATAATATCATAAATAGAAATAATAGGCAGACAGTTACTACCTCATTACTACATCAAGGTGTATACTATTTTCAACTGCATAATAAACTGTAATAGAAATATATTTCTTGTGATTGTAAGCAATACTGGCTAAATCAAAACTATCAATCACAATTAAAGTGAAATAGTTCATATAAAAATCAAAATAGTCGATGTAACTCTCAATAGAGAATATAAAACTTAATATACACGGTGTCTCATTAAGAAACAGTCAGACTCTGACAGTGGTTAGATAACCATTAAAGAAAGAATATTCCTATATACCAATTTTCTCGTTCTCCTATACTTTTGGAGAAAAACAGTATCGAAGGTCAGCCTAATGTTTTTAAATTTAATAGTAAGAATGCATTTGACATTTTCAAGTTCAAGGAGATAAACAATACTACCTGTTTTCTAGAATGTGCAAGCTAGCGTAATAAAGTAATAACTCATCTTTATTTTGACCAAGTGTTTTGCAGAATAAGAACAGATAAATAAAAAAGAAACGACCTCTCGTTTGATATTTTGTTTCAAAAACGGTATTTTTGTTTTGTGATTTCTGATTTGTAAGACCATTTCATTTTTTTTTAATAGGCACATTAACCCCTATGTGTAATACAAGTCTGCAGGTTTGTAAATAAAAAATTATAGTACATGTAATAGTGACACATATTTTGAAGTTCAAGAAGATAAATAAATTGCAAACTCCTTACACTGCAGTTTTTAGTAATAATAAAGACGGTTCTATCAAAACATAAACAAGAATAATAAGGTTTTACTAAAGGAACTTTCTAGAATTCCAATAAAAAATAACAATGTCCATTGATGGATAGATTACCTTATCTAAACATGCCTTTACTTAATTAATTAATATCTGTTTATTAACAAATAACAAATCAAATTAAATATATCATTAAATGGGTCAGTATTAAAATGATGTCATTTCTGTCTACATTTCCTATTAGAATATACTCCCCGGATTAATAGAACATTTTAAGTTGTTTCAACAATATCCAAAAAGGAATGGATGTGCACTGTCTGCATCCGTGTTGTGCTCATTCAACAGATGCCGCGTTTTTACCGATGGCGTCAATTTCTAAAGAATTTAATCCTATTCGACTTAAAACTAACCTGCATTAACTATACGTATTTTTCTGAAAACGTTGGGCAAAATTTTGGAAATTTTTAAGTTCATTTAATCAAAAAATGTTACTAAGGTTTTATGTTTCTAATGACCAGAGAAGCTTATCCTCAAAGTCCGATCATTAGGTAGTGAATCACCGTGCATAGAAGAGAATATAAATCTAAACAATATTTATAGTTTTAATTCAGTAGCGGTGGGTGCATGCGTCAAACCCGGGGCACTCGCAGTGCAACACATGATGAGATACTGCTTTAATGTGTGCCTACGAGCATGATAGCGATATACCAGTTTGTCGTGTGCCCCGAGTTTGACGTATGAACCCACCGCCACTGAGTTTTATTGCAATTTTTTAATTGTAATCGTCATTTCAAGTTAATACAATTTAAAAATAAATATGTTACAAGAAAACTAACTATAGGTATATGCCATAATTCATAGAAAACGAAAATTCTCTACATAAAAATTTCCTGACTACCCTTTTAACTATACTACATCTAATGGTAATAACTAATAAGTAATAATGCTCATAAAGTGAATAAATCGTATTCTAGAAATGAGAAAGCAAAACAGATGTCGTAGGTCTTTGATTATTTCAAGATAATCATAACAGTTTAAAGTTATGTGCATATTTACTATAAAAGATAATTCAAATTGCTACTTAAGCCACTGTTTTATTTTTAACATTAAAAAACTTGTATTCTAAAATGTATAAAATACAGTAAGAGCTTAATTGGTAACTTAAGATTCTTGCTGAAAGGGTTTGTAAATAACAACTAGCTCAAAAGGATGTATTAAAAGGACTATATAATGAATTAATATTAAAATTAAACCTAAAGTGCATTATTAAAACTTTTAAGTGAAATTCCTTAAAATAAACCAAATAGTTTTGTCATGTTTCGGTTGAATATCATCAGTTAAACATATCCACACCAATTGCAAATTGTGGAATTTATAAATATTAACCACACTAGCTGATTTAACCGGTTTTGCACGTTAACACCTCAGTTACACTAATTGAAAATAAACAACTCTACCGAAATACCTATTTCTGGGTTTCTGCAGAACATTGAATAATTCTATTCCTACAATTAAATATTCATTTGTTAGATTCAGGTAAGCAAATCACGGTGTGTGGGAATTGAGATTTACTTCAACTTTCTACTAACCCAAAACTTTTTCTCCATTTTATGAATGGATATTAGGGGATCATTTTAAGACCAAATGTAAAAATCAAACAAGTCTTTTTTGCTTAAGGGCCAAAAACGTTCAAAGAATTAGGAAATTTATTTTACAAAATTTACGACTTTGGCCAACTGTATTAAAAAATTGTAATATACTAAAATAAAGAGGAAAAAAGTACATTTTTTCGTAGAGTTAATAATAAACGCCTGGTAAGGCAGCAATAGTAATTAACTTTTAAATGAAATTTTTGAAAACTTTTTCCAAAATAGTTCCATTCTGTTCCAGCCTAGAACGAGAAAGCTAAGTATAGGTAAAAAGACGGAGGAAACAATTTCAGGGTTTTCATACAATTTCAGGAAATGCTTCCCACTTATTATTAGATAACATACTATTTAATTCACTAGTGTTTAATAACATGGAAAACACGTTTCCAGAGATTGTCAATAACTGGACTAAAGATCAATAGACAATAGTAGGTCAATTAATAGACAACAGTAGTAGGAATAGTACTTATAGTAAGTAGGTACTTACGTACGAGTATATGTATATACGCAAGTATAATAATGTATACATATTGTCATGATATTTGATAGTATTAGGGAGAATTTACTCTCACAATAATATTTAATGGGCAGATTTTATGCAATTCTATAACTACCAGATTTAATGGTTGCTTAACCTCATTTTGAAAATATTAAATTTTAAAAAAGTGTGACTTAATGAAAACAAATTTAGTTAATTAAGACTAACATGCACACAAAAACTCTTTAAGCAAATAAAGGATATGTGGGAATCCAGATTTTCATATTAAATGGATAATTTTCCTCATAAATGCATAAACGATTTGGGGACCGTTTATGCATTTGTTCTAACTTAATAAAGTTTAGTTCAATTTTAATTTTAACAAAATATGTTGTATTGAATGAGTGTACGAATGTATACCACTTACCTGTTATCAATTATCAATAGGGCGAGCCAGACTCTTACCATTACCATCTTACCATCTAAAAAATTTACCATTTTTTAATACAATAGGCCAAAATAGAAATATTTTGTAAGAAACGATGTTTTCTTATTTTTTTGGGCGTTTTTGGAAATTTAAGAAAAAAGGCTTGATAGAAATTTATATGTCTATTCTAACTGAACTAAATCTCTATTCCCACATGAAATTGATAGAACGTTAAGAAAATGTCACTGATGTTTATTTCTTTTGTGGAACAATTGTACCACCAGCTAACCTTAATTAAAAATGTTCTTTGAATGTGTTAGATTATTATTATTTAAGGATATTTATGTGCGTATTTACTACATAAATCTCTTACGTAATATGAACTTGTAACAAGTATTAATTAATTAGTAGTTTAACATCTATTGGAATGTCCTAGAACAACCGTAAATTATACAGTTCCCACAATTAGTGTTAAACCAGAACTGTAACATAATACTTAAATGTATAAATTAACAAAAGAGGAGCTAATTATGTTTTGAAAACTTTTAGCCACCGTAATGAGGTCGTTATAAGTTAATAAAAACTAGGGGTAATTAATCTAATCTGTAACTGACAACAAAAATTTGTTAATATAACATAATACATATATTGTAAGGAACATATTTTGCTAAATAGAAAAAAATTCAATAATTTGTTAGTTTATTAAAATATGCAATAACGATTTACATAATATCTACTTATATTTACTTCCAGAACTAACGTGTGACTGTATTAAATAAATTACAATATTACCCTGAAACCTGATTATAAATCACTTATTTATTATTGATTATATAATACAATAATATCAACACGTAAAAATGCTTAAGACATTAGCAACAGGCAAATCCTTTGTGTGATGTATGTACCTATAGTGGGTGTCCATATTAATAATTACACTAAGCATTTTTCGAAGGTATCAAATTAAAGCTCATTTTTATAAATTTTATTTTGATTATGATTTTATAATATACTTATAGTATTTGCTAACCCAATTAAGCCAAATATCCAAACACTTACATGATTTAAATGACCTGTCAATTGATGGTAAATAGCGTTTAGCGGAACAACTTGGCATTATTTGACTTACTGTTCACTAATCTCTTCTCTACAAATATTCTTTGTCACAAAATGGATTTTAGGATAAATAACTTATATAATTTTAAGTTGTTCCGCTAAACGGTATTTACCATCAATTGACAATGTCATTTAAATCCTGTTCGCGTTTTGATATTTGGCTCAATTGAGTTACCAAATACTATATGTATGTTAAAAAATCATAGATATTAACATACATATACCATAAACTCGGTTTTACAGACACAATACTGCGAATAAATGAATTTTAATTTGATACATTGAAAAAATGCTTCGTGTAACGATTAATATGGCCACCCACCTTATGTAGGTTCGTTCGAGAAGTCCTTCATCGATTAATTCTTCTGACTTGAATTCTTAGTTTTTTAAATACGTATTTGTTCTACAACGAACGTTGCCGATTTGCCTAGACCGTTGTAAAATATAGTGAGTGAGGTATTTAAAGTTAAATCGCTAACTAAAGACCAATAGTACACGAGGACGCATTCATTTATAATAATTTTAGACGCGGATTCTTTATAAATTCGTTTTTAGTATAAAGTATGTAGTAGGCAACAATAATCCGTTGGGTACCGAGTGTCTACAGTTAGGCCTTCTGCTGGTAACTGTGGCGGCTCCCAAAAGCTAATTTTGTTGACTATTGCTAGTTATTTAATTTCTAATCTTTCAGTTTAATTATTTCAAATTCTGCATTGTTTTTAAAACACGTTAATTGTTTATATTTTTTAAAATGCAAAGTAAGAAATTGCATTCTGCATGATTCTGCAGAAAGACGTATCAGTTTACAACTTGCTTCCCAAGTCTGGAAAAAATGCCAGTGCATACGGTAGAATACGGTAGATAGGTTTAGTGTGGCATGGAGTGGTAATTACTTGCATACTGGTAAGGAGGTAACAGAGATATATAAATGAAATCAATGTGTGGAAAACTGAATTCTATTTAATTAGTGCATATCATAGCTTTTATATATGGCGTCCAACGTGGGGCGAATTACTAATTTAGTTTTTAATTAGAGCGCAGTCATAGCAATAGATTGGATATTTGGCAATAACACTTAAAAAACGTGTCGCCGCTGAACCTGTGACATTTACGTCATTACGTGGGTTGCCTGTGCGCATGTCTTACCTAAGTAAGTGGTAATAAATGTGCAAAAGTGATATACGAAAAAGTGACAGCTCTGCAGCGACGCGTTATTTAAGTATTATTGCCAAATTACCTTACTTTACACCAATTCAAAGGTTGCAGGTTGATTTCACAGTTCGAGTTATAAGCGTTATAACGGCATATGGCAAAGATCGCTACAGGGACGGGACCCGGTTTTGGTGCCATTAAATACTAGTAGAACCGGCCATACACAGTCAGAACCAAGACATACGAGAGTTGTTCCACTAACCCGAAAACTCAAAACAGGAAAACAAATAAAAAATAATTAGTTTATTATCTACGCAAGTATTAAAAATAAACGTTTTCTGATTGTCACAATCAACATAAAATTAAAACTAAAACCTATTTAAAGTTTTAAGTCTGTAAGTAAATTCAAAGATCTTGCTGCTAATTTATTATGAGGCTTAATTAAAATATTGTAGCTGTACAGAAAAATCAATTAAATAAATAAACGATAAATGCGAATTAAAAATAAAGAACAAGTCCAATTTTCAAACATTATTTTAGGACAGAACACCAACAAACCAAAACAAACAACACCATCTTTAAAAAACCACATTCAAATATAGACAACAGTTCCTGATTTGTTGTTGAATATATAAGTGAAAAACATGAAAACACTATAACAAGTACCAAAAGTAGGTTTAACACTCTAAAATTCCAAGGGAAATGTTAACTAAAGAGTAATTGAAAAATACCTTCTCATGATTAATTTTAATTAATTATTTTAAAAACATGTTTACAGATAACGTAATGTTGAACGACTAATTTTGATGAAACTAAATAAATTACAAACAAAGTTAATTCTCTTCTATCAAATAGAGAAGAAAATAAAAGGTCGAATTTCATATAAATGATGAATATGAGAATAAGCTCTACTCTGAAAAGTGACTGTGTTCAATTACGAAACTAAAACAAGTGCACCACAAAACTTCTTTAGGCAACTACTGCACTGCATAAAAGGGAAGCTGAATCCCCTTTAGGGCAGGAGCTTTTAGAGGTGAACGTGTGAGGTGCTAAAATTTTTAGTTATTCTTGAGGAAAACTTTTCCGACGACAAAAGCAAACATTTCATTTAATAATAAAAACTTACTTTATGAAGACAATTTTATGCATGTAAATAAATTGCGAATTATTCTAATTATTCTGTTCTAGAAATTATATTAAACTACTGATAACTCTAAAATTTTATAAACTTATTTGAGAAATGAGAAATTATTTAAACGAATTAGCTTCGCTAAAGATAATTACATACCGTGTATGTTAATTAAATCAGAACACAGATTCGCATTTCATATTACTTAAAACATAGAAAATAGGTAAACGTAACTTGCTATTATCATTTAGAAATTTAGAATATCCGGACCTTCCTTTTGTTAACGTTGATAAAATTCATTAAACGTTGTGTTAGTGAATATTATGTGAAATAGAAATAGAATGTTTTGATTATAATAACATTGAACTAGAACAATTTGATCAGAAACAGCTACTATTGTTGTGAATATTTTATTACAAGCAACAACAAAGCTTTAAGGTTATTTAAAAGACTAGATGTTAATATCAAAGTAGTTATAAAGCAAATTACATGTAACAAATGATTTTATTATTCTCTTTTGTTAAAATATTATATTAACGATATATATTATACGTAATTACTTTACATACAATTTAATTTAATTTATGGGTAATTTGTTAAATATTCAAAAATAATAAAAATTATGGTGTGTAAAAATTTTATTATTAAATAGTTTCATAGTCACACGTCGCCGTGGTAATATACAATGTATAGGTACCTAGATAAACTAAAAAGAAATATCTCGTTTTGTTGTTGTCAATTGTCAGGTAATAAATATTTAATTGTGAAACTTTTGAGTGGTGGTTTATTTGATCCTATGTTGAAATCTAAGGCGATACTAATGTCAACTAATGTCAACTCCTATCGTGTTGAACGTGGGACGTTTTTGACCTCCAGATCAGACAACATATGTGTAACATATTGCAGTGATATGGTGTATACCTTAACAAAACAAATTACAACACAACAGCATACCACTACAATATTTTATTAATAGATTTTTGCCCCGTCACTAGCTCCAACTTTAGTTTCAGTAAAGCACTCGACAAATATCTCTGAAATTTAGAATACAATAACCTTACCTTACCAATTTCTAATATCAATGGGTCCACCTTTAATCGTAACACCTGAGCTGGGATAATTGCAACAAACTGAAAATCACAAATTATTTCCACACAAGGAAGAAAAATGAACAATAAATAAAAATTAACAATATATAGGAAGAAACAGAAATTTTTATTTCATTTAAACACCAATAAAAAATAAACAATTGACAAAAACTACTAATCAGCCTTTTAATATTTTTTTTATAGGTTATTTTAATGTTTGGGATTTCTACTTCAATTTTTGTACCTTATAACTAAACTACTTATAACAACAATTTAAATAAAAATTAATGTAGTCGAATTTTCTCAATTCTTTTTTTAATATATAATAGAAATAGTTTAAATTGTCTCAATAGTTAACTTGTTATATTTTTTTTTATAATTTTAATAAAATTTGTCCGAAATGATCTTTTTATTTTATTTTAACTTATTTTACGTTAATGGCCAGTATAAATTTAAATCCACTTACAATTCTCGGTCGCACACTAGGCACTTCTTCAGATTTGAAAATTCTGCTATGGTAACCACAACCAAACTCTTGACTGTTGGTGAGATTTTTAAAATGCAAGTCTGCAAATTCTTCTTCAAATGTATTTCAAAATAATAAGTTCCATAAGTGTTAAAATTATCCAAATCAATTCTATGATTTATAATTTTCTTGACATAATGACAAACAGGTAAGCCATATCCATTTATATGCATGAATTTCAATTATTCAAAATTTGTAACCTCACTTTATCTTTCCAATTTATTATCATGCTTGTTTTTTTTAGGTTATAAAATATGAGAACAACACGTCCTCCTTCCAATACGTTTTAGAGATTACTCATTGTTTTTCATAATACAAATTGCATTAAAACAAATAGAAAAACAATAAAATAACATAATCAAGTATTCCTTGGACCAAAATCTGACATTTCAAATTATTTTTAAATAAAATATTATTTTCATTAAATTTTAGATTTGAACACATAAAAAGAATCCCCAACACTACCTTAAACTAATAAAATAACATTTTTATTTCTAAAACCCCATAATAATTCACAATTTTGAGTCGAACAAACAACTATTCACGCTTGACAAAAAATGTAATAAATTCCATTTAAATCTATCCAACCACCAATTTAACCCATTAATCTTTACATAATCTGATTATTTAACTTTTCCCAATCATTTGACATCAATAACAAACACTTACAATACAAAATTAACTAAAAAAGAAATATATTCTCGGCACAGGTGTATGGACATATTTAAATTGAATCGGCTGACAAAACAACTATATAGAACAACAAAAACTTTATGCAACTTCCACAGCCAAGATGTTATCCAACGAAATTCCACAATAACATCATGAACCTAAATTAATTAAATTAGAACGGTGGCTTGACAAGCCAATACCATGTATCGTAGAAGAAAAAATAATCACTCTATGAAAATTAAGCAAGGTAAGTCTCTTTTATAGATGCTAACTAACTCATAATAGCCCGTTTTATTTTATTCTAGGTGCAATTTACCAAGTTTGAGCCATTGACGGTTCCTTAAGGAAAACACTTCAACGTACCAACCGTTGTATTATAATCTACAATTATCAAATCATACACCACCTACATAGTATCCTTTTGTTAAAATATAAAACTTCTTATGCATGTTAACATAATGTGAATAAATTATTCTTCTAAAGAAACCCATTTTGAAAATTATTTACAAAAATTGAGGTTATGTAATGAATAGATCGGATCGTTAAATAATCTTGCATGAAATGTAACTTTAACAAGAAATTATTACAAAAAGAATGTATTTAACTTAATTCCTGCATATAGCTAGCTTCAACCATACTTCTGATACTATTAAATAAACCTTTTAACAAAGATTCAATAAGAACGCCTGAAAGATAGGCAACCCAAATTACCTATTTAACATTTCTACCTTCAAATATCACAGCATTATGTATATATCAAGAGACGTTAAGGTTGGAAATTGAGAAACTCCGGAAAAATTGCCGTTGGCGTCGCTACTGGTACAATACATTAATTCATTTAGTTCAGTTTCAGAGTTTTAAGATTATACTACAAAATCATAGGTGGCCCTCGCGTCGGAAAGTACAATGATTTGTAATAATAATAATTTTGTATAAATAAAACGTCGGTATCGCCTCGATTTTAGAATAAATTACAAGGCCGATTGCTATAATTTTTACATATTTAGTTAAAATTTATGACAAAAAATACTAGAGATATTATCATGTTTTGCTTTACATAATTGATTTACAGATACTTAAAGTTATCTTTGTAAGCTAGTTATGGTAATGCATATACGTTTAAATGTAAACCAATTTAAAAATGTTGATGTGTATTCGAAGATTAATAATAACTGCTGTGAATTAAATTTAAAAATAATACTAAAATACAGTAAAAACATGCTACAGCGCCATCCCTTTCAGAGTAACTGAACTATTGTCCACCAAGACTGCTTAAAAATGATAATAATGGTAACCGAAACTGTAACATGATTATTGTTGTTATAAATAAACTTTTATCAATTAAATTTGTTCATCTGTGAACTACTCGACTCTGTGTACTTTCAAATTATTTTAAATTTAGTTTTAAGAAAGAAAAAATATTTATACTTATTGTTACAGTTTTTAGTTATTTTCGAACAAATTTTAATAATTCTTTTGTTAAAGTTTAGTTCATACTTTGATCTACAAGATTCTAATGTTGGACACACAATCTGTGATATATTCTTTCTTAAAATAATGAAAATTCAGAGGCTCTGCATAGCGTATTTTTATACAGTCACTTCCCCCCTTAATGCGAATTTACTTTAATGCTATTCCCAAGGTTCAACAATCCTTATCATCTAGAAAGTAACAATTTGAAAATCGGATTTTGAAACAAAGAAGAAGAAAAAAAGAATATAAATTATTTGAAATTATTTATTAGCGATTCTTAACACATCGATATGTTTTGCTAAATCAAAAACAGATTTCGCAGTAATTTTACCAGTTGATAACAGTACTGCATATCGTATATTAATAGGATGGACGGTATAAAATACAATAATCTTTCTGGATTAGTCATAGAATTAGAGACATGTGAGAATGGTGGAAGGATACAGAATCGGTAAACAACATAGAAGTTGATCGAAAATCAAGGTCAAAGTCGATTGAAGCAGAGTATAGTTTATATAAAGTAATATTTAACAAGATCGTACTTTTGTCGAGCCTCTGACTGATTTATTTACCTCCAGTTTAAATGTCAAATGTATAAGATGTGTTTCCTGGAGGAGGAATCCCGGATCTATTGCGATATATATGCTTTTAACTTCGACTGGCCTACGACGTTCTTTTATGCCTTCCCTTCTTTTCCTTTGATTGCTACTTACTTAATAAGATTATTTTGGAAAAAGGTGGGGGAACTGTAGTAGGACCATTTTGAAAATCCCAGCCATGGTATCCAATATTTGTTAAACTACTTTAAAGATCCGGTTTTTATCGGTCCTAGTAAAATATATTTTTAGGAACAGCCATCCCCTGTGACCTAGCCTTACCCGGTTGTAGAAGGTTATCCAGAAAGTGTATGAAGCCAGAGGATTGGAAAAACTTCAATTGAAGTATTAATATCATTTTTGTCGATTATAAAATAGTATCAAATAAATAGTATCAAATATCAAACTTTTTTGTTGTGATTGAACTGGTCCATTTTCCTGTAAGTTTGGATATTGGTAATGTAATTAATAATAAATTTTTTTATCCCAAAGTCCATCCTAAACAAATTTATTTATTTTATCTTTGCTACAATTGTTTCAGCCTTATTAATAATAATTAAAATTTAAAAGGCCATCTTCAGGCAGCTGTAAGATTACTTATTGGTGTTGGTTTTGGTGTTTTTCTATTTGTTATTATATTAATAATCAAAAAATAATATCATTACTATTTTATATTAATGATGCCCCGTATTAAATAAGATAAAACTATAACATGTTATCGACCCTCCTTAAAAACTACATTAAAAAAGTATTTATTTAATTACCATTGGTTTTTGTATATTTTAATTTCCTTTTACATTTATAAGACGCCGAGAACATGTTTCACGTTCCCCAGACCAAAATGGAGTGTTTTTTTGGTTTCCTGTTAGCAGTCTATTTATTTGTAGTGTGATCGCTCCTTTACTTTAAACAACTACATACATATATGTTCTATAACGGTCTAGGACATTTGGGCGCGATCGTTTCGGGGCGAGGACAGTTTGGCGCTGGACAGTTCGGCGCAAGAACACTTCGGCGTCGGGACACTTAGGCGTATGCACACTTTGATGGAAAAACAGTTCGGTGCAGTAAATCTCTCCGCGACAAATTAGGGTAAAATCTATAATTACGAGGTAAGCGCCATAAATTCTCGGCCTGATATAGAAAAAATAAACTTGGTAAAATATAATTTTTATTTTTCAATATAATCTCCCTTAATGTCAATACACTTATTACAACGTGGAATTAATAATTCAATGAATGCCCTTGTAAAAATAATCTGAAGTTTTCCTTTCAAAATGTTCAATTACAGTTGCTTGCAACTCGTTCTCATCCTTAAAACGACGTCCCCTAAGGTCTTTCTTTAAACTGGAAAATAAATAATAGTCACTAGGAGCTATGTCCGGACTGTACGGTGGATGATCCAATGCTTCAAAGCCGCATTCGCGAATGGCAGCTTGTGAAATTGCACCTCTTGTCAATTTTTCTCGACGTTTTTCACGAATATTGTTCTCAATTTATGCAATAAAGATGCATAATATGCACCGTTAACAGTTGTATTGCGTTCTTTAAAATCAATCAGTAAAATGCCGTCACAATCCCAGAATATTGTTGCAATAACTTTCCTTGTCGATTGAACAACTTTCGCTTTTTGGGGCGAGGTTCATCGGGTCACCGCCATTCCATCGATTCCCTTTTGAATAGAGGATCATAATACAGAACCATTGTATAATCTTCAGTGACAATGAACTCCAAAATTGGTTTTAGGTCGTCTTCACACAAGTTTAAAAACGAGCGCGCACATTGGACGCGTCATCACTGCTGCTAACTCCTTAACTTTCAAACGGTGATCTTCTAATACCATTTCTTCAATGACTGAGACTTTTTGAGGCGTTACCGCTTTAATTGGCCAACCGGTGTGCTCATCATCTTCAAGACGTTCTTACCCCAAACGGAAACATTTTGAACACTTTTTTACAGTGGAATATGAAGGAGATAAATCACCATAAACGCCGTCTAAACGTTGTTTGATTTTATTAGACGTGTGCCCTTCTTTTGTTAAAAATTTAATGACCGCGCGATACTCAATTCTCGTTAGCTTCGACATTTTCATGCACTCGTCACGATGCTTGAGTGGCTACTAAAATATATTATGCTTCTAGCCGTAATATATACTTATATAGTGTAGGCCTCTTACATGTTCAAGTACGACGCAACCGAGTTTGTACATGTTGGCATTTGTAGAAGCCTGCCAGGCCGAGAATTAATGGTGCTTACCTCGTAAATAGTTATATTCTATTGCCAGATTCTGGTGCAGTAAGTCGGATGGATTACTTGCCTAGAGCTTAGTCTATAGTCTAGGATCAATAATTTATAACATATGATGTAGTTTATGTTTTAGTCTTATAGTTTAGAGTTTATACTGATTCCCTGGACATCGATCACGTAAGAAGTATAGTAGTAAAGGAAAGAATTTATAACAAATAACCTAAAAATCTATCTTAACATCATACAGCATGGCTACTAGAATAAGAGGGCCACTTCGGTTTTAGGAAGTTTGTCTAGAAAGCTATTGTAACTAAATATTAGAAAATAAACATGACGATGAAATGATGATAATTTATGTCGCTTACCTGGTATAATTCTGGCATTATTATGTTACGTTATCAATCTGTCATTCACATTTACTTAGATACAAAAAAATATTACTTATTATTTAATATTGATTATTTCTTTTATACACATAACTATGCGTACTCACCATGGTAACTGTCACTTTAATAATGAAAAAAACTGAAATCTCAAAATTTAACCGTGATTAAATTTCTGTCAAAATTTAATCGCTCCTGACTAATTTAGAACTCGTTACGAAAGGTACTTAGACGAGTTAATGTCCAGACAATGGAAATATATTTAAAAATTGTAATTTCTATATTAACTGTACTAATGTAAATAGCAATAGATAATTTACAAACAATATCTATTTATGCAGGAAATAATCGCGCCAAATACCCGCGTGCATATAAAATAGCGTGATTAAATTTTGGCGATTTTGTGTCAAAATGTCTTGCTCTAAAGAAATACGTCTCAAAACGTACATTACGTAAATTGCTCGACATATTTCTGAGCAAACCTTTCTGACAGAAAACGTCAAAAATTTATTCGGCTATTCTGCATGCACATGAGATATTACTGTTGAATAAATATTTAAATGAGCTCCCTTCGTTATAACAGGTTATTTATGAATGACCATTTATGAATTCCAAAATTTAAGCAATTCACACTTTGTGAACGAATTAATGTTACAAATATTAGTTGTAAATTAAATTATCTATAAACTAGATAATAATTTATTAAATAATAAATAAATTAGATGATCTATAGCCGTAGCACTGCCGGATTTTAGGTATAAATTTCCAATTGTCCATTTCATTTAAATCGTTGTAGATTAATTAAAGTGCATTTTGTCACGTTAATTATGAATGCATATTAATTATAGTTTCTTTTAATACGCGTAACAATTAGTATTTTCGTAGATGAGCGAACGTAAGCCGTGTCCAACTTTAAATTAGTTTACAAAACTTGCATTTATTGTACAACTGAAATGGCGCTTTTTACATAATTTAAACACAAATTTACTTTTTTAAGTTGTGTAAACGTGCCTCTCGTTTTATCCAATCAATGCGAAGATCAAACTTGTCCTATACATTCCTTCGCTTTATTCTTAACTGAATTCTACTATAGTTTGCGATTCATTTGATAAAATGTGATGTCATCAAGCAATTCTTTAATTTTCCAATATTTACATGATTTCCTTCTTTAGATAAATTCAAGAAATGCGATAGTATTTTTTCCAATAAAAAAATTGATTAAATTTAGAAACAACAACCACAATAATGATTTTGTCTTAATTTGTAACATTATTAAGTTACTATAATTACATTTCATTGGACGTAAGTATCTAATTTTTACGGTATTTGTCACATACGTGGCTGTCCAAGTGGCTAAGCCCACAAGATTGGAACGTTGAACGTGCACAGAATTGAACATTTTCTGTGCAAACAAACGAGGGAGACATTAACACATGAAATGGTGTTTGGTTATGCGTACAAAAAACTTGTTTACTGCAAAAACCTAAAAAGAGAAACTGGGTTTTATATTCTTTTACATTGATTTGATCTAATCGATTCCTGTTGAATAAAATGTTGTTTTTGGTTTTCATTAAATTAAGTCTTAATGTTTTACTGTTGTGGGGGGTTTTATCCTTTATTTTATTTATTGCTCTCGTTTTCTGAGGTGGTTTCTGTTTTTAAAGCTTTTATACTAGAAGTATTCTGCAGTTGATTGAAAGACTTGCATATTATTGTTTAAACGTTGTAAAGAATTTTTGATTTTCGATTTTTAAAGATTGTAAATGGTACAATGGAAGTTTGAAAAATCAAAAACATAAAAAGTAACATAATATTTAAATATTAAAATTTCTGTAGGAATTAATTCTCACCTAAATTATTCGTTTGATAACAAAAATTTAATATACGCCGAGAAATGCTGCTGTAAATAATACTGCAGGAAAATAAGAGAACAAAGCTCTTTAAAAGAGAATTTTGATAGTCCCATTGGAAATATTATTTATATTAAGGGGAGTTTGTTTAATATACGTTGTACTCGTACTATACAAACAAAGAGGACATAACTATAATTTAAACAATGCTTTTTAGTAGTATCTACATTGAAATCAAATGAAATATTTGAGAAGGGTGTCAGATCTTTATGAATGTCTAAAAGTGATTTATTACGCCACAGTAACTTTTTAACCAGTAAAAGATAAATCTTAGTTGCATTATAATAGAGAATTCACTGTGAACTGTGATGTCGTAATATGGAAAATGCAATCAATCACGTTGAAATATAAAGTCTCAAATTTGCTATTTGCATCTCTATTTGAACTGTTTACTGTTAGTGTGAAAGTTTTAAATGATTACCTACTTACTTAATTTCAAAATTTTGCTTACAACAATAATTAATACTTAAGAATGGTATATGAACTTCAAATGCTTTTGTATCCTTCGTAGAGGCGTTTCATTGTACTGTAGTAGTTGCACGGACTTGTGAAATCTCCGCTTTCCTGTAGATAATAGGACGGTAACTATGGATAAGGAATTTGTCGGGAAATAAAATTAATATTTTCATATTTTATACAGGGACCAGCAAATATGTATGGAGTAATGACCCTAATTTTTTAAATATCTATCAAATAAACCGTTTAATAAAAAACTTTTATGTGTGTATTATGTTTTCTTAGACACCTAAACAAAACGTGTCATATAACTGAATATTAACTTGTAATTAACTAAAAATTAACTTGTATGCTTGTACCTGCTTTAACATCTGTCAAAGTTAACCTAAAAATTTACAGTAAATTAATCTCTTTTAGAGCACTCCGCTACTGCGAGTTATACAGGGTGGGTCATTACAAGGCCATCAAACGAGACAGATATATAGACATCGATAAGACAGACAAAAAATTGCTATAACATTTTTTTCTTAGAAGCGTAGTTTTTGGCAAAAATGCAAATAAAGACCGGTATAACGTTTTTAGCACATACAGCAGTGTTTGTTATCTGTTCTTCAAACAAGATGTTTTATGGTTTGTTATGTTTATATTGCTGATTCTGCAACATGATCATTTTTATAATACAATTTTATGAGGTCAGTCACTTAAATGATAATTGCGCGAACGCAGATAATTAAGAAAAGAATATTAGTGTAGGTCAAGTCATTGTAAACGATGATGATTCCTCAAAATCGGGGAATCCCCCCCATTGAATCACGGATATTATAACCTAATAAACAAGTAAATGGAAAATCTGGGTCAACGCGAGTTGCATATATCTTTTATTTTCATACTTCAGTTCACTTTAATACTGAAACTGCAAGTTTATCTTATGCAGTTTAATATATTGTAATTTATTCTACTTATATTCCATAATAATTATAATTTAATCTAATCATATTCCACTTAATGTAAATGTTATTTAAACTAACTCAGTTCTAGCGTGCCAAAGTCCCTTTGAAACCAAACACAAGCTAAATATAGCAACTTTATCAGGCAACGTTCTCTATGAATTTCTACTCCGAATCGTTTATCGTGCTAATGGCTCATTTGTACCTACGGTTCTTCCTAGAACAGTTTGGAAGTCAAACGAAGCGCAACATCAAATAAACAAACTCTCATCTAGCCAAACCCTGGAGGTACAACCTATAAATACAGCCTCAAGCTGCAACCTTGCCAGAGCTAATCCATCAAGCAAGCACTAACGCACTAGACCACCGAGCAACGAAAGTGTAGTGTTTGTAATACGTAGAGTCAAATTTGCCGACTTAGACATATTTGGGTATTTACCAATAAATACTTTATTAAATTCTGGTCTCCAAATCTTTTTTATAACTCGCGTGTTCAACACTTGTGTAAACAAATAAAATGAGATCGGATTTCAAGCAACACTGATATTATCTAAGCTGTTAAAAATGTCAGCGACGTACGATATCACTAAATATGGATAGGGGCAATAGATGTTGATTTTAATTTTACTTCTCTTCTTAAAATTAACTAAATTAATGTTACCGTAATTAAATTACATTTTTAAATTTTGCTCTTTTACCCTGATAATTTTTACGACCCAAATTTTTCATTTTCTTGTTTAGGTTAGCCTTATTAATTAACACGAATTAGTAAATTCCATAGACGATTGGAATTCGATGTGGAAAACTCTTACCAAATTTTTTACTATTGAAAGTTGAGATTAGATTTAACCACATTTAACATTTTACAGTAAAAAGATATGCGAGGTCACGGTTAAATAAAATTAAAATCCCGTTGTAGACAAACGTCTTGTACAAATTAAAAGCTTAATGCACAATTTTGTATATTTACGTTTTGTATAACAATTAGTCATAATTTGAGACGTGCATTTTAGTAAAGCAAAACCACTATGTCATCGAAGCGAAGCGATTTAATTTGCAATAGTACAATATAACGCAATGGGCGCTTGAAAATGGTGCGTTTTGCACTTACATATACAGTTAACTTTATTTTTCTATTAATGATATCAATATGATATTAGTGATATCACCATGAGCGCGTTATAATTTTATACGTACTTCGGTCAAAATTATTAAAAACTTGGACTTTCTTTAATCAAAAAACTTTATTAAGATTTTTTGTTCCAAATGCCATTAGAAATGCAGGTAAAGTCCTGTGCAGGGGCTATAAAATACTCTGTATATACCTATGTAACTGCTATTCCTTATATAAAATTATGAGACATATTATATTTATGCATTTGCTTCTCTTTCTGCAATATTTTCATATCAAAGGGTTTTCATTTTAGAATTCACTATATATTCCCTCTTGATTGTAAAGCATATTAGATTAATCTTCTTTTATAATATTTCAATAATTCAATGTAATAAAATATTTAAGTCTATTTAAAGTACTAAGGTTATTCCAAAGTAAGATAGTAAGTCGATTTCTGACCGAGACATTGTTTTTGTCCGGTTTTATCTTAGCTCCTAGCAACCTTCAAACTCCCTTCGAACATCTGAAAGTCGAAACCTCACTCAACAATGGAGGCTATAAAAGGAATTTAAACACACCTAAACTTCAGAAAGTCAAGACCATCCAGAAAGTGAACCATCATCCAAGCTACTACGAAAGGAAAGTGGCCTCAACATGCCATAGTTGAATATGGTAAAGTTACGCACTTTCTCTATTGCTTGCAACTGAACAGAAAATAGTTATAGTAAAGATTCTTGCCGATTGTAGAAATCCAATTTATCTGACTTATAGCTTGACAGATTTGTACTTTGTACTACGGTAAAAAGATTGAACTAAATAAATGGCTATTAAAAATATCATTAACGTTAAAGCCCTGCCGACGATTCTTTTCGTGGATTTTTATTACGGAGTCCATTGATGATTATTACGGCTATTAAAAATCCCATTTCTTGTAAACATTAGTTCACATAATATTTGTTAGAAAATTAGAATATTGCATTCGTGCTGGATAATCTTTTGGTAGAAGGCTCTGAATTTGCTGAAGATGGTTAGTGAGTAAATGGTCATCTTTGAAGATTGCATGAACTGTTTGGTGATTAATATCCATAAGACATGCTATTCCTCGTATAATACTTGCTGATGCGTTTTATACTCTCCAAGACTTTGTTATAAGTTTTTTTTGGATTTTTCTCGGTTCAATTTCACTTTATTGTTTAAGCTAACATTTTTCTTCTTAAATGGCTTTTCCCCATTGTGTTATTATCAGTTATGTTACTCCACATATGGTCGTGTTTGTGGGCACACCTTGTTATTGGTTATTCTTTATTTGGTTATGTTTCTGCCCAGGATTGATTGGTAAAATTCGGCTTTATCACTATTTTCTAAAAACTCTTAATAAAATAAATCATAATAACAACAAGTTTTAGTAACTTCCCTCTTTAAGGGTTTTTTTTGTGAATGAAGCTAATTAGTACCTGGTGATCTAGTTTGTTTCACAAAGGTTATAGTTTGTAGTCACAGAAACCCAACTTGTTGGCCTTTAATTTATTTGTTAAGGTTATGTTAACAATTCATTGTTTTGTAAGAATGCCTTCCTAAATACAAGAAGCAATAATTATCCCTCTGTGCCTCTATTTTTTAGAGCTGGCGAAATCATCTAATTCCGGTAGGCCGTAGTTTACGTTGTGAAACTGTTAAATTAACGCAGAATTCCTTTCTAGGCTTGACGATATGTCTTTACGTTACCTACACCTCTCACTATCTTACTGGAAAGTTACCTTTCGGAACGTTTGGGTATTGTTATCTACCATACTAGCCTTTGGAGCCGCATCTAAAAAGTCAAGTGTATTATCGAGTCCAAGTTGCATACATCAAGAAGACAAAATACACAACATCCTTCAATACGCAGAATTTCCGCTAATCTTTAACTGTATAAACATTCTTTCTCTTCATTTTTTAGGTTATGTAATAAAGATAAACTTTGCTATGTTTTTGTTTTTATTACATTTAAATTACCTTTTCTGCGGAGGTGGCAAGTAATATAAATTTTTGTTAAGCTATTTAATAAATTTGATTCATTGATTCTGTTTAATTATAGTATTTTAAGAACTGTATGAAAATCGTTAATATTGATTTATTATTTATATTGATAGGGGTTATTTGTGGATTAATTTAACTTAATTTTTGTGCGATTTATTAAAATTTTTATCTTGATTATTTGATTTCTGATAATAATCTTCTGTCAAGTCGGCGAAAAACCATATGATTAGGATGTCGTCTTGCAGGATAGCGCTCGGTATAAAAATATGCACCAGCACAATTTCCACGACACCAAAAATCATGTACACACAAAATTAATTTCTCGAAAATAGTATTTATATTTATTCATATAAGTTTATTCGTATTGAACAAGTAAATGTTCAGATTGAAAAAACTTATTCAAATTAAACAACCTGTATTTTTTGGAAACAGAAAAATATATTCTCAAGGACTTTTTTCAGTCCAAGCAACACTATTCATCATGAAAAAAAATGTTCATGTTGAAAGAATTGAATTCTATAACAGAAAATTCAAAACCTAAAGTAAAGTAAAGATATGGTTGTTACTGTACATTCCTGTTGTGAATATTATAGTTTTTAAACAAACCTAATGCATTATTCAAAATGAAATCTGCAATTTGTTCAAATTAAATAGATCATCGCCGTGTTTAATTTTCATTTAAACAAATTCTTACACTAACTGTCTGTAGCATATGAATCGATGGAGATTCATGATGAGCTTATGTATTTTCTTCTTGATTATGTAGGAGTCTTGTGAGGAAAAAGAGTTACTCTTGTACGGAATAAGTTATTGCAGATTTTATTTCAGTTGAGAAAATATGATAGTGTTATTCTCAAGACGAAAAATATTTATTTCGCTCTGCCTCTTCTCGTGTCTATCCTAGTGCCACGCCGAATTCTAACAAGTTTAGTACACTTTTATATTCCAAAACTAAGCGGCAGCAAAGAAGGTCCGAAAAAACACTGCTCTAAAAATGGCAATGGACATAAGTGAAATATTGTAAACATGTGGGTGTTCTAAAAACGTTATAAGCAAATTGGTTGGTAAGTACATAAACATGATAGGTATTTATTTTAACAATAAACATTAATTCATTTTGCTGGAGCAGTACTTCTTTTAAGATGGCGATGGCTCACTTCTGCGAGACCGATCCTGTTGTAGTGGTATGGCTAGACTGGTCCACCCAGAACCATGGTTCAGTTTTTTGCGTAGTTGTGGAGAATCCTACTTTTAGATCACATTAGGCTGCCGTGTTGTGCCGGGTGATTACCGTTGGGTCTCTTTCCATTGAACACACAAAGATCTATTCTAAAAGAGTATGGTTGATTTATTTTGATCATCCCTAAACCTCAGAATGAGTAACTCAGTGTTCCAATTGAATATACGTGTTTCGTGAATCAAAGAAGTAATGCATTCAGTTGGAGCATATTGGGGCTGTTAAATATTCAAACAGAAAACAACACATATTCCAAACAAATATTCATTTATTCACATGAAGTGTTTATTCTTCTCTACCTGAAAATATGCTAATATCAGGAGAAACAAAAATTTCTCAAACACAACATTTAGTTTTCTTCAACGAAAACTGTGACATTTTCAAGATAAACATTTATTTTTACAAAGCATTTACTGTTCTCCATAAGATGATTTGATTTTTCTGTTGGAGCAGATCGAATTGCTGATCAGAGGAATGTTGCTTACGTTAAACGGATATTGGGTCTATTTACCTTGAGTATATATGCCCGAAAATATTATTTCTTCATTTTGTGTAAACATTTATTCGAGTATATACAAATATATAATTTATTTGGAACAAATAATATTTATTTCATTAGAAGAAACATTTTGATGTGTGTACCTGTTTGCGTATTCTTCAAAAGAATATTTCATCAGAAAAGCAGTATTAAATGAGACAACAGCAATACAATAAACGAAAGGGAATATTTTTAAAAACGTAATAAGAACAAAGAACTTATACCTATAAAATTAAACAAAAACAAATATCAAATAGAAACTCATACATAATAGTTTTTACGTTTTTACAGAAACTTGCGACAGTAACCACTGCATTATCAGTAAAAGTTTGACTTTGTTGACAATTGATAAGCAAGTAATAATTATTATTTAATAGTTATTTATGGTACAAATGAGTTAAGTAAGATATTATTCACGAACGGGAGATAGTCCCATCAGTGGGTTAATTTTCTGAGTGAATAATATCCTTAACTCGGGTGTGCTATACAAAGTTTTATCCAACACTTCTTTATTTAAGTTCAAATATTGAACTTGCAATGTATAGTTAAAGTTTACTGTCTTTAGCCTTACTTTGTGGAACTCCATAATTATGAAATATAATAAAATTAAAAGATTAATTAAAAGTTTCACAAGTTTTATTAAATTATTCTTAACCTGACAATTGTTTCAACATTAAAAGAGATTTTCAAAGGCAGATAATGACATTTAATGTTGAACCAATTGTCAGGTTAGGAATTCAATAAAACTTGTAAAACTGTTAATTAATCTTTTAATTTTACTATATTTCATAATGTATAGTTAGTATGTAGTTTTTACGGTATGGTACGGTAATAAATTTGATACTCTAGTTCGATGACTGGATTTTAATATTTGCATTGTTATCGTCCCAATCGTCGACTCCTTGACCCATTCTTGATTTCATCATCTTCATCGGATATACACTCTACGTTACCTACAACATTGCCAGTTTCTTCATTAATAGACTGGATTTTAATAATATTATGCAATATAAGTTGGTGATTGATTGCTACCTACAATAGCAACCAATCATATTCTACAGTGGGTAGTAAAAGGTTTTTCTATCTACAAGTGAGTAAATTTCAACTTCAATTGCTTAAAAATGTTTCATTCTTTCTTCTTAAAATATTTTTCTAAACAGTTTTTGGTTTCTTCATAAAGTTTAATATGTTTTTAACGTAAAATGAATTCGTCTTTCAATTGATACCAAAATTTCTACTTACATTTGCAAGGGTACAAATTTAGGAGGAAAATGATAAAATTGCGTTGGATTTCCTATATTATCGTTTACAAAAAACAAACGGTATGTAAATAGTACAAAAGAGCGTGCTGTGCAATTGGTTGCTTATGTGTGCATAATGCTTTGACTCGATTATTTTCAAATGCAAATGGTAAATAAACCGTTTAATAAAAAACTTTTATGTGTGTATTATGTTTTCTTAGACACCTAAACAAAACGTGTCATATAACTGAATATTAACTTGTAATTAACTAAAAATTAACTTGTATGCTTGTACCTGCTTTAACATCTGTCAAAGTTAACCTAAAAATTTACAGTAAATTAATCTCTTTTAGAGCACTCCGCTACTGCGAGTTATACAGGGTGGGTCATTACAAGGCCATCAAACGAGACAGATATATAGACATCGATAAGACAGACAAAAAATTGCTATAACATTTTTTTCTTAGAAGCGTAGTTTTTGGCAAAAATGCAAATAAAGACCGGTATAACGTTTTTAGCACATACAGCAGTGTTTGTTATCTGTTCTTCAAACAAGATGTTTTATGGTTTGTTATGTTTATATTGCTGATTCTGCAACATGATCATTTTTATAATACAATTTTATGAGGTCAGTCACTTAAATGATAATTGCGCGAACGCAGATAATTAAGAAAAGAATATTAGTGTAGGTCAAGTCATTGTAAACGATGATGATTCCTCAAAATCGGGGAATCCCCCCCATTGAATCACGGATATTATAACCTAATAAACAAGTAAATGGAAAATCTGGGTCAACGCGAGTTGCATATATCTTTTATTTTCATACTTCAGTTCACTTTAATACTGAAACTGCAAGTTTATCTTATGCAGTTTAATATATTGTAATTTATTCTACTTATATTCCATAATAATTATAATTTAATCTAATCATATTCCACTTAATGTAAATGTTATTTAAACTAACTCAGTTCTAGCGTGCCAAAGTCCCTTTGAAACCAAACACAAGCTAAATATAGCAACTTTATCAGGCAACGTTCTCTATGAATTTCTACTCCGAATCGTTTATCGTGCTAATGGCTCATTTGTACCTACGGTTCTTCCTAGAACAGTTTGGAAGTCAAACGAAGCGCAACATCAAATAAACAAACTCTCATCTAGCCAAACCCTGGAGGTACAACCTATAAATACAGCCTCAAGCTGCAACCTTGCCAGAGCTAATCCATCAAGCAAGCACTAACGCACTAGACCACCGAGCAACGAAAGTGTAGTGTTTGTAATACGTAGAGTCAAATTTGCCGACTTAGACATATTTGGGTATTTACCAATAAATACTTTATTAAATTCTGGTCTCCAAATCTTTTTTATAACTCGCGTGTTCAACACTTGTGTAAACAAATAAAATGAGATCGGATTTCAAGCAACACTGATATTATCTAAGCTGTTAAAAATGTCAGCGACGTACGATATCACTAAATATGGATAGGGGCAATAGATGTTGATTTTAATTTTACTTCTCTTCTTAAAATTAACTAAATTAATGTTACCGTAATTAAATTACATTTTTAAATTTTGCTCTTTTACCCTGATAATTTTTACGACCCAAATTTTTCATTTTCTTGTTTAGGTTAGCCTTATTAATTAACACGAATTAGTAAATTCCATAGACGATTGGAATTCGATGTGGAAAACTCTTACCAAATTTTTTACTATTGAAAGTTGAGATTAGATTTAACCACATTTAACATTTTACAGTAAAAAGATATGCGAGGTCACGGTTAAATAAAATTAAAATCCCGTTGTAGACAAACGTCTTGTACAAATTAAAAGCTTAATGCACAATTTTGTATATTTACGTTTTGTATAACAATTAGTCATAATTTGAGACGTGCATTTTAGTAAAGCAAAACCACTATGTCAACGAAGCGAAGCGATTTAATTTGCAATAGTACAATATAACGCAATGGGCGCTTGAAAATGGTGCGTTTTGCACTTACATATACAGTTAACTTTATTTTTCTATTAATGATATCAATATGATATTAGTGATATCACCATGAGCGCGTTATAATTTTATACGTACTTCGGTCAAAATTATTAAAAACTTGGACTTTCTTTAATCAAAAAACTTTATTAAGATTTTTTGTTCCAAATACCATCAGAAATGCAGGTAAAGTCCTGTGCAGGGGCTATAAAATACTCTGTATATACCTATGTAACTGCTATTCCTTATATAAAATTATGAGACATATTATATTTATGCATTTGCTTCTCTTTCTGCAATATTTTCATATCAAAGGGTTTTCATTTTAGAATTCACTATATATTCCCTCTTGATTGTAAAGCATATTAGATTAATCTTCTTTTATAATATTTCAATAATTCAATGTAATAAAATATTTAAGTCTATTTAAAGTACTAAGGTTATTCCAAAGTAAGATAGTAAGTCGATTTCTGACCGAGACATTGTTTTTGTCCGGTTTTATCTTAGCTCCTAGCAACCTTCAAACTCCCTTCGAACATCTGAAAGTCGAAACCTCACTCAACAATGGAGGCTATAAAAGGAATTTAAACACACCTAAACTTCAGAAAGTCAAGACCATCCAGAAAGTGAACCATCATCCAAGCTACTACGAAAGGAAAGTGGCCTCAACATGCCATAGTTGAATATGGTAAAGTTACGCACTTTCTCTATTGCTTGCAACTGAACAGAAAATAGTTATAGTAAAGATTCTTGCCGATTGTAGAAATCCAATTTATCTGACTTATAGCTTGACAGATTTGTACTTTGTACTACGGTAAAAAGATTGAACTAAATAAATGGCTATTAAAAATATCATTAACGTTAAAGCCCTGCCGACGATTCTTTTCGTGGATTTTTATTACGGAGTCCATTGATGATTATTACGGCTATTAAAAATCCCATTTCTTGTAAACATTAGTTCACATAATATTTGTTAGAAAATTAGAATATTGCATTCGTGCTGGATAATCTTTTGGTAGAAGGCTCTGAATTTGCTGAAGATGGTTAGTGAGTAAATGGTCATCTTTGAAGATTGCATGAACTGTTTGGTGATTAATATCCATAAGACATGCTATTCCTCGTATAATACTTGCTGATGCGTTTTATACTCTCCAAGACTTTGTTATAAGTTTTTTTTGGATTTTTCTCGGTTCAATTTCACTTTATTGTTTAAGCTAACATTTTTCTTCTTAAATGGCTTTTCCCCATTGTGTTATTATCAGTTATGTTACTCCACATATGGTCGTGTTTGTGGGCACACCTTGTTATTGGTTATTCTTTATTTGGTTATGTTTCTGCCCAGGATTGATTGGTAAAATTCGGCTTTATCACTATTTTCTAAAAACTCTTAATAAAATAAATCATAATAACAACAAGTTTTAGTAACTTCCCTCTTTAAGGGTTTTTTTGTGAATGAAGCTAATTAGTACCTGGTGATCTAGTTTGTTTCACAAAGGTTATAGTTTGTAGTCACAGAAACCCAACTTGTTGGCCTTTAATTTATTTGTTAAGGTTATGTTAACAATTCATTGTTTTGTAAGAATGCCTTCCTAAATACAAGAAGCAATAATTATCCCTCTGTGCCTCTATTTTTTAGAGCTGGCGAAATCATCTAATTCCGGTAGGCCGTAGTTTACGTTGTGAAACTGTTAAATTAACGCAGAATTCCTTTCTAGGCTTGACGATATGTCTTTACGTTACCTACACCTCTCACTATCTTACTGGAAAGTTACCTTTCGGAACGTTTGGGTATTGTTATCTACCATACTAGCCTTTGGAGCCGCATCTAAAAAGTCAAGTGTATTATCGAGTCCAAGTTGCATACATCAAGAAGACAAAATACACAACATCCTTCAATACGCAGAATTTCCGCTAATCTTTAACTGTATAAACATTCTTTCTCTTCATTTTTTAGGTTATGTAATAAAGATAAACTTTGCTATGTTTTTGTTTTTATTACATTTAAATTACCTTTTCTGCGGAGGTGGCAAGTAATATAAATTTTTGTTAAGCTATTTAATAAATTTGATTCATTGATTCTGTTTAATTATAGTATTTTAAGAACTGTATGAAAATCGTTAATATTGATTTATTATTTATATTGATAGGGGTTATTTGTGGATTAATTTAACTTAATTTTTGTGCGATTTATTAAAATTTTTATCTTGATTATTTGATTTCTGATAATAATCTTCTGTCAAGTCGGCGAAAAACCATATGATTAGGATGTCGTCTTGCAGGATAGCGCTCGGTATAAAAATATGCACCAGCACAATTTCCACGACACCAAAAATCATGTACACACAAAATTAATTTCTCGAAAATAGTATTTATATTTATTCATATAAGTTTATTCGTATTGAACAAGTAAATGTTCAGATTGAAAAAACTTATTCAAATTAAACAACCTGTATTTTTTGGAAACAGGAAAATATATTCTCAAGGACTTTTTTCAGTCCAAGCAACACTATTCATCATGAAAAAAAATGTTCATGTTGAAAGAATTGAATTCTATAACAGAAAATTTAAAACCTAAAGTAAAGTAAAGATATGGTTGTTACTGTACATTCCTGTTGTGAATATTATAGTTTTTAAACAAACCTAATGCATTATTCAAAATGAAATCTGCAATTTGTTCAAATTAAATAGATCATCGCCGTGTTTAATTTTCATTTAAACAAATTCTTACACTAACTGTCTGTAGCATATGAATCGATGGAGATTCATGATGAGCTTATGTATTTTCTTCTTGATTATGTAGGAGTCTTGTGAGGAAAAAGAGTTACTCTTGTACGGAATAAGTTATTGCAGATTTTATTTCAGTTGAGAAAATATGATAGTGTTATTCTCAAGACGAAAAATATTTATTTCGCTCTGCCTCTTCTCGTGTCTATCCTAGTGCCACGCCGAATTCTAACAAGTTTAGTACACTTTTATATTCCAAAACTAAGCGGCAGCAAAGAAGGTCCGAAAAAACACTGCTCTAAAAATGGCAATGGACATAAGTGAAATATTGTAAACATGTGGGTGTTCTAAAAACGTTATAAGCAAATTGGTTGGTAAGTACATAAACATGATAGGTATTTATTTTAACAATAAACATTAATTCATTTTGCTGGAGCAGTACTTCTTTTAAGATGGCGATGGCTCACTTCTGCGAGACCGATCCTGTTGTAGTGGTATGGCTAGACTGGTCCACCCAGAACCATGGTTCAGTTTTTTGCGTAGTTGTGGAGAATCCTACTTTTAGATCACATTAGGCTGCCGTGTTGTGCCGGGTGATTACCGTTGGGTCTCTTTCCATTGAACACACAAAGATCTATTCTAAAAGAGTATGGTTGATTTATTTTGATCATCCCTAAACCTCAGAATGAGTAACTCAGTGTTCCAATTGAATATACGTGTTTCGTGAATCAAAGAAGTAATGCATTCAGTTGGAGCATATTGGGGCTGTTAAATATTCAAACAGAAAACAACACATATTCCAAACAAATATTCATTTATTCACATGAAGTGTTTATTCTTCTCTACCTGAAAATATGCTAATATCAGGAGAAACAAAAATTTCTCAAACACAACATTTAGTTTTCTTCAACGAAAACTGTGACATTTTCAAGATAAACATTTATTTTTACAAAGCATTTACTGTTCTCCATAAGATGATTTGATTTTTCTGTTGGAGCAGATCGAATTGCTGATCAGAGGAATGTTGCTTACGTTAAACGGATATTGGGTCTATTTACCTTGAGTATATATGCCCGAAAATATTATTTCTTCATTTTGTGTAAACATTTATTCGAGTATATACAAATATATAATTTATTTGGAACAAATAATATTTATTTCATTAGAAGAAACATTTTGATGTGTGTACCTGTTTGCGTATTCTTCAAAAGAATATTTCATCAGAAAAGCAGTATTAAATGAGACAACAGCAATACAATAAACGAAAGGGAATATTTTTAAAAACGTAATAAGAACAAAGAACTTATACCTATAAAATTAAACAAAAACAAATATCAAATAGAAACTCATACATAATAGTTTTTACGTTTTTACAGAAACTTGCGACAGTAACCACTGCATTATCAGTAAAAGTTTGACTTTGTTGACAATTGATAAGCAAGTAATAATTATTATTTAATAGTTATTTATGGTACAAATGAGTTAAGTAAGATATTATTCACGAACGGGAGATAGTCCCATCAGTGGGTTAATTTTCTGAGTGAATAATATCCTTAACTCGGGTGTGCTATACAAAGTTTTATCCAACACTTCTTTATTTAAGTTCAAATATTGAACTTGCAATGTATAGTTAAAGTTTACTGTCTTTAGCCTTACTTTGTGGAACTCCATAATTATGAAATATAATAAAATTAAAAGATTAATTAAAAGTTTCACAAGTTTTATTAAATTATTCTTAACCTGACAATTGTTTCAACATTAAAAGAGATTTTCAAAGGCAGATAATGACATTTAATGTTGAACCAATTGTCAGGTTAGGAATTCAATAAAACTTGTAAAACTGTTAATTAATCTTTTAATTTTACTATATTTCATAATGTATAGTTAGTATGTAGTTTTTACGGTATGGTACGGTAATAAATTTGATACTCTAGTTCGATGACTGGATTTTAATATTTGCATTGTTATCGTCCCAATCGTCGACTCCTTGACCCATTCTTGATTTCATCATCTTCATCGGATATACACTCTACGTTACCTACAACATTGCCAGTTTCTTCATTAATAGACTGGATTTTAATAATATTATGCAATATAAGTTGGTGATTGATTGCTACCTACAATAGCAACCAATCATATTCTACAGTGGGTAGTAAAAGGTTTTTCTATCTACAAGTGAGTAAATTTCAACTTTAATTGCTTAAAAATGTTTCATTCTTTCTTCTTAAAATATTTTTCTAAACAGTTTTTGGTTTCTTCATAAAGTTTAATATGTTTTTAACGTAAAATGAATTCGTCTTTCAATTGATACCAAAATTTCTACTTACATTTGCAAGGGTACAAATTTAGGAGGAAAATGATAAAATTGCGTTGGATTTCCTATATTATCGTTTACAAAAAACAAACGGTATGTAAATAGTACAAAAGAGCGTGCTGTGCAATTGGTTGCTTATGTGTGCATAATGCTTTGACTCGATTATTTTCAAATGCAACATAAGCAAATTATACATATTGCACTCAAACATGGTTCACACAATGCCGATTAGAGAGGTTGGCGTATCGTAGTCTTCGATGGCCGTGGTAGTCATAAGGGTGAATTAGTGCAACTCAAAAAAAAAACATTTATTTTCCACATAATTTAAATATTATTCCCTTACTGCTGAGAGTATTTTATAGTATACTAGGGAAACCTCGTCAAGACATGACGGTCAAAAACATTGAAGGATTTCCCTATATACAACATTCGATGTGTGATTACAATCCTTTGGATTTTCATGAGTGATTATTTAAATATACGCAAACAAACATAACCAGTTGAAAACTCTAAGCCTAGCACTCCTCTCTCCCAGCTTACCCTCCTTTCTTCCGACATATATTCCTCTCTGGCTTACCCCTCCCCGCCGGTTTATTCTACATACATACATACGGAAATTCTACCTTATGAAATGATAAGAATAAAATCAAAAATCGATCTTGTTTAAAACATTCTTGAAAACGTGTATTAGTACATATTTCAAAAATGTTGTATTATTTGTATAATTCGTCTGTTCATAATTTTCAACTATGCGGGTTTTGTCTACGCTTATTGATGATGGAAGTGGACGGCTGCAATGCTTCATTGCCCTTTTATATTTATAAGCGGGAGTACTTATGAAACTCACCACCGTGGAAGGTGAGAGGGCGTCCCAAGTGAATGTCCAATTCGCCCGTCTCAAATTAAACATTTTAGAGTTGTTTAAATTAGAAATATAAACATTAAAAAAATATAAAAATTAAGTAGTGTTGACTAATCTACACAGCGAAAGCTTTAATTTAAAAAAGAAACGCGTAAATCGGCCGGGTGGATCTCTCCAACGAACTGGAACAAAAATAAGCCTTGTGTTCTAAATATATAGATTATACTGCGAACGAATGACTTCTTTAGTGTAACGTCACACCAGTAGTTATACGAAAGTCTACGCCGTCTACGGCATTCTCTCTAGTAGGCATTGGTTCACACCGAACATAATGTTTCAATATTTCTAGCAGAACAACACTATATAATTAAAAAGAATTGTTATAGTTACTTACGTGGTAAGCTTTGTAAATTAATCTTTACGGACGAGCTGGAAAGTTTGTTGAGCGAGCGACGAAGGATCTAGCATCCATAATACAGTGAGCCCAGTAAAGATTAATTGCAAAGCGTGTTAAGTACATAGTTCTAGTTTCACATTTACCAGCATTTTTTATAAATTTAATTGTATATTTTGTATAAAAAACATTTTATCATCAAAGGTGGTAGGATACTTTATAGCTAGATGTGCTAGATGATGCTATATCATGGTGTTGTGATTAAGCAACAAATTAGTTGCAAATTAGCTTTTTGCTGATGAACATTGTAGAGTTTTACAAGTCTCTTTTAGAAGCCCGTAAAATTTTACAGGACTGTAGCTGTAACTACTCATTTACTTGGATCCAATTGCCTATAAAGTGTCGTTTACATAGAAAGTGGGAATAAAGGAAATTTACAAGACCATTCTTATATATTTTTTTTATTTTGCAAAGAAGGCTACGATCGATCCTGTTTATGATATTGCAAAATCTCGATCTTGTTTGAGCTTTCCATAATATTCGGTACGGTTCATTTCTCAAGTCTTTGTGCTTTTTGTTAAACTTTCAAGTGTGTTACTTTTTTATAAAATCTAAAAAACGTTATAAATAAAATCGGTTATACATTTTTATATTCAATAGTGTCACAACCTAAAAAAAGACAAGTAAATATATGTTCTTTTGTATATCCAGACTACCTTGAAACGAGTTAGAAAATGCTCTCTAGAAATATACGAACCCTTATGTCTCTATCTTATTGAGAAAAATAGTAGACATCAAAAGATCTGCGAATAAAATAAACCGATCAGTCCCCTACTTAGGAAAAGCGTGCACTATTGTATTTTGAAAAGGGAAACAAAATCAAATAAATTATATCATAGAAAAATTTTTAGCTCAAATGTAGCAAGGTTGGCATTATTTGATCACTTCAGTATAGTTTATTGACTTTTATATTGTATCAGTTTATGATCGGAAAGCGAACAGAAGGATCATCTCGGCTTTTATGCCTCGGTTATTAAATGCGGATGCCAGTAATGAAACAACATCCCGTCATTTCGAACAAAACTGAACACGCTACGTGTGCAGAAATTTACCGAGGATGGTTGGCGAAGATGAGATATCGTAAGCGAAGCAAGTAACAATACGTTTTGATGTGCATTCAATATTTCCGCAATAAAGTATAAAGCACCTTTTTTTTTGATTCGCCCTTATAAACTGAAATCCTTTTTGCTGTGTTGTAGAAAAAAATTACTTTGTAAGTGAACGATATGATTTAGAAACTTTTATGTAATATGTAACATTTACTTAGAAATTAAGAGTTTAGATATGGAAATATAAATGTTAAAAACTATTCTACAGTAATCGATACTTAAATAATTTGAAGCTTCCGAAATACATTTAACTGTTAAAAACAATTTTTGGTAGTTTTGTAATTGATAATTTTTGTTCGTTAAATTTTAATTGTTAATAGATTAGGGAATTGTATCATGTATCACCGGTATGCGCGTAATTGCTATTGTAAATTTAAACTATCTACCAAGTTTTCTTTCAGGAAATTACTTCTGAAAAGAATATTATTTCATATAATTATATAAAACAAATAATTATAATTGTAAACATATTTAAATTACTTAATTTTGCTTTGACACGGATCGTACGATTTTACTCAAATTTATCATGTTCAAAAACAAGGCATCCATTTAATTTGTTATCTTCGACATATTATCATCATTAGGTATAGGATTTCTAGGCATTTGTATGTTTTTTCTGCTTATAGCAAACATATGCAGAGTTATATTTCTACATGTTTAAGCCACATATGAATCACGTATGTCAATTTGAAAGTGCATATAAATGCATATTTAGGTGTTTTTTATAAATGCATGCATATTTTAGCATTTTTGAACGAGTGTGCATATTTTACCATTTTTTGGGCGTTTTACATGCTTGAATTATGAAATTTCTAATATTTTTTAAATAATTTTAGCATTTTAGACAACCAACCAAGGGCGTCTTAGTTGAGTCTAGGGGAAACCCATAATTTAAGCCTATTGTTAAATACTAGGCTTTAAAATATTTTACTGCCTTAATCATCTGTGTACTTGTTAATATCTTCTAAGAAAGAAAAAGTTTCAACTAAAATTTAAATACTTACATCCTGCGGTATTGTGATAATTAGGTATTAGGAAATTCCAAAGACCCTTTGACAACTTCCTGTTCATAGAAAAATTTGCCTGTACTTTTGTTTACTAATCTTGTAATCTTTCAATTAAGACAGTTCAGAAATTGCAAACTGCATTTCAGTTTGAAATTTTAGAGTGTAAAGATGGGTAAAGAAAAACGGTCTGTGTCTGTTACACTTCGAAGTTATGTTAAGGAATTCAGTGTTCTTACAACTGACGATAAGGTGTTGTATTGTACAGTGTGCGACGATAAAGTGACTGCAACGAAACGCTTTCAAGTTACATAACATCTGAACACGGTTCGACATCAAAAGTGTGTTGCCCTGAAATCAAAAAACAAACATTGTTACCGGGGTACCTTAATAATTCGCGCGGTGAGTCCAGCAAATCGATCGAATTTAATAAAATACTATGTAGTGCATTAGTGGCTGCAGATATCCCGTTAAGTAAAATTAATCAGTCAGCATTTCGTAATTTTCTGGAAGAAATTTCAAAAACTCCAATACTCGACGAGTCTACACTCAGGAAAGATTATTTACCTCGTTTATACGAAGAGACTATAAAATCAATTAGAAAACATGCAGCGAATAACTACATATGGGTTTCCATTGACGAATCTACTGACACTACTGGAAGGTGCGTAGAAACTTCATTTCCTTCGTTTTGTTAGTAAAATTTAACTAATTAAAGACAGCAGAGCAATTACGGATGTTTTATTTTCTATTTTGTTAGTTACATATTTAATCACAACAATACTTTTGCTTGATTAAAATATAATTTTTTTTTAAATAACTGTTTTGCGCTAATTGTTTGTAACCGACTAATTATGTAGTTCGATAAAATAAAAATCAAATTTTTGTTTTCAGATACGTGGCTAACGTTATAATTGGCGTTTTAAATTCGGAGAACAATCCCAAATCCTATCTATTAGCAACGGACGTTTTCAAGAGCACCAATCATTGTTCTGTGGCAAAATTGTTTAATGATTCGATGGCTATTTTGTGGCCGGACGGCATACAGTACAACAAAGTAATCCTGTTCGTCACCGACGCGGCACCGTACATGATCAAGGCTGGAGCAGGCTTACAAGTTCTGTACGAAAAAATGATCCACTTAACTTGTCTTGCCCATGCAATGCATAGAGTTGCGGAAAAAGTGCGGGAAATATATCCTAACGTAAACTCTATAATTTCAGATGTAAAAAAATACAAATATTTAGGGAAACTGCTCAAGAAGTGCCTCTTCCACCTGAGCCTGTAATAACAGGGTGGGGTACTTGGCTTTCTGCACCAGAATATTATGCAACTTATTTTGATATTATTAAAGCATTTGTAAATAAACTTAATAAACACGATGCACTATGCATACAAAGCGCACAGGATGCTTTTAATACTAAGGAGGTGAGGGCAGAATTATTGTTTGTTTTGACAAATTTTGTGCGTTTAGCTAAAGTAATTCAGAAATTAGAAAGTCAGGGAAATTCATTAGATGAATCTCTTGAGCATGTAAAATTGTTAGGTGTTTCTTTGAATAAAGTAAAAGGACCAAAGGGTTTGACTATAAAACAAAAATTTAAATCCGTTATAGACAAAAATCCTGGTTTTCACTTACTTAAGAGCATAAACGATGCATTATCTGGCCAAGACATTTTAGACGAGCTAAAACATTATTCGCTTGTAGAATTAAACAATTTTAAGTATGCCCCAATTACGTCTTGCGAAGTGGAACGAAGTTTCTCAAAATATAAAACAATATTTAGGGATAATAGGCATATGTTTACTTTTGAAAATTTAAAAATGTACGTCATTGTGAACTGTAACGCTCTATGTTTAGAAAATATAATTAATTAAATTATTGCATAGGATGTCTAATTAAAATAAATTCTGTAAATAAAATATAAATATAAATTAAAAAAAACAGGTGTTTTTTTTAATAACGGAAGTGCATATATTTATTAAAAATTTCTAATAAACGCATATTTCATGATTTTTAAGTGCATATTTCACGTTTTTATAGTGCATAAGTGTATAACCTACAGAAACACAAAGGCTATTTTTATATAAAGAAACACTTAACCAACCAAAATGTAGCTGTGCTGGAAGTATCAGCTTGATCCAAATAACACTGCTTTAGTTTTTGCCAGCTAGCCCCCAATAAGTCGGAGAGGGGCGGGGTAATACAAAATATAAAAGATAAAGAAAACAAGCGCCACTTCGTTTAAAAACAATGCTTATTACTAAAGCTTCAAGCTTATCAGACAAACGAAGAAATAGATCTACTAAAATATGGGCAACTTCCAATATTTTGGTCGTACCGTACATATATACTTACAAATGACGAACTGGAAAGTAATATTAAAATCATACAAATAAATAAATAATAAATAAATAAAACGCACGTAGTGAAATGTAAACGTTCTAAGTAGGGCTTTATTTTACTTGCAACTATTTTCTATTGTGCAGATAGAAAAAAATGTAATGTTTCAACAAAAAAAAAAGGTGAATGGTGATTTGTATCACAGTTGGTTGTACTTAAAACTACCCTACAACAATTCCACTATTCGAGATCTCGTTTTATCCTTAAAATTAACATGCATGCATAAATTGTAAACACATTGAATAAATATATACATATACATAAATAAAATGACACATAATACATACAAATTTAGACAAACATCCCACCATTCGAAGACCCACGGCTGTATGTTTAAAGCCTTGCTTAGGGGGTTTTCGCTTCACCCTTCGATATTTGGTTGTTTTTCTCCGACCCGGTATATGTATAGAGGTAGGTACGGACACAAAGGGGAAGAACCTTCCAATTAAAATACACGGTCAGACGGGCAGGAACAAGAATACACCAACGAACAACAAAACCCAAAACAAAAAGACCTACAAAGAAATCACCCTGTATCTATATTATAATTCCCGATCCCTTCCACATCGTCTAATCGTCTAAGATTTTGGAGGGCGTAGCCTAAAAGCTATCGGCGTAGTATCTATGCTGTCTTGACGTAAGGTACAAATTTGTCCGTCCAGTCGACCACTACAGTTGTGCGTTCAAATAAGGAAATTGGAAGAGCAGCATTTGTGTTGATTGTTGGGTAACGTAATGAAAAGTTCTTTTTTTTTTAAGTAATATAATGAGAGCGTGGAGCGTAGCCCACGGGTCCACCTAGTATTGTATTAATTATATATATTTGAAGATTTTTACCTTTCTATAAACTGAAAGGTCTTTTACAAAACAATTCCCTCAAGGTGACGGCTAGGGAAATAATAGTACCTAAAATAAAAAGATATTTGTGAGATTTAGCGCAACGAGGTTTTAACTAAAATAATTTACCTAAAATGGTTTGTACTAGAACGTAATCCGTCCAATTTGACGATTGATCGCATATAAATAATCAAGCGATCGTTCTGTTGAATGTGAGATTTATTCCGCTAAAGCGAATTAATATTTAAAACCAATTTCTAATATATCTCGCCCATTCAACTTCTAGTACCAAAAACCAGCCATTTTGTTACTTCACTCTACTCTTGAGAAGGAAACTCAATCGCGCAGGAGCGACTTCACGATAAACCGAAAGAAAGGGAAAACCAGTGACAACCAAACAACGGAGAAGCTTGGTTTTAAACAGTGACCATCAAACAAATAATGGGTTGTGAATTTCAACGTTATAAGTGCATGCATATTTCAGCATTTTTAAGTGCATACAAATCCTATACCTAATCATCATTATGAGGTATAGCAGGGTAGGCCTAAATACTGCAAGGACAAAATACCGCGAGCTTAAATACCGCAAGGACAAAATGCTGCGAGTGTTGGATCTTGTGTAACAATATAAAATCATTTATTTTTACGGCTTCTTCCATTTCCATATTTGCAAATGTTTCAAGCCTGGCTCAAATGCTTAGTGTTTTCAGCAACTTGGTAGTTTTTGTTATGTATTTATGTAATATTTGTCGTATGAAGAAACACATTACAAATTAAAACATTTGTGCCATTTTCGTTCGGTACACAAAGGTGGTAAAGTCACTGACCGCCTATTATTATCCCAGGAAATAATTTACCAGGTACTCATTTTCACAGGCTGAGTCGACCTAGAAGCCTTAGATATTAAAAATCCCAATGTATCTTAATAAGGCAATAAGTTAATCATTTAATTAGATTTATCTACTATTTATCCAGCCTTTTCCAATCAAATTTAAATATCTAAAATTGTTCTTTAGACGTAGTCTAGAACACGTTACTACAGCAATATAAAAAAAACTTAATACAGATGATAATACACACAGCACATTATTTGATTTAGATAATGATAGTTAAGAAGGTGTAAGAGATTGGACTATTTTAATCGATTGCATTTGTATGTATCGAAAAAATTAACTAGAAATGTAAAACGGAGTATATCATTCGATGTTGAATTTGTGTAAAAAATTATAAATTTCATAAAATAATAATAATAATAATAATAATAATAATAATAATAATAATAATAATAATAGACAAAAGCAAAGAAATATAGCAGTGTCTTGGATTGATTATCAAAAGGCGTTTGATACAGTCCCGCATTCTTGGCTCCTAGAAGTATTGAAAATCTATATAAGGTTGACAAAAATATCATACAATTCCTACAAAACTGTATGGAACAATGGCAAACCAAACTGAGGCTACAAAGTAGAAGTGGAATTATTACAACAAAACCTATTCCGATTAAGAGTGGAATCTTCCAAGGAGATAGTCTGAGCCCACTGTGGTTTATTTTAAGTATGAATCCGCTGTCCAATATGTTAAGAAGGACTAAAGTTGGATATCTCTTAAAAGGAAACAACAGTAGCTACACAGTAAGTCACCTATTTTATGTAGATGATTTGAAACTATATGCTGCTTCAGAAAAAGACCTAAATGTACTGATTGCCACTACAAAAAGATTTAGTACAGATATAGGTATGAAATTTGGTTTAGATAAATGCGCCAAGTTGATAGCACACAAAGGTAAGCCGCAAAATTATGACAACATCCAACAAAGTCATGACATAACGTATTTAAACAAAGATGACTACAAATACCTAGGATATAAACAGGGATTAATAAAAAACGCGAAACAAATTAGGACAACACTTGAAGAGGAATTAAAAAACAGAGTTCAATGTATTCTGAGAACCGAGTTGAATGGGAAGAATACTATGAAAGCAATTAATACCTGGCCAATCCCGCTGATCAGCTACTCCTTTGGCGTCATAAAGTGGTCCACAACTGATTTACAAAAGTTAAATAGAACTATAAGGGTCATGCTAACCAAAAATAGAGCACACCATCCTAAAGCATCTACAGAGAGGCTGTATATTCCTAGAAAGGAAGGGGAAGAGGATTACTGGATATGCAGACGTTACACGCCACAATAGTTAATAAGTTGAGGTTATATTTTAATGCCAAGAAAAACACCTCGTCATTACATCAAGTGGTTTGCGAAATCGATAACAACTATTCAGCTCTACAATTAATGTCTAATATTGAAATACAACGGCAAACTATAGCCGAAAGAAAAGACGCATGGCTATCAAAACCTCTGCATGGGAAATACCCAAATATGCTTGCATCCGCCGAAGTAGAAAATTCAACATTGTGGCTAACAAAAGGCAACCTCTTTGTAGAAACTGAGGGATTCGTTATCGCAATACAGGACAAAGTAATAAACACCAGAAACTACAAAAAATACATAGAAAAATTAAATATTGAAGACGATACTTGTAGAATGTGTAAAGGATCATCTGAGACTATTGAACACATTATTTCTGGATGTCCACTACTTGCCCCGACTGAATATCTTAAAAGACATAATCTTACCGCTAACATCATACACCAGGAGTTAGCAATAGTATGTGGATTTAAAGAAAATAGAGACCCACACTACAAATATGTTCCCCAACCTGTATACGAAAACGAGAATTACCGTCTTTATTGGGACACCACCATTATCACAGACAGAAATATTGCCAATAATCGACCAGATATAACATTGGTTAATAAAACTACAAAAAATGCATTTTTTATAGATATAGCGCACCCAAATGATCACAACCTTCAAAAAACTGAGAGGGACAAAATAAATAAGTACTATGAGCTAAGCGAAGAATATAAAGCTATTCATAGATTAAAAAAGGTTTATATCTTACCTATTGTAATATCCGCGACTGGCCTAATAACAGCAAACCTCAATAAATATCTGGAGCATGTGAACCTGAAACCAAACGTATTAATTAGTCAAATGCAAAAATCTGTTATACTAGAGACGTGTAGAATTGTAAGGAAAATATTAAACTTACCATAAGAAAACCAAAAATAGAAAGCGCTGTTTCACCGTACTCGAAGCTACAAGTCTGATGATTGGTATACTTACCCCATCAAGACTGGATACCCAGTAAACATGAACTGGAGCGAAAATAAATAATAATAATAATAATAATAATAATAATAATAATAATAATAATAATAATAATAATAATAATAATAATAATAATAAACCTGACTGGTGAAAACCCCACTTTGGTTGAAACCCTTTAAAAGGAGGAATTAAAAAAAAAATAATAATAATAATAATAACTACTACAACCCATAACCTAAACCAAGGCCCCAGAAGCTAAAAGCTTGTGCGGGAGGGAGGGGGCGATTATTATTATTATTATTATGTAGGCCTAATGTGCGGCTGCAGTCGACTTACAGATGGAACAGCGCAAATCCCACATTTGTGTCACAGCTAAGGAAAACTGCAGAAAACCTTAACCAGATCTGCCGGCGCAGTCGATCGCGGGCCGCTTGAAAGTCCGGCAACCCAGACATTACACTACCAAGGCTGTTAGTAATGCAATAGTAATGTCTTTTTATTGACTGCAGTTAAGTTTTGTTGCGTTCACTTTCAGCATTCAGCTACAATACAATAGCAGAAGCACAATAGCTGGAAAACTGTAAGATTGTCCATTTTCTCCTGTGGTAGATTCAACTGATTACCAAAGTTACTCTAATTAGGTTTACTTCAGTACCTTACTAAGATAACTATTTATGTTTTAAAAGATTACGTTACAAAGGGTTGTAAATAATATGAATATTATGATTGTATTATCATCATGGACAAGTTTTTATTAGTAGCATAGACATACTCGTGTTTTGAAATTCAAGTAAAAATAGCGAAATACCAGCCGGGTCACTAGAGAATCATTTCCGCCTTCCGCGTAGCCGAAATTATTTCCTTAGTTCCGAGTTAATTGTAATATTATTATAGGGGCAACGGTGGACGAGTGGTGTCAGTGCGTCACTCGTGTTCCAAGGATCGTGGGTTCGTGTCCCACTTGGGGCGACATATGACCTTAGATGTTGGTTCCCCTGTAGTGTAGGCGTGAAATAAAAAAAATATTATTATAATCCATGTTAAGATATTATTTAAATAACAACTGAAGGTCTTCCAGTTCTTTTTTACTATTTAATGAATTTTTTATGTAAAATAAATAAATAAATGATATTATTTGTGTTATTTCTGTTTAGTTTTTATTATGTGCTATTTTTGTGTAATAACAAAGTGCTGGAATTCGGTCCTTGCATAATTGAGACCGATTCATTTTAACTACTTCTTTTTAGTAATTTAAATTCCTATAAATCACTTATGACCTGCCTTAATCTCAAAAAAGGGAGTGAGTTCTCATTTTAGGATTTTAAGCTAAGCCGAGGCATAGATAAGTTGTATAACGTAAGTTCTTTTGTTTTTAGTAAAATAATTCTTGTTACAAATTGTCGCCCAAGTGCAGGGGGCCAATGTGTTTTTTGTGTTTTTGTGTTTTTCAATCTGTTTTTTGTAAAATTAGTTATTACACTATGTGAGTAATATAACCTAAATACATGATTTTTTAATCAATTTTCAATATATTAGCAAGTGATGTAAAAAGTACATGAAAACTATGATTTGCAACGTATTTTGTGTAAGCTGCAGCACTTAACCGCACATGTATATTATAAATCATAAGCAGTAAAGTAGCTGGCGACAACACCAGATTTCAAGATATAAACTACCACTATATTTGATGATACGATACGGCCAGCTAGAAATGCTTGGAATAATTTATAACAGGGCGGTAACAACCGATTTAGAAACATAGATATGTTCCGCAAAAAAAGAAGGTTTGTTCCCTAACAATCATTTCGTAAGTGGTGCAAAAAATACATCTACTAAAATAGAGAAATAAATAAAATTGTCATTTTCACAAGATTTTATTTGCCCTGTAATACAGATTTATTTACAGAAATCTTTGGAGATGAAACAAAAACGATGGAGAGAAACTTTACATCTAAAGCTTTTTTAACTTAGTTAACTTGGTTTTTGTTTAATAACTTAGTTAACTTATTAGTAACATTTAATCGTCTTAGAGTACTAACAAGTATTAACAAGCAAGGAAACTTGATGAACAGTGTGCATTTCGTGTTCGAATCCGTTTCTCAATTTTCCGCTTGAGCAAAAACGCTTTGATATCGCTTTCATGCGTTCACCGCAAAACACAACGCGTGCTGCCACCATAATTCAGCACGAGAAGGGTTAATCATCGCTGCCGAAGGCTTCGTTTTTGAGTGGCACCTCTACTAAATGTTCCGCTTTGCCCAGAGTTACAATTGTTGTGTTTTTTGTGAGCATCAAATTAATATTTGTCAGGCATGATTTAAATTAAAAGAAAAACGTGTACCCTAAAGTAATTTAAAGACAAAGGAGCTAATATAACTAAGCATAATAAAACATTGCGATGAATTCATCGGAACTAAATTAAATTTAACTTAGAAAATACTTCCTCGTTTTGTTTTTAGACGACAAGACACCATTAATTAATTCTTTTCTTCTGAGCAGGTTAGAAAGAGTTTCAGAAAAAGGTCGTTAGTTCGTTAATTTAGCAGCGTCATCCCTCATCAGTTATCAACACTATAAGTTACTGTTAATTACTTAAAAATGAGAGTTTGGAAGTAACTAATGAATATCTTTCCCAAAGTTCACAGTTCTTATAATTTGAAAAAGAAAATGAAAAAGAGGGCAAGAACTCAACATTCAATATTAAATTTTGTGAAACTGTTTTTTTTGTTCTAGAGTCATTTCTAAACTGACTTTTTGTTAAGTTTAGTAAATATTATTTAAAAAGTACTAATAACTTACATTGTATGTATACAAACAAAATAAAGTTAATGAAAATAATAAAACCAGAGCACGAGCAGTAATCAGCGCCAAAAGAACTTTCAGAAACGAATTTGTCGAGTAGATTTAATGAGAGACTTACCTGGATGGTTTACAGTTCAATAAGCTTATAGAATCCAGCTGCATTAATGATTAATATTTCAAAAAATATTTAATGTTAATAGCTTTAACCCTTTAAAGCTATTAACTATATATGATCCCTATCATATATTTTGAAACAATGTCCTTTAAAAAACCTTAAATGTCGTTACAGAAAGAACACAATTTTTTAAAAATATGGCTTTTAAAAAAATGTTAACACCTTTATCTACTCATCCTTTCAATTGCATAAATGTTAATTGTACTTAACATTGCCAAACCACTGAAGTAAATACATAGTTGTGCGTGGTATAGGGCGGTTATTTTTAACGACAACTACAGAAAGATGTTTATGTGATTGTCGAGACTGACTGCTTAACGTGCCATCAGACAGCACGGTGAAGTGTACTGTGGCTTTATCGACGAGAAAAATACTATACCCGTTTCCGGGGATCGAACCTGAGCCTGGATAAGAGTTGGACTTTTTACCGCGCGACCACCCACTTCTAATTCCATACTTCCTTTTATCTCTATTTATTATTTTCAAAGTTGGATTCTAACCTTACAACTTTAATTTTTGAAGCGGCTAGAAACACACCTTATTCCTCTGATAGAATATTGCTACTTAATTATTAAAAAATGGATTTTCTTTTTATACTCTTTTAGGAAACACTAGAACTTTCTCAAAACACAAAAATATTGTTGAAAAAAAAAGTTGACATTTTAGATTTTACATAACCCAATTATAATTTATTAACATTCATAAATGTAGAAACTAATTATACAAACTTATAGAAAAGAAAATTCTGATTCCAACTATATAGAACACTTGGGTTGAAAAATAGAGTAACACCCTTTAATTTAATGTCGAAGAAAGTACATTTTCTAAATAAATGGTTTTATTTCATAAAAACACCTTTTTACACATTCCTTTCTCCAAGAAATCTTTATTTAATCCTTTCATTAAGATTTTTTTTTCTACAATTTATTATTTTAAAAGTGAGGTTGTGCAACCATTAAATCGGGTAGTTATAGAATTTGCTTATTAAATATAATCGTGGAAATAAATTCGCTCCAGTATGATCAAATATCATGACAATATGTATGTATAAAAATTACTAACAGGTTACTACAAATATCGCTCATACAAATAGAGAAGACTATTTAAACCAGGGCACTCGGACTATTTTTTAATTCTAACTGAAATATACTTAAGACATGATCCAAAGAGCAAATCATTAAAATAGAGATAGTGAGAACAAATTAACTTTAAGATTTTTGTTCAGCTTTTGATGAAAATGTGTTTTGTAAATATTCTGTCAATTATTTTTAAACCTCTTGTAATTATACAAGAGCATTAAAAATGACGGTTATATTATGTTTACTAAAACATAACAAACATAACAATCGACCTGGCTAGGCTATCTAGAAACTCTCTGGCAAATTTAAAGTTCTGCAACGTTAAAGCATTATACATAAAAAAACACTCTTGACATAATCGTCTTGCTATGGTAATTTATTAAACCCCAAAGAAATTAAAAGAAGTTTAAAACGTTTTAAAATGTATATAACAACTACAGCAACGAATAAATTAAAAATGCAATTTGGTTATGAATATAAATTAAATTAAACTTGTATAACGTTACAAAAACTCATTACCTAGTGTATTTAAAAAATGTTATCGACGTACCTTCCGAAAAAATAATTCTAATTTATTTATTATATACAACTGCTTTACATCAGTAGCAATTTAGTACACTTTTAAACAGATTGCTTAGAAACTTACTTTTCAGACAAGAATTTTAAATAAAATTTTTATTTATACGAGGGTAGATTGAAAAGTTTCCGGAATGGGCAAGAGATGGCGCGCGTATCGTGAAATTGTTATGATGGTTGTCAAGGCTAACCTATTTTAGGAAAGCTGTCAAATTTTCAGACACGTGCGTCGTTCCGTTTATGTTTACTAGGATATCTTGTGAAGCAATTCAGGCACTTTTGCAAAAATGGATAAAAACGAATTTCGTGCAGTCATCAAACATTTCTGGATGGACGGGAAAACGGCGACGGAGATACGAGATATTTTGCAGAAAGTTCATGGCACATCCACACCTTCATTTTCGACTATTAGTTTCTGGGTGAGCGAGTTCAAACGTGGCCGTACGAGCACCAAGGATGAACCACGCAGTGGACGTCCAAAAACGGCCACAAATGAAGAAATGGTCGATAAAGTCCATGATCTCGTGTTAGCCGATCGACGAGTGAAGTTGCGCGAAATAGTAGAGACCACGGGCATCTCATATGAACGTGTGCAAAATATCGTGCACGAACATTTGGGCATGAGGAAGCTCTCGGCGCGATGGGTGCCGCGTTTGCTGACTATGGACAACAAGCGAAATCGTGTGACCACTTCGAAAGAGTGTTTGGCCTTGTTAAATCGTAATCCAACGGATTTTTTTCGCCGATTCGTGACCGTGGACGAAACATGGATCCACCACTACACACCAGAAACCAAGCAGCAGTCGAAACAGTGGATTTCTCCAGGCGAATCTGCTCCGAAGAAGGCAAAGACTGTCCCATCTGCTGGAAAGGTCATGGCCACCGTTTTTTGGGATTCGCAAGGTGTGATACACATCGACTTTTTGCAGAAGGGAAGAACTATCACGGGACAATACTACAGCGATTTATTGGATCAATTCAACGGCATTTTGAAGGAGAAACGGCCTCATTTGCAGCGAAAAAAAGTGCTCTTCCATCACGACAACGCGCCGGCCCATTCATCCCGAATCGCCAATGCTAAATTGGTTGAATTGGGCTACGAGGTGGTGCCGCATCCCCCGTACTCTCCAGACCTGGCCCCGTGCGACTTCTTTTTGTTCACAAACATGAAGACTTGGCTCGGAGGCAAGCGCTTTACGTCAAATGAGGAGGTCATCGCCGCCACTAAAGCTTATTTTGCAGAGTTCCCGAAATCATATTTTTCTGAAGGCTTAAAAAAGTTGGAGCACCGCTGGGAAAAGTGTATCGCCCTGCAAGGATATTATGTTGAAAAATAAAAACAAAAACCTGTTCAATTACTGCGTTTTCTTGCCCATTCCGGAAACTTTTCAATCTACCCTCGTAAATTATAAACTTATAAAAATCTATTTTTGAAAAAGATGTTGCAACTACTCCGACGTGTCACAGTAGAACTTTGTAAATCATCTCTATAATTTTCCATCTAGTTACTACTTATAAAGTACTATTAAATTAAATTGCAATATGTGTAATTTACCCTATGTTGCATATGAAAATAATCAAGTAAAAGTATTATACACACATAGGCAACCAATTATACAGCACGCTGTTTTATACGATTTCCATATATTGCATAGTAAATAAATAGCACTATATGTAGTTGTCCTGTACCTGCGATAAACTTCCTAGCGCAAGGCCGTATTCAAGGGGGGTTTAGGGGGTCTGAACCCACCCAAAACTAAACTTAATACTAATAAAATGACAACAAAATAAAATTATTTTCCTATTCTGCTTCCCCCCGGAAATAAATTTCTGGCTACGGCCTTGTCCTAGCGTAACTACAACGTCTCAAAATTTATTGAGAAAATTTGTATGCGTGTATTGCTCATGCGCATGCACAGCTAATATGATAGGGTATTGAATATATCTTATACAGGGTGTCTCAAAATTGACGCCCGTGGGTTTGGGTTATGATTCAGGAGGTAAAAACAAATTGAAAATTAAGAGTGGAAATTTTGAATAATTACTTGAAAAGAAGATACTTTTTTACATGTGTTCACAAAAGTTGTTCAAACGTATCACCTCCCAATTCAAGGTAAACTTTCGCACGATTTATCATTGAATAACGAACTATCAGTAGCATGTTTTCGCCTATGAATGTAACAGCAGCATAATACGAGCTCTTATCGTAATCTTCTGACTTTACAACAAATTCGCGGGAAACATTTTCTTTTAAAAAGATATGGTATTGGCCCACCTCTTCCAATCCATCTCTCAGGTAAATCTTTGTTGTGGAAGTTTCTTACTGGTATTCCATAATGTGCGATGCACCATCATGTTAAAACAAATAATTTAAGCTAATAATGAAATTTCATCGAGTAAAGGCAGTGGTAAATTTACAAATTAACATTATTATTTAATAATCCAGCCCAAATGTTTATTGATCAACATCTTTGATAAGACCTTTTACGTATTAAGTGAAGGTTTTCATTCATCTCTCTATTCATGCAGGTTATGAGTATTGATGATACCTATTTCAGTAAATGTAGCTTCATCACTCCACAGAATCTTTCCAATGAAATGTGGATCAATGTTTATCATGCGCATTAACCATCTACAAAAACTGACTCAATGTTCCCTGTCCCCGTCATGTACAACTTGAACTGTTCAGATCTGAATGGATCTGAAATCAGATCTGATTCATTTCCCCTTAATATTCTGTGTATCTTTCTGGAAATGAGTTTGGGTCGATATAATTCGAAGGCTTGTACACGGTTCCGCTTCAACAAATTCAAGAAGTTGCTCTTCTTGATAGACGTTTAGTGTAGGATAACGACCTTCCATATTTTGCCGTGGATTTAAATTACCTGTTTCCAATAATCTTTGTACTAACCTTCGTATAGTTTTTGCATCATGATGACGACTTTTCCGCATATGCCCTAGCCGCACTAGTGGCAATGTCATTACACGCACCTTCCACCAATACTTTCATAATATCGACGTAATATCAATTACAGTAGTGTCGTTCCATTTTAAATACAAAAAACACGAAGAATTGACACTTGAGTGACTTTTTAAAAATGACTTTGTTTAACATTGCCATAGCAACATAATTAAATTATCCTGCACAAGAAATTTGACCTACCTTGTGATAAAACATATTATTTAAATTTTTAGCTATAACTCGATAACCAAGGAATATTGACAAATTTTCCACTCATAATTTTCGATTTGTTTTTGCCTTATCCCAAACGCACGTGCGTCAATTTTGAGACACCTTGTATGTTAGTTTTTTTAATTTTATTTTTTATTATTACAGCTTAGATTGTTAAGTATAGCAAAATTGGCAACCCACGCCCAACTCTTCCATTTGAACGGATCGGAGCAACTGTCTTGAATTATATTTTTATGTACTCGACTGGTATCACAACGAGTCTTTTATTATAGTGCATATTATTTTGTAAGAAATTAAATAGAACCCGACAAATAGGAATTTTCTTTAATTGAACTAAGATACGTATTTAGCATTAGTTCAGTTAACGATAAAAACTTTCTAGATTTCTACGAATTTCTCTACAAAAATTATATCTGTTTGTCACACAAAAAGCTTCAAGCTAATAGTCTTAAAAGATGAATTGACAACATACAAAAAATTTATTAATAATAACCTTATATATTTAAAACACAAGGCTGATTTTATTCCAGTTCGTTTGAGAGTTCTACTGAGCCGATTTACTTGAGTCTTGTTTTTATATTGAAGCTTTCGTTGTGTACATTAGTCAACACTACTTAATATCTGTATTTCTTTAAGTTTTATGTTTTTAAATAAATAACTCTAAAATGTTTAATGCGAGAGACACAAATACGGACATCCACTAGCAGCGCCTTCTCAATTTCCAGCAAGACAACTTTTGGAACTATTCACGAATATAAAAATTTGCAGGTATGATTTGTTATTAGGTTGCGTAGACAAATCCGCATTAGTTGAAAACCGCATTTTTTTTCTTATAAACCGCATAGGTATTAATAACAAAATGATAATAATAGTCTACATTAGTATAATATTTTTATAATTATATTAATGGAAATTCGACTACTTAAATGTTTCTTTCACTTAGCCTTTGTTAGTTACATATACTCTATATTTAAAAATAAGTATTTGTTCTTGGGATTTATTTCTGTAAATACTTTATATTAAAAAAGTAAATAAATAAAACCACGGAAAGAAAACGAATTGTACAAATATTAGGTGATGACAATTGCTTATTTATAGCTGTTTCATATTTTTTGGACAAAACAAATCATGCCGAGATACATTTGCCAATTGTTGTAAAGGACTAGGGCGATTATTATGATGGCGATCAAACTTATCGTGTTCCCATTAACACTGCTTTAGATTACGAAAATCTTATGTCCTTCGATAGTAAACACAACAGTCATATTGAACTTTATTGTATAGGTCAATTATTATTTACTAATCTATATATTTAAAACACGATTTATTTTTGTCTCACTTCGTCTACGAGTTCTTCAAGACCAATTTGCTCTATTTTTTTATATTAATAAAGTTCTGACTGTGTAGATTAGTCAACACTACTTACATTTTATTTTTATTTAACTTTTATACTTTTAAAACCTCGGTGGAGTTTTAGTTTTGTAATTTTTTAAGTATTTGTATTTTTAATTTAAATGCATTATTTATAATCTATGCATTTTAATATGCACAAGGCCGACTGTTGACTTCCAGCGCTTGCTTCGTCACGTTTTGGAACTAAGATCCTCTTTATACCTGGTTACTATCCCACCAACAGTTCTCAGTCGAATTTCATAGTATTTGCTGTGGAGCATTTTCACGAAATTCGATATCTCTGTCTGTGAGTGTGCATTTTTGCAGATTGGGATATTTGATAAAAAAGCAGAATAGGAATGCTTACTATCTAATGTTTTATTTCTTAAGGAACATAAACAAAATGACAGACAAAGCTAGCATATTGAGCATATGATATATGAATTCAATGTAGAATTTTATAGTAAGAATGGATGGGTAAGTCAAGGGAGGAATCCGAGGGGGAGTTCATAGAGTCAGGAAGTCATGGACCGTGATAAGCCGGAGGAAAGGGTATACCGGGAGAGGGGAGGTTAATCTGAGGAAGAGATAAGTTAAGGAGGGATAACTCGGAAAAAAGGAGTGAGACGGGATAACTAAGGGAGGAAGGTGGGATAAGTCGTGGGTGTTTGTTAAATAACGTGCTCAGAAGTTCGTCTGAGAATGGTAAGATTATTATTTGTAGTATAATAAATAGTAATATTAAATAATCACTCTCGTAAATTCGAAAGATAATCACACAACATACGTTAACAAAACCCTTCAATTAATTATCCTTTTGATCGTCATGTTTTGACGAGGTTTCCCTAATTATTATTAGTTTACTTATAAGTAAATGAGAATTAAATAAAAATAAATTGAAGTCTAAAGCATAAAGCACACTGATACGGCCCGAATCGGCCAGCATCGGATCGGAAAAATGCCGATGAATGTATTACATGCTTTTATATGCGAGCGCGCACACTTGACCGGCCGGATCGGCCAGCAATTCGCATTCTTCGGCAGGCCGGGAGGGATTGCTTTGGAGAGCAATCATCGTCAAAAATCCTTTCCGAGCCGATGCGAGCCGTGTCAGTGTGCTTTTACACCTCCGGAATTTTAGAAATTAGTACACTTCAAATGTTCGTTATTTTACATGCTATGGGCATTATTATAAGAAATATTTTTAAAAGAAATTATTAAAGTTTGCATTTGCAGCCTGTACTATATTAATTTATTTAGAAACACTTCAATAACTTTAACACTAATTAATATTAATTCTCTTCTAATAACAATCATTGCGCTATGATATAAAAATAACTGCTTTTATAAATATATATTTTTTATTGGACAAAAATGTATTTAAGTAATATTGTTTATTATTATAAAACGAACCAAATGAATTTTATTATTGTATGACCCTAATAAAGTGCATGATTAGTGTGACAGTTTTAATAAAACAAGTTTTAGGGAGGTTGTTATCAATATTTTTATTATAGTTAGGTTAATAACAAATCTTGTTCACAGCTCGTCTCTATGTTTTAAACAATACTAATAAACAGTTTATCATGAACATATGTACTTAATCACCTCTCCGGAATTCTCCGTCGGCAAAAACTCGGGACTAGTGTGCTTATGACACCCGGCTTCGGAATTTTTCCGTACGGATGCTGATCGATGCTGGCCGATTCCGGCCGGATCAATGTGCTTTATGCTTAACATGACCATTAGAAATAAAATATATTTTTGCTTGTAATATGATTATTTTAATGTTGGTCACGAAGACGTTTAAATGCGAAACTTTCGAGTATAAATATGCGCAGATTGAAAATTCCTGAGTCAGTGTTTATTTTTCAATCCTAATAATGACAGTAACTCATAATATAAAAATCATCAGCATTTCCTTCGGAGCATCCGTTAATATAATGCGATGTTTGCACATTTCTCTATATAATTCTGCTCACTGTTAATGTATTTTGTATCATATATTTCTAAAGCTTTCTGCATATTTAATTCAGAATGTACGACAAAAAATGAATTCATAGAGAAATTTCAGTATTTCAAGTAGAGACGATAAAAACTTTATCTGTGTAATATTCAAGATTCTAATAAATTAACTTAGGTATGCATGTTTTAGTTAGAATCTTAAAACTAAATTAAAATAATTTGCATTAACCTAGTTTCTGAACTTCAAAATTCATTTACTTTGAAAATGAACAAACCTCTTCTTAGAACAGAAAATCGTTCAAAAACCTACCTTCGTAATCAAATTACCTTAAATCTATATTTTGAAATGTTATTTTTCTTATTAGTAAACGCTATTTTATAAAGGATTAATGAAAAATGTGCGTAGTACCTTCTCATTTTGTTAACAATTTGAAAACTCCGTGTTTAATTACATTAAGTCCATTTTCAATAACCTTCTTTGATTACTAAAAAAAGGACGCTTAGTTTTTTCTAAGGCCTACCTACAGAAAATCAGTTGATTAGGTTTCGTTAATCTTGGCGTCCGAGAATTGGTGCGAGCCCTCTTAACTCACTTTTAGTAAAAAAATATTGATTTATAACTACAAAATATTTTCTTACAGCATAAATATAGATTAGATTAATTGATTAATAACAAAATTTTAATTTATCTGGAATTACCTGCTTACTACTATATAAAGTATATTGATTTAACAAAGTCAGATTATATATGTTATGTATTATGTAAAGTGAAAACTTTACAGTTATTAAGACATTGAGCAATTGTTATAGTGTTAAAGTGCTCAGTGGCTCAGACAGGTCTTTACAGTATTACAACGCTTTTTCAGGTATTATACTTTATTAGATGTTTGTTTCAGCGTTTCTCTTTATTATGTTCATTTTTATTTGACTGTGCTTTAATTCACAGCCTTGGTAGTGTAATGTCTGGCGTGCCGGACTTTCACCCAAGCGGCCCGCGATCGACTCCCGGCGCCGGCAGATCTGGTTAAGGTTTTTTGCAGTTTTCCTTAGCTGTGACACAAATGTGGGATTTGCGCTGTTCCATCTGTAAGTCGGCTGCAGCCGCACATTGGGCCTACATAATAATAATAATCGCCCCCTCCCAGTGGCGTATCTAGAAATTTAACTTGGGGGGTGCTTATTGTTTTCGGTATTTGATGAAGAATACTTTTTAACTTAAATTATTCACACTGACTTTCTTGTAACGATTTAATATTTATTATTTTGAATAAATGAATGGATAAACAACATTCAAAAACCATACTGCAAATTGCTGAGGATTTTTTTTATAAAATAAATTTAAGTACCAAAAATAACTGATGGTACGTACATAAAATTTTCTGCAAGATTAACTTACAAACTTTACTAATCATTTCCCATCATTTTTTTAGTATGATTGACCTTCATGTGGTACTGGCGAATTTATTTATAAAGATATATAATAAAATACAAATATAATAAAATAATTATATATAACAATATATAAAAATTAAAATACATACAGTAAAACCTTGGATTGCGAGTATCTTGGTTTGCGAGTGTTTTGCAAGACGAGCACATGTCCGGAACGAATTATGCTCGCAAACCAAGGTACCATTGTATACGCATTGAAAACCACTAATTACAACACCATATCATTCGTCTACTTTTCTTGTGTAATTTATCAAGAATTTCTTTAGCATTAACAGCTTATTATTATATCCATTTCATTGTATAAAATGGATATACAATAAAGCCAATCCATTTAATCTTTCTTGCTTCATAGAGTTCCTTAAATATGATTTGATATATTTAAGAGATGAAAATGATCGATCTAGAGTGCAAGATGCTACAGGTAATGTTGCTAAAATCCAAAGAAGTTGATGTTTTTGTAGAGGATAGGATCAGATTATTCAGGGTCATTGGACTGTTTCGTTTCCAAATCTTGATATTTTTTAACGCCTAGCTTATATTTTAATTTAAGAATTTTCCCATTAAAATTAATATCCGTTCTATAAGATTCTGATAGGTGCAGAAATTCTTAAAGTTGAGAATTATAATTATTGTGCTGTATATTAGAAGGAATAAGGCATGAGAATGATTTTAAAATGTCTTTATGTTTTCTAAAGCGATCGTTCATTTGAGCAATGACCTGATCCAGAAATGGTATGTAGCAAGATATTCGAAAATAATATTTAGCATGCACTTAGCGTTTTGTCTTTCACATAAATCCACTTTAAGCGGCACCACCGACCACACAATAACATTAGATAACAAGAAAACTTCTCATTATGTCTACTGTTTAATGAACTGCTACTTTTTACAGTAAGTACACTATTATCACTACCACATTTTATGAATGAAGTAAAGTGAATTCAACTTTACTCTCTCAAACTTGAAATTTGCAAATTTAAAATTCTTAGAAGATTCCCAGGGCAACATTAGAAATAACTGGAAAACTGACAAAGAGAGAGTACAGGTATTCATGCAAAACCAATAATTTACAACTTGTCTATAAATATTATTAAAGGGTTTAGGTTAACTGAGCACACAAGGCATTGTATAAGGGGATTACATACCTAGTATTTCTTAAGTAAAGTACTATTCAATTATATTCAAAAAGGGATTACCGACATCTGGAGTTTCTCACCATTTTTATAGGTAAAACTGTAAAAAGGAGTTAGAAGAATTATGAATGATAGGATATGGGTTTTCTTAATAATTGTTCTGTTCATTATCTGAATAAAACTTAAAAATACTAATATAAAGTCTTGGAGGGTGCTTTTGCTCCAAAAGCATCCCCCTAACTACGCCCTTGCCTCCTCCCTCCCGCACAAGCTTATAGCTTCTGGGGCCTTGGTTTAGGTTATGGGTTGTAGTTATTATTATTATTATTTCGTGTAATTAAATCAGATTTTACATTTTTTGAATGATTTTAATTTAAACAGAATTAATTAAATGTAAAACTGTTTTTAAATTTCAATACAAATTAAGCTTTGCCTTATAATGTATTCGAGTTTGGTAATTTTGTTCAGATTTGTTTAAATAAACTGGAGAGCATTTAACTATAGCACCACTTGGATATTCATGATTTTTTGCTAATTACTAACTATAAATTGTGAAATACAGTTTATTGGTAAAACGGTAATAGAAAAACATTATTGTACAAGAGAGAATTATTTATCCTTTTATTTTCTGAATGTTTATTTAACTCTACAAGTTAATGTTTTTTCGAATGTGCATTACTATAGCACCATAATTAGAAATTAATTTTTTTCAGTCCTCGGCATGTGAAAAATAAGTAATAAATGATTTGAATGAATAATGGATAGTACTCCCAGTGACGTAATTATCGCCCCCGCAGACCCTGTGACTCGTGGGGGCGCAACCCTCCGAAGGGTGCTGCTTCCACGAAATTTGCAGGTAAAAGCATTGGAGGTAAAAAACATTAGGTGAAAACAATAAAAGGTGTGGGGTTCGCGTACTCTTCTGCTACAAACTCGAAGGACCTTTGTAAATCATATCACTCGCGATATATCTAGGAAAAAGCAAAACGTACTTTTTAATGGCACTTTATTCTGTTAATCAAACATAATACAAGCACACACTTGTGTGTTACTAGGTAATGCCAAACATGGCCAACGTATGAATTAAGTACAAAAAAACTTTTAAACAGTATATCCAACATAACCCCCACCTAATTCAGTTGTGAATTCTCAACAAAACAAATAGTCCAGTCAATTTAGAACAAATTTTCATGATTAGCAGAAAGTTGAGGAAAGTCCGTGGATTTTTGCATAGGCTTTCCTGGAAGGCTGTTAAATAACCTCCTAAAAGTCACCGTCAATAGGTGTCGAGCTCGAGGAGATAATGAGGGTAAACCTCGCCCCCTAACGGTTTTTGTCGTTTTTCTCGAAAACTATTAGGTTTATCGAGATGAAGGAGGTTAGGTAAATTAAAGTTTATTTAAATCCCTACCAGAAATGTCTGATTGTTTTTTCGTACCTCGCCTTCTTTTTGTATTATCGAAGAAAGAAGGCATGTCATACATGAATGAGCAATTTGCTCCAGTAGATTTGCTCAAGGAACTTTCGGACGTAACTTTTTGTGGTCTTATATTCGTCATGAAACATATAAGAAACATTCGTTGAGATCCGGACGCGATCGTGGTCCAATCGTATTTTACCTTAGCATCTCTTCGGCAAAATCCATCAGGTGATATTATCATTATCTTTGGTGCCAATCGGATGAAAGTTTCGTATTGGCAAATTAATTCTAGGAGAGTGTGCTAGTTAATTTTTGTATCCAACCCAATACGTACAGGATGTTTCGCTTTTTTAGAAATCCTTAGAAATATTGATGTAGGTACAATTTTGTTGTAAACTAGCAACCAAGATACTAGCGTAGAATGTTTTGTATCTTAAAACGTCTGTTAACAGATAATTATAAAGATTTTGCTTCACATTTGGCATGCATGCATCAATATTAAATTGTAAATGTGGACAATACCAAAATCTTAGAAATAAAGGAAATTAGAAGGATTTCTAAAAAAGCGAAACACCTTGTACGTATTGGGTTGGATACAAAAATTGACTAGCACAGTGTTCTCTCCTAAGAATTAATTTGCCAATACGAAACTTTCATCCGATTAGCACCAAGGATAACGATAATATCGCCTGATGGATTTTGCCGAAGAGATGCTAAGGTAAAATACGACTGGACCACGATCGCGTCCGGCTCTCAACGAATTTTTCTTATCTAATTCATGACGAATATGAGACCACAAAACGTTACGTCCGAAAGTTCCTTGAGCAAATTTACTGGAACAAATTGCTCATTTATGTATGACATATCTTCTTTCTTCGATAACACAAAAAGAAGGCGAGGTACGAAAAAACATTCAAACATTTCTGGTAGGCCTTTAAATAAATTTTAATTTACTTAACCTCCTTAATCTCGATCAACCTAATAGTTTCCGAGAAAAACGACAAAAACCGTTAGGGGGCGTGGTTTATCCTCATTATCTCCTCGAGCTCGCCACCTACAGACGGTCACTTTTAGGGGGTTATTTAACAGCTCTTCAGGAAGGCCTATGCAAAAACCTACGGACTTCCCTCAACTTTCCGCTATTTTTTCTAATTTGACTGGACTAAAAGGAATGACAAAATTGCAACCAATCGTTAATCAATGGGGAGTGGACAGAGCTTCACGACAGGGCGCGAAAACACTCCGGTACTAGTACGAACTGATGCAACACGAACTTCCCATTTGGGTAAAATTTGTTGCAACTTTAAATTTATAACAATTTAAGCATTTTAACAATCTTGAGCGTATAACATTGCGTGCAGAAATAATCCAATATTTTCTAGAAATTACAGACTGTAAAGTAATGTGGGCCAGCATATAAATAAACAATATGGTAATAATCTACAATCATAGTAGTTAGAATACTAGACTTTGGTAATAAAAATAGGATGTTTAGTAGTATCCTTTAATTCAGAATTGTGTAATCTACCCCCCCACCCTCAACAAAAGGAGATAAGGTACGTAACCATTTTGAACAATCCTCTTTATTTTCTATAAGTTGAATTTCAGGTGCAAAACTTGTCCTCTGAGTAAATTTAATCCAAAACATTAAACTTTCATCTAACTCCTTTACAGTTAAAGAACCGCCGAATCTCGCTTCAGTCGGCAATCGAACGTTTTTTACAAAGCGATGACACCACGCTGTCACTCGCAACAATTTCGTAAGTGACGAATATTTTTCTAATAAACCTAAGTCACCAGTGACTACTTGAATGAAACAAATCGAAGTAATAATAGCTCCTTTTAGCTCAGGAAGCTCTTTTAACGTCAGAATATTTGTATTGGAAGGCCATTCTTCAAAAGGCCGTAAACAAAAACTAGGACCAGACCACCCGAGTTTATGGTTCAAAAGTTGACTAGGAAAGAGACCTCTAGAGGCACAGTCAGCTGGGTTTAAATCTGATGGAACATAAAACCATGAAGTGGGATTTAAAGTTTCTAATATCTCAACAGTTCTATTAGCAACAAAACTTTTAAGTACATTCGGGGGAGTTCTTGGCCAAGATAAAACAGTTGTTGAATCAGTAAATGCAAAAATATCAGAAAATTTGCCAACCTCAGCACGGAAGGCCAAAACATAGTTAATCAGTCTAGTAAGCAGTAACGCTCCGCATAATTCCAAACGTGGAATAGAAAGCGTCTTCAAAGGTGCAACTTTTAGGTGCATTAACGACTAGTATATAAACAACAGCAAAATAACTCTTTGCCGAAGAATCACAAAATCCAAGCAAAAAATACTTCAACGTCCCCTTTAGAGAAATATTTCGCGAAATCTTGATATTAGACAAAGTATTCATTTCACAAGCAATACTTTTCCATTCCTTTTGAATAAGTTCAGGAACAGGTTCGTCCCAAGACAGCGCAAGAGCCCAAACTGTCTGTATTATGCATTTAGCTTTAAATATTACAGGGGAAACCCAACCCAAGGGATCAAATAATTTCGCTATATAAGATAGCATTGATCTCTTTGTACATTGATAAGAAAACGTTTCGGAAATTGAATAAGTAAAAGAGTCACTTATAGGGTACCATTGTATTCCTAAGACACTGTCAGTTCTAGAATTTTCTGGTTTAAAAGTCACTGAATTCTCACAAAGTTTGTCAGGTAGATCAGAGAGCAGTTCGGGATGGTTAGCACTAAATTTCCGCAATTCAAAACCAACAAGTTTTAACAAGTCAATCACTTCGCGTATCAAACACTTAGTTTCTTCAAACGTTCTCCCCTCGGTTATGACCTTATCCACGTAAGTATCATGTAGTAAAACTTGTGAGCCCATAGGAAATTTAGAACCTTCGTCTTTTGTAAGCTGATGCAATACCTTTATGGCCAAATAAGGTGCGGATGCAACACCATACGTTACAGTTTTCAATTCAAATTCTTGTACTGGAGAATTTTCATCAGGCCTCCAAAGTATATGTTGAAGATTTCTATCTTCCTGGCGAATTAGCACTTGTCTATACATTTTGCAGATGTCTGCTGTAAACACGAATTGATGAAAACGATCGTAATAATGTGGACAATGTCTCTCTGTAACTTTGGACCGGTTAAAAGTAAATCATTTAAAGAATTATCTGATGTAGTTTTCATAGACGCATCAAACACGACTCTGACCTTCGTGGTAGAGCTGGTATCTTTAAACGCGCAATGATGTGGAATAAAATATACGTCTGCTTTACTTGCTGTAAGCGTGACCTTTTCCATATGGTTCAGATCTTCATATTCTTGTAAAAAGTTAGAATATTCGTGTTTTAAAGATGGGTTTCTTGATAAACGTCGAACCAAAGACGCCAGAGATGCAGCTAATATTAGCTGCATTAAAAGAATCTCCCAACTCGCAGTCTTTTTTCTTGAACGGCAATGGAACCACATAACGACCATCGGACATTCGGAAATGTATATCAGCAAATCCCTTTTCACACTCTTCATCTTCCACATTTGGAGGAATTTTCGTCGGGACCTCTTCTATTTCCCAAAAACTTTTCAAAACTTCATCCAGGGACGGACCGACATATGTAACATGGAGCGCAAAAAGTGAAGTCTGTTGATTTACGTTCAAACGACCTGTGATTATCCAGCCAAAAATGCTGTGTAAAGCAGGAGGAACACCTTCAGAAAATTTTAAAACTTTTCCATCATATATTTCAGGAAATAAATCTGCTCCTATTAACACATCTACGGGTGCAGGCGTCTCAAAATGAGGATCCGCTAAAAACTAATCATGATAGTGAGTACATACAGCAAGAGGTGCCAAGGCTGTAGGCATATTGGATGCAATTTTATGCAAGACTCCAAAAGTTGTGGTCAACAAGGGGCCATCCTTATTACGTGGTTTAATTTCACACTCAGTAATCTCTTTGGCTTCATCTACTTGACATTCTGCTAAACCAGCCAAAGGAATATGTGCTTTTTTAACTTGTAATCCAAGTTTTTTTATGCAACTTGACGTAATAAACGAAACTTGCGCGGCAGAATCAATCAGCGCTCGCACTGGTTGAAAATGTCCCCATCTGTCTCTAACATGAACTACTGCAGTTCCTAGCAAAACAGTTTTCCCGACACTTGACAATGTCGACGCACTTAGGGATGTACGACAAATTGTTTGTACTGTGTTGTCTATACTGTTTGGATCATTAGTACTAGGCAAAATTGACTTCTGTTCATTTAAGGAAGAATAATGTCCAGTTTGGTTACTGTTAAAGTGCAATAAAGTATGGTGCCTAGAGTTGCATGTGAAACAATTTATTTTTGACTTGCAATTGTCTAACATATGTTTTTTAAGACAATTGAAACAAAGCATAAGTTTTTTAACTTTTTCTCGTCGTTCAGTAGGGGTTAATTTCAGGAAACAATCACATTTAAACAAAGTGTGATCTCCATTGCAGCACGGGCAACTAGAGTTGAACGTACGTTCAGTTTTAGACAGGAATGCCTTTTTATGGCTATGCTATAATGACTAGGACCAACATCACGTTGATTCTTACCAGCCTCTGAAATCCGCGAAACTTCCAGTATTCTAGCTTGATTCTGCACAAATTTTATTAAATCTGCAAATTTAGGTATATCGGAATCAAGAACATCTGCTTCAAAATTCTTTCTTGTTTCTTTTGGCAATTGACGTAAAGCTAATTGGACCATAACAAAATCATACATATCAGTAATATTTAACGCATTGAGTGCATTATAAGACTCATAAAAAGTTTCTATAAACTTATTTAAGGTTTCATAAGCTTCTCTTGTGATGGGAGGATTATTTAAAATCGTTTCCAAAAAATTAGTAGCTAACACTCGTTTGTTCTGGTATTTATCAAGTAAAGATTGCCAAACAACAAAATAATTATTTTCAGTAAGTGGCAAACTGTGAGCAACAGCAAGTGCAGATCCAGAAACACAAGAATTTAAATAATGGAATTTCTCAATAGTCGTAATATTGGAATTTTCATGAATTAAAGATTTGAAAGTATCATAGAAAACAAGCCACTGCTTCAATTCACCATTGAATTTCTGTAGATCAATTGTAGGCAACTTAGGTTTCACTATTTTTTGGCTAGGAGCTGCATTTACACAGTATTTACTAGCAACTTCTTTGATTTTAAAATACAACTCCTAGCAGGCATCAATTTCTGAATTGGTCATTACGTAATTAGGATCAGCAGCTCGCATTGCTAACTGAATTTCTTCGTGAACAGCAACAAATTCAGCGAACGACTGATCTACAACTTGACAACGAGTCTTAAAACTATCAATATAGCTACAGTCAGTAGGAACCTTTAAAGAAATATTGTATAAAGTTTGCATTCTTTGGAAATATCGCTCACGGCGACATATCAAACCATCTAACTTAGCATTATTAACCATGATGAATAAGAAAGCACACGAAAACTGTCACAAATGCACAACAATACACTAGAAAAGCACAACAACAAACTGTAAAGTTCTAACAAAAATTAGCAGAAATTTAGTGACATGCGCTAGAACCAACAGATTTTCATTCCTTCATTCACATTTATTTTTAATTAAAAAGGGGTTTTTTCCGCTTATGAATCTTTCTAGTTCATTTATTGTTTATTTTATCTTAGATTACAGCGTGACCTTCGTGTAATTCTAGATGCATTTTCCATTTTCGCCCACGTGTTTGTGATGACTCATTGATACAAAGATCAAATAATTGAATTAATTTTAATCTTTTTATTCTATATTACTATTAACTAGGAAGTTACCTAACAAAGGAATACAATTTTGTGATGGAATTCGTGAAAACATGCTCGTTACATCAAAACTAACAAGGTTTGAATGCGTTGGAAGATTTATGTTCTGTAATTTTTCTACTAATTCTAATGAATTTTTGACAGAGTATTTCGATTTATATTCTATAATGTTAATAATATGGTTGAGTTTTTTGAGCAAGGTGTGATTAGGTGCATTGATATATGATATCACTAGTCGTATTGTCATATTCTGTTTATGTTATGCTAAATTTTGTTTTATTTCTCTTTGAAATATTGTAGTAGGATCTTTGTTTACAATGTCAAAATTTTCTTTATCAACAAATTCATTAACCTTTTGTATGTAAAGATCTTTCGAATAATGCACCAAACTTTTAGAATAAAAAAATTATAACTGATACAATGCAACACAAAACATGTACACTTATGGGTGTAAATAATTTAGTCCCGCCAGATCCATGAAAATTTTACATAGTGCGTCGGTGGCGAATCCTCGGCGGCTAAATGTACCAGAGTGCACGTTTAATAGTTTCATTGTATATGTGTCACAGGCAGATAGTCAAATCCGGCAAATAACTATCTGCCTAGTCATTTACTAAGTGACTGAGCAGATAGTAAAACGAAAATACATCTATACGACTTTGCTATATGCTAGGTATTTACTAAATGCCATTGTCTAGAACAGGCAGTTAGTAAATGGCTTAATGTGCTGTCGGCAAATAAGGTAATATCATGTACATTTATTTGTAGAACATTCTTTTTTACATGAGCAATTGGAGAATTTTTACCCTTGCCTAAATGCCGTTATTTAGAACAGGCAGTTAATAAACAAGTATTCAAGATGTTCCTACAAATAAGCATGTTTCTTTGCGAGGAGCAACTACTAAGTTTACTTTACAATGGGCAAAGCTTTCTACACGTGCTCCTGTAAAAAAAGAATGTTAAGCAAAGAAATGTGTCTGTTATCACCTTATTTTCCGACAGCACATGAAGTCATTTACTAACTGCCTGTTCTAAACAACGGCATTTACTAAATGCCTAGGCATATAGCAAAATCGTATAGATTTATTTTCGTCTTTTAGAAGATAGATTGATTTACTATCTGCCCCGTCACTTAGTAAATGACTAGGCAGATAATTATTTTCCGGATTTAACTATCTGCCTGCGACATATGCATCATTAAGGAAGCTGTGACTGTAGAATAATATGATGAAAATATAAAAAATATTAGTGCAGTTGATAGATTTTAATGTACAAAATTATTTTCTGAAATATCTTTAATACCTAGGAAGTTTGTTTATGCATAAACAAAAATAATAACAAGCGATCTTATGCAAAATGGTAAATTATTGATACATTTATTATGATAACTTCATAAAAATGGCGAAAGAAATTTGACACAAAAAACAAATTAATACAAAGAATTGTCGAATGAACACGTCATATAGACAAACGATCAGGAAACTTAAATGATATATTTAGCTACATGCAGCACCACTGGCTGCTCGTAGTTGCATCTTGAAAACAAAATCAATTGTCTTAAATAAAAAGATACATGATTCGAAATTTTTTTACTGTTACGTTTTAAATAAATCTGAATAAATAGTGTTTCATTCATCGTCTAAAAAAAGTCATTAGGAAAAATTATTCGTCATGAACATTAAATTATGAAAATTAAGCAACAATTTCCACGCCCTCAATTTTCAATATTTTTCTCTCACAACTGCTTCATTTTCTATATTACGCGGAAAAGTTTTAAATAAAAGTTGTAGACAATCGTATTACCAACTAAAATGCTTCATACAAATTTTTTGACGGACCTACGGTTACCGAGATAATTTCAAAACAACACTTCATCTTTTATTTTCAAAATGGCGGAAAAACCTCATATGAATTTGAGGTCGAAAACTTCAAGTTAAGCTTTTCTAGACCCCCACTGCATGCTGCGGAAAGAATACTATGTACTTCCATTTTCCAAGTTAAGCCCGTTTTTCGTACAGTTTGACTGGACTAAGAAGTTAAATTGATTCTCGAGAACTGCGAGACACAAAATAACCGCAAGAAGTCTCTTGAATTGTTTAGCAGCCAAAAAACCAAGGTTGAGCGCTGATAGTAAAGTAAGAACATAATTTTCAGATGAATACGTGAACATCAAGAAAAAATTCTTGGGACACAATAGTGTTTTCTGACGAGAAAATCTTCCAGTCGTCATATAACAGACTATTAACAGTCTACCAGTCAATAGGACAAAAATTTGAGTCCCCAAATTTGGAAGCATCCGCTTACTCTAATTTTCGTCTGTGCGAAAATACAAACATCCCTAGTGTTTAATGCGTTGGTTTTTGGGCAGTCCTGCCTGTGCTTCTAAAATCATTTTATCTACGATCAAACAAAAAGTAATTACTTTTTACACTGATTTTCGTGTAAAAAGTTAACATTTATTGAACTAGTGTTATAAAATTTTTATTGCACGCTCAATGTCAACAAGAGATTTATTATAAATTATGATTTATGAAAACTGGCTGCTAAACAATTTAGCACATAAAAATCTAAGCACGCAAATATAATTATGTATATGATATATGTCATAAATTTTAAAACATCAAATACAATGAATACTTTAGTAAAGCGTCATGATCGTAGATGAAACGTTGTAAGATACACGTATAAAAAGTCTCTTCATTGCACTTATATCCTTTAAGACACTCGCTCGTACCTCGATCGTGTGTTCAACCGTTCGCGCAATAAAGAATGGCTTTGTACACTTGTATCTTGAATATCTAAAGTAACACTTAGTTTAATCTACAGATACCTTTTTTGACCTGCACGTTTTAATGAGCGCTAGAGATTATTTTAATTAATTATAAATGGTCTTGCGATTTTAGTTTTTCAAGACTTCTTGTATTTGCTTGTATCATTTTACTTTGAATTATTTTTATTGCTATATACAAAGTGTTTATTTCTAGGATTCATACATTTGTTGTTTAATGCGTTCAGGTAGTTTATTTCTTGTTTTATTTCCTTTCTTTTTAGTTTTTAGTTTAACTTTCCTTCTATCTTCTTACCAGCTTTCGTAATTTCTTGGATACTTTGTTTTTAGATATTCTCTTTATTTTACTTATTTTATATTTATTTGCTTTAACAGCATTTTCAGTGACAGTTGTCAATACGTATACGTTTTTTTAAAAAGGCCCATTCCTTAGGGTCTGCAATTTATTGATAACTTTTCGTTTAATTCCGTTTTTCTAAAGTCAACAAAATATAAAAGCAATAAAAATTCAGTACACCAGAGACTGCAGGAAATTAAACAAAAAGAAAATATGAAAAGTGTTTTCCAAACAAAACAAACAGTAACGTCATAAACGGATAAACATGCTAATTACATTTTTATTGTATTAAAGTGTTTATTTAATAAAGCACAATCGGTTACAATACCAAAGATAAATTTTTTTATCGTTATGAATTTAAAAAATATAGATGATATGAATCTTTGTAAATGATGCTGTATTAATTTAAAAATTTTCATGCCCATTACTAATGTTTATAAAACGGTTAACGAGAACAGACAAAAATTACGGTGTTATTTGCTTCTTCTAAGGGTTATTTCTCTTATTTCAGATTTAGGATGAATGCTTGAATGTGTAACATTAGGTATTATCTAAAATAATCTTTTCAAAATTATTAAAATAAAAAGACTGCGATAATGGAAGCTACGTATTTCGTACAGTACAGTTTACAAACAGTACAACATTTTACACTACTCTACATGGATATTGTAGTACCTAAATATAATTTTTTTTGTAGTTATTAATACATTTTAGATTTTGCATTTTCGAAGTGACAATGTTGCAATGTTAACGTTGCTAGACGTTAAAAGGGAAGATTGAACCCAATTTATAAAGTATTTTCACATAGCAGAAATTATCACTTCAATGAATTAGGACTCTAAGTCTAAGGGAAGTAAAGTTTCCAAGTTTTGCTCTCGGGGAGGATTAAACAAACCATGATTAAGAGGATTAGGAGCCTTTTGAATTTATTGATTCTATGGCGGAATCTGGCAACAACCTACCCAGATGTAACAGATTTTAGTATGTTTGCTGTTAAAAAAGATCAAAAAATGAAATGGACTTGTAATTAGGCCGTGATTTAAGAGCGCGCATGATAACGCGAAACTACAAATTCCTTTGCGCCTTAAAAGAAAATTAATTAGATAACCCATCTTACACTGGTTCTTTCCTTACAGACAGAAGATATGACTAATTCAACATTGGAATTCCCAAATATTCCGACCAGACCGCTCGTAAATTACTGTGTTATAAACAACACTAAACATATGTTATTAGGTTTCATTTTCATTTTTATAAGCGTCAGTTATAATTGTTCATTTTTCTGTTTATCAAAATGAAAGACATTATTGAATGTCTACTGAAATCTCTTTCCTTAAATTAAAAGTATTTATTATTATATTATTAAGAATTACGAAATAAATTAATAATATTAATTTAGTTTCATATTATTAAAGGGTTTACGTTTAATTCCACCTATGGATATCAAGGTTATTGTTATTATGCTTATCAACTATTAAGCTATAATAGCATAAACTATTTAAAATATTTCTAGTTATTATTAAAATTGGAGATTTCTAGTGGAAATCAATTTTTCAGTATGTGGAAGTTTCAATTAAAAAAAGCATAAAATAAATAAAGATTATTAAAAGTTTCACAGTTTTATTAAAATACAACCTGACAATATTGTTTCGACAGCTATGCTGTCATTATCAAAGGTAATATAATTATAGACAAACACGTCGCTAAGGTAGATACAAAATAGGTAACTAGATAAAATAATAATAATAATCAGAATTAAATATCTAATACTTCCAGCAACGGAGAATTACTGAGTTCAAGTTGTTCATTCATTAAAGGTACCCTGAGTTTGTGTTTATATATCTCAAAGGCTTCTAAAATGTCTAATTTGCGTTTGTTATTACAAAAATGTAGGAATTTAATATTATTTTGAGGAGTCATTGTGTGATTTTCTAAAAGGTGTTTGGCGTAATTCGATTTTTCAGGATGTTTATTTTTGTAATGACGTACGTGTTCTTTATATCTTATGTCAAAATTTCGAAGTGTTTGCCCCAATATATACCGAACTACAAAAAGAACAATTTAAACGGTAAATGCCCGATTTCATGATATCATGTGTTCTGTCTTTAGCATTAAATAAAAATGAAAAAGTGTTAGTGTTGGTTTTAAATGTTATTTTATAATTGTTGGTTTTTCTTAGTATATGTGCAATTTTTTCTGATATTTTGCCAAAATATGGTATAGATATGTAATTTGTGTCTTCTATTTGATTGTCAATGGGATATATTCTTTTGATAGCTAACCTATAATCTTTTTGTTTAATTAAAGTGTCAATCATGTTCGGATTATAATGATTTGCATGTGCTAGTTGTTTAATGGTTGATATCTCTTTGCTAAAATCTGATTTTGTTAGTGGAATAGTTAAAGCTCTGTGTACTAATGATCTGTAGGCTGCTATTTTATGTGTTTTATGGTGACAAGATTCATTTGGTATTGTTATGTGTGTTTGTGTTGGTTTTCTGTATATGGAAAATTCAAATAGATTGTCTGCGTTAATCTTGATATTTAAGTCTAGAAAGTTTATAGCCCTGTTTTGTTCTGTTTCTAGTGTAAATTTTATATTAGGGTGGATACTTTTTATAAGAATTAAAAATTCATTGATAACCTCAAAAGAACTGTCAAAACAAGCTAAAATGCCATCAACATAACGAAACCAGAAGATAATGTGTTTAGAGAGGTTTAATTCAAATATTCGATCTTCAAACTTGTCCATAAATATGTTAGCTAATAGAGGACTTAGAGAATTACCCATAGGTAAACCATCCTTTTGTAAATAAATTATGTTATTAAAAGTGAAATAATTTTGACTTATACAAAGGTCAAATAATTGAATTAACTCTAACCTTTTAACTAATTCTATATTACTATTGATCAAGAAACTATCTAATAAAGGAATACATTCTTGTGGGGGTATTCTGGAGAACATGTTGCAAATATCAAAACTAACAAGTTTTGAATGTGGTGGAAGATGTATGTTTTGCAGCTTATCTACTAATTCTAATGAATTTCTAACAGAGTATTTCGATTTGTAACCTATCGTGTTAATAATCTGGTTCAGTTTTTTGGATAAAATGTGATTAGGTGCATTGATGTATGATACAACTGGTCTTATTGGCATATTCTGTTTGTGCGTCTTGACTAATCCATACAGTTTAGGTATTTGTGGAATTTTATTAATGATTTGTTGCTTTTCTAATTCTGAAAAGCAGATATTGCAGTTTTCTAAACCTTGTTTTATTTCTTTTTGGAATTTTGTGGTTGGGTTTTTGTTTAAAGTTTCTAAATTTTCTTTATTAATAAATTCATTAACTTTTTGTATGTAAATATCTTTTGAAAGAATTACCAAAGTGTTACCTTTATCTGCTTTAACAGAAATTAGATTGTTCTCTGTGATTTTCTGTTTTATAGATTGAAGAAGTGATATGTTAGATGTGTTGTACATTTTGTCCTGTTTCAAAGACATCTCTTTTAACAAATTCGAAATTTGGAATTTTGCATAGTTATTATGATCTTTCTTAAGTATAGTTTCGCATTCAACGGCCAAAATTTCTTTAATTTTGTTGGTAAATTTTGGAAAAGGACAAAATTTGAAACCTTTGTTAAGAAATTGTGTTTCTCTGTCATTGAATGTTATATTCGACAAGTTTAGGAAACGAGGATAAAAGTTTGTAGTGTTCTGACAATTAAGGTTATTTTGTAGTGTACGTTTTTGTTGTACAAGTCGATGAAGTTTATTTTTCTGTGTGGTGTATTTTTTGAATTTAATGTGACTGACGGTTTCTCTAATGTCAAAATCTAAGATGTCAAATTGGATATTGTGTAATTTATGAGTAAGTTCTGTATGGAGTACCTTTATATAAACGTGCATATTGTCTCTTATACTAAACCATTTCTTCGATTCTTCTTTGGGCCATCTTCTTTTGGCATTCCTAATCACTTTTTCAGTAATCGAATTCTTGGTTTTGGTAGTGCATATTTATATAAAGTGCATATATATTGTGATGATATTTTGAATAAAATAAAAGAATTAAGGGTATAATATAATAAAAAACTAAAGGATACATTAAAATTTAACAAAATAAAAAGAAGGGGTATTATTTTATAAGACAGGTTATTATAAATTATAATATTAAACATTCAGACATAATCGTTGTTGATGAAGGGTCATGTAGATGTTTTCTTTATGAACGTTGTTTCATGGTTTTCATTGAGTTTGCAGCAAGCTAGAAAAAAAAAAATAAAATAATTGAAGGTGGTGTTATTTTTTTTTGGACAGGAGAAAAATTTTTCCTCTAATAGAAAAAATTATAATCAATTAATTTATCCATTGTACTATAGATAAAAAACGTGTGGAATATATATAGAATAATTATGACATGTGTACAAGATTAAGAGATTTACCATAAACCGAATTGAGAAGAAAAATAAACCAACTTACCCATAAAGTGGTCCCGTTTTATTTATTTGTTGTAGAGTGCATGGTGGTGATAGCATATGGGAAGTAAAGGTGGTTTTGTCCATCAAACGTTACTACAGGAGATATTAAGAGTACCATTAATATAAAGAAGAGGTTCCTGGAATATAAAAGTTAGAAGTAAAGAAAAGGAGTTTTAGGTATAAATAACATCTCCAGTGATATTAGTGAGTGTTAATAGCAGAGCAAAAGTGTTTACTAAGTTTTAAAAGAAAGAAAATAAAAAGCACATGACTACATAGTAAAATTTACCAAAACAATGTTACTTACAATAGATTTGTTTTTTTGGAGCTGTAGATAGTTTTTACCTTTGGATAAAAGCTTGTAAGGCAAGTTGCAAATTCCATATATAAAATCTTTTCTGAAAATAAATTATAATTTAAATAAAATTCATAAAGAATAAAATTTGACTTACCTGTCATATAAAATTTGACTTACCTGTCAGATATATAAAAAAATTGAGGTTAGATGATAAATTTTAATGTTGATATTGATTATTAGTCAAAATAGAGGGAACTAATATTGTAATACACAAACCCATAATAACTAATGAAATTGCATTCATTCATGAAAAGGTAGAACCCCGGCTTTTCATAGAATAAATTTTGTTAATTTCATAATAGAAATATACCTTTTATAATTAAATAAATTATCTAATATTTGAACAAAATAACATTACTACATTACCTAATTAATGAGGCCCAACGTGGCACAAGGTTAAATATTACTTGTACAGTACAAATTAAATGGCGCCCAACGTGTTTGGCAAGTTTTTGCAGAGTTAAATAAGATTAACTTTAGTAACCAACGTGTTTGGCAAGTTTTTGCAGAGTTAAATAAGATTAACTTTAGTAACCAACGTGTTTGGCAAGTTTTTGCAGAGTTAAATAAGATTAACTTTAATAACCAACGTGTTTGGCAAGTTTTTGCAGAGTTAAACGAGATTAATTTAAAAAAAAAAAAAAAACCAACGTGTTTGCATACTAGTGAGAATTAATAAGTTTGAAAATATCACATTTTTTTAGATGCTGTCTGCAAATATAATAGAATTCATAATAACTATTTTATTTGTCTATGTGTATAACATAATTTTTTTTTAGTAATTTAAAGTAGAAAAACAAGAATGGAGAAAGGAGACAGGATGCTTAGAAGATCCGGAAAACATTATGTGTCACAAGACGATAAAAATAAGGGAGATGAAAGAGAAACAGGATCCGACGAAAAACAACAAACAATCATAGAAGAAGAGAATCCCGAAGAAACAGAAAGAATGATACGGATGGAGGAAGAATTAGTGGAGACAAGAATTGAACAAGGAACATCAATGGAGAGTAGTCAATTTGAAAAATTGTTTGAATACATCAGAAAATCAAATGAAGAAATGAAAAAGTCTAATGAAAAGATGGAAAAGAACCAAGAAAAGATGAGTGAAAAGATGGAGAAAAATCAAGAAGATTTGAAAGAAGAAATGAAAAGGTCAAATGAAGAGACAAGGGAAAAGATGGAAAGAAAATTTGAAGAATCATCAGAGAAAATTGATAAAATTCAAGAGGAAATAGAAAAATCTGCAGAAGTAATAAAGAAGTTAGAGGAGAGGGTTGAAAAGACATTTATTGAGTTTGCTGAAAAAAACAGTCAATTAGTAGAAGAGAAGATAAAAACGGCAAGAGAAGAGGTGAGCAAAGAAATACAAGAAAAGGTGGACGTAGCAAACAAACAGACAGAAGAAAGAATGGAAGCAGTAAACAAGAAAATACAAGAAGGAGAGAAGAAGAGAGAGGAGAATCAGAAAATAACTATGGCAGTTTTAAAAAGGCAGAATGAAGAGCATCAAAAGCGAACAGAAGAAGTTATGCAGAAGACAACAGAAGTTAATGAGAAATTGGAGCATTTTGGTAAAGGAGTGAGTGAAAATTTAGAAACGATAGGGAAATCTATTGACCAGGGTAAAAATAATGTAAATAATTTAGAACGAAATAGAAGGGATTTATGTGGGGCTAATGGAAATTTTAGATGTGGTCCAGAAATGATTCCAAGATTTGAGGGACGAAATTATGAACAACCTATGGTATTTTTGAATAAACTAGATGAGATGATGAAAAATGAAGGTTCAGAAAACATAAAATTTCAAATTATAAATATTTCTTTAATTGGACATGCAGAAAAATGGCATAGTATCATACGAAATCAATATCAAACTTATCAAGAATTTAGAACATTATTTATACAACAATACTGGGGAAGTTCGCAACAAGCTATAATTAGAACAAATCTAACTTCTGGAAGTTACGCAGCTTATAAAGGATCTAGAGAAAATTACGTTATAGATCAGTACAACCAAGCACAATATTTAATGCCAAGACTGACAGAAGAGGAAATTGTGCAACATTTATCTCGACACATGGAGAAGGAGATAGCAAGAGCTATTGCGGTGCAAAATATAAAGAAGTTAAAAGATCTTTTGGAAATAATCAGAAATTATGATATAGCCACCAATTATGAAAAACAAAAAGAAGAGCAGAAGAAAGAGACGCAGAGAAAATTCATACCAGATTTTAGAAATGAAAAGACATGGGGAAACCAAAGAAATTATGGGTATGATCAAAGTCGACAAATTAATAGGGGATATGGAAACAATGGTTACAGAAATATGGAACAATCAAAATATAGAGCATATAATGGTAACAATCAGTATAACACTTACAACAGAAATCAAGATTTTAGAAGATACAATGACCATAATCAGGAAGAAAGAAAAAAATACCAAGAAAATGGATATAATTACAGAAGATTCAATGAAAATGAAAATACAAAATTACAGGAAGAGAGAAATAGAAAACTCCATGCTATCGAAGTCGTAGAAATCAATGACGAAACTTCGAATAGCCAAAAAAAAACTCCAATAATATAACAATAATTTTAAATATGGGTACGGGGTTGATAGAAGAATCATTTAAAAATTTAGAAGAAGAAAGTTTGGTTAGTAAAAGAAATTTACCTATTATTAATTTACAATTTAGGAATCAAAAATATTATGCTTTAGTAGATAGTGGTTCGGAAATGTCGTTAATTAATGAAGAGATTGTGAAAAGAAATTGGGACGGGTTGAAGAATAGAATTTATAAAATAAAAAACATTAATCTTGTTTCAGCTATGAAGAAAAAAATATCAACAATAAATCAAATGGTTCAAATTAAGATGAAGATTGGAGAAGATTGTTTAGAAGATGCAAGTTTGTTAATTGTGAAAGGATTGAGTTTGGATTTTATTTTAGGTATGGATTTGATAGAGAAATATGGATTAATAATTGATGGAGAAGAAAAGTGTATTATATTGAAGAATAGGAAGAAGAAATGGATTGGATTGGGAACAGAATTAAGTAAGATGGATGTATCAATTGGGAAAGAAGAAGTTTTAGAGGCAGAAGAGTTAATGGATGGTAAAGTTGAATATGAAGATGAGATAGTTTTGTATAATTTGTTTGAAAGGATATTTGAAGAAAGACAGATTGGATTAATAGATGATGAGACAAGAAGAGAATTAAGTAACATATTGCAACAACATATTAGTTTATTAGATGATGAACCAAGGGTGGCTGAAAATTATCAACATCAATTAGAAGTTAATGATAAAGAAGGTTTTAACACTAAAATTTATCCAATACCATTTGCTTATAGAGGAGCTGTTAAAGCAGAAATTATAAAATTGTTAAAGAATGGAATTATTGAAACTTCAAAAACACATTTTATCAATCCCATAGTAATTGTACCCAAACAAAATAAAACGGAAATGAGAATTTGCCTAGATGCGAGAAAGTTAAATGCCATAACGAAACCACAATATGAACAACCACCATCATTGGACATCCTGTTAAGTAGAATCTGTGGTAAAAGTTATTTTAGTAAGTTAGATTTGAAAAATTCATTTTGGCTTATTCCTTTACATCCTGAAAGTAGAAAATATACTGGTTTTAGTATAGAAGGAGAAGTATATCAATTCAAAGTGGTACCATTTGGATTATCCACTGCTTCAGCTGCATTAGTTAGAGCTATGCAGAAAATATTAAATAAGTATGAAGAATTCTGCGCGCATTATATTGATGATATTTTAATTTTTTCAAAAAGTAAAGAAGAACATCTCCAGCATGTGAAGAAAATATTAGAAAATTTAGATGAAAATGGTTTAAAGCTAAATAATAGCAAATGTGAATTTTTTAAGGATGAGGTAAAATATTTAGGTTATGTGATTAGCAGAAAAGGCGTATTTATCAACGAACAACGTTTAGAAGAATTGAAAAATTTAACTAGACCTAAAAATCTTAAAACATTAAGAGGTTTTCTTGGAGTATTAAATTATTACAAGAAATTTATTCCAAACTATTCAGAATTATGTATACCCTTAATAGAGTTATTAAAAAAAAATATAAAATGGAAGTGGACTGAAAGACAGGAACAAGCATTTCAAAAACTGAAAATGGTCTTTTATACAGAATTATTACTTAGGTATCCAGATTTTAATCAAATCTTCATATTAAGAACAGACGCCTCTGATTTTGCGATAGCTGCAGAATTAGTTCAGGAGCAACAGGGAGAAGAAGTGCCAATATGCTTCATATCGAGGGTATTGAAGGATTGTGAAACCAGATATACCGTTGCAGAGAAAGAAATGTTAGCCATTGTATTTGCTGTGAAAAAACTGAAGTTTTATTTAACTGGAAATAAGTTTGTAATAGAAACAGATAATTCTGCAATATCATTCTTAAAAAATAAAAAATTCTTAAACAATAGGTTGTACCGATGGGCGTTAATATTACAAGAATATATCTTTGACATTCGGTATAAAAGGGGAACTGAAAATGTGACGGCTGATTTCTTCAGTAGAAATAACTCTCCGGAGTATGGTAAGTCAAATGAAGTTATGATAGCATTACAAAAGTTTATGGTGAGTGGAGATTTTACTAAAGAAAGATTTCAAGAGATTCAACGAGAAGAAGAGATACAAAGGATAAAGAGGGAAATATTAATGTTGGGAGTTGAAGTATGGAAAGGTTATGTAATAAGGGAAGAGTTATTGATGAAACGGATTGGAAGTAAAGAAATGGTAGTACTCACAAATGGTATAGCTAAAGAAATCATTGTTATGATTCATTTGAATTATGGTCACATTGGGGTGAGAAAAACATTTTTGGTTTTTAGAGAACTATTTTATATAAAGAATGATATAACGTTAATCAAGAAAATTATAAAGAATTGTGAAATTTGTTTATTTGGAAAAGAGAAAAATTATAAAAACCAAAACAAATATATGAGTTTTAAAATAGAATATCCTTTACAACTAGTTGCAATTGACTATATTTCTAACTTGATTCCAGGACAATTTGGATATCAACATATCTTAGTAATGGTAGATGTATTTACAAAATTTGTGAAACTGTTTCCGGCAAAAAATTGTAACACTGTACATGCAGTAAGATTTATTAATCAATTTATTGAACATGTAGGAAAAATGGATACTGTCTTAGCAGACAATGCTACATATTTTAACAATTTAAGATTTAGAGATGAATTGCAAAAACAAGAAATAAAAACAATTTATTCCAGTATTAGACATCCACAAGGAAATTTATCAGAAAGATACATAAAAGAAGTGGTAAAGTATTTGAGATTATTAACATATCGTCAACATAATCAATGGGTGAAATATTTATGTCAAGTGGAAGAATATTTAAACACAATCCCAAACGTGACAACTCAAGTATGCCCAATTACTTTAATGAAAGGTATTATTCCTGAAAGACCTTGGAGGGAATGGGAAGAAAATATAGATGTCACTGAATTATTGCAAGAAGTAAGATTAAGAATTAAGAAGAACCAGAAAAGGATACAAGAAAAAATGAATAAAAGAATTAAAAAGAAAACAGAATTTAAGATAAATGATTTAGTTATAGTTAAAACTTTAAAAGTAGCAGATAGACAAAGAAAAAAATGTAAAAAGTTAAATCTCCCATTTCAGGGACCTTTTTCAATTTCTAAAATATTTGCAGAAGGGAATACTTATGAGTTAATGGATGAAGAGGGTAAAATAAAAGGGAGATTTCACATATCACAAATATATAAATACAAAGATGAAAATAATCAGTTGTTAGAGTATGATGAATATTCATAAAATATTGACAATCTATTTTTTTTATAACCTCTAATAGCAATAATGACATTTATTAAATTAATATGACATTTGAAAGAAATATAAAATGTTAATGCAAGGATAAAATTTTTATTTATAATGGGAGTCAGTATAATGATAATTTTTCATAAAAGGAATGGAAGAATTCATTCAAAGGATAAAATGTTAATTTGTTGATGTTGTTAGTTGATAGTTTATTTTATTGTTGATCTGTTACATATAATTGATTCAAAATCAATTTGATTGGTTATAAAATTATTTAATGAAAAAAAAAAATTAAATTTCATATTATGATAGTTGTTAAAAATGTTATTAAAGTTGTTCATGTGATTTAATTTTTTTTATTTATTAAATAGTGGGGCTTTTATGTGATGATATTTTGAATAAAATAAAAGAATTAAGGGTATAATATAATAAAAAACTAAAGGATACATTAAAATTTAACAAAATAAAAAGAAGGGGTATTATTTTATAAGACAGGTTATTATAAATTATAATATTAAACATTCAGACATAATCGTTGTTGATGAAGGGTCATGTAGATGTTTTCTTTATGAACGTTGTTTCATGGTTTTCATTGAGTTTGCAGCAAGCTAGAAAAAAAAAAATAAAATAATTGAAGGTGGTGTTATTTTTTTTTGGACAGGAGAAAAATTTTTCCTCTAATAGAAAAAATTATAATCAATTAATTTATCCATTGTACTATAGATAAAAAACGTGTGGAATATATATAGAATAATTATGACATGTGTACAAGATTAAGAGATTTACCATAAACCGAATTGAGAAGAAAAATAAACCAACTTACCCATAAAGTGGTCCCGTTTTATTTATTTGTTGTAGAGTGCATGGTGGTGATAGCATATGGGAAGTAAAGGTGGTTTTGTCCATCAAACGTTACTACAGGAGATATTAAGAGTACCATTAATATAAAGAAGAGGTTCCTGGAATATAAAAGTTAGAAGTAAAGAAAAGGAGTTTTAGGTATAAATAACATCTCCAGTGATATTAGTGAGTGTTAATAGCAGAGCAAAAGTGTTTACTAAGTTTTAAAAGAAAGAAAATAAAAAGCACATGACTACATAGTAAAATTTACCAAAACAATGTTACTTACAATAGATTTGTTTTTTTGGAGCTGTAGATAGTTTTTACCTTTGGATAAAAGCTTGTAAGGCAAGTTGCAAATTCCATATATAAAATCTTTTCTGAAAATAAATTATAATTTAAATAAAATTCATAAAGAATAAAATTTGACTTACCTGTCATATAAAATTTGACTTACCTGTCAGATATATAAAAAAATTGAGGTTAGATGATAAATTTTAATGTTGATATTGATTATTAGTCAAAATAGAGGGAACTAATATTGTAATACACAAACCCATAATAACTAATGAAATTGCATTCATTCATGAAAAGGTAGAACCCCGGCTTTTCATAGAATAAATTTTGTTAATTTCATAATAGAAATATACCTTTTATAATTAAATAAATTATCTAATATTTGAACAAAATAACATTACTACATTACCTAATTAATGAGGCCCAACGTGGCACAAGGTTAAATATTACTTGTACAGTACAATATTTATAGTGACTCAAGTCCACTAGAGAACTTCACTCACAAACTTTAGTTACATAAAAGTCTTTTATTGCAAGATAAATAACTTAATAAAATAAGCAGATGTTATAAAACGTATGTACAGCCTCTTCCATCTGATAAAATCAACAGACAAATCTCAAGGAAGAAATTGTACACGGTACACCAGATTACAAAACACCGCATGATCTCAGAATAGAATACACATTTTATTCAGAATTATTTATTTACCTCGGAATTTGTATATCGACTAACCAAGCTTCAAAGAATCGAAATTTCATTATCTCTAAAATTCTAAAGATCAGTATTTTAGTTTCAATCATTTAAAGATTACATATCTAGAACTGAGACATTCAAAGTTTAATTTCCAAGTTTCTAATCTAAATAAATAATCTAAATTTTCAAAGTTTTAGTTTCCAAGTTTTCATTTTAAACAATAATGGAATGTTTGGATGTTTCTAATATAATGACGCCCAGAACATATCAATGTAAACTACGGATATGAGTTGAATAGAGTCACTGCATCTGGTTGCCTAGGCCAGCTTGTCGGCCAGAGTACCGCAAAACCGCCGCCATATTGGGGCAAACGAAGCACGAGATAGTTCATTATTTGTTCTGTATTTAATTTAATCAAATCCACGTTTACTTTAAAAGGTTTTTCTTATTCTGAAAGATCAAACCTCTAATATGTCAAACACGTAAAACGAGGTTTTAATTTGCCCATTATTAAAAATCACCCTTCTCTGCCCCAATATGGCGGCAGTTTGCGTTACTCTGATCGACCAGCTGGCCTAGGTGACTAGATGCAGTGACTCTAGAGTTGAAAGCTAAAACGTGACATCTGTGACTTGAATTTTAAATTTCTGAAATTTCGAATTTTAGAACCTTAAGATTGAGACTTTACAATTTAAACTTCTTAAACTACATTTTAAAACTATGTCGGTTTTAGATATAATCTTCATTTTTGGACTTTAAAACACCCGAATGTAGCATTCTAGCAATACCTTTCATTACGTGACAGATGACGTTTCGTTTCAAGAATCTTCAGCCAACGGAATTGGTATTTACTGTAACATTCTGCAATTTTTAAAGTTTTCGAATATTATATCTCCGAAATTTACAATATTTGAGATTTTAAAACATAGACGAAGTTCTATAATCAATGCTTTAAAAACTGTTGTAATTCTGAACTTTTAATTGTGAACCTCTGAAAGATTTCTGTTTGAGACTTCAAAGCCGCATCTCTGGGCTGTAAAGCTCTTTATCTTTGAAATTACACAGTATTGGAATTATAAATTTCGAATTTTTGATACCTTAAAACGTTGGGAGTGGGGTTTCAAACTTCTAAAACAGTACCTATGTATTTTAAATGTATACGATTACTCAGCATCCCTTGGCATATATGGATGCATAATATGTTATATAAGATATCTAATAAAAGAATGGACAATGGACATGTTGATATTAACTTTACGTAAATACTGTTATGCTATAAAATTATGTTTTCCGGTACTAATAGGATAATAAATCAAAAAACGAAAATGTTAAGAAACGATAAGGCTAGTGTACGATATGATTTCTAACTTGCTGGTGTAAATGTTAAACGTTACAGGGTGTTATAAATTTTATAAAAAAAACACGTCGCAATTGGTACACACTGTATTCATAAAAAAATAATTTCTTTGACAAAACAATTGTACATTGATGTTTTTGAATAAAAAACGTATCATACATAAAAAGAATCATTGAAATCGGACGCATGGTCCAGACACAAATTAACTTCAAACTTTTGGTTATTTTTTGGTGGTGCGTTACTTTCTTGGAGAAGTGTATAACATAAAATACCTTGGTAGTTTAAACTTTTAGGTGGCGACTCATGTTCAGGAGCAAGAAAAGATTATTTTAAACCTTTGCGACATGCAAAAAAGTAACATAATATCAATTACATTGATTCGGCCTGTACTTGATGAAGATCCATATTAAACGCAATAATACCATAAAATACTATTAATCTTCACTAAAACATTTATTTAAAAATTATAACTGCCCTTTCGCTACACGATAGCTTTTTCAGATAAAGACTGGTTTTAGTTTTAGTTATAACCAGTCTTTATCTGAAGAAGCTACTGTACTAGCGAAACGACAGTTATAATTTATAATTAAATATTTTAGTGAATATTTTAATAGTATTCTATTGCGTTATTGTATTTAACATTATATGCAATAAACAATTAGGCAATCGTGCACAGTGTATAACAATGCAATGCAAGCAATAAACAATGGAATTTCTAGCTTTTCACCAGTAGTAAGAGGAGGACCTTATGGTTTTATATTGGGACCCATTCTCTTTATAATTTATACTTCCACTTTTCACACATACATATGTTAAAACGTAAGTTGAAAATGTTCGCTGACGATTCTTAATTTCTATATTCCTTTTGTCTAAGTAATTCGTAATCGTATCGTAAAAGTAAGTACATCGAAATGCTATACGTGATATTAACGTCGATCTCAATGCTATAGATATGGTGTCACAACAGCACTCTTTAATTATCAATCCTCAAAAATCAGTTGTTATCTTCTTTGCGAATAAAGACTAATACATCTTAACTGACAATATTAACGTAGCGATTGGTGGGATCCTATTCCTATCAAAAAAGAAGCTAAAAATTTAGATTTTAGTTTACAGTGTGTGTCGTAAAGTTGGATCCACATTCCACATGAGAAAATTCTTTAATATTCTGATTGGTAACAACTATGCATGGCAACAACATCTGCTTCCAATAATATAAAATACGCCATGTCAAAGGTGACAGGTGGCATTATAGGTAGGTATCTGTTAAATTCGCAATTTTTTAAATCAACGAAAAATGACCTTATTTGTTAAAATATGGAAAATATTTTATTAAGAAAAAATGTTTCTAACGACATTTTACGTTCACATATCTAGTTTGAACAAGATATCCCAACATAAGGAAAATTTTGTTTTTTAACATTTTTACACCCCCTAACTGACTATTTTGAAATCATGATGATAGCAAAGCGTCAAAAGTGAATGTTGACTACGACGCGCCAGCAGTGTTAGTCATCTCTTCGAACAAAATAATTTCACTTTTAACACGTATTTCATACATTATTTTTTCTACAAACCCTATTAAAGGGGTTAAAAAATGATAAAAATACAAAATTGTAATGCAAAGACCGAATGGCTTATAATTACGAACCAACGTCTATCAGAACAACCATTGTTGTTATTACCACAACAACAATTGTTGTTGTGGTAATTTATTTATTGAATTTACTTTTTACACTCGTGTCTAAAGTGTAATAGCATAGCAGATTTTGCTAATAATATCAAAATATGAAATGGAACTTTCTAGACGATTTTCCAATTTAGAAGAAAATAACGGATAATTTTAATACTTTTTTATTAAGTCAGTTTCAGTAATACTAGATAATACCTACCTTCCTATATGAAAAATACATATAAAGTCTCGCCTCTCGCATAAATAAAAGTATTCAAGCACTGAAATTAATCTATCCTCATAGACAAATTTAACTACTGAAACAAAGACCTTGCATGGTTATTCACTTATTCTATCTAATTTTTTATGCTGTAGCGAAATTTGCGACGGATAAATAAATCCATTTATTTAATTATACCGTACATTTATTTTTGTTGTATTTTTTAACTATTTACTAATTGCTAATTAAAACTTACTTCTTACAAAATACGTTACGTATGTGCTCAAAAGGATATTTAATAATTAAAATTCCCATAAAAATATTTTAATTTTAAATTTATCTCTAAGAAGAAAAAGAATGAACGAAATATTATACACTTATAAATAGAGTTCTAATAAAACATTTATCCCCAATATCTTTTTCTATGTCAGAATTTTTTATATAAACGTCACAACTGCTCGAATTACAAATACGAATGAAGCGCCCCTAGTGGGAAAATACCTCAACTTCTTATCGCCTCTTGGATGTTTTTTTTACAGCAATTGTCAGTTGGGGAGCCTAAAATTAGGAGTACCTGTATAAATCGCTGTCAGGAATATGGCGCACTTTGTTAGAGTTCATCACAAAATGCAAAGCTGATAGCGACATGCAGTTTTCATAAACACATTCTCCATTGAATTTCCAAGGGGATGACATATTTTTATTTTTCGAAGAACTTTTAAACTTGTAGAAAATAACAACCTAAAGTTGCCGAAGTTTGAAGGGCTCTGTATCAATTATTACAAAATATCCACCCTTGAACCCATATGTCAAGCCCTAGGTTTATACTTTATCTACAATTTAAGACCTCGAGCAAATCTTCATCTCATTCCTGAAGGTGTGTGAACTCTAACGAAAATTGGTCCGAAACGACACTTTCTGCACGTAATGAAGCGCGCTCTTAAAAAAAATCGAATACTTCTATTCAGTAAAGTAGCACTAAAGTTGCCATTGTTCATAGTAGACTAAATTACGAATTAATCAGCATAAATTCTAAATAAACCCACATCTATTCTTAATAAGATAATTTTTAAAGCATCTGAATCTATGACAGACTTAACTAAACTCGTTTTTAACCACGTGATTATAGTTTTATTAATAATCGTTACCATATTTTTTTTTGTTTATTTTATTTTATTATGTTACAACCTTTCAGTTAAAGATTAGTTATTACTTATATAAGAGGTATATATTTACATAAGTACTACCATCAATATACCTATTTACCAACAAATAAAATCAGAAATGTCAAAAGCAGATAATGAAACAGCAGCAGACATCTTGAAATCTTTAATGAGTAAAATATAGAAACTAGAGAAATCTTCTGAAGGTTGGAAAGTTGACCTTGTGAAGATACCCAGAAAGAAGATACTAAATGTGTTAATTGGCGATACTAGCGACACATCCTTTACTTACTACTTATGTAGGGTTTGATATTGTAATCTTAACCAATATTGGCGATATAAATTCTAATTTAATAATTAGAAGAAATACAAATTTATTCATTTATTCAGCAGTCGGCAGAGTGGTTATAGTGGATTTCTCTCGCTTAACATAGTTAAGTCGAGTTCGCGTCGGCCACGACTCGGATGGGTTAACCGCGAGCGCAGTGTACTTGCCTATATGGCTCCGCTGTCTCGTCACACACGCACATATCCACTCTGCTGCTCGGTGTGTCTGACGCCTCGACACCGAAAGGTATATGAGGTTAAAGATTTGAATTCGAAGTATGAAAATCGATAGCAACTGTGATTCTGAATAAAAAAGTATCAAGGCACTACAGGTCTAAAATGCATAATAACGGAACTGGAGCCACTTAACGGGATATGGCCTATTTAACAGTCTACACTCAATAATTCGGACAAATTTCTGGCTATAGCAATGGAATTAGAAAAACTTTGTATAATTCCACCTCTAGTTTACGAAATCAGTATTAGCATCCATCTTATAACTTCTGCTAGTACCGGATATAACGTCATCGGGATTTCTTTAACCGGAATGATCAGGCTTGACGTATGAAAATCGATAGCGTGATTCTGAATAAAAAAGTATTAAGGTACTACGGGTCTAAAATACATAATAAATATACATATAAATATACATATCCATAACGGAGCTGGAGCCACTTAAAAAATTCTGTCCTGTTTAACAGTCTACACTTAACCTGGCAAGCTTCTGGCTATAGCAATAGTAGGAATTAAATGAAATGTTTTGAAACATTAGAAACACGATAATAAATTATTTAACGAGAAAGTTCTAATCTCATATACCTACACTTAAAAAGTTAATTCTAGACAAAACCTTTGGACAAATTTGAAGCCTAACGTTAGAACCTTATGGGAGTAAATACATATCCGGTACCAGCAGAAGTTTTAAGATGGGTTCTAATAATGATTTCGTATACTAGAGGTCGAATTATACAAAGTTCTCTTAATTCCATTGCTGTAGCCAGAAGTTTGTTAGAATTATTGAATGTAGACTGTTAAATATGTAGGGCAGATCCCGTTAAGTGGCTCGAACTCCGTTATTATGCATTTTAGTACCTTGACACTTTTTTATTCAGAATGACCGTTGCTATCGATTTTTATACTTTAAACCTAATCGTTCCATTTAAAAAGTTAAGTGGTCAAACTATAGAAAATTCTTTTAGTTCTATTGCTATAGCCAGAAGCTTGTCCGAATGATTGGGTGTAGACTGTTAAACATGACACCCTGTATAATGTGAGATAGGAAAACTTATATCGGTATAACCAACACTTACCTAAATATATCATGACAATACTTATTTACCATCAACATCAGAATTCTCATCTCATTAGCCAAGTTGTTTAAATCAGTTATGCCCAGTCGGTAACGTTTTTATTAAAAGTCTTTCTACATATTTTAATGACCAACACTCCTTTAAAAGTGCGTGCATTCTTTTTAATAAATTTATTTTAATTTTGATATTCGTGTATTGTATATAATGAAGTAGGTATTATCCATTCCAAACCCATATATAACACTAGACAAATGACATTACTGATCTCAAGGCCGGATTGAGACAGACAAGCTACCGAGTGGAACTCGGGAAGCGAGAGGTCGATACGATGGGGCCGAAGACACTACTTTAATATGGTCCGGTGAAATTCAAATACTTCATTTATTTCTGTTAATTTTGTAGTTAGTAAGTGTAAATCAGGCAATGTCGCAACTTTACACGCTGGGCTTGGAGTTTGGGGAGTCACCCAAACTTACCGTTGGCTATCTACGGATAAAAAAGAATATTTAAGGGCGGTGCTCAAAAAGCGCGTGAAAACAAACCAAAATTATTGGAAGAAGAAGGTAAAGGTGTAAGAATGTATTAAACGTGTTTAATCAGGTAAATATACAAAACACTAGTAGTTCTGGACATTAACAAATTCTTTAGATAAAGAGATATATTTGAAGCTCACATTAATAAATCGCGAAAGTATTTCTGCAGCTGTAAGTATATAGAGAAGAATTTTAAAAATTTGTAACATTCTTTTTAAATAATACTAAAGGTGCTGTTTTAAATGTCTATTATCAAGAGAAAATATTTACACTAACACTAAGTACAAACAACTATAAACTATTAACAAACTTAGACTAATTTAATTACACAAATATTTATTTCAACGAGATTTATATTACATTGATATTTATGTTATACAACCCACGATGCGCGAATGTGCTTTGCGAGTTGACTGATCCCCTCCTCTTGCGGTGATTTATATATCCCATATAAGAATGCTGGTACGCGCTAGATTAGCCTGGTATACTGCGCCTCGAACATTCAAGCAGCTGTCAATCTCGAATGATCACCGCCCGTACATAGGGGTTTCTCCCGTTCATTACAAGGTGTAATGAATATTTCTGTATTAGGCTGTATTGAAAAAAGTGAATAATGCACTACATTCTGGCAGATCAGAGCCAGAACGATCTATTTCGGAAGCATGTGTGAATAGCCCAGAAACAATAACGAATGTGAAATATAAGGAATCTCCGCAGCAGCATGCAAAGGATAACATTTTTGAACATATAGGTTGTATATTGTTTTAAGCCTTACTTTGTGGAACTCCATAATTATGAAATAAATAAAGATTAATAAAAAGTTTATACACAATATATAACTAATTTCTTAATAATAATAACTACAACCTTCTCGGACAGTTTAAAATAAACTGACGCCAGATACGTATATATTGATGTATTACTCGTCATTTGGTTTATATTACACTCTTTGAACAACTGTATAAGTGTATAACCATTTCAGTTTTAAAAAATCCAGTATCTTTCGGTATTTTGGTTAGTAAAATTAGTAATCCATTGTATACTTTTTCTGAAGAATTCCGAGTGTTCTCCATCTGAAAATTAATCTGCTTTTGGTTTTTATTAATTTGTTTAAAGTGTGTATTTCTATAATTGGTATATTTTCTTGAACTGGAGAATTTCTTAAATACCTATTATATAATTTATCCCGATTTGTGGTAGTTGAATAGTCAATTTCAGGATTAGATGGTGTATAATAGGAAAAAAATACACAACAAATCTGCTACACATAATTTTTATTTTAAACAACAACAAAGAGGCACCCTTATTCCTTGCCATATAACGCTGAGTACATAAATAACTATATAATATATATTGGTTAAAAAAGCACTGAAACGTTTAGGAAAACCGAATTCATTTCAGCAGATACCTTAACTATAAAATAGAACCATTTTTATCTAAACAACTTTTAAAATATTGAGTTATTAAAGCTAGCGTTATATATACCCCTTTGCATCTGCCCGGTTAATGATTTTCCAGCTATGATCAGTAGTCATTAAAATTATGCATATTAAAATAGTTGTTACCTACATTAAAACGTTAAGGTCTCATTAAGCATCCACGAATAAAGATAAGTACTGACTAATACTCTTTCCGTTGGGAACTAAAGCCGGATTGACGATTCTCAGCAGTTTTATTGAACAAACGATTTGAAAGTTTCGTATAGGCGCACCAAGGGATGCTAAAGTAAATTGAAATGGCTTCCCATTTTCAGGGCGTAGCAAAATTTCATTTATTCCTAACACAATAGTTAGAAGTACAATTATATAATTTCTGGGATTTCTTCGAAGGTTTGCTCTAAAGTAGTAACCTGTAGACGAGAGGATTCGGATTTCATATTAATTACCATTAAAATTAATATTTTGGGTAATATACATCAGTAACTGGGTTTACATTTTAGTTTTAGAAATAATAGCGGACAGTATAAAAACTAGAAATACTTCTCCTGGTAGTTACATACATAACTTAAAATTTAAATGCGCAATTATTTACATCAGAAAGCACATTGAATCAGTCTGTGATTTGTTCACGGAATTCTCTTGTAGACAGCGTAATCTGCATGCTCATTTGAGTCCTGCATTGACCCTGCATAAAACTGTGAATAAAGTGTACTTAAATAATCCACACATCTACAAGACGTTTGTTCGTGAAATCTGTCTGTTTTCTTGAATTTTCTTAACACAAAGAATTATAATGTTACTCAAAAAAGGTCAAAGTATTTAAACTTTCCCGCCAAAATTATCATCTTTAATATTCGAGTTTCTTGACAAACTCGTAATAATTCTCTCCCATTTCTAATCCAAATAATTCCATCCAAGTGGTATTTGACAGTAGCATAATATTCATACAGTAATTTTGTATCGATCAAACAAATTATTACTTTCATACAACTGAAAACCAGTTATAGTTTAAATCATTTCTTTCCTTTTATTTATTATCACTTTAAAACTTGTATCATTGACATTTAATTATAACCTCACTTTGATTTATTTTTAAAGTTTAACTATAACATCACTTTAAATTCTGTAATCTAACCTTACAATTTCAACTATAGGAATACACTTGTTCTTCAATAAAATATTGCTCTCTTGTCTTCTGGGAGCAGTCTTATTTCTACTTTTGACAAAAACAAAATAATTTCCTTTCAAAACAAAACAAATTTGTAAATTTTCAAAATTTACATAACTAAATTCTTTTTTTTTAAATTAACATTAATACAAACCTAAAAAGACAGGATTAATTTGGATATTAGCATCCTTCTTCAATGTCGATTAAGAAACATCAAATCACTTACAAAGGTAATAACCATCAACTATAACTTCGTTAAGGCATCAGTGAAGGGACGTTATAAAGAGGAAGTACATTAGAGCAGCTGAAATAAAAAAAGTTAATAATATAAACATTACATACTCAACTGTAAATAAGATTTGTGAGGTAGCTGGTAAGTGAAACATCTTGAAATACATATTTTATTTCGCTTTATTCTCAGAATGATTAGGTTTATGGAAAACATAGAATAAAGTTTATTTGATAGATAAGCATTTCACACCTAAGTGAAGCTCAGTAAATCTTATTCTAATGTTATTGAAAAAGGAAGATATGTCTACATAACTCAATAGTTCCTGCAGATAGTACATTCGTTCGAAAAACTTTTAAACCGTTCCGTAATTTTTTGTGTTTTTATATTTTACTAAAACACCTAAAGTTAGTGTCGGACGTGACCGCGGTCCATCCTTCATCTTTGACTTCTTTAAGATGACTTTTAGAATTAAAACCAGGGTAAGGAAATTATTACTCGCCAATGCAAAAAATTCGATTCTTTTCTTATTTTATCATTTGTGAACGAATTTTTCATTTAAGAATTTATGATCCATTCTTTCAAGAAGGCAGTTTTATTCGTTCCCGAACGAATGCAAAATCAACTGTTTAAAAAAATTCCACTCGAGAATGAATACAAGCAGAAATGAATAATTCGTTTTCGGTTCATATTCTTGTACTACTTATAGTTCTTACTACTCTGCAGTTTTATTTATATAGAATCACTAGCAAAAACCCGGCGCGCTTTGCTACGCTTTATTGAAATTACATGTTTTTACTTTTTGTAATTGTCAAATTACCAAATTTGACAATTGACAACATATCTATTCACATCAATCTCAGTACCCATTTTTAACTTCCATATATGGGTTTTTCGCTGTTATTTCGGACCACGATGGCCGATCAGAGTCCAATTTGGTCTTATTTTCTATTCTGGGCCAAGACCTTTCCAATGATACCAATTTCATCCAAATTGGTCCAGTGGTTGCGGAGAAAATCGCATACATACATACATATATACAGACAGACAGACAATCTTTCCCTTTTATATATATAGATAGACTAGCAAATACCCGGCGCGCTTTGCTGCGCTTTATCATAACCATATATGGCTATGATTTTAAATATTACCAAATTTGGAAATGATTTCAAAAATTTCAAAAATTACCAAATTTGACAATTGACAACATATCTATATATATTTTCTTGTCACATCAATCTCAGTACCCATTTTTAACTTCCATATATGGGTTTTTCGCTGTTATTTCGGACCACGATGGCCGATCAGAGTCCAATTTGGTCTTATTTTCTATTCTGGGCCAAGACCAAATCGTCATCCAAATCGGTCCAGTGGTTGCGGAGAAAATCGCATACATACATATATACAGACAGACAGACAGACAGACAATCTTTCCCTTTTATATATATAGATTAACCAACTTCATACAATATGGGTCGACACAAACAATTTAATTTAACCAAATATATTAACTATGATAATGAAACAAATACTACTTCCACTTGTTTAAAGTGTGAGCTAACATACGCAATGAATTAAAATTTCTTGATGCAAACAAATAAATCGAAAACAATTTAATTAAGAATTATTATCAAACAAAATTCGACATCGCGCATACAGCGCCATACAGATTTGCTCTGAAGTGTATTAATAAAATTGCATCTTTACATATTAAATAACCTGCGTTGTTATTTAACTCCTGAATGAATCATACTTGATAAATTTGTAAACGATAAATAAATTTAACTCTCAGCAAATATTCGCTCGGAAACGAAAATTTATTTATACCAGAGAACTAAAAAATAAAATTCGTGAACGAATGAAAAATTAAATTCTTATAAGAATTATTCTTTTGCGAGTGAATCAAATTTTTTCGTTAATCATACCCCGAATAAAATGAATTATAAAATGTTTCTGAGTTACAGACACATTACCCTGTGTCCCTTTACACCTGACATTTGTACATTTTGAGAATTAACTGATATATCAAATTTCGTGTATGTAGAAATTTTAATTGACATTATTTAGTATGCTCAGGTGTTTATATCAAACTTAAAAGAGTTACACACAGACCCTAGAGAATATTCGTTTCAATGAACAAATGTAAATTAATGCTTCCTGCCAATTAACCTTTTTTATTATAAAACCATCACTCACCCTGTATTACCAAAAGCACGCACTACACACATAAGCACCTAACGCTACTCATACTCAATCACCAATCAATTGTAAATTTAACAGTAATTTAAAAATGTCCATCCATCATTTTGTCAAAACCACTTCGTTGCGCTGTAGATGTTTAAATTTTACAACGATCTGTACTTAGCTAACTTTAATTTTGATTTTGCGTCCGTATCAATCTTTCTTGCCTACCTTCAGAAACTAAAAATTACTTTACCTCTTTTAATGAACCTCTATAAAAGAGATCATCAAAGTAAAATGAACAAAAATTTGAATATAATTTCTGCTGGTCCTTAAAATTTTATTAAAGCTTTAATCTCCGAATCGAAGCTTTAAATCAAATAAACAGCAATTTAGAATTAAACTGCAAGCTTTGCAGATATTCATTTAAACACAATTTATCATGAAAAAATAATTTTAATATTCAGTGATTTTAGCCTTTTATGAAAATAAATCCATATATCTACTGTTAACAAAGATGTATTACAAAGGAAAAATGAAATGTTTTTGAATGTATTTATTTTGAGTTACATTAAAGCACTTCTCCCACCTTTATTATACAATATGTGTAAAATATATATAACAACAAATGCTTAAGTTATCTCACGAGCAGTGTGGCCAGATTGGGCGATTTATCGCAAATTGGGCGATTTTAAAAGTTAATTTGCGATTAAATTTTCATAATAATCGCAAGCCGCAATTTGGGCGATTTTTAAAAATAAAGTTGCGCCGCAATTAAAAATATTTCCAAATAATGCCAGGCATCAAGAAAACGTAACAACCACGAATGACAACACAGAACGCTCCGAAATTCTTTGTGAGTCTGTTGGCACCACTGCAGTTGCAGTGTATTGATCTATTGATGACAGCATTGACTTGACAGCTGACAGCACGCGTCGCACATTTACCGCAAAATCCCCCCAAATAGAAAAATGGGGAAATGGGCAAAATATGGAAAGAGGCACAGAAAAGAATGGGAACAGGAATCAGGCTGGTTGCAGACTTGCAGAGATTACTTGACTGGTTGCGGTTTTGGGCGATTTTTACGTTTGGAGTTTGCGCCAAAGCGTTTGACAGATCTGGCCACACTGCTCACGAGCGATTTCTAGCAGTTGAAGCGTGACATTACTGCGAACATGTATAACCACTTTTATGTACCTATAATAATTTGGTGATATACAATGTTTTCAATAAAGCAACTAACATCATAAGTAAAACACGTTGTAATATTATTTCATATTTAGTTCTTAATGATCAAAAAAGAATTCTAACATATTGTCATGTATTTTACATAGATAAGAAAATATAGAATTAATGGCGCCCGAACGTGGTGCTTTTTCTTAGTCACAACAATAATATTATAGTATTAAGTAAGCATAATTTAATAATTTAGAAAACAAAATAATTTCAAAATAATAATGTCAATGCGAAATAAATTTATTATAACTAACAAAATCTACCAAACTTTAAGTAAATGAAATAAAGAACGAAACTATAAAATAATAATATCTAATAACCGGAAAGCAATTTATTCTTATCAGCTGTCTAACAATATAAATAAGCTGGAATTATCTTTTCTTAACGTTGGAAAGTTTTTTAAAATAGTTCTTTATTTAAAAACACAAAAGACGGAATCTAAGTTGCAGAATAGACAGTTTACTGTTAAGTACAATAAGTATTTATACGTTGTTAATTATACAATATGCACAATAACTTAAACACTATACAGTTTCAACATTAAACTGGTACTAATACTCAGAAAACCTAGGTAAACAACATCATTGGATGCCAGTTTCAAAGGCTTCTGAATCTAGCTCGGAGAGCTAGGTAAACAACATCCCTGGATGCCAGTTTCAAAGCTCCCGAACTCGTCGCAACTCGAACTAAAGTTTTTTTTTTTTTTTGTTTATTGTTTCCAGCCTTATTTTGTGGAACTCCATAATCATGAAATAAATAAAGATTATTAAAAGTTTTAATAATCTTTAATTTACCTTTAATGAATGAACAACTTGAGCTCAGTAATTCTCCGTTACTGGAAGTATTAGATGTTTAATTATGATTTTTATTATTAATTTTTATTATTATTATTATTTTATCTAGTTACCTATTTTGTATCTACCTTAGCGACGTGTTTGTTTATAATTATATTACCTTTGATAATGACAGCATAGCTGTCGAAACAATATTGTCAGGTATATTTTAATAAAACTGTGAAACTTTTAATAATCTTTATTTATTTCGAACTAAAGTATCTGACAAAATGCAGTGTTTATATACCATGCGAATCCTTTGTCTGGATTTGCACGTGGCGATAACATTCGCCCACATAGCATACATTAAGTCGAATTGGAATAATATTAAGATAAGGTTCTGATTTTATTACCAGCGTTATCTTATAGGCAGCGATAAGGTATATAAGTCGCCTTATATGACTGCATACAGTTTATAATGTTAACTGTGGATTATATTTTTTACTGCTTTTTACTTAGTATGTTTTGTAATTTAAATGCTGTTTTTATGAAATCATTTCGTTCCATAATTTGATTTTTATTTATTTATTATCCCATATTTTATTTATTTATTCTCCCATAGGAGTTTGTGTGTAACCCCGACACTGCAAAATGCGGTAAAAGGGGAATGGATTATGTATGTATGTATTCATTCCTTATGTATATTTCTCATATCATTTTAAAGAACTTGTCACTTTAATATAAGTAACAGTATTTTTATCTTTTAAAACAATTACAAATGCGAAATTCGGCTATATTTTTATTTGGTACTTACCTGAAAGTATTAAGGCACAAAAATGATAACGCCCTTAAATTTGTCCGAGCTAAATAGTTCAATCAGAAAACGGTATTATTTATCGTATTAATGCAACTAATCCAGGAATATTCAGCAGTAAAGGTCAATCAGTGTCGTCACGTAGCCGTCTCGTTGTTGCCCTTTCATTACTCTTTTCCGCACCCGCGTTTAACATGCGTTGTATATGGTAGTGAGGCAACTTGTCATAAACTAACTTTGGATGCAACCTACTTCCTAAGTTTACGGCTCATTAGCAATGCTGGTGCTGGTCATTTTTGCGTGGTAAGTATTATAAGTATAATAAGGTAGGTTTTTCGTGAAATATAAGATGTTCCTAATATCGCTCCTCTTTGCACGTCGTCCAACTGATGAGTTTCAGGCAGCGTGTCAAGGTAAATCCTTTTGCATATTCTTTCCTACACACCTATTGTTATTGGGACAAATTGTACATATGCCAAATTCTTTGGCCTTGGGTCTTGATGGTAAGATCTTTATACATATTTTAGTATTTTTTCAGCTTCTTTAGGTACTATATTTTTATCTGCTGGAAGTGATACTTCTATTAAGGGGGTATTTCATGTTATAGTGGTCTTTGATTATTATTATATCTGGACAATTTGCTGCTGTACTAATGTACGGTTTGTTTGTATAGTTAGCGCTACTTCGACCAGGGTGTCCTACTATAAGGCTAAAGCACTACTAACGTGAGCACTACTAAAGTTGCAGATTGCATCCTTGCTACAAATATCTATGATCTTGGTCTTAAACCTTTTAAATGTATAATAAAAATACACAAGATGTAAAATTCTTGGGTATAAGGTTCCCAAAATATATTACTAGAGATAGCTAGGAGGCAATACGTATACGACAAATATAGTTGCCATTACTGCCACTTGTCGCTATCAACGTTAATATTTTACTACTGAAAACCTATTACTTATAATAACTAATAATGGATATTTTTGGGATATCTTTGGTTGTTCTGCAGTTCTGTCTTTGTTGCGTGGTAAGTATTATAAGTATAATAAGATAGGTTTTTCTTGAAATATAAGATGTTCCTAATATCGCTCCTCGTTGCACGTCGCACTAACGAACGGTAATTTCTTTAAAAACCTGGCCAAAAGTCCATTTTAGGAAGTGCAAAGAAACCCGACTAAAATAAGTCTATTGGTTCTTAAATGTGTAAGGGATTAGTTACAAGTCGTTTTACTACCTGCACCCTTCTTGCAACACCCCTACATTAGGTTGTAAATGAACGTTGGTGAAGCAAGAAAGTGCTACTGTTTTAGTTGCAATTTCTCCGTATTTTGATATTTTATTTCATTTTTTGTACTATAGTTTTTGATATTTTCTATTATGGAGCCGTTGCCTGGTAGTAAGTAAAATATTTTTATTTATTATTATTATTTATATATTAGAAATTAATATGTTTTCTATTATTTTGAACATTAAAGAAAAGACTAAAGAATTTCTTATTGGAAAATACGTTTGTAGCTTAAAAGTATTGAGCAATGCCTAGCAATGTAAAACTTCTTGGTGGATATTGTTTCTTGATGTGTATATTTTAAGTATGTGCAGGCTTTTTTTGCGTTTTTGAGCGTTAACTGAGTTATAGCATTTTGTTCGAGTCTTGCTTAGTGGTAATTGGTATTAATAACGGTTGAAAGTTTTCGTGTTAGTAGATTTTTAATAACTTTTTAATATTTCAATTTATTTTGGTAATTTTCTTATTAATTAAACAATACATTGATGTAAGGAATAGTATGAACAAAATCAATTTACTGTTTTCTTAGAAAATTATTTCATTCTTGTGATATTTAAGTCAGTAAGTAAGTAACTTATCAAAAATACTAGTAGTCATAGAAAATAATATTTTCTAAAGTAAAGTTTATAAATTTATTTTTTGTGTGTACAATTAGATTTACATATTCATATATTTAACTTCAACAATGTGCAAAGTTTACCTGGTACAATGTAATTGTGATATGATTAGTTAAAAACGTTATTAAACATTTACTGGTAACTATACTTTTCGTTCCCTCAGCAACTGTATTAATTTTAATCACTAGTCTCTTTTTCTGTTCTATATTTCATGCTATTTATTTTGCTTCAGCATCACGGGATGAGCACATGAGCTTTACAAGAAGGAAATTATTTGAAGTTTTTGTCAATTTTGGTGATCGAAATTCCAACAAAAAACTGCAACGTTTAAAAGCATACGTTCATGAAAGGGTAAACTATCAACAACTAAGACAACAGGTTCAAGTGGACAAAAAATTAAAAGTCTTTTCAACTATTTTAAAAGAAAAAAAAATGGAACAGAAGTTACAGAAAAAAATCCGATCTTTTGAATAATTACAAGGAATGGTTTGAAACTGCTGAAATGTTCCCTGCAATTACATCGATTTCTTCTTCTTCCCAGGTTATTGGACGACCTAGAGAATTGTTTGAAGACATAAGCGATAGATCAAAAAGAAGAAAGACTGAAGAATTAAGGAAATAATTGTCGTCCAATGAACTTACATTTGCGACTCAAATGAGCCTTAGAATTTCTGGAAAAGTTGATGCAGCAAAGGTGCTTAAAGATTTGACCGCAACCCCTACTCGCCCTACAAAATATAGATCGGACATAAAAATTCTGACTTAATACGAGATGGGTACGAACTTGTAAGAGACGTTGCCAAAGATATGTTTCCACCATATTATTTAGTAAGGAAATCAAAAGAAAAATTCTATCCTACGCTTATGACCATTACACCGATTTCCGCGGAAGTATTGCTACAAAGCTTACTAGATCACACAGCTGAACGAATCTTGCAGACTCAGCAAGAAGTGATATCTGTTATGGATGATCTAGAGGCATCAGAAATATGGCTAATTAGCAAATGGGGTTGTGACGGTAGCTCTGGTCAAAGTATGCACAAACAACAGCTACATTTACTAGAAAGTAGTGCTGAATCTATATTTTCATCATATTTAGTTCCACTATTATTATTTGCAGCAAAGAGTTTAGAAGCTAAAAAGAAACGAATTATTTGGAAGAATCCCAGACCTTCTTCAAAAAGATATTGCCGACCTATCCGAATGTGGTTTTTAAAAGAATCTACTGATCGAACCATAGAAGAGCAGAAATATATTGACAATCAAATTTGCTCCCTTATACCAACAATGTATAGAACAGAAGGTGTACAGATTAACATATGCCATAAATTGGTCTTTACTATGGTAGATGGTAAAGTAATAAATCCTGTCACAGGAACTAGCTCCTCTCAGAGATGCTACTTATGTGGAGCAACGTTAAAGCAATTTAATAACATAGATGAAATGTTGGAGAGGCCTATCAAAGTAAATGCTTTGGTGTTTGGATTACGTGGTGTTGTCTACGTTGCATGCGTGGATCAGATTTTTCTGAATGCGCTTCGCATTTATCGTATAAGTTGGCAATTAAGAAATGGAAGGCAAGAACAAGTGAAGAAAAAAAATTAGTCGAAGAAAACAAAAAACGAATACAAAAATTATTTCGCGAACGAATGAGCTTGCTAGTTGATGTTCCAAAGCCAGGGTTTGGAAGCAGCAACGATGGCAATACCGCCAGAAGGTTTTTTGCCGATACAGAAAAGTCTTCAGAAATCACGGGCATTAACAAAGACCTATTGAAAGGTTTCAGAATAATTTTCATAACATTATCATCTGAATATCCAATAGATGTAAAGAAATTTAGAGTACTGCGTTAAAACGGCAAGGACTTTTGTTGAAGATTATCCCTGGTACAGTATGCCTACTACTGTCCACAAAATTCTTATTCATAGGCCAGACGTTATAGAATCTTCGATTTTGCCAATCGGGCAGTTGTCAGAAGAAGCGCAGGAGGCTCGCCATCGAGATTTAAAAAACTTTCGAAGTTTTCACTCTGTGCACAATTCCAGGCAAGCTAGTATGGAGGATATATTTAAAAGAGTATTAGTAACTTCTGATCCTGTGACTACTAGTTTGCGGAAATTGCCAAAAAGAAGGAATCAGCATTTTCCGAAAGAAGTTTTAGATTTGCTAATACAAGAAGAAGTGGGGACGACCGAAGATGAAGATTTCGAGGGAGACAAAAAGGCAGACTAACATTTAATAAGAGTAACGTATTGTCATATTCATTCTATAACACATTCTATAGTATATTGTATTTTCATGTTTCACATATTCTCCCATTTTATTTTACTGAATAAATGAACATGTCATGAACTATGCTTTCTACCAACTAAAACTATTATAAACATAAATGATCGCAAAGGTTAATTCCTCAAGAGGTTTTCAAAATATCATCTCACGAAATATGGATAGATTTCCAATTAACGTTCTTATTTTTTAAATATGGTATATTCCATTTGGTATTATAAATCACTAAGGGTTTCATAATTTCATAATCAATCTTCAGGTTACTTAGCTTAGTGCAATAGAATATGGTAGTTGTAGTTAACTGGTCATAAACTTATATAATTTTAAAGTAACTTTAATATTAATTATGAAAAATAATGCTAAATTAAATAAAACTTATTAAATGGACTAAGAAATGTGTTTTCGGTAATTATACTCAATAAATTTAAAAAATATACCTCTACAGACTTTTGGCCAGGTTTTTAAGCAAATTTCCCTTAGTGCGTCGTCCAACTGATGAGTTTCAGGCAGCGTGTCAAGGTAAATCCTTTTGCATATTCTTTCCTACACATCTATTGTTATTGGGACAAATTGTACATATGCCAAATTCTTTGGGTCTTGATGGTAAGATCTTTATACATATTTTAGTATTTTTTCAGCTTCTTTAGGTACTATATTTTTATCTGCTGGAAGTGATAGTTAGCGCTACTTCGACCAGGGTCGAATTCTATAAGGCTAAAGCACTACTAACGTGCGCACTACTAAAGTTGATGATTCCATCCTTGCTACAAATATCTATGATCTTGGTCTTAAACCTTTTAAATGTATAATAAAAATACACAATATGTAAAATTTTTGGGTATAAGGTTCCCAAAATATATTACTAGAGATAGCTAGGAGGCAATACGTATACGACAAATATAAATGCCATTACAGCCACTTGTCGCTATCAACGTTAATATTTTACTACTGAAAACCTATTACTTATAATAACTAATAATGGATATTTTTGGGATATCTTTGGTTGTTCTGCAGTTCTGTCGCACTTAAGAATGAGCAGCCACTGTTTACAAAGACTGCGTTACTCAATATAAATGTATGTTGTATAGTAGATAGATGTCATCCTAATATCAATGACTTTCTGTAAGCTAATGGCGATAACGTGCACAATTACGTTCTAGTGCATCGGCATTTTAATCTACTAACCCGACTTAGTTGAAACGGTAATTTGTCAAGATTAACTAGTTGCACGTGGATCTTGAGGTTTAAGTTTAGGTTAAATCTAATCAGTTTTAAAATTTATCTAGAATTGCATTTATTAAGTTGTATAATACACATTTTGCTGTATTATTTGGTATCAGTTGAGCCTTTTATATAAATGAGCTGCAGTTAGACTACTATTTTAAATAGAATCTCGAAGTAATGCTTCGTTTTCTCTCTCTCCTATAAACTAAACCTTCTTAATGAGCTAATTCTGTTCGTAATTAAATTAATTAAAGTATGTTAATTTGGTAACATCTGTATTTGAATTTTAAAATCCCCATTTTATTAATTTTTATACTCTTTAATATTTCTCCTCGAAATTTTGAGGACATACAATAGAACTTAAACAATAAATACTACTTTCTATCACATATTTTCTTACTTCATTTTCTTTCTGAGTGGCTGAGCAGTACAATTTTGAAAAAAGATTTAAATAAAGGGGGGTCGAGTAATACTTAATAATCTTAAAGGTCTTGGTATTCTGAATATAATACCTAATAGCAAAGTCTTAAAATGGTTGATTAAAAAATCAAACAACTACACGCCTGAGTAGAGAAAAAAATTATTACACAATTAACAGCAGTCTACTGTTTTGTAATGCTTTTTTTAGGAGACTGCCTACAATTTTATTTGTTACTAGCTTAAAAAAATGTTGTATAACAACCAGTTATGTGATCGTATTGTTATTGTAATAAATATTCTCTCATACTGAGTTATTCATAAAACTGGATAATAATGACAACTGAATCTTCATTCAAGCTAAGGATTAATTAACCTTACATAAGTAAGTATTTAGATATCATTTGATACATGAATGCGCGACGAATGATTTACACCAATCAAATACAGAACTTCTTCAAAGGTTTATTCTACAAATTGATTTTGCTGCCGACGATAAACACCGGCAATGTTCCCACATACTATATCACTACGTACATCACTTGAAAACATGCTTTTATAAAACAATAATCAATTTTTGGTAGTTGTTACCTTGTAACGTGTTAAAATTCCCAATTTCAGAATAATGCAATTTTAAATGCATAAATAGTAAAAGAATCTTAGTACGGTCCTGTGGAGTTCAACATATTTCGGTTGGGTTAAAAATGCAGACGATATTTCGAATTAAACGGGCGTTCTCTTTAATACCAAAGGTCTCCCTGAAGTGTTCGTACAGATGAGATTGTTTCTAGAATAAAAATGCAGGCTTTATCTTAAAGCAAATGACTTCTTCGTAAATGTTAAAGTTCACTGCAAAAGCATTCCCACACTTAAACTTGTCTTTCGTAGCGAAAATACAGACAAAATTAAGTTTATAAAAATAATATCGTCTTTTAATAAAGGAACTTAATGCCAGAAAAGACATTTAGTTTAAATTTATAGATCCTTGACGTGCCTATTTTCAGTTTATATGAATAGATTTTTCTGCACGCAGACACATTTTTCTCAAAGATCTGGAATGTTCCAGGAAGTTTCTTTATGTTTATATTAGCCTCGTATTTAATTTAATTTTCTCTTCTTAAAAATCCAAGTTCAGTATGGGGCTGCATTATGAATTTTAGGCAGTCTCACAAAGAAGTCTCACTTAGAGAGTCGAGTACTCAGTCTCGTGCGGTCAGTTAGCCGAGGACAATTAAATATAGTACGGAGTTTTATTAACGTTAATTCAGTACCGTAGTCTAACAAATCGATTAGGAGAGTTATTAAGAGAAAGTTGAAAGAATTCGATAAACAAATTGTGTGTGAAGTTTAAAATAAATTCTACAGAATCAATAATCCGGTAATGCCCGTGAATGTATCGATAAAGTGTAGCAAGTGGCTTCTACCGCAGTTTAAATTTTTCGAGTTATTAAAATTAATTAACTAGTGAACTAAAAGACTCTGTAGTAAAATAACGAAATTTCAGAAGAAGTTTACAGTTAAAACGCGTAAAGAAATGTCTTAGTAACAGATAAAATATTTCCAATGAGTTTATTTGTTTAAACCGGTTTAAACCCTTAAAAAGGAATGCCGTATTATACTCAAAAATAAATTAATAGGATTATATCTCGCGACACCCACAAGTGTCATTTCGATAATTTTTCTTAACCGGCGGAAGTTGTTGAATTTATATGGTTTTAGTTATCGATTAAGGGACTGCTAATAAAATTGCAATTAAAAAACAATTGTGTGCACTTCAGATCGTTGATCTTGAGTAAAGAATAACGATATCAGCGATTATGCTTTCCAAGTTCTTCCTGTTTTTTCATCTATAACCTGTGAGGTATTTTGTACCTAGTGTTAAGTGTAAACTTCTACCAATGTATCAAGGTCTAAAAGATAACTTGTTTGATTAGAGTAAGTTATATGTGAAAATTATCTGTACCATTTTCTCTAATGATTGTTTCTTGTAAATTTATGTCTGTATTTTTCTTTAATAAGAATGGTTATTAGGGTATCACTACTGTGCAAAACTACACATAAAGAATTTCTTCTTAGTGGACTGTATTATATTTAATGTTTCTTTTTTATTTGTAAAAGGAAACACTTCTTCTTTGGATAAAGTTCTATTTACAATATTTACAAGAGGAACATCAAGATTCCATTAAAAGTAATATGCTATTACTTTTTAGTTAAAAAAATCACTATTATAAGTTTAATTTGCTGTGACAGCATTATATTGACAAATTGTATTAAAATTAACTTGTAATAAAAACAAAAAACATGGTTGCTTAGATGTCAATAAGGCAGAGCTGCTTTGTTATAAATATAGTGTTGGATATTGTTTCCAACAACTACCAAATATATTACGATTCTCATGGAACTCGGGTGAATATTCTATTTGCAAATAAATGAACATTCAAATAAAACCTACTATGATAATGGTACTATGATTGTACGTAATAGTAGAATGCTGTAGTCTACCACCAACACGTAAAATGCCTTCACTATCTAAGAATGGTGATAGTGAGCTTAGTAAAGATTTTATTGGCAAATCAGAATTAAGACATTTCACTTCTTCAAAAAAAATGAAATTGTTGTTCATATCTTATAACAGTTTTTAAAGAATTTTCTAATTCTGAAAGTTTTAAATTTCCAGACTGTTTATTAAATTTTAAATTATGGACAAACCGTAAAATATACGCAACAATTCGTTGAAGCCTTGTAATGCTGGAAAAATCGTTGAAAAATAATTCGTACTTAGTCTTCACTATACATTTTTCCTCTGGCAAAGGATTTGGAACTATTATTGGTATTTCAGAATGGGAAAAATCTTTTCGTGAAAGTAAGTCTGGACTATGGAACCAAAGATTATTTGAATCAATTTCCTGAGAATCGAGACCTCTTGATCAGCAATCTGCTGGATTTTGCCTAGTGTGAATATAAAGCCATTTAAATTCTGAAGTCAGCCTTTCAATTTTAATAATCCTATTACCTACATAAGGATTTAATTTCATAGAATGCGATTTTATCCAGGCTAACACAATATTTGAATCTGAATAAAGAAAGACTTTGTTGATTTTTTCCTTAAACAATTCATACAATTTTTTAGTTAAATTTGCTGCCAACAAAGCACCATTGAGTTCCAATCTTGGTATGGTTAACTTTTTATTTATAGGAACAATCCTAGATTTGGAGCAAATTAAATTTACATTAATTCTATCAGGAAAGATGGTTCTAGCATATACCACTGCACCATAAGCCATCATAGAGAAATCACAAAAACCTATTAGTTCTATGCTATCTGCGTTTGTAAAATTTTTATTACGCGTAACATATAAGGTTGGCATATTCATTAATCCCTTTACAAAGTTTTGCCATATTTCTAACAAGTCATTAGGCAATACCTGGTCCCAATTAAGCTTGCTAAGCCACAGCTTTTGCATTATGACCTTGGCGCCTATCAAAACAGGATCTGCTAAACAAAAAGGATCATAAAATTTTGATATAAAATTGAGAACTTGTCTTTTTGTTAAGATTTCTTTCAAATCAACTTTTGGGGCAGACAATTTAAAATGGTCGATCTTTGTATCATAAGATAGGCCTAATGTTTTTACAATAAAATTATTTTTACTCATGTCAACCTCATCAAAATTTTGTTTACCTATAGGAATATCACATAAGATGTCTTGACAATTGGGACTCCATTTATGTAAATCGAAAGATCGTAACCTTAAAAGTGAGATTAATTCATTTTTTAATAATATAGCTTCTTCAACAGTATTGGAACCCGATAAAATATCGTCAACGTATGTATTGTTAAGCAATGCCCTAGCAGCTAAAGGAAAGGTCTTAGCTTCTGTGTGAGCAAGCTCTACCAAACACCGAGTTGCCAGAAAAGATGAGCTCTTTAAACCGTAAGTTACCGTGTGCAACTGCAGACATTGTAAAGGTCCATTAGGCTCTCGCCACAGGATATTTTGCAACTGGCGATGGTCTGGATGAACTAAAATCATGCGGTACATCTGTTTGATGTCAGTCAAAATTACGTATTTGTAAGTTCTAAACATTATAAGAATGTCAAAAAGTTTATTCTGTACTACAGCACCATTGTATAAAAAATCATTAATGCATTTTTTGTTTTTTGATTTCATACTCCCATCGAATACTACTCTGAGTTTCGTTGTCTTTTTGTTCTCGCGAATAACTGGATGGTGAGCCATAAAGTATACAGATCCATTGATCCAAAAAAGATCTGGATTCACTTTAAATCGTTTCTCTAAATTTTCGAAGCGCTTTAAGGCAACTGAAAAGGAGTCCCCTAAATCTAAGCTATTCTTGTTTTAAGGGCAAACGTACTTGAAACTTATTACCAATTAGTTCCACATAATTTTGGAAATTCGTTTCACAAGCTTCCTGCTCACTAGAATATTCAGGAAAAATTTCAGGTACTTTCTCAGTTTCCCAAAACTGCGAAATAATGGACTCTAGGTTGCTGCACGTAGCATGTAACATAACTAAATTGCAAAATTGATTTGATGGTACAACTCCACTTACGATAAAACCAAAAAGGGTATTTTGCAAAAGTACGTTACCGATATTAATTTTTTAGAAAGCAAAATTTGAAAACATATATTTGCGCCAAGCAAAATGTCAACTTGACTTGATTCATTAAAACTGTTATCTGATAATTGAACATTCTTTGGAATATTTAATTCAGAAACGTCGAAATTTAACTGAGGCAGATTGCTCGTGATCGTGTCAACTACAGCACACTTAACATTTATGACATAATCATAAAAACAAGACTCAATTTTTAAGTCAATTGATTTTTGAATCTTTTTTGTATTTTCTGAAATACCAACAATGTTTAAAATATTATTATAGGGTTTTAAGTTTAACTTTTTTACAAAACGATTTGTTACTAAAGAGATTAAAATTTGTGACCCTGTGTCTATTAACCCTCTGGCTAAAATATAATTGCCCCCTTTTATTTGAATTTTAACTTTTACAGTGGGCAAAAGTACACTTTCCTGCTTGCTGTGAACTGAACTTAAAGTTACTACCTTGTTTTCATTTGCAGAAATACTAGCTGAGCTTTCAACACCTGACTCTTTTTGTTTGTCCAAATGAAGCAGCGAATTGTGGTCCTTTTGGCATGTGGCACATTTAAATGTCAGCTTACATTTTCCTGAATGGCTATTTAGACACAAACTGCACATTTTTTGTTTATCTATAAAAGAAATTCTCTCATTAACGAGAAGGAACTTAAATTTTGCATTTATAACGTCTATGGCCAACTACAGAACAATAGGGGCACCTAATTTCACCTTTTGATTTAATAACAAGATGGGAAAGATGGGTTTTTTCTTTACTTTTATTTTCTTGAAGATTACTAACCTCTAAAGCAGTAGCCCCGTTTTCAAGAAGAGACAAAAATTCTTTTAACGTAGGCAATTTTGAGTTATCCCTATCAATTTGATAAGCTCTGTGTGTGAACTGATCAACTTTTTTAGATAAAATGCAAATTAAAATCATATCCCAACTGGCAACAGGCTGTTGAAGATTTCTTAATGCTCCAACTTGTTGTTTTACATTACTAATAAAATCTCTTAATGAAAAGGCACTTCCTTTTTGCATATGAGGAATATCAAGAATTGAGTAAATGTGGGAATTTATTAACATAGTCTCATTATTGTATCTATTATTCAAAATTGTCAAGGCTTCAGCATATGAAGAGTTGACTAATGACAAATTATTTATTAAACTAAGAGTTTCACCCTTTAAATAATTTCTTAAATAAAAAAGCTTTTCCACATTTTTCAATTGTTGATTTTTATCTACTACGGCAGTAAAAATGTCAATAAAGGATTTAAAGTTTGTTAGATTCTTGCCGTCAAAAGTAGGTATGTCAATTGGAGGTAATTTAGTAGTAGCAACACTGTCACTTCTTGGTAATGTCAATGACTCGTTTTGATTTAAAACAGTATTGTTAATTTTACCTGCATTGCCTGTATTTGGTTTTGGCAAGATCTCATTTATATCTACAAAAGTGTCAAAATATTTCGTTTCAATAACATCCATGGTTTCTTGGTAATTTTTATCTAGGCACAACATTTCAACTTGAAGGTTTTGAATTTTTTGAAAAGCTTCCTGCAGCAGCTTTTTTCTAACCAACATTTGTTCCATCTTCTTAGTTGAGTCAGGATCATCTTTGTGTTCTAAAACAAACCGTTTGATACGTGCAATAGACTCAATTGCTTGCTTTTTCTTGGCCTTTAAACGATCAATATCCTTTACTTTTGCCATATTAAATAAAGTAAGATATCAAATCAATTATTAAATAGGATAGACAGTTCAGCAAACAACTAAAGGTATCTAATTACTTACTGATTTACACAAAAAATCTTGCAGTATTACTATACTATCCTAAATTAACAAATAAAAACAATAATTAACTCGAAAACAACCTAGAAGTTTATAAAAGTGGGACACAAGCATAAGAAAAACAGCACTTTTGTTTTTAGGTTATTTCACAGTAAAACGTCAAATTCGAACTGATGGCTCCATTTTATGCGAATTCTATGAAATCACAAATCGCATTTTTGTCGTTCACCTGAAAGTTTGATACTCAGCTTACTACTTTTACCTGATTGCTACAGCACGCCAACGAACATTGCAAACGGGTAAACACTTTGTTGCTATTTTAGGTTCTGGAATTGGAACCTTTCAAACCAAACTTGAAACTTTTCAAACCAAACTTGAATTTTCCAAATGTCTTCAAAAATCCTGCTCGAAGGACCAAATTTATGTGCAAAACACACATAATGAGTTTCTTCTTAGTGGACTGTATTATATTTAATGTTTCTTTTTTATTTGTAAAAGAAAACACTTCTTCTTTGGATAAAGTTCTATTTACAATATTTACAAGAGGAACATCAAAATTCCATTAAAAGTAATATGCTGTTACTTTTTAGTTAAAAAAATTCCCTATTATAAGTTTAATTTGCTGTGACAGCATTATATTGACAAATTGTATTAAAATTAACTTGTATTAAAAACAAAAAACATGGTTGCTTAGATGCCAATAAGATATTAATATAGTGTTGGATATTGTTTCCAACAACTACCAAAAATATTACGATTCTCATGGAACTCGGGTGAATATTCTATTTGCAAATAAATGAATATTTAAATAAAACCTACTATGATAATGGACCTAGCATTAATTGAAGTTATTCAATTTTCTATCTTGCTTTAACGTCAACTAAACTAATGATGATTAGTTTTGTCACGTGGGGGATTTCGTGACTGGAGGACGTAGTCAGAGGTAGGAAGAAATCAAACACAAGTTGTAAAAACAACTATATACTAAAGACAATAAACAGAGCACAAAAGGTTTACAGACATGTTGACATATTGTGAGGACGTATATGTCCTCCTAAACTAATACAATACAGGGGAGGTTGGAACCAACTCTGTTATAGCACTAGGTCTACAGACTAAGCATAGGAGATAACCTCCTGGTAACTAAGCTTTGGGTAGCCTGATCACAACTACCCATAATTCGCATAGAGTAGGCGATTAAGCGCCGCCTGCTCAACTAGGCACTAAGCATTACATAATTAAAAGAGTACTCACCAGCTTGCTTGTTGTGTTCGAGCCATGGACACTGACTGGTTTGAATAGCTCAAGCAAGCTGGTTATATACTGCTGAACGAGGAAGTAATTAGTATCGTAGATTGCATGCGCGCTGCCGGTGCCTGGCACGAATCTGCAGCTGTGCGGAAGTGTTGGAGAATTCTCTTGAAGGAATGTGCACCTGCATGCACATCGCGTAGGTTGCCTCGCATATACGGAGTCAGTAGGCGTAGATATTGCATGCCAACGGACGTAAGGGTGGGCGAAGCGAGCGCGCTTCTGAGAAGACCTTGCACCAAGTTGTCGGTGGCAAGCCCGCAGCTGCTGAACTAGCGTGTGCAACTGAGCGTGGCCTTGCCTGCTATATATTGTACAAACGGAAGAGAAGTTGAGTTTTGAATAAAATATTGAAGTGTAAATATTTCCGTTTGTGACACTTTCCCCCTCTTCGACGGAAGAGCGGTGTAGGCGGTAGTGTCGATGAGGCAGGTATCCAAGAAGGCGAGTATATTGGCAGCAATGGTGATGATTCCCAAATTCGGACAATACAGAATAAAAAGTCATAAAATTCATAATAAAAAATTCATTATATTCAAAAAGGGAAGAAATAACTTCAATAAAAAGTAGCATTAAGTACTATACTAACTTTAAATTACTAGAAATTCAGTTGGAAACGTTCTTAAAAGGTATAAAGAAAAACGACAACCATCGTTTTAACCAGGGTTTCTGGCATAAAAGAAGAGAGAAAAAAAAGAGAAGAGTTTTTTAGGGCGACTATGCTTTTATGAGATGCACTAGGACTTATGAAAGTACAAATGCGTCTCAAAATTAATATATTCCAGAGAAATGCAGAAAAAAGCTAACCCTAAGTGGGTAGGCAACAAAGAACACGTCAAAGAATAAGTGGAAACTGTTTGTGGTAAGGTAAGATCAAAAAATGCGAACGAAACTAGTTGAAACAAAATAATGTGGAAATATACAATTTCCATAAACTATAGTAGAAAAAATTGCAAATAAAAAAGATAGACAATCATGAATAACAAAAAGAAAATTTAAAAATGATTCGAATATTGTAATATGTAGATTGAGTCTATGTAGTCACAGGACAGTTTTACCGTTCATGGTCAAATAACATCAAGAAAGCGAAAGAAATTAACTATTTATTAGTAACAAGGAAAATGTAAGTAAAACAACGCGTATTAAAACAAAATTTAAGAAAATTAAAGTAGGAAAAATTGGGAATAATAAAGAAACCAGGACAAATATTCATTACAAAAGAAAAATTTAAAAATGATTGGAATAGTTGTTGAATTTAAACGCTTGCACTTACTAGTTATTACACAACAGAAATAATAAATTTTAGTTCGGAATTTATTTATGTTGACAGAGAACGCGTCAAATGACGATAAGATTTAGTAAGAAAAATGCGAAAGGCATTAAATGCAAAAAAAAGGAATAAAAAGATATTTGGAGAAATATTTTGATTAGACTATAGTAGAAAACATTAGTAATAAAAAGAAACAGATACTATCGTGAACATCAGAAAAGATAAATTAAAATTAATGAAGGAACTTTATATTACTTGGGCTGACTTATGCAACTGAATGATTTCAATTGCAACTGATTTCACTAGAAAACATTGCAATGTCATTGGTGCGCGCACAGCTGCACTTGAGCAACTTGCAAAATTACGACGTTCTTATTGAGAGAAAAAGTTTTTTGAATGCAATCGTAGTTATAAATGAAACTACTCAATTTTGGCTTGATATATGACAACCAGAATTGACCTTAAAAGGACTGCCCGTTTTTGGATCGCAGTTAATAGATAAAACTGATGTACGAAGGTGATGGTTTTAATAGACCTTGTAGATTGCATAAAGTATTACAACGAAAATGAAAACAAAAATTTTAATATCATATATATATATACTGAAAGAAATTAAAAAAAAAAGAAAAACTGGAGTAGTTTAAAACTTGTCAAACATGATTGTGGAAAAAATATAACAATTAGGGATCGTAAGAAAAATTTAAGTTTTAATAAATCATTCATTATTAAAATCTTTAATGAGATAAGAGGCAGGAACTGTAATGTAACTTTATTTGTAGACATCTCGAAGACAAGGGTACACAAGGAAATAATTAACAAAAAGTAGGGGTTTCCCCCCCCTCTGTAAGATAAGTTACAGAAATTGCTGAACTATATATGCTATGCTGAAATTGCTGAATATGCTGAACTAGCGTGGGCAACTGAGCGTGGCCTTGCCTGCTATATATTGTACAAACGGAAGAGAAGTTGAGTTTTGAATAAAATATTGAAGTGTAAATATTTCCGTTTGTGACAGTTTTTTTATTAATCTTAACCAATATAATCTAAATCCTTTGTTATTCGAAGGTTTAGACAAGAATTGAGGTGACTTCAAATAACTAGCGCCCATATATTCTTTTAGTATGTCTATTACCTCTTATTTTTCTTTACAATTCGTAAGTCATGGAAATCAGACATACGCCTGAGTTATAATTTGATATTAAGAAATCTTAAAAGTCGGCTCATTGCAGTAAGTATTCAGTATTTGAATTTTATAGAGGTTTTAGTGACGTCCATCGCGCGGCGTATGTTCAGTGTCCTATGTTTTGATTCAGCAATTTAGAGTAACAAAACAATTATGTTTCAACCTACATACATAAAAGTGTCTTGATTATTATTATTCGAAGTAAAGAGACTGCTATTACTGGATACCCCCGAGTGTAGTAAGTTCAATAATAAAAGTCATAGTAGTTTACCGATAACGACCTCTGATAAACATGAACTTCATCTTAAAGATGATTATTACATAGACTATTGGATACAACAAATCTTTTCTTACAAAACAGTTTGTCTGAATTGAAAATTATCAATAAAAACAGTATAAAAATCTGCCACCTCAATAATCGTAGCTTGAGGAAGCACTGATAAATTACAACTATAATCTATACAAAACCAAATTATAGATATGCAAACAAACAAAGATAGTTACAAAAAACTTCAAATCAATCTTACTAAATCTAAAAAATTATAAAAATCTCGAATTTTCAATCTGGGGTATTTATCGTTTCTTATACTTGAAAACAAATTAAACCAAAAGGCAGTAATAATTGGGTATATAAACATAAATATATTAAACCAAAATAATTTAGCAACCGACAAATATCGATTTACTAGTTAGTTTCAGTAAGTCTCAGAAAAACAATAACTCGAGAACACATGAAACCAACAGAAACTCGAACAATCATGTACATATTATATTTTTGTAAGAAATTTTGAAATTATCCCATGCGCGGTAATTAAACAAGAATTATCCGATCACTATTCTGTAATGGCGGAATTTAATGGCAGAACTCTAATGTAAACCAAACAATCTTTGACGGCCACAAAGCGAAAATATGATGAGAAATTAAGCAATACGCTTATCTCAAATACTAACTGGAACCTAATACTTATCAGACAGGATACAGATGACAAATATGACGAATTTGTTACTAATAGCTTTGTTCGCGGTACCAATTCCAGACTAATTCCGAACGTATCTAGGATAACTTCTGAACGACTTATCAGCGCATGTCTGATTCTGCATTTATTCACCATTGTATAGTTATCCTAGATACGTTCGGAATCAATCCGAAATTAGTACCGCGAACAAAGCTATTATGGACAACATCTACAAGACTGCTATGGAACGGACAACAAACGCGAAACGTGGAAATAAGAAACCTTGGATCAATAAAGCTATAATTAAACAATTAGAAAAACGAGATAAATTAATCAACATTTGGAAAAGTTGTCTAAAAAATTACGATACATAGAATTAAATATATAAAACAAAGGGAATTTAACATAAAAAGATAAAAGTAGCTTAAACTATATTTACGAGACGAGAATTTGAGACTGTAAAAAATGGCATTACAAAAACATGACAACAAATAAACAAAATATCTGGACGAAAAACAAGGAACTCGATGGACGAAACATTTTATAGAAAACAAAAACGAAACGACGACTCAGGTAGCGACAAATCTGCAAGCCCTTTTTGCACCTAAATAGAACGATTATCGCAAAAATGTAACTTAAGAATAACACCAATTACTTAATGATAAAGCTATTCAAGCACACAATTCCGATTCACACATTTGCATTGCATTAGTGGTAGCCGACAATGACATCGACATCGCAGCACAGAATATGAATAGAACGATAAAAAACATACAATCACTAGTTCATGACTTAGGTTTGACAACTAACGATAAGAAGACAAAAACAATACATGTACGAACAAGTGGACCTAAAGGCATAAGAAACAAGTTCTATTTACATGATTACTTTTGCTTGTATTAAAACACAGGCTAGACTGTGACTGCACACAAGAAATAGAGAGTGTAACCAACAGAATACTTGGGACTGATAACAGACTTTAGACTTAAACACATATGGACAGACTGATAAAAAAATATTATACAAACTAAAGCATATTCTACCATTAAACATAAGAACCACAGTTTACTACGTCTTAGCTGAATCAACCTTATCATACGATAACACCGAATACCGTAGTCACATAAAAACAGTACAAAATATGATGATTAATAACCTACTTTCTAACAAACAAAACAAAAATACAGCAAATTTACAGAAAAATATCAATTCTTGAACATTCTATCAATGGATAAGCTGTTCCACTTTAAAATCATAATAGTAAATTATTATAACGACACCTATCAAGCCCGAATTAATCACGACTACAACACAAGACACGGACAAAGAATGATAATACCACTAACAAACAATGAATTGCTAACAAATAACAAATACGGACAGAGACTAGACAAAGTTTTAATACCTATTGGTTGTCTCACTTTGGGACTACAGAGTGTGTTCTTATAGACAACGGGGTTGCCAAACATCTTGCAAGCAACTTTTAAAAACACATTCTAAATATTGTTGTTCTAAACTCCATAAACCTTTATAATCTCTATTGTTCGAACAAGGTATATTTGCAAGTAGTCACTTCTTCTGACAGCGGTAGTAAAACAAAATTTCAAAACTTGCTGTTTGTATGAGTTAACGCCAGTACTATTACAAAACTAATAACTTTGTATTATAATTAGTAATAACTGAGTATAATTAAAAGTTAAACGTTTTATGTCGAGTTTTTGAATTTTAGGTAAATAAAAAGTAGGACACATGTTATACTTATTTGGTTTTTATTAAATAAAGAAACATTAATAGTTATTTAATAAATTAGTTTGTTAATGAAAGCGATTAATGATCGAAACTGTTTAAAGCACGAACGAGCGATAGGGAGTGAGTGCCTTTAATAGTTGAGATCATTAGTTGCTCATTAACAAACGAATTGATTACAACAGTTTTTCGTTGACCGTAAAATTCTTCGATTTTAAGATAGAAAATTTCAAATAATACCGAATCCAAACTTGTGCGTATATCTGGTTGCCCAAAGTAAAACATCATCAAAACGTCAAAATCACAAACGGGTTTATTAATGAAAAAGAGTGTATTAATGAGGTCAATTAATGCATCCTTTTTTCACAAAACAGTTACTTAATAAAAAAGAGTGTATTAATGACGTCCATTAATACATCCTTTTTTAGAAAAAATCATTCATTAATATTGACATTAACAAACGGTCAACGAAAAAAGTAATAAATTATTGTATACTATCAAACTACACTTTTTTAATTGTACAGCTTTCATATAAAACAGTAATAGATTGAAAACATAGATAAATAATAATAATCTAAAGGATATAAATAAAAGATTAGTTCCACGAGTAAAAATAGAAAAATCAGAGAGGTTTATTATTTACTAAAATTCTATGAATTTTTTTGAAGTTTTTGCAAGTTTTTTTTAAACAAGTTGAACAAATGAATGATTTAATCATGATGAATCCTTTTACCGTTAAAATTGCGTTTGGGACTGGGCTTCCTTTATTTACCTGTCAATTAAAAGATTAAAAAGATCATACAGAAGAGCTAACCAACCGTTTATTTTTGTTTTGAAAGAATCTGAAGATGAAAGAATTATACAAAAAAGTATAAGTAATAAAATATCGAATATTTAGATACATGTACGATGTAAGAATCCCGAGTAATGTATAATAAAATAACAAATACATGTTAATAAGATTTTTTTTAATTCTCCTTTTGTATGGTTACGATTGCACTTTTTTGGTTACTACTTTGAAAGGTTTACAGCTACTGGAATCTTAATCCATATTTCTATAGATTCATACAGTGAAATAGGTGGCAACAACGAAGCACAAACTCCTATAAGAAATACATTGGTTATCTTTCCTTCGCTGTAGTCCCAAAGTGAGACGACCAATAGACTACTTAACATACAAGAGACATTACGTAGTAATCTAGAAGGCATCGATAAAGTAAAAACACAATTTAAGAAATGGCTACTACAAAACAACGGCTGTGAATAACCTACACAGCTTATTCCTGCGGTAGTAGACTTAACCTTTTAAAAACGTAATTAAAAGAAATTAAATTTAATATATAAAATAAAATAAGAGGATATTAAGAAAGATGTATTTTTTTTCTTTTTTGTGCATATGCGCTTGTTATTGAAACTGGTCTAATAGACCAACCATCAATTTATCTTTAAACTCTTAAAACTAAATAAAACTTCAGTTCATCCTGATGTCCTATATTTTAGTCTGACTTTGCTTCTTGAAGCACTTGCACTCGTTACACTATCGCGCACTGTGCTCTGCTATTAACACGTTATACAGTATTTAGACTAGTTCAAATGGCTTAGTCCTCTTCAGTCTTCTTATGATGTTTTGGTTGTCGAGTAGTTGTAATGCCTCAACGTTGACATGTTGATGTAGTCTGGCTTCGTGTTTAGTGGCAAATCTCTTGATTTCGCTTGTCACGTCTGAAATCCCTAAATCACGATGTAGATCTTTGTTTCTGATGTACCATGGAGCATTTACCATATTCCGTAGTACTTTTGCGACGCGCAGAGGAGTATTTATGAAACGTCGATATGGGGGAGGGTAGCTCAGTGAAGACGGTGTGGGTTCCTGGTATAAATTAAGCTTATTATACTTACCAACAAGAAAATAATCCGGAAATATAGGCGCCAAGTAATCTTTGCAGGAGAATTACTAAACTCCAAGATACGGTAAGTAGCCAAGATGAAGGAATACACAAGCAATAAAAGGATAACGGACTGGTAGGAACGATATAATATTTAATAATAAAGAAAACAGGTTATGTTGTAGTACAATACTTAGGATACAATAAATGTAAGGTTATGTCAACAAAATGATTAATGCAATTTTAGTTAATAAGTACACACAGTATATATGTATATTTAAAATTCACTACTACTTGTACACACTGTATATAAACATGAAAGATGAATAAAATTTATCCAAAAGCTCTGAGTATTTTTGTTCTGTTTTCTTTTATACATCAACGATTAATTACCTCTTCTTATGTACCTTTGTTTGCAGATATAAGACAGATTTATCCACAGAAATTAAGGAAATGACGTTGTTATTTAAAGGTAATAAACTAAAGGTTAATAATAACTAACCAGACTAAATAAAATTCAATACCCAAATAAACGCGCTATCACGATAACGAACTAGGCCCAGCGTTTATCATTGATAAGAATAAATACTCACAAGAGAATGTACGGTACCAAATTTTAAATAATAATTTAATTTCTGTTTACAAAACAAGACCAATTTAACATCTACTTAGCATCAGCAATGAACTCAATGGTAGTACTTTGACAGTTCAGTAAATCTCGTAAATAACTGACATGATATCTTAAGCTGTATATCCAATGTGAATCATGATAACCCAAAAAAATAGAATGATTTCGTTACTATTAAACAAGAACCTATGATTAATCTTCCCAAAGTATACACACAAAATAATAATGGTTATGAAGAGCTGACCTTCTGTACTCGCTTCCTATAAACTTGCACCTGGTAAATGAGTGAATTCCAGTAGCTGTATCTCCCAACGGATATATCTTCTGCTTCTGAATACCGTGGCAATCAGTAGCTAGTACTGAGCGTAGAGGGTAATCCTCGATGCGTATGCACTGGAGTCTACGTTAAATACTTGATCTTCGTATGATAAAAAAAAAGGTTCAATGTCCTTAGACACAGGCAGGTAGGTAGTCAATCAATTCGGTAGTTAACCAGTTCGATGGTCAAACAGTTCGGTGGTTCATTAGTTCGGGGGTGAAATAGTTCCCTACAATCAATTACGATTTATTCGAGAAAAGAAAAGAAAGAATTAAATAATGACGTACCTCGTGGCAATTCCAAAATCCGCCTAAGCGAGCAATTTGATAACCATTAACCAATCAACAATTCCAATAATTATTGTTCCCAAAGTTATCAAATAGTATAAAAAGGATAAATCCTGAAGAATCAGTATCCAAAACCAATTAGATATAAATATTCCTTTCTATTTAAATTACCACAGAGGGCCCACCATTTAGTTAAGTTTTATGAACAACTTCCTTCACGGAAATCGGAAAAGTCACAAAACAACCAAAAACAAAAATGCGTCGTTCGCACAGTTGACCTTTCAAAATTTATTAATGCCTACTAACCATATTTTAGAAAATTTGTTAAAATGAATGAGTACAGTGTGTTCCAAAATTAGTTCATAAAAAAATCCAATGGAAGAAATCGAAAACTCAAATTTGAACGTTACACTTTATTTTGGAACGTTTGGATTCTTTTGACATTGCTTTCTTTAGCACATCCCCATAATTGTATGCCATAGACCCACATTGGTTTTAAGACTTGATTGTATATAAGTATTTTGTTATTTATTGACAATTGCTAGTTGCGTTCCAGTAGCCAGTACAGTAGTGTCGATACTGAGTTCTATTCTCTTCTTTTTTATATGCTCTTTCCACCGCAATTTCGTATCTAAGGTCATTCCTAAGTATTTGGCTGTGTTTTCATATGGAACTATGATGCCATTTAAATTAACTGAAGGTGTATTTATAAGCCTTTTATTATTAAAATTTACATGAACCGATTTTAATTCATTAAGCTTTGTTTTCCACTTTCTAGTCCACTGGTGTATTTCGTCACTGGCTTCTTGAAGCTTATCAGTTGCTTCTTGTATGGTTGTTCCAGTAACCATCAATTGTGGAAGATCGCTTGTATACAACAAGTAGAGGATGGACCCCAATACGCTTCCTTGGGGAACGCCAGCTCTAGCCTTCTTTAACTCTGAATGTTCATTTTCTTGCTTAATGCGGAATAATCTGTCTGATATATAACTCGTGAGTAATTCAACGTAATGTTTTGGTAACATTCGTTTTAGTTTGTAGATTAATCCTTCGTGCCAAACTTTGTCATAGGCTTGAGCCACATCTTGGAAAATCGTTGAGCAAATTAATTTTTCTTCTAATGCCATTTCAATGATATTTGTTATTCTATGAACTTGGTCAATTGTAGAATGTTGTTGTCTAAATCCAAACTGACGGTTTGGTATTAGATTTTTCCTTTCTCTAATAGGTCTAAGTCTTTTTAATAAGAGTTTTTCGAAGAGCTTCGATATAATCGGTAATAGTGATATAGGTCTGTATGACTTCGCCTCGTTAGGTGGTTTACTTGGTTTTGGTAGCATAACTTCTGCTACCTTCCAGACACTACGTACATGTTTTAATCGAAATGCGGCATTGAACAAGTACGTCAGCATAACAATGGCTTTTCTGGGAAGTTGTTTCAATATTTCACCTGTGATAAGGTCGAATCCAGGCGCTTTTTTGGGGTTAAGATTAGTTTTAATTTCTGTTGCTATTTCCTTTGGGGTGACCTGTTGGATGTATTTTTTTCTTCCAAGATTACGTCTTCATCAGTTTCTACATTTGATTGAATTTCGTTTGGTTGAAAAGTTTCAGCAAGGTGTTCTGGGAAAGTTTCAGCCTTCTGTTTGTTACTTTTAGCCCATGTACCATCACTTTGCCTGATGGGTGGAATGCGGGTGAGGGGTTGTTTGATTTTCTTTGTGGCTTTCCACAGCGAATAATCAGTATCTTCATCTGCTGTTAGTTTTTGGAGATACCTTTTAGTTGAGGCTTCTTTCAACTTTTGAATTTCTCTCTTTAGTTGCTGAGTTTTATTATTAAGAATATTTTTGTCAGCCGGATCACGTGTCTGTTGCCTCTTTTCCTTGACTAATTCTCTGATTTCCATAGGATAGTTAACGCCAGCAGTTTTGCGAGTGATAGTGTTACTCCAAGCTACTTTTTGGATAATTTTGATAAAGTTTTCAGCTTCTGTTTCCAATTGTGGAACAGTTCTTAATTGCACATTGAGTCTTATTTCATTTTCAAGTTTTATTCTGAAGCTTTCCCAATCCGTAGTTTTATTAACTAATGTTGGTTTTTGTTCTTTTTTTATTACTCTCTCACTTAGAGTGAGGATTACTGCTGAGTGATCGGAGTTTAAGTCAAAGTTTTCTTCTATATCAATAAAGTTTGGAGAAACTTTTCTACATATAAAGAAATCTAAAAGATCTGGTATTTTGCTCGGGTCTGTGGACCAATAGATTGGTTTACCTGTGGTGTGGAAGTTACATCCTGTTTCCCTAATGGCTTGTCTTAGTTAATTTCCTTTTGTTGTTGTTAATCTCGAGCCCCAATTCACATGTTTGGCATTAAGATCACCACCGACGATGAACTTCTCGCCAAGGTGCTGTAACAAGTTTTGTGTATTCCGGTTTTTTGAGATTGTATCTTGGTGGACAATATATTGCACCAACATTCAAGTTTTGCTTGGTAGATTTAACGGTCACAACTGTAAGTTGAGTTTCGGCTCTTTGAACATGGCATTCTTCATAGTGGTTGATGTTATTTTTTATCAAAATAGCACTACCACCTTTTGCTTGATTATCAGGGTGAATTGCCTGATAGATCTGATAACCTTTTATCATTATGTAGGTTTGTTTAGTTGAATGTGTCTCTGAAATCAGACACACGTCTATATTTTGCTCATTCAGAAATACTTCTAGTTCTAGTAGACGGTTGTGGATGCCATTAGCATTCCAAGTGGCTATTCGTAAATCTCTTTGGTCCATTAATTTGTATTACGCGGTATAGCTGCAGTATTTCTAGCTGCTAATTTATCGAGTCTCTGTGAGAACTTGTTCATTAAATCCATCATACTTTGTATCATTTGTACCATGGATGTTTGTTCGCTTGTATTGGGTTGCATTTGTGATTTGTCGCTCCTAGCGGCTTGAGCATATGATACACCTTCAATGGTTTTACTAGATGTAAATGTTTTGGGTTGCGGATCATTTTTACTTTTGTTTGATTTGTCACGCCTTTTCTGCAATTCGCACGCAATCAAACATCCTCTGTAATTGGCAGGGTGTGATTCACCACAATTTGAACATATAGGTTTGTCAGCTTTAGTTCTCTTACACTCAACTGTTGAGTGTCTGCCAGCACATTTAACGCATATAGGTTCGTGTTTGCAATATTTTTGTGTGTGTCCATATCTTTGGCATCTTTTGCATTGTGGGATTAATTTGTTACTTCTTAATGCTTCAATCTTAATTTTCATATTACACAAATGTTGTATTTCATATATTTTTTTAATATACTCGCTGTTGTCAAAATTTAGCATAAATAATGACAAAGACGTTATAATTTCTTTATTATTTACTGTAACTTTCTTAATTCTATTGTTTACCTCTATAATTTTAAATCCTCTACGGATTAACTCATCTTTAATTTCTGCCGAGTCGCATGAAGAGTGTAAATGGGCACCACTCACGGTCTTCCCCGACGACGTCGGCGAAAACGTCGTCGACGACGTCGGGGACAAGGTCGAAATAATGAGGTAATGTTTACATTTACTGTAATTTAATGCATAAACAACTTGTAACTTCCAGCATGACTGTGTATAATAAAATTATGAATATCGTATTTCTATAAGACATCAAAATGAAAGAAAGTAGTTTTGAGCATAATAAAATGCGTACTGCATTTCTTTCTTTAAAGTATTTCGAAATAGCTTATGCAATTAACAAAACTTTTCATAAGCGGAATAATATTGATATCCATCGATAGAATTACAAGTAACCCTTTATTATAAAACGAAAACTCTTTGTTTTTTTTATTAATCTCATTCTTAATTTAGTTTAAAAATGGATATAATTAATGCAGGATTTAGGATTCTGAGTTCTGGTGCGCAAATAAGGATTTCCTATAAAGGACTTTTGATAAAATTTGGTAGTGAAATTTTTTGAAAATAACAATTTAACAAAGAATAAAATGCTATGAGCCTTTCTTAATCAGAATTCACAAAAAACGAAGTTACCTTAATTAGTTTTCATGATATAAGTCACTCGTTAGGACATTACAGTGCAAGCAATTTCGACAGGCAAATGCCCTCTTAAGTTGCAGCATAAAAAAATGGAATGCTCCAGATTTAGCATTTTCGTATTCAATGCACAAGAGTTATTTAACCGAATTCAGTACTTTTATTGTAGTTTGTTTATAGTACCGAAATTTATCTATTAGAATTGTACTTCTTGAATTGTACAGATCCAGTACTTCTAAGAAAACATGATTTTTTCTGTTTGAATCCCATTCAAATCAAAATTTTTAAAAACGTCCTATAGCGAAAAACAGTAGTAATTTTGAAATTAATTAAACCAATAGATAATGAATTTAATTAACCAATTGCAGGTAATATTATTTGAACACTTCTAGAGCTTTAATAATGAAATTCATGTTTTTGTAGATAATTTAAGTCCCAACAAAGAATTTCCCTCTTATTATGGTGAGACCATGCTTCACTTTGCTGTGAATCGAAAGAAGAGCCAGCAAGTAACAATGTTGTTTAAAAGTTACTAATTCGTGATATTTACTTTAGATGTAAATTATTCGCATTTTAGATTACTGAATTCGAAATAGATTTGAGGTAGATAAATCTACAGCATAGAACCAGGAAAAATTTACTTAAAATTTTTACTGAATAAATTTAAAATTAGTACTGAATAAATTTTTATACTGAAAACCCAGTATAAAAGAAAGCATATCATATTTCATTAGTTTTTGTACACGTTTCATAGTGCTTTTAGATTTTATTAGAAAAGTCGACATTTTCGTGTGTTGCAAAAGCACCCCTAAATAAAACAATCAGTTGAACAGTTTAATAAAATTGGCTTTTCCAAATTCAATAAAAGTGGTTTATATATTCCAGCCGATGCATGCTTGTGGAAATATGTAGCTGTATACCATGTAACCAATAAAATTTCATAATGATTCGTGTATGTGAAATATTTTAGATATTGTACTATAAAAATCCAGCTCCTTTTAAAAGAGTTGAGGTTATAAAAGCAAAAAGAAATTGTTAAATTTTTAAAGGGAAGTACGAGTATTTTGTAAAACTTTCATAGCAGAGACTTTCCATATTATTACTTCCATAATAAAAAATAAATGTTAGATAACTATTTGTATTTTATTATATTTTTAATCAGCGATTCCTAGATAACAAGGCAACAAATAGCTTCCGCTGGACTTCCGTACTATTTGGAATTACAGAGTAAAATAAGCTTTACGGTTTATTTACCATTTATTTATGATGTAATGACAATCTCTCCAGGCTGCTGATATTGTGTTGCAATACTTGCAGTTTATTTAAATCTTTTTGACTTTCTCTCTTTCATACTGCACATAAAATGTTATTTTTAATTTGGTGGTGTTATTTAGTTTTCGAGAATTTATGGTGGTAAATTTGAATAGTTGATGACCTATGTTTGTATTTATGGTTTCGATCTGTTTGTCTATTTATCTGCCTATAACTTGCTAGATTTTAACAATTATCTGTCTTGAATGGTTTGCACTACTACTTGGCTATTATGTTATTTTACACTGTAAAGGTTTTTAAAAAGTGTATTGTAATATTTTGTATTCGAGAACGCTGTAACAGTTCTAAACTCTATGACCGTCGATGAATTCATTTGTTATTCTGTTTTCATTGTGTTTATCTAGATTTAATTATTGTACTTTAGTACTGTACTGTAGTATTGCTTTGTAACTATTAATAAAAAGCTGCTTGTATAATAATGAGATCTTTATTTTCATAGATTGTGTGGTCAAAATTCAGGGTGCAGATTATGAAAATTATTAAATTATACGTTTTTGTTTACTTGTAGTTGCCTTGGATACTAACTGCTAGGTTAGGTTAGGTTAGGTTAGGTTAGGTTAGGATGCTAATCACCACATTTATTCCCCCCACCCGCGGTTTGTCTAAATCTTTTCTGGTTCAGAAAAAGTCTCCATCGAGTTGCCATGAAAAATTGGTGATAGTTTCTAAGAACCACAAGGGTAAGTTATTGTAAGGGAAACTGGATAGTTACATAAAAAACTGTAATTAACATTTGCAATAATATTTCAGAGATTAAAACTAAGACAGAGAATTCTTAACGATTTCTTAACTATTGTTCGGTAATAGAATATAAAGCTAAATATTGTAACGTTCTTTTTAAAATAATAACAAAAAATGCTGTTTAATCATCTATTCACAAGAGAGATATTATTTACATACACTAATTAAAAACACTATAATTACAAACTATTTAGCGAACTTAAATGCTAGATATTTAGAAACTTAAAGTAAATTATAAAAGAACTGTTTATGTATTATTATAACAATTATTAACCATTTATGTATTTATTCACTAATATATTTAATTACTAATTACATAGAGCACATTTCAATTCACCGCTTGAATACTAACTAACTCCCTTCTGTGCGCGAACGTCAATTTATATCCCCATATGGATGTTCTGGAACGTACTCGATTAGACTAGTTGGTGTATTGTTTTGTGCAGCCGTCGATGACTCACGCCGACCATCATCATCAATCATACATGCAGGTGATGATGAATCATACATCTTGCCGCCAGAATCTAGAATGTTCGATGACGGCGTATAGGGTTTTCTATTCGTTACAATATAAAGAACTTAAGCTGCAGAACTAAAACTTAAGGCTAAGGAATGAGAACTTGTAGGTTGTGGATTCATATGAAACAGAAAAGAGCACGGTAAATACACATGTAATACAATAACGGAACATGTAACAAAATTATGAAAAGGTTAAAAATGTTCCATAATAAAAAGACACCACATAAAATAAGCAAGTTTTGAACGATCTAAAGATACTACTCCAGTTTTTCCATAGTTCTTTAAGACCATGTATTTGCCTGTTCGACAAAAACTTTCGAACGAGCCTAAGTAAGTGGGTTTTAATCCCATGGTTTTGGAATCACTTCCTTCAAAACCATGTGTACAATAGAGCGACACTACGTAAATTTTGTTCTAACCTGTTATTTTTCTTGTTCTAACCTGATTAGGAAACGGGAATTGAGTCACGGTAAGAGCCCAGAGGGGTCACCCAAGAATGGCGGTATCTAAAAGTGGGTGTAAAATCTTCAGCAGGAAGATACGAGTTGTATCACGTCAGCAAGTCACCACATGTAGTATTGCTTTACTACTTTTAATAAAACGCTTTTTGTATAATGGTGAGAGCTTTATTTTCATATATTTGTAGGTGAGAAATCAATGTGATTTCAATGCTGATTGTGAGAATAATAGTTATTTAATAAATTAGTTTGTTAATGAAAGCGATTAATGATCGAAACTGTTTAAAGCACGAACGAGCGATAGGGAGTGAGTGCCTTTAATAGTTGAGATCATTAGTTGCTCATTAACAAACGAATTGATTACAACAGTTTTTCGTTGACCGTAAAATTCTTCGATTTTAAGATAGAAAATTTCAAATAATACCGAATCCAAACTTGTGCGTATATCTGGTTGCCCAAAGTAAAACATCATCAAAACGTCAAAATCACAAACGGGTTTATTAATGAAAAAGAGTGTATTAATGAGGTCCATTAATGCATCCTTTTTTCACAAAACAGTTACTTAATAAAAAAGAGTGTATTAATGACGTCCATTAATACATCCTTTTTTAGAAAAAATCATTCATTAATATTGACATTAACAAACGGTCAACGAAAAAATTATTAAATAATTCTTTCTTGTTTACTTGTCGTTGCCTTGGATACAAACTGTTATCCAAGGCATACTAAATCACTGCAGTATCTATCTTATTAATTTCTGTCATAATAAGCCTAATGAAGTTTTAATTGTTAACATATTTAAATATAAATATCACGTTTGATGATAATCATTGCAGATACAAATTTCAGAAAGTTTTCAGTCTGAGATCAAAAAGGAAGCAGCAATACTGCCATGACAAAATCAAATGCGGTATCTACAAAAAGAATCGATTTTTTTGTGGTTTTAGTATGTTAACGTGATATTCTGTCTATTTACCAGCAGCGTGCGGTGCATACGAAACAGTGGAAGCAGTCGCAATACGAAATGCAGGTACAGCTGGTATACCTGCTTACGAGTTAGGAAACAGCATTTCTTAATAAAGTAACACGTATCTTAAATTGCTAGTTTACATGAAATAATTTTTGTTTTTGTTTTGTCCAGGAAAGCCAATTAAAATATTGATAGCTTAACATATTATAGGACAAGAACCCAAGCTTTAGTCACTAGATAAAGTTGGAAATTAAAATCAATGGTATTTTAGTTTATAATTATAATAAGACAGTTTTTATGTTTTTAAGACTGTTTTTGTGCATTGTTTTATATTTTTTAAGTTATCGAGAATTTAAAAATCAATTGTTGTAGTTTAAAATTTCATTAAAAAGTTAATTTGTCATACTTAATATGAGAAAGAATGCAAAAAATTAACAAAAACTATTTCAGACTTCTATTGATCGTCTCTCGTTGAGACTACAGTGTGTGTTCTTATGGACAACGGGGTTGCCAAACATCTTGCAATCAACTTTTAAAAACACTTTCTAAATATTGTAGTTGTAACTGCATAAACCTTTATAACCCCTATTGTTCGAGCAAGTTATATTGCAGGCAGTCACTTCTTCTGACAGCGGTAGTAAAACAAAATTTCAAAATTTGCTGCTATTCATGTAGTGCGTATATAAACTCTGGAACTATCGAAATAAATCATTTATTAAATATTTTTGAGAAAAATCCTTGAACACGTCGATTTTTATCTTAATGGATACATATCTTAGTCTAATCGTTATTTGTAGATCGTTTTTTGTTTCGGAGTTATGACGATATCGAAATTTTTTTAAATGGAAACCCTAATTTTTTATGATGGATTTGGAAAGCTAATGTAATGCTAAGATCAAATATGCTGTAATAAGTAAGATACTGTATTAAGAAATTTCCGAGATAATTGCTAGATAATAAACTGTATTATGTAGTTCCGCGAAGTAAAAGTAGAAAAAACCAGAAGGGTTTATTGTTTACTAAAATACTTTGCATTTGCTGCTAATGCTAAATTTCCGTTTTTGCAAGTTTCTTTTGAAACAAGTTGAACAAATGAATGATTTTATCATGGTGAAATCATCTTACCGTTAAAATTACGTTTGGGACTTCTTGTATTTACCTGTGAATTAAAAGATTAAAAAGAAAGAATTTGAAGACGGAAGAATTAAACAAAAAAGTATAAGTAATAAAATATCGGATATTAGATACATGTACGATGTAAAAATCCCAAGTAATGTTTAATAAAATAACAAATACATGTTAATAAGACACTCTTTTAAATGCTTCTTTTGTATGGTTCCGATTACATTTTTTCGGTTACTGTTTTCAAAGGTTTAGAACTTCTGGAATCTTAATTCACATTTCTATAGATTCATACAGTGAAATAGATGGCAACATCGAAGCATAAACTCCCATAAGAAATACATTGGATATCTATCCTTCACTGTAGTCCCAACGTGAGACGAACAATAGAATTGTATAAGGGCCCGTCCTGACCTAGTATAGGCTCTGCGTTTACAAAGATAGTTTATAACCGTAAAATACATAAAGTTACATAATACGTGATATGTATATGTTTAAATTACTTCAACAAAGGTTAACTTGAACTGTCAAAATATTCTTTAGGGTAAATATCAGATATCTAAAATTATAAATTAATAATTATAAATTAATAATTTATTTAAACGTAATTTTAGTTAAACAGTAATCAGCAAACAAAATTTGTATAATTTTTAATGTAGCTACAATGACGGATTTGTGTTTCAGTATCATGTATTTTAGTTACGGCTATGTATATGAGAAACCAATCTCCTTCTGAAAGCTGTATTTTATAATATGTGCTTACTTAACTTATAAAAAACAATATCCTTCTCTTTATTCTACTAAAATCGAACATCGAGAAATGTTATAGTATCTATTACGCCGATACTAGTTCAGGGACCTGAAATAGTCGCGTTGGTCTTATAAACAGAAAGGAAGAACTGATGTGGGATGTAGGTTCAATCGGTGATCAATTGAATTATTCCTTGTTTCAATTGATTTACACCAAAAATATGAAGGTATTTCAAGTAAAAGAATGTGAGATTAATTTATTAAAAAGATCTCAGGTATTCGAGCAATATAATCAATCAACTAATATATTGCTTGATTTTTAGAAAGTATTGAAGCAATATTATTTTAAAACTGTTATAAATGCAGGTAAGCTGAAGACATGATCGAGGTCTCTCATGTATTCAAATTTAATCCCAACCTTTTCTAAAAGTTTTGCAATCGAATTGGCTCGGTAATTCTTTTCCGTGCGTCGCGTTTTGTCCGCCAACGAAAATCTACCTGAACCCTTTTAATTTCGTGCGGAATTAAAATGATGGCGTTTATGGCTTCTTATTTCGCGCGTTATATGTCTGCACATGTTTACCTAAACTTATCTGAATATCAAGTGCGATAGTAAATTTAATATTCTACACTTCAACCAATACAGAGCTAGCTAATGCTTTTCGAACAGTTTTTATCTTTGTTTTATTTACTATACTCCTTATATGATCAACACTTCTAATGAATAAATTTGCTATAAAAGATAATGTGGCTCCTGTTGGATATAACTTATCTGCATCTATGGACATCATTTGTTTACCATTAGTAGCGCTAAAAACAAACGGAAACTTTACTTACTCAAGCTTAAGAATATTAATGGATAACATATTTTTTAATTACTTATATTAAATCCATATAGGGTTTTTCTTTGCACAGAAATATCGAAAGCGTCAAATATTCTGAGTGCTATTGTATTTGAATCTATCTTTTTCAAAGAATTTCGTTTTAGAGAGACTAATATTTAAATACTTTATTGTATAACGCTAATATTACCTGCAATTTTTTTGTAAACCATAATATAAATAAATTTGAAGATGAAGTAAGAATACATAATATACAGGATTTACAGAAACATTGATACCTGAAAACCTTACTTCCCTTAAGTGCCGATGGGGATGTTTTATAAATTGTCATAACTGTTAAAGCTGTTTGAGTGTTAAGAAGTATTATATAATTATATATTATACATTTTTATTCTTAATAACTAATAAATTTTTTATTTATATGTACGTCTCCATTATTATTTTCCATTTATTGATTAGGATATAAAAGTTACTAAAATATTTAATTTAAAAAAATCATATAGTTGATCAAGCAGTCGAACTGGTCTAAAAAATCACATGATTACTTAGAAAATTATGAGAAAAATTATTTATTTGATCTTAGTTAATACTTACCTACTTGTTATTAATACTTCATATTTTCTGTGTTTGGTGTGAAGAAACAGATAAAATATTGAGCAGAAAACCAACAATTTGTATATAGAAATCCTAATTTAAAAAGTATCCAAAGTCGAGAAGTCATTATTAGGGTTAAGGTTTTATATTGTAACAAACATTAGCATTAAGCCCCCTGTCCTAGTTTTAATCACCAATTGTAAAACCATTCAAAGAAAAAGTACAGTTTTTTACGTAGCTATCAAGTTGCTTTATGATCACAACTATGCCTTATGCTTGCAACCAGTTCTCATACCAACTTGATGGAGACTCTTTCTGCTGGAATAGAAAAACTCTCAACAACAGGAGGGGGGAATTAATGTAATGAACACGATGCCTTGAATAAGATTTAGTATCCAAGGTAACAAATAAATGTAAACAAGAAATCAGATATCAATTCATAAAATAAACAGTCAACACATTAATTCTCTCCTCTTATAAAGAACCCTCCGTCTTTTACTCGACGTAATACAGCAGACATTACACCACCGAATATGATTGTACATCTGATTTACGCACGAAACGAGAAGGGTTTTAATATTTTTAAATATTTTACCAATACTGCAGGTAATTATATGTAATGATAATAATAATATAATTTACAGAAAATTTTTAATTTATATTTTTTAATTTAATTTAATCGGATGCAGTTTGCATTGAGGTTGCTTTGCTAATTATTATTAATTAAATATAAATAAAAATTTGAAAAATCACATCTATAGGATAACAAGTATTGTTACATTTTTATTTCCAATTATTTACAGATTCGTTTTAGGGAATACAAGTATTCGAAATTATTATGTTCTATTGACATAGTCAGCACTTTATAATATTTTTTAAATTTTGGTCTTTCCTTTTTTCACCCTGGTTAGCAAGAACGCGAAAGTACACTTCGTTTTTAGTGCACGCAACGAACATATCTATCTGGCAGAAGTTTGGCGAATTGCTCATTGTTTTGACTTCATTAGCAGTTAAGTTAGTATTGATTATTAATTGCGCGGCTAGTTTAGGCCCTATTGTACTATTACATTTAAGTGGCCTTAGTAAAAGGTTGTCGTTATATTTTATAGATAATTAAGTATTTTCTTTCAGTAAAATATAAAACCGATAAGAACTTTTTAGAGTTGATTTATTCATCGTTATAACAGCCTTTTTTAAGTTGATTACCTTCTTCGATCAAAAAAATATAGAAATAACTACGGTATAGGTACCGTATGATAGGCCATTTGATGAGATTTTGACGTTTACAGCGGTTGTCGTCCTCCCTAATCAAGGCGTGTTTGGAAGAGGCTATCATCTTTCCTCATTTATTGAACTTTCAGAATAAATTGCGAACAGGTGGATTTACATTGAAAACGATCCGTAACCGACAATCCTCCGTCCAGGTGGTTACTCTCTTCTTCGCAACCCAAAGGTATTTTCAATTGCAGGAGCATACGTGAGAAAGTTAATTTTATTTATATTCTCGTGGTGTCTCTACTTATACTTGGTATCTAGGTTATATGGTTCACTAGCTACCCTTTTAATTCTACGTATTTTGCCTATGTTTGACCTATGTATTTTAACCCAAATTTGGTTGATTTTCATCTATAGCTAGTTGAATTATACAGGATATTCGTTAAAGTGTCAGTTTTACTTTTTTGCCGCAAAAATACATAAAGTCGACAGTAGCGACCTATGAATATTGATCGGTTTAGTTTTAATATGTATGTTATCTTCCAGATTTTACTCCGGTCAGTTCTGATGGTGTCCCGTTAAAATTTTGTAACTTACCTATTCTTGTAAGTCACCTATTTTTGTATCACATTAGTGCATACCCATTGAACGTCAGTATATTTTAACGTGTGTAAATATATAACGTCTTTTATGTTAAAAGAAGATTAATTTACCTTTTAATGCAATTATTCGTAAAATTTCAAAACCACTAAGTTTGCTATAAAGGTCAAAATGCCTTATTATCAAATTATAAGTCAAATTGCAAGAACAACTTTCAAATAAGCGCTTACTTTAGAATATAAAAGTTCAAAGACATAAGTTTAATTGTCGGTAGCAAGTTGAAGCTTTCAAGTTGAAGTGAAACTAGTGAAAATTTAATGACGTCCACTTTCTCAGCAACAGACTTTGTTAACAAAAACAAAGTAGTAAAACTAAAGTATATTTCTTTTCTCTTGGTTGTCTTGATATCACCATACGCTCCAATGATTATTTAAAACTCCAACTGAACCTTTTTAAAGTTTACCTTTATTCTTTTAACGAATAGTACGTCTCGATGGTTGTAGAATTTGTTTATGAATTATAGGAATATAAAGTTTAATTAAGTACTGATCTTTCCGTCATAGTTGATAAAATAGGATCCAGAAAAACTGCGTTTTTATTCATATAAATACGTACATTCATTGACTATATTGCAATATAGCAATCTAACCAACGAATCGACACATCAATAAACCTTTACAAAGTATGTTGAATCTGATCACAGACAGATTCTCGAATTGACTCGAATTCTCGGTCAATAAAATAACTGAAGTAGACTTCATTAAAAATGTCCATCATATCAGTTTTGTATCATATAAACGAAAAAAAGTAAAACAGTGTCACAGCACAAGGCATTTAAATATTCAATTAAACAAATTTTTAATTATGAAATATAATAAAAATACAAAGATTAGTTAAAGTTTCATAAGTTTTATTAATATCTTAACCTGACAATATTGTTTCGACACTTTGTGTCATTATCAAAGGTAGATAAGATTGATAAACAAACACGTTGCTAAGGATAAATACATACAGAAAATACGTAACTAGATACAATACATAACAAAAACTAAATATCTAACACTTCTAATAAAGCTAAATTTTTAATTAGTTACTCAACCTTAGATACATATTAAACGTCGATAAGATGTCGATAAATCTGTCAGCATGAACATATCTGTATGAACAGCGTCATTAAATTAAATTGATTATGTGCAATTTCCCTATAATAATCGAGTCAAAGCATTATGCACATATAGGCAACCAATTATACATCACGTTCTTTATACGCTTTACTTAAGGATGTTTAGGAGGTATGTCAAAATGGTACGAAACGAACAAAAATTTAGTAGAATTCTCCTCATTTAATGCTAAAACTACAGTGAAAATTTCAATCCGATCGACTAAGCCGTTTAAAAGTTATTGCAATTTAAAATAACTGTAATTTTACATGTGCTCTTATGGAGATTCGCTGACATAATAGAATAAAGTCGTGTCAATTACAGGAAAAAAAACTACCAAGCTTCCCAAATTTTTAAATTACGTAACTTGAACTCCATAGAACCGATTTTGCATAGTTTTATAAACATTCACTAAACGGTTGTTGTGAAAAAAATTTTAAACAAGCTGGGAATCTGGTGTTTACTCGATAAGTTAATTGGTGTATAAGAAAATGCGGCAACATTGTACTCAGCTGAGAGCTATAGTTCCGTCGAGCGCAGTGGCGTGCTGTTAAAAAGGGGTTTGTAAATGACAGTCAGATCCACTATGAGCAAATTGAATTCTGAAATAGCAATAATGTAAACTGCAAATGTTGCCTATAAAGTCTTAATTTGTGTGTTAGTAGTTATAATTACTATAAAATAAAATCCTAACTACACATTATTTGTCCTAAACTACTACGGTAGTATGAAGTCGGTATTTAGTTATTTACTACAGTTAATTGCTTCCTTTTTGGTTTTTGTAAACATAATTTAGTTAAGACTATAATAAAGTAACACAAGAATAATAGTAAGTTCTATTAACTATTTGGTATAGGTAGTAGAAGGTAGTTCCTGTGCTTGCTCTGGCCTTTAACAACAATTACAATAGTTTAGTACAAGTTTAGTTGTGCCCATTCCTTGAGTTTTGGAAATTGTATAAATGCATGAATTAATGAGTCAGCTAAACCTGTAAAGTTAAGAAATTGACCCCAGTTTATCTGTTGTTCGGAGTCAATATATATTACAATATTTAAAGCTAAGATTAAAAAATCTTGTTTGTTTGTTTGTTTGTTTGTTTTTGGGCGAGGAATCAGGATGGCGGAGCATCCTTCGTACCTCATGGCACCGATTGTTATGATCATTTGGCCGACCCTACTAGAATTTAGCCAAATCTGGGGAATTCCACCTCCAGTAGGGATTTTTAACGTGCCAAACATCGCATTGACACGGGACCTACAGTTTTACTTCCTATCCGAGAAGAAGGCATGTTTTTAATTTCTCCGCTATGAAAAATTACCAGCACGGCCGGGGATCGAACCTGCGATCCTTGGATTATGAAGCAAACATGCAAACCACTAATCCACCTAGGCTGGCATTAAAAAATCTTCTTTTTCTTAAATAATATATTTTTTAGTATTGTAACTATTAATTTACTTCGTAATGTGCTGTAAAACGAAGATAATCATGAATTTCTAATTTTCAGTACTTTTGCCTCCGATTGTACCTCCCAAACATCCTTAAGGCAAATTTTAGCGATGGATCAGGTTGTTGAGCTGTTAGAACATAGTTCGTGATGTGACGTCATTAAAACTGAAGCCCGCGAAAACGGAGTTTTCCATGACTACGGTTTATAATTGCGAGATTCTATAGTTCAAACTTTCGCGGCGTGAATGGATTCTGAGGAGCTTTTAATATTATTGGCTGCTAACGAATTTCTAGATGATGACAACAGTGATATACAAAAAATAATGCAGAACGTATGTACAGAAAATTTCAACATGTCAAGGAAGATGCTGTCGTGTCAAAGTACACTTCGCGAGATACATGTTTAGTCAAATAATTACCATTAAGAGTGGCTACCGCAATATATTAATACTGACTTTTATAGAATGTTTAGAATGTCATGTAATGTGTTTGAAAAGTTTTTAAAAAGGATTTCCACGACTTTAGAAACAAAAATATATCATGGGGGTTACATGATGAAGCAATTATTACCTAACGAAATCGACAATCGATGCGTCCTCTACATTATGCTCTTTTTCCATTGTTAGTTGGCTTTTATTAAATAATTAATAATGTTTAACAAAATAAACAAGCAAGGGTTTATTTGGTAAGCAAACAATAATATAACCTACAAATTTGTTGTAGTAATAAATAAAGTGCGTAAATACACGATATAGTGGAAAGATTACGAACCACGAATAAACATGACCGACGCTCTTCTCAACCATCACCCAACGCTTTCTCGAACCACGTTCTTAATTTACAACAATGACGTCATCGATTCATCGCGAAAACGTGTAATTCCATAACTACTTGGATCGTGTTTGTCGCTAAAATTTGCCTTATTAATATTGGATAGTAAATAAATAGCACTGTACGTATACTTGGATTGTGCACTACAAACATATACACGTTGGAAACGTATAAGCTTGCTATAGACAAATAAATGCGTTCATAAAAACGGCAGTGGATGTGGTGAAGTAACATCCATTGTACATTAGTGGGGACGTTGATATGCAGGCACATTTCACGGGCAGAAGTAGTTAGTTGGTTGACTCTCGTCGGTCTGAGGGAAATTAAATTTATTTCACAGTATTTTTAAAATTCCAATCTCAACATAAAAAGAATTTACTGATATTGCACGTTTAAAAGATAATTCGCATTTAGATATCTTAAAATGTGACGATTATAACAACCATAATATTTTTGTTTTAAAAATAAAATATCATCTAGTTTAACCTAAATGTAGAATTAATGACTTTTTAAGAATTAGTACTTCTTTTTTATCATAAAGTTAATTTTCATTTCTCCTACAAACGTCTTTGATTCTAGCGCCTACAACAGAAACACTGGAGAAGTACTTCAGTGCTATAACAATTGCTAGCATTATTGTGAATGGGAAAATTATATTACTTTAGATTTATCTGCCGACGTGACAGCGTCGCCGGCCAAATAGTATCTATTGTATGCCACTAAATATTTACTTGTTAATAAATAATAGGTGTGTTGATGGTAGAGAAAATAGTCGAGACTCCTCCTTGACCGCAAACATTTCACTATTCTAGTCTCGTTTCTAATGAACGTTATATACTTATATACCAAGCTCATGCGTTTCCAACCTGTTTAACGGTACACATTCCAAATCGTAATATGATAAAATAGTATTTCGAAGTAAATTGATTCACATTGAAATATATCGGTGTTTGATCCCAGTAGATTGTTTCTACTGCTATAACAGAAAACAGGTTGATGATACATGACAAAACTGCATTACTTTACGAAACTAAATTGCAATGAAAGAAATCAAAGAGTAGAAAATGATTTTTTATAATTTAGAGTTATTTTAGACTTTTTGTAACGTATTGTAACGAATGAGAAAATTCCCTATACGCCGCGAAGAACATACTAGAAAATTCGAGATATATATATGACACATCGGCTGGCGGCTAGACGAGCTACAATACTAGAATATTCCCGACCCATCTACGATGTTCGAGATATATGACACATCAACGAGCTAATATACGAGTATGTTCCAACGTTTTCCAGAACGTTTATATGGGGGATATCAATCGACAGTCGCGCACAGAAGGGAATCAATTAGTGTTCAACCGGTGAATTGAAATGTGGTTTGTGTAATTAGTAATGTTAGTGAATAAATAAATGTTTAATAAATGTTGTAATAATAAATAAATAGTCCCTATATAATCTACTTTAAGTTTGTGAATATTATCTAGCATTTAAGTTTGTTAACAGTTTATAATTATAGTGTTAAATAATTAGTTAAGATTGAATTAGTGTATGTAAATAATATTTCGCTTGTTAATCAACGATTAAACAGCATTTTTGTTATTATTTTAAAAAGAACGTTACAATATGTTGATGAGTTTATGAAGTTCGTGATCTGATATTTCATGACATTAATACTCCACACGTTTCATTATTAGTAGAGTGTTCCATGCTTTGAAACTCACTTAAAAATAAATTCTGTAGGGTTCAAAGCTAAAAACTATACCGAATGAAGCTTAGGTCCTAAAGGTTCTAAATCCAAGATTTGTCAAAAACCTTACCATGAAAAAGGCCACTAAAGAAGTTTGAGAGATGTAATATGGCCGCAAAATAAAAAAAAAGGCATGGTGTTATGAGAAATTCAAAAATAATTTTGTAGCGTATACATTTCTATGATTTGAAATTTTAAAATAACAAATTGGCGCTTGTGGGGCGAAATACTACAAATAAGAACATATCTTCGAAAGACTAAATCGAAAAACTATTCTTTATGAAATTGTGGCCTATATGTAGAAGACAGTGAAGAACTAATTATATTTTTACTTATAATTGTAAAGAAAATTTTCAATTAATGGTAGAAAATGTTACTTTTTGACAAACACGCTATCGCTTGGCAATTCCACGTGTTACTAGCATGCATCTCATTTTCCTACGCAGCTCCATCTCGCTCGATCGTATCGTTTTAAGTGAACATGTTCAATTTGCATTCTTTTGATTTGTTTTCAGTTTTAAATTTTTAGTGTTCGTTATTGATCTAAGCCCCTCGAAATAATTGGAATGATTTGATATATCTGAAACAGTTATCAATTATTTTTTTGTACATCAATTGTATAGATAATTATCATTAACTTCGATATAAAGTTTTAGTGAATCTAAAAGAAAATTCTGATATTTCAGTTATTACTCTCCGATTAATATTATTCCCTTGTTTATAGTTGTTTCATCATTTACACATGTTTAACTTATACCTGAAAAATATTTAACCTAGTGTTATCGTTATTGATTTTTCATGTCGATTTTATTTAATAAATTTCTTGTTGTATATAACCAAATAATATTTTAAGCTAGATCCTTAGATATTAAGTAACTCCACCTTATAATACAAGCAGTAATTGTTGATTATTTTACTGATATTAACTAACTCAACAATTAAACATAGTTAAAAATGTAAAAAAAAGTTAAATAGTAAAAAATTGATTTTACTATATGAAAGCCAAACTTTCTCTATTGCATAGTTTTAGTTTTTGAAGAAAAATATTTTCTTCTAGATGTTAATGTTAAAATCTTAAATTCTAAATCGTTACCTGTGTAAATACCTTAACACAGAGCTTGTTCGGTAAACAAAGTTTACCTATTATTAGGTAAACAACAAAAATAAAAAACAAGAAAACTTTAATTAAACCTATTTCAATTTAAATTCACTTCAAAAGCTAATTTTATATTACTAATGTGAATTTAATTGAATAAAGCTTAAACTGATTTTCATTATAAGCATTATGTTGAAACTGCTATAGAAACAGACTTCATCTGCCTGTGTAACTTTGACTGCAACGAATTTCTCTGAAGATGGAATAATGGGAGTTGTTTTGTATTACATTGCAACCGATGCGGTTGCTACGGTTATTGCAAAGCGATATCTGCTTGAGCAAGTTGCACTGTAATGCCTTTAAGCACTTTGAACGGTTTGAACGCCAACCAGTACCTGGAAATAATTTGAAATAATTCAACTAGTAGTAAACAGCGCATCCCAAAGTTTCGCTACATTAGATATAATGTAAATTAGTAGTTTGGACTAAAGAGAGGCGATTTAAATGGCTTTTAGTTGCATCTTACCGTTTATTATCTAAATAAATTGTGATTATGTAAGATTTTATTTACTTCCCGTGAAATAATACTATTCTGAAATTTTTGCAAACTTATACAATAATATGTGAGACTAGTACAAATGTAATTAAATAATTAACAGAATTGTAATTACAATCATAATTTAATAATAATAATCAATCAATACATTTATTTATTTATTTTCCAAAAACAAACTCGACATGTACTCCTAATTACACAAAATGCGACATATATAAAATAGCTAATAAGTACTTCTAATGAAAATAATAATATGTGTATAAGTACATATAGTGTAGTAAAATATAAAGTGGCAACTTTCGGATTAAGATGGTTCTTAGAAAGCGGTATTACGGATCATGGCAACATAAAATGGTTTAAATGCCGGTACGTCGCACACTGGGGTCCTCTCATATAAGTAAGTGCTCAAAATAGATTTTATAATTTGTAGGCATTCAAAAAAAAACATAATGTAGGCATGTAGGCAAGTATTTGACACATTCCTATACTAAATATTGAATCGGTGGCAGTTGTCATCGGGAAGATATGAAGGTGACAAGTTACTCTATTCACTCGGTTTTCCGCAGTTTTATTTTTTCTCTTGAAAATACTCGCGGTTTCTATGTGTTATTTCTTAAATTCTGTGGCACTATGTCTCGTTTAAAACAATGTATGTAGATAACATTATCACTTTGAACCAAATTGTTTTGAAAGATTAAAATATTTTTTAAAAACCAAAATCTAAATCAGGTCCATTATTTCATTACAGGTAAGTTTGAATAATTTTTTTTAATTAGCGCAAAATTGTCGTTGCCATTTTAGTATCGCTATAATCTACCGGCTTTTGTTGTTATAAGACTGAACAGTTCTGCATGACTTTGTTGCGCTAATTAAGAAAAATCTCATTTAAAGCTAACTGTAATGAAATAATAGACCCGATTTAGATTTTAGTTTTAGATTTTGGTATGGTAAAACAAAAGTAATCGTTCAAAACGGTTTGTTCAAAGTAATAATGTTATCTAAACTCCTTGCTCTAAACAAGACATAGTGTTATTTTGAACAGTTCACCACAGAATTTAAGACATAACACTTAGAAACCGCGAGTATTTTAAAGAGAGAAAATAAAACTGCGAAAAACCGAGTGAATAGAGTAACTTGTCACCTTCATATCTTCCCGATGACAACTGCCACCGATTCAAAATTTAGTATAGGAATGTGTCAAATACTTGTCTACATGCCTACATTATGTTTTTTTTGAATTCCTACAAATTATAAAATCTATTTTGAGCACTTACTTATATGAGAGGACCCCAGTGTGCGACGTACCGGCATTTAAACCATTTTATGTTGCCATGATCCGTAATACCGCTTTCTAAGAACCATCTTAATCCGAAAGTTGCCACTTTATATTTTACTACACTATATGTACTTATACACATATTATTATTTTCATTAGAAGTACTTATTAGCTATTTTATATATGTCGCATTTTGTGTAATTAGGAGTACATGTCGAGTTTGTTTTTGGAAAATAAATAAATAAATGTATTGATTGATTATTATTATATCACCGTCATATCTTCGCAATGGCAACTGTCACCGATTTAATTTTTATCATAGGAATGTGCCAAATACTTGTCTACATGCCTACATTCTGTTTTTTTTCAAATGCCTGCAAATTAGAAATCCTATTTTGAGCATTTTCTCGTATGAGAGGTCCCCAGAGTGCGTTGGTCAAAGCAAAACAGCAAACCTAAGCAAGATGATAAATATTTCTAAGAACCATCTTAATCGGAAAGCGACCAATACATTTCTTAGATTTAGATTTTATTAAATTATATATATTGAGATAATCGCATTCATAAAAGTGGTAGTGGGATAGAAGCAATTGATAAAAACTTGAATGGTAACTGGATGTTGTATACTAACTGGCATGCACCCGCATCCTAGTGCTTAAGTTAATTCGCATTTTACCACCGCTTTTATATCCCTATATCAAGCCCATGCGTTTCTAGTCTGTATAATCCCGATAAATGTGGATCCGCTTATATGCCCACTTCCACAATTAAAAAAAAAATTAAAGAATCTGGAGAAATCTATGGAGCATTCTGTAAAATTAATCCTAAATTTCAAAAGATTTTGAAGGTTTTCGAGAATTCAGAAAAACCACATTTGATTTTGACTCCCTATTATACAAATCTTAAGTTATATATTAAATGCAATAATTTGATTTCATTTTTATAGATTTTATTTAAAAAAAATAACTTCATGCAATACCTACTTATTAATTGTAAATACAATGTAAATTTTTATCCTTTTTTGCTTTTTTTTCCTTGCAATCAGTTCTAACTGTGAGCGCCCATAGTTTATATTAACATGTAATTAAACACATATATTAATTTGTATTAATTATTTATTTTCACAAGACAAAAAATGATATAAAAGAAATAAAACTAAAATTACTGATTACTTAAATGATTATATAAACGTCTCCCGTATTTGTTACACATTTTTCATTAACATGTCTTTAGGCATTTAACGCGACTTTCGCACAGGCCTAGTACACCCTAATTTGTAATTTTTCACCCACGTATTAATCACTTCACTTCTCAGAAATATATATTAATACATATTTATGGGGCTGTAGCTGTAGCTGTAGGGGCCCCTGGGGCAACAAATAATTATGGGGCCCTCACGTTATCTTCCTCTTTACATCTACACCACTTTCATTTAGTTTTTTTAATAGGGTTATATGTTTGTGTACAAATGTGTTGCAACTGGGGCCTGGCCACAACGGCCAATGACCACAACGGCCAATCGCTATTTTGGCTGTTGTAGTAATAACCACAACAGCCTCCGTGACCATAACGGCCAACAGCCACAACGGCCAATTTGACCATATCGCCCAACTCGACACTTGACCATAACGGCCACCATGACCACAACGGCCAACTAAAAATTCCACCCCATCCGCCATTTTGACCACAACGGCCACCGACGCTTATGTATTGGCATCGCTAGCAACGATGACCGAAACGGCCAAAATGACCACAACCGCCAACTGTGGAGCGTGACCACAACAGCCAAAATGACCACAACGGGCAATTTTTTCCATTCTGTTATTTTCGTTTCATTAAAGTTCATTTCTCTCTTTTAACTTACACTATATTTCAATAAGGTACAGTTGCGATCATTCGTTAAGGAACGATGGAAAAACAGTGATAGTCGGTTTTTCAGTTTTTTGTACAATGTACGCTGTAATTCGACTTGATTTATGAACTGGGCAATCATATTGTTCAAACATGAAATGTTTTTGATTGCCATATAATCAACTAACATTTACATTGTACAAAAATTTGAAAAATCGTCTATCATGATTTTCTCGTCGTTCCTTAGCGAATGATCGCAACTGTACGTCCAGAATGTAACAGCGGGCCTGATGTCAATGTAGCGCCGATTTAACGTGACATACATACAATGAAAAATGTACCTCTATAAACTGCAGCCACATGAAATTGAAGAATTTCTTTTCTTAGTTTCTCGGTAAGTATCCCTCTTAATACACTCTAACTATTTACAGATTCATAATACTTTAGTTTACAGGGTAGTTAATCTAACATCAAAAGAAGTTTTTTCTATAACTTGTTTACCGCATTATTACCATTTTGGGGACGTTTAAATAAGCACGAAATAGAACTATAAAACTACAAGCTTGACGTTTTATTTATAGATTTTTATTGCATTGAATTTGAAATACGTAATTAGCTGTTTTTATCAGTTTTAAAATTAAACTAAATGTAAGTCTTCCCCTAAAAAGTAAACACGATATCTACGAATCTGTCCAGTACTTAATAAAATCGATCTAGGGAACAGCTTGCGATGCAACCCCAGAAACAAACCGCAATAATCCAAAACAGTATTGCTCCATACGTATCCGAGAGAAAATACAAAAAAACGAGCTCTCAGAAGAAAAATGGCAGTTACTTACTCGCGCACCGAGCGATAAAACGTAGTTCTATTGGGCTGACAAGGAGTTTAAGAAATCATTAGATGAGCAGAAAAATCAATGTTTCCAAAACTATTTCCACTTCCTAACAGCAACTAAAGCAACTCACTGCATTATGGAAGGCCACAAAAATCAATCAACCGCAGTCACAAAACCCTCCAATTAGAATGCAATACTTGGCGATTGGGCTAAAGACAATAGTCAAAATGCAGATACCTTTGGTGAACATCTGGCGAACATGTTTACGCCTCTTATCATTCAAGAAGAAAACTTCATACGGGACTTCCTTCAAGCGCGAAGTAATTAAGGTTATCAAAACTGAAATGAATCCGAAGAAGTCCCCAAGCTTCGTCCTAATAACTGGAAAACTCCTAAAGGAACTTTCATATAAGGGATTTCGAATGTTAACAATAATCTATAATGCGATATTAAGGACGGGATACTTCTCTGGTCAATACAAGGTGACCCAAATAGCAATGGTCCCAAAATCGGAGAAACACATCCAGTCAATGATTATTAAAAAATTGTTCCTCAAGTGACGATCAGCGAATACCCAACTACCAGCTTGGATTTCGTCGACAATACGCTACAATCGAACAAATACACATAGTTGCATCAAAAATTAGGTTTGACCTGGAGACCAAATTGATTTTGTTCAGCGGCATTCATAGACATAAGCCAAGCTTTTGACAGGATGTGGCATGTATGTAGAAGTCGATATACTCTACAAGCTCAAGCGATGTTTACCATATTTACCTTCTTTCAAATCCTCACGTCATACCTCACTGAAAGATACTTTTTCTTAAAATATCAAGACTCCACCTCAGCTATTCTACCCATAACATCTGGTGTCGCGTAACTGGTCCGATTGTATACCTACTTTTCACCTCGGACTTACCAACAACCAATATATATTTAATTGATTACAATATATTATTTAGACTTTTTGGGAATTTATACTAATGCTAAAAGCGTTCTAGCGGATCCAAAGGATTGAAACGTTTAAGCCTGTGTGGTTTTGGGCAGTCAGTATGTCGACTGCTAAGTTGTTTGGGTGGGTTCTGATACGATCTTGATATCTGATACTATGTTATTTGATGGTTTCTTAAATAGAATGAATATTCAGGTGACTTTAGATTACGTGGTTCGGCGCAAACCAAGAGACTTTGATTATAAAACTCAAAGTCTTGGACTGAAGGCGCTGCAATGTTTGACTCGTTTGTTGCTCTCCATAATTGAATACCATAGTACAACATGGGCTCGATTGCTACTTGTATACACCACTAATTTATTTTCAAGAGATAATTCCGAGTTTTGTCAAACTAGTCAGTATTACCTGAGGATTAAACCTAGTTGTAGTCTTTTATATCAAATATGTTTTGACTATGTAAGACGTCTGTCTAGATGGATCCCTAGATATTTCACCTAATCTTTTTGGAGCAGTGAGTTTCCGTTAACTAGAGGACAAATAAGTTTTTTAGTAGTAAAAGTGGTCTGTGTTGATTTTTGTATATTTGCTTTAATGCGTCATGTTCCATGATCTTTCAAAAAGGCTTAGGTGGTTTTGTAAGTTTCTGAAAGCTATATGCATTAGTATGGGAAACCAGTATTGCTAAGTAGTCCGCGAAGGTTGCTAGTGTCGTGTTTCCAGTTGAAAATTAGGCATGAATCGGACCAGTCACGCGACAGCAGATTTTATGGGTAGAAGAGCTGAAGTGGAGTCTTGTTATTTTACGAAAAAGTATCTTTCAGTGAGGTATGGCGTGAGGATTTGAAAGAAGCTAAACGGTAAGCATGGCTTGAGCTTGTAGAGTAGATCTACAAACATACCACACCCTGTCAAAGGCTTGCCTTATGTCTATGAATGCCGTTGAACAAAATCTTTTGGTCTCCAGGTCAAATTTGATTTGTGATGCAACTATGTGTACTTGTTCGATTGTAGCCTATTGTCGACGAAATCCAAATTGCTAGTTGGGTATTCGCCGATTTTCGTCAATTAGCGGCGACATTCGCTTGACGAACAATTTTTTAAAAACCATTGACAGGATGGGTAACAAACTAATGGATCTGTATGAGGCCGCATCTGATGGCAGTTTCCCTAGTTTTGGGACCATTGCTATTTGGACCACCTTACATTGGCCAGAGAAGTATCCCGTCCTTAATATCGCATTATAGGTCACAGTTTTCATACAAATGCCTCATATGAAAGTTCTTTTAGGAGTATTCCAGTTATTAGGACGAAACCTGGGGACTTCTTCGGGTTTATTTCATATTATTTCGATAACCTTAATTACTTCGCGCTTGAAGGAAGTTCCGTATGAAGTCTTCTTCAATGGTAAGAGGCGTAAACACGATCTTTGTGGCGTTCCATAATCCAGCCAGTTGGTTTAGTTGCTGAAATCTTGATTTCTCTGCTCATCTAAAAATTTTTTAAACTGTTTGGCGGCCCTATTAAACTACGTTTTATCGCCCGGTGCGCGAGTAAGTAATCTGTCACTTTTTTTCAAAAGCTCGTTCTTCTTGTATTTTCTCTCGGATACCTCTTATGGAGCAATACTGTTTTGGATTATTGCAGGTTCTTTTTGGGGTTACGTCCCATGCTGCTCCCTAGATTCATTTTATTAAGTACTGGACAGAATCGTAGATATCCTGTTTACTTTTTAGGGGAATATTTACATTTAGTTTAATTTTAAAACTGATAAAGACAGCAAATTACGGAGTTCAAATTCAATGCAATAAACGTCCCCAAAATGGAAATATTGCGGTAAACAAGTATAAAAAACTTTTGATGTCAAATCAACTACACTGTAAACTAAAATATCATGAATCTGTAAATCGTTAGAGTGTATTGAGAAGTATCTGTACCAAATTCTCAGCATTTATCTTTTAATCTGCCTGAGATACTTACTGAGAAAATAGGAAACAAAAATGTCTTCAACTTCAAAGGGGCTGCAGTTGTATAGAGGTGCATTTTTCAATATAGGTAATTGACGTTAAATTTGACAACCCCGCTGTTAAATTCTGGACGTACCTTATTGAAATACAGTGTAAGTTAAAAGAGAGAAATGAACTTCGATGAAACCAAAAACACAGAATGAAAAGAATTGGCCGTTGTGGTCATTTTGGCCGTTGTGGTCACACACCCTAGTTGGCCGTTGTGGTCATTTTGGCTGTTGTGGTCACGTTTCACAGTTGGCCGTTGTGGTCATTTTGGCCTTTGTGGTCACACACCCTAGTTGGCCGTTGTGGTCATTTTGGCTGTTGTGGTCATCGTTGCCAGCGACGGCAATACATAAGCGTCGGTGGCCGTTGTGGTTAAAATGGCGGATGCGGTGGAATCTTTAGTTGCCCGTTGTGGTCATGGTGGCCGTTATGGTCAAGTGTCGAGTTGGGCGATATGGTCAAATTGGCCGTTATGGCTGTTGGCCGTTATGGTCAAGGAGGCCGTTATGGTTATGACCACAACAGCCAAAATAGCGATTGGCCGTTGTGGCCTAGACCCGTTGCAACTCAACCAATAACATGAGTATTTGCAACGTAGTTTCTCGGTGATCCACGAATCCTTTTGTGTCGACTTCTGCAGAAATTTCTTAGATAAAATTATCTTTAGATGACGTGCTATTAGGATTTTTGGTTTTCATGTTGATAACAACCAACAACAAAAACATTTAAATTTAAAATTTCATATCTCTGTTTGACTTTTGCAAATTTAGCAAAATTTGTTACCGACAAACATAAAAACTTCTAGTTTTATAAACATTAGGTTGAGTCAAAAGTTTCTGCCACTTTGTGGTTAATTTTGTTTTGAAAAATTTAACATATGTCATTTTAAAGCTAATTTAATGTAGTTTTAAATTCTATATTTGCGTTCAACGTCATTTTTACAGCGATTTTTAAGACAGCGAATGTAGGAATGTAGGTTACTGCAAGCAAAATAGCAAAGTCGCTGTTATACATTATAAATATTTTTAATTTGTTAATGTTTTAAAACTTGATGTATTTTTAAATCGATTTATTTAATGTTTAAACAAGCTAAGTTTGATTAAAAACTTTTTTAAGACAATTTCGTAAAAAAACTTCCTCCGCTTTCGGGGGTCCCCTATGTTCAGGGTCATCGGGGCGCTGCCCCGGTGGTAGCTACGGCCCTGCATATATGCCATATACTCTTTTAGAGAAACTTGCATTAGAATTAGACCTTTTATAAAAAACGAGGGCAATTTGAAAAGTTCGCAGCCTGATAGTGAAATACTGTATTTTACTGTTTTAAATAATTTTTATTTTCAATATAATCCCAATATAATAAGCCAGATAAAACAACAAATTGTGCTTCAACTAGGCAATTTTTGCCATAGCAACGATACTTGTATGGGTAGAAGCTGTATCTTTCAAGAATACTTTGGTTCAGTTGATCTAAAAGATTAGCATAATACTTTCCCGTTATAGTTTGCTTCTTTGGAATCAACGATACGCCCTTAGCGTCCCAGAAAATGGAAGGCATAACTTTCCTTGCAGACAAAATGGACTTAACTTTTTTCGGAGATGGAGAGTCTTTGTACTTCCACTGTTTTGATTGTTGTTTCGTTTCAGGAGTGTAGTGGTGATCCCAAGTTTCAACAGTCGTTACAAATCGTCGGACAAAATCAGTCGAATCCTTCTTAAACAGTTCAAAACTTTCTTGCGCAATTTGCATTCGACTGCGTTTGTGATTAATGGTTAACACGTGCCACGCCCATTTGTACAGACAATTTTCTCTTACCTAAATCTTCGGTTAAGATATGGAATACGCGTTTATTCGACGGACCTTCAAAATGATATTGTTACGTTCTTTTTAAATAAAATTAAAGATGCTGTTTTAAAAGTATAATAAGAAGAGAATATTTACAATAATACAGATTTCAACTTAACTAATTAAATGCACAAATTATGGAACTATTAACGAACTTAAACTAATTTATTTAAAGGCTATTTATTAAGTACAATATTTATATTAAATACACAGATATTTATTTAGTACTATTTTACTTTAAACGCTTCTGATAAACTGGTTGCCCTTCTCCCAAAAGGCCAGCATTTATATAGTATCTCGCGTGATGTGTTCTACTCGGATATCGAAAGATTTGGTATCTGGTGTCTTGCATGTTGCCATCTCGATTGCTGTAGTCTTCTCTAGACGTCTGGTTTCGCCGTCAGCCGAGAATATTCTCCCTATTTATTACAATATCATGGACTTTATTGATGATTTCCGATGTGGTTGTAGTTTTTGGCCGTCCGCTGTGGAAGTCACCTTCTAGACTGGTACGACTAAGTTTAAATTCCCCAGTCCATTTCTTTACAGTTGTAAATGAAAGTATCGCTTAACACACTTTATCGCCCTATTTTCGTATAGACCAACAACTCCCAAAATAGGACCACAACGCCGAAAATCCGTTCTTTAGAAATCGGCTATTTTATACATAAAGTGTTGAACCGGAAAGCTTAATATTTTACTATTTTCCTCTTCTCTTCTCTTAAAAGATATTATTTGATAGATTCTTATTCGATAACTGATATCGTCCACTCAATCTACATTCGCCATTAATACGGCATTCGCCATTCGCCATACGCCTATCGCTAATTAATACAGCGTAAGTATTTATTTTGAATATCTATAGTAGGTATTGGGTCAGTTGACCTGACCCCCTCTACTTTTATGCAAATGACCCGCGATCTAATTAATATTCAAATAAGGCGTGGTCTAATTAAATGCGCGACTTAAATTAATTGATCTAATTAAATTAAATTAAATTAATTCACGGTATCATTTACATATCTCATCTCTCATTTACATATATCATTTCTCATATGCATGCGCGAATTAAATTAATTCACGGTATCATTAGCATATCTCATCTCTCATTTACATTTATCATTTCTCATATGCATGCTCGAATTACATTAATTCACGGTATCATTTACATATCTCATCTCTCATTTACATATCATATCTCATATGGATGCTCGAATTAAATTAATTCACGGTATCATTAGCATATCTCATCTCTCATTTACATTTATCATTTCTCATATGGATGCTCGAATTAAATTAATTCACGGTATCATTAACATATCTCATCTCTTATTTACATTTATCATCTCTCATATGGATGCTCGAATTAAATTAATTCACGGTATCATTAGCATATCTCATCTCTCATTTACATTTATCATTTGTCATATGGATGCTCGAATTAAATTAATTCACGGTATCATTAGCATATCTCGTCTCTCATTTACATTTATCATTTCTCATATGGATGCTCGAATTAAATTAATTCACGGTATCATTAGCATATCTCATCTCTCATTTACATTTATCATTTCTCATATGGATGCTCGAATTAAATTAATTCACGGTATCATTAGCATATCTCATCTCTCATTTACATTTATCATTTTTCATATGGATGCTCGAATTAAATTAATTCACGGTATCATTAGCATATCTCATCTTTCATTTACATTTATCATCTCTCATATGGATGCTCGAATTAAATTAATTATTGGTATCATTAGCATATCTCATCTCTCATTTACATTTATCATTTCTCATATGGATGCTCGAATTAAATTAATTCACGCTATCGTTTGCATATCTCATCTATCATTTACATAACTCATATCTCATTTGTACAACTCATTTTATATATCATAAATTTATTTTAAAATAAATCTTATGTTGTCATTCCTAATTAATATTTATATATAGATCTATACGTAATTAACATGTAGAAACATCTAGGGTAATAATACGAGAAAGATTTATTTTCAAGCATAGAATGTACCTCTAAAGGTTGCTGCCAATCACCAGTCGGATTATCTCTGTTGCATTTTGACCTGTTTAAATATACGTCATAAACATTTAAAATACGGTTTACAAGTAAAGCAAATTCTATTTGAAAGAAAACAATTACGATCGTTCGTTATGATTTCTTAAAAATTTATTTAAATGAAACTTTTAAGAATATAGAATACTGTACAGCATTATTTTTAAAATTCAAAAACATTCTCTGTAGCTAAAACTGTTTAAGAGGTTACTTTCAAACTAAATGTTTTTGCATGAAAATACGTACAAACTAATTAGTCACGTTATTTCTCCAACATTCTTTAAAAGTGCTTTCAACTATAAATAAACAAAGCGCTCTTACTGAACATTTCAAAGGAATTTAGTGAGTTAGTCATAAGGAAACTTCAAGGAATCTCAGTCACTTGTTTTGTCAATGTAGATAGATTTGATGTACGCTTCATTAACTTTTTAACCAAGAAACATGTTTATTATTGTTTAGTTAAGACAAAGTGGTTATATAATAATAGCTTTCAAAGGAGTCATTCCTTTAAAATAATAATAATGTTCATGACGTACTAATTACGCAGATGCTAAAAATGATATAAAACCGAACGCTTTTTAAAAATAAACCATTCTGAAAGTGTTCTTCGAGTCATTAAGATAGTTACATCAGGTGTATATTTAGCTAAAATCAGGTATGTTTATTCTCATTAGCTTATATTTAAAAAACTATATGTAAATGTTATACGATTGTTTTTAGATTAACTTCCATTTAGATCATCTACAGTTCCTAAGAAATATAATTTGTTTATTTGAAATCAATAATGTAAGTGCTTTAATTTTTAATTATTTTATGCAAACTAATCATTTTGAACTTTTAGATCGTCTAGAATTCCGTATCAATAAGAAATATTATTCCCTTATTTCTTCTGAAATTCAATTGGTAAGTTCTTTATGTTTTAACTATATTTCTACCTCTATACCTAATCTCAACCAGAAAATTGCAAATAAAACTCTGTCTCTAGGAATGGTTTACCTAGGTAAAGTAAAGACAGAAAGATATCAACCGTATGCTGACTGTATGTTTATCGAAACGAATAAGGTATGAAATGTAACAGGTAGTCTATTCAATGACCATTGCCTAATACTGTTTTCTGATTCTTCTTCTAGCCTATGGATCCGCAGTTAGAAACACGGGCCTGCTAAATGCCTGCAATTCACCTACCCTATCAATATGTCGTACAATGTATACATTTAATATTATTATTAAAATTTTATAAATAAAACGATAAAACAAGTTTATAGTTTTTCATTTATTTTTATGTTAAACATATACGGTAGCAAGATCTAGATCGTTGTATACAAATTCATATATGAGAGAAATGTTATGTATCTCAATACATACCTAAAACGTATTTTTCGTATATTCAGTAAGAGCTACCCATTTTTCTAGACATTCGAATTTTGAACAGCTTGATAACATGTTTTCTCATTTAATCATAATTAGGGTCAAGTTGAATAGCAAAATAAAGTACATAAAAGTTAACAGGTTAAAATAGAAATTCATTTTGCTACTTTTATATGTGCTAAGTAAAATAATAAACAGATATTTCGAAAATTTTATGCATTCTTGAGAGAACGGGGTATAATATTTAAAACACACTGTAGAAAACATCAGCAGAGAAAGGGAATACATAAATACAGTATGTTTTGTATGATGAAGTGTCGTCAGTTTAAAAGAAATAAGTTTAATGTTGCACGTATTACATCAATTGTATCTGTACAAAACAAAGGTATACATCCCTCTTAGATTGTCACGAACGTATGTAGTATACTTCTAAATTCATGAATACCCTATACAAGTATTCTAACTAGACAATAAAGGTTTACTGAGATTATATACCTCATAATAGAGCAATAGAATTTTTCTAAATTTTATTCATTAAGTTTTATTTAAATAAATTTTAGGATTCAAAAGCATTTTCCTATTATTATTAATGTACATAGACCGTAGCTACATCGAAGTCGCATGAGTTGTTACCGGTTCTTTAACAAGCGTATGCTATAATTCTCTAATTTTCTAGTTTCTAGACGTAATGTAGTTTTGAACAGATTTTAGCCTTTTTCGTTATATCCACTACCCTTGTTATTTCTACATAGGTGTTCTTATTGTTTATGCAACATATAGACATTCGTCGCCATATTTAAACGTTATTTTACAATATATCATACATTTTCAATAGCTTCGAAATACGCAGATATGTAATAATATACTATATACTCTTGTAGGATATTCATCGTTGAATATAGTAAACTCGTATGATTAATATTAATTTGTAATTATTTTCAGCACCTTCGAAATATATATCTATAACATATGTCATATGTTTTGTAATACGTCTTTATAACTTTGAAACTCTACGTGATTTCCTCTTACAATATCTATAGTTATGAGAACCTTGAAGACTTAACCTGGAGAAATAAAACAGATAAATATTTTACTTTTTATTGAAACTAGTTAACTTATATTCTAACATACATATTTGAAACTAGACAACTTATATTCTAACATACAAATATACAACAACAAAATAGAAAAGTATACTTGAGGGTAACATTTTGTATAACCATTATCTTTTATTCTATAATACCTTCTTCTTTTAGCTCAGAAATAATTGAAATAATCTCATCCTAGTTTTCTAAACTACTGCTACCCCTCTGTTTTAAGGTATACAATAGACGAAGCCTGTCGACAACTTGATTCCAATACGGCGTTTTGTTTTTGGAATTTGAAATTGGTAGCTTGAGGTTAGAGCCTACGAATACATTTTTAGGACAGAACGTAGGGAGCAGAGTAAGTACAAAACAACATACTTTCATACAAGAACGTTTATTGATACGAGTAGTTTCGACGCTACTTAAAACATAATACATAACTTATATAATATCTATTAAAATAGTACATTTCGTATACACTAATAATGGTACTACATACCCTATAAAGTATAAAGTATAAACTATAAAGTAAAGATGGTAAGTATAACAGCAGTTTAAAAGAATAGATAGTAAATATAACTATATCTAATTATTTTGTACTGATAAAATATGATGAAAGTATATTGTTTTGTACTTACTCTGCTCCCTACGATCTGTCCTAAAAATGTATTCGTAGGCTCTAACCTCAAGTTACCAATTTCAAATTCCAAAAACAAAACGTCGTATTGGAATCAAGTTGTCGACGGGCTTCGTCTACTGTATACCTTAAAACAGAGGGGTAGCAGTAGTTTAGGAAACTAGGATGAGATTATTTCAATTATTTCTGAGCTTAAAGAAGAAGGTATTATAGAATAAAAGATAATGGTTATACAAAATGTTACCCTCAAGTATACTTTTCTATTTTGTTGTTGTATATTTGTATGTTAGAATATAAGTTGTCTAGTTTCAAATATGTATGTTAGAATATAAGTTAACTAGTTTCAATAAAAAGTAAAATATTTATCTGTTTTATTTCTCCAGGTTAAGTCTTAAAGGTTCTCATAACTATAGATATTGTAAGAGGAAATCACGTAGAGTTTCAAAGTTATAAAGACGTATTACAAAACATATGACATATGTTATAGATATATATTTCGAAGGTGCTGAAAATAATTACAAATTAATATTAATCATACGAGTTTACTATATTCAACGATGAATATCCTACAAGAGTATATAGTATATTATTACATATCTGCGTATTTCGAAACCATTGAAAATGGATGATATATTGTAAAACAACGTTAAAATATGAGTTTACTATAGATACGACGAATATCTACATGGGGCAAAATTATACACAGTAAGAAGGCATATGTAGAAATCGTTTACAAGGGTAGTAGATATAACGAAAAACTTTAAAAATCAGTTCAAAATTACATTACGTCTAGAAAAGTAGAAAAAATTGGGGTTAGAATTGTTGAATATTTGCATTTTCACCATATATCATAGGTTTAATTTTGTATCTCTAATTTTATATAAGGCGTTTTGTATAGATGAGGAGTCTCACGATAATTTATTGTCATATACTGGCTTTGAATATTCTAAAACAGATAAAGCTATCCATGTTAGGAATTTTTAAATAACGAGATTTTTATTGAATCAGTTATGTGGTGTGAACTTATAAGTGAAGCTCGCTAGCAGAGCTCAGCAGCTACATTATGGTTTTCCCCAAAACAGTCTTCACTGTAAAAGAATAATTTTATTTATCAGGCAGTATATTATTTTCATATATTAGTACGACTTCATAATGTCACCCTATAACGTCATCGGGATAAAAAATGATCGTTGATGAGTTTCAGTACATCATAGTTGAGTCTAATGCCTTTTACTTTACATACTGGATGCTTGTATAGTATAATTATTTTCTCAGCGTAGGATATATATCGATATTTTTCTAGTTTGATTAAATCCTATAAGTTATATTCATATCGCCCTTTTTATTCTGTTAAGATGTTTATAATAATCATGGTGAGCCTGGTATGAACATAAACCAATTGTACCTATTCTTTTCTCTCCGTTTGTATAATATAAAATATATATTCCGCATCAGACTGATTAGTATCGTCATATGTACCGATTGTTATATTTCCGAATATTTGAGTTTTCACCCAATACACAGGATAAATTTTTATCTCTAATTTTATATATGACGTTTTATATAGAGCAGGAGTCTCACGATAATTTATACATATATTGTCTTTGAATATTCTAAAACAGATAAAGAACCTTGAACTCTAGTTAGGAATTTTTAAAAATAACGAAACTTTTATTGAATCAGCTAAATAGACAGTATACTTATAGCGAGTCTCTAAATAACGAATGCCTTTAACAGAACTCCTGCATTAATATACATAACGCTTCATCGTGTTTTTCAAAACACATTTCATTGTAAAAGAATAAGAATAATTTCAATTTTTTTTATCAGGCGATATACATTATATTATTTTCATATATTAGTATGCAAAGTTATCGTTTCAATAAAAGTAAAATATTTATCTGATTTATTTCTCCAGGTTGTCTTCAGGGTTCTCATAACTGTAAATATTGCAAGAGGTAACTACCCTGTGTTTCAAAGTTATAAAGACGTATTACAAACATATGTTATAGACTTATATTTCGAAGGTATCGAAAATGGTTACAGATTATTCTTCTTTTTCACGCCTACACTACGGGGGAACCAACTGCTAAGGTCATCTGTCCCCCATCTAACATGCAACACGAAGACACACACCCATAGTTGAGGTGGCGGAATTTTCCAATTAGAAAAATCCCGCCGCCCCAAGTGGGATTCGAACCCACGACCCTTGGAACACGAGTGATGCACTGACACCACTCGTCTACCGCCGGCCCAGGTTACAGATTATTATTAATCATAAGAGTTTACTATAGATACGATGAATATCCTACAAGAGTATATAGTATATTATTACATATCTGCGTATTTCGAAGCTATTGAAAATGTATGATATATTGTAAAATAACGTTTAGATATGGCGACGAATGTCTATATGTTGCATAAACAATAAGAACAACTATGTAGAAATAACAAGGGTAGTAGATATAACGAAAAAGGCTAAAATCTGTTCAAAACTACATTACGTCTAGAAACTAGAAAATTAGAGAATTATAGCATACGCTTGTTAAAGAACCGGTAACAACTCATGCGACTTCGATGTAGCTACGGTCTATGTACATTAATAATAATAGGAAAATGCTTTTGAATCCTAAAATTTATTTAAATAAAACTTAATGAATAAAATTTAGAAAAATTCTATTGCTCTATTATGAGGTATATAATCTCAGTAAACCTTTATTGTCTAGTTAGAATACTTGTATAGGGTATTCATGAATTTAGAAGTATACTACATACGTTCGTGACAATCTAAGAGGGATGTATACCTTTGTTTTGTACAGATACAATTGATGTAATACGTGCAACATTAAACTTATTTCTTTTAAACTGACGACACTTCATCATACAAAACATACTGTATTTATGTATTCCCTTTCTCTGCTGATATGTTTTCTACAGTGTGTTTTGAATATTATACCCCGTTCTCTCAAGAATGCATAAAATTTTCGAAATATCTGTTTATTATTTTACTTAGCACATATAAAAGTAGCAAAATGAATTTCTATTTTAACCTGTTAACTTTTATGTACTTTATTTTGCTATTCAACTTGACCCTAATTATGATTAAATGAGAAAACATGTTATCAAGCTGTTCAAAATTCGAATGTCTAGAAAAATGGGTAGCTCTTACTGAATATACGAAAAATACGTTTTAGGTATGTATTGAGATACATAACATTTCTCTCATATATGAATTTGTATACAACGATCTAGATCTTGCTACCGTATATGTTTAACATAAAAATAAATGAAAAACTATAAACTTGTTTTATCGTTTTATTTATAAAATTTTAATAATAATATTAAATGTATACATTGTACGACATATTGATAGGGTAGGTGAATTGCAGGCATTTAGCAGGCCCGTGTTTCTAACTGCGGATCCATAGGCTAGAAGAAGAATCAGAAAACAGTATTAGGCAATGGTCATTGAATAGACTACCTGTTACATTTCATACCTTATTCGTTTCGATAAACATACAGTCAGCATACGGTTGATATCTTTCTGTCTTTACTTTACCTAGGTAAACCAATCCTAGAGACAGAGTTTTATTCGCTATCTTCTGGTTGAGATTAGGTATAGAGGTAGAAATATAGTTAAAACATAAATAACTTACCAATTGAATTTCAGAAGAAATAAGAGAATAATATTTCTTATTGATACGGAATTCTAGACGATCTAAAAGTTCAAAATGATTAGTTTGCATTAGATTATTAAAAATCAAAGCACTTACATGATTCATTTCAAATAAACAAATTATATTTCTTAGGAACTGTAGATGATCTAAATGGAAGTTAATCTAAAAACAATCGTATAACATTTACATATAGTTTTTTAAATATAAGCTAATGAAAATAAACATACCTGATTTTAGCTAAATATACACCTGATGTAACTATCTTAATGATTCGAAGAACACTTTCGGAATGGTTTATTTTTAAAAAAGCGTTTGGTTTTATATCATTTTTAGCATCTGCATAATTAGTACGTCATGACATTATTATTATTTTAAAGGAATGACTCTTTTGAAAGCTGTTATTATATAAACACTTTGTCTTAACTAAACAATAATAAACATGTTTCTTGGTTAAAAAGTTAATGAAGCGTACATCAAATCTATCTACATTGACAGAACAAGTGCTGAGATTCCTTGAAGTTTCTTTATGACTAACTCACTAAATTCCTTTGAAATGTTCAGTAAGAGCGCTTTGTTTATTTATAGTTGAAAGCAGTTTTAAAGAATTTTGGAAAAACAACGTGACTAATTAGTTTGTACGTATTTTCATGCAAAAACATAGTTTGAAAGTAACCTCTTAAACAGTTTTAGCTACACAGAATGTTTTTGAATTTTAAAAATAATGCTGTACAGTATTCTATATTCTTAAAAGTTTCATTTAAATAAATTTTTAAGAAATCATAACGAACGACCGTAATTGTTTTCTTTCAAATAGAATTTGCTTTACTTGTAAACCGTATTTTAAATGTTTATGACGTATATTTAAACAGGTCAAAATGCAACAGAGATAATCCGACTGGTGATTAGCAGCAACCTTTAGAGGTACATTCTATGCTTGAAAATAAATCTTTCTCGTATTATTACCCTAAATGTTTCTACATGTTAGTTACGTATAGATCTATATTTAAATATTAATTAGGAATGACAACATAAGATTTATTTTAAAATAAATTTATGAGAGAGATGACATATGCATATGATATATAAAATGAGTTGTACAAATAAGATATGAGTTATGTAGATGAGATATGCAAACGATACCGTGAATTAGTTTAATTCGCGCATGCATATGAGAAATGATAAATGTAAATGAAAGATGAGATTTGCTAAAGATACCGTGAATTAATTTAATCCGAGCATCCATATGAGAAATGATAAATGTAAATGAGAGATGAGATATGCTAATGATACCGTGAATTAATCTAATTCGAGCATTCATATGAGAGATGATAAATGTAAATGAGAGATGAGATATGCTAATGATACCGTGAATTAGTTTAATTCGAGCATCCATATGAGAAATGAGAAATGTAAATGAGAGATGAGATATGCTAATGATACCGTGAATTAATTTAATTCGAGCATCCATATGAGAGATGATAAATGTAAATGAAAGATGAGATTTGCTAAAGATACCGTGAATTAATTTAATCCGAGCATCCATATGAGAAATGATAAATGTAAATGAGAGATGAGATTTGCTAATGATACCGTGAATTAATTTAATTCGAGCATTCATATGAGAGATGATAAATGTAAATGAGAGATGAGATATGCTGATGATACCGTGAATTAGTTTAATTCGAGCATCCATATGAGAAATGAGAAATGTAAATGAGAGATGAGATATGCTAATGATACCGTGAATTAATTTAATTCGAGCATCCATATGAGAGATGATAAATGTAAATGAGAAATGAGATATGTAAATGATACCGTGAATTAATTTAATTCGAGCATGCATATGAGAAATGATAAATGTAAATGAGAGATGAGATATGCTAATGATACCGTGACTTAATTTAATTCGAGCATCCATATAAGAGATGATAAATGTAAATGAGAGATGAGATATGCAAATGATACCGTGAATTAATTTAATTCGCGCATGCATATGAGAAATGATATATGTAAATGAGAGATGAGATATGCAAACGATACCGTGAATTAATTTAATTCGCTCATGCATATGAGAAATGATATATGTAAATGAGAGATGAGATATGCAAACGATACCGTGAATTAATTTAATTCGAGCATGCACATGAGAAATGAGAGAGGTGAGATGTACAAATGAGAGATGAGATATGCAAATGATACCGTGAATTAATTTAATTGATCTAATTAAATTAAATTAATTTAATTCGCGCATGCATATGAGGAATGATGTATGTAAATGAGAGATGAGATATGTAAATGATACCGTGAATTAATTTAATTTAATTAGATCAATTAATTTAATTCGCGCATTTAATTAGACCACGCCTTATTTGAATATTAATTAGATCGCGGGTCATTTGCATTAAAGTAGAGGGGGTCAGCTCAACTGACCCAATACCTACTATCTATGCGTCTTTTTTTGTAATTCTTGTCGACAATTTGGGATATTCTTTTTAGGGTAAGTTTTTATATTATGGCGATAAAATGGTCACGAGATAAGCTGATCGGACATCGAAGTAGCTCTTACGAAGTCTTCTTTGGTGGAAATCAACAGCTACTTCACGTAACGTTAATACTGAGAACGAAATAGAATTACCTTTGAAGTGCTACAATCATTGCTTCTTGTAAATTATTTCCTTTAAAAGAAAGAAGTTTCTTAAAGGCTATTCATTTTATTAAGATTTAAGAATTTGAAACTAGAACGTATAACATCGTTTCAAGAATAAATAATAATTGATTTATTTGCATTCAAATTTGTTCTATTGTTTTTTAACGTAGAGTTAAAACTGTAGAATTAAAGTATCGAGCGATATTTATACCTCTGAATCAAGTATTGAACCATTTTTCAATTATAGATACCATTATTATTTTCAAATTGATGAGCTAATGGGGGCAGTTGTTATAAACTGTTCATCTGTTTATTTGGTAATTGCCCTTATTTTTCATTACATTAGAATACTTGCATTACTAGACAAAAGATACTTGTCTACCATTTTCTTTATTGTTTGGGTTATGTTACAATATGCTTTGACTGCTTCTTTGTAAATATTTTGTTAGGCGTTTGTTTTAAATATAATACTTTGTAATCCCGAGAGTGATATTACATAAGAGGGCGGCTTATTTGCCAATCTACCCCAATATATAGAGACATAAGACTAACCTTTGTTTATTTTATTAATTTGTAAGAAACAGTTTTAAGTGTAGTAGGGAAAAAATGAGAGTTCTGGACCCACCCCCCACTCCTGACCTTGACCTTGAACCTATCTCTCTATAACACATGGTGACCTTGAATCTATCTCTGTCACCTAGACGTGGCAACACCGCATTCTCAAGGTCACCAACCTTGACCTTGAACCTATCTCTCTATAACACATGGTGACCTTGAATCTATCTCTGTCACCTAGACGTGGCAACACCGCATTCTCAAGGTCACCAATATGGCACCACCGCATTCTCAAGGTCACCAATATGGCACCACCGCATTCTCAAGGTCAACAATATGGCAACACCGCATTCTCAAGGCCATCAATATGGCAACACCGCATTCTCAAGGCCCTCAGTATGGCAACAATGCATTCAAGACCACTCTTCAAGGTCATCAAACACCATTCAAGGTCAAGCTTTAGATATATATAGCAGGTTGCATGTATGGGAAGAGTAAAGCGTTTGCAGTTGCAGTGTACAGTGCAGTGTTACAATGGAAAGCCTCGCTAAATCAATTGAGAATGCGAAAGCGCAAGCTCTAGAAAAGCAGTTGATGGTTCCAAACGGAAATGGTTCCTAAGGATGCTAAATGGGCACCGCTAGTGAATCAATCAGTGTTTTATTTAAACAAATCAAAAAGTAAAGTTGTATTTGTTGGATTATGTGCTCATTTGGGATTCACTCCTGTAATAAAAGTAGCTGGAGTAAAGAATCAGTGCATGCTGTTTGATGAAACGGAGTGGAACGCGTTAATAACCAATGAAGGAGTCATTAATAAATACTTTAAAGCAGGAGAAGAGGTCGGGGTTCCTTTGAAAATGGGTACAAAAACTATCTCGTTTGAGCGTGTTAACAGAAATTACGATAAAACAAAAATCATAAAGATAACTGATGCAGGAGATGATGAATTGTATTTAGCGTGGGAGTCCTTATATGAGCTGTGGCAGTTAATACCGTTACTAACATATCGATTAAACCTTCTGAAGGGTTTGGAATTTTTCAATTTCTACCATAGCATAATAGATGGTGTTGTAGACATGCCGGGTGACTGCATAGTGAACATCACAAACATATTGGAACCATTAATGAAGATGCAAATCCCGAACGTGTTTGGAATGCTAGAAGTTGTGCATTATCTACCAGAAAAGGTAATAGTGGATGTGGAAGTCAAAAGGTGTATTGCGTAATGGAAGAATGAAGAGGGGAAAGGGTGGGGGGCGGGTGAATATAAGAACACATGGTCTAGGTGTAACGTAGTGAAATACAATGGAGACGCGTAACAGTGAAGACGTATCAAGCAAAGCTATTGATAAACTGAATGCTGTGGTGAAACTACGGTGTGAATTAGAAGCGCTAGAGGAGGATGCGGCACACGAAGCTGTTCATGGTACGGGGATATTCAGTCCAGAATATTGTCAAGAGTTAGCACAACGATATAGAAAAGGCGTGCAGTTGTGTCAAGACTTCATTAGAGGCGTGATTTGTGATGAGTGTTTGGTAAAAAAGCTCATTGCGCAACATCTAAGGGACTTTGCATATGACTTAATAGAGGACGGATTAAATGGGTGGTTTAGTGACATTTGATGAAAGTAAAAACAAAATACATTACATGTTAACATGGGAGTATGCACATCGTCAAGCACGCAGAAGTCAATGGGAGATAATAGCAAGGGATAGGGTACGATTTCAGAGACGAATAAGCTACGTGGAAAATGTAATCGCTCCAGTTTTGAAAGAAGAGTATAGAGAGGGTATCTATAATACACGTTTTAAAAGTGGTGGGGGTATAGTTTAAATAGTCACATCAGTCGCTTACCGTCAGTTACAAAAATGGGTTCAATCAAAGTGGGTTGGCAACATTACTGGATTCTTGAAACAACAGATAAGGGTGAAATTAAATTTTCGCGTTATAAAACGCACAATACCGGGTTGTTAATCGAAAGAGCTAAACTATCGAACACTGTGGTTGTACGTAGTGAAAACGATTATCGACACACTTCGTGTGTAGGTGTAGAAGTCCATTATTTGTTAAAAAATGGTAAACTTATAAATATACAAAATTCCACATGTACAGAACAGGGGTTGCTCATACATCGTCATACTATTAACTTGTTGCCTGATAAATGTGATTTCATTCTTATCAAATGTAAATGTGTTACACCGTATAGTGAATGGATTGCTGCAACTGAACGTGCACGTGACAACCTTGCTGCTGTCGGTTTTCCTTCGGGTTTGGTGCGTTATCTGGATTGGGAATTAAAGGGTAGTAATTGTTATATATTCAATTGTGAATAGTTATATAAGTTTGTAATAGACAATGAATAGTTGTAATCATATGATGTTATCTGGATTGGGTATTAAAGTTTAGTAATTGTTATATTTAATCGTGAATAGTTATATAAGTTTGTAATAGACAATGAATAAATAGTTGTAATCTTATTATGTTGTTTTAATAAAACCATTATGGATATTTAAAAACTTTATTCTGAAAAATCCATTACATGAGTTTTATATAAGTAGTATACATTACTTAATGCACAATAGCACAGTGAATGATGATGATAAAAGCATGATGGAAGCATAGCCTGTAGAGCTGGTTCCTCTGGTAACTCCACCACCGGTTGTGATACGAAACGTCGAATGTAGTTGCTCTTTTCAGATCCCTTCACGTAAACGGTATCCGCCTGCTGAGTTAAGCGTTGCAGAATTACAGGGAGCATAAAGGGAGGAGCGAATCCTTCATTCCAATCCAGACAATGATGATTATGCATTAACCAAGTAGCTTGTTGACGAAACGTGGGTGGTAAGTTGCGAAAGGCGAATGGAGGTTTGAAAACGTAGTGAGACACACGATGTCCATCAAACACGGCTAATTCCTTAGGTGCAAAGTCTTTTTCTGAAGTCTTGAAACCTTGCACATCGATAACTAGCATGATCGAAGTGTGCGACTATACTAATAAAGGTAACAGGTCCTTGGACGTATATAACGATTTCCTTTACAGTTGACGTACTTGCTTTGTCAATGCATTATACGTAAATACACGATCGTGCAAAATGAGACAGTAAGCAGTAGTGTTCGCTGGAATGCTTTTGTGAGTTTCGAAAGTAACTCGAAGAACGACAGCTTTCCCTAGCAAGGAATCTTTCTGTCGCGAACAGTCGATGACGATTAGAGGTGTAAGTGCCTTAAATCTATCAGGAGTCAGTAGAGGTTCGTTGGGTTTATCATAGTAGGATCGTTGAAAGTTAGCATACATTTCGTATAAAGTAGCATATCGATTTTCACCATAATTAATATTTAATTGATCGTAAGGATATCTTTCCGTATTTAAAAATACCGTCACGTTTTGAATATCACAGGCGTCGAATGTGCTCATATCTTTCTGCAACTGACCATCACGATCGGTTTGAAACCCTATGATAACGTAACGGGGAGTTTCCAGAGTGGTCGATGTTTTAATAGACCAACTGTGCTTATCCGTTTGCGGTACAGCGGGATAAATATGTGTTTCCCAGCTTCTAAATGCCACTTGAGTGTCAATATTTTTCCCAATATATTTTGTTAATGATAATTCTTCCGCCAATCCCGGTTGAATATGTGGAACTTTCCAATGTATTTTTTGCAAGTTAACCTTAAGCTTTTCATTAGCATCGGTGGATATTAGGGCATCGACATCGGAATTGCTTCTAATTAATACCAATTCTTGACGAATATTCATAATAATCTTTCCATAGTCTTCAAAAATCCCCAACAGTGTTGATAAAGGTATGCAGGCGCAAAAATTACCTTTACTATCTAGCAAGGTGCTGGTACCATCCGGAAACCAACCAGCGTTTTGTAACTTAACGCTTTCATTCGAATTGTGGGAAAGGTAAGCTTTCATGGTGGTTGTTAGACCAACTTTTGTTACCGAATCCACCACAACTCCATTCATTTCGTACCGAATCTCACTAAAAAGATATGCAATACCATTGTTTATAAATTTACCACTCGCTGATGGTTTACCATCTTCTTTCAGTACAGTACCTTCTACATATAGATAACTACGCGAAGGCAAAGTGGACATATCCTCTTGAATAGGTATTCGAATTTCATCATTATTCTCAAAACGAGTGGTATAAGGTTGGTGAGTGTGAAATTCAGCTCCAACAATCGAGTTATCGACGAGCACGTTTTCGTTTACATTTAGCACATTCATTTTGGGATAACAAAGCCTAAGGTTTGCAAGAATAAGCGGTTACCCCTTGTCAATTGAGTAGCGACCGATGCCTGACTAACCATTTTCCGCTTCCAACACGATCTTTTATAGCCAGAGCGATCAGTGCAACATCGAGGAGTGTTATATTTGAACACCATCATCCACGCTCTTCAAATGAAGTCCTATCGTCACGGTTTCCCCTTGGAAATTAACCAAATCCCCGTCTTGATCCAATATTTTAAGGGTAATGTTTGAAATAGTATTGACATTAATTGGTAAATAGGGTGCAGTCTCAGGTGCTTCTATTATTTTGAATCCAGGAGGAACACTGGGGAAGAACTGATGTATCACATGGGCAGGTGTACCATTAATATAATTTCCTGTTATTATATTACATTCTATCATTAGCGAGTTAACCTTGATAATTTTAACTGGAAAATCAGATATGTGACGTTCCTTAGCTTTTAAGATTCTATTCTTAAACCCTAACAATGTTCCGATAGAGTGTTCAACTGTAAAGTCAATGTCGTGATCGGCTTTTATAATCGATCTTAGGGTATTATGATTCGGATCGATGTTAACAGACTCACCGTTTACTTGAGAATTAATGTATTGAGCTATATCAGTAAGCTCATATGATCCAGTAGGTATCTTTATTATTCTTTCTCCCATTTTAAACACGTTGTTTTTATCCGTTACGTTCGGAATAGTATTGAACGTTTCGAAATTTGTCAAACGCATAACCCATTGTTTTGTAGGATCCAAATATATGGGAGGGTTAAAAGGAGAAGTTAAAACAGACGTTGTAGCGGAGAAGATGAATGTTTGAGACATCTCAACATTCCCAGTAAGACTGAGGAAATGTTAAGGAGTGTTTTCATATAAAAAGTTCAGCGCTAAATGTCCACAATTGTACGAATTTAGCTTCTGAAAAGCATCATAGTTGTAACTAATAACGTTTAAGCTACCATCACTTTTAAAGTAATGAACGAGTTCTAGTGGGGGTTTTAACTGTCCAATACTATCAAAGTATAATATATGTCGACCACGTTTAACATACGATGTCCAATGCGTACCTTCCCCATCTGTATCATCCAAATTCACAATTCCACATTCGTTTTTACGGATACGTTTCGGTAACCCGTTTCGCATAAAAATACCTCTGAAGTATGGAATTTTTAACTCGTTTACGTACTTTGACAGATCGATATTGGTCAGTGGTCGGTGTGGTAGCTTTAAGGGTAGTTTTTTGGAGGTCGTAAATACAATCCTAATCCTTTTTTGTACGGTTTCAAATATAATCCTTTTCCTACAGGCGCTTGCTCCATCGATATATTGTGTCGTTTCGTTTCTTCGAGCGCTGATTTCGCTGCTTTTGCTTCATTCACTGCTTTGGCAACCGCAGCTGCTCCAGTTCCTAACGAGCCTATAGCTCCGAGAGCGGCAAATAAAGGAATCAGCGGTAGGAAACCACCTTGCTTGGGGATAGGTATAATCCGACCTTTGGGAGCAATAAAAAGTTTACGTTTCAAGGCCGCTAGGGCAAGACGAGCAGATCGTTTTAAAGATAACTTTTTTACTTTACAACCAATACGTTTTCTAGCTAATTTGATGGCGTTGTTGAACGTTAAAGTACCCCTTCTTTTCACCTTAGATCGTCGTCGTCGTCGTCGAACACCCATACCCAATTTTCTTTTTCCAGACATAATGCCGGCCACAGTAAGTGCAGCCGCTCTCTCTACAAAACGAGCGTCCTTAGAACGAAACCTAGTCCACGCCTTACGTCCTAATATATTATCGGCTTTATGACGTTCACTAAGATCGTTAGTTTTTGAATAGACTATGTCGTGCTCTTTACAAGCTTCATCCAACGGGTTTATTCCTTTGTCTCCACGAGCAAGCCTTTTATGTAAACGGGTGCCAGGTCCGCAGTAGTTATACCCTGGTAAATGTAATTCTAACGGTAACTTATTAATGAGAGTGTTGATCACTCCCTTCCCCTTACGAGTTGATTGACGATTATCCGCTTTTCGCAGAGTACGTTTCATAACACATTACTCCTCCTATCACAGGTGAAGAGTGACTGTAAGTGACCCGTCTACATATATTTATATATATCACACACGTGTGCTCTTCCCTCACAACGTGTCCTACATGGAGCAACTAAAGTTGGTGCATCAGAGACACAGATTACCGGTTGTAAATCGGGATAATTGTGCACCGACACCACAAGTGTTTAAACATAGCGTATTGTTGGGTGCAGGATGCAAACGCGGTATAATAGTAGGCAGTTCCGGATGTGGTAAAACCAACCTAATGATAAGTTTACTAGAACATCCAAACGGTTTACGCTTCGAAAACGTATATGTTTATAGTAAATCTCTTTATCAACCGAAATACGCATATCTGCGCGACCTGTTTCGATCATTACCATCGGTTATTTCGAATACGATTCTTCTGAAACTATATTACCGCCTAAGGATGCAAACCAAAACTCGGTTATTATCTTCGACGATGTAGTTTGCGATAGTCAAAGCACCATACGTGATTACTTCTGCTTCGGGAGACATAAACACATCGACTGTTTTTATTTATGTCAGACATATTCTGCGATACCTAAACAACTTGTAAGAGATAATTCAAATCTCATTGTCGTGTTTAAGCAGGATAATACTAACTTAAAACACATAGTTAACGATCATGTTAGCGGGGATATGACTTTCGAAGCGTTTAAACACTTGTGTTTACACTGTTGGAAGGAGAAATATGGCTTTTTAGTAATCGACAAAGATTATCCACTTAATGGAGGACGTTATCGAAAAGGTTTCGACTGTTACTTCACCATAAATACCGAAGACACGAACTAAACGTTTTAGTAAACATGGATAAGCGTGTAGCAGAAGACTTGGTTAAAGCACGACGTCATGTTAAACAGAAATACAAAAGTCTCAAGTCTGAAATTGCACGGTCAGAAGTGGAACTACAACGCCGCTATCAACCTATCACTCAACCATTGCGTGAGTTTATAACCGGAGTTAAAACGGAATTATTAACTCCGAAAGAAGAACCCTTAAAAACGGAAGTGTCTTCTCCCATACCTACCTCGACCCCAAAAAAATTTTATAAACGACTTCCACCCGCAAGACGAATACCTCACGAACCATCACCTATCACCCAAAGAATGCGCACTACTAGCGTTCCCTCACCTGATATCTCAGTTTTTGAAACAGAAGTCCTGGAAGAATCTGGGGTCCCAACATTGGATCAATTGAAAGAACAACTTGCTGCTGTTGGATTCAGTCCGGAATTCCAAACTTACATAGATGAGACCTTTTCTGGTAGAGCTAAAATGTATATGGAAAACATGTTCAAGGATACTAAGAACGAGTTCGATCATCATTATGGAGTACGATTCCATCCGGAATCTCACCAGTACCTAATCGGAGACGCCGTACTCACTTTTGACGAGAACGACTTTATTATTAAAAAACCCTCAGGCACAATTTTTAAATATACAGGCACTCCTGGTTTTTACGAATTAGTATTTAAAAAAGCACCTATTGGATACACCCAATCAGACTTGCAGAAGTATAAGGACCTTCTTACACGTACCAATGCTACCAGAAGAGGTTACATTGAGGGTGCACAGCTACACGGAACCGGAAAGAAATATTCAAATATAATTAGACCCCTTCTAACTACTCCTGGAGCAAGATTTCGAAGCGAGTCTACACCTACTACACCGGTCACGCGATCGAAAACTCGCACATTACCAAAACGTGGCGGTGGTGATATGCGCGTTCTCAACTATAATAATAAACAGGTGGAATTTATACCTTGGAAAGATCCTAATAAACTAGTGGACAGATTGAGACTCCTTTTAAGTTCAAAGTCGGCTGGCCACACCGGTCACACTAATGAAATCATATATATTATCGATGAATTGAGAGCTGCTAAAATTATCGAATAAATCATCACACGCGTATCGATCCGTTTCATAATATTGCTAACGTTAGTGCAATCATGACGCTCAATAAATTCGGTAAACATCTTCACAAAACCCCTCGACACTCGTTCGAAAGTGTACCTATTAGACGATATACCAAATGTAAGGTACACAACAATGATGCTATATCCGTCTACAGCCGTCCCGTTTTACTTCGAAGCTGTTATTAGTCAGCCATATCATCATATATCGTCAGTACCTCACGACGATGACTCTGGATAAGTTCGGTAAACATCTTCATAAAACTCCTGTCCGAGTTAAACTCGACGCTCGTGCAAAAGTATTCTTTTTAGAAGACGTGTCTAATTTACACTACGAGACAATGTTGTATATGATGGGAATATACAACCATGAAAACGGTTATGCACTTTTGAACTCCACCAACTTCGAGTATGTCGTTCCTCTAACAAAAGGTATCATTAAACAAATCAAATACTATCCCACAGATGCGCAAATCTTTTTAAACGATACGTTATACGATGCCGAATCACTCATCGGAGTGTCATTGAAGAAAGGGGATAAGTTTAAGGTGAAGAAGCCTGGATCAAAGGACATATTTATTTTTGAAGCTGTTATTAGTGTTCCAGCATTTTCTAAATGAGTATAAAACGTCAAATAATTGAAGAATTGCATAAACCTGCTCGTAAACGATTTCAAAGAAGACGCGTAATCGTAAAAGACCTGAACGATTTGTACATGGCCGATCTTGTGGAAATGATTCCTTATGCTAAAATAAATAAAGGTTTTCGATATATTTTAGTATTGTTGAATATGTTTAGCAAGCGTGTTTGGGCGTGTCCACTTAAACGAAAAACCGGTGAAGACGTCACGAAAGCAATGAAAAAATTATTAACATCAACAGGAGGTACTCCCGACAATTTACAAACGGATATGGGGAAGGAATTTTACAACCAGCATTTTCGTAAGCTAATGCAAACGTTCAACATCAACCATTACAGCACCTTTTCTAGTATGAAAGCAAGTCCGGTAGAACGTGTAAACCGAACTCTTAAAAACAAGATGTGGAAGGAATTTTCCATGCAAGGGTCATATAAGTGGTTGCAGTTATTACCAAAGGTTGTTAACCAATACAACGATACCGTACACCGCACCACCGGCTACAAACCCATCGAAGTGAACCACAGCAACGCCAAGATTCTTTTACAAACAGTTTACGATTTCCAGAAAACCACCGACCTGCGAAGTGCTAAATTCACAGTCGGTGATCACGTGCGAATCAGCAAGCATCGGGAAGCGTTTGCGAAAGGTTATACTCCCACATGGAGTACCGAAATCTTTCAAATTAAAAAGGTTAATCGAACCAATCCCATAACGTATATCTTGGAAGACACGAACGGGGAAGAGATACGTGGAGGCTTCTACACGGAGGAATTACAGATGGTTAAACATCCTGAAGTATTTTTAGTAGAGAAGGTGTTAAAAAAAAGGGAGATCAAGTTTTAGTGAAGTGGTTGGGCTTTGATAATACCCACAACTCGTATATAGCAGCACGTGATATAGTGCATTAAGTAGTATAGTGCATGCAGTGTGTTGCAATGTTAATATATAACTATCATTTTATGTAAGCAGTAAACAATAATAAATCACTTTTTGATATCAATAGTGTGTTTTATTTCTTCTACCTTTACAGAAACACAGAGTATGATGTATATAATTTATTCACATTAATCAATATCATAATAAATACATGAAATATATACGGTTATAAACTACAAAGCATAAATACTATTTACAATAATTCATAACAAAGAAAAGGCTGTTGTCAACGTAGCCGGGGGCCTCTGCGATAATACTAATCAGTACCGTCGGTTCTACCAACAAACGAGTTCCAAAATTACATTTCGGCTTGCAGTAATTCTAACAGACGATCCAAATTCTGATAACTATCACGCCCCGGATGAATATCGCGGTGTCCCCATGCTAAAGTGTTGTGCGACCCGGGAATAATGTAACGTTTGTTATCGGCTGGTGATAACGCTACTTTATTCCGAAGTTCTGTGTACATAGCATGTAAACGTGATTTGAATATAAACATTTTTCGGAAGAGCACAACACCATCTTCCACAACCTGACGGTAGTCCTCAACGGTGAGATCGCGCTTAATTACCGCCCTTTTTACCTCTTTCGCCTTTTTAATCGCCATTTCACCGTCGCGGTCAAGCACGTTTACACAATACGTTTTAGCACCTGCACCGTAGAAACTGCAGAGGGGCACTCCACAATATTCATCTTTCATTTTACCAACCACCGAGGCCGTGCGCGGTATACCGTGAATGTTGTCAGGTGGGAATTTTGAGGTGTCAAATTTATCTAAGTGTTGCTTCATATCAGCATAAAAATTTTCAGTACGAATTTCTATAATGAAAGAGTCAGTATCTGTGTACAGCAAGCGCACGTTATCACCATATAAAGGTTTGAGAAAATCATAAAAAAATTCATACATTATCGTTTTAGAAAGATCCAAAATAGTAAAACCCACGTACACCGGTTTATTGTATGTAACCGACACTTTTTGTAACTCTATAGCGACCAAATTTTCCGAGAAGACAGCAACGCTTTTGAATTGAGGCTTTGATACTAACGTCTCAGCCCCATGCTTTTTACCATGACGTTCCCAATGACTAACCAAACGAACGTCCACCCTTTTATCGACATTTTCCATTGTCTTGCCAAATAAACTGTTAACCATTAATTTAAAGAAGTCCCTGTCCGCTTCGTTAGTTGCCTGATTACGTAACGTGGTATTCAAATCAATATAGGAACGCAACCAGGGTGCCTGATGAAATTTTAACACGCGATGAATTTTGGTTAATTCTAAACCATGCTTAAGACACTGTTGTAAATTTCTATAGTGGATAACGTAACGCGTTTTATCGAACAAGTTTGGAATTAATTTTGGGTGACGCGCGTTTCCCGTAGGCGGCACCAGAGGTTCGGGGCAGAAAGGAAAGTCATTATGTAAATCGTGCAACCGCGTTGGGTAGTGTAGATCTACTTCCAGCACGTAACCCATATCGGCGTCTTCCGCCACGGAATTTAGATCGAACTGTTCAATTTCGTACGGACTAAGCCATTCAAAGTCGCGCTGCGGCAGATACTGTCGCATACTGTAACCGTAGAGATTGGTAGCATCGAGATACATAATAAAAGAATGGGGCTTGGACGCGTCATAATTTGGAAGAAACGTATTATTCGCGAAACACTTCCTGCCAACACAGGTACTGACACCTCCCCGAATACCTTTCTTAAAGAAATGGAGCATGTCCAGATCCGTGAGCAGCTCCAGTTCTACAGACGTGCGTTTCAACATAGCATCCCAACTTAAACCCGGTGCAGTAAAATACTGCGCCGGATCTAACTTGTAATTTTCAAGACATACACGTCTAAAGTTTTCAAAGACATCAGTCAAAAGTAAGACATCGGTTTTCAAATAGAGATCCGAATAGTCGCCCAAAGTCGTGCAACCAAACGTATACCACACCTCCACAGCGCGAGCATACTGCGATCGAGAGACGTGTTCCCCTGTCAAACGATCGAAAAAGTCCTCATACGTCGGCAACGTGTCCTGTGGGAGTTTGGAGAAGCTGTCGACGTACGAATAGGGAAACACACCTTTCTGTCGCAGTAAGTCGAAGCTAACCCCATCTCCAAAATACTTTTTGATAGTCAAACACTGGTCGGAAGTTAGATTTTGAGATAACTTATCCAAACTAGAATTTAAAAATCGTAAACTGTCCAGAAAGCGCATTTTAAGACATACCTGTATTCGTTGGGACCCGTCCCTAATTTCATCTACCAAAAGCTGTTTCGAAAACGAAACGTATTTCTCTTTATTGAGCGCAATCACTTCGATTGCTTCTTTTTCTAATGCCAATTGCTTTATGAATAGATGTGAATCATATCCCGTCAAATTATGGAAAAATATCGGTATGAAGTCGGGAATTTGATACATTAAATTGCACCCGGAGTGAGCCGCCCCGCGGTACTCGCCGCTGAGGTGACAGTGATCTTTCACCTTAACGTCGTTTTCACCAAAGGGTTTGTCACAAATATGACACACGGTTGCATTATCATAGTTGAAAGTTTGTCGGCACGATCAAAGTCGCATGTCTTGAACATGTCTTAAATGATCCTTATACAACCTTCTAACATCTCCTTCTAAGCACAGCATAAACTCACTTGCTGCATTCGTACCACGGTACAATTCAAATTTAGATAACGCGTCATCGTAGGAACACTTAATGTAATACGCAAACGAATGTGGTTCGTGTTCGTACGATGTCATGGTAAATCTTCCACTAGGATCCGGCTCAACCGTGTCCAAAGGTTTCAACACACTTTCAAAATCCGCGTAAACGACAAAAGGTACTGTAAGTTGCTTTTGAAAATTATCAAACTTCAATAGATTACCCGGCCGGTCGTGCCCCCATTTATTGCATACGGGTTCGATAGTTGGTAACTTGGTGTAAACATGATTGCAATCAAAACGGGTATGTTGTTTTAATCTACTTTCACTTGGAAAATACTGCAAGCAGCCGTCACAAAAGTGTTTTTCTCCATTGTGAGCCGACAACTGTGACGATACCAAACGCGAAAGGTTTTTTATCCAACAGTAATGACTATTACCCTCCATATCAGAAATTAATAATAAATTTACATGTACTTCTTTCTTTTGCTTAGAGTAATGCAGAGGCCCTACAACTTCTTGTTTCATTTCTCCGTCTTTAAATACAGCTTCCAAACCATACACGTTAATAGATAAGCGTGGATTACGCGCTTCAAATTTCGAAATAGCATCCAGTTTGACAGGAAAGGTGATACCTTCAAAATCAAACAGTTGTGCAAAATTTGGATACGAAGTCGTCCTGTTGGAATGTCTCCTCGGCGGATACAAAGCGGACGCCAAGGCCCAACCAAAACAGCACTGATCGTTATTTTGCACGTTGATTACAGCCTTTTTATGTTGTATCGACGGCGGAAGTGGAACATAGGAGGAAGCACGGAGCGGGTTGTATTTATTGACGTTGACTTCTATAAATAACAGCTGCTCCAGTACCCAACCTGCAAGGACCCTACAATTAGCAATCGAATCGTAACCCGTAACTATTCATTACCTGAGTTCCGATCATTAAAGTCCGACATCTTCGTATCCAGCACCTCAACGAAATCATCATACAAATCGGTCAGATTCGAAGTCCCGGTCACACTCTCATTTTGCGTATTAAACGATTTAATTTCGTGCAAATTTTGACTTTCCAAAAAGTACATTCCGAATACTTCTAGATTGACTTTCACACTACGAAAGCGCTGAACGTTTCTTTCTAATAGTCTTAACACATTTTCGCGGGTCTCATCAGTAAATTCTCTGAGATTTATGTAATGATTTCTCACCGAGACTCGATAACTGGCTATACGCGACTTGAAAGCCGTCTCCAGGACCACCACTTCCTCCGACTGCACTGACGCGGTATTACGACGATTGTGGCGGTTGCTTCGTAGATGTCCAGCGTAGTCACGTCGTGGAACATCCAGCTCGCACACATCGCAATACACCGTCGCGGAGGTATTTCCTGAAACAATTGCACAGATCACTAACACTAAAGCCGTTAACAATGTGTACACGTACCTTGCGGGGAGGTTTTTTCGCTTTCTTAGATGCAGGTCCTTCACCGGTATTACCTACAGCATCCGAAGCTCCCCCAGCTGTAATCAACAAAATACTCGTATCACATCATACAACTTCACAGGAATGGTTACTTACCGCTCGTGGATGGGTAGTCCAGCGGTCCACGGCAGCTTTCTCTTCGGTGACGGGCTAAGGCATCCCGTCGGGTGAAGGACGCGCCACAGCTACACACATGCATATTCTTTGTAATCAGTAAACGGGAACGCACTGGCAAACGATAAAGCTTTTACATCAACTTTTACCACTAACGTTCGCGATACTGATTTCCAGTCGGGACGACGAGGACGTGTTATGCAAACCCGACCGGGATAGGAAGAGGACTGGGTTATTGTTAGTGGGAGGTCACAGTTATACCAACCGTTAACGTCGTTGATGACGCAAAGCTGACAAGTTTTCCGCTTCGGTTAAAAGTGCGAGGCGTTCGCTCTCACAGGACGCCAACTCCTCCATCACTTGTCGTAGCTGCTGCGTCTTGATACTCTTGATTTTGATCTCATATCTTTCCACAGCAGCTAAGAGCTCCGCTTTGCGTTGGAGGAGAGCGATGCGTTCACTCTCACACCCTCGCAAACCGGACGCCACTTCTCTTAACCGTTGTGTAATCCTTGTCTGCTGTGCGTCATCAACGACAGCAAGCGGTAAAAACTGCTTCTCGCATGGTACACCATCTATGAAGACCATCGCCGAAGTTGTGAAGTCTCTGATGCTGCCGGACAACTGTATGGACGCTGTGTCATCAGATACCTCCATAAGTGTCGCTGTGTCTATGTCCAAATGGTCATGCACCCCGTCATCACAGGGGGTACCCGGAATGATTAACTCCTCATCGTCATCGTCAGGATCGCTTGCAATTGATGTGGAACAGTCCGACTCCGTTTCATCAACAATTACATTTGCACTTGCAGCAATCTCCATGGGCAGGTTCACTTCATCATCGGTTGCAGATGGTGATGCATCCCCCAAAAGGGACCCCCGAATTGAGATATCATACTCGCTGCCCGGTGGGCTATTCAACAATTGGGAGTCCCACTCACCCGAACATGGTGATGCCGCAGGTGCTTCCTGGACCGTCACGATGGGGATTCCTCTCATGTGCAAACTTCCAGCAGCGTAAAACACATTTGTCGAAGTCAACAGCTCTCGCAGTAAAGGTTGTGAACGCCCGGAAAGCATGTCGTACTTCGGCTTCTCCACATTAACGGCTGCCGCCTTTACTACCACATTTTGTAGTACTATGATCTTCTTTGCGGCAGCAACTGGAGATGGTGTACGCTCGATAGTTGGCACAAGTACCGGGCACGCAGCAACTGGAGAAAGTGTACGCGGCACATGTACCGAGCACGCTGCAACTGGAGATGGTGCACGCTCGATAGTTGGTACAAGTACCGAGCACGCAGCAACTGGAGATGGTGTATGCGGCACATGTACCGGGCACGCTTTCTTCATCGATAATTTTGACCAGAAGGATAATGTCACACAACGACACTTATTCACTTCACCAACACTGGTAACACTACTAGATGATGTATCCATGATGAACGAAGACAGACTGACGCTCCGCTGCGTCGCCCTCCGGTTTTGTCGAACCACCCCCCACTCCCTAACCTTGAACCCCACTTTCACCTCCACTCCTTCACCTTGAACCCCTCCATCACCCCCACCACTTTACCTTGCATTCGCGCAAATACTTACATTTCCTCACGGTCAGTGGTGTATAGACAGAAACCTTGCATTTTCTCACGGTCCTTGGTGTATAGGTCGGTGTCTAGACAGAAACCTTACATTTTCTCAAGGGCATTGGTGTATAGGTACCTCAAGGTCTTCCACTTCCCACTCCCTCCGTGGGTGTTGTAACTTCGATATAATAGGGAGTGTTTTCCACACCAGGTAACACATCACCATGTCCGTCATCGCACCTCGCATACCACATTCCGTTGAAGGAGATACCGCGCCAGATGCGCAGAAATGGGATCGCTGGCTCAGCCTACGGGCTCAATCGTTACGCTGCATCGCTGCCTCCTTGGGTCCACATGTATCCATCGCCCGCCACCATCGAGAGCTGATGAATCCACAATCATCCATAGGTATAGGAATTGAACGCCTAGTGTTCGAACTATGGGTGATGTGGAAATGGTATTGGTATACAACCGCTAACTCCGAAAGACATTATGATGAAGACCGTTTCGGTGACCTGGAGGACCTTGATTGTGCAAACCGAACCCTACGGTTTCAACAGGTGGCTACGGTATTGCAGGGGTGCTTTACAGTGGCAGATGTCCCGTACTGTCTGTGGTGGTCATATTACACGTGGAAAGAGAAGCGTCTATGCAAGGGCTGCATACGCAGTGTGTGTAGTACGGCCACCCTACCACAGCAATACCACACAACGGTGTCGAGATCGATTTCCCACGTACCATCCCATTGGTGTGATGGCTGCATGAAACGGATGCTGTACAACACCTTCGACCCAATTGCGTGTTCCGAACGGTTGCATATCCTCGGTCCGGTATCCCAGTTTGGAGGCAACGATGCGGATGAGTGTACCTGCGATGATAATTGTCACGGCAGCCTTTACTTTCAAATATTGAATGCACGGTTGGAGATGGAGATGGATCAGCAGTGATGTGTAATTGTAGATATTATAGACATTATAGTTAGTAATTTTGTTAATATTATTTAATAATTTTGTTAATATTATTTAGTTAGGACCAACACATTTTAAATAAAAAATAGCATGAAATAATTCTTTTTCCTTTACAATTGATGATTTGATTGTATACAATAAGAGAAATTGTAGATATTATAACCGTAAACAAAAAGTCACTAAAACCGTCTGACCCATTACTCACTATGTTGTTTTAATTCAACAGTTTGTAGCAACCAGACAATACTCTCTGAAAAATATCCAAAATTTAAAAAAGAAAAAAAAAAAAATCCAAAAAAAACCAAAATCCAAAAGTTTGTAGTAACCCGGAAATACTCTATGACCATTCAATTGTGGTCAACAGCATACCCGTGACGACCTTCATTTATCTCTACTTAGCAAATCGAGCAATCGAATTCTTGCCCTTCGTTAACCTTGAGAGCTAGAGCGCTGATTTTTCAATTTTCGTTCCCCCCCCCGGCCCCACCCCCCCTGAAACCCAACTTCCATCCCTCCCCATGCCTCCTCCCCCCTCCAGTACTTTACCTCACCTTTACCTTGACACCCCTTAAAATTCATTTAAGGGGGTTACTATAGTATCAGCTTTGTTTTCTTTGTAGTATCATCTAGTTTTCAACTAACCTAACCTAACCTACCTTAACTTTTTTTTAGTTTTTTTTTTTTTTTTTGCGGGATTTTTTGGGGGATTTTTTGGGGATTGTTTACACTCGCGCTGCACCTGCAAAACACGGGGTAAATTAAAACGTAATTTTATTACAATAAACTAATTCTAACTCACTTATGTGCATGCCTCACACTTTTGGTGAGTCGCGGCGTACCTCACCGCGTCAAAGTCCCGAGGGACTGTTATGTAGGTCTCCCTACATACGCAACACAGCACCAGCGTGCTAAACCGCCCCCGTACCAGTACGGGTCGCGACATCGCCACTAAAACGATCTCCGGCTATAAACATTAAAATAAAAATATATGTCTCATATCTATGTGTTTTATTCAAAAGTAATTTTGTTAAATTGTTTAGTTAGTTACCAGCACTTGCATCGTTTCCTCATTTTATTTAAAAGTAATTTTGTTAAAAGTAATTTTGTTAAATTATTTAGTTACTTACCAGCACTTCCATGGTTTCCTCCTGGTCTTCCACCTCGTCCTGGTCTTCCACCTCGTCCTCCATGTCCTCCGTCTCCTCCAGGTCCTCTACCTGCGCAACATCGTTGACTACGAGGATCTCCGTATCTTCGCTCCACAGACTTGATCCCCGAGACGCTGGTCGGTCGACCTCCGGCGACGATCTCTCTACTCCACTTTCTACTCCACTTTCATTGTTCATTTCGTTGTTCATTTCACTAACTTGTTGTAAATGTAACTGAGTGGTGAAGCTTGGAAGTTATAGATATATCTGTGCCCCCACTTCTTTCTGTGTAAATACAATCTCGTTGACCTTGTTTCATCTGTTCTCAACAACGACTGCGGAATTTCTTTGTTTGCACATTTCTGACTGTCTGGTGTAGTTCTTACCCTTGAGGTAGTGTTGACCTTTCGTGTACATTTTTTTGTAAACATAACAACGACTGCGGAATTTCTTTGTTTGCACATTTCTGACTGTCTGGTGTAGTTCTTACCCTTGAGGTAGTGTTGACCTTTCGTGTACATTTTTTGTAAACATAACAACGTCTGCGGAATTTCTTTTGTTCTGCCTGCACATTCGTGCCTGTCTGGCCACTCCTTTATGTGTAAATACAATCTCCTTGACCTTGTTTCGTCTGTTCTCAACAATGTCTGTGGAATTTCTTTGTTTGCACATTCCTGACTGTCTGGCCACTCCTTTCTGTGTAAATACAATCTCCTTGACCTTGTTTCATCTGTTCTCAACGATGTCTGTGGAATTTCTTTGTTTGCACATTCCTGACTGTCTGGTGTCGTTCTTACCTTGAGGTTGTGTTGATCTTTCCTCTGGATACTTTCATAGTTACGTAAGAGTCTAATTGAAATGGTATGACATTTTTAAATCTTAGTCTTACTTTTGATTTAATCGTTAAACTAATCTCTAGAAGAGACGGAGATCGGTCTTAAATGAAACGATATAATGAGATAAATACGTGGTTTATTTAACTAAATACATATGCAATTTACCAGCTTGTATTTGTTTACAGAGTACATTTATCTTTTACAATTTACAATCTTGTATTTGTTTACAGAGTACAATTATTTCAATAATACATTAGTTAAGCCTCGGCGTACTTTTCACTAAATAATGCGCTGGCTGTTTCTGTGACTTTACATAAACAACACAACACTTTAACTCTCCGCTATTAAGATGGTGAAACGATGCCAATGTTCTGTTTGAAACTTATCCGGCTTATACTAGTCTATAAACAGCACTTTAACTCTCCGCTATTAGTATGGTGAAACGACACAAATGTTCCGTTCGCAACTTATCGGTATTATACTCCTCTATACGTCTCATGATGGGAATTTTTATATTTGTATCGTACCATTCGTCTAACGGTTCTTCCAATTGTTTCGGCTCTGTCCCACTTTTTCCGTCAAACCATATCCTTTCCCCATTTAAATCCATGGAATATGCAAACGTCACTAGCGCAAACACCAGATAACCAGCTTCAAGAACACTCTTCTCTTTGACGCGTTTAATGAATGCCTCTTTGTGGTGGTCTAAAGTTTTCTCGACGTTCCCACCATTTAATTCTTCGTCTCGCATTTCATCCTCGTCGTCCTCGAAATCGAATGTTACTAAAACGGTTGCCTCTACCACGTTCATGATGCTGTACTGCTGAATTGTTCTTGCGTAGATGCTGTACTACTGAAGTGTTCTTGCGTATGCGTTTATATACACTGAGTTGACGGGTGGGATTCAAGGTCATGGTCTGAGTCGAGCGGTGGGATCCAAGGTCATGGTTTCAGTTGGCGGGTGGGAGCCAAGGTCATAGTCTTTAGTGGTAACGATAACGAGCGATACAATATGTTCCCATGCTTACACCAACTACTGCGATTAACAGGGTGCCCAAGGTCGCCACTGAAGCGTAACACGTTTCGCTGCTGACTTTACATTGTTCTACCGGACTATTCCCGAGGGTTTGCCACTCACTATCCATGGTATATGTTGGGTACACGAATTTGACCCTGAATCGTACTTCTTGCGTTCTATTGCCGACCTCGTGTTTAAACATTCCCATGTGTTGCAACGTCACCGGTTGCATTCCATACCACACACTCGTATTGAAGTTGTATGAAATAAAAGCTGCTGTTGTGTCTGGAAGTTTTGCAACGTACACTACACCCTCGTACAAGGTTGCTAATAATATTACCGCCTTGATTGGTAACATCTTCCTTAGTGTTATATTGTATGTTGTATCTTCTTTTAACCGCAAACGTCTCTACCGCTTTCAACGTTTATGGGTGCTAACACGTTTGCAAACACGCAATGTGGTGACCATTTCAGGTGTTCTACGATTGGACTATCCGACGGTTCCCATTTGAAAATGTTCACTCGGCAATAAAAACATTCTACTCTATCTTCACGTCCCGTATAGACAAATCCGGCCTCAGCTAAAGTTTTTGGGGTTTGTATACCCTTCCAATTACGAAATGATAACACTCGTTCTGTCAGGCACGTATTCTGCAAGCTCGCTTCTACACACATTTTGCATTTTCAATACATGCGACCTGCTATATATATCTAAATCTTGACCTTGAATGGTGTTTGATGACCTTGAAGAGTGGTCTTGAATGCATTGTTGCCATACTGAGGGCCTTGAGAATGCGGTGTTGCCATATTGATGGCCTTGAGAATGCGGTGTTGCCATATTGATGGCCTTGAGAATGCGGTGTTGCCATATTGTTGACCTTGAGAATGCGGTGGTGCCATATTGGTGACCTTGAGAATGCGGTGTTGCCACGTCTAGGTGACAGAGATAGATTCAAGGTCACCATGTGTTATAGAGAGATAGGTTCAAGGTCAAGGTCAGGAGTGGGGGGTGGGTCCAGAACTCTCATTTTTTCCCTACTAAGTGTAAATTAAGTTTGTTTACCCACCCCCATGCATTATTATCTTGATTTCAGCGGAGCTACAGATAATTAGTTTTATAAATTAATAGTACGGGGCATCACCGCTTGATCTCCTAATTACATAATATACATTATTTGACACCTAGGCTACAGGGAAACCAACAGCTAACATACCTATATGTCTGGCTAAACAATTCAATATTGTTATCTTTCCGTCTTCCAAAGGCCTTTGAAAATAGAAACAAGCTTTATTAAATTATATGTAGTAACTACTAGGGAACATGTGGACTACAATTATTAAATAATAATTATGGGTAAATTACGCCATATATGATATGCTTTTCATTAAAAAATATTAAGCTTTCCGATTCAACACTTTATGTATAAAATAGCCGATTTCTAAAGAACGGATTTTCGGCGTTGTGGTCCTATTTTGGAAGTTGTTGGTCTATACGAAAATAGGGCGATAAAGTGTGGTAAGCGATACTTTCATTTACAACTGTAAAGAAATGGACTGGGGAATTTAACCTTAGTCGTACCAGTCTAGAAGGCGACTTCCACAGCGGACGGCTAAAAACTACAACCACATCGGAGATCATCAATAAAGTCCATGATATTGTAATAAATAGGGAGAATATTCTCGGCTGACGGCGAAAAATTAAGTTCGATCAATCAATAACTAAATAGTACCTATAAGTAGAGCGAAAATTGTTATTTCGAGGTCAATTAATTAACCAACTAATAGCAACCAATGCTTGACCAGGAAGTTAGCTAGCTCTAACTTGTGTTGGAAATATTTTTATAATAAATTCTATATAATTATAAAAATATTTTTTAGTAAACACATACTAAATAATAGAAAAGGATATATATGTTTTTAATTATTCATAGTAAGGAAAGTTCATGATTTTACTCTTGGTTGACATTTTTTACTAAAATTGCCTGCAGAACCTAAGAGTACTTGCCATGTATACTCTTGTACAGAACAAGCACGGTTCTATCATAGTATAGTTATAACCAGTAGGTGCACTCTCACAAATATTATAAGCCAAACATTGTATGTGTGACCTTATTGTATTATCGTACTGTGTCTACAATCGAGTGGGTTTGCTGATATTTCTATAATGGTTCTATTCTTCTAAAAAAAATTATAGAGTATGATTAATGAATTTGAATATTATTGTTTTTTTTCAACCCACATTCCGTATAAATGAATTGTTAAAAGTCCTACATAGAAGTGTGTGTCCTAAAGTTGTGTCGTATAAACTTCTCTTAAATTTAATTGTCGACTTCTTCTAGAATCAACTAATTCTGGCAAAAGAGAATGCATATAAAAATCTCTTAACTTTCTCTCCATATTGTCTTCCTAAAAACCATCATCTCTACAACAAAATAGATTATATTACATAATTACATACCGTGACCATCTACAATAACTTTAACAAATTCTAACCTTTGAATTTTTTCCACGTGCATACCACCTGTAGTGTAAATTATAAAGTAGCATAACGCCCGTTTCGTTATGTGTAATAAACCCTGTACCTGATAAAAATAATTATGAGTTCGTTTTAAATTGATGGTATTATTTTGGGCATTATATATGCAATAATCGATTTTTTTCTGTATACACGCTTCGATTGGTGGTAAATCAGCGCTTTTTGCAGAAGTTTTAATTTCAATTCATGCGTTATCTTCCAATACAACACCATCTGGAGAACAGGCAAGAAATGGTTGCAAGGTATCTATTACTAAGCCATTTTTTGTCACTGTTTTCGAAAACCGTTTTTCAAATAGTTGTATTACGGTATCCTCACTTTGTAATCCAAATTCTGTAGCATTGTTCCCTTTAAATGTGGAATACAACAATGTGGCTACAGTTTTGGCGGTAGATGTAGTTTTGGGCAATTTGCAGATTTTTCCAAAATTGGATGCTGTTTTCCGCGTTTCTCTTTCGGCATTCCATATATCACTCTGGGATTGCAACACCGTGTTGTGGCAGATAGCTTCACGATCTGCATTGGAAAGATCATTCAAAAACGCCTTAGATTTTGTTGCAAACGTTTCTTCGTCCATGTCTTCCACTATTAGACCCACTTCTGGGCCATACTCGCTGTCTACTGTAGCAAAGGCATTCCTTTTAATAGATGTACCTAAAGGAAATACGTTTTATTTAATTTATTGTTAATATTTAGTACATACATTTGAAGATCTGTTTACTTACTTTTTTCATAGACTTCATATTTCTAAGTTGTTTGCTTCGAAACCCCATTGTGTAGTGTCCTGCAGGTCTTTTACACATAGCTTCGTGAATTGCTACAACGAAACCCCCATGAGCATTGTACGATATCGCAGATGCTTTGCATCGTGTTTCATAGGAATTCCGCAATGAGAAATTGACCCGTTTTCCCCCAACCAATTTAGCTACAATTGAATTATAACTTTTAGCTGAATTGGTGTCGACGTTATGAAGTAAGCTGGTGGCGTTTATTACCAGTCGCCTATTTATACTATCAATCACTGGAAGTAGTCCACACTTTTGAAGATCTGGTACTAAGTTTTTCTGGAAATAAATTGTTTTTTAAAGGCATAAATTTAAAAGCAATAAAAACTTACATCTTGTTCTTTATTTTTTGAACAGAAATACTCATCACATTCGGTGTGATCTCCAAATATATGTTTTGGCCCGTTCTGTAAATCTCTCTTTAATAATTCAATTTTCCTAATCCAGAGATTTTCACCTTTGTTTCGATATTCCACAGCTTTAATAACAGCATTGCGAAATCTTCCTAACATATCGCTGCTGGTAAGCCTGTCGCGGAGATTCTTTGGAAATCTTGAATCCTTAACCTAATTCACTTATTTTGTTTATATAGTTTTGCAGTAGGTGATTTCTACATTCTATTTTTTCTATTACAAATGCAGGTCCGTTAGGTGCTGTCTCTATTAATTTTTTGTGAATGCTACTGTCACCATCTCCGATTACCCTACCATATATTAGATTATGTTTGCTTATGGAATTACGGAACCCTTCTGCGATAATAGTAGGCTCCATTGCAGTAGAATTTTTTTCCAGTTTTTGAAGCAAGTATGTTCAGATGGATTCCCTTTTGCACAAACAGAACAATATTTGTTTTTTACGCAGACGTAAAGAATTTTTTTGGTTTTGGCACCAATAATGCAACCCTAAAAATAAAAATAACTAAATTGCATGTTCTGCAACGCACAAATATAACATATTTACCACTCCTGATAATGCATTGTAATTAGTGCGATAAGAGCGTTTGCTCCAAGCGCCATCAATAATAACTGAGATAATTGGTATTCCACCTTTATTAACGTTGCCACTTTCCAAAGCTACTGTACCTTCCTCTGTAGCAGCGTTTCCTGATGATTTGTCAACTTCTTCATTAATTTTTTGAGAAATATCTTCATGATATTTTGCATATGTTTTATCTGACATGCACGGCATATCCATAGCAGCGCAAAATTCCGAGATTTGGGAATAACCTATTCCAATATCAAAAGAAGGTGTTTCGGCATTGTGGTCCTATTTTGGACGTTTGTGAAACATTGTTAAAAGCGAATATTAATCTAATTTCAGTGATGCCAGACCTCCTGTTTTAGCAGGAGATCTACTGTTTTTACCCTCAATCTACTCTTCTACTGTTTTCACTCCGAAATCTTCTGTGAAAATTATTGAGTAGAAAATTAATAAATTGTTCTTAACAAATTACACAATTAAAATTTGTATGAACTTTTTGTTTTGTACAATAATTCAACATTGTTTACGAATTTACGATTACAACTTGCAGGCAGCAGCAGCAGCGCAGCCGCAGCAGCACGTCAGATTCGGTGAAGCGCAAGCGGTGAAGCCCGTCCGTAATCTCTTCGTTTATTATTTCTCTTAGATTACGTATAATTGCATTAGCATCGGGTATTGTATTTTTAATATATGGCAGTTTTTAGTTTTGTTAAAAATTGTGTGTAGTTTCTAAATATTTGCGGTTTTGTTAATATGATGAGCAGGTAATTATTTTTATTTACTCTTTTATTAGAATATGGGTACATCGAAATGTGAATTGTAGTTCCGAGGATGCTTTATCAGACGGGGAAGGCACGTCGACCCAAGGAAAGCGCTCAGCAAAAGCAAAGAGAGTTAAGTATTCGCAGAAATAAAAGCAATATTAGGAGAAGAACGAAAATTTTAAAGGCTGGTTAAAACAAAGGAAAACAAGTACTGAGACTTATTGCACTGTCTGCAATAAAATCATTAATATAAGTGCTACTGGGAAAACGATTCTATTAAGACATAAAGAAAGTACTGCTCATTTGAAATCATCCAAAACTACAAAAAAAAACAAGTAACATTGACCAGTATCAGCCGCTTTAAACAGATAAATTCCCTTGACGAGGCAACAAAAAGGGCAGATTTACATTTAGCAGCTTATGTTTTCTGAACATAATATACCATATAAAGTGCATCTACCAAAATTAATAAAACAAATATGTCCTGACTCACAAATTGCTATGGAAATTAAATGTGGACGTACCAAATGTTCAGCCATTGCCAAAAACGTTATGGGGAAACAAAACGAATTAGATATTTTAACCGTCTTAAGGTATAATAAATTGTCACACTTATCATAGAAGAGTCAACTGATAGATCTTGTACGAAACATTTGGCATTGGTTTGTAGGTACTTTCAAGGTGATAAGTAGGTTATTTTAACCGCTTTTTGTAATTATATTATAAATATTGATATTATTTTAGAATTCGCGACACTTTTCTTACATTGGTGCTAATGAAAGATGCCAGAGCACAAGATATTTTTGGAGAAATTGTCAGCTACTTTGAGGATAAAAAAAATTCCCTAAATACAATAAATACATAAATAAAATTAAAAAAAATAAGAAGAATTTAATAGGATTTGCTTCTCATGGAGCGAATGTTATGCGTTTCAGCTGCTTGCGCAAAATTACCTTGAGGCGTTGAAGATATTGTAAGGGATATATAAAACTACTTTCCAAATAGTCCTAAACGCATCGAAGTGCTTAAAGAGTCTCAAAACTTTACTAATACAAAGATACATAAAATCCTCCACCCTGTGCAAACTAGGTTGTTATCTTTAGAAAGTGCTGTGGGAAGATTGCTGGAATAATATTCTTCCACTTCTTGCTACGGAAACAATTTTAACACGTTTATAAGTTACATTCAACTAAATGACATTTATTTGGACGCTAAAGTGTCCTTATCTGAAAATTTATTAACAAGGGAGCAAAAACACATTTAACGTACCAGATGCTTGGATTTTTTTATTGGTCCAAATTATTAAAAGATTTAACTGCGATGACGGTGTTCTAAAAAACCTGAAGGTAACAGATCCTCATCATGTACTCGAAGGTACCACCCCTACCATAGTTCCATTAGCACAGCTCTTTACAAAAATTACAAATTACAAAAATTGGCGAAGAGGTCGAGGAGGGCGTTGTGTCCCTAGCTAACAAGTGGGCGAAGTGGTCCTGTTAAGCGTTGTGTCCCTCGTGAAAAGTTGGGCGAATTGATCGTGTTAAGCGATGTGGTACATTTCAAAAATTGGGCGAAGAGGACTTTCTGTTGGGAAATATGGTACTAAAAGACGTGATATGGACTCAAAATTTTATCATGGCACGGTATTCAATGCTATCCATTTTGTAAAATACCCACAAATGAATTTAAACCACTACTAATAAGAAACTACTAAGCAGATCGATTTGATAATTTGATATTTGTCAGCTATACATAAATAGAGTGTAGCATTGCAACGAACTACAATCTCGATATTTGACAATGCCACCTATACGACTAGCCGCGAACTCGTACTTTCAGTTACTTTCTGAACTATGTCCAAAAGACGCAGATTATCCTGTCGTTTGACGTCCATTAGGAGTAACGTAATTAGCAGGAGTTGCTTGCAGTGTTTACTGCTTTTTAGTATAAGCTTTAAAACTGTTTGTAAACGAATTTGTTATATTCTTAATTTGTCTTATTTTCTATTTATTATTCATTTAGACTTATGTATGTCTATTTATTTATCTATCAATTCGAGCTATTCGAGATAAAAAATTTTTAATCTGTATTTATTCAATTTTTGTTTTTTATAAAAGCTTAAACTTTAAAATCAGTGGTGGACTACAAAACTTATAACTTCAATCCCTTTAATTCTGCTAACATTTTAGTGCTATAAATTATTCTTTTCTTTTTAACAGTTTAATTTACATAATAGTTTCATTATATCAAAATTTAAAATAATTGATTGTGTTGAATATTTAATAAAAATAATGAAACGTCAAAGAACATCTATTCCTGCTTAACCATTGCCAATTCAACGTAAATATCTTGGGACTGCATGTGTAATTCAGGGCACTTCTCAATATGTTTTCTATGTGGATAATGCTAAATAAGAAAATAAATCTTACGCGCATGTTAGTTAAAAGAACATGTAACATATTTACTGCAATTAAAATATTCAAGAATACAATAGAAAGCAAACTATTACAGCTTTTCCCTCTTGGTACTTGTTATAGTAATGTATCCAAGATTTCCAAGAAGTAAACCTGAAATAAATACTATACATAACAATAAATTTCGGAAAAGTGCAACTAACAGGGTTAAACGGTTATTTCGAAATATAAGAAAAGTTGAAAAATTATAGTTTACAAGATTAATTTATAGAATTACAGAAAGTGACAGACTACAATAAACTTTCTTCTATAATTTATCGAGTTTTCTGAACACGTATAAGGGGTTTATTGCTAGTTCCTGCCAATATCGATATCTCATCACAACCCTGCAGCCCACAATCCGTTTTATATAATATTTAGTAATATTAAACGAACGTTGTATTACAAGCCATAGTACATTTTTCCCTATATATTAAATGTTCAAGGGTGAATTAAAGGTGATTGATTAGAAAAGAAAAGCGAAGTGGAATGAATTTTGTTTTTTAAAACGCTTGATTGAGAAAAACGTCTAGAAGACTAATCTGTCAAGCAGAATTATACATAACGTTGTGTAGGTTCTATCAGCTCCCTGTCCAATAATAATATTTTATTGTAAATAATATATTAGTTTTTTGATAGGTAACAGAAAATGGGAACAAAAAATGATAAAATACTGAATACATAAAAGCTTAAAACATGTTAAACGTTTATAAAGAAGCTTTTCTGAAATTCTGTGAAACATTGAATGTTATTGCATACCTTACCTAATATCAATTTTTCCTTTCACTGCCGCATTTCGCTAGCACTTTTGCCAATAATTTATACCTCGGAAGCAAAAGTGAGTTTTCTTCACGGTTCCTTTAAATAGATTTCCCCTGTGTAGTTACAGAGTCGCTAAACTTTTTTATTACCGCTTGCTATATATTTCGACGAAAGTTTTCACACATATTGCCCTTGTTCGATATTGTGTAGCACATAGGGACTGTTTACAAAATTGTTTGCCCTGATTGTGCTTCCAAAGATTCTCGTTATGTTCCACCGGCACATTTCGCTTTCATTTTAGGAAATCAACTTTAAACAAAAGGCGCTAATCTTTAATCCAGGCAAGCCATCTGCACCTCTTGAAATGAGTTTTCTTAAAGCTCCAAGTATTGAACGTGTATTGTGCAGCTACGCAAGAAAAAAACTTCAATGGGGTGTCCTTAAAGCTTATTTAAACCATATTTGGTCTCATTATAAAAACAAGTCTTCATTTCCACTTTAACATGGTTTTCGTTAAAAACTAATGGTTGTTAGGATCCCATGCAAATATCTGTATAAATTTTCATAGAATGTTAACCTAATCTTAATCAGAAATTCAAATTTAAATCCATAATTTATATTACAGTTACCGCAGGTTTGCATTTCTCATTGTTACACAGCATTTGAAAATATATAAAAATGTTTATATTTATCATTCATTGCTTAAAGACTATCTAAATCGTGTTCATGTGTACGTACTACTTCACTTCCATTACAGTAGCTGTTGCAGAAAAAGAAATACATCCCGTAGATATATATGCATGTAAATCTCTAAAGCTTGAAAAATAGTCTGCAGAGCCATCACTGCAACTGTACCTTGTAGGTGCGTTACGTTCTTGATCCTTTAAAAGGTATTTAAATTTATTTTATTGCAGGAAATTTGTCAAATCGGAAAACCCAAGTGATGAGCTAATAAACAATAAATGAAAAACAATAAATAATTAATTCTTCCATCAATTTATTAAGAAATAATAAACCTATCCACCAAAGCGAGTGCCTGTCGTTATCTGAATAAGCTGTGACGAAGTAAAGGCGTCATCTGCGACCGTTGATTAATTATACGTATATAATGACTCTCATTAAAGCTACGTTATCGCGTCTTTAATTAATGCTACAGTTTACTAAGAGAAACGCTATAACATAACTTAGTAATTTGAATATAATTATCACAAACAAATCGCAGAGAAACAGTAGAAATGTTTTGTTTATTACTACTTTACAGTCATATTAGTACCAGTTGTTTGTTACCACAACCAGAATATTATGTATTTATGTTGTACAGCATGTCAACATTTCTCTTTTATCAAACTGTCATTACTATAATTACTCCTTTGTTATATGTCTGCTTAGAATTATTTTCTGAGAGATAGCATTGCTTTTTTATCAGTAGGACAAATACATGCTTATTAAAAGCTGTCAGTAGTTACAAACTAAAACAATAAAACTAAAACCTAGAACATTCCTTGTATTCGCTGAAACACGTCGATTTTGTTTTTTAAAAATACACATTAATATTGAAACAAAGGTTTTATTGTCAAGATAAAACAACAAAAATAACTATAAAAAGTTATAAAAATACACTCATACTTACTGTAACTAAAAACTCATATGTCTGCCTCAGCTTGAGATTTAAACTCTCTCTTTACAAATTAATTAATCAAGTCGTAGGTATTGGTTCCACAGCTGTATAAATTGTGAAAAGGAATAGATAAGGGTTCAACACAAATAAAAACATAAAAGGGCGCCATCTGGTTCTGAGCTTAGTTAATGATTTATTAACCATTCAAAAATGTTGATTGAATAAGCATTAAAATTTATTAAATTCATTAACCAGAAAATGAATAGAATATTTAGTTAAAACAAAATTTTGTTTACTTAAAATTGTTGAAGAAATGAACTTAAGCATTCATAACCAATATGGTTCCGTTTTTCAGATCAGTCAGTTTTGAATTAATAACATTTATTAACAAAAGAATGGGTAAAACACACATACAAAGATAAACAAATAAAACACACCTTATATATTTATTACTAATCCAATCTAAATTTATTGGATTATAATTATGTCCAAAAGTTAATCAATAAAAAATTCACCAAGAACATTTCATTTAATAAAGAAAACAAACAGGAAAACTTATTGGATTGACCACAAAATTGTTCAAAACACATACTACCAATATTAGAAATTTACATTGACAGATCATGATTGCAAAATATTTCAAAAGAATCGATTAGATCAACCATAAAAATCGTTCAAAACAATTTAATTTAAATATTAACCTTTGTATTGACTGGTCTTTTCCTGGACAAAAATTTATACACAAATATCTAAATGAGATTAGACAAATTAAATCAATTCGACAGTATCAATACAAATGATTTGTAATTACATTAAAGTTTAAAGCTTTTCTAACAACTGACAAGAGTTCTATTGATAATAGAATTTAATGAGCAAAAATTTATAATGAACTTCTAATAATTGAGAAACAATAACAAAAATGACTGCAAATTCAAGCAAGAAATTTATCTAAATGAATAACACTAAAAACAATAGTCACAATACCTTTTATTTTTGGTAAGTCACAAACCAAAATCAACGATAAACTGCATAAAATTTGACGACAACGTCACAGCAACTGGAAACTGGAAGGTTGGGATTTTTCTTTCGTACATTAAAGATGTACGAGATAACCCTCGTAGAAACTGGATATGGCGAATTATAATTTGCAAATTCACCCCAAAGGGCAGTAACAAAATGCAACCAAAGAGTTCCATAAAAGATTTGGCTATTAGTTTTGATAACCATTTTATAATTTCATTGTTTTCAATAAAACAATACACATAAACATTAATTCTGAACTGAATTTAGAAGGCACACAGCACGAATTATTATTTAGCCGAAATTTCGGTTACAGAGAAAGCGTCTGTAATTATTAACTTATTTCTGAACAATAATTATTTAGACTAGAGTACGGTACTGTAGACTGTCATAACATATGTTACACAGTAATAAGGGAAACTGAATTTCCCACTTTTCTGAAGCACAAACGTCCGCGAAAATATTTAACGGAATAACTGACTTTTGTTAACCACGAATTATTGGTTAATTTCCTAACACTGATTTAAACGAGAACTATTACATGTAGATTTTAATTAAATGCACCGACCATCCGAAAGTCGGTACTTGTTCAAACAATATGAAAAACTGAATTTAGAGTTTTCTTTCAAACTCCATTTTACTACAACAAGATGGCATTTTTAACACAAGATCGAACGTACGCTATCGGCGTGCGATTTTGGAAGACAGCCCTTCGTCTCAACATCATCTCGCCTTATATTAACTCTGAACCCTTAGCTACGCGCGACCGGCATCTGTTTTTAGACGGCAAGGGTGCTTGTTGCTTGCCTACTATAGGATTCACGACCTTACGTATAAAAAGCAACACCAAAGTTCTTTCCCGCTGGAAAAGCACGTGTGAAATACTCTTGCTATCGAGACGAAAATTTCTACGCCGCATTGACTTGAAATTTAAGACGCAAATAACAGACAAAGGAAAGTGCATTTACGAATCGTATACACTCAAAATGTTTACCAAAATATTTCTATAAATGAGATGACGAAGCGCTTCTCATGATTTCTTTTCAAGGTTTCTTTTTGAAGAAATTGATATTATTTTTAAAATACCAGGTCGCAAGATACGAAAAACGACATCAATATGACGTTACATTATTTCATTATAGCAAATATTAAACATTCCCTTCCTATAAATGCTTTCTGTAGGAAATGTTGGCCTGATGAACTGCATATTTAAATAAAGCGATATCTACAGGACCGAACTTAAGATTTTTATCCAGAATTAATACAAAATTCTATGTACTAGATGCCGGTGGAAAATGTACCCGTTACAATATGTGCAATTTACCTTCCGAGTGTCACTTGTTTCTAAGTTATGAGGTCACTACAAAAAAATTTAAATGACAATATAGATTTTTTATAGTGGAATCCGATAGTGATTCTCCTTCTCTTTATGATCATGCAAATAAATCATAAGGTTGCATAACAAAAATTCTGAGAAAAATTCAGTTGAACTTTGTAAATGTTTGTTAGTTGTTACGTCATCACAAAGAATTTAAATGAGAATATAGATTTTTAATAGTGGAATCCGATAGTGATTTCTCTTCCCTTTATGATCATGCAAATAAATCATAAGGTTGCATAAAAAAAATTCTGAGAAAAATCGATCTGATATATTGATATATTGATACCATAATATCAATAACATTAAATGTTCAGATCGATTTTTCTCAAAATTTTTGTTATGCAACCTTATGATTTATTTGCATGATCATAAAGGGAAGAGAAATCACTATCGGATTCCACTACTAAAAATCCATATTGTCATTTAAATTATTTGTGATGACGTCACAACTAACAAACATTTACAAAGTTCAATTCGATTTTTTTCAGAATTTTTGTTATGCAACCTTATGATTTATTTGCATGATCATAAAGGGAAGGAAAATCACTATCGGATTCCACTATAAGAAATCTATATTGTCATTTAAATTTTTTTGTGATGACGTCATAATTTAAAAACAAATGACAGTCGGAAGGTGAATCGCACATATTAACGTGTATTTTTAAAAAACAAAATCGAAGTGTTTCAGCGTTTAAAAAAAAAACCGGTTGAGTTCGCTTAATTTTTAAATATTCCATACTTTAATCCCACCCTGTATATTAAAATGATTTAGAAAGAGGATGCTGATGTTTAATAAAAAATGCCCCACGTTTGGGAAATAAGTTAATATGATGTTTTATTACGGGGCTAATAAATAAATAATTGGGAAAGTCCCAAATATGGTGATTTAGGTGTTTCAAATCAATACTACATAAACCAGACTCTAGCAAAAGTACAGTGAAAACATACACAAAGTATAAACACCAGTTACCTTTACCATCAAAGAAAAATGCCCCAGCTGTAAGTAAATTTGGAAAGTTTCTTACATGCATAGAGACTTCTCAGACGTGTCGCTTCAATAGGGCGCTAACTATAAATTAGATCTATAAAAGATTATTAACTGACCACACATAAACAAAATAAATAAACCCAAGGATACTTTTAAAAATATTCAAATAAAAAAATTAAAACAAACAAACAAAATTACAATTGAAACACAACTCTTAAAATTAAATAAACAAAAAAAATGGATACCATGTAAAGAATGAAAGAAAAATGAATTATAAGACAGTATAATTCTCTTTGTCTTGCTAATTAATGTTTCAATCACTACTAGAACTGCTTTAAAAACTAAATAATAAATTACCTTACATTAAATTCAAAATTCAAAATATTGGCGTCTTATAATATTACCGATTTGAATTAGTAGTAACTAATCTGCAAAATTTCCTGTTTTCATATGATTCAGAATAAAAATGGTCGAGATGCCACAAAATTCCACCTCTCTTCTTTAGAAAGACTTTGTGTTATTAAATAAAGTTCAAATTATTAATACCATCTGTATTTCAGACATAAGGTACCTAAATCCATTTAAATTTATTCATAAATAATTTTCTAAATTCCATCCCAATTCCAATGACAAAAATCCATCTTTATCATAAAAAAATTCCACAACAGAAAATTCAATCACTAATTAACTTCACGGCACTGTGAAGGAGTAATAGGATTTCATTTAAAATGGTTTATTATTAATTGCACTACTTAAATTAAAAACTTTATAGCTCTTAACATTTTGACTTTAACGTATCATAATACAACATAACCTCAAAATTTTGTAATTTTTGCTCTCCATGTAAACGCTTGTTCTGTACAACTGAATCTTTTCGAAAGAGTGTCACCAGACTTCGATCTCAATTTATAACTGTTTGGAAAACAGTTGAATAACTTTATTATTATTTTATTTTAGGTTATTTTTCTGGTTCCAACTAAAAATCTTTAGTGTGAAACAATTGAATAGTTTTGTTACTAAAATTACATAACTATATTGTCATTAAAAGTTAAACTAATTGTTTAAACAAATATTATAAATGGATAGAGGAAAATTCCCCCTCTTTAATTATAATATGAAACACTTATACTAAAATGTAAACACAAGCTTAGGATTGAATGGCAACCAACTTAATTTTCCCATACACAGGAACATTATTAAAATTTGAAATAAATGTTTAAAAACACTTTGTTGCTTCCTTTTCTTGTTATAAACTTTATCCTTAAATCCTATAAAACAATTATTATAAATTTTTGTTACCTAACTCTTAATTAATAGCTGGTTTCAGAATACAATGATAAATTGCATCAATATTTGATTTTCAAATACCCAAGTCTTCTACAATAAATGATCCCTACATAGGCATTTATGTCTTAATTGTGCCCAAGAACTTGCTTGACAAAATTACAATGAAATATTTAAGTTCAAAGACTTCTCAACATTGAAAACTACAAATTTAACATGAAACTATCCCAAATCGTTGGATTTTTTTACTTAATGAGTCATAGAGTGTTTCTTAAACATAACTGAAATTGTTTATATTAGTTTGTAAAACTGGAAAACTAGTGTGTGGTAGATATATATTTATTTTTTTCTCGACGATGATCCATAAACGTTGCAGAGGAAGTTCTGCTAACATGAGGGTCCTGTGTGGGTGGATTTGATTCTTAGTTGACTCCAGGGTCTGCTGTGGTGTTAGTTACCCGCTGCCTGACCTAGACGAATGGAGGAGAATTAAAGTGAGGTTTATCCTGTCCAGGGAGTGCGCCCTCTGACCTATGAGAAAATGCATGCCACCGGGTAGTGTCTCGGAGATGACGGTGCGGGGGTCAGGCTTTGACTGTGCAGTTCCAGTCGTTAGATTCTCAGACGTCGTCTAGAACACTACACTTAAGGGACGTTGATGCGAATGTATAGCCTCTCACGTTCAAGACAACTTCATCTTAACGGGTCAATACCCGGATTCTACTTCAGTAGACTCAAAATGAATATCTACCAGGAGCACACCAGGCTTATAACTAGGAGATCGGGATGGCAAAACCATTCAAAAGCAAGTTCCGCCACATCTGAAGTTGGATTCGACCGGGTGATGAAGTCCCACGTAGTGGGAGTAGTCCTAATGCCGGACGAGGGGCTTGACCCTTGGTATAGATCACGACTGGTCTGCACGTTTATAGCTCTGGTACTAGGCTCGAGAGCTAGTAGAGGTTGGATAGGCAACCTCGCTCCAACCAACGAGTAACTGGTAGCATTTACCACGCAAATGCTCGCTGATTAGGCGTACCTGAATCACTCCTTGGAAGGAACGTGGGGCTTAAACTTAAGTATTACAGGTGTCCCACGTAAATAAATTTTCTGATTCTATGTATTTTGATTTAGATTTACTTGTAAAGCAAGTGATTACAACACTTTACTCCAGTTACAGTTACTCTTTCCTTTATTTAAAACGTTGGACAAAAGAATGCAAAATCTAAAATCTGAAAGTGACATTCTTTATTCGAAGTATTCAACTTTCTCAGGATTAAAGTGGATCGAATGCTTGACTTTCAGAAGGAGTGCATCTTAACAATGGATGAGATGGATTTGAAAGAAAGTACAGATTTCTGAAAGTACACAGTCTGGTTTCAGGAACATTTATTGGAGATCCAGAACATACCGGAGTTGCCAGTTTAGCACTAATTGTAGTATTATTTAGCTAAGATAACTGCTAGAAGGAAACAGGCTGTTGCATACTAGTTTACTGGAAATAGTTATTATATATTAAAATTGGGTCACAAAAAGGGACAATCGGTATGCAAATCCATTCAACATACATTCCTACATGTCAAAAAACATGCGTTCCTAAAACTGGTCGGTTTTACCAAGATTGTTTAAAGAACTCGTTTTCTTAGCTAAGATATCGACCCTGTCCCTACTGAAATATATCTAGACACAATAAGCACAATCTGAAGAACCTTTGCTCTCTGCTCTCAATATCGTCTAATTCAGGAACAAGGTGTTGAAAATACAGCAGTTACAAAAGAAGGCGAATATGGCCCTGATCGACCTACCTAGTTTAGAAAAAAAAACAATGAATGTAACGTCAACTAATAAAGAAATAGCAGTGTCATTGTATATAAAACCTTGTATATATTTTTCACTAAAGTTTATGAACCAGGGAATCTGCTCGAGTTTCATTTAACGTCAACTTTTCAAATTGGTGCCGAAACCCGGGACCCTCTTCGTGGTAACTTTAGTGTAAAACTCGCTCGGTTTTTCTTTTACGTACAACGCAGTGCAACGATTCTATATAGGTATAAGTTGAAAAAGATATGGATTTCACTCTTCGTAGAACGTACCGTACACAACTTACGAAGATAGTGAATAGCGCAGAGGAATATTTAACATGCGACCAAGTGGAAGCTGTAGAATTATCGGTGCTGATTGCTAGAGTTAAGGCCATTTCTACGAGTTTGAATGAGGTTGATCAACGACTTTCCTCTACATTTAACGCAGATCAGATGGAAGAAGAATGTCAGAAGATTGTTGAGTATAACGATAAAGCAGTGGAGATAGTAGCGCGCTTAGAGCAGAGATTACATGTAGTTAAACAACCTAATGAAGCGCAACCTGAAACCAGACGTGAGCATCTACCGTTGCTATCGAATAACGAACAGAATGGACACGGTAGTTTTATTCCAATTAGTACATCTTCTAAGCTCCAAGTAAGATTGCCCAAGTTAGAATTAATGAAATTTAACGGAAATACCGATGAATGGCCAGCTTTTTGGGAGCAGTACAGTTCGGCAATTCATGATAACAACGATTTAGACGACAGTGCCAAATTTATGTATCTAAGGACTCTGTTGACTGGTCAAGCCGCATTAACTATTTCAGGCCTAACTTCTCGAAGTGCTTCTTACCAAGATGCGATCGACTTAATTAAGTCAGAGTATGGAAATACCGAACGAATAGTGGAATCCTATATTCAAAAGCTGCTAACTATCTCACCGGTTAAATACGATAGGGACATTCAATCACTTCGTAAATTATATAACACTGCATCAACTATAACGAGATCTTTATTAACTCTTGGTGTATCAGCTGATCAGTTTGGACTTATGGTCAAATCTCTTATTTTCAAGGCTTTGCCGTATAATTTACGAGTCCAGTTTAACAAAATGAAAACAAAAAACTGTATTGATGCTACTTTTAGTGTTGGTTCTGAAATTGCCAACGATGGCGTAATAGACTACAATAAACAAATAAGGGCTTTGATACAATTTATTAAAATAGAAGTAGATTCTTTAGAACAAGCGTATATAGGAGAAAACAGTGAAAGTAAAGACTTTAATCGTGTTTCTTATAATGTACCAAAACGGAAAAATGAAACTTGCACAGCAGCCGGATTATTTACTAACGTAAGAGAGTGTTGTTTGTTTTGTAAAGCAAAAACTCATATAACTAAAGACTGTAATGCTGATATGGGTTTGGCCGAGAAAAAGAACATTTTAAAGCAAAATAATCGCTGTTTCAGGTGTACTTTATCTAACCACAATTCCAAGTTTTGTAAAACTAAAGATATTCGGTGTACCAAATGCAATTCACGACATGTCACTACCATGTGTGACCCTAACTATAATAGACGTCCTTCTAATGTTGAAGCTATATCAACTAGTACTAATAGTACCAATTACGACACTAAGCCAAGTCCTAATGGAAACGATACAACGAATTTATTCACTAACGGCCGAATTGATAATGCTTACCTCCAAACTGCTTGTGCATTTATACCTAACAGTTCTTGTAATAATGCCTTTATTCGTTTAGTATTGGATGGAGGGAGTCAACTTTCATTTATAAAAGAAGATGTTTCACGTCAGTTAAATTTATCAGTTATTGGAACACATAAGGTTTCTATTTTACCGTTTGGAAGTACAGTTCGCTCTCCTGCCCGACTTTGCAATCGTGTGCAAGTACCTTTAAGAAGCCAGTTTAACGAAGACATCATTTTAATTAATGCTGTTGAAGTACCAGAAATATGTTTTGACTCCTTAATACCTCCCTCATTAAAAGAACCTGTCATTAATAATTTTGCTTTGACAAATCACTTGGCAGATACTAACGCTGATCTTTGTTTGACCCATAAAGGTATCACGATTTTAGTAGGAGCAGATAATTACTGGAAAATTGTGACAGGTGAGATCCAACGTCTCTCAGAAAATTTAACTGCCTTAAATTCAAAGTTCGGTTGGACTCTCCATGGTATAAGTGACTCAAACCTATCATGTGATTTTGCAGTAAACTTTAACGTAGTTGATGTATTTAATACACAAGTTTCCTGTGATACTAGTAATCTCAGTTTCGATATTAAGAAATTCTGGGATTTAGAAACAATTGGTGTTGTTTCAAATGAAAAGTCGGACTGTATTACCGATAAATTTATTAACGAACACATTCAATTTAATAACGATCGTTACGAAGTGTCGCTACCATGGGAAACCGAGGACAAAAATTTGGACAATAACTATACCGGTGCTTTGGCACATGTGAAAAACTTAACATTTAAATTGTGTAAATATGGTAGACTTAACGAATATGATTGTGCAATCCGCGAATATTTACAAAACGATTGCGCTGAAATCGTGGTAAATGACGTTGCTAGTGATTGCGTATATTACATGCCACATCGGCCAGTATATCGCGAAGATAAAGAAACTACCAAGTTGCGTGTCGTATTTAACGCATCTGCGCATGCTCCTGGGTTTCCATCGCTTAACGAAAAGCTCATGACAGGTGATAATTTAGTTCCGGATTTACTTGCAATTTTAATGAACTTTAGACTAGGTTCCGTAGCAATGATAGCTGATATTGAAAAAGCATTTCTGCAAATATCACTCGACAAACAAGATCGCGATACTCATCGTTTTTTGTGGTATAAAGAACCCATCGGAAAAAGAATTACTTCTATATCCGAATTGCCACCGTTAAAAACTTATAGAATGAAAAGAGTAACTTTTGGTGTAACTTCGAGTCCATTTTTATTGGCCGTTACAATCAGAAAACATCTTTTGGAACAACCTAGCGAACGACGAAAAATAGCAAATATTTTACTAAATTCCTTTTATGTAGACGATTTAGTTGTGGCATTAAAGTCTACCGAAGAAGCACTAGAGCTTTATGAACTATCGCGCAAATGATGACTTCAGCAAACATGAATTTAAGAAAATGGTACTCTAACGATCCAAATATGTTAAAACGTTTTTCCGAAGATTGTCAAAAGTCAAACGTATCTGAAAATAAAAAGGTGCTTGGAATTTATTGGCATACTGTTACTGATGAAGTATCTATTGATGTATCTTCAATTATCAATGAAAGTATTCACCAATTGTCAACGAAACGCAATGTTTTACAGACCATGGCTAAAATATTCGACCCTTTTGGTATTTTAGGTCCTTTCACCGTTCGGGCAAAAATTCTTTTACAAAATATTTGGAAACTACAAGTAGAGTGGGATATAATCTTGCCTAAAGATTTCGATAACGAATGGCAGTTATGGTGTTCCGAAGTCTCAACGTTAGCAGATTTAACGTTACCGCGGTGTTTATTAAAATCAAATTCAGATGAAGTTGAATTACACGTTTTTGCTGACGCAAGCCTACATGCGTATGGAGCAGTGGCATATTTAAAATGTTTGTCATCTAATGAACATCAATTTATAATGTCGAAAAATCGAGTATCTCCTATTAATCAAAACGGCGATAAAACACTTACTTTACCTAAATTAGAGTTAACAGCCGCTTTGTGTGCAGCCAGATTACAGAAATATATTCTGGAAAATTTACCGCTTAACGTTAAAGATGTATTTCTATGGTCTGATTCTAAAATTTCTTTATATTGGATAAAAGGCAAATCTAAAAATTGGAAGCCATACGTTAAAAATCGAGTCAACGAAATAAATAAATTCAGTTCTGGAAATTGGAGATACTGCCCGGGAAAAGAAAATCCCGCTGATTTGTTAACAAGAGGAATATCTGCCAAGAAGTTAATGGAATCTTCAGCATGGCTTCAAGGTCCAGAATGGATTAGACAAGATTCAGAATTTTGGCCTACCGATGAACTTACTGATATTACTGAAACACCATACCGTGTCAATCTTTTTGTGGAACTTAAAGAAAATAGGTCTAACTTGAAACAAATCCTTTCTCTTAAAAAATACAGTAATTGCGACAAAATGTTTCGAGTAACGGCTTACGTAAGAAGATTTTTGAATAACGTCAAGAAAGAAAATAAATTGACTGGGATATTAACGGTGAAAGAGATTAACGAAGCAGAAATATATTGGATAAGATGTATTCAAGAAAAAGAATTTAAGGAAGAAATCTCTAAGTTAGAACAAACAAAGGTATTAAATACTAACTCTTCGATTTTAACGTTGAGCCCTTTCTTGGATGAAAATAAAGTTTTGCGTCTAGGCGGAAGATTAGAAGAAGCTGATTTACCATATGAAGTAAGACATCCAGCCATCTTACCAAAACAATCAACTTTTACTAATCTGATCATTTTAAAAGCACATCAATCGACTAGCCACAGTGGCGTTAACGCTACTCTTGCTACTGTTAGAAAAAGATACTGGATAATCCAAGGTAGACAACGAATAAAATATTTGATAGGTAAATGCGTAAAATGCAAACGTCTCAAAGGCAAACCTGGCAACGAACCTTTCGCTCCACTACCAAGAAACCGTCTAACGATGGCAAATCCCTTCAAAATAACAGGTATTGACTTTGCAGGACCACTTTATGCTTATGATAGTGGTAATACGTCAGAATACTATATACTGCTTTTGACATGTGCTGTAGTAAGAGCAGTTCATTTAGAACTAGTACCTGACTTAACTGCGGAATCCTGCATTCGGGGTATCAGGAGATTTATAGCACGACGAGGTGTTCCCAGCGTCATCTACTCAGATAATGCTAAAACATTTAAACGTACGTCACGAGAGCTTCAGGAATTATCTAAGATCCTCACAAATAAAGAAGTTCAAGAGTTTGCTTCGAAGCATTATATTCAGTGGAATTTCATCGTTGAAAGAGCGTCATGGTGGGGCGGCTTTTGGGAGAGATTAGTACGAACGATTAAATCTGCCTTAAAACTTACGCTCGGAAGAGCAAGTATTCATTATGATGAACTACAGACTGTTTTAGCAGAAGTTGAAGCTACCGTTAATTCAAGACCACTAACATATATTGACGATGATCCATCGAATTTAACTGTATTAAGCCCTTCTAAGTTCCTAATTGGTTATAATGATGTTGGCATGACTATCGATACAAAATTGCCTATAATCCAACGTAACGATATCCTGAACCAATGGAGAATTCGAGAACAGGTTGTTTTAAAGTTCTGGAATCGATGGTGCGTAGATTACTTACAGCAATTACGATCAGCACATCATACAGAAGCCACCAAGTCAAGCAAATTTAAGATCGGAGATATAGTCTTGGTTCATGACGAAAAGCAACCACGACTGATATGGAAAATGGCGCGAATTACTAGCGTATATCAAGGACGCGACAAACGCATAAGAGCATGTGAAGTACAAGTCAGTAATGGAGATCGACTGCGACGACCGGTACAATTATTGTATCCTCATGAAATCGACCAATTTCCGCCCGGGGAGGATGTTGAAAATACAGCAGTTAAAAAAGAAGGCGAATATGGCCCTGATCGACCTACCTAGTTTAGAAAAAAAAAAACAATGAATGTAACGTCAACTAATAAAGAAATAGCAGTGTCATTGTACATAAAACCTTGTATATATTTTTCACTAAAGTTTATGAACCAGGGAATCTGCTCGAGTTTCATTTAACGTCAACTTTTCAAACAAGGCTAGTTATGAAGAATATGAAACAAAACACTTGCCAGATTTTTTAAATGTAATTACTCAAGCGAAAGTATATACAAAAGCTGGAGATATTATTTTACTTGTAGGGTGGAATAAGTATAAGAATAAACTGAGTAGCAGAGAACAGAACATTCACTATAATTATGCAGGCTATCTATTTCGCAGTGTAAGAAATCAGCGTGTATGTCAAAAGTGTATATCTTCTGTAGGCTCTAGTAACGACACTAACGACACACTAACAACGACTTTTATTTATTTTTCTAAATTAAAAGAACAAAATTGTTTATATTATGTTAATGAAAAAAATATTTCGGATACTCCTTCGGATGGAACAAACCTTTTGTAATCTGAGAAATGTGTAGAGATCATTCTACATCATTTATGGAAACATTTAAATACAGCAGTTTTTCTCAAAACTGTTATATACAATGTTTCACAAGGAGTCCACCGTGACTTCAATCTCACTAAATAAAGAATCAACTACAGATTATCAAAATCCAGTACCTCAACTGTCATAACATCACAGAAAAGCTTATCGTTTTATTGCGTACAGACTTAAAATTTATAGTTTAATAAAATACAGGAGTCTACGATAATTCGAATGTACATAAATAATTTTACATATTGGTTAGTACACTATTAGTGTTAGATTATTGAGACACTTTTCAGTAATCTAAAGTTGAAGCGTTTCTGAAATCTATAAACTGATATTTTTATAAAATTTGAAGGAAACACTTTCTTTGCAGTTTTATAGTAATAAATGAAAAAGAACTATAAATTCTTTCAATTTATAAATCTGCAATATCTAACAATTTTCTGTTAATTTCATTATTTTCATTTTTAGAAAATATCTAAATTAAGAACGAAACAAAACCACGTCTAACAAGAAAATGGTTGAAAAAGAAATAGGTAATTAACTTCAAGAAAAACAAACGAGGTCACACTTACTCGGGCAGGCGTGAATAAGTTCACAATGTGAGGGAAATCTCGGATTGGCGGAATTTCCTTGCACCTATAAGCACTTCATACGTATGTTCTCACTACGAATGTTGCCCTTGTAGGGTTGCTGTAAGATTAACTTGGGGAAAATTAAGAACTACGGAAGTAAGTGGATGTGAAGTTATTTAATAGTTAAGACATTTTTTGTTTTAACTGGCAATGTTGGTAGTACAGGTGGTTGGTGTAAATTTAATATGTTCTCAAACTTAACTTCTAATGCATACTTTGTTATGTTAAGGAGTGCTCATTATTAAAAGAAAAGTATAAGTATTGACGGATGTAACGAAATATCGACACGCGGTATGCTTACATGAATATAACCATTCAATCCATAATTAACAGAAAATTTCAAATAACTAGTATAGGTATAGGGTAGCCCACGCAAGATGATCCTGTACCTTATCTTGGTAACTGTAAGAGTTACGAAAAAATGTTAAATACCAAAGTTGGTTGATGTAAAACAAATTTTAATTTTATAATAGTTTTGTATATACAGGGTGATTCATATTGCTGTGGCTACTATCAACTTTTTTATTTTCAATGGAACACCCTGTATATTTTTACTGTTTTTGATTCTACACTTTATTTTAAGTATGCTTGCCTAATGTATATATCAAAACACTGCACAGTTTCTGGGCAAATTCAGTTATTCTGTTATTTTTTGAAAAATCCAACTTTCTTCAAAAAATAAATTTACATAGTGCAAGTTACATTTAAACGATTATAATAATACATGACGCTTATATATATCTAAATCAGCGCTTCTGCGTAAATTTATTACTAAATAGTATACAGGGTGTTCAATATGATATACCAAAGGTATAAATCTTTGAACAGGGAAATCTCACTTTTTCAAATGGGACAGCCTGTATATTTAAATTTTATGTGATTTAGTTTTTGATTCCCTACCAATTCATGTGTATATGTTCCTCTAAAAGTGAACAGTTTCAAAGTTATCAGCGTTTTCCTGTTTTTTCGATATTTTTCGTGCTAATTTGGATGAGATGATTTTCAGCATTACAGAAGCAGCTCTATCGATTGGCTAATCATTTTTTTGGTTAAGAACTAGATTGACTATTATCAGTTACTATCGATTTCAATAGTACCGGTTTTTAACTACTGTCATTTGTCACTGCCATGGACATCCAATATACATAGCAATGCAGGGAGGTTACGTCGAAGATATACTATTATAATCGTTCACTAGTTTATGTTTTTCTGTAGTAATTTATTCTTGTCCTTCTTAACTGCGGCTGTTTGTTTCAAATAAAAATGTTCTAACACACATCTTAAGTTATTATTGAGCAATTTGATAATAGCTCTTTAAAATGCCCCATTCTCCATGGATAGAAATCAGTTGAATCCTACTATTTTTTAGATGATAACTAATAATGAAAGTTGGACTACACTGTTAGAAAACTGTAAAATCATAACCTAGTCCGAAGTCTATAATTTTGAAATGAACTTATTCTGTTCGAAAAGAAAATCGGACAAATGGTAGTCGTTAAATAGATAGTTAAATACCGATACTCATTGAAATCAAAAGTAACTGAAAATAGGCAATTCAGTTCTTAGCCAAAAACATGATTAGCCAATATACAGAGCTGCTTCTGCAACGCTGAAGATTTTCCCATCAAAAATAGCAAGGAAAATATCGAGAGAACCTGGAAAAAACGACGATAACTTGGAAACTGACTAAAAGTATAAATCTTTGAACAGGAAAACTTAATTTTTTCAAATGGGGCACCCTGTATATTTACATTTTATATGCTTTCGTTTTTGGTTCCCTACCAACTAATTTATATATGTTCTATCTAAAAGCGAACAGTTTCCAAAAATGAGGTTTTCCTCTTCAAAGATCTATAGTTTTGGTCAGTTTGTAAGTTATCAGCGTTTTACTGGTTCTCTAGATATTTACCTTACTAATTTGGATGGGAAGATCTTCAGCGTTACAGACGCAGCTCTATCCATTGGCTAATTATGTTTTTGGATAAGAACTAAATTGACTATTTTCAGTTACTTTTGATTTCAACAGTATCAGTATTTAATTATGTATTTAACCATTGTCATTTGTCCGATTTCCTTTTGGAACAGTATAAGTTCATTTCAAAATTATAGACTTCAGACTAGGTTATGATTATGGTTTTGTAACAGTTTAGTTCAACATTTTCATTATTAGTTTTCATCTAAAAGAAATAGTAGGATTCAACTGATTTTTACCGATGCAAAATGGGGTATATTAATGAGCTGTTATCAAATTGTTGAACAGTAACTGTAAGATGTGTGTTAGAACATTTTTATTTCAAACAAAGAGCGATAGATAAGAAAGATAGGAATAAATTACTACAGTAAAACATAAACTAGTGAACGATTATAATATATCTTCGACGTAACCTCCCTGCATTGCTATGTATATTGGATGACCATGTGGGTGACAAATGACTGTAGTTAAATACCGATACTCATTGAAATCGATAGTAACTGATAATAGTCAATCTAGTTCTTAACCAAAAAAATGATTAGCCAATAGATAGAGCTGCTTCTGTAATGCTGAAAATCATCTCATCCAAATTAGCACGAAAAATATCGAAAAAAACAGGAAAACGCTGATAACTTTGAAACTGTTCACTTTTAGATAGAACATATAAATACATGAATTGGTAGGGAATCAAAAACTAAATCACATAAAATTTAAATATACAGGGTGTCCCATTTGAAAAAAGTGAGGTTTTCCTGTTCAAAGATTTATATGTTTGGTATATCAGATTGAGCACCCTGTATACTATTCAGTAATAAATTTATGCAGAATCGCGAATTTAGATATATATATATATATATATATATATATATATATATATATATATATATATATATATATATATATATATATATATATATATATATAAGCATCGTGTATTATTATAATCGTTTAAATGTAACTTGCACTATGTAAATTTATTTTTCGAAAAAACTTGGATTTTTGAAAAAATAACAGAAAAACTGAGTTTTCTCAGAAACTGTGCAGATTTTTAATAAATACATTAGGCAAGCATACTTAAAATAAAGTGTAGAATCAAAAACAGTAAAAATATACAGGGTGTTCCATTGAAAATAAAAAAGTTGATAGTAGCCACAGCAATATGAATCACCCTGTATATACAAAACTATTATAAAATTAAAATTTATTTCACACCAACCAACTTTGATATTTAACATTTTTTCGTAACTCTTACAGTTTCCAAGATAAGGTACAGGATAATCTTGCGTGGGCCACCCTGTACAGGAACAGATATAAAATAATAAAAAAGCTATCCAAGATTGCTAACTATTTTTTTAGTTGTGCTATTAAATATTTTTTATATAGACTTAGTTTCAATATTAATTTTAATTTAGAGCAATTTGTTTAATTAATTAGTAAATAAGTAATCATTAATTAGTAATGATATTATTTTACGATACGAGCGTTGATCCTTGATTGTCCTTTAATCGGTAGTAAATCTGATATATGTGAGATATAGACTGCACTTTATCTCGTGTTCATTAATAAATTATTTAAAACTTAATAAAGCGGTATTTATAGGTGAATTTTGTAAATAATAAATGTCAAATATTTAAGCAACAAATGATAATTCTCTTTAGTTAAAATAACATATTTCTTTAATTTTGTATTTTCGTCTTGCGTAAACAACTGAGCAATTGAAATTTTAAGAAATACGTATTTGGATATGGAGCTGAGTACTACTCGTTCCATAAAGATCTAGGACAACAAGGATAATATGATGCTATTTTTTATTATTTTATCCTATGCATTTACGCCGAAGAACAAGGATAAATTAACATCATATTAGCCTTGCCGTCCTAGATCATTATGAAATCAATAGTCCATATTATGATCGAAGTAAATGAAGTGACTCGCAGGCATGGTTTAACCGGTGGTATTACTGTTTAAGGTCCAAGTGTACCCAGAAAATGTTGTTTCATAAACAAATTAATAATGTGATAACTTTGGTTTTAAATTAATACTCTAGGAATGTTAAAACTTGCTTACCTAACTTGTTTTGAAAAACGATGTTTATTAATTAAATTATTTCACATTATCTACGTGAAAAATTAATTTTAGAGAAACTGTTCAAAGTTAACCAAGAAAATACCACTTAAATTTCATAGTATTTGAACTATTTTCTCAAAATTTTAAGAAAATCGTATGCTAGAAACTAAATTATTACCTGTTTTTTTACCAAAAACAGTTTTTTTTGAAAAAAGCAGGTTAAAATTTTGGGAAAATAGTATTTTTTTGGTTAACTTTGAATGTACAGTTTCTCTAAAATTAATTCTTCACGTAAAAAATGTGAAATAATTTTAATTAATAAACATCGTTTTTCAAAACAAGTTAGGTAAGCAAGTTTTAACATTCCTATAGTATTAATTTAAAACCAAAATTATCACATTATTATATTATTTATGGAAAAAAACAAGGATTATATCTCAGGCGGTTAAGATTTACGCTGCGCTGCGTATTGGGGTGTCTAAAAGGCCCGTTTGTAATAATTTTTTTAAATTTGGTATAGTTATTTACAATATAAGTAAATCCACTATGATTTAATTTAGAATTTTTGAATGTACCGTTAATTTTTTTTGGGTACACTTGGACCTTAAATGCCGCTCTCTGTAAATACGCACTTCCAACTTGACATAAATAGACATTGAGATATTAACGTATATGGTATAGTATATTTGTATAGTATAGTATATTCTGCTGATGTCCACGACTAACAGATTCAACTGTATCTTTTGGATAGGAAATATATTGTTATTATAGTAGGGATTTAATTTATGTAATATAACTAATTTCTATAAAAGTTAGAAACGGTTACGGCAGTACTTTGTTTGGCCATTACGTTTAGCTGGTGGATCAGTTCATGTGAAATCAACCAGTGGATAAACCTAATAGCCTTAGTTATAGTCATATGCATAAATGATGTGTAAATCTCAAATCTATGCGTGGATATGCACGCATGGATAACACGTGGATTTGTTCGTAGTTATATAGGTAATTCCACATGATTTATACGCGTATAAATTCCACGACAGAAAACTTTGGCAACGCTGCTATTTTTAAAATTGATTACCTAATAATAATTGATACTACTCATTGCCTGGCGAACCAGGCTACAGAAGCTATGAAGCTTGTAAGGGAGTTATTATTATCATTATGCAGGGCCAACATGCGGCTGCAGCTAGCTTACAGATGATATAGCAGTATACGAGGGTGGTACCAGAAGTACCCGACCCAACAAAGAAAACACAAAAATTTTGCTCCTCAAAATAGCCATTAACTGCTGACATCACTTCTTCATCGTTGGAAAATCTTTGACCACTGAGCCATTTTTTCAAGTTTGGGAACAGAAAATAATCCGAGGGGGCTAAATCTGGCGAATATGGTGCATGAGGTAGCAATTCCAACTTTAATTGATTAATTTTGGCCATTGCAATAACGGATTTGTGAGCTGGCGCGTTGTCGTGATGAAACAACACTTTCTTTTTAGCCAAATGCGGCCGTTTTTGCTTGTTTTCTTAGCTTAAACGTTGCAATAAGTTTGCATAATACTGGCCGTTGATAGTTTTTCCGTTTTCGAGATAGTCAATAAAAATTATTCCACGCGCATCCAAAAAAACCGACACCATAACCTTGCCTGCAGATGAAACGGTCTTCGCCTTCTTTGGAGCCGGTTCTCCCTTTTGAGTCCATTGTTGCGATAGTTCTTTTGTCTCGGGTGTGAAATGATGGACCCATGTTTCATCCATTGTTACGAAACGGCGCAAAAATTCTGCTTTGTTGCTGTGAAACTTCGCTAAACACTCAATTGAAACATTTTCACGACACTGTTTTTGCTCGAGTGTGAGCAAACGCGGCACCCATCTTGCACACAGCTTTCTCATGTCCAAATTTTCAGATAATATGCGATGTACCGCACTTTTTGAGATGCCCGTAATGTCTGATAGCTCGCGCACTTTCAGTCGACGATCATCAAGTACCGCTTTGTGGATTTTCTTCACTATTTCTGGAGTCGTCACCTCATTTGGTCGACCACTGCGATGCTCGTCTTGGCAGCTCGTAAGGCTTCGTTTAAACTCAGCTACCCAAAATTTAACTGTTGTAAACGAAGGAGCAGACTCACCCAGAGTAGAATCCAGTTCAGCTTTTATATTGGTTGGGCTGAGGCCTTTCAAATAAAAGTATTGTATCACATAACGATGACCAATTTTCTGCATTTTCACAAATTCACTAACAACGTTCACTATTGATGGCTGCCAAACAAATACTGAACAACGTGGCGCTTTCAAACTTGAAACATATGCTTTATAGACTGCGTACTTTCCAATACAAGATATTTTCAAACAACTACCGCCACCTCTTGGTCAGGTCGGGTACTTCTGGGACCACCATCGTATAAGTGTTACAGCTAAGGAAAACTGCAGAAAATCTCGATCTTCGAATACCGGGTGTAGAATTGTAGATCATGGACCGTTTGGATGAGCTTACTAGGTTAGCATGCTAGTCGTTACACTCCTTCAACTATAATTCTTTATCAAATTGAAAACGGAAAACGAGGAGGGAAAACCTGCAAACGAATAAAAAAGGTTGAACTGGTAACAAGAAGAGAAGTCAATACTACTAGATTTAATGCGTGAGAAAGTTGATGTGATAGAATGCAAACAAAAAGATTATAGCCTGAATAAGAAAATGAGAAGCGGCTTGGAATGATCTAAAAAAGCAATAGAGGTACAACAGAGATCTTCCAAAGACAAAAGAACAGTGGTGAAGCTTGAAAAAGGAAGCAAAAAGAAAGGTTTCGCAGTTTTTAAAAATGCGAAACAGGAGGTGAGACGAGAGTTTCAGCTGATTTTGAGAATGATTATTCCGAATTTGATTGCGATGATGGAAATGAAGACAAGGAAAAGGAGTGTGTTTCAGAAGAAAAAGCAAACACACGTTTACTACTAATAATCACCGATACTTTCGCCTCAATTCATTTTTCGTATGCGTCTCAAAGGAGTCTTGTCTCTTTTTATAAACTCTGGTCTTTCTGGGTCTTCCCATTTCTGGTATACCAGGAATTTTATCTAATTAATTCTGAATCTCTTCGATATCTAAATCTACCTATTACGTACGAAATTGATAAAAAAACGCAAAAGTTTTTTGCTACTGTCGCTTTACACGTAACTTAAACTAGGGTCGGAATGCGTATAAAATCTAAACGCATCCATAATTTACAACCCCATGTAAAATGTTTACGAATATGCATTTCGTGTAAAATCATACATGTTCAATCCCCGTCAGATATACATGCGTGTAAATGACTATAACTAAGGCTGTTGTCATGAATTTGGCTAATTTTTAGGGTATTTGTTTCTTATCATCTAAATACAAAAAATAATTTGTTTAGACTTTTCCTGTTGCAAATTCTTTAGTTATTGAATTTTTAAAATTACCAAAATTGCTTAAGAACAGCTCGTCGCCTAAACTTTAAATGCAAAGCTTTTATTAAATATGTATAGTTCTGAAGTATGGAGGATATGTATGGTAGAGTTTCGGAGTCTTTTTAACAGGTTTTCCAAATCTTTATTTTACAATCCTCAAAAATCGAAATTTTTAAAATTTTCAAAAAATTCACATCATATTCACAATTATATTATATATATATATATATATATATATATATATATATATATATATATATATATATATATATATATATATATATATATATTATATATATATATATATATATATATATATATATATATATATATATATATATATATATATATATATATATATATATATATATATATATATATATATATATATATATATATATATATATATATATATATATATATATATATATATATATATATATATATATATATATATATATATATATATATATATATAATATATATATATATATATATATATATATATATTATATATATATATATATATATATATATATATATATATATATATATATATATATATATATATATATATATATATATATATATATATATATATATATATATATATATATATATATATATATATATATATATATATAGTATATATATATATATATATATATATATATATATATATATATATATATATATATATATATATATATATATATATATATATATATATATATATATATATATATATATATATATATATATATATATATATATATATATATATATATATATATATATATATATATATATATATATATATATATATATATATATATATATATATATATATATATATATATATATATATATATATATATATATATATATATATATATATATATATATATATATATATATAGAATTATATATTTATTGAGAAGATTTACAACAATAAATATCTGAATTCTTATTTATTCTACCAACCAGTTTATTCTGGAGCGTAAAAAATAGTAGATATAAAAATTTTGTCAAAAGAGAAAATCAGGAGAAAGTTGGAGATTCTAGCAAAGCTACAAGAATGAAGATAAATTAGTAAGTGTTTCTAGTCTTATCATCCTAGAAGCTACTATTACTTCGTCGTATTGGTGGTATATGACCATCCCAGTCCGTTCGAAAGAAGACGGCCAAGCAGAGTTATCGAGGGCATACCGGTTGGTGTGAATACTGTGAATCCATCACATCTTGATCTACAAGAGTCTACGAAGCAGCCATCCTGATTCTAAAGTAACCAGGTATCTTTGGTTGAACAAAATAAAGTGCTTTATGTGTCTTATTTTAATTACATACATGTACATATTTTGTACAACATTTTGTCATCTATTAAAGGTTTATCAGGTAAAACCATTATTAATTTTCAAAGAATTCATACCTAGAAAGAAAGAAGTTAATTTATTTATTTATTTCAAGAATTACACATATCATTTCACTTATCAATCGGATTTTGAAGTTTATGTTAGATTTCAATGGAGAATTATCCACTTGTCAAATTAGTTCCAAAAGGTAACAATTTATTTTGATGACTAAACTTTGATAAGAGCTTACAATTTTTATAAGGAGTAAACATTATTGAACCCTCAAATGTGTACAGCTTTATAATTAGAAGGAGGATCCGAAAAGTGAAGATCAAGAAACAATTATTCTTTTTACAAATACTTTATTAAAGGATAATATAATCAATTTAACCCTGAGTAACATCAAATAAGAATATTAAGTCGCTTGTGTTGATTTGTGGAAAACCAAGGTGAAAAATAAATATATAACATAATATAACACCCAACACGTCTGGCAAGTTCCAGATGTAAAGTATCAGCACAGTATATTCTGCAATGCCAGCTCATAGTAAAAATAATAACTGAGAATAAAAATATAATAATAAAGACAAATATTAAAATGTACTATACAAGTATAGTACAAGTTTAGTAATGTGTACTCGATTTGATCACACCCTAAATACAACTTCATATAAACAGCATAAAAAAGGAAACATTTTGCTTTGAACAAAAAGAATCTAACAACTGAGGTACATGGTAATAGAAAATAGATCAGTGGTGATAATACAAAACCTAGTGTAAGTTATTCTCATTCCATATTCTGTAATATAAATTAAAGGAAAGTCTTCAATGGAAGCAATTCCTGCATGTTATTGTAGTATGTCTTATGCTATTTTAGCCATATAAATTACTTATTGTCCAAAATTGGACAGATTGTAAGCCAAGTGGAGTAAAATAAAAAAAAATGATTTGAAAAATAAGGTATGTGAGAATTAAAAAGGTAGATGCTTCTAAAAAGCAATTTTTTAAGTATCAAATATTGTATATAAACATTTTTATCTACAACCACTATAGTAAATTACACATTTCGCATAATCTAGTAATCGTGAAAATGACTCATTGCTCACAATCTTTAAACTGAACGTTGCCATGGGATATGATTTCCCACGATCAGTAGTTCTATAAAAACGATATAGATGCCAGCACATGCAATATTATAATATTATTAATTATTTGAAATATAAAAGTTATAAATTTTAGATAAAGGTTAATTGATTTTGTTTAATTAATGTTTTACGTTAAATTATATTTTGATTGTAGGTAAACCCATTTAGGGCATCACTCCGGCGCGGCGGTAAATCGAACACTGGACCGTCTGCTTGATAAACCAGATCTTCCGTTGACCTACCAAGGTGACTTGACATAATTTAGTTATTATTACTAAATAAAGCTATTATAAGATTGTTATTGAATTAACGTAAAATTGATTGATTTTTTACATTATTATATAATTGTTAACATAATATTATTCATTGTTATTGCTAAATTACAATAAAAACATTGAAATCTTTTATAATTTGCTACATAATTCACAAGTGCAAACGCTATGGGTACACTTAAAGCTTTTTCCTTGCCACTTATAATACCTGCAATGGCAGAATATATTTACATTTCGTAGAAAGAGGTTAATAACCTTTGTTTATAAATTTGTTTATAAAAAATTACTTTTTGAAAACGAATACATATTGCGATGTTTTTCATTAAGCACTATGGTACGATATAATTAAAAAAAGGCTGTTTAAAAACAAATCTCAATTTAAAAGGTTTAATTTTCAATTTAAAGATTACAGTTCAAGCAAGTTAAAGACAGGAGCTAGTATAAATACATGCTCTGTGTTTATTTTGATTGTTAAAATTACATTTCATGCAAAATTATTGCACTTTTCGTTCTATTCATTACGTAACCTCAAATTTTGAAAATTATTTTCGAACCGGGTTTCTTTAGTGGAATAATTAAATTCATATTATGTTAACATTCATCTTAATTTAGAAATTTCAGTTAAAGGATACTATTTAAGTTTGTATTTAATTTTATTAATGTAATTTTATACAAATGCTTGTGCGTTGGTAGTGGTATGGGGTTTTTCTTTATTCTATCGGTCAATAGCTTAGATGTTGGTAAACTGCATCTATAATTAAACAAAACAGGCTATTATGAGTAGGTTTGCATATACAAAAGTTACTTACCTTACATAATTTGCAATAATGGGTGATTTTTCTTTTACGGCTTATAGTATTGTTTCGTCAAGGTACTGTTCTACTTTATATTAGTTATGTTCATGGAAGTTTTGTTGGAGCTTCGTTGGACAGCATCCTGACTGTGTAAACTGTATAAATTTCTTTAGTTTAGCTAGTGTTTATCATTTAAATTCAATTTAAAAATGTCCACATTAATGTGCCGATATTAAAATTTCATTTTGAGTTAATTTTGTATCATAAGTATTTGTTTTTGATGTCAAACTAATGAGAAAAGTTAAGTAAACATATTATGTAAAAATTCCACGGGTTAAACTGGTAGGGGGACATATTTGAAAATAATTATTACGATTTTAGTCGAACTTGACAATTTTCTCGTCGGACTGAAATCGTATGGTTATTATTGTGTTATGTAGCTAGGTGTTATATGTTGTTAGATTTAGGAAGTGTTGGGCTTTCCTTTTATGTAATTAAATGTAGAAACCTCTATAATTTTTGTGAATTGTAATGTCAAATCCAATCCTTGGGTTGCTTTGGTGGTTGCAATATTTCATTGTTTCCATATGTTTTTAAGTAAGTTATGAAATAAAAAGACAATGAGTAGTCCCTAAAACGTATAGAGAGAAGGTTGTGTTCCTTCTGCGCGACTAACCAAATATATTAAGCAGATCCTACAATAAAAAGTGAGATTATAAAAAGAATTACGTTTAAGAAATTTAAAATTTATTATACTTACTGCATTGGGGTGAGTCTTCAACAAAAGTTTTTCCATAAAAGTTGGAATTTGAATTGTGGTATAAAGGATCAATATTGATTTTGATCAAATAAAATTTTTAGCGACATTGAAACCAACACTGCAACAGGTGAAGAATAACTTAGCGGTGGTTAGTATAGCGGTTCGCTGTTACCGTGAACGATAGGGGGAAGTGTCGATTGTGCGGAAAATCGTAAGTAATTTATAAATTCTTTTTACTGGCCAGTCAAAGATAATAAAAAAAACTTATTAAAAATTTTAAAACGTTTCATATTTAAGACTGTTATAAATATAAAGAGAGTGGAACTCAAATTTTGATAAAAGATAATATAATGTAAAAATTGATAAATTGCAAAAAATTAATTTAATTTAATTTTTTTGTTAATAGCATTTAAGGGTATTTTGAAATCCCAACATATTTATTTAGTAGTTTCTTAATTATTGTGTGTTAATAAAATTTTGTTCATATATATGTAATTGGATTTTATTGTGCATTCTGTCTGTGTCTGTATTTTGATTGACAGCTTCGTACAGTTTCCCAGACAAGGCCTGATCCCTGCAGTTTAAGTTTATATAAAGATAGAATTTAGTAAGGTAAGTCCGTTTTCATTTCAGAAAGAGATATTTGTCGTTTGTTTTACCGATTTGAGAACTGAGCTAGCGACGAGGGTCAAAATTATTTTATTTTCGCTCTTTTAATCTCAGTAAAAATGGACTTGACCCAAAACGTAGAGCAAATTATATATTTAATTATTTTATAATTATCACCTCAATACGTATGATTAATGATGGATCTGATGATGGGAAAATGGAGTTTACACTTGTACACCTCCAAACATAGCGGAAGCTACTCACAATACATCTCTTAAATTATTATTGTCAGAGATCTCACGTAAAAAATATGAAAGCCAGTATAAATTCTAGGTTAAATATTTTTCTTAGCTTTTGGTGTTTTATTACCTTTTTTGTCGTTGAGGATAAAGTATAGCGTGTAACACGTGCAAAAACGCCAATTTCACACTCGTGTGATTGCGGCATTCGACTTCGTCCCATGCCGCAACGTCTTCACACTACTGAGAAATTGGCACTTTTATGCACTTATATACACTTTCAACACACTATACTATTTCATTTTAATACAAGCAGAACTAACTTGAATGCCTTTTATTTATTGTTTCTAAATAAATTTCTTGGACAAACTTTATTTCCCACAATTAGGAGTAATTTTTTACTAAATCAAATGACTTTCTCTTCATAGACGGAGTCTCATGCTTCTATGCATATTTATATGCATTAAGTATCTTAACTATTATATGCATTGCTGTTAAGTACCTTAACAGTTACTGTGATGGACAGTGCTGGTTTTGGTTTCTGATCTTTCATGAGAGTTCTTCTTAACTAAACATACATACAGGACTTCAATTCAGTAAAATATGAAATAATTTGTAACGGTTTATCCTAAGCAAAGAATTCACAGGAAGTACTGTAAAGGTAAAGCAATTCCCCTTCACTTTCAACATTTAATTTGTTATATGCTATGTAGTAGATATTGTTTAAGTTTTGTATGTTACTGAGTAAGACATTCTTCTAAATATAACAAATTTCAAATTCATCTTAAATAGAAGTCTATATTTAACGGTGCCTCCTAAACACACATTGTATTTGACTAATTGCCAATACGTATTTTGGTAACGATGTTACATTTTCCTCGGCATAAAACCGTCTTTATTTAAGATTTATTAAAGAAGGTTTTATGCCGAGAAAAAGGTAAGATCGTTACCGAAATACATAGTGGCAATTAGTCAAATACAATGTGTGGTTAGGAGACACCGTTAAATATAGTATTGTGATAAACCACTGTCCTTTCAATCCATTATTAGTTAAATAGAAGTATTAAAAAAATGTATGCATTCTATTATAAAATATCCGCAACGTAATTTTGAAGGGTCACCACGCGATTTCTGCACAATCTTGTTTTATAGATATTATTGTTGCATATACTATTATATGCTGCATTTAAAAAAAGATAAATAAACTAGTAATAATATAAAATAATAGTAACAGTAATACATAATAGTAACAATACGAAAACTGAATTTCGAAGTGATCGTTTATAAAAATCTCGGAGAAATATGCGCCTTAGTAGTCCTTGTGTTAATTCAAAGGTGAAATATATTCCTAGTAAGCTTTTTGCTTTTATAGATCGGTTGCCTTTGGCAAAAACCGACCTAAGTCTGCAGAACGATTAGAGATTCCGTCGAAGATCCCAAAGCATTGTAATGTCTGGCGAGTTTACATTCGAACCGAAGTGTAGCAACTTCGATCGTAATAGCTGCACTAATGGACTAGCGATTATCCTGGATTGCAAGATGAAACGCTAAATTTTCTTGAAGTAGCTGAGAAGCGCTTTCGAGTGATTCAATATATTCTTTACCGCTATCGTTGTATTATAAAGCTTGAAAGTTACCCGAATCTGAAGAATCAATAAAATATATGAATGTTGTATCTTTTGATACGATTTCGTATTCGACGTTATTCAAGATCGGAACGAAGCCAACTATTATCGTTTAAAAAATATTTGCTCCATTATTGCCGCACACAGAATTTATAGGAAGATGGGTTTATATGCCTGCAATTTTAGTATTCTTTGGTTGTAATGCAACGAGATAATTATACCTGGAGGTATTGTCACCTATAGGAATTCTCTTAAAATTAAGCTTTTACTCTCAAGGGTGCAACTCTCTAACGAGTTTTCATTACTGTTTAACAACCTTCCTTTATAACCCAAAACATTCTACTAATTACAGTCGTAATTCATCTTGTGCCTGTTGTTCTTACGTAAAGTCGGACTTTATGGTTATTGTACCGCAGCTGACAAGATGGTTGTCTTTTGATATGCAAATAAGAAATACGCCAACATATAATGTACGTTTATATTTTACGCATGTACAACAATGGGTATATCTCGGAAGAAGAATAATTGTGTCAAAAATGAGAACGTAGAAGTAATTACCCTAGCAGAATGTCAGCCTTACTTGAGCTGTTTAATTAATAATTAGTCTTGCTATAGTTAGCTTTTAGTAGATATTTTTATCAATATAAAGCCATGCAACAAACGACTACTACAGTTAATTACTGCAGTTAATAACTAAAAAAAACACACCGTTATTAATTTTTCTTTAGTGGTTCATTAGGACTATGGAGATTTTTCGGTATATTTAGACTATTTACTTATAAAAAGATTATAATTATACATGTGGAGAACTTTCCGCACCACCCTTACCCAAGGCTAAGCTCTAATAATTTTGTTTTTGTAGAAGCGTAAAAGTAACACGCAGCACATCCCGTGAAATTGAACTTTTTCCAACAACACGAATATCTTAAAGTCGAATAAGAAAACAAGTTTTTAACTACTTGAAAATCTATCTAAAAAGAAATTCCATTTCTATTGTAAGAAGCAGTCAAGAGAAACTTTAACCTTTAAGACCCGAATTCAAAAAAAATCTAATTGTCACAATTTAACATCAGTAATAGAATTTGCGGTAATTAGCAATTTATTTTAATGATTCGAAATAAATTACTTTTACTGTTGCTTTTACTACTTGTCTTTGATGATGGTAAATTTAGTTTTTTTAGATAGAGAATTTGTAGCAACTTATTCATTTGTCGAGTTTATTTAGTTCGTTTTATTTAGTTGGTTACTTCAAAGTTACGTCAAAGCATATTCAAAACGAATCGAATGCGGACTCCGGTAAAAATTTTCCATAAGGGTAGCACATACATGTGCTCATAAAAGAGTAGTTTGTGTGTCCATTCTTTCGTACAGACATTTTTTAAAATACAGAAGTTCTAAAACATAATATTCGCGGGATGCAATCTGTTTCTTGTGACTATCTTATTGTATGTATGTTGAAAAACAATTGTATTTTATGTTTGTAATAACTATATTTGAAAAAATTGTATTTATAGGTTCTTTTAATAATTAAATATATCGAGTGTGCCAACAGTCTGGAAACAGTCAAATAACTTGGGGAATACACTTCTAATTGAAAAATTGCAAAACACGTCTTTAATATTTTCAAGAGATCTATTCAATTATGCTAAAATGAAATTTCCGTCTCCACCCCCTTAGGTAAGGCCAGGGGCCACTTTAAATAAAAAAAAATAAGTAAAATTTTATTACAGATTCGGATTCTGGGGAAGTTGATTGTAGTGTTTCACAAGACAAGATTTCTTGTCTTATACGACTACTTCTTGTCTTGTCTTGCAAAACAAGACAATAATTCTAGTAAACGCTTGTCTTGCTTCATTTTTGCAAACAAAAATCTTGTCTTGCTTGCAAGACTCGCATTTTCTTGTCTTGCATGTTAGCGGTTGGAATTTACGCCGAAACTACCCCGTTTCTTGATTTTTTTTGGAATTCTTACACTGTTGCGACTTAGCTGTTAATTAGCTGTGCCGTTGTATTACTTAATCACAACCTCATTGTCAGTAATCATTTGGATTTCGCGTAGCATACATGTGGATCAATAAAGCGTAGTCAATATCAATAAAACATTTAACACAGGCAAGACACATTTAAGGACAGATAAATGGCCCAGCGAACGAAATGAATATTTTGCTTATAAACGGGTAAGCAAAGATACTGACAGTGTAGTACAATCATACAAAAGTTTACCCTGATTTTTTTAAAAAGAGCGAAGCCTTTATACGTTAATTGCTGGTTTGACGTTTTTAATGGCTAATAATTAGAATAAAGAACCAAAAGAGGCGTTTAATTACGTTTCTGTAATATTTTCTTTTACTGTTTTAGCTTTTAGGTTATTACGTAATTTCTGGTCACCTAAATGTTGATATCTTATTAGTCATCACACTAGAAAATATCTATAAAAGTGTAATAGAAGAATATTTTATATATTGCTGTTATATTTTTGTTTTATTTATACAGCTTTTAAATAAAAATATAAAATATATTATAAATTAATGATGTATCTAGACTAACACTGTCAATAATAATTCAAACATACCTATATCTTTTTAAAACCTGGATTTTAGAATGACTGCAAGAAAATGCAAGAAAATCTTGCTATTCTTGCAGAAAAGGTTCTTGTCTTGTATTGCAGAACTGATTGCGATTTTTGCTTTGTTCTTGTCTTGCAATTTGTGCAAGAACAAGACAAGAACAAGAAAAATGCAAGACTCTTGTGAAACACTAGTTGATTGTAGAAAAATGAGAAGGTTCTGTATGAAAAATGAGTATTGGTGCATTCAAGACGTGTTGTATCGGATCCAGATCATCACCGAGAAAACAAACACCGAGAAACCACAACCGAGAAAAAATAACCGAAAAACCAAAACCAACAAACCACAACCGAGAAACCACGACCGAGGAACCATAACAGAGAAACCACAACCGAGAAATCACAACGGAGAAAACCAAAGCCGAGAATGGAACTACCGAGAATAACAAATACCGAGAATGCATCCATACATTATGAAGTAATGCTTATTTAATTAATTAATAGTAAAATATTAACACTCAAACTCACTCATAGCATGTCCTATTAGAGTTAATCTCTCTATCATTCGCCACGTTAACTGGAATCTGTCCCTGTTAGATCTATCAAACTTACTAACTTATAACCTAACCTCCGCTGCATAACGTTACCTTTACGCCCCGCCCCGTTGGTCTTTCTGTTTCTTTCCTCACCTTGTGTGTTTTCGTCGGTCGGTGTTAGATCTATCAAACTTACTAACTTATAACCTAACCTTCGGCGTTGGCTTTCTCACCGTTTCCCCGCCCTATGTTATGTATTCTCCTCCGTCTCTGTTACATCTATCAAGTTACTAACTTATAATTATTAGAGTTGACTGTCTCCAGCCTTAATTTATATAAATACAAAAATTAATTAAATATTCACAAGTTTTATTAGATTCTGAACCTGACAATATTATTTCGACATTAAATGTCATTATCTTTAATTAATATTTGTATTTATATTATATTTCATTATAAATATTACTTCATAATGCATGGGTGCATTTACGATATTTGTTATTCTCGCTAGTTTCTATTATTGGCTTTGGTTTTCTCGGTTGCGATTTCTCGGTTATGGTTTCTAGGTTATGGTTTCTCGGTTGTGATTTCACGGTTATGGCTTCTCGGTTGTGATTTCTCATTTGTGGTTTCTCGTTTGTAGTTTCTTGGTTTTGGTTTCTCGGTAGTTGTCTGTTTCGGTATTGTCTTTCTCGTTGATGACCGGATACGGTTATATCAGATACGTGTAGTTATTGTAGCTTGAACTCACATAATTCGTATAAATATTTGTAAGTCAGGTTTTGTTTTTTCTTCTGAAATGCTGTTGTCTGACAGAGAACGTATCACTTTATTGATGATGTGAGGATATGGAAACCGTATTAGAACGCACAAAGAAGTAGCTAATTTATTCAAAGATACGTATCTGAATCGTGAACGACTTGGAAAGTCTGCAGTTCAAAAACTCTGAGCCGGTTTGAAGGGACAGAATCTGTCAAGACTCGGGAATGTAGTGGTATACCAAAATCAGCAACAAACGATGAAAAGTTTGGAAGCGATGCAAACTTTTGTCGAAAATCCCCAAGTTTCGTGAGTAAAACATCACAAGCACATGGTATTAGTGTGATGTCAGTGAATCGCATTTTAGTGCACGAAAAATGACATCTTTTAAGATTAAATTTATATGACAGCTTGTGGAAGATGATTTTGATCATATGAATGAATTCTGCAACGAAATGATAAATCGATGTGATAATGATAACACCTTTTTAGGATGCTTAATTTTTTACCATGAAGCATCTTTTCAAATTAATGGAAAAGTAAATCGTCGAAATTGTTGTTATTGGAGTGACACGAACTTTCACTGGATGAGTGATACCCACACACAGTATCCTGAAAATCTTTATACGACCATTTTTCAACGACGGGAATTTAAAAGGTGAAAAATATCAAGGATAGAAGGAACAAAAAAATGATTTGTTGGAAGTATTTAATTTTTCATTCGTTGGCGAATTTTATTTTTTAATTCTCTTGTATAAATAAATTCTCGTTTTGCAGCGAATCATCTATGTTAAGACTTAAAAAATATTTATCGTTCAGAAATTTATCACGTATGAATCATTCGCAAGTGAAAAAAAGGAATTGAAAACGAATGATTCATTTCCATTTGTATTCATTCACGAATGGAATTTTTAAACAGTCGACTTTGCATTCGTTTGTGAACGAATAAAACTGTCTTCGTTAAAATTTAACTCTTAAAAGAATGAATCATACATTTTTAAACATAAAATTCGTCCACGAATGTAAAAATAAGAAAAGAATCCAATTTTTTTCATCTCGAGTGATTTACATTTTTCTTACTCTGGGAATATCTGAACTTGCTGGAAAATGAATGAATAATTCTATTTACGATTAACTTATTGTCAAATTGAAAATGCGGGTCAATTTGAACATGTTCTCTAAGAAAAAATCAACTCTAAACCTTCCTTCGTAATTTCAAATTTAACATATTTTTGTTGGTGAGATACTCTGTAATGTCTGAGAAGTCTTGATGTACTTTCTGTAACAACTGGCGACTCCTAAAAATTCTCGCACTAACTAAACTAAAAATGACTAAATTTATGAAACTTGAAACTTATCTGAATCTGGTGGTATTCTATTTTCTGAAATAACATTTCCCAGATACTCTTTTTAAACCTCTCGTAGTCTATCAAACACCTTTCTTAATCTTTATAGGTGATCGATAACTCCGCATCCATTGAAGACAATGATGCCGTCTAGGTACACCATTCACATTATTTCCGTCAGGCCATTCAACGTGAGGTTCATAAATCGTTAACATGTTCTGGAAGCACTTACCAATCCAAACTAAGGCATTTTTAGGTAGTAGTGGTAATGATTGTTGATTTCAGTGAATGCTGTTTTCGGGTTTGGTAAATCTAATATCGGTAGTAACATCCAATGTGGTGAATAGGTTGGATGTCTTTCCAGTGTCTACTGCTTTCGATAATCTTTGGATGGAAAAACATTCCTTTTGTGTAATTTTGTTTAATTCATGATAATCATTGCATGGTCTATATTTATTTGACTCAAGCACCAGGAAGATCTTTTGATATTAGAAAGTCGAAGCATACAAATCAGATGTTGATTATTCTATGACTTTTGCCTCTAACAATTTATCAATTTCTTTCTGCACACCTTCTTTTTTACTGTGGGGAATCTGGTGCTGTTATTTGTAGGTGGATCTTGCTTGCATAAGAAATGTAGCTTTCCCTTCATGAAAGATATCTTGATTTTCTTCTAATACAGCTAGTAGGAAATTTTTTGCATCGTAGTCAAGATGTGCCAGGTCGTTGAGTAATTTTGAGGTTTTCGATGAGTTAAAATGTTTACGGTTGGCATATTGGCACTTGTTTATTTTTTCTTATAGTGTTTGCACTATGCGCTGCATAGACTCGCAACGAGAATAGGATTTTCTTCACGACCACTATGGAATTTGTAAATTCTTGAATGAATTTTGATAATAAAAACTTAACATTTTAATTCTTGCTATAGAATAAATATTCTAAAACACTACCCTACTTATGTATTTTGCATGCATTTCATTCCATCACTAGATACGGAATGAATATTCTGTAACAGTATAATAAAAAAACGGTTAGTCTTGATTTCATTGTTTACATTAAATGTCATACTTTTTAAGGTTATTTGCTTGTTTTCAAATTGTAAATACTGTTAAGTTTAAATTTGTTAATGGTCTTGGAGAAAGCACGGTCTGTTACTCGGTTAGAATGGAAATTCGATGCTCGTGGTTCCTCTTGCTCGCTTTCAGCTCGCGTTCGGAGCCTTCCACTCGCATCGAATTTCCATTCTAACCTCGTTACAGAATATACTATTCTGGTTCAAGTACAAGTAGACTATCTGTGTTGCACATACATACAGGCTTTGTCATTGCTTCTGACGTTCTGGATGGCATACTCTTGGTAGTTTTAATGGTTTTCTGCACTTTGCATTTGTTGCTCATCCTGAATACAGATTACTATCATTTGTTTTACGTGGGGTACCCGTATCAACACACCCCCACGCTCCCAGAAGGAAGTGATTGGGACATGCCCAATCAGCGCGCAAGTTGCACAACCGGCAGTCGTGCAATTGCTACCAGATTAACTCACTGGTAGGAGCGAGGTTGCCTATCCACCCTCTACTAGCTAAGTCGCGCATAGTGACCGAGCAGTTGACTTAACACGCTGCTCACCCTCCGGTACCTCCCCCGTTTGCTTAAATACGGGGCGAAACACCTCGTCCAGCAATAGGACTATTCCCCAACTTGACGCTGTTATCAAGAGGGACCACTGCCCGATCGAATCCAACCTCAAATGTGGCAGGACTTGGTTTTTAAGCGGTTTTGTCACCCCGATCTACCAATTTTAGGCTTGGTGGGCACTCGACAGAGCTTCTTTTAAGTCTACACGTTATAGACTACCGGTGCGTACCCAAATTTGGTAAAGTTGTCTTGATAGTGAGAGGCTATGTATTCGCTTCAACTATCCTTAAGTGTAATGGCTTTCAGAGCTTCTCCCAATCACCGTACCCGACTGCAGTCCGGATCATAGGGTGGTCGGGTCAGCTCCAAAGCACATTTACCTGGCGGCATGCAGTTTCCCATTGCCCAAAGGCGGGATAACCTCACATCTAGTCACCGCACTAGAGATTCCGTCAAACAGCGGGTTCCTTTGGTGACCATAAATGACCTCGGTCAAACAGCGGGTTCCTTTGGTAACCTTACATGACCTAGGTCATGCAGCGGGTTCCTTGGTGACCATGAATGACCTCGGCCAAACAGCGGGTTCCATTGGTGACCATAAATGACCTCCTCCCTTAGGCGAGATTCGAATCCGCCCACACCGGTCTCATCTACCAGGGCTCCCCCTGATCGGTCAGAGTTACCGTCGAGAATTCTCACGAATTTCTCTACCACACACTTTATTCTGACAGCTTCATCCGTTGCCCGTCAGCGAGATAGGGTGGAAGACAGCCAGTTCTAGGGGTGAACGTCGTGTGGTCTCCCATCCACCCAAGTCCATCCTGAATACATGAATTCCAAGATTGTTTTACGTGGGGTATCTGTGTGAACTTACTCCCACGTTCCTTCCAGAAGGAAGTGATTGGGATACGCCCAATCAGCGCGCAAGTTGCACAACCGGCAGTCGTGCAATTGCTACCAGATTAACTCACTGGTAATGGCGAGGTTGCCTATCTACACTCTACTAGCTAAGTCGCGCATAGTGACCGAGCAGTTGACAACACGCTGCTCACCCGCCGGCACCCTCCCGTCCTCTTTCATACGGGGTCAAGTACCTCGTCCAGCAATAGGACTATTCCCCAACTTGACGCTATTATCAAGAGGGACCACTGCCCGATCGAATCCAACCTCAATGTGGCAGGACTTGGTTTTTAAGCGGTTTTGCCACCCCGATCTACCAATTTTAGGCCTGGTGGGCCCTCGACAGAGCTTCTTTTAAGTCTACACGTTATAGACTCCCGGTGCGTACCCGAATTTGGTGAAGTTGTCTTGATAGTGAGAGGCTATGTATTCGCTTCAACTATCCTTAAGTGTAATGGCTTTCAGAGCTTCTCCCAATCACTGTACCCAGCTGCAGTCCGGATCATAGGGTGGTCAGGATAGCTGGCGGCATGCAGTTTCCCAGCAGGATAAACCTCACTTCTAGTCACCGCACTAGAGATTCCGTCAAACAGCGGGTTCCTTTGGTGACCATAAATAACCTCAGTCAAACAGCGGGTTCCTTTGGTGACCATACATGACCTCGGTCATGCAGCGGGTTCCTTGGTAACCATAAATGACCTCGTCCCTTAGGCGAGATTCGAATCCGCCCAGACCGGTCTCATCTACCAGGGCTCCCCCTGATCGGTATGAGTAACCGTCGAGAATTCTCATGAATTTCTCTACCACACACTTTATTCTGACAGCTTCATCCGTTGCCCGTCAGCAGGATAGGGTAGAAGATAGCCAGTTCTAAGGGTGAACGTCGTGTGGTCTCCCATCCACCTAATACATGAATGTCAAGTTTGTTTTACGTGGGGTACCTGAGTGAACTTAACGCCACGTTCCTTCCATAAGGCAGTGATTGGGATACGCTCAATCAGCGCGCAAGTTGCATAACCGGCAGTCGTGCAATTGCTACCAGATTAACTCACTGGTAGGAGCGAGGTTGCCTATCCACCCTCTACTAGCTAAGTCGCGCATAGTGACCGAGCAGTTGACTTAACACGCTGCTCACCCGCCGTCACCCTCCCGTCCTCTTTCATACGGGGTGAAGTACCTCGTCCAGCAATAGGACTATTCCCCAGATTGACGCTATTATCAAGTGGGACCACTGCCCGATCGAATCCAATCTCAAATGTGGCAGGACTTGGTTTTTAAGCGGTTTTGCCACCCCGATTTACCAATTCTAGGCTTGGTGGGCCCACCCAATACAGTGCGGATTTGTGGAGGGTCGTGGTGAAAAGTTATTACGACAGTTCCAAGACTGACTTGTATTAGTTAATACTAAACTAATATGCGCTTCCTTGTAGATTTTGTGTATATGAGTTCTTGCCTCGTGGGTGTTGACTCTGGAAGGCTACTCTTTTATTGATGTACTTTCTATATTGCCTTGTTGTTGGTGTTGTCTTGGTGATGCTGGTTGTCTTTGCGATGTTTGGTTTGTATTTTGTACTCTTGTTTATTTTTCTGCACGTGCTGTTGGAGTAGTTATTTAATTTACCGTAACTAGACCATTGTTTATTTTTAATAGACTTAGCCATTTTATTAACATTAGTGTTTAGTATTTCCCCATAGTTTACATTGTCTGGCAATCTGCTCCGCTTCATCTCGGAACTCAGATCAGACGTCAGGAGCGCTATTGAGTGGACCGAATTCTTTAATAAATTTTTCTTTGAAAATTTTACACGTTAGAATGGCGCTCTGCCCTTGAAATTTTGAAAGTTTTAGAAATTAAGATTTTCAAGTTCACAGATTTTTAAATTTCAAATTTTAGTCCAAAGTTGAGTTTCAGAAACTTTTAAGCTTCCAGTTTTAACCAGAAACGTTAAACATTTAACTATACATATTCAGTAAATATTCATTATATATCTACCAACATTTTTCTAAAACTTAAATTCAACAGTTTTTATTAAAAATATTTAACACAATGTTTATTCAGAAAGGCCAATCGCGTTCTCGAATTTGCGTATTAAGATTTTACTAACCCAAAAGTATCGTAATATTTTTCTAATTGTAAGTTACGCCCTCAGTGGTAGAAATGCAGTTTCCTAAGTGTTTTTATCTAAAAGTATGTGTTTCATATCCCCATCCATACATATAGATAAGCGATAGAAAGCTGTTACAAAATTAAACATTAAATCGAGCACTGAAGGTAAGACAATCATTTTTTTGTAATTTAATTTAATATAATCGCAATTGTTATAAATTGCAGTTTTAAGTAACTATAGCATTAAACAGTAAAAGTTAGTTACATAAGATCAATAACTAACCGATATACTCCTTAAAACAACTTGCGATTTATCAAATGTACATCTTTAAGATTAAATCAGATTCACACCAATAATATAAAATTTAGGAAAGCTCTGAATTAATTTTTCCGGTTCCAATAGTTTTCATCTTTTTCTTTCAAGTCAGATAAAGAGTATGTCGTGGCGTGTTACCTGGATTCAATAAATTCTTAATCTCCTGAGAGCTATTGAAAGCTCAGCCATAGAGCAATGACTTTGGCTGCATACCGAGTCTGCAAAAGAATTCTAAAAATCATTGTCATATTCAGGTATTACTAATTCTTAAATTCTTTTATACAGGCGACTGTATTAGATTCTGAAATGCGAATTTTATAGTAGGTAACGTGCGTTTCAATTTTTTATTTACCCTTCAAATCCCTAATAATAGCATTTATTAGCAGATATTAGTTATTATTGACGTTAACGAAATGAACAGTTAATAAAATAATTAAAATCTTAGAGGAATTTATTTTTTTATATATTTTGGATACACCAATGACACCTCATTAAGAGTTCTGACAATAATCGACAGCTGTTGTGATTGGGGCAGAAGGATTAACCTAGAATTTTCCGTTGTGTCGGAAATCGTTATGAGAATATTTCGTCAACTGTAGCCGGTTTCCTAAAATAATTGTATGGTCCAGATTAGATTTTACCAGCAAGCAGGACTGAGTATCAGTTTTATTTAAATAAAATACGCATTCATGTTTAACGGTAGTAATGTAACTGTTTAAACATTGTTAGACATATGCACAGTTCTGAATTGAAGTATATATACATCATATTATTTTAAAGAAAACTTTATTGTTGTGCAAAATATGTATCTCCAAAATATGCAGTTATAGAAAAGTTATTAAAGAAAAGGTTCGTTATGCCTCCTTTCACGAAAAATTAGCATAGTCTCATGCATCATTTTCAATCTTGAATGTCTATAAAAATAGTTGGCGCGAAAAGTTGTCATATAGTATATCAAAATTTAAGAGTTTTCAAATTTATTCTTGATAAAAACATGGGCGAACATTTATGCAAATATTCTTAGTTCTTTTAAAAGGTGTCTGTGACGCCTCCCTTTCCTAACGCTTCTTTCTACGAATTTTTAATTGTTAAATATAGTAAATAATGAAACAAACAATACATTTTTTCTATTTGCGTTTCCAAAAGAATACTGGCAACAGTAACATTTAAATCTAGCAGAAAAAAATTGAATTACCTAGTTCAGAATTTATCAATTTAGGTTTATGAATACATATTGTACATAAGTATATTGGGGTGTTAGTTGAAACTATAAATAAATAATCTCTATATTTATGAAGATTATTTGAAATGTCCCACGTTGGGCGAATATAAACTTATGAGGTGATATAATAACATTATGGATATCTAATCTGATTTGGCTAGCTTTAATAAAAATTAAAATATAACCTAATAGTTTTTCTTTTTCCGAGTAGACTAATTCAGTTTTGATTCGATTGAACATGAGATAAAAAAATATATTGATCTTATTAATTCCGGTACCTGAAAGAAAAAACTTACTACAGACCACACCTGGAATGGTGCATCTGGACGAGAAATAATCTTTAACTCTGTATATAAAATTTGATACTTGCATCACACATAAATAATAAAAACAATTATTTAAAATTATAAAAACACAGGTATTATTTATTAAAAATAAGATTACTAAAAAGAAAAATACAGATTTCAACACAAAAATTATTGAGAAAAACTCTCTTGGATTTATTTAAATGAATTGTTAGTTTGTGAATGATATGACATAGGTATCACCACAAGTTTCAATTGAATAAACTAATGTCAAAGAAATTCAAGAATAATTTAAATGAACAACAAAAAAACAAAGAAATGTGTTTTATCAAGAACTTAATAAAAAGAGAACAGATTTATTTAAATTATGCTTAAGTTGTGAATGTTTCTGATCAGAAAACAAAATTTCAAATTCGGTCATCCTTGTATATTGTATATAGTGGCGCTAGAATTCACTTCACTAATATTTTCCTATTCACAATTGGTAACAACAAACTGGCCAAACAGCTGTTGTCGAAAATCCACACAAAATGTTTCAATGGAAACAAATAAATCTTTCTTGATTTAAACGAAATAAATCAATCACAGTTCCCAGTGATTGTTATATCTTGTTAAATCTTCTTTGTTGCAAATCCATAAAGGTAAATATCACTTTGCATAAAATTGACGTTTGTTTATAAGCGAAAACACTTGGGTCTACTCTAAACCTACTTTTAATTTTTAGAAATTAATCTGGAGCGGAGCATAAGTTCCACCTATATTCTTTTATCGACTGACTTTGTTTTATTTCGAAAGCCCTTTTATATGTTTACGAAAAAACATTTGAAGCAACAACGAAATCACAAAAAAATTCTGAACATCGGAAAAGTCATGACGTCATAAATAAAAACATATGGCTAATTTCATGCCAAATCGACTAGAGCCGTATTTCAATGCCTCAGATTTTGTTCAAATTTTGTCCTTGCATAGATATATATGAAATGTCATTAAATTATTTTTTCGAGATTTTTTGGATTAAAAATTTTGCTACCCGTCATTCTACATCGTCTAACTGAACTTGTCATAACTCCCTTATTTTTTGCATTATGTAGCTCATCCAGGTGTCAGATTAAAGCTAGTTCTTGGATCTTTCAGAGTATATCAAGAAAAGTGCAAAAACATTGCACAGTAAAATAGTAGCAGGCTCCGAATGCAAATTTTAGTGTTTTTACAAATTTTGACATTACTCCTGTGTTACAACTATCACCCTTTTAAAACTTTTTTTATAGAATCATCTTAGTATATGCTTGGTATAGTTAAACCATAAAAAGGGTGTTTTTTGTAGTTTTTGGAAAAAAATTATTTTTGGGAAAACTTGCTTTCAGGGCCTGTTACCTTTCTATTGTGCAATGTATTTGCACGTTGAACGTTGATATACGGTGAAAGATTCAAAAACTAGCTTCAATCTGACACCTGATTGAGCTAGATAACAAAACAAATAAGGGAGTTATGACAATTTCAGTTAGATAATGCAGAGCGTCGGAGATCAGTATTTGCATTAATAAAATTATGCTATGCAACACTCTGCATCATTTACCTGAAATAGTCTTAACTACCTTATTGTTTGAGTTATCTAACTCATTCAGGTGTCATATTGAAGCTAGTTTTTGGATCTTGGAAAGACATTGCACAGTGAAACAGTAGCAGGCTGTGAAGGTAAATTTCTTCAAAAATGATTTTTTCCAAAACTACAAGAAACACCCTTTTTACTTTTTAGCTATACCAAGCATATACTAAAATGATTCTATAAAAAAAAGTTTCAAAAGGGTGATAGTTGTAACACAGGAGCAATTTCAAAATTTTCAAAAACACTAAAATCTGCCTTTGGATCCTGCTACTTTGTTACTGTGCAATGTTTTTGCACGTTGATACACTCTGAAATATCCAAGAACTAGCTTTAATCTGACACATGGATGAGCCAGATAACTCAAAAATAAGGGAGTTATGACAAGTTCAGTTAGATGATGTAGAGTGACGGGTAGCAGAATTTGCCAAAAACCGGAATTTTCAAAAACTTCTACTTAAACCAAAAAAACTGGAAAAAATAATTTAATGACATTTTATATGTATCTATGCAAGGACAAAATTTGAACAAAATCTGAGACATTGAAATACGGCTCTAGTCGCTTTGGCATGAAATTAGCCATATGTTAAAAATTAACATCAATCTTAATTCTAAAAAGCTGAAAAGATAGCTGGTAAAAAGGCAATCAAAACAACATAACACACTTATGGTCTAAAATCAATAATCACAATAAAAACGATCAACTGTCAAAAAACTCATTAAAACTTGATTACATTGGAAACTAAATCATTTCCAGCTATCTCTGATCATGGAATATTTACCTAGTTACAGAAGGTTACTCAATCATAAGCTTTTGCAAGTTTCAACAAAATTAAACATAAACTGAATAAAACTTCAACTAATCTCGTGCAGAATACAGTAGTCCAAGTAACTTGCTCCCAACAAAGATGTAAAACATCAAATTAATACCAAAATTCTCAAAATCAATAAACATCAATACTACAGAATATCTTCATTCAAATGACATGGCTTTAAACAAAAGCAGGAATCAGTAAGTTAATTGCATCCTTGTATATATCAAGACAAGATCTGTTTTAACTATTTCCAGTAAAATATCTACCCGGAACTGATTTAGCTTTGTGGGAAAAAAATACTATCTGCGTTAACAGACGTCAATCTCAAATCTACTGAGAAGATAAAATATTCAATAAAAGTGGATAAACTATCCTAAACATGTAAACTGTGTTACATAAAGCATATTTTATTGTAAAACAACATGATTAACTTATATTCTTTTTAAAACCTAAAACCTTGTTTATAAGAATTGAGGTTATGTCTGCTTGAGAATCTTCCTCCTATAAATTCTATCTTAACTTGATAAATCTATCTGTAAGCTAGCATGTAACCTTTAGATTAAACAAAACAGTTTCCTAGCATGTCTATCATTCTTTTATTTGCATGAATACTTTATATAAGCATAATTTGATTCATTTTGTGCTTCCGGTAACTATCGTAGCCTTTAAATATTTTTAATGAGTTCTCTAATCTGTTAAATTTTCATATCGATGATAAGATATCATCTCAATATATTATAAGGGGTTCTGTGGTAGCAGAATATTTTGGGTGTTCTATAAAACATTAAATCTTCGTCTGCTACTAGTTGCACTCTGAACAATGAAAAGTAGTTTTCAAATAAAATTGACATATCTGAGCATTTTCAAAAATTTATTTTAAGAATTTAATCCGGAGTTTTTGTGTGAATGGATTAAGCTGGTGTTAATGTATTTAGTCATTAATGGCTTCTGTTTTCTGAATAGTAACGTCTGGTGTCTTTTAAATTAGACAATCCTGTTTACATTGAGATCAATCTACCTACACCACGAGTTGTGATGATAATTGGTGTTCTTAGATTATAAACTATCTTAATTTGCTCTTGTCGGGCTTGTTGAGCCTTTGTTCTTCAGTATAGTTAAGAACAAATGGTCAAAAATACTATTAATAATAAAATGCAAATTTCTAATAAATAAAGAGAACGAATGAAGTATATTAATTAATAGTAATATTATTTACTTCCAACAGCTGGTGCTGATGATAATTATATATTTTTATCACAAAGTAAGTACAAGTACAGTAATTACATGAAATCGAAAAATATGATCTCTTTATGTTTTTAGATTTCAATTAGAAATCTAGAAACAGTCACGTTACATATTTCTATCTAGACACTGTCTTCGTAGTTTCTAACAACGTCTTAACAACTCAATTATGATTACAACCACGTATTTAGGGTTTAACGCTAAAGATGAAATTAAGTCTAACAATATAAGCTATGAACGTTAAAAATTTAGTAGATAATCTTTTTTCCGTTTCCGTTTCAGATGAATTCTCGACAAAACAATTTTTCGAGTCATGTGTAGGGCGTTGTATTTTAAATCGCTTGGAATCCACAACTCCATAAATACTGTTATCGAACTGCCAACTGCCACCAACAGATATTGATAATTTTGTTTGGCTTCGTAAATATTTAGGAACAACATCAAAAATGGAAACATAGAAAAAATTCTGTTTTTTGATATCTACGTTAATTTTCTCAGAATTGGAATATTTGTTATATTTACATTAGCTAACTAGATACCAATACCAAGCAACATGGAATTATAATGGTTTAAATACAACACGTTAATACAGACAGCACTTAATTTGCAGTAATTGAAATAAAATTAATTTTGGAAATTAAATGATAATTAAAATGTGCTAATTACTAATTGTGATTAGTAATAACTAGTGTAAGAAGTATTAAGGTTAAATATGTGTCTACAATATTTCGTTGAATTTTCGTTGAATTTAATTAAATAAGCGTTATTTACGTACAAGCAACAGAAATTAAATTTGCAATAACACACTTCAAATAAACGTCGTTTTCACAAAATTGCAATTTTTACTTTCATTTTAGCCCACGAAACGGCTGTGCTTTTGCACACAGAATATCAATAAAGAGTACAATCGCAGTCAATTTTTTAGATATAGCACCCATCTGCGTTGGTTTTTCAAATCATCTTGATATTTTCAGGGCAGCTGCTCATAATAGAAGCGGAGAAGGTCAAAGCCTACGCTGACAGATCATACCTTATGGTTCCCCCAAGTTCTTATGCAATATGACCCCCTGTCGTTATATGAATTCTGAACACGTAGAGAGTTCCATTCCCCGGAGGTTGTTGTTTCGTGATAACCGCATATGTGATAGGAGACCAAAAATATAGAAAACGGAAAATATATCAACCCTCGCTAATCCTAGCGACATACTTAGCCTTTGCGTCCGGAAGAGGTTGCTTACTTTACACTCCATATATTTTGAACAAAATAAAACGATACTGGACTCATAAAATACATAACACCTTTTTATGCCTTCTACAGCCTAAATTAATTCAGGGACGCTTTTAATTTAACGAACCTTTTTCGCTTTTATTCTAGACAGTTACATAACTTTATGCTCAAAACAAACAAAACAAACTCAATTGTCCCATTGTAATTAATATCAGGAATGTTTATTGTTGAACACGTTTTAGTAAAGTTCAGTTTCTGTAATAATAATACTTAAAGTGATATAAATAATAAAATAATAGAGAAAAATAGAAATGATCTTCACACAAATAAAAGTTAAACAGTAACTGGCTTAAAGTAGCAACAAATTCAGAGATAGGTAGATAGGTACGTAAAATAGCGATGTTAATATGTATATAATGGCAGTGTAACGCCCTTTTAAATAAAATTAAGATGCTGTATTCACTATTTAATAAAAGAGAAATATTAACAATAACTAACTCTAAATAAATTAAAAATACAAATTAGGTACCTACTATCAATAAACGAACTTAAACCCAATTTATTTAAACACTTATAGATTAGGTAGATTATTTATTGGGAACGCTCAGTTACTTATGATTTATTTTTACCGAAGGTCTGTTTTACATTATTATGCTGTTCTAATTAATTGTGCTCTTCTTATGTGTTTTGAAGTTATAATCTGAAGATTCTCGTCTTCGCGAGAAGACTGTTTCTCCAGACAGTCTAGATACTTCGGAACACACGGTGTTCCCCGTTCACTACAATAGATAAAATTCTATTTAGATATTGTAATCTACGTTTATGATAAAACAATATCTCTTCAGTATTAGTCGGTTTCCTAGAGAAAAATAACTCGAAATTCGCCTTTTGGGCACCGATTTTGATGATTTTTTTTTAAATTGTAGGTAATCGATTAATTTCAAAGTTTAAATGTTGGATTTGTCCGCTAATGCCTTGTTTAATTGTTATTAACAAATTATTATTTTTACCATAAGGAACTAATTAATTAAATAATTTCATCAAATTTTTATTATAATTGAATAAAATTAGGTACTTATAGCTTTTTGGGGTAGCAGATTCCAAGTCTAAAATGGCGGCTACAAAATGGCTGTCACGGTCAAAAATTTAATATTTGAAACTTCAAATGAAAAATAGTACTAGGAATTTTTAAAATCACCGATTGCGATGTTATGCTAAAAAATGACCAAGGTGCAAAGTGCCAGTCACAGAAAGGCCACCGAAACTAAATATGATTATATTCAAAATGTTTATTCTGCCCGACATGTTAGTTTAATATAGATTTATATACGAGTATATATGATTTATTAAAATTTTAAGATTGTTCCAATTATTAATTAGAGTATTATTTATTTAAAATTCAATATGGTGGAAAGAAATTTAGTATGAATAGTGTTAAAATAAATTAATATTCCATAATTTAATCATAATTCCGATTAATATTGAAACTTTATTCATCGTTATATTTAAATAAAGATTATTGTATTATTATTTACTTGTGTTTCTTTTAGAATAATGTTAGTTTCATCATCTTCTTCTGGCAACGACAAAATCGGTCGTATATTTAAGTGGCCATCCCCGTTGAATTCTCTGCAAGCTGAAGTACAGTATATTCCTTTCTTTACATCCACATACTGTTCCATGTCCAGTTTTGCATCCGCAAAATATAATTTTTAATACATTTGCTAAAGCTGCAGCTTCTGTATCCTTATGCGGTAAACGATTACATTCATAATTGTCCAACCCCAGTCTTGAATTGTCATACTATTTTCTAGCCGTAGTTGAACTTGCAGATATACCCTCTTGAAGTGTTGCTGCGCAGAATCGAGTGCTGGACACAAGTCTGCTAAATTTACAGAATTATTTTTCGTCGTAGATTTGGTAAACGTACAACACGATATCACCAATCGGTATTGGTGATACGCAGGGTGCGAGTTAGGGCGAAACACGTTTCGTTATGAAAACACATTTTTTGGAAACCTTTTAGATTGCATGCGGCAACTGGTTTCAGTAAATATAGTTACTACACCTACTAATCTTTACACTCATGTTTTGATTACATTGAATATTTATACAACGTAAAAGATTTGTGGAGATTACTTTTTAACACAATAAAAACTGAACACTTAAAATAAGCATACAGTAACTTTAGCAGCCCAGCTTTAAACATATACTTTTGACCACAGAAATCAAACACGATTTTCTTTTTCACTACAATTTTGACACAATGGCTTCAAATGTTTTTAAATAACGTAGTGTCAATAATGTAGTGTAAAAGAATCGTGTCTAATTTCTTTGGCCAAAATTCTGTGGGTGTAATATTTTCTCAATGTTGTATATAAATATTTAGTATTAAAGTGTTAAGAAAATATTCTATGCAAAAGTTTCGTGTTGTATATTGGTGGTTAAAATGTTAGTGTAAAACTTTCTCTGTATAGTAAACTATAGCTTTCCTTGTGTCGAGATCTTCATTATACCATTTCTTTATATCAGCAGCCATTTTGTGACCGGCACTTTGCATCTAGGTCATTGTTTAGCCTTTCGACATACTATGTTGTTATAGAAGGAATAACGTTAAAACACTTGACAACCGTTAAGCTGTCGATAACACCCTGGTAACTCTCAGGGCTGTAAAAAGAGGTTTCACAAGAAAGTCTTTTTTTAACGACCCGTTTTTTTCAAAATTTACATTGCCAAGGTGAAAACGGCGTCTACGATTTTCCGACCGCGGAAGCATTAAAGCCCTCCTTTGTCAGGTTTCAAACAACTACCTTGGACGTTATAGCTATCTTAACAGATCTTATTACGTAAATTACTATAACATAGCAATTTGCGACTTTAAAAACCCCCTAGTATTATTTTTCATTTGCCATTGCAAATAATTTTCTGACCTCGGCGGCCATTTTGCACTTTTGACGGATTTGGGCTGAATTCGTAATCTGCGACCCCAAAAAGCTAGAAATACCTAATTTTATTTAATTATAGTAAAAATTTGATGATTTAATTATTAATTAGCTCCTTATGGAAAAAATAATAATTTGTTAACAACAATTAAACTTTTACATTTACCTACAATTTAAAAAAAATCATCAAAATCGGTGCCCAAAAGGCGAATTCCGAGGTATTACTCTTTATTTGTCTCCAGGAAACCGACTATATGCTTTCACCAGTCATTTGATGGATAACCAATCTCAATTAAAAGCTTCCGTGAAACAGTTCAAACGCTTACATTATGAATTAAAGTTTGCAAAGAAGAGAGGAGAAAGAAGTGAAAACTAGCAAGACTAGTCTCCAATAAACTGAACATATGAATTGACTCAATTTCATAAAGTCCACAATAACAGAAACTTTCTATATCCATCATTGTAGCTATATGCCTACGAGAAATTGTTCACCATACAACAATAACCATTAGAGCAAAGGCGTAGATGATACAATGTTTTGAGCGATGGCTCGTTTAGAATTCCTTTTTATTCTGCACATAACAAGCTATGGACTAAAAAACACTAAATTCAAAACAACACATTTTTGTGCAGATGTTTGATTAAAGCAGTCCACAGTAGTAGGTTCTAAATCTCTAAAGTCACGGTTATATGAGTTGCAGCCATATATGGTATTCTCATCAAGTTATGTAATTTGATATTTAGAGTTGCTTTTACGGATTATAAGTTTCGTTAATAACCAGTCTCAAAAACTGGAAGATTCTACTCTCGGGCCGAGACTCAGTGAAACATCTTACCATATTTGTTTAATTTTTACATCCTAAAATGATTTTTTTGTACCTCCGTTCGATTTCATTAATATTTCATATGCCAAAATAGTTCGGAGACTTTTTTTTTAATCCGGCAAAGTTAGGAATTCTTAGGTTTGTCGGATGGTAACAACTTTTACTAAATTTGCCATAAGTCAAATAAAGATATGACGTTTTAAATTTAAAGGTTTTGTTGCTGTAACCAACATCAAAACAAAAACAATTCTAGTAGTACATGTCATCTAAAGTTAATTTTATCTAATAAATTTCTGTAAAAGTCGGCACAAAAAAAACGTGGATGACGCGCCCAGGAACTACGTTGTAAATACTCGTTAACCGAGGCCTGCAACTAATGATACACTTGTACGCAATACTCGGTGATTTAATGGCCAATAATCGAACTTTGAGGGTAAGCTTCTCAGGTCATTAGAAACATAAAATCTTAGTAACATTTTCTGAATAAATGAACGTTGAAAATCTCGCACGCCGTTTTTAGAAAAGTACATATGATAGATGCAGGTCAGTGTTAAGTCTAATAAGATTAAATACAAACTCTTTAGAAACTGACGCCATCAGTTTAAAATGTGACATCTGTTGAATGAGCAAAACAAGAATTGTGACCTAATGCAGACGGTGCACATTCCATTTTTGATGTTGAAACAACTTAAAACTTTCTATGAATAGTGTAGTTAAAATCAAGTCCGACAATCCGGGGGTTCCCCTGGGTTCGGGAACGCGGGCAGAATTGGCATCATTCTGATAATCACCCATTTAATTATCATTAACGTTTGGTTTGTTATTCGTATAAATACTTTATTAAGTAAAAACATGTTTGTGATCATTTAATCTATTAAAAATAAATATTAAAATATAACTATTAAAATATTAACAATAAACATCCTGAAAAATCTAATTATGCCAAACACCTTTTAGAACAAAATCACACAATGACTCCTCAAAATAATATTAAATTCCTACATTTTTGTAATAACAAACGCAAATTAGACATTTTAGAAGCCTTTGAGATATACAAACACAAACTCAGGGTACCTTTAATGAATGAACAACTTGAGCTCAGTAATTCTCCGTTACTGGAAGTATTAGATATTTAATTATGATTATTATTATTATTATTTTATCTAGTTACCTATTTTTGTATCTACCTTAGCGACGTGTTTGTTTATATTTATATTACCTTTGATAATGCAGCTTAGCTGTCGAAACAACATTGTCAGGTTATATTTTAATAAATACTGTGAAACTTTTTTACTAATCTTTATTTATTTCATTTAATCTATTCATCAATATAATATATTGTTATTTTGTATTCAAATTCAAAATACAGCAGTACAAGCAACCTTTATTCTTTTTATGTTTTGATGGAACGAACGACCCTGATGGAGTTTACTTTGTTTACATAGAAACGGTATGCGTAAAAAAAGGTACTGTTACTGTTTTACTAAAAACTGCAGGGTAAAGCTACTTGTCCATTTGAGAGAAATACTCCATGATCGACTCCAAAGAGCTTTTCTCTCCAAGCGACATACTTTTGAGAGCAATTCTCAGAGAGCGCGGGCGAGCTATCAGATGCAAGGTTCATTCATGTGTATGTATACCTAGTACACATAGGGTAAATCCACCAGTGAATAACCACACACCATTGTATGACCAAATTTGACTAAATGTTTAATTTACAAGCAGGTGTTTCCTTAAAAGCTAACCATAATTATATTAGTGGTTTTTCTAACATTTAGTAACGTTGTGCTAAAAGCGAGAACAGCACAATTTCGTTCCAGTTTTTACAAATGGCGAATGAAGTTGCGAGTACAGCGTGTTGTTCTGTATATTTAGCAAACTAATAAGGTAAGTACATTGTGTTCTGTGATGTAGTGTCATAGAATGGTAACACTTTGTTTGAAGTATAGTGAGAATAGTTTTTAATGGCTAATAGGGAGTCTAAAATTATCATTTCTACGCAAAAAGAGGAATAATTTATAATTTTAACTTTTTAATAATGCATGGTCATATATTGGTTCAATAAATTACATTAAACCCAGTAATTGACCGAAGTGGTCATTCACTGGTTTAGCGCAAAAATTTGAAATATCTTAAATAATATTTATGTAACAACACGAGGTGGGTTTATTAGTAATATTTCAAATGTACGAATGCTTATGATTTTAGCAACCAATATTTGACCGGGTTTTAACGTCTGTGGATTTATTATTAAATCTAGTAAATGACTGCATATTGATTAATGTATTTATTATATTTTCGTAGATATATTATTACATAATTTTATTTATTATTATTTATATAATATAGTGTCAGACCAAGAAACTTCATCTGCTAAAAACTTTTTGGAAACACTTGAAAGGAAGAACTGAAACATGACAACTTATTTATTATATGGAATAAATATTCTAACATTGTCAAAATAGAGGTGGTACGGTTAACCAAGATGACTTTGATACTGGAGTGAATAGAGAGCTGGCTAATTCGCAAATCGATGAGACTAGAGATATTAGTGTTCTAGAAATTGATCAAGATTGTCGTCTTCAAGGCAATGATGAAGAGATAGATAATAACACTATCATAGAATTTATTGACAATGCTTAAATTAAATCACAATAGCTTATTATCGAACATGAAAACTTTTGTGAATAACGAAACTAGGAAAAACGACAATTTAAATGTGGATATCGTTAACGATATAGTAGTAATACAAAAAGAAGTAGAGATAGTACAAGTTGAAAACACAGAAGAAAATGAAGGAGACAGATAAGAGGGAGGAGATTATGCCAAGATGGATCAATTACCCATCCTGCTAGAAGGATATGGTGGGCCCAGTAGCAGACATCCATCAGTTTTTAAATCAACTCCTATTTGTGATGATGTTTGGAAAAAACACTTTCATTCTCCTCTAATCAAAAAAAGCAATAGATGCCGATAAACTGAGAAACCACCACTGGCAGTCGCTTCTCCAGCATGGGAAGCTTTTTTGACATAAAAAAATGAAAAACGAGCCTTAGAAAAGGTAAAAGAACAAAGAAAAATTAATAGAGCTATTAAGAGGCAGAAAGTTTTACAGAAAAAAATTTCAAACACCAAGAAAAAGAAAATATCTGTCTCAGACTTGTCTTCAGATACTTTCAGCCTCGGGCAAATCATATGACAGCAATGACGAAAAATGCCAGGCAATCTTAAACAGTGAAAAGAATGAATTGATTTCATCCAGCAAATCTGAAACAGGGATGGAAAATGAGACTAGGAGCAAATTAAAATCAAAAACCACTTTCTCAGTTGCAGATTTTCTAATATTAAAATATGAAATGGATTACTTTCCAGGTGTGATTATTACCAAAAAGGGCACTGAATATGAAGTTAGGGTAATGCACAAAAATGTTTCTCAACATTGGAAATGGCCTGAAAAGGCTGACCAAATCTGGTACAATCATACAAATATTTTACAGAAAATCGAACATCCACAGTTAGCCTGCAGTAGAGGCAACTCTTATGCTGTTTCTCAAATACAAAATTATTTGTAGTCTAAGTTGCTTTGATGTACTCATGTAGTTATGTAAACATTTTTTGAAATAAAAGTTATTTGGTCATTCACTGGTTTTTTTGTCATTAACTAGAATTCACTGGTCATTCATTAGGGTTTTGTGACTTCACTTAATTAAACAATAATAATTAATAAACGATTGACATAAATAATTCTTTCTAAACTGTACTGACAACTAGACAGATGGATCAAATTTGAATAACTTTTTATGCACTTTAGTGTATCATTCACTAATATCAAATTTGCTTGCATTCCTGATTTGGTCTTAAACGGTCAACTTAACTGGTGCATTCACCCTACATAGGTCATCTCATCAAAGTTTAGACGGCCATATTTGAGCCCAAATTCGATCTGTCAGTTTCTGACATAAGTGAAACGCTGAAGTCTTTTCCCCAAGAAATGACTGGTTGTAGTGCACCAAACTGTTCTAGCAATTCCCGGGATGGTGCACGTTTGTTTGTTTTTCCAAAAGGTAGGAAAATAAGACAAATTTGTTAGATATGCGTAGAAATCAGAATTGGGAATTACTGAATACTCAAAGTTATGTAAAGTAAGCAAGTTTGAGTCTTAAATTACATATAGCAATAATATAAATTATTTAGGCATAGAGAAAGGAAAGTTTTTAGATTACACACTCTTTTATTACCGTTTTACATTTCCCCTAGTTCCATTTTGAAGAAACGCAATTTGAAACAAAAAGAAATGATGAATGGCAAATATTGAAATGAAACGCAATTCCTACGTTATTTAACGTTTCTACTATAGTTACAGTTAATAAGAAACGTAAAAGATTAAATGAATAGATAAATGTAGTTGCAATTAATAAAAAAATTAAAACTTTTAAAGGCAATAAAGGAAACATGCCATCTAATTGCCAAACACAATCATCAAATAATACTGGACATGTTAAACAAAAGCTTAAAATAATTTAAGAGTGTGGAAGGATTACTTTAAAAGATAATACTACAGCACATTCTCATGAAGATACTAAAAGGAACAGAGACACTATTCACTTCAGGTTTTAAAAATACCGATGCGGCCGCTGGAAATTTTGAAGATGGCAGTACAAATACGATTTGCAGGATAATTTTCAATTACCTACTTAATCATTTCTTACTCTTGAAGTACATGCATTGTGTTTTCATTCATGTGTCTAGGTACATTTTTTCTATGGAGACAGCCAGCGCTACCTAGCGCTGGATGACCCAAACCCTATTGAACTACGCGATGTAAGAGAGAGAGGTGAGGATACGAGCTTGAATTCTTTTTTCGTATTTCAACAAAAGCAACAAGTGGCGTGCAATCACCACGCTTTGCTTATTCCACTTTGACCTTTGGAGGAAACTGACACGAGTTTTGCAAAGTGAAGTGATACGAGTTTTGCAAAATACGTAAGAACAGCAGTGTTTTAAGAGTGCGTTAGTTACTAAAGCTTACCCATTAGGGTAAGCAGTTGGCACCTAGTATATTCTTAATTTTTAGCTGCTTGGAAAGGTTACAAAAACTTAAAAAATAGTTGTAGCATCCACTTGCATCATATTCCATTCTGTACAGGCATTTATAAAAGTTAGATTTTTGTCCACGGCTTTTATATGGCTTTTTGCTATATTTGGATAACAAAAAAGAGAAATTCAAATACTGTTTGAGGGGGATACCATTAATAAATTAGTTGTATCATAGTTAAAATATTCGCGTTAGTTGTTATTGTTGTTTTGTTCATATAACTAATAAATCTTCGCCATTTTAGACCATCATTTTTTAATGCGTTAATGTTTTCGTGATTTTATTCAGTAGTAGTAGTTATATTACTCAATAACAGAAGATAATTCGAATGCCTAAAAATATTATTTGTTAATAAGTTAATACATAGTATTATTGATTTGTTTTAATTCAAATATTTGATTTGACAAATTCATGACAAATTCAAATTGCCGCCAAAAAGGCGCCATTTTTGTACCCACTTCAAGAGCCAATAGTGGAAATGGGTGAGATAACCTTTACTTTGGATATAATTATGCATGCATCAACGGACCTTGATCAGACGTATTGAGCCTTGCTCTTAAATGGACACGCATAATTTCACTGGCGAGGTAGCTACTGTCACAATACGATCAGGTTTAGAATTATGATAGTGCTCTCAAACGAGAAGTCTAAGACCGGAAGAATAATAATTATGACTGGTCAAAGGAAGATGCTATAGAATGAATTACAGTGCATGGTGCGTTGTTACAAAAGTACGGAGTATCGGACTAGGGAAAAGAAAAATAAAATATTCCAGGAGATTGCGGTAAACTTTAATTGTACTTTTCAAGAGGTACAACGAAAAGTGCATAATTTGAGAAACCAGGAAATGATCAACGTATTCATAATTAAACAAAAATATTGTAGTAATAACTAATGAATTCTAGGTGTCACAAGAAATTGAAAGAATAAGAAAAGCGGGGATGGTACTGACGACAATTGTATCAGTAACTGGCCTCGCAGCTATCCTTCATGACTGTGAACTTTACCGAATTAAAAAAATCCTCTCCAGATGGCCTGGATAGTTCTATGCAATTTTATATTCACGAGGACGCGATTCTGAGAGCATTGCCTGATATTTAGCTGTCCACCACCTTTCAGTACTATCTTGAGAGTAAAAATCTCGAAAATACTTTCAAATAGACAGGTAGTTCAAAGTAACTATCGGGAGTTACTTTCACGAGTTACTCTCAATTAGACACGAACCTTAAGGGGTTTGCAATTTATTATGGTAATAAATATTATCTAATTAATAATTAATAATAATTCTAACTAACTACGAAAGTGCAAAGATGAATTGGAAAAAGTTTACTTTTTTATAGTATAACAAATTTGTAGGAATTGTAGATAATAAAGGAGTATTCACTAAATTTTGTAAAGGTTTGTAGCTTTATTTGTGTTCAATTAAGTAATAATAACAAAACGGTATGTATAGTATTTACTTCTGATTTATTTATTACCTGCTACCTACCATACACATTGTTTTTGCGATTTTCCTATAAGAGGCGCTGTGCGGCCTTCGATATTTAATTTTAATAAAACTTTTAATCCTTAGGATTGTAACACAAACCAAAGTGGCGATAGCGGGGTACACATTTATAGGTGTATTAGTGAAATTACCGTTACCTGGCGGATAAAAGCACTAAATTTGGTATGAAGGTACATTAGGGTATACTAATAAATGTTAACTTAAAATGTCAACTTGTTATACTAATAAAGCGTAAGAGCCCTCTCCCAATTAGCACAAAATATTGGTGCAATATTGGCTAGAAATTGCGGCAATAAGGGTACAATGTTCCTAACAAATATTGATCCAATATAGAAATGTGAACATTCTGCTTTATTGGTACGACATTGATTTTACATATTCCTTAATAATATTCTACTCTATTGGTCCAATATGGGTTTTAAACATTGCTCAATAATAGTATCCTGCATTGGTGCAATGTTGATATTAAATAATTATCAAATATAATCTGCATTATTGATGCAATGTCGATTTTAAATATTGCTCAATAATATTCTACTTTATTGGTCCAATATGGTCTTTAGACATTGCTCAATAATAGTATGCTATAGTGGCGAAATGTTGATTGTAAATATTGCTTTATAATGTTGTCACTGTATTGGAAAACATTGGGTGAACGGGAGACCACACGACGTTCACCCCTAGAACTGGCTGCCTTCCACCCTATCCCTATCAAGGGCAATGGACGAGGCTGTCAGATAAAGTGTGTGGTAGAGAAATTCGTGAGAATTCTCGACGGTTACTCATACCGATCAGGGGGAGCCTTGGTAGATGAGACCGGTGTGGGCGGATTCGAATCTCGCCTAAGAGAGGAGGTCATTTATGGTCACCAAGGAACCCGCTGCTTGGCCGAGGGCAATCATGGTCACCAAGGAACCCGCTGCATGACCTAGGTCATGTAAGGTCACCAAAGGAACCCGCTGTTGCCCGAGGCCATTTATGGTCACCAAAGGAACCCGCTGTTTGACGGAATCTCTAGTGCGGTGACTAGAAGTGAGGTTCATCCCATGTGCTGGGAAACTGCAAGCCGCCAGGTAAATGTGCTTAGGAGCTGTCCTGGCCACCCTTTGATCCGGACTGCAGCTGGGTACGGTGATTGGGAGAAGCTCCGAAAGCCATTACACTTAAGGATAGTTGAAGCGAATATATAGCCTCTCACTATTAAGACAACTTCACCAATATCGGGTACGCACCGGGAGTCTATAACGTGTAGACTTTAAAGAAGCTCTGTAGGGCCCACCAAGCCTAAAATTGGTAGATCGGGGTGGCAAAACCGCTTAAAAACCAAGTCCTGCCACAATTGAGGTTGGATTCGATCGGGCAGTGGTCCCACTTTGCAAGAGCGCATAGCTGGAGAATAGTCCTATGCTGGACGAGGTACTCCGGTACCGGCGGGTGAGCAGCGTGTTAAGTCAACTGCTCGGTCACTAGTGAACGCTTAGCTAGTAGAGGGTGGATAGGCAACCTCGCTCCTACCAGTGAGTTAATCTGGGAGCAATTGCACGATTGCCGGTTGTGCAACTTGCGCGCTGATTGGGCGTATCCCAATCACTTCCTCATGGAAGGAACGTGGGGGTATGTTAACACGGGTACCCCACGTAAAACAATCTTGGATCTATGTATTGGAAAACACTGTATTGTTGGGTGGACGGGAGACCACACGACGTTCACACCTAGAACTGGCTATCTTCTACCCTATCTCGCTGACGGGCAACGGATGAAGCTGTCAGAATAAAGTGTGTGGTAGAGAAATTCGTGAGAATTCTCGACGGTAACTCTGACCGATCAGGGGGAGCCCTGGTAGATGAGACCGGTGTGGGCGGAGTCGAATGTCGCCTAAGGGAGGAAGTCATTTATGGTCACCAATGGAACCCGCTGTTTGGCCGAAGTCAATCATGGTCACCAAGGAACCCGCTGCATGACCTAGGTCATGTAAGGTCACCAAAGGAACGCGCTGTTTGACCGAGGTCATTTATGGTCACCAAAGGAACCCGCTGTTTGACGGAATCTCTAGTGCGGTGACTAGATGTGAGGTTATCCCGCCTTTGGGCAATGGAAAACTGCATGCCGCCAGGTAAATGTGCTTAAGAGCTAACCCGACCACCCTATGATCCGGACTGCAGCCGGGTACAGTTATTGGGAGAAGCTCTGAAAGCCATTACACTTAAGGATAGTTGAAGCGAATACATAGCCTCTCACTTTTAAGACAACTTTACCAATTTCGGGTACGCTCCGGGAGTCTATAACGTGTAGACTTAAAAGAAGCTCTGTCGAGGGCCCACCAAGCCTAAAATTGGTAGATCGGGGTGGCAAAACCGCTTAAAAACCAAGTCCTGCCACATTTGAGGTTGGATTCGATCGGGCAGTGGTCCCACTTGATAATAGCGTCAAGCTGGGAAATAGTCCTATTGCTGGACGAGGTACTTGACCCCGTATGAAAGATTATAGGAGGGTGCCGGGGGGTGAGCAGCGTGTTAAGTCAACTGCTCGGTCACTATGCGCGACTTAGCTAGTAGAGGAGCATAGGCAACCTCGCTCCTACCAGTGAGTCAATCTGGTAGCATTTGCACGACTGCCGGTTATGCAACTTGCGCGCTGATTGGGCGTATCCCAATCACTTCCTCGTGGAAGGAACGTGGGGGTAAGTTTACACAGGTACTTCACGTAAAATAAACTTGACTTCATTGTATTAGAAAACAAAAGAAATAAAGGTAATATAAATAAAAAACGATGAGTTAATTGCATCATATTTATTATTAATACATAAAAAATAAAATTGAAAACTACACAGAGAGAAATGTTTGTATATTTAGTGCACAATTGTTGAGAAAATTAAAACAAATTGGGTCTGAAACGGTGACAGGAACAATTTGTGCAACAAACAACTTATTATTTTTATCTCCATACCAAATAGGTAACTACCTAGAACAATTTTTTTAAAGAATCTTCTACATCTTGTAGCATAGTTTTGCACAATGCTGTAATAAGCAGTTGCGATCCTTATGTGGAATTTTTGCACAATGTTGTTGGAAACACATACGAATATTGGAGTAATTGTGTATATAGTAGTTTAGTGCATATTTGTACAATATTGTGCTTATTTTTCTTCAACTTTTAATATTGCTGAAAGAAACGCTCAACACTGGGTGAATTAATAATACAAACTGTGCATAATTTTATTAAAAAGTTATATATTTAATTCAAACGCAAAAATACAAAGAGAAAACATTCATATCAAGACAAAATACAAATTAAGCAAACGATCTAATTGAAACAAACGACTTACTATTTAAATTAGTAACAAATCATGGCATATAAAAGTAAATTTTCAAGTTGGAAACATGAACTTTTCATTATTTTCTCAATAATGCCAAACACTGGAAGATCATCGGTCCATTTCTGAATTAATGGAAAATTTGGTTTGTAAAACGTTCCTATAAGTGGTTGGCCCAAGAAGAAGGGAAAACTCCGCACCCAATTACGCCTGGAAAAGGAATTTATAAATTAGTTATTTATTACATAGCACTTGCACTAAAATAAATGGATAAATAAAATGCGTACCCAATCATAATAATAATAATTTAAAATATAGGGTAGAAAATTAAAAATACTTAATAACATACTTACGTTAATTACATTTTTATTCACCTATATTATATCCATATTCTGCAACTATCACGACTTACTAAACGAGTGTGTGCCATTTCCACGTAGCACAGCGTTTTTTGCAGTTTGTTTATGCCTGGAGTCTGTGATCTGAGGGGTATATAAATGCGATAGGTCAATCCTACATTAAAAATAACCTTGATATAAGATTTCGCTCAAATTGTATTACAGTTTCAAATTTTATTTGCAATTTTTCATCATATACAATTAAAAAGCTACACAATACTGTGCATGATAACAGTTAAACAACTTAATATACAACAAGATTGTGGATAAACGCAACACAATTTTGTGAATTATTAATTCCTTTAGTTACTTCAATTTGCTTTGCACAATTTGTTAAATCAAATTTCACGGCGTCTTCAAACAAATTCGGGGACAATCTGCCTCCTGGAAGCATCTTTCGTATGACTCCAAAGGAATATATCACCAAAGAGGAATTTTGCACTTTCTTGCAACATTTTAATAAATACCGATTACCAGGACATACTTTATTGATCTTTGACGGACATCGCAGTCATTTGGACATTGCTGTAATTGAAGAGGCGGAAAAACTAGGCATTGAAATGCTTTGTCTTCCAGCGCATTGCAGCCATGAACTTCAACCTTTCGACAAAAGTTTTTTTAAACCTTTAAAAACTTACTGGAATTCTGCAGTTGACAATTACAGAAGAAACTATCCTGGACGTTCGTTGTCAAAACTTCAGTTTCCAGCATTATTTACTGAAGCATGGCTGCGTGCCGCTACTCCAACAAACGCCATATCAGGATTCAGAGCTACTGGAATATATCCTTATAACCCTAACATTATTCCGGAAGTAGCTTTTGCGCCAAGTCAAATTTCAGATCGATCAGTCGATGAAAGCACTGTTTCAGCTTCAAACGACCCACAACCAGGAACATCAACTTCCTCATTAACGGTCCGTGAAATCATTCCATCGCCAAAAATCATTAGAAAACAATCATCGAATAGGAGGTCCATGAACGTAAAAGCTGTTCTGATTGATCGTTCCTTAATTCCTGAGAAAAAAGTTGCTGAAACTTCAGGTCAAAGTGGTAAAAAAATATCACCAAAAAGAAGCCCCTAAAAAGTGCCTAAAAAAGGGAGGGGGAAATGATAAAGACACGTACTGTGGTGATTGCGGATTGTTTTACCAAGACAAAAGGAAGAAGGATAACTGGATTCAATGTGTTGAATGCAAAACATGGTATAACGAGAACTGTGACCAAAGAAGCGTTCTGAAATGCGGCTTATGCACTCTATGCGAAGATGGCTATGCTTCACTCAGCGAAAGCGAATAAAAGTCGGCTTATATTTAATTACTTATTTCTTGATTACTAATTTTGTTTGTTATTATTTGTAATAAAAAGTATAAATAATAAATATACATTATTTCTTTTCAATTAAACTTGTTTTAACTTACAAAAATGACGAGAAGCAGTGAGTGGCGTTTTAGGACGCATCAGGGCCTATAACGCCATTTGCACTTTTTTTAATAAAATGTGATGTATTTTAAAAACTATAACAGTTAGCAGCAAAAATCTATTATGTTTCTGAAGCTTAGAGGTCAGGCTATTTGGACATAGAAAGCTTATTTGAATGAATTGGTTTATTATTAATAATATTCAACAAAATAAAAGAGAGTGGCGTTATAAGCCTCCGTTACCCTATATGAAATAATATTACAACGTGTTTTACTTATAATGTTAGATACTTTATGGAAAATATTGTATTACCACCAAATTATTATAGGTACCACATAACTTGTTGTACATGTCACCAGTGATGTCACGCTTCAACTACTAGAAAGTGTCAGTGAGTCAACTTCCCATTTACAAGTTTTGCTTCCGGATAATCAACACCGTAGAGTAAAATGTAAACGAAGCAAATTGATTATCACATGGTATAAAAATATCAGGTTTCTGTTGCAATTAATATTATTGAAACGCAATACTGAAGCATCTACTTATAATTCACAAGATTATGTATCTAAAGTGTTTAAATATCTGATCTGGGTATACTCCACATCTAATATTTAATTTTTAGAGAAAACCAATATTACTTATTTCAATAAAGACATGCTCACTGCTTAGAATGTAGAAAGCGAAGAGTGAAGTAAAACTGTTTACCAACCTATATAATAGTTCCTTCAAGAGCGGGGTGATCTTGTATGTGGATAAATTCGATACTAGTTTTAGGTTTTTTATTGTAGGAATTCCGCTATATTGACTGTTTTATATTCCTTTGTAGAATACGAACAAAAGCGTCTCCCTAAAACAAAGAACAAACTTAGTCATACATTTTAAAATGATATTAGACTATAAAATCTGCTTTACAAATAAAGGAGGAAAGTAAATAACAAATAAAAAAGAACAATCTGTATTTTATCTGAAAAGATATAACCAAAATGAATTTTGTTTCAGGAAAACCTTTAAAAAGATGAGAGCAATGATATTTTAACATATACCTTCAAATGCCTACTAATTATTATCAGTTTAAAGGAACGGAAATAAGAAGAAATTCTTCATATTTTCATTAAAATTGGCACATAATTATTTCTTTCATATTCTTAAAACCTTTTTCTAGAAACCATCATGCTCTGGTACTGTAAATTTAAGGATCTGTAATCTGTGATTAAATTTGAAATCCTTAATATAATGGTTAAAACTTCAGGTTTTTTAAATCTCAGCCAATGAAATTTCTGAATTTCCATTTTAATCACGATTAAGTTAATCAGAGCCTTATTAAGCTTTGTGAAATCGGCCACAAACATGTATTTTTTCAAAGTACAGGTAATTCAAAGTTCTACTTCTCTCGAATACTTTTTGTGTTTTAACGAATCGTAATTTTTCAGTTTTTAGTGTTAATTATTATTAAGTTCTACCGGACTTTTCGGATACTAGCAGCAGTAGTGGAAAGAAAAGTGATAAATTTTCAATTTGATTTATAATTGTTTAGAATTAAAACCACATAAAACAGACTCAGGCAACAGTGAAGTGAAAACATACACAAAATATAAACCACTTACCTTTACCATCAAAGAAAAAAAATGCTCCAGCTATTATTAAAGCTGGAAAATAAGTTCCATACATAAATAATAATAATAATAATAATAGTGTCTTTATTATAGGTAAATATTTTACAATTGTACATACATGTTTTAAATATTAATAGGCGAAGTTCAGCTTCATGACATGGCATATCGCTGCTCTTCCACTTAACCTATTATTTCTTAGCAAGTTTATGTAACTTTAATATTAACTTACTTTTCCGGCACGGAGCCTACTATACTAAAAATAATAATCGTATTAATGCTTATATAACTAGTAATCACTGTTTGCGATTTGGACCATCAATGAGAATCTGTAATCAACTGCTTAATCAAGGGTTTTTTGAATTGTTTGACTGATAGTGATTTGAATGCTGGAGGTACGTCATTATATATTTTTGCGACATTATAACTGAACGACCGCTCATAAAATACAGTATTGTGCTTAGGTATTGTTAATAGACCTCTATGTCGCAAATTTATGTTGTGTACATCTGTTCTATACCTTATCTTATTATATAAATAGGGTGGCTGCCTATTAATTATTATGTTATGGTAAAACGTTGTTGTCTGTATATGACGCCGCTGTTTCATATCAAGCCAACCCGTTTCTACTAATTTAGAAGATATATGTGCAAACTTTGGTAGTCCATAAATAAAACGTAAGCAAGAATTTTGAACACGCTGTATACGTCGTGACGTCTCAAAATCAAGGCAAGAACCATAAACGGATGTACAATAAGTAAATTGTGAGAGAACCAGGGCTTCACTAAGCAAAATTTTTGTGTTTTTATTCAAGTAGTGTTTGTGAGGATAAAGGAGCTTTAGATTATAGTAAGCTTTTTGTATATATTTATTAATTTGTTTTTTGAATCTGAATGTGTTGTCAATAATTAACCCCAGATTCTTGGCACTTTCGACTACAGGAATATCAATATCTCCTATTTTTATAGGTGGCAATTGATAACTACTATTCACATTCCATAAAAGTAAAGCACAAGACTTGGGTGGGTTTAAAATTAACGCGTGGTTAAGTGAATATTCGTTTATAGCTTTTAGATCATTATTCAATATATTAACAGCATCTTCCATATTACTGGGATTGAATGAATAATACAGTTGTGTGTCATCTGCATACATGTGAATCTCACAGGCTCTCACGGAATCACAAAGACCTCTGGTATACAAGGTGAACAGCAACGGACCTAATATGGATCCCTGCGGCACCCCTCTTGTAACATCAACAGGCACAGAGACACTATGAGATGTATTAATTCTTTGTGTCCTGTTATATAGATAATTTTGGACCAGACCGACTGCATTATTACTAAAACCGATATAATGCAATATATTAAGCAGTAAATTATGATTTATTGTGTCAAACGCCTTGCTGAAATCTAATAAAACTAATAACGTACATTTTCTTTCGTCATGCGCTTTAAAAATGTCATCGGTTATCTTTAGCAAAGCGGTTGCGCAGCTGTGTGCAGATCTAAAACCTAACTGACAAGATGGTAACAGATTATTAGCGCCTAAATATTCTCTAATTTGTGAGTTAATTATTTTCTCCAATATTTTTGAAAGTGTTGGTAGAATGCTAATCGGTCTGTAATCCTTATACTCCACAGGTTGTTCAATTTTTGCTATTGGTGTTACAAGAGCCGACTTCCAGCTGCCGGGAAATGTATTTTCTAAAATACACGAGTTAATAATATGTACTAAATATTGTAGAATAAAAGGGCAACATAGTTTTATCATTGTAGTATTTAATCCGTCCGATCCCGTTGAATTACTTTTTATGGCATTAATTATTTTTGATATAATATTACTGTCTACGAGTTTAAATGTGAAATCTCCCGTATTATATAATTTATTGTTTTTATAGTAGTTTGAAATATGTTCGGGAACTGGAATATGTGGAATACTATTAACAAAATAACTATTAATTTTATCAACGTGGCCAATGAAAGAATTATTTTCATTAAATTTAGAAGATACGATATCCAACGATCTCAGTTCCTTCCATAGTACTTTCGAGTTGTTCCTATGGGTAAGTTTAAATTGCAAGTATGCTCGTTTTTCATTTTTTATGGCAGTATTTGTGTAATTGCGCAACATCCTATAATATTCCCATGCAGCTTCAGTTTTTAGGTTTTTATATTTAGTTTTTGCATTATGCCTTAAATTCATTAATAATCGAATATTATCAGTTAACCATGGCGCAGATTTTTTTGTTATTTTGATGGTTTTCCAAGGTGTATGTTTATCAAACAGGTTTAATATTCTAGAGCTCAAAATTCCGACTTTATTATTAATATCGTTTTCATAAAATATATCGTCCAAAGATAATGTTTGCAATTCGGAATAGAAATGATCACGATTAAAATTTTTGAAACATCTATAAGTTCGAGAAATAGGAGAACATGGAATTTTTTGACATGCAACTTCGCAGGTTGCTAGATCGTGATCTGAAAAATGACAATTTACAACACTAGATTTCTGAATTAATGAAGGTTGAGAAGTGATAATGATATCTAATAAGCGATCTTTTCTAGTGGGTTCCGTGATTATTTGAATAAAACTTAACGATTCTAACATATTGTTAAAATATTCCGTAGATGGATTGGCTGCCATTAGGAAGTCCACGTTTCCATCCCCTAAACATACAATATGGTCTGAATATGGTGTACACAACATAATAGAATTTTCAACTTCATCTATAAAGTTCTGATAGTTGAAGGTTTGGGGTCTATAAAACACACCCAGCACAATGCCCGTATTATTAACTTTAAGTAATACCCATAGTTGTTGTACTAAATTACTTGTATTAATAATATATTTGAAGAAGTTATTTTTTATATAAAATAAGACCCCGCTTCCACGACTACCTCGATCCTTACGTATCAATTTAAAATTTTGTATACTTACAACATTGGTGGGTATATCTTCTGATAACCAGCTTTCAGTCACAGCCAAGACATCAAAATTTGTAATGAGTTTCTTGATCTCGTTAATTTTCGGCAGCAACGAACGTATGTACATTAATGTGTCCAATTCGCAAACAATTCATAGAATTAGAATTACTCAATTGTGACATTTATAACATATTTCTGAGTGTAGATATATTTATAGTAGGCTTAATATCTAAATAATAAAGACAACCTATAAAATACCGTCACCGTCACGGTCACGGTCACCGTCACCGCCACGGCCTCGGCCACGGTCACGGTCACGGTCACGGTCACGTTCACGTTCACGGTCACGGCCACGGCCACGGTCACCGTCACCGTCACGGTCACGGTCACGGTCACGGTCACTATCACCGTCACCGTCACCGTCACCGTCACCGCCACGGCCACGGCCACGGTCACGATCACAATCCCGATCAGAATCAAAATCAAAATTAAATGACAAGATATTACTTAACTCAACATAAAATCAACAACTAAATTAAAATTGGAGGAGAAGAAAATTACTTAAAATTACGGAAATAACAAGAATATTGAATATGAATTACAGAATGAAAGAAAAATGAATTATAAGACAGTAGTACCCTTTGCCTTGTTAATTGATATTTCTATCATTAATAGAACCCTTTTTTTTAATAAATAAATACCTTACATAAAGTATGAAATCGAGATTTTGGCGCCTTAAAATATTTACCCACTTGAATTAGTAGTCAACTGTAAGATTTTCATTTTCCCACATGATACAGGCTGAAGAAGGTTGACATTCCACAACATTCCAAATTACTTCAGACAAAATAAAAAGCTTGGATTAATTAATGTTGATTTATAAACACCAACTGTATTTCAGTCATAAGGTAAATCCATTTAACTTTATTTATAATTAAGTTTCCGCTTTTCATTCCCATTCTATTGATCCTTATAAACTTCAAAAAGATTCTCTTTCCATAAAAAGAAAATTTTAAACACTAATTACCTTCATAGCACTGTTTGTTTAATTAAATTTTAATGGTTGATTATTATTATCACTTCTTAATTTTAAAATACTTTATAATTGTAAAAATCTTGACGTAACTTTAAAACATAACCTTCAATTATTGACATAAGGTTGACATTGACGTTTGTTAACACAAGATAACCTCGAATTTCTCTAAATTTTGCTCTGCATGAGAACGCGTGTTCTGTGAAATTTCTCGAGGAAGCGTCACCAGATTTGCTGCTATATTTATACAATTCGAAAAAACAATCGAATAATTTGGTAATTTACCTGGTTCCAACTGAAATTCTTTAGTGTTTTTTCTAGTGACAACTAAATCTTTGTTGGAAAACAAATGAATTAAATTGTTACTAAAACTACATAACCATATCGTTAATAAAAATTAAACAAATTGTATATATTAATATTATAAAAAGGTAAAGGAAAATTCCCTCTCTTTAATGATATCCAACACTTATACTAAAATGCAAACATAAGCTTAGGATTTAATGACAACCAACTTGATTTTCCCCTAGATAGCAACATTATTAAAATTTGAAATGAATGTTTAGAAACACTTTGTTGCTTCCTTTTCTTATTATAAACATAATCCTAAAATCCTATAGAACAAGTATTACACAAGTTTTTGTACCCAAAACCTAAATAACATCATCGTATCGCAGCAATACATGTTTTTTAAATGCCCTGATCTTCTACAACAAAAGATCTACATAATATTTACATTTATGTCGCAAATGTACTCAAGAACTTACTTGACAACATTACAATAAAATAGTTAAGTTCAGAGACTTCTCAACAATGTAAACTACAAATTCATTACCAAAATACCTCAAATCGTTGGGTCTGAAGAAAATTTCCTAATTTTCAACAATAAAAACAGCAGGTAAAGTGATAAATACCAGTGTACATCTTCACAACCATACCCTTAATTTGTTTCAGATGAAAACAAGCCTTGTAATGGCTTTAATATCCATTTATAAGCAAATTTCAAACAACGATAGAAAGTCGTCAACCAATTTAGAAAAAATATTAAATTTAAAAGAAAAATCATTTTAAAATTTATCGCTTTTTTACTTAATATAGGGTACCACTAGGGTCAATATTAGGTCCATAATTATTTGTACTTTATATCAATTATATAGACACGCAACTTGATGCCTGTTATATAAAGCTTTTTGCAGATGATACCTTAATAACAGCATCGGACAGAGATGTTAAACTAGTGATACAAAAGGTAAATTCAGACTTGACAAACATAACAAGTTAGCTAAAACTACATTAAACTAAAACTTAATACTTTAAAAACGAAAGCAATGATAATATCAAACAAGGTATGCTCTAACTTAACGGATGGGGTAAACATTGATGGAGAAAATATAGAAATTATTGATGATATGAAATATTTAGGAATTATGATAGATAATAGCCTAAAATTTAGCAAACATGTAGATTATGATGCAAAGAAGACAGCTAAAAAGATAGGTTTCTTAGGTGGATTAAGCAATAAATTAAACACATGGTGTAGAATATTAGTATATAAGAGTATTATTGCTCTACATTTTGAGTATTGTGCCTCGATTCTATTCATAATAAAGGAAACTGGTATACAAAGACTTCAAAAATTACAAAATAGAGTTATGAGGATTATTCCTAGTTGTAATAGAAGAACGAGAATGCTGGATATGCTAATTTTTTTCACCATAAAGCAAAGGATTTATTATAAAACTGTTTTTAATTTTTAGGATAGTGAACGGGCAGTTACCACCTTACATATCAAAATTCATGACGTATAACAGGGAATACTATGAATATAACACACGAAATATTAATGAATTTAGATTACCTTTTCATACAAAATCATCCTCACAAAATAATGTATTCTATAAGGGGTTAAAATTATATAATGAACTACCACAGGATGTTAAAAATTCAAAAAATACTAGCGAATTTAAGCGAAAATGTAATTTTATTAGAAATAATGTAAACTAAATTGATTTATACCTGTACTTACAAATTAAAATATAGTGAAGGTAGTAATTAGTGTTTTTAGCATGTAAGCAACTAAATGTATCTAAATAACATCATATGATGGAAATAAAGAAACTAACTAACCAACTTAGTGTGTTATAGGGTGTTTCTTAATCATAATTGAAACATAATTACTTAAATTTCTATATAAAAATAATATTTCTCTGAAATCCCTTACAAATTAGGCAACCCAAAAAACATAGATGCAATTATAGTTGCTTAAATTTTCTATTGGCATGTTAAAAACATAATATGTAAAAGTTTTGTACTAAAACCTGCGCCAACATACATAGTAGATTAAAACGAAGACTACCACAAGATTTAGTAGCCGCTGATGAAAATAGTGATTAACACAATAACTATTGCTATCCTTTCTCCATAGGTCTTCAAATATTTGTAATATCTCTTAATTAATCACTATTAATTCCAACAATTATTATTGCAACTATTGTAAACAAGACGTTATAAATAGTCTAGCCAAGCCATTTAATGTGTTGTTAGTCTATATTACATATGTCATGTATAACAATTCCTTTTGTAGATCTGACAATTACTTGTAAATAAAAAAAGTTTTGTAACTCTGTAATCATTAATTACATTAAATAAACTAAATATTATTTTGACCGGAGAAAGCAGTTCTAGAAATAAAAATCAAATTGAGGAAATTTGTCAAGAGTTCATTTAAAGAAATAAAAGAGATATAATAAATTTGTATTTTAATTTATTTTTGGTATCGAAAATTATACAGAATTAAGCAAGTACTCATTTCAAATTAATTTAAGACTTCAGCTGAAAGGTTTAAATTAAATTGAAACGAGCATTTGCCCTTTTTTTGTTTTAATTTCAAAGCGTCCAACAGCAACGGTTAAAATATTTTTAAATTTGCCTATCCGATGTTAATTGACCTCGCTCTGGAAATAGATGGCGATAACGAAACTCGGGTTTTATAGCCCCTTGATTTTCAAATAGTAACGACAACGATTGATCTCGCCCGCTGGAGCAAAAGCACCAGAACGACGTTGGTTACATTGAATGTTACCAAATTTGACATTCCTTCTTACAATTATTAATCTTAGGTTTAATAATAATCATGCACAGAAATATTCACAATTTAACATTAATTTGATAATGGGCATTCATGTTCTGCAAAAACGACCATATTAATATGATATATACCTTCGTAATTATAATTTTTGAACAACTTTTTATTGAATTTCTGCAACACCATGCACGTAGTAATTTTTTCTTTATTAAATTTTGTGCTAGGTTTGCTCCACGATGTCGCTACTATTTGAAATAGAGAGGCTATATCGGGTTTTATGGCCCCTGTATTTCAAATAGTAGCGACATCCTGGAGCAAACCTGACAGAAACTGTAATAAAGAAAAAATTACTACATGCATGGCTGTTATCGAATTTAGCTAAAAGTTGTTTAAAAATTACAATTACGTAGGTATACGAGGTCTGGATATTAAATAACGAGAATGCGCGCACAGAAGACGTCCTAGAGGGGAAGGGGGGAAAACGAATGCAGCGTTAGATAGCTGGAAGTGTCTACTATGCCAGTACGAAAACACGTTTTTGTCGCTGTAGTAGTATTTTTTCTATAGAGGTTAGAAACGAACGTGTTCTTTTCTCGTGCCGATAAAAATGTGTGGCGAAAAACACGAGCAACGGATCAATATGAAATTTATCGTTAAATTAAAAAAAAACTCCGACTAAGTGCTAAAAGTTGTTGAAAGAGGCCTATAGTGAGAATTCTCTATCTCGTGCGCGTGTTTTCGAATGGTATAAACGGTTTTCTGAAGGCCGAGAGAGCACCGAAGATGACAAACGTCCAAGTCGACCTGTCTTTGTTTCAACTCCGCAAACGGTGACCAAAATCAATGAAATTGTGCGCGGAGATCGTCGTATGAGCATTCGGATGATTGCTGAGACTGTAAACGCCGATAAAGAAACTGTCAGAAAAATTTTACATGACGAGTTGAACATGAAGAAAGTTTGTGCGAAGTTGGTCCCAAAAAATTTGACCCCTGAACAAAAGCTCGTCCGTCAACAGATCTGCTCAGATTTTTTTGAGAGGTTAGATGAAGAGCCTGAATTGATGGAAAACATCATCACTTGCGATGAAACATGGATATTCCAATACGATGTTGAAACTAAGCCGCAATCCATGCACTGGAAACTCCTGCATCGCTAAGAATGAAAAAAGCAAGGATGTCGAAATCACAATTCAAAGCCATGCTAATCGTTTTTTCGACATCAACGGCATCGTGATGACTGAATGGGTGCCACAGGGTCACTGTAAACCAAACTTACTATTTGAAGGTTTTGGCAACACTGCGAGAGCGAGTTCGTAAGAAACGGCCGGAGTTGTGGAAAAGGACAACGCAGGACAACGCACCTGCCCATAACGCGCTGTCTGTGAAGCGTTATTTTCTGAGCGTTAGTGCTCGAACACGCGCCGTACTTGCCTGATTTAGCACCCTGCGATTTTTTCCTGTTTCCGAAAATCAAGTCTGCCTTAAAAGGAACCCGGTTCGAGTCGATCGAAGTGGTGAAGCGAAAATCGGCGGGGTCCTAAATGCTCTTACAAAAGAAGACTTCCAGCATTGCTTTGACCAATGGAAAAAACGAATGAAACGGTGTTAGGCGAGGGGAGGGGAGTACATTGGGGAGAATAATTTTTAAAATAAAACTATTTTTCATAAGCAGTCTCGTTATTTAATAGCCAGACCTCGTATATTATATTAATATGATCGTTTTTACAAAAAATGAATGTACATTAGCAAATTCATGTTAAACTGCGAATAGCTTTGTGAATGATTATTATTAAACCTAAGATTTATTATAAGACTGTCAAATCTGGTAACATTCAATGACGCCAACGTCGTTCTGGTGCTTTCGCTCCAAAGACGAGATCAATCGTTAAGGCTACTATATGAAAATAAATTTTTGGTCTTGAAGCAACGTTGCCGATTGAATAATTTTGTTTATTAAATGTGTTATTGGAAGTCCTATGTCATCTGCAACAGCTTTTAATACCTTAACATAAATATTATCAAAACCAGAAGAACAATTATTTTTCAATGTAGATATGATACTTATTATTTCATTTTTATCAGTTGGCAGTATTCTAGTTCTCTAGGAAGTATTCTATTTTTGCAAAAAAATAATTACATCCTAAGCTACAAAATAAAACATTATCAATAAACAAATTCTAATAAGAATCACTGTAAGAAAATTAAAAAAATCAATTTAATTTGTTGCAACAGCTAAAACTACATATTATGACACTTCGAGTTGCACAAAAGTCCCTTGTTTTTACAGCTCGTTTAGACCTGTCGCACACTGGGGCAAAGTGCACCTTATAGTGGTCAAAAATATTTTCTTTGCTTATTTTGCTTTTCAAGATTTTTGTTGTCATGTAGTGATGGGTAAATTCCCGGAATTTATTTTTTGGGGATATTCCTGGAAATATATCTGGCAATATTCCCGAAGTTCCCACTTTATTGGGAATTTATATTTTGATTTAAATAAGGTCCAACATAGAGAAATTGTTCGAAAAAAGGTTCAATTCACTACACGTCAATATACAACAAAGATAAATTTACATTAAACACGTTAAATTAACCCTAGAACCGGCCACGTGTTGGTAACAGGTCTTATAATAATAGTCCCCTTTTACAGGCCATGAAGGCCCATTCTGATTCGAGCTGTTTGGTACTCAAGGGTGGTAAAATGACTAGCTTTACGCACCGCCCGCCTATTATTACCCCAGGAAATCATTTCCTAGGTACCCAGGACCTCAATATTGATAGTCAAGTGCCATACCCACTGAGCTACCATGGCTTCTAACAGGTTTTAGCTTGCAAAATTGTATTAGGCAGTATACGCTTTTACGCGTGTTTACTTGCGTTTCACTTACTGGAGTATAAAAAATAAATTTCCATTTTTCGGGAAGTTATCGGTGATTTTTATAAATTCCCAAAATAAATTCCCGGCGGGGAATATTCCTCACTGCAAATATTTCCGTCGCCCATCACTAGTCATGTGCAGCCACATACACCATAATAGAAGCAAAAAATAGAGAAAGTACATACATTTTATATTGCCACAGCAAAGGTAATATTACTGCTACCGATTCCTTTTTAAATTCCGCAAGGATTAACTATTTCCGTGTACAAAAGTAACAAATACTTTTATTGCAATATTAGCATGTATATGAATTCTAAATACATTTCTAAATACTACAAATTTTAAATAAAAAGGTTTAAGCATACTATTTAATGTACCGTAGACACTTTACGTTAAAAATTTAATTAACATTAACTGAAATGGTAATTACAAAAAGAAGCACAAAAAGGCTCTATATTTTTTACTTGAGAAGTGGGAAAAAGCTATATAGAATAATGCTCAGCAAGATTTATATTTTGGACTAGTACTGAGCATAACTATAACTTAACGATACTAAAAACTTTTCATAGTTTTACAGAAATTCGAAGTATTTACTTTTAAATTTTAAAGAAAACCTAAGTTTTTATGACAATTGACAATAATAAGTAACGTGATTTCTACTTACGTCCTGGAATAGAATCCATACTAAAAAATACCACTAAATGAACTTTAAAACACTATCTTACAATATTAAATAATAAGTGATACGCAATAACTACACAACTGCACTTGGTAGCGTTGAGATTCGAAATAAAACATACGCATCTGTCGTTTGACGACCTTTTTTTATGCAGACCTAGTTAGTCTGATGATGCCTTTTAAAAAATGCAGGTAGAAAATAAAATATTATACAACTTTTAAAATCATTTTTGACCACCAAAATAGATAAAAATCCCAGTGTGTATCGCCTTCTATACGCCCAGAACTCATGGAATAATAATATTATCAAATATTCGGTCTTTCACTGCTGTATTTGGTATATGTCGACATTCACCGGAGAATGTTGACATTCACTGATTTCATAGTAACATGTACACCTATTATAAGATAACAAATAAAATATTTTTATTGTTTCTAGTTTTATTTGGTGAAGAAAATTAAATAAATAAGACTGATTAGTTGAAAGTTTCACAATATATTTAATATTACTAAAATACACATTCGCCAAACAGCGTAAGAAACATAAGATATCCGAAATATCTACTTCTAGAAAATAATTTTTAAATAAGTATTAATTCCAGACCAAAATATAAATTGTTTTATCGACCTAAACAAACCCATTGTATGTTGTCTAGTGGTCTTATAAAAATGTTTCCCCCATCTTAGCAAATACGATATTGTTCGATGCCCAGAAGCAATTAAAAAGATTGTTTTCCGAGAATTCTTTTGTTCCCAAAATGTAATTATCTAACGAAAACCTACAGAAATTACATTTAATATCTGATGCAGTCTTGTGTTTAACAGCTCCTATCACGGTGGCAGGGCTAATTTAATATTAACGAAAAATGTTCCAAGGCTTTTGATAAGTCTGCTTCTCGAGAAGCTACAATAAAAAGTTAGAATGTTGGAAATTTGCACTTAATTATAAAAAAGATATCCATTGACGATGTAGGCAGTGGCGTGCGGTCCATGGAAGCAATGGAAGCAATGCTTCCCTTGAGAATTTATTAAAAATAATAACCAATGCTAACAAAAATATTTTTATGAAATTATGGTTATCGTTTATTTAAATGTGTAATATTTAATATCAATTAATATTAATATCAATTCCGTACAGCAAAAAGTATAATTATTTAGAGTACTATTTTAAATTAGGCTCATTAACCTTGCACGGAAAGGTAATACCGATTCAAATGTGTTTTACATACACTGCAGCACTGCAGTTTTATAAGCACTGCTTATTATAACTGCTCTTTTCTTAAATAGCCTTGGCGTGTATCAGCTGGCGTGGTCATATAGTAGACGATGCGCTTAGCATTGCTTGGCCGTTATTGTTAGTGTGCTTCATGCCCAAATGTTTATTTATTATAATTTGGTTCTTTGTTCGATTTAGTGTTGGTTAAGTTTAATGTTACTTAAGTAATGTAAATTTGCGAATGAGACTGTATTTTATCGCATTTTATTATTTCAATTTATATAAGTTGGATTTTTTAAAGACAAATAATTCTATTTAGTTTGCCTGTATGAAAATTTAAAATTGCATTATCGTCACGACTGCAAATTCAAATGTTTCGGTGAAAGGTTCGAGTACCTTCGATATAGCCGAATCGGGACGATTTTTTGTTCAGTTTGTAAATTATTAATAAAGAATTTTCTGCATACAGTTTTGGGGAGAAATTACAAATTATTAAGAAAGGCAGATCAAAACCAGAACTTTCAAATTTAACAACAAAGATTAAAATCTGCACTGATATTTTGCTAAGAAAGACCGGAAAATCGAGTTGCAGTATAAATACATAGTAGTAGTTTTTTTTTAAATAATGAAGAAAGGAATTCAAGATTAAGCTAAAGTTAGCATATTCAACAACAATACAGAAATAGTCTTGACGACCATAAACAGTTAGTCGGTAATAGAATTGATAAACAGACAATAATAAAATTACCGAGCTACAGAAATAATGAGCAAGGTCAAGCTATTTTAAATAAAAACTATAAACTATCAAAATACATGTAAAATAATTGCATAATAGTATTTTATGCAACAAGTTTATAAAGCATGTCTTTTTTTACCAGTGGGAAATTTACACACACGAGCGAAGCGAGTGTTGTAAACCCACGAGTAAAAAAAGACGCTTTATAAACGAGTTTCATACATAATTTTTTGCAACACCTCTTTGTTAATTAATAAAATTCACCACTTTGTATATATTTTAAATTTCGCGCCGGTTTTGACTTTCAATAGTTGGTAATGCTGTGCATGGTTGTCATGAGAACCTTGTAAAAAACATAAACAAACAAATGTGTTTAAAAATCTGTGGCTATAAATTTGGAAAAATGAATGCAATTCAGTGTATTAGCAGTGATGATGAAGAAATCATGGATATTCCATTAGAGATTAAGGAGAAAGCTGAAGCTGCAAGTTTGGGATTATTACCGGCTAAATCACGAAAAATGTATGAAGCCGAATATGAACTTTTCATGGGATGGCGTAGGAAAAACCAAGTAAGGACCATTAATGAAACGGGGTTCTTAGCCTATTTGGACGAATTATCAAAGAAATATAAAAATTCAGGTTTGTGGTCAAAATTTTCAATGAATAAAGCTGTTCTCTCTGTGAAAGAAAATATAGATGTAAACAAGTTTTTAAAATTGAAATCGCTTCTTAAGAGACACAGCACTGGATACAGGCCTAAGAAATCAAAGGTTTTTGAAAGACCACAAATTGAAAATTTCATACAAGGAGCACCAAATGATAACTTCTTAATGATGATAGTTGCATTAATATTGGGGTTAGCAGGCGCTTGTCGCCGGGAAGAACTTTAACACTTGAAAATGAAAGACATCGAGAGAAGAGAGTCCATGTTGATCATCAAAATCCCTGATTCGAAGACACACACTGAAAGAATTTTCACAGTTATGGATGTCCCAATCAAAGGAATCAATCCTTTGGAAATTTATGACATATATGCTGCTCTTCGTCCAGATCATACGAATCATGATAGTTTTTTTGTTCAATACCGTAAAGGAAAGTGCACTTTGCAGCGAGTGGGCATTAATCAATTTTCATTAATACCAAGTGTCATCGCTACATATCTTCAGCTTCCTAATCCGAAAAGTTATACAGGACACGCATTTAGAAGATCTTCTGCTTCTCTCCTTGCCAGTACTGGAGCTGATATTTTGAGTATCAAGCGTCACGGCGGATGGAAATCATCCGCCATAGCAGAAAGTTATATTGAAGAGAATATCGAGACGAAAGCAGAAACTTCTAGAAAAATCTTCAGTGGGACAAACATGAATGTAGAGATTCCGAAGAGATCAATCTCATCGGTTCTCTCTCACAATTCTACAGAACGTGAAGGGCAGGTTATTATTGAAAATATTTCAAGAACAGAGCGTGTACTTCCAACCATAAATATTTATAACATTAATAATAGTAACATCCAATTACATTTTCATTGATTTATTGATGCTTTGAATTGAATATTAATAAAATATGTTTTTCTAGTGATTGTTTTATTTCATAGTTATTTTCTTATTTTATAGTTATATTTTTATTTCACACTTTTTCATAATGACATATTTTAGACATTAAAAAGTGTCAAATAACAATTACTTATCAATGAGGTGTAGCAAAAATAGTATATTATAATATAAGTGTATAAGCAAGCCTTTAAAGCACGCATGACGAGTTTAAAAGCACGAGGCGAACCCGAGTGCCTTTTAACGGAGTAGTGCTTTAAAGGCGCTTATACACGTGGATTATACGCTAGTTTTTATTATACCTGCACCACAGTCTGGAAATTATAAAAATGAAATTGAAATCCCAATCGTTGCTGTTAAGAATTGTTTTGTTTCGTTGCTATTTATATTTACTATTTTGTTGATTTGTGAAATGTGTGTTCGTGAATCATAAAATGAGTGAAAACGAGGGTAATTCATCTGTAATTAGATTGTTAGCTGAACAAGCCGAACAGAGGTTAATTCCCGATAAGTCTAAAGCAGCGTATGTCAAGGAATACGAAAAATTTTCCAAGTGGATGGTCACGACAAACCAGACGGTGATTGATGAAACATTAATGCTTGCATATATGAATAAAATGGTAGGTAGCAATTAATTATTAAAAACAGCAATCACTTAACGAAGTTTCATTATAGTCAAGCCTTTACAAGTCGTCATCAATGTGGTGCATCCACTCCAAACTGCAAACGATCTGCGAATCAAACACGGGGTGAACATTGCTGCATTTCATAAACTGCATGCTTTTATGAAAAGCACAAAGGATATGAGGCTAAAAAGTCTTGGGTGTTTATAGAAGAGGAACTACGCAAATTTTTCGTTACAGCACCTGACGATACCTTTTTATTTTTGAAGGTTTGTACTGATTTGGCAGCTTTCACAAAATGTAGACAGTAATATTTCTAATTTCAGGTTGTAGCTATTTGTGGGATATTTGGCTCGTGCAGAAGGCAAGAAATGTGTAACCTACGCATGTCTAATATTAAAGAAGAAGGGTCTATTTTGCTAATTACTATTCGACCATGTAAGACTGAAAAAGGTAGAAAATTTGCTGTAACTGATGATTCTGAGATACCATACGTTCAAGAAGTACTTTCAACGTTCTACGTTCAATAACTTTCAAGAAGTATCTTTAATTGCGCGCAGATCAGGTGCCTACGGAAGAGTGTTCTTAAAATACAGCAAAGGCAGGTGTATCAGGCAGGTTGTCAGAGTGAATACTTTTGGTCAAGGTCCGTTTCTTGTTGCGACCTATCTAAAGCTTCCAGACACTAAAACATACACAGGCCACGCGTTTCGACGGACTTCTGCAACAATCATGGCAAATACTGGAATGAGTGTGGATGAACTTAAGCGACAAATTGGGTGGAAGTCTTCATCGGTAGCAAGTTCCTATGTTGAAGAGTCTACTGCGAATAAACTTAGTGTGTCAAAGCGCATTATTGGGGCAGTAAATGGAAGTATAGTTATTTATTGTATAAGTGTTTCAGAGAGCATTTTATCCACGCAAGAATGTTTAAACGCGAGAGCTTGCTCGATCGTTTAATTTTCTTAAGTGGATAAAATGCGAGTGAAACACGAATTGCAATACAACATTTTATCCACAATTACAGCGATTTAAAATCAGAATCGCCAAAATTTCATCTCATGTCATCAAAAAATGATTTGACATTACACTCTGACAGCGGATGTCACCTCAAAAATCATTGAAATTAACTAAAAAACATGGGAGGTGTTGAATCGTCGCTATTTATTTTCGATTGTTTATCGACTCCATTTGTACAAAACGCTGTGCAAGTTGGTGAAAATGGAAGAAAGTGATACTATTCCTGAGACAATTCTTGAGGAAGCTGAAGAAGCGACTCGCCAGTTATTGCCTGCGAAGTCCAGGGAACATTATGAAAAGGTATTTTCAGAATTTAATGAATGGAAGGAAGAACGGGGGGTAATGACAATAAGTGAGGAAGTTCTGCTATCGTATTTCTTAAATTTGAAGAAAAGGTATGCAATTTCATCCATGTGGTCGAAGTACTCGATGCTGAAGGCCGCTATAAAGGTCTATAAAAACATAGACATTGGAAAATATAGTAAGCTCATGGCCTATCTGAAGAATCAGTCAAAAGGATACAGGCCGAAGAAAGCTGCAGTATTGGAAAGAACACACGTGGAAGAGTTTTTGACAAGAGCTTGCGATAAAGAATATTTGATGATCAAGGTAATCTCTGTCATTACATAGACATTGTAGATAATAAATTTTGGAATATTTTAGGTTGCATTAATAATGGGGGTGTCTGGTGCCTGTCGATGCTGTGAGCTGACAAATTTGAAAATCAGTGAAGTAGAAGACAGAGGCGCATACCTGATTGTTTCGATACCAGATACCAAGACGGGCGTTTCACGAAAATTCACAATTCTAGAAGAAGGATTCTCTATCAACACTGTGGAGAAGTGTATGAAATACATGTCCTTACGTCCGAAGAAGTTATCCATTGAGAGATTCTTTTTACGATACGCTAATCAAAAATGTACATCGCAACCTGTTGGAATTAACACTTTATCGAAAGTTCCTTCAATAGTTGCTTCGTTTTTGAATCTGGCGAACGCAGAAGCTTATACCGAAGATTCTGTATCTAATAAGCTTGATATCTCAAGAAAAATCCAAGGTTCTCCTGGTACTAGTCGTTCCTTACTAGAGGAGACGTCCATTGTTCCTACAACTACTATTCGTTCTGGAACCGATAACAACTACAAGCTTCTTATTAATGGAAACGAAGTGAAATATGATAAAACAGAAAACGAAATGTCTATTAATGTAAATGTTAATGTCAATATTAATAATAAATAGAATGCGATTGATTTAAGATTGTATTTTTTCATTATTCCACTAGTGGAATAAAGTGATTTCATTATTCCACTAGTGGATAAAGTGTTACTTTATACGGTTCGTAAGTGTGGATAAAACTTCAATTATAAGGTAATTGTGGATAAATACTATTAACATTGCTTCTTGTTACTAGGCATACATCAACTAATTATCTTTTAATTTCTCCAATGATTAGATGTATCAAATCTTTTAATTTAATTTTGGGTAATAACTTAAATTTAGATATATTTTCCATTACTTTAACTACCTTTAAAAAAAGGCTTAAAAAAATTCTGTTTATTAATGCTTAAATTTGTACATCCTAACAATTTATTTAGCTTTGTTTGTTCTCTGATTATTTACTGATAACAACTCTTGAGTTTGACACCCGACATTTGCTTGTTTTTCTCTTCAACTAGTTTTACTTTTGTTATAGTTAAAACGTCATTAATCAAATGTATCAGCTTATGTATATTTCTTTTATTATTATGGGTAGTTATTAAAATTTAGAAACTTTGCCATTGCTATAGATATTTATAAACCCTTAAGTATAGTTTGTGCTATATAATTATTGTTAAATACTCAAATTTTAAATTTACTTTGCTTTTTTAATACCCTCTTAATTATTATTCTGTTTATTATATAAATGGTACTTATATGTTTAAGTTTTCAAATGACATTTTTTTACCTACTTAGTTAGGCTTAGTTTTAATTTTACTAACAACCTTCACAAATGTATACTTTCTTTTGCTACGTTGTGCTAATCGTTAGTGGGTCCTATCAATACCCGTTGATTAGCCATTTCTGTAAGAAATAAATAAATAAATAAATAAACATCTGTGGCTCCAGAAAGAGCAATGGATCAGGAGTCTTCTGCTAGTTTAAATAATAGTGATGTAATTAAACGTTCCGGTTTACTATTTTCAAACAATAACAATTGTACGATAATCTGTATTTAGATAAATAAATAAATTCGTTCGTGTTATCATTATCCAAATTTCTAACTACATTTATTGTTACCAAGGCAACTTTAAAGCACTAGGTCTTTAAAAGCCCGTTTATGCACGCTTTTGCGTGTTTTAATCAGGATTATGATGCAGGTATAATAAAAAAACATTTATTTAGTTGTCAAGTGTGTTGGTTGCTTTTGTTCAACAAAACATTAAAGCATCTAGCAATTGTTGTGCACGTATGCAAAACGCACATTTCTCGCAGTTATCGACCATCATTGTTTAGTTCTAGTAGTTGTTTTAGTTTTTCAAAATGAATTTTAGTAATGAAGAACTTGTAGACATGACTTTTGTTTTGGGCGAGTCGAAAAGAAATTGCTTGCTTGTCCGCAGAATTTACCACCAACGGTATCCTGAACGGAGGCTCCCTAAAGTTCGCTGCTTTCAAAACCTGCTTGATAAATTTATGACGACCGGCAAAGTACAGTATGAAATAAGTGAACGAATTAACAATGTTGTGAACGAAGAAAATGAGTTATCTGTTGTGCTGGCAACGATTGAGAATCCCTATGTTAGTCAGAGAGAAGTGAGTTCATCTGTAGGAATAAGTAGACGTTCTGTTGGCCGAATCTTAAAGAAAAATAAGTTTAATGCATATCACATTCAAATGCACCAGAAATTAACTGATGACGATTTCCTAAAACGTTTATAGTTTTGTTATTGGGCCATAGGTAAAATGCAAGACGATGCTACATTCTTCAACAATGTTTTGTTCACTGATGAGGCAACGTTTCATAAAAATGAATTTGTTAACAGGCACAATTTCCATTATTATGCTACAGAAAATCCCCACTTTCTCAGACAACTTGATAACCAGCACAGATGGTCTATAAACGTTTGGGGGGAATTATTGGAGAATATGTAATAGGGCCACAATTTTTTGATGGTACATTAACTGGAGCTATTTATCTTCATTTTTTGGAGAACTATCTGCCACAACTATTGGAGAACCTTCCTCAAAGGATCCAAAATGGGATGTGGCTTCAGCAAGACGGTGCTCCATCGCGTTATTTACATGCAGTAAGAGACCACCTAAATAATATCTACCCACATCAATGGATCAGAAAGAATGTCAAATCCTGCGATGTCAAATCCTGCGATGTCAAATTAACACCGGATCGCATGTGGCGCGAGACGCTCATCACATTTCATTTTCAACATAATTATACAGCAGTTGTATTCAACGCAATCGTACTGCGGCGTTGGATCGTGAGTAGCGGGCTTTATACATTTCATTATCAGGATACAACAAAACTTCGATAAAGCAGTTGGCAATGTCCTAAAAACCAGGTGGCATTTAATTAGAATGTCAACTTGGATAATTTAACTTCGTCATTTATATGGGAAAATGATAGTACTACGCAATACAAAATGCATGTTTGAAGTATATGTTTAATTTTTACCCAAAACGAAAAGGAAATCTGAAACAGTAAAGCACGTCTGTAATGCTGATATTAGTGCAAAAATTCTACCCCGAATTAATGAATAATATAATAAAGTTTTAATAAATAATGTAATAAAGATAAATAATATTTTAAAGAGGACGGCACAAGACAAGAATGTATTTTAATTCGTATTATAAATCATTAATTAATTTATAATAAAGGATTCTTATTCAGACCTGGAAATTGATATAGGTTCACCTAGAATATTGATATAATTTTTGAAATATTTAAATGTTCATATTCATCATTGTTTAATTCCTTGTAAGGATCTACAGGAATATATCTTAGAAGTGATTCTACGATCTCACTTGCAAAAGGTTCCGTAACACGTTCCAGATCGGCACTACTTCCAGCATTGCGTATGTCCAAAAGTAGATTTATTATTTGGCTTTCATTAAACAGCGCAATGTCTCCCACATTAACTGTAGCAATAGCAATACTTCTGCCAAATGTCAAACACAAAATTAATAAATCAGAAATATGTTTAAGAAAACAGGATAGGTAATATTAAATATAAATATAATGAGAATTCAACAATAACAATTCAGGCAAAAACAATTAATTAATTTATAATAAAGGTCTTATTCAGACCTGAAAATTGATGTAGGTTCACCTAGAATATTGATATAATTTTTGAAATATTTTTGTTGAAACGTATCTTACCGTAAAACCACTTTAATAGCTTAGTTACTAAGCATTTTTATGTGTTCTCCTACCTTTTCAAAACATCTGCATGTTTGGTACAAAAGCTAATAACATATGAAGATAAAAATGAAAAGTTTAATATGTTTGTAAATTGGAAGTTGAAATAAGTTCACTAATTAAAACTCACCATTTATTAAGCATTAAATTATCAAAATCAAAAAAGACTTTAAATTAATAATCAGTAACACCATCATTATGGTTAATGATTTGAAAAATTCGATTGTTCATGCTTAAGACGAGATGATTAAGCTCATTGATAGTGACATTACTGCAAAATCGCTCTCCTAAGATCATTTACAGTGCGGAAAGGATCATTTCCATTGTAAATCTTTTGAACGATAATCTCCCACACGTCTTCCATTGGGTTAATGCCCGAAGAGCATGATGGCCAGTCTAAGGTTGGAATTTGTGACGATACCAACCCTGCTCTTGTGTTCTGAGAGCGGTAAGCAGGTGCCTATCCTGTTGAAAAATTAGGTTTTCCTGCTCATGATCCTCATAATAAGGAATTCACTTACCATCCATGTCAAAGGAAATACTATCCGAAGCTTGTTTATTCCGTTAAACCCAGCCTAGATTATTAGGAAACAACCATAACAGTTTCTACGTGAAAAGCTCAATGGTTTCTTTCATAAATCTTGCCAATAATCACGAAACCCGTCAGGTCAGTCAAAATTAAATTTGCTCTCTTCGCTCCAGATTATCTAAAAATACCTTTTTTTTATTAATTTAAACAACAGGAAATATTAAATGTGTTATTACTTTCGTCCAATCAGGTTTTCAGCTGCAGATTGCAAACATCTTTCTTTTAACGGAATAAACAAGGTTCGGATGGCATTTCCTTTGGCATGGATGGCAAGTAAATTCCTTATTATGAGGATCATGAGCATGAAAACCTAATTTTTCAACAAGCTAGGCACCTGCTTACCGCTTACGGAACATAAGAGCAGGGTTGTAGCGTCACAAAACCCAACCTTAGACAGACCATCATGCTTTCCGGACATTAACCCAATGGAAAACGTGTGGGACATTATCGCTCAAAAGATTTACAGTAGAAATAATCCTTTCCGCACTGTAAATGATCTTAGGAGCGCCAATTTGCAGGCCTTGGTAATGTCACTATCAAGGAGCTTAATCATCTCGTCTTAAGCATGTACAATCGAATTTTTCAAATCATTAACCGTAATGGTGGTGCTACTGATTATTAAATTAATGTTCTTTTTTGGTTTTGATAATTTAATGCTTAACAAATAGTGAGTTTTAATTAGTGAAATTATTTCAATTTCCAATTTACAAACATTTTAAACTTTTCATTTTTATCTTCAAATGTTATTACCTTTTGTAGCAAACATGCAGATGTTTTGAAAAGGTAGGAGAACACATAAAAATGTTTAGTGAATAAGCCTTTAAAGTGGTTTTACGGTAAGATATGTTTTAAGAAAAATATTTCAAAAATTTTATCAATATTCTAAGTGAAGCTATATCAATTTCCAGGTCTGTAGTATGTACTAAATAACGAGTTCTATATTTAGTGCATATAACTTGATTGTAAATGTCCAGTTTCCTAAAATAAGCTAAAAGAAGAAAAGAAGAGTATCAGATTATAAATACTGTACTAATTTATCTCCAGATCAACAGGATTAAAGATAATCCTTTGGAAAATTATGGCCGTTAGCAAGCTTCGTTAAAACCCTGGTCAAACCACTTTCACATCAAAGAGATGTAAGTTTCTTTCTCTATTAGAAAAACTAAAATATATCTGTACGTAAACTGATATTTTTTAAGCATGACTAAATTTAATAAAAGTATCTATGTGAATGTGCAATAAAAATTATACAGTAAATAATGCTCTCTTATATTTTGTGAAGCACTTAATCGAATTTATTTTAGAATAAATTTTAAGATAATTCAGTGTATTCGAATAAACGTCTCGTACATGGAAAACAGCTTTCTGAAATAAAAGTCAGTTTTCTAATCATTACAATGACAAAAAGTATTTGCGAAAGATATAATGTGACATTAGCGTATTACAAATTTCATATTGTTTTATCTTTTTAAACCGCAAAAACGTTAGGGATACATCTATTTAACCTTAATGCTATCAACCGTTTATACGTACAAAAAGAAAATAAAAAGATCCTTTTTGTATTTATGATGGTTACATTTATAATATGACATTCTTTTACATTTATAAGCAATTTTTTCTCTTTCCATTTATAATATTTCCATGGTTAAAAAGATCGATGTTAAGGATTTGAAATGGAAATAAATATTATTTTACTTTTAGCTTCGATTTCACAATCCACTATGGAATGCAAAAGCTCTGACCCCTGAGTTTGATGGCGCATAACAAAAAAACGAACCGCACAAATTAATTCAGTCAACAACAGTTAGATAGACAATTTATTTTAGTATAAAATGGTAAATTTATAAAATTATCTGATTTTAGGGGTTTTGTAATTTGATATCTCTATTATTTTTCAAGTTATTGTCACGTGGGGTTTTCGTGATTAAGGGTCGTAGTCAAAGGTAGAAATAGGAAGTAAACACAAACCACAATTAATCATATACTAAACAACAAGTTACAAAACATTGGGTTTACAAATATAAGTGTGAGGACGTATAGATCCTCCTAAAACATAAGGGTGATCGGAACCACCCTGTACTAGCACTAAGTCCTACAACTAAACCTTAGGAAACCCGGTAATCGGTACCTCTGGGTACTAGATTCTAGACCCCTAAAACTAAGCAGAGGTGAGACAGGTAATCCATGCCCCTGGGCATCTGATTCTATTCCCCCTCGATAAATAAATATAAAGTTACTCACCAGCTTGCTTCAAGATGTTGATCATTAGTGTCATTTTCACGACTGAATATTAGGCTCAAAGCAAGCTGGTTATATACTGTATCCTCATGAATATTGCGGAAGCCTTATTGTATAAATGAATATATTACGTCTAATGAGATGAATATATAAATGCATAATAAGATGCAAATATAAATGCATACTGTATAAATGAATATATTATTTTTAATGAGATGGATACTGTATAAATGAATAAATTACTTTTAATGAGGTGCATACATTATCATATAACTGATGGTTTTCATGCGATGCTTCTTGCAGGTGGTCTAGTCGCATGGGTAGCCACTGCAGATAGTCTGATAACGTAGGAAGCTGCTGCTTAGACGAATGTAACCTTGATAACATTTGCACTAAACGGAACGTAAGTTGAGAAATTATAAAAGTATTCGGTTCCAAATAATTTAGTTTGTGACATTATTCTATGAAATAGAGGGTAATTCTGGCGTTTTGGTGTCTTAATCAAAATCTTTACGCTTTACGCCAAAACTCCCAAAAACCGAACTTTTTGTAACATAATTCGCGAAAATTCAAAAATCTAAAATCAGATAATTTTACAAATTTACTATTTTATACAAAACTAATTTGTCTATCTAACTGTTTTTGGTTGAATTAATTGGAGTGGTTAGTTTTTTGTTATGCGTATTCAAACTCAGGGGTTAGAACTTTGCATTGCTGTAGATGATTTCAATTATTCAATCTTGAAGTACTGATTTCACATTCTTAACCTTCTAGTTATATTTATTATATAGTTGTACATTATTTGGTTTCATATAAGTACTAGGAACAGAAGACAGAAAGTGGAGGATCAATGGCTGACCTGTGTTATGTACACCTTTAAAAAATAATATGGAAATTTGTCTTGAAGTAAGAAGACTGACGTATGGTGTGCCAAATAGGAATGAAAAGTATATTTCCATATAAATATTTTTCGATATTAATTTCTAAAAACTTAATAATTAAAATACTAATTGTGTATGTGCTGGAATATGAAATTTCTACTTGAATCAAAATTCAAAGAAAATTAAGAAAAGTCTCAAACAAATGACGGAAAAAAATAATCTGCTTCGAATACATTTACAACAATGCATAGTACTACTTAAGAACTTATCTATTTTGCAAAACGTTGTGAAATAACGTCGGAAAAAATAAAACGACTCAAGAGTGCGTTTAAAGCCTACTAAATAGTATTGCAACTATACGTTGGAATAAAAGCATTAAAAACATTTAACTTTTCGGATTTTCTGCTTTATAATTCTTATTCCTTATGGTGCAAGTTTGAAACGTTATATCATTATCGCCCTTACCTTCACATACTTAATTCAAAACAAAGGATGCTATATTTTGTTTACGTACGACTAAATGTATAGTGCAAATCCTACACCATCAAAAGGAAGCAGCACGGGCTTATGGTAATGCATGATTAGTTATAATTATAGATTTGCTACTACCCTGATTTACAAGAAACCTGCACCGATATCAGAAATCTAAATATTTCCGAGGACACCAACATCAAAGGTCATATATCGCCAAACTAACGTGCAACACAATTACACACATCCACAGTTGAAGCGGCGAACTTTCCAATTAGAAAAGTCTTGCCGCCCGAAATGGGGCTCGAACCCACTACTCTTAGAACACGTGATGCACTTACGTTACTTGCCTACCGCCGGCCCAAAATCAGTAAATTGCGAGGCTACAAAATGGAATAAAAATGTGTGTATTTTATGTTTAACGTTTTTTAAAAATCTTTATTTTAGTTTAGCCGCTGTTATTAAGTCTTAGATATTTAAATATTTTTTCTTTTTTTCAATACATTTAATGTGCGTACTTTTTACTTATTTATAAAAACATACAATATAATACAAAACAATTTTGCATTATAAAAATAAAATGAAGTGGGATAAATATTACAATAATAAAATGACGCTATAAAAACCCACAATTATAATTAGATGTGTGTAATTCACAAGCAGCACCCTAGGACATGTTTCGAAGTGTTTGGTTCTCTTCAGCTAGGGGTAGCTGCTTGTGAATACACACACCCATTCCCGGCTTATATATATTGCCGCAATTAACAATAATACCAAGAGCAAACGCTTACATCTATAGAGTAATATGCGGCATGAAGCGAACCAAACAGTTCGAAACATGTTTTAGGGTGCTGCTTGTGAATTACACACATCTCATTATAATTGTGGGTTTTTATAGCGTCATTTTATGTGTTTACTTATTATCCATACGAAAAGAACGTCAAATATTTTCATTCGTTTTTTTGTTATATAAGGTATATGATTTGGTCCACATATGTATCTAACATACGTTAAAAGTGTGCCAATTTTAAATTTGTCTGCATTCGTTCCAAGTTCTTTAAAGGAAATTGTTCACTGAAAGATCATGTTAGTTTTGAGTTATGTGTAATATTAGCAATACACTTTTGTAATACTATTATTATAGGCTAAAAGAAAGACAGATTACGTTTTTCTACCTAGACGAAAGGGTAACGTCATTCACGATTTCGTTTTCTTATTCGTCGAAGTTGCATCATAGGCTCATCGTTGCATACCCTATACCTTTTTCATACATCAAGGTCGGTATGGTGCTTCGTGCAAAGCTACGTAGCCACTTTCAGAATAACACTTCTTCGACGACCATAGGTGTACCTGTCAATCATAAATAAATTCTGCTTTTGTATTTCCAAACATTAATCTCCTGCTAATTACCTTACTTTGTTTAACTTTGATTTTTGTGTCAGCGGTACTTAAACTTTATGCAAAATAGCTTTTAGTTAAAATGACACTAAAAACCTGTCCGTAGTAGCTTGCAATTAATTTAATTAAATAGTTCAACTACATTATTAATTGAATACAGTGAATGAGACAATAGCTGCTCCACAAAATGTTTAATATTTACAACTAATACAGTTACAATGAATAGTTATATCTGATTGGTAAACAGTTTTAACACTAAATTCAACATTAAATATTAAACCTATGTGACATGTTACTATGAAGCCGTTTACGATACATATTCCAGCCTCGTTATCTGGGTGTTGCTGAAACGTGTAGGTAATTTCGTCGACAAGATTATTTTACCTTCCGACGTTTTGTATGGTTGACTTTAAACTTTTTCTTCTTCTTTCTAGTTTTTCTGGAACATGCTGAACAACGATGGTTTTACTGTCAGCTTGCGTCGATGTCTCGCCTTGCACATCTCAGGAATATTGGTGTGTTAGAAACATTAGGTAAATTTTCCTTTTTGATTTTAATTTCTTTTTATAGTGTTAAATTATTATTTAACAGAATTTTCTGGATACATTAATTTTACATGTAACATTCTTTTTGTAATTTTTCATAGTAATAATAATTTTTATTTACCTTAGAGACCAATAGAGTTTAGTTCTCCTTTATTTACCCAATATAGACCAACCTTGGTCATTATTTGGGTGATACCAATTAGGTTTATCTTGATTTATTTTGACATGGAATCACATTAATCTTCCCTATTATTTATTCTAATTACAATTACTGGTGAAATATTATTAAGTTTGTATTGTTGAATAAACAACGTTTTATTTATTGTTATTTAGTCTCGTGTTCATGGTTATTTTCTTATTAATACTACTTATAATTTGTTTTCCAGAATTGAACTGTAAGTGAACTTCTAAACAGTTCTAACTATCTTCTAAACTATCTCTAAACAGTTCCTTTATTTGAATTGTAATCTTGTGTAAATACCAAAATCAATAAGCCTTCACTAATCCCGAATCGTTTTGTGATCATTTAATTTTGTGTTTAAACAATGAGTTTTCTCATCAACTGTGAAAAATATTTCTGGACTCATCTAATTACATATAACAAGTTAGGAAAATTGATGAAATAGTTTTCACTCTTGGGTGTGTGGTCAAAAAGAAACAAGTGTTTGTTAATTATCCTTTATTTCAATAGTGGAATTTTCGCCATTTATTTGTATGGCTTCATCTAGCACATGATATATGGAGCCATACAAATAGATGGCGAAAATTCCACTAATGAAATAAAGGATAATTAACAAACACTTGTTTCTTTTTGACCACACACCCAAGAGTGAAAACTATTTCATCAATTTTCCTAACTAGTAACGTATATTGGTCAAGATACTTCACTTTGTTCAAAGAAATATATATAACAAGTTTTATCAATAACATTTTGAAACTCAACAAACTTTGTAACGATTAATCAAAGAAAAATGAATTAAAGCAAAAACCATGGTGGTAAAGTAACATCGCAATATTGTATATACGTATGTTATTAATAGGTTTTTAGTTTTACATTGCATAAGGCGTTCTGTATATTATAAACAAATTTTTAAGAATGAATTATAAGGTTTCATGTTTCACGTTTAGCTGCTCAAAAGTCAAGAATATTAATATTTTATTACATTCTTTTACATTCTATAACAATGATTTAACTTGTGTAGTTAGTAGTAGTGTTGACTATTGTGTAGATTTAGTCTTTATACGAAAATCGACTGCATAATATTAGATAAAATGAGCAGCATCAAATTTTGATTGGGAACTTGATCTTACTTCCAGTAAATTTAGACCGTCCCGTCACTTGGGAGAAGTGGCAACGTTGACCAGAAAAGCAGCATAAGATTTACTTTGTTTTATCTTCCCTGTACTGAACTTGATATATGAAACGCTGTATAGGTTAATTAACCGCAACTTATTTCCCACCAACATGTATGTAATATTAATGAATACTCATTATTTTGAGCTTGTTTAATTTAAAATGTGATAAAAATAGGAATTGGAATAGATGTATAACCATGGATAAATGATCGTAAAAGTTGCATAAAGTCACATAATCGGAATTTCTTTGATGATGAAATAAAACCAGGACCTCATAGGGTAGATTTTCGATTTAGGTGTTTCGTAAACAAATAAATAACCCTAAAAGCTTTTACTTTATAAATTTTTAATGATTTTAAATTTTTTCTATTGAACGTACATAACTATAAATATCTAATGTTTCGGAAATTTAAACAGCATATTGCACCGTTGGAATTGACCTCTCGCGTATCTAAAAGTATGCATTGGCATGCCGCAAAGTCAAAGAAGCAAGCAATGTGCACACAAGCGCTTGTAGTAAATGGTGGATATTCGTATTCTGTTAAACTAAAGATAAGTGCTGCCGCATTTCTACAAACATAAAAGAAACTTGCCATGCATGAAAATTTAAGCGAAACAACTTTATGTTGCTACTAACACATTTGCGAATCATGAAAGGTACATGTACATATATAGTACGTAGCTAGATTTTATATATTTACATACATAAATGTTTCAAGAATAATATAACCAAAGAACAAAGTGTTTTTGTTGTTTAATGGCAGATGATAGAAAAGGGTATTTGTTTTCAAACTCAAAGGTTGCTTAATGGAGCTTTCGAACATAATAGGTCCATAATAACTGTGTTGTGTTATATTTATGCTGTATACCGAACAATATACTAAAATACAATTCACAATTTTGTTCATGTTTACAGAATTAGAGAAATCCAGTAAAAAGGACTTTAATAATCATTTTTGAGATGAATTTTCCACATGAGGTAATAACTTCGCATTATACTACTTATTATTAGTTAGTAGTACTCATGTATAATTTTGTAACTTGTATAACAAGCAAAACGTTTTTATTGCATATTTGAGTAACAGTTTAACAATATACTGATTACTTGATGTTTAAAAGGAGGTCGTAATCCATTTTTTGGAATTTAGTTTCAATTTTTTACCATAAGTAGGTTTTTTTCAAGTTAGGATCTCAATAAGAGTAATCTATGTAAACTTAAATCTACAAGATATAGGATTTTCCTGAATAATTTACTATATAGCCCAATTTTAAGCAATTTTATTGACAAATGGTTTAAATCTTTACCGATAGCTTTCAGCATTACCTATTTGAAAAGATTAATCTAAGGTAACTTGACCTAGCTACTTTATAATATACGATTTATTTTTTAATTGCTACAACCCATAGCCTGGAAACCAGGCCCCAGAAGCTATAAGCTTGTGCGAGAGGGAGGGGGCGATTATTATTATTACGTAGGCCCTATGTGCGGCTGCAGCCGACTTACAGATTTCGTATATTTTAACTTATTATTTATCTAATTTAAATGTGGGATGTGAAGTGTGGGGGTTAAAGCTTAAGTTATGGTGCCTTAAGTCGGGGTTCATTAGTTTACAGTGGAAGACGTTCTTGTGCGGTCGTGTTCACAAGACGACTAAGACGATTAAAGACGAAAGACGTTTATTTTAGATTTATTATTCCTGTAATCTCTTTTTTTATCTTGTATTATTATATCATAACATCTACTTAACATCTTCTATTATATACGATACCACATTTTTTGGGGGCTCAGGGCCGGTATATGTCAATCTATTGACATAAATCGAGGTAAATATAGCGATTATCGTGAAAGTGAGTATGACGAGCACGACGAGAAGAATAAAATAATAACATTTTAAAGAAAACGCGGGATTGATCTGTGGAAATAAGAATTTGGTCAAGTTGTATTATAATAATTAACTGTTAAGACGTGAAAAGTGAATTCGTTTACAAAGCGATATTGAAAAATAATTAAAAGTTACGTTTTAAACATTTTGAAAGACAGGAATTCTTTTAAACATAAAGAAGTGACAAGTGAGGTGATACATTAAGGGCCCTCTGGAAAGGGTCTAGGCCACACACTTAACAGACGAAAATTTCCAAAAATTGATCAAATTTAGGTTTTGAATTTTAGCTTCCATTTGTAATTTGGAAATGTTCTCGCAGCATTATTCGATAAAGGTGTACGATACAAATGACACTTCATAAAGTTTATGTATATTTTAGTTTCATCTACCTAAAAATAAGTTATATTAGCTTTAATAATTATTAACAATACCTTGAGATTTAACAACAAAATGACAGATTTATTTATTGTACATCATTTATATATGATTTTACATTGATTTTATGAAGAGAGAAGTTTTATAAAATTTTAATTGTCGATTAAATTTTAAATATTTCTTCAACAGTGATACAACAGTTTGCATGCATTTGTGCTAGCAGTTGCGAATACCATAGGCAGTGTGTATAGTTGCAGTGTCTATTAGGAATTTGAATATTTGATATACTATTTCAAGATGGCTAAAACATAAACCAACAACTATTTTTAAATGCTTTGAAAATCCCCCCTTTTTCATTACTGTTATAATGCATCTATTAGCAACTTTATGGACTGTTGAGAGATAATAAATACTATATACAGATCGATGCATCAGTAATATTTATATTTATTAATGGTATTTTGATTGTATTTAGTGCTTGATTGTGTCTTGATTTGGTAACTAAATATTTTCATATTATTAGTTCATAATATTGCTTCCCTGTAAATATTATATAATTTGTACGTATTAGGTATTACATCTGGTATTAAATTTGGGATTTGAATATGATTTGTATTGTCTTATTTTTAAGAATATTAATTTTACCGTTTCTAGGCTTTGGATTACAAATATCAGTTTTGTTATAAAATAGTCAATAACCGCTGTACGGTAGAGTATACGAGGTCGACAGGTAGATTCCGGTAAAGACATTTCCTGCTATATTATGTATACTATTTCGACCGCCCTCCTGCCTTTTTCTGAAATCATGGGATTTTTTAAAAAAGTTACTTGTTTGTAATTTAAAATACATAATGGCTATTACTGACAATTGAAAAAGCTCATATTTAATTCAAAAGTTATGTTTAGGACACCAGTGTGGAATTTTAGAATATGAGAACAAAGAGCATTCTAACTGCCCAAGTACAGGTAGAAAGGATTATGCAGGTAATAAGGGTTGGATAAGTAGAAATCTTGAGTTTTCTGGAAAAGTAATTAGCATATCTAAAATATTTTTGAAAACTTTTATTAAATGTTTATTTTTATCAATCTATACATATCATTATCATTTGTTATTCATTCGTAAACAACACACAACATTTATTGTATCTATAAAACCTGCTCCTAGTCCTAACAATGACAACAAAATGTGATACTTTTTAATAATTTATGAGCCGTGGAAGCACAGTATAATATAATACAGTAGTTTCACTCTGTGTCGGTCTCTTTGATGTTTGTGTCGCCGTCGTGTTTTGGCGCAACTACCCAGGAGTCGATATGCCCGCTTATTTTCTAGCGGCAATTTCAAATTGTTGTAGCGGGATATTTGAATATCTAACCTCTTTAGTGATGGTTTTTGTACGGCCCTTCGAAAAGTTCCGTTATAAACCAACAAAAAAAATGCTGAGAAATAATTTAATGACGTGGAGTTTTCAAAATTTAAATTTCTTGTTTCTTTAATTCTTGTAGAAAGAATAATCATAATAAACATAATAGGGTAATCCAAAAGTATCAAGTTACTGGACGACAAACATAAGATATAACCTGAAATGATACCATAAATTGCTCTCTATTTAGATAAAATATACCCTAAAGCAAACATTCAATGTTTAAATTACTAACATGCGAAACAGATATTTAAAACATTTAGTATTTTTAGAACTACAGAGCTTCAAACTGTTTATTTGTCCTTCTGCGTTCCTTGGAGAAATCTTGAATCTTATAAAATTCATAGGTGATACCTTTTATACAGTGTGAATTAGCTTTGAGTAAAGCTCTGTACCCCAGGATTATATTTTTATCTTGAAAATTCATTGTAAGAATACAAATATACATTTACTAATAAAAAGTAGATAATTGCATTAATATATTTTATTTTGCTTATAAGTTTTTAATTTTTTACATACAAATTATACAGCAGAAAACACTTTAATTAATATATTAATAAACTAATTAAAACTTGTATCGTGGCATTTTTCTATTTTTTATCTTGGTGAAAACTTAGCACACTGTGGAAACCGATCGCATTTAAACACGTGGTGTTAACACTTTAACATTACGATTTAGAGGTTAGAATTTACTGCGCTGCTCGCCCGGAGTCGATTATGCGCGTAGAAATTATGTGACAAAAAAACCAGGGAGTGAAACTACTGTATTATATTATACTGTGGTGGAAGTGTGCATAGACGTAGATGTTATTATGACAATTGGTCTATAAATATATGTCATTCTACTAACTTGTAAAACAAGTACAATTACAAGTCAGCTGTCAGTTTTATAAGTCAGTAGCTGGTAAAAGTAACTTTTCGTCGTTTGTGTAACTAATAAAATATATAACCATACAATTCATTGCAATACTTCGTTATATTAAAATGTCAAAAGAAATAAAATACAAGACTTGATAAAACATGTGTTTATTTTTCTATGTTGTCTCAAGAAGTTGTTTGTTTTTTCGTTGCCCGGAGTAATGTAGTGATCGTCAACTAATAAGATCACTATATTTACCCCGCGCTCACAGGAAAAAAGCTTCACGCGAGTAAGACTTTTGTAAAAGACCGATAAGGTAGGATATGATAAAAAAATAGTAAATAAATAAGAGTAATAAGTAGTAATATTTAGAAAAGGAACGCGAGCTGACGTGTAGCTATAAAAAAAACCTGTGATGTACTATAAGTTATAACTAATAACAGGTGGTAATAATAATGATAGTAACAATAATAATAATAGAAATTAAGGTATGATAAGTATAAAACAATAATAATATTAAACTGTAAAAAATAGAAGCAAGAAAAATTGAACCTCTTGTAAAGGAAAACTTCAATAAAACGATAGCAGGCTCTCAGCAACAACTGAAACAAAAGAGTAAAAACGGATCAATAGTGTACAAAGAAGACTGCCGTCTGCCTATGCTAGTCAATGTAAACTTTGAGATCCAATTTATGGAGACTGATGTAACCTACAATGCTGTACTTTTTTATAGCAATAAATAACAACATTTTCTCGGGCTTGAAGTATTTTCAAGCCGTTAGTGCCTTTAGTTTTTAAGAAAAAAAATAAAAAAGAAATTTTTTTCGAAAAGATGTCATGTGATGTCTGATAAAATAGTGATCCTGAAATTGCAAGAAAAAAATTTTTTGAATTATATATCTTTCGAAATTAGTTTTATCTGAATTTGGAGGCTCAAATCTAGGAGGCGGAGTTTTCGACTTCGGTAGAAAGCTATTAACGCTTAACGATCATAATGGCCTCGAATGGAACAGCCAAGAATAATTGTGCGACGTGTGAGATCATCGAAACGTGATGACGGTTTTTAAAACCAGTTTCTTATCTTTTCAGTATGAGATTTTCCAAAATATTATATCTTATAGTTATAAGAACTAATAAGGAGTGATATATTGGAAAATGTAATGATGATAATCTATATAGAGAAGGTATAACTTTGTTTTTATCATATACTAGGTACATTTCCAACTTTCAGGTACTTATAGAATCGAAAATATTCTTCTAAAAGCTAAAGAAAGACTCGTAGGGAACTGGAAAGAAATATCAAAAATAATTTATTGTGTCTTCATGTGTCAGATTTTTAACCTCTATTAGCAAAGTTATTAAATTGTTTGTGTTTATTTGAGTTTGTTTTATTTTAATTTGAAGTCCTATAGTATAATCTATATAGTAATCGTAATTGTTTTCGTTTCCTTAATTTATCTGTAGGTACCTGTTGTTATTTCCAAGCAGCACGATAAGGAACAAAGGTATCAAATTTCAAAAATATTGTATTGTTATATACACTGCCGGTCAAAAGTTTGGAAACACCATGAAGTGAGAGATTTTTTACAAAAATTATTAAGTATTTATTTAAACAATTTGTATTTAAATAGTTATCAAACAAAATGAAATATTCAACGACTACGAATTAAACAAATATGTACGAGGTAAGCGCCATAAATTTTCGGCCTGATACAGAAAAAATAAACTTGGTAAAATATAATTTTTATTTTTCAATATAATTTCCCCTAATGTCAATACACTTATTACAACGTGGACTTAATAATTCAATACCCTTGTAAAAATAATCAAAAGTTTTTCCTTCAAAATGTTCAATTACAGCTGCTTGCAACTCGTTGTCGTCCTTAAAACGACGTCCCCTAAGGTCTTTCTTTAAATTGGAAAAGAAATAATAGTCACTGCGAGCCATATCCGGATTGTACGGTGGATGATCCAATGCTTCAAAGCCGCGTTCGCGAATGGCAGCTTGTGATATTGCGGCAGTATGAACTGGTGCATTGTCGTGTAATAATCGAACACCTCTTGTCAATTTTTCTCGACGTTTTTCACGAATATTGTTTCTCAATTTACGCAATAGAAACGCATAATATGTACTGTTAACAGTTATATTGCGTTCCTTAAAATCAATCAGTAAAATGCCGTCACAATCTCAGAATATTGTTGCCATAACTATCTTAGTTGATTAAACGACTTTCCCCTTTTTGGGACGAGGTTCATCGGGTCGCCGCCATTCCATCGATTTCCTTTTGGATAGAGAATTGGATAGAGAGTTGCACAGCAGAGAGAAGACGTGGTACCCATTTTGCACTAATTTTATTCATACCCAAATAGTCACGAAGAATTCGGCGAACACTTGTTTCCGAGACGTCAGACATCACTGCTAACTCCTTAACTTTCAAATGGCGATCTTCTAATACCATTTCTTCAATAATTGCAACTTTTTGAGGCGTTACCGCTTCAATTGACCGACCGGTGCGCTCATCATCTTCAAGAGATTCTTGCCCCAAACGGAAACATTTTGACCACTTTTGTACGGTGGAATATGAAGGAGATAAATCACCATAAACGCCGTCTAAACGTTGTTTGATTTGATTAGGCGTGTGCCCTTCTTTTGTTAAAAATTTAATGACTGCGCGGTAACTTAATTTTCGTTAGCTGCTACATTTTCATGCACTCGTCACGATGCTTGAGTGGCTACTAAAATCTATTACGCTTCTAGTCGTAATATATATAGTGTGGGCCTCTTACATGTTCAACTATGACGAAACCGAGTTTGAGCATGTTGGCATTTGTAGAAGCCTGCCGGGCCGAGAATTTACGGCGCGTACCTCATATATCTAATAAATTAAACTTATTAGAATGCTACATAAATTGTGCTCCTGTAGTCAGCTGACTAACAAGTGATAGGTGAATCATTCATCTTCATTTATTTATTTTTTTCCCACCACACATTAGGAGCTTGTTATCGACTATTCTTTTAAATTACAAGTCCATCTTTTTTCACTAGAATCAAAAAGTATTTGGTATTGAGTTCCACAATATTTGATCATAATGGGAGTCTGAAATAAATGTTTACAAAATATAGAAGACTACATATATAAAAAAAAATAATTTTTAATTTCTTGTAACTGTTATATGCAGAATTCTAATCTGTGACTATTTTTGAATAAAACCATTAAAAAACAAGATTACCAACATTCGGTATCAACAAGATGGTGCACCACCACATTTTCCAGTTCCAGTTGCGCAATGTCTGGAAAAGTATTTTCCAACAAATGGATTGGCAGACATTGACCTCTGGAATGACCAGCTTGCCCCCCACCCCATAGCTTTATTATTGTTGGGATTATCATCCCTGTTGCATCTCATTTTGCCGTCTTGTTCTGAATCTTCTTATATGACACCACATGCATGGCTGAATTGTCTAATCTACTGTGAGTTGATAAACCTTACAACATCTTCTCCGCATACTTCTTCTAGAATTTTATGATTTATTTTCTAATGGTATTTACCATTAATGCTTCACTAGGTGCCAACTGCTTACCTTAATGGGCAAGCTTTAGTAACTTGTTGCTTTTGTTGAAATACGAAAAAAGAATTCAAGCTCGGATCCTCACCTCTCTCTCTTACATCGCGTAGTTCAATAGGGTTTTGTTAAGCACAAGAGATCCATTGACGTGTCTGGTGTCTTCTTACTAGCAAAGTACATTCTATTTTCAGCTAGTATTCTTTCTTTACTCATTTTGCTTCTATCATTTGCGCTATTGAAATGTTGATCTCTTCAAACTTGTAATTTGGTCAATCATCGTATACTCTGTTTGGTTATTCTTTTCCCTTCTGCATTTATACTTGGGTCGTATTTGCTTTACTAATCGAATGGTACCTGCTTCTTTCTCTATCTTTTGGAAAGTTTCTATTAATCATCTGCATATGCAATAACTTATACGCTTTATACTTTCTAGTATTTCTTTCTTTTCTTTTTCAGTTTTATTTGCTTCATGTCTTTGTTACCTATATATTCATTGCATAGGTTGTGATCTGACTATCCAGCTCTGCTCTTATATTGTTTCATAATTTTCATCTTTTTGTAATGTATTTTTTCTTGCTTGTGTTTTGAAACAAAGCTTTTTCAGCCACGATAAAACAACAATAAAAGCTATAAAATTTATATAAAATGATGTCATACTTACTATATCAAAGAAACTCAAAAATATTTGCCACAGCTTGAGATTTAAGCTCTCTCTTACAAATTAATTATTCAAGTCGTAGGTATTGGTTCTGTAGTTGTCTAATTTATAAAGTAATGGATAAAGGTTTCATAAAACACAAAATATACACAAAAAGGGCGCCATCTGGTTATGAAGCTTAAGTAATTATAAACAAACAATCAATGATGTTAATTGAATAAGCTTTAAAAATTATTGAATCCATTAACCAGAAAATGAATAAAATATTATATAAACCAAACAAGATTTTGTTTTTTTGAAAATTTTGAAGTAAAATGAAATATGGTGTTCATAACTATATGGTTCCGTTTTACCAATTATTATTAACTTTAAAATTATATTTATTGAGAAAAACCAAAATAAAAAATATAAAAGGATTACAAATGTTACATACAAGAATTTAAACAATAAGTCCCTGCCTAAGAGCTCTGTTGATAATAAAATTTAATGGATAAAAAATTGTATTGAATTTCTATTAAATGAGAAACAACTATAAAAAAATTACTAAAAGTTCAAACAAAGGTTTACATAAAGGATCAACACTAAAAAACAATAGTCACAATACCTTTTATTTTCGGTAAATCACAAACCAAAATCAACGATAAACTGCACAAAATTTGACGACAGCGTCACTACAAATGGAAACTTGAAGATCTGGATTTTTCTTTCATAAATTAAAGATGCAAGGGAATAACCCTCGTAAAATCTGGATATGGTGAATCATAATTTACAAATTCACTCCAAACTGCAATAACTAAATGCAACCATAAAAGTTCCATAAAAATTTGGCTATTTGTTTTGATAACCATGTCAAAGTTCATTGTTTTCACTAAAACAACACACATATTCTTTAATTCTGAACTGAATTTTGAAGGCACATAGCACAAGTTATTTATTAATTGAGATTTCGATTACGGAGAAGAAAATCTATAAATATTAATTTATTTCGGTACGGTATAGTATTTAACGGAATTACAAAACTGGAACTGTATTAGCTTGATTCCACTTTATTAGGGAAAATCGGATTTCCACTTTTCAGAAGCACGAACTTCCAAGAGAGTCCCCAACTGTACAACGATATTTTTATAAACCGCATATTTCGATTATTATACGAACACTTTATCAAACGATATTATTAACTGTAGATTCTTTCAATTAGATTCTCCGGTCACCCGAAAACCGGCAGTCTATTAAACTAAACGAGAACTGTATTTAGAATTATCTTTCAAATTCCATATCACTAAAACGAAACGGCATTTTTATAATATCGACCGCTTGCTATATGGGCTTCATCGTAAAAGTCTCGCTCCAACCCCAACGAGAGCTTTTTATTAACTTCGTTTCCGTAACTACGCGTGAATACATCTGTTTTTATGCAGCAAGGGCGCTTTTTACTTGGCCTTCTATAGGATTCTAGACTCAAATACAAAAAGTAGAACCGCTGGAATTCGCGCGCCAAACTTATGCGGTGGTACAGCGTCTGGTGTGTAGACAAGATTCCTACGCCGTAAACTGACTTAAATTTAAAACGCAGAACACTAACAAAGGGAATTATATTTTCGACTTCTATATTTTTATCAAGGTCTTTCTCAAAGTAATTGATATTATACCAAAATGCAATTTAGCAAGATACGAAAAAGACAACATCTTTATGACGCTACATTCATTAATTACCTCAAATATGAAACAATCTTTTCTTAAAATGCTTGTTTAAATAAAACGCAGCCCTACAGGACCGAACTTAAGATTTTTAATGAGAATAAATACAAAATTCTGCACACTAAATGCCAGTGGAAAATGTACCCGTTACACTCGCCCTTTCGTCAAAGAAAAAAAAAACAATAAAAAAAGAAAAGCTAAGAAGCCCGTCTTGTCTTATACTTAAAGCTAACAAAATGCCAAAAGGCATACGAAGATAAAATACTAATATCAAAACCAAAGCACACCCAAAAGTGCCTAACGCCCAAATCTATAAGACCATAAGTGTCTAAACATTCAAAAAGGAAAGATGAAAGGAAAGGGACTATCCGGCTAGAAAGATATAAAGGACCAAAGGTAAGGAACGCCGAATAGAGCTGAAAGGAGCCCCCCTAAAACAAATGTCCTCACAGAACATTCAAACAAAACCGAAGGTGTTGGAGAAGCCAGACGCACCAACGGGGACCCCAATAGTCATGTACTAGGAAAATCAAAAACGTAATCATACTCAGAAACACCCACCAACATCATAATTTAAAACGAAATCTAGTACGCACACAAGAGAGTGTAACAGCAAGGTGCCACTTAGGGTACCAAAAGGCAACACCCCGAGATCTCAGGTCTACAGCAGTCCGATATGGCACTAACTGCGCCTTCACTGATCGAGAAGAAAGAAGGAAGAGAAAGAAATAAAAGAATAGTAAACAAAGCTGGAAAAGGAAACCTACACAGATAGTACTCCACCCTAGCAGAAGCCAGAACAAGAACCAATCCCCCACTAAACACCCACCGTCCAGCGTTAGGACCTCCTTCTACCGTCAGGAAAGGTTCAAGCCCCAACCACTACCAAAACAAAGCACTAACCGCCACCAGAAGAACGTCACTAAACTAAAAAAAGTAGTCAACACTACCCATTCGTCACCTCATTCACTCAAAATACCTATACAAGATAAGTGTATACCAAACGGTATACCAAAAATAAAATTCAAGATCAATACCTGAACGAAATGAAAACGTAAACCATAACTGAAAATCAAACGATATAGAGTTACTAAAACTCCTTTTAAATTCTAACCTAGGATAGGTTACCTATAACTATAAGCTAAGTAACTTAATGTTGATAAAACCTCTCCAAATTAAATATTTGCAAGTAGATAGATTAAAGGTTAATAAACCCTTATTATATTTACCAATGAAATATGTTAAATCTTAACCAACGATTGGACGACTTAGGGTTATTAGAACCTTTTCAAATGGTCACCAAATTATATTGGGTCGTAGCTATTAACTGAAAGACATAAGGTTAATAAACCTATTCATATTAGCTGAAGTTCGTTAACTGCAATGAATAACTATATAACTGAAGGTTAATAAACCTTTTCATAGAGCACACTGACTATAACTACAAAGTAGGTGATTCAAGGTTCATAAACCTTTCCATATTATCTGCCTCAAAATGGTATAAGCCTCTCCAAAACATTATATCACCGGACAAAAACTCACACCAAGAACAACGAAAAGTTGTCCAATTGGACAAATTGTTGAAAGCTCTATTGAAACGGAGAAAGAAGGAAGCATAATAGTGCATTGTTCTAAAAAGAACATTTTCCAATATTACTTATTCGCTCACTAAAACGACGGTAACATAGTGCGCCACACGCACCAAAACGCAAGACGTTACAAACGGCTGTACAAACTGAAATCCCACAAAAGGATATGGAAGTGGGTCAATATCCCACAGAAAAGATGGTAACTCCAAAGAGGAATGATTTGCCCTGAAAAGGACACACTGAATAGGGTGATCTATAAGGAGCGATAGATCGAAGATATACTTAAACTGCACAAAGCAAAAGATCTCACAAAGAGCACGGTTCCCAAAAGAACCAACAGATTGAATGGTCATTAAAGACCGGTAGGACTAAAAGTCCTCAAAGAAGGTAGTCGAAGGATGGTAAAGGAAGAACTACCTCAGCTTTACCAGACCTTTACTGGAACCCGACATCGGTGAAGGAATTTCTAGAGCGCATCCCACCGCGCTATAATAGACAAAGTCTAAGACAGAAGGTTGCAGAAATATAAATTTCTCAAAGGGGAGAGAATATTTCATAAAAGAAACGTACAAATTTAATTAGTCAACAAAGTGACTCGAAGGACCAGAAGTCCTTAGGGGGAAGTGGCCAAAAGATGGTAGGAAAAGGACCACAAATGCTTTACCGGACTCTTACCGGAACCCGTCATCGGTGAAGGAATTTCTAGAGCGCATCCCACCGCGCTATAATAGACAAAGTCTAAAACAGAAGGTCTAAAGATGGTAGAGAAAGACCACAAATGCTTTACCAGACTCTTACCGGAACCTGTCATCTGTGAAGGAATTTCTAGAGCGCATCCCACCGCGCTATAATAGACAAAGTCTAAGATTCAAGAGAAGTCAGAACCCGAAGGCTTGTTCTGAAAAGAACACGACCTCAAAACTCGATACGATAACACAAATCTGAACGCAAAACATCTCCAAATTCGCATACCCTAGGTCAAATACTAATATCTCAATAAGACTTAGTGAATGGCCAAACTATACCACCACGCAATTCTCTAATACGCGCTGAAACTGAACACCATAAGGTCACTAAGACCTTCTCAAATTCTCAAATGTCAAATAAATTCCAACACAGGAACACTCATACTGGATTGTCACAGCAAACTGTAACGCTACTGAACGGTACATACGAAACACCCTGTATTTCAAAAAGCAAAACGATAATCGTGGTGATCAAAATCACCAAACGGTACGGAACAGAGACCAAATTGCCTCCAAAAACACAGTACTAAACTATACTGCAAAACGATACGATACGATATTGCCGGAACGGCACGGAACGGTAAATAACTTACCAACTGTACGATACGATATTGCCTGCACGGCACGGAACAGTAAATGGCACTTGCCAACGGTACGGTAAAGGGACAGAAACTATCTCCCAAAAGAGCAGTATGGTACAAAACTATACTGCAAACTGTATCACCAACGATACACAAGTCGGTAAATGGTGGATGCCAACGGTACAAATGAAAACTGAACGACATCACCAAAACCTAACACACATCTAACTTCAAAATGGTTCAAAACCACAAGACCTAATAGATCTCAAACAGATTTATAATTTAGCTTTTAGAAAAAGCTCATGGAAGTTCAACGAACTTAAAATGCACAAGGATTCAAAATCCGAACAGATTATTATTTTTTCTGAATATTCAAAATGAAGTAATAACTTCACACAGATTTCTAAATAGACAGAACTGTCAAAATCGGTAAATATTTACTGGACACAATCGGGAAAATTGTCTTACACCCTTCGTGATTTCCGACCAACCTACCAAGAAACACCCAAGGGATAAAAGAATATCCCCTGTACACGCTTCACTCAATCACACTCCCACACAAGAATTCCACGAAGATATTCAATCACTCAAAAAGAAGAGGGCACGCAACAAATCACGTTATCATTGTTTTATGTAGATCCCACAACTAAAAGAATGAAAGAAATTCAACAGTACCTGTCAGAACCATGAAAGAATTAACGCCACAAAAGGGATTCATTAAAATTATTTAAAGATAAAACTTATTTAACAATAAGCATAAAAGAATTTAAATGCAAAAATAGAAAATGATCCACAAGGTAAGTTATCTGTAAATATTTAATTTTTAGTTTGGTAGCGAGTAAACTCCCCTGTCATCTCATTCAAAATTCATTCTTCGGCCAGGGTCCACAATCATAGAACATACAACAGCTTACATCATCAAACATTCCCAATCATCAAGTTTAGGAACCTTCAAATACATACACGAGCATACTTGCCGACACAAAACCATAAATGGCCAAAAATATTTTGAAAAATATCATCATCATAAAATATTTAAAGAAATTTTTTAAATTTACTCATCCAAAAATAAAACACATTACTGAAACCCAAAAAGAAATTTTTAAATCACTACAAATCATAATCGTAATCAAATTACTAAAATTCGAAAACGCAAAACCAAAAAAATTTTGTCTAACATATCTGTAACCTAATTTAAGCAAGGAGAATCTTTACGCCTTAATAACTTTTCAAACGAACCAAACGCTCAATAATTTCTAATAAACTCAGCTGTAATGTTTATTCAAATTCTAAAATAATTTTTCTCCATTAATTATTATTTACTGACAACAAAATATAATTTTGGAAATACAAACCAGCGATACTATCCTATAGTGTTACTAAAAAATTTCAACATCAAAATTTTATTCACGAAAGAGAAAGAAACTCCCTGTACTTCAAACTTTCTGTAATTTAAATAACCTTTACTTATTATCGGTATTTACTAAAACTTTCAACCAAAGCTGAAACTCTACACAACTGTAAATTTTAACAAAAGAAAATTTCTTATCAATTCGGAAAAACTCATAATGGTTCGGCGCACTTCGAATGATCGCCAAATATGTGCATCGGTCCGTTTTGTAGATCTTTTTTCAGAAGGTCAACCTTTAAATGCCACTGTTGGTGTTTTTGGCTTTCATGTCTACTTCGATACTCTATCGCTTTGGTTACTGCATTCCGAAGTCGACCTATTGTGTCACTGCTTGTCACTATGTCTCTTAACTTCTTTGGCAATTTGCTATCTCTCGCAAGATCATTTATTTTGTTGATGTAATTTCGAAGTAGATGATTTCTGCACTCTATCATTTCAATTGAGAAAGTTGGTCCATATGGTGCCACTTCCATTAATTTTTTATAAACGCTACTGTCCCCATCACCAATAACCCTACCATATATTAAATTATGCATTCTTTTAGAATTCTGGAATCCTTCAGAAATAATAGCAGATTCCATAGCTGTTGAATTTTTATCCCAATTTCTATAATATGTATGCTCGGATGGATTTTCTCTTGCACATATAAAACAATATTTATTTTTTACTCCAACGTGTAGAATTCTCTTCGTTTTAGCATCAATTATACTAGCCTAAAAGTAGTTTAACAATTACACTCGATACACAAATTACTCACATTATTAGTTGTTTAACTGCTTACCACTCCTGACAAAGCATTGTAATTGGTACGATAGGAGCGCTTACTCCACCAAGCACCATCAACAATGACGGAAATCACTGGTGTTCCTTCCTGGTCGATTTCCACCAAGGAAACTTCTCTGTGATACTTTATATATGTTTTAGTTGACATACTTGGAAGGTCAAGGGTAGCACAGAGTTCAGTTAATTGCGAATAGCCTATTCCTGTTGCTAGTGATTCTACCACAGCTGCTATATTAGGTGACCCAAAACTCGATGATTTGTCGCTATAAGATGTTATAGTTTCTACTTTATTACAAATAGCACATTTAAAAGAAAATATACTTTGCAACCCTTCCAGTTTTTCCGATATAATGTTCATATCGTAAAATGAACAATCAAACCCTACAATAACAAAAAAGTACCTTCAATTTGATAATTAATTTCGTAGTTTTGCATATTACCTTTGTGTTTTAATGATTTCAGTGCATCAAGAAAATGTAAAATATCTACAATTCGTCTTCCTGTAATAGTAGCGGGTTGATTAGATATGGAACACTCGATTTCAGTTTCGTAAAACGTTTCACTGGCATCACTAATAGCTTCTTCGTTGCCTGTAAAATTATGATTCTTTAAATGCACTTCCAAGCTGGTGTAATTTCTACAAATACTACCTTCATATTTGGAATCTTCACAGACACGGTCGTTTTCCCTAAAGCTAATTCCCAAGCTATCACAATTTCCAAAGCTACCATCTACATTTTCAGAATACGAAATATTATTAAAAATATCTGTTCCATTATTAACCGTCAAGGACGTTGTACTATTATTACCATTACCGTTGTCCATATCTGAAATTCATAGTAGTGTTAATTAATACGGACGTGAGACATCTATTCTAAAGATTATTGAAAATAATTCGTTATACCATCATTTTCTAAATTGTTGGTTGAGTTTATTTCACTGTTGTTATTTTCGTATTCTAGATCAGAATCAAAATTAGTACAAGTTGCCACAATTTCCATACGCTTAAAAGTATTAGATGAAATTTGTTTAGAGACATAAAAATCATCATAATCCATATCTGAAAATTTACGAGTATATTAATTAAATCATTATTGACTTCTGCTGAAATTATTAACAATTTATTTGTTACCTTCATTATCTAAATTGTTAAAATCGCAATTATCAGAAGTCATATTCTCCACGTTCTTAGAATGAGATGTACATGGAATATTTTCGAAATTATCAAAATCATCCATAATAGGCGGAGACTTTTGAGATGCAGTTTCGATTTTCTTAGATTTCGACCACCTACTAATAAATTATAAATTTATTAAATAACGATGGGACGAACACAAGAAGTGTATTAAAAATATTTAATTGTAGTTTACTTACGATATTATCAGTATACGATATTACATAATGAAATTGAACATTGAAACGTCGATTTTGTTGTGTCGGGAATTTATTAATTATAAGATATATTTTGAGAATTAAATTAATCAGATGGATGTTCCAAATATTGTATACTTATACCTGGTTCGCACTAGTTTCATGAAAGCGCTTACGCTTCTTCTTGATCTGGAGTAACTTTTTCTGGATTTCGGCATTTTTAAATAGGCACAAAGTTATATAAAAAAAGGAAATTTTCTTATCAAATACTATACGTACACTTTCACAGCACTATTTCAAATGTATTTAAAAAAATATTACGGCCTTTATAAATGAAACGACTAACCGGTAAATTTCTGAAAACGCTATGCATTTCTTTCAATACAACAGATTTTACAAGCAGCTTATAACTTCTTGGTAAATTCTAAAGTATTTCCAGATGTCCACAGGCAATGGCAATTGCAATTTTAAACACAATGGAATTTTAAGAAATCCACAACAGCAATATTTAAAAAATATAAATAAATACGTTTATACATGATCTTGTTTCTTAGTTTACCCAAGCTATTTGGGCATCATATTTTTAAATATTTAATTATATTGTATAATATTTAAGTACATTTATATTATTATATAATTATATTTAATTATATAGTATTATATTTACATAGTACATTATATTGTATTCAGTACAATGTACTGAAATATCACGTACGCTACGGGAATATATTATGTTATGATATAATTATGATACAATGAAAAGGGTACTACAAGAAAAATTTCCAAATCCTTTTACAGCTACTGCTTTTGCAAAAGCCATATAGTTCTTGGAAAGTCGGTAATATTTTATTGTACTTATTTATGGCGTCTTTACTCATGCATCCCAAGAGCAGGTATAGGTACAAAACTAATTGTAAGAAAGAAGTGTACAAAGAATGATTCCTTCATTTCTTACGTATTTGATTTATGTTTGATAAAAATTCTTATTCCATAACGTATTTTCCCTTTTATTAAATTCAAATTGTAATGATGGTAAAGTTACTAATATTGAATGTGTATTTTATTAGTATAAAAAATATATTTTTAAATTTCAAATCATTTTTAATTTAATTTTTTTAATTTATAATGAATGCTAGAAATCAAGGCATGCAATTCAGATAGTTGGTTATTAATTATTCTACCGTTTTTAAATTATTAGTAAATTGTTTACATAAGTATAATGGAATGCACTATTACTGGAATTACTATTTTGTTAGACTGTAACATTGGTTGCCTATCTTTTTTTTTGTTCTATTAGGGAGTGTCACGATTTTTGTCGCCTCTCCAGAAACCCCTTAAGGGTTTGTTAAGCTGGTGGGCGTAATTTTCAACTGTCCGACTTTTGGGGAACTTTGAGTTCTGGAGAAACATGTGTGTTAGTACAAACGACTACCGCCGCGCCGCAGTTCATAGCAACGCAAAAACTTTAGAACGCTCATAAGGTAATAAATTTCTTTTTTTAAATATCGCATGTGACCGAAAAGGCAAAAATTCAAGGGAAATACTACAGTGAAATACGATACGGTAGAACTGTATTTAGTTACCAATAATAAAGGACAGCATATTTTGTACTATATAATCTACGGTCAGGGACGTACTAAGGTAAAATCTGTTTATTTATTAGTTTGAAACCGTGAATGACAAATACTTTTTAATGTTTGTGAACTTTTATTGTGAATATAAATTGAGAAAAAACTAGATTAACAACGAAGTGAATCATTTAAAGGACTAAAAAGACTAATAAACTGTAAAATGTTAGCGTTAAAAAACATTGATCATATTTGTGCCAGTTTGAACACTACTAAGACGGACCGAATTAAACTGTTTCATAAACTCATATGTGAAAGTGAAGGTGACCGCGGAAATCGAAAACGACTTAGAGAATTTGGTGGGTTTAAATTTGAAAGTGACTCTGATGAACATAAGAATAAATTGACGTTTATTACTAATAATTTTACGGAAAGTGATTTAATTTCGGTTTGTAACATTTTGAGTATTGACTATAACGGTGATAAAGAACAATTAATCAAGCGCATATGTCACTACTTGATGAATATGCATTTATTACAAGACGATGCAAGTCAGACGGAAGACGATGATGATGAAAATAACGAAATGACTTTCTCATACAGTAATAGGAATGAAGACGACGACGTACACGACGGAGGTGGAAAACGCAGCTATAAAGGGCAAGACGAAAGATATGTAAATCGAGTTGATTTACGAAGGCGTGAAGATGCTAAAGATGAAAGAGCAGAAGCCACATATGAAGATGTAAGAAGAGAAAGCCGAGATGAAAGATTTCAAGACGAAATAACAGAAAGATGGCAAAACATTAGAATTAATTCACCGAGACGTGAAAACCAGGTTCGTGTTTCTCAACCTGCACGACCGGCAATGACTATAGGTTTTCGAGACGTTGAAGATACAATTCCCAAGTATAATGGTAGTGGTGATTATCCTGTCAAAAAATGGATAGAAGACGTAGAAGAGCTTATAGAATTATTCCAATGGAACGACTTGCATACATTAATTTATGCAAAAAGACTATTGACCGGTTTAACTAAACTATTCGTTCAAGGCGAGAGAGGTATAATGACATGGATAAGTTTAAAAACAGCGCTACTTTCCGAATTTACAAAATTAATAAACAGCGCTCAGTTGCATAAAATGCTAGTAGATCGCAAGATTCGAAACAATTCAAGAATATTTCTTAGTCATGAAAGAGCTAGCTGCTAGGGGTAAGATCGAAGAGTCCGCTTTAGTGCAATACATCGTCGATGGAATAAGTGATAATTTGGATAATAAAATGGTGCTATATACGGCCAAGAATTTATTTGATTTAAAGGAAAAACTACGTGTGTATACTGAAGTGAAGCAAAAAGAAAATATTCGGTCAAGTAAACCAAAATATGAATTAAATACAAGATTCGTGAAAGTACGAGATGACGCTAACCCAACCCAAGTTAGAGAAAACAAACGATGTTATAATTGTGGTACGACGGGACACTTATCTGCAAACTGTTTATCCAAACGCAGAGGGTTTAAGTGTTTTAAATGTAATAAGTTTGGTCATCGTTCGTTTGAGTGTCACACGATGAAACAAAGGTTTTTCAGCCGAGATAAAACAACAAAAAAATAACTATAAAAATACATCATACTTACTGTAACTGAAAACTCAAAAAAATATCTGCCACAGCTTGAGATTTAAACTCTTTCTTACAAATTAATTATTCAAGTCGTAGGTATTGGTTCCACAGCTGTATAAATTGTGAAAAGGAATAGATAAGGGTTCAACACAAATAAAAACATAAAAGGGCGCCATCTGGTTCTGAGCTTAGTTAATGATTTATTAACCATTCAAAGATGTTGATTGAATAAGCATTAAAATTTATTAAATTCATTAACCAGAAAATGAATAGAATATTTAGTTAAAACAAAATTTTGTTTACTTAAAATTTTGAAGAAATAAACTTAAGCATTCATAACCAATATGGTTCCGTTTTGTAGATCCATCAGTTTGAATTAATAACATTTATTAACAAAAGAATGGGTAAAATACACATACAAAGATAGACAAATAAAACACACCTTGTATATTTATTACTAATCCAATCTAATTTTATTGGATTATAATTATGTTCAACAGTTAATCAATAAAAATTCACCAAAAACGTTTTGTTTAATAAAGAAAACAAACAGGAAAACTTATAGGATTGACCGCAAAATTGTTCAAAACACATACTATCAATATTAGAAATTTACCTTGACTGATCATGATCGCAAAATATTTCAAATGAATCGATTAGATCACCCAAAAAAATTGTTCAAAACACATTAATTTAAATATTAACCTTTTTATTTACTGAGCTTTTCCTGGACAAAATTTATAAACAAATCTCTGAAGGAGATTAGGCAAATTATATCAGTTCAACAGTATCAGAACAAATGAATTGCAATTAAGTTAAAGCTTAAAGATTTTTAACTATCAAGGAGAACTCTCCCTAAAGAAAATTCATAACCATGACATTCTTAATACTTAAATTACAACAAATACCAATTAATATTACAGTACCTTGCATTTTCCTTAATTAAACTCATAGAATACCATACATCAAGTCCAGTAGAAATTGGAAATTCGCTTTTCATTTGAGGAAATTGTGATAAATCTCGGTGTGCGTCGAAAGATAGATTCTGCATACCAAAACGTGATCCAAATTTAATTGATAATAACAGCTCATATGTTTCCATAAACCAATAAAGTCAAGCACGAAAAATAACCAAGATTTTTAATTGGTGCTTATTTAATAACGTCATTAATTTTCACCCAAAAAAAACTAATGGAACTGTTCTGAAGCTTCCAGTTATTTTTAATTCACTGATTGCATTAACTACACTCAAATTCTTTAAGAGGAATTTTAATGTTACAAAAGCACAGGAATCGGTCACTACATTTAGGATTTCTTTAAATAATTCTTCCTATAACGTGAAACGTATTTAACTTTAAAACTTTCACAAGTCACAAAAGATCGGTAAAACTATACGGAACGGTAAATAGAATTTCTCGCAATTCTATAGGATTAAAGAACTGTAATCCATTGGCACTAATTTAAAAGCAATCAATCATTATTGATCGATAATATAACCGCGCACCCAGGTCGAATCATAATATCGACCGTTCGCTTGCAGGGTGCTGTTCACAAACTCCCCGTCTCAAAAATCTGTCTGTTTGTGTCTGGTCAAAACCGAGCGAAGCCTTTTTATAAACTTCGATTCAGGCTACTCCGTGTCTCAACATCTGTTTTTAGACGGCAAGGGTGCTTGTTACTTGCCTTACTATAGGATTTTAGACCTTACGTGTAAAAAATAGAACCCAATCTTTCCCGCTAAAATTGTGGAATGCTGCTACTGTCGAGACGAATTTCTACGCCGCATTGACTTAAAATTTTTAAAACGCAAATAACAGACAAAGGAAAGTGTATTTACGAATCGTATACACTCAAAATGTTTACCGGAATATTTCAATGAGTTGACTAAGCGTTTCTCATGGTTTCTTTTTAAGGTTTCTTTTTGAAGAAATTGATATTATTTTTAAAATACCAGGTCGCAAGATACGAAAAACGACATCAATATGACGTTACATTATTTCATTATAGCAAATATTAAACATTCCCTTCCTATAAATGCTTTCTGTAGAAAATGTTTGCCTGATGAACTGCATATTTAAATAAAGCGATATCTACAGGACCGAACTTAGGATTTTTATCAAGAATTAATACAAAATTCTATATACTAAATGCCGGTGGAAAATGTACCCGTTACAACGAGTGCAATAGACAATGAAAGAAATATAAACATTAATTCAGCAGACGTCGCGAAAATACAATCAGTAAATTTTATCAATGGAATATCTTATGGTAAAGTAGTTAGCATACAAGATTACAATTTTGAAGCTTTAATTGACACAGGGAGCCATGTAAACCTCATCAACGAAGAATTATACAAGAAGCTCAACCTGTTCGAGCTTCTAAGTTCCAAAATTATGCTGAGTGGTTTCGGAAAAAGTGTTGTGGAAACATTAGGCTGTTTTGAGGCTAATATTGAAATAGACAAGCAAGAATTTACTTCAAAAGTTCATGTAGTGCCTAATAGATCTATGAAAATGAACTGTGTCCTAGGAAAGGATTTGCTGCAACATGCTCAAGTTGAAATAGATGGAAACAACATCACGTTCAAAATAAAAGGATATGGTTCTGAAATAATGGACCTAAAGAATATAAATAAAGATGGTGTTGAATTAGATATTGGCAGCACCGCCACAGGACAACAAAAAGAAGAAGAAAAAGCAGTTTTAGTCGAGAAAAGACGATTAGTTCGCGAGGAAGCAAAAAAAGAAGCGGTGTTAGAAAGACTTAAAATTGAAGAACGAAGATTAAAACTAGAATCTCAACGAAAAGAAGATCAGCAGAAACAGTTTATAGAAATGCAGCATACAGCAGAAGAAGAATGGCAAAGAGAAGTTATTAGAAAGGCTGAAAGACGAGAAAAAGAAGAAAGATTAAGACGAGAAGAAGAAGAAAGATTAAGACGGAAATAAAAAGAACGAATGTTAGAGCTAGAACGTCAAGGAAGAGAAGAAGAGCAACAGAGACAGTTAATAGAAATGCAGCGTGCAGCAGAAGAAGAATATCTAAGAGAGGCCATTAGAGAGGATCAAAAACGAGAAACTGAATAACAACGATTAAAATTATTAAAAGAAGATACAGAAAGAAAAACCAGAGAAAAAGTCGAAAAAGAGACAACTGAACTTCAAGAGAAACCGAAGAAAGAAGAAAAAGAAAGGGAAGTTAACAACGTAAATACTGAAGAAAAGAGTGCCGAGAATAAATTGGACAGTGTAAGTCAAGAATATACAAAGTTCAAGATGATGAAAATATCCACACAATTAAAGAAGTCTTGAAGATGAAGTCAGAATATCAAGATTATTTTATGAAACAGAATGTGCTAGATAAATCTGAAGAAGAAAGAGGCCTGTTAGTGTTACCGAGAATTATGCAGTTACAAGGTATAAAGGCAGTTCACGAAAAGCATCACTTTGGTGTTACCAAAACAGAAGTTCCAAGGCAAAAGTACTTTGAACCAAACGTGCTAATCAAGAGTGAAAAATGTATTTCAAGTTGTGTACAGTGCATGCTCTCTAATAGAAAGATGGGCAGGCAAGAAGTGTTTTTAAATCTAATATCAAAGCAAGAGATACTCCTTCATACCTGCCATATGGATTGGTTAGGTTCATTAGAACTCACGAGTAAGCAATATAAATACAGAAGAAGTTGTAGAGAAGAAGCTAAGCGTCAAATAGAAATGGTTAAAGAAGAAACCCCCAAAACCTACAAATTCAGACGGCGTTCAACGACTGCTTATAAAGTTGGTAGCCTTGTGGCTATAGAAAGAACTCGGTTTGGACCAGGTTTACCTCGAGAAACCTACGATGTCATCAAGGTGGGACATCATGATGCTCCTTGAACAACATCAACCGGTGCTGAATACATAAAGCGATGGACCAGCGACGTGTTCGAAGATGCTGATCTATCATCCGAGGCGGATGATCTGCAGGATGGCCGAATTGTGGGATGTGAAGTGTGGGGGTTAAAGCTTAAGTTATGGTGCCTTAAGACGGGGGTGCATTAGTTTACAGTGGAAGACGTTCTTGTGCGGTCGCGTTCACAAGACGACTAAGACGATTAAAGACGAAAGACGTTTATTTTAGATTTATTATTCCTGTAATCTCTTTTTCTATCTTGTATTATTAAATCATAACATCTACTTAACATCTTTTATTATACGATACCACATAAATGTCAAAGCAATGTCAAAGTAACTTTCAATTTACATCATTCGTGCTATTGAAGGAGTGACTGCAATGTCTTTTTACGCTAGTGCTCCTATTTGACGTACAGTGTCGTAGAAAAAACTAATAAACGATATTCAATGTGAGAATAAATTTATTATTAGAAACTAAAATTCTGTAAAAAAAACTAAACCTTCGGAACGGAAATGAACTTCAGCGTTTGATCTCTATTTCTGTACAGTCTCCAAGAAGGTAAATTAAGTTCGAAGACTATACTACACTTCACCGACACCTCCTTATTATACTTTAACCATAAAACATGAAATGAGTCATTTTCGTAATCGCACCGGTATAAAGAAATACGACCCGAGGTGAGATAAGATAAGAGTGCAAATTTCACGTTGCTAAGAATTCAGTGACGTACGCTAGAACCAACAGATTTTCATTGCTTCATTCACATTTATTTTTAATTAAAAAGGGGCTTGTTCCGCTAATGAATCTTTTTAGCTCATTTATTGTTTATTTTATCATTCGTGTTACAGCGTGGCCTTCGCGTAATTCTAGATGCATTTTACATTTTCGCTAACGTGTTTGTGATGACTCATTTCTTGCAACTTTGGTTGAACTATAGGCTGATACAGCTTTGTAGTAGGAGTTTGCTACTATAACATGGAAAAGCTAACATCAACGACCAAATAGTGGCAACTATATAGATATGTGATATGTATGCATTATTCATTTATAATCATAGCATACAAATTAGTTCAATTTAATTACGTAAAACATAATATAATGATAATAATCAATGGCACGATGAAGTTCAACTTTATTGTTCTAAATCACTAAAATGTAAACGATGTTATCTTACTCCTATTAAATATACAATTAATTATGTGCTAAACTGCATCAAACAATTTCTGATGTTAATGGTTACGTAGTATGACAGAGAATACCATTCAAAATATGCTGGTATACAAGAAGTATTTGCCAGTAGCGTGGTAAACATTTATGCTAAAAGTAATCTTCTAGCACATAAAAGTAGTCACTGAAACTAGTTGTAATAGGTGCACAGTAAAAAATCAGCCCAGTGGACAATTGTTAAAGTACCTGGTAAATATTTTAGAGTTAAAATCTAGTAAAAGTAATAACAAATATACACTTCACAGTGTGTTTGACAAGAACAGCGAGTCCTCAATAACGACACTAACAAAAAATGACGACAATCAGTTCGACCGCGTTCATTATCATAATTACAAATAAAGTTCATAAAATTTACATTTAGTATTAAATAGTTTACTGGGTTTTATTTTAGTTCTAAATTTTAATTTACGTTCATTGATTCCACCAATATTTCGGATGCAAAACACTATCCTTTTTAAAGATATCTCAATCTACAAAAAACAATGAACTCTATTAACAGATACATTCCATAGAATTAAAAATTTCTTTCGACTTATTACAGTAAATTGAACTGGTTTTATAAGTTTCAAATCTTAAAAGCTTTCAGTTATTCATTATAGTAACAATAATTAATTATAAAATAATACGTGTATTCATAAAATGTTTAAAATGTAAAATTGTTTTAAAGTTATATTAATGTATTAAAACAAAGTGCGGACTTCCACGCGCAATTTCAAAAGTTACTAAAATTGGTAAACATTTTACAAATCTTTAGCTTAATGTACACAGTAATAAATCAAACCCGTGAACAACTTTTAGAGTACTGGGTAAAGATTTTAGAATTAAAATTTAGAGTAGAAAATAGTATATTATGGGACAAGTGATTGAAATAAAATTTCAACGTTGAGTGTGGTGAAAAAAGTAACTCGAGACGTTGAAATTTTATCAGCCACGCGTTCCATATACTATTTTTTCTTCGAATTTTTAGTAAATTAATGCACTTTAGAAAAGATATTACATTTAAGTGACAAAACATGACATTAAAGTGACATTTCTCTTGTCAGCAATTGAATGTCGAACAGCTTGAAATTCAAAACGCGGTAGTCCGATAATTTCAACCTCTAGAGGTTGAAATGCGATTTCAACCATTGTTATCGATTGCAAAATGAGTGATTTCAATGTCATGAGTAGAAAAACTTTTTTTTTCTTTCTCTGGACTTTCACCCAAGCGGCCCGCGGTCGATTCCCGGTGCCGGCAGATCTGGTTAAGGTTTTCTGCAGTTTTCCTTAGCTGTGACACAAATGTGGGATTTGCGCTGTTCCATCTGTAAGTCGGCTGCAGCCGCATTTAGGGCCTACATAATAATAATAATCGCCCCCTCCCTCCCGCACAAGCTTATAGCTTCTGGGGCCTGGTTTCCAGGCTATGGGTTGTAGCAATTATTATTATTATTATTTTGCACCAGTTAAGAATAGAGTTCATGCTTATTTGTAGTTTGAGTGACTCTCTCACTGGGTCTTTGTGCGTAGTTAGGATGGCGGTGTTTTAACTTCCTTGTTTGTTGGAAGGTCTGCAGTATATAAACGGTAAAGTGTTGGCCCCAGAATACTCCATTGTGGTATTCCAGATTCTTTCGGATACAGGTTGATATGTTCATCTTAATATTGTTGTAGGATAATCGTGATTAAGTGAGTAACGGTGTCTTGTAGGTGTAGCCGCCCAAACTGCTTTTTGTATGGTGGTTGTCAGCTTCTCTATTGGAGCTTCTACATATTCTAGTGATTTAAGCAGGATGTTTAATGAGAGATCATCTTCAACTTTTTTTCAGAAGAGGTCCCACTCTGTTTTTGAATTGTGTAGTTGCGGTTGAGTGATACTCTCGCTGGCAGTTGTGCTTAATGTTAACACCACTGACGAGTGGTCAATTGAGAGCTCATAGCTCTCTTCAACATTCATATATACATGGTCGATATCTTTGATAATAAAAAAAGTCTAAACAGTCGGGGAGTTTGGTCAAGTCGGTAGGCCAGTAAGTTGGTTTATTTACCTGTGGATTGATAGCTTAGCTGTCTTTCTTGTATAACTTCCAATAAGGCTCTACCACATAGAGAATGCAATCTGCATCCCCATTGTGGGGGTTTTGTTTTATAGTCGCCTCCCAGATGAACCTAGTTCCTAGGATTTGAAAATATTTGTCAAACCCTTCCTTATTTGCTTTATAGCTTGGAAGGTAGTATACAGCCGATGCGGCTATTGGGCCATTCCAATCTTTTAGTGCGACAGCAGTAGCTTGTTTGTATGTTCTATTATGTTTAGGAAACTCGTGATGTTTGATGTTCTTTCTAATAATTATTGCAGTGCCTCCTCTTGCACGCCCACTCGGGTGCTTGGTCTTGTATATGCAGTATTCTGGCATTTTAAATAGAGTTCGTTCAATAATATGAGCTTCTGAAATGAGAGGTATATCTATGTGGTTTATGTTTATATACCACTTCTTGACGATGCTACGTCAATCCATTGGCGTTTCATGCGACTATTTTATATGTATTGCCTTTAAGACAAGTTAGGATTTTCTCTTGGTTACGCTACGTATTCCATCCTAAGACCTCCCGTATAGTTTAGTGCCTGCTGCAACAAAAGAATCAGTATACAAAGCAATTATACTAGTATCTCAGGTAACAATAAAGTACTTGTAACCCGCTGCATGTTGTCATAGCTGGGTTACTTGAGACCTTTGAATTACTTTTTGTGTAACCTAATTCTCATTAAATTTCGATACCGATACAGGCTACTGTACGTATATTATATACTGCACAAGGATATAGATTAGTGAAGCTTGCTAATATTACAGCTGATCTGAGCACACATCTGGTGTCTTCGGTCAAGAGCTCAACTGTTGTGTATTTACAAAAATGACATAACAATTTTGAGCTGACTGCGCTGCTGCATGTTAAGTTAGTAACAAAGCTACTGTTAAGTTTAGTAACAAAATATTGGAAAGCTCGGCTATATTTAGAAAATGAACAAAATTTTCGTACAATAGAAGGGACAAGGTTGATTAAAAATATAGGCATGATTTATATAACCATTATTTCGAAACAAATATAAATAAAGGTATAAATTGCATAATTATTATAATGCTGTTGATGTAGATGACATAGGGTAGGTTATTGAGCTAATTTTGTATCTTTATCGATCTAGTACAGTAAACACAAAACTAGTAAAACACTTCTTTAAAACTATAGTTTAATCAACATCAAACAAAGTTTTAAACTATTTCTTTTTAAGTAATTTCTGGTTTGTAATTGTTTTAAAAAGTCTTTTTTTCAAACTTGAAAGAGAAAAAGAATTAGATTCTTATAGTGTATTTTCGAATTTAAATAATCGGTTTCCATCTGAAAGGTGTATTGTTATAAATACACCTTGTTATAAATAAAACTTGTTATAAACTATAAATTATAAAATGAAAAAGTATAGAAAATTTATTGATGGTTTATTATTTAAATCTATTTTGGAAAATTAATGAGATTGAAACTTGGACCATAAAAACAATTCTAATTTAATAGTAAATTATAAAGTGAATAGAGGATTATATTACATTGTATAACATCAACCGTTTTTGTTGCAACATTAAATTAATGTTAAATATATCTTTTCAGATTTAGAGTATTAATAAAGATTGGATGATGTATAACGGAAAGAATAATTACAGAGATGACCTGGTTACGTAAATGGTAAATCGAAATAAACAAAAATACTTGAAAAATGTTTCCCTTCAATATGAACTTTAGCAATAGCCTTTGATACTTTATAAATCAAGCTAATTTGACGAGCACATTTCTTTTTTGCAATGGATACAGTGGGCACGAATTTTATGAGGTTCAACAGCATCTTTAATAAATTTGTTAAAAACTATATGCAGCTTTCGGCGACCCGTCATCATGAATATATAATATTCGACTAATTTTCTATTTATTAATTCTGTATCCGTTTTAGAGGTCTGAAGATGCATTTAAAAAGGATAATGATCCTTTTATTAATAAATTACAATTTGCGAAGTGTTGACTTGATAGTTTGGTTTTAGCAAGGCTTGAAGTAGGTTTTTTCCTTATGTTACTCTTTACTAGGAAGTAAAATTAAAAAAGTGATGTTAAAAACTTTTATTATTGTTTCAGGTATACATCATCATGATTCATGATGGTAATTTGTATCCGCATTTAATAAGAATATGTTTCTTCAAAGCTTTCATTAAAATATTTCAAAATCCTTATTAGTTTAAACCAGCTTAAATCATGTTTTACACATGTTTTTTATATGGGATGTTTTTAACACATTATTGATAAAAAACGTAATTTCTTTTTATCGATACGAGTTTTTAAGAACATGTTTTTTGCCAACCCTGCATCCAAATAACAGAAACTGCTAAAGTTTGAATACATGTTTAGATACAGTGAACACAATTTCAAGGTATTTCTGTTTCATTGGTTAAAAATAAATGCAATGAGAAAAATCGGGACCATTTCCTTCCCGTTTCCCGTTAAAAATTGGACGTCTGGTCACCCTACGGTAAGGTAAAAATTAATGGTTTAGATTATTGTACAAATTGCGTTTAATAAAATTGTCAAGAAGTTCAACATTTAAATTAGTTTATGCTGAGGTTGTAACCCTCGATACTTTCGGTTACAAGAGAATACGATTGCGTATGTATGTAGTACATGGCATTTCTTAATAATTCTATAACAAACACTTGTTAATTTAAGTTCAGAAATTCGTCGACTCATCTGAATTTACACCCTGTATGAGAGATTTTACATGGCAACTGCTGTTACTAACTAATTAGCTACCAAACTAACTAAAATTTTAGATTAAATGACAAACTTGCGGAACATTTCCATCAAATTTTAACTTTACTGTACCATAACACTTGTGGGTTCAGCATCTGAAATAACTCTAATGTTTATTTTAATAATTAGGGAAACTTGGCATTCGTGGCCAAGAGGGCGCATGAACTAGCTAAATTCACCAATAGCAATAGCCGTGCTGATTAATTCTAAAGAAAAAAATCAATTAAACAGAAGTGCATCGTTTACAATTTAAAGTGTTAACGAGTGCACAACGAAATACGCTAGGGGAAAATGAACACCACATTTGGATAAAACTCAATAATCGAGAAGCAGCGAAGAGCCATGAGCGGAACGTCTAACGAGCCGAGTATAAACTTAATTACATAAAGTAAGGAGAACTCAACAAAAAGCCAGTCACCACTAAAATCGCATTAGTATGATCTGACAAAGTATTTGAAAACTGGTATGAAAAAGGATTACTCTAATTAATAAACTTATCGTGACTATAATTTACTTTATAATTTCAAGAAATATTCTTGGAAAGACTTAACTCATTGTAATCTTCCCTTTTAACGTATTAAGATTCGTAAATTTAAATCTTAAGCAAGTTGATTAATTACGGTAGAGAATAATATTCTAAAAAAATGTGTATTGGAAATTTAATAGTAACACATTTTCATTATATAATACTACATCACGCCTAAAAAATGAAATAAAAAGAAATTTGAGAAAATTGAAATTAAAATCAAATGCAAATATTTTTCCAATAAAAGTGTTATATTTAAAAAACAAATTAATTCAATTTAAAAGTTACCTATTCGCGTTACGATCACATCGTTCATTCTTGGATCGCAATTTTCTGGCACAGATTGCTTCCTATAGGAAGCAATTTACTACCGCCGAGTTATAGCTTTTGCAAGTGGCAATTTTTCACCCCCTAAGTTGCTTTAATTATTTTCTTAATACTTAGCTTACCTACGCATATTTGTGGGTTATCTTAGATACTAGGTATCATTCTACGAAAATATGTGTTAGATATTCATGTAACGCTACAGCTTTAGAGTTATGAATGTCACATTGTCTAAGTTTTCTTTGTCTACGTCCTGCCATGTATCTGTCCTATGTTACTGTATAACAAATGTTAACATCAATATAAAATTACGTCTATACAACATCGGTACCGTTGCTCCAATTGGCTGAAATTATATTACCGTATTGACCAAAATGCTGTAGGCATCAAACACACTACACTTGTTGATTAACTCAGTCTATATCAGAGTTATCAATATTATTATACCCCATAAACGACCACAAAATCTAAACATTTATTCAGATAAGTAATTCTACTCTATTAAATGCTGTTAAATTTCTTTTACGTTACAAAATTAAATTTCATGATTGAACTCGAATTTAGGACCTCTTCTTTTCTTAATATTTATTACTGATCTTACTTCAACTTTACATTGCGATACGTTACTTTTTGCGGACGATTTAAAAATATTTCATAAAGTACTTGATACGTCTGATTGCTTATATCTTTAAAGTAACATTGATTACCATTTTATGTGGTAGGTTTAAAGCCAATCGATTGAATCTAAATGTAGAGAAATGCTTCGTAGTGTCTTTCACAAAAAATTTTAAACCCATAACTTATGACTATACTGTTAACAATGAGGTTTTCAAGCGATCATATATAGCTAAGGATCTTGGAATCATATTCGACAGCAAACTTTGTTTTGTTGGTCATCATATCAAATAAATAGTGCTTAAGGCCATTGAAGCTTTTGGCTTTATTTATCAAATCTGCTTAACTAAATTCTGCTTAAGAACGTTATAAATATATTTATGTCTCTGTCCAATCATAATTCGAATATTGCTCTATTATTTGGTATTCTATTTACAACACCTATGTTAAACATGTGGAATCGGTTCAACGTCGATTTTTAAAATTTGCTACTTATTTTATGCTGATTGATGTATGTGTATATCCTACTCATGATATTGATTATTCATGTGCTCTGCGTACGTTTAAAATTGATACTTCACAAATAAGGAGAATTAGACTGTTCCTACTTTTTAGAGAAAGAAGAAGTTTAATGTACCAAGAGCAAATAGCAGAAAGTCTTTATTTTTTTATTCCATTTGCGAGAACCAATGTTATGGTAAGCAGTTCGATTAAAATAGGGCGCCATAATTTTCATTCTAAATGTATACATTGATTCATGAATGATAAATTATCAATAATATTACTATGTTACAAGTTTTTAATAACCAGGAAAATCTGATGTAAAATATATTTAGTTAGTAATTATTATTGTCTTTTTACTAGTATTTTTTCATACTTATTTTTTCCCATTCTTTTGGGTATATGTAACCTTTTCGGAAATAAAGAATTATTATTATTGTTCTCGCCTTATTGCTTCAAACAACTTTTAGTATCCTGTATATGTACGTAGGATGTTACTGTCAGGGAGTTATTTAATGTTTTTCTCGTTATTTAGTGTTTGACGGGTTTGTCGACGTATCACGTCACAAATTTGATACTGAGTCAAATATAATTAGCAATTTCTAATGTTGACATAATATTAAAATTTTAATTATAACTTCGTAAGATTAACTGAATATAGTTTAATATAATATTATAGTTTAATATAAACATAATGAAACATATCATCTACCTAGTTATCATCTGTGTCTGAGACTCAAACCCAGGACTCTCAGATTTCCAGGCAGAAGCTCTACCAACTGATCTACCCAAGACGACTCCCGATTGAAACGACAATTTTTCATATAAGATGGAAATAATGTTAACAAATGAACTATACTAATTACAATTTGCTATGTATAAATTGGTCTTCCACTAGTCCTCGACTTGTTTTTACCAACTATCACAGCTGAATTAGATCTTTTAGAATATTCTTTCAAAAGAAAATTAATAATAGGTTAATGAACCTAACCTAACCTAACCTAACCTAACCTAACCTAGCCTAACCTAACCTAACCTAACCTAACCTAACCTAACCTAACCTAACCTAACCTAACCTAACCTAACCTAACCTAACCTAACCTAACCTAACCTAACTAGGTAAATGAAGATTTACTATTAAAATCGAGTAATAAGGTAAAAAGATTCGTTGATTAGCGGACAACTAATTTATACATAACAAATTATAATTATCATACTTCATTTGTTAACATTATTTCCATCTTATACGAAAAGTTGTCATTTCAATTGGGAGTCGTCTTGGGTAGCTCAGTTGGTAGAGGTTCTGTCTCGTGTCCTGGGTTCAAGTCCCAGACAGAGATGATATTTTTTTTATTATGTTTATAAATTCTTAAACTAATTTGCAGTATTTCTATGATTATCACAATCAATTTTCATTTACTATTAACTGTATATCGCGCATTCCGCGAAAAGGTCAAACTCCGCAGATAAAATTCAATGTTCAATAATGCTTAAAAAGACTTAAACCAATGCATTTTAGCAGGTGTCAAATTTATGTTATAATACAAATTACAATTGCCGCAGCCAAACTACAACGATAATGGCTTATTTGTTGGACTTTTATGTAAAAATGTGTGCAGTAGAATGAAAACTGTCATTCGGTGCATGCAATTACGGTGGTGGTTAATAATGTCAGTGAATTTAGTTGTAAATTGCAGTTCATTGTTATTGAATAATAAAAAAATGTCTTAGATAACTAAAAATCTATTAAATTATAAGAAATTCTGTCTGACCTCCAATAATGATATTGAATGAAATATACAATTTTTGGCATGTCACAGTACGCAACGCATGTGACAGTATACCTAACGCCTTCAAGATCTAAATTGTCCAATAAGGGCATCTTAAAACAAAACCTTAGGTATGGCATCATTTTTTTGTGTTTTCTTTAATATTGAATAAATAATCAAATCACTTATAATTGCAAAACTTATAATTACCTGTATTTCATGTCTCCATTTTTACACTTGTATGTATCGCACGTTTTAGCTTGATCAGCTCGTAAACGGCATCAGATATAAAAAAAAATATATTTTTATTAAGAGCAAAAAGTGCATCAAATTAGTAGTTTAGTTGCTTCAAAATAATTTCTGCGAATTCGCTAATCGTAAAAATGCGTAGGGCGCGTCACGGTAAGTAGGTATTAGGACTCCTGGCCCAGACGGAAATTGACATGCCATGTGGCATGCCAATGGCATGGCTCCTCCCCCTGCTTCTGATTGGCTACCCCCACTCCTGTAGCTCCTCTCCTTGCTTCTGATTAGTCGCCGTAATCTTGGATTTCCCCGCCTACTGCTCTCTGATTGGATAACCCCCACTCCTGTAGCTCCTCTCCTTGCTTCTGATTGGTTGAAGGCAGCCATTTTAGAACGTCTGGCGCCATTCTACCACGCCCGCCATTACGGGGATCTGTATTACCGGCAATCTGTGTATCGTCAATAGAGCGCGTCATGAAGGGATCTGTATGACCGGCGGGCTGTGTACTGCTACTAGGGGGCGCGTCATGAAGAAATCTGTATTACCGGTATGATGTAGAGGCAACCATTTTATATCACAGCATGTGGCGCGCTAAATTTGAATCTGTACTGAATCTGTCAATTTTAAATTTGTCATTTTTGTAGCTGTCATTTGTGCATCTGTCATTTTAAATCTGTCAATTTTAAATTTGTCATTTTTGCAGCTATCATTTTTGCATATCATTTTTGCATCTGTCATTTTTAAATCTGTCAATTATGCATCTGTCATTTTTGCATCTGTCATTTTAAATCTGTCAATTTTAAATTTGCCATTTTTGCATCTGTCATTTTTAATTCTGTCATTTTGCATCTGTCATTTTTAAATCTGTCAATTATGCATCTGTCATTTTAATTCTGTCATTTTTGCATCTGCCATTTTAATTCTGTCATTTTTGCATCTGTCATTTAAATCTGTCATTTTAAATCTGTCATTCTTAAAGCAGCCATCTTGGATTTCCCTTGCCCCTAGATTTGAATTTTAGCGCTAACTCTGGGATTGGATCCTTTTATCCCCTCACTAAGAGGAAACTCTTTCTCTCTCCTTCTCATAAGATGACTACTTACCGTCTGTTTTGTAGCTAAGGATGTTGGCCGTTGGAAATCTACGGCTTTATTCGTGTACTTTCTCGCTGATAACGATCTACCTTTTATATATAGTCGCCCTTCACCCTTAGTCATGCTAGTCTCTTCACCCTTCACCCTTAGTCATGCTAGTCTCTTCACCCCCCTTCACCCTTAGTTATGCTAGTAAATGAAACATCAATGTTTAAATATACATATTATTTATTTTGCTATACATTTAATGGATAATTGTAACATATTATTTGACAAATTATTCATTACACAGTATGAGTTGAGATCATCACGTAACACTTGCAAATTGTTCAAATATTTTTGTAACCTATTTCTAAGATAGTTTATTTCCGCCATGGTGTTCTTAATACGACGGTGCAAACGTTGTCGTCGTTGACGTTTTCGGATGCTGCTGCTGATATGATTGCAGTCGTGTACGTACGGCATCGATAAACTTTTGCGGATAATGTTTTATTATTTCTAATAAAATGAACGAGTTCAAGCCACCAGGTGTTGTTGCTGCTGCGTTGTCTATTAAACTGGTAGCTGAGTAGTATCCGCATAACAGCTCGGTCGTGAATAAGATGGAGTCTGTGGGTGGAAGCGTTTTATAGACATCTTCGGGACGTCTCAGTTGACCTTCTGCTACGTTCTCTATGTTTGCGTGGTAGAATGTCATGTAGAATCAAATGTTTATCACGGTGTAGTGCACTGTTGTCCTTGCAGCAGCAACAACCATAAAAGAAATTTTTAAACATTGCCTCGACTCGTATATCATACAGCTCGAACCAATCACTTTCCAACACTATTTCACCATGCTCGCATACGTTATTTACGCATTCGAGCTTCACTACCACGGCAAATTCTTTAGACCCCAAGGCGTCGTCGTCGTCGTCTGGTGGAATAAGTCCTACTTGGATGTTGTGTATATGGTCGTAGTTTTGTTCTTCTACCCCTGGAGGTCTCGTAACATACAACGGATACTGGACAGCCCCGAGCAGTTGAAGACAGATGTGATAATAGAGGAAATAAAGCACATGAATACAAGAAATGCGGCCATTTACCAGGATAACGATATACCCCATTGGTTCGTAAGCAATATTCAAAACTCTATCCTGAAAGATCTCGAGGAATTTCAAGTAAGTTTAAAAATCTCATAAGTTAGATATAAACTAACGTGTGCGTATATTGTTTATCTAGTAAAAGGAAAGCGGATGGAGCCTCAAATCAATCAACAACCGTCAGATAAACATTAACAGGTTTACACACCAGCTAGGCTCATCATTGCTCGCCCGCCTCCTATTTAAACATTATGATGTTGTTGTTTCATTTACTAGCATTAGGATGAAGGAGAGAGGGCGAAACGTAGAGAGTGAGAGAGGAGATTCTTTATTGAGACCTCTAATAGCATCAGTACATACAGGTAATACAGGTTTCTTTAATGAGACCTCTATTGGTAGTACATAGGTCGTCGTCGATAATACAGATTTCATCATGACGCCCTCTGTTGACAGTATCCCTAGTTGACGCATGACGCCCTCTGTTGACAGTACACAGATTGCCGGTAATACAGATCCCCGTAATGACGGGCGGGCGTGGTAGAATGGCGCCAGACGTTCCAAAATGGCTGCCTTCAACCAATCAGAATCAAGGGGAGGAGCTACAGGAGTGGGGGTTAACTAATCAGAGAGCAGTAGGCGGAGAAATCCAAGACGGCGGCGACCATTCAGAAGCAAGGGGAGGAGCTACAGGAGTGGGGGTAGCCAATCAGAAGCAGGGGGAGGAGCCATGCCATTGGCATGCCACATGGCATATCAATTTCTTCGGGGGTAGTACAGTTATTTTTTTTATGTTGATTGTTCAAGTAGAAAATATTTCTGCGATAGATGTCTTCACTATTTCCGTACACACAGGCGAAATTGAGCGCGCATATAGAAGACTGAATGATTGCGCCATCAAAATGTCTAAACTGACATTTGACCAATGCTTGCCTTAAATTTAGAAAGCTCTTCTTAGAAGAGTGCAACGTATGTCCGTTCACCGAAGCAGTAACCATAGCCTCAGCCTGTAAACATCATATGAAGGTCGATGTTTTCATTGATTATCATAATGTATATAATTATTGTACAGTTCAATCGTAGTAGTAATATGTGTATGTGTATAGTAGTATAGTTGTATTTTTAAGTTTTGTACATTTTTGTATATCATTTGTATAGGTAGTATCATATCTAACTCTTAGGTCAATGATTGCGCCATCAAAATGTCTAAACTGACATTTGACCAATGCTTGCCTTAAATTTAGAAAGCTCTTCTTAGAAGAGTGCAACGTATGTCCGTTCACCGAAGCAGTAACCATAGCCTCAGCCTGTAAACATCATATGAAGGTCGATGTTTTCATTGATTATCATAATGTATATAATTATTGTACAGTTCAATCGTAGTAGTAATATGTGTATGTGTATAGTAGTATAGTTGTATTTTTAAGTTTTGTACATTTTTGTATATCATTTGTATAGGTAGTATCATAGCTAACTCTTAAGTAGCAAAATATCCGTATAGTAATAAGTACAACAACATCATATTGTAACGTTCTTTTTAAAATAATAACACAAGTGCTGTTTAAATCGTCTATTCACAAAGAGTTATTTATTTACAAACACTAATGAATACACTATAAATTAACGCTATGATTATAAACCATTAAAACTATTATTTACAGACTATGAATTTCTAATACAACATTTATCTTCACATTTACTATTTATTTCGTGATACACAGTTAATTACTCGCTGTTGACTGATGCTCTTTCATCCGCGAAGTCGATTTTATACCCTCATACAAATCTTCTAGAAGTCGCTCGAACATACCGGTATATTGCTAGAATAACCGCGTCTCTTTCACAGGCTTCGTGCGATGAGTAATGCTCTCGATTGCTGTAGAATATTCCATTTGTTGTTCGAGAAGAGGTTATTTCTTTTTCTCTCTTGTTACAATATGAAGGTCGATGTTTTCATTGATTATCATAATGTAATTATTGTACAGTTCAATCGTAGTAGTAGTAGTAGTCGGGGTATGTTAATCGCAAGAGATCGACCATCGGCTTGTTGTAATTATTATTATTATTATTATTATAAGTGTTGATGATGTCTAGGTTTATACTTTGTGTATACTATATTCGAAATTATTTAAGAATGTAATAATTAGGTAATTAGCTGTTGTAAATTGTTCAATCATCTTTTGTCAGTATAGTGTAGTTATAATAATAATAAGTGAAGCTGACGAGAGTTATACTTGATGTACAGTAATTGTAATTAATTATCAAAAGATGGCGAAACTTGGGAGTGATTAAATGTAAATCACAAGGGGGATACTCGGGGAACATACTCATGAAATAGATCTCTTACTTGATAAACGCGATTTTGTTCTTTTCAATTATGTCTGTTAACTAGTAGTAGTAGTAGATCAAGACATTGTTGAAAAGAATATTTGGCATAACAAAGCGTACAAGGCATTCAATAGGCCGTTTCATGAAAAATGTGTTATGAGTATGTCTTCATGGTTATCCCAGAACAGATTTCAACCCTAATAATAATAATTGTTTAGTTATTTAATTATTGTTTAGTTGTTTAATAATTTTTGAGAAAGATTGTCATAGAATAAAAGATTAATGTTCTATCATGGTTATCCGAGAACAGATGATTGTTTAGTTATTTAATTATTGTTTTGTTGTTCAATAATTTTTAAGAAAGATTGTCATAGAATAAAAGATTAATGTTCTATATGTGTATTATTACTATTCTCCCCTCTGTACCATAGCATGAAAGTGATAGCTATAACTAGTATGAGAGAGAGAAGCAAGAATGAGGCAATTACCTACACACACCTGGCGATAATTATGACGTGTCATTAAACAAGATGAGACTTGTCTGTCAACGTTGACAACTTGTTTACCGTATGCATGTTACTGAGCATGCGTTGGATCTAGGTAAGTATAAGCGACTATATAAAGTCGACAGTTGTTAGCGTGTACTAGTAGCAGACAGTACGTGTACAGCAGCAGCAATTACGATGATGGCTAGTATAAGCAGTCCTAATTATTGTTATGATAACGAGACGTGTGAGAGCGAATTATTTCCCCTGGAAATAGGTAAGTTGTTGTTTATAAAGCTTCAAGTTTGTGTTTGTATGCTAATTTGTGTCTGTTTTGCTGCTGCTTGTTTAGATGAAGGCCCTGATGTTGCAGATCATGCATCATCATCATCATCAACAGCTAGTACCGACAAGTACAGCGAGAACGGTCAAGAGTCGAACAATGAAGAAACGGTAAGGTGTTTAAAACTTTTGTATGTTTATGCTTATATTAACCGATTATTGTATTATTGTTTTAGCGTTCCATGATCTGTCGCAGCAGCATCTATACTACGCTGATGATGCTGTAGCAGCGTCAGCAAACTCTACCATTGTAGATACACCAGTAGCAGCAGTAGCTAAAGGTGAAGTACGTGTTCAACTGCTCGGGGCTGTCCAGTATCCGTTGTATGTTACGAGACCTCCAGGGGAAGAAGAACAAAACTACGACCATATACACAACATCCAAGTAGGACTTATTCCACCAGACGACGACGACGACGACGACGCCTTGGGGTCTAAAGAATTTGCCGTGGTAGTGAAGCTCGAATGCGTAAATAACGTATGCGAGCATGGTGAAATAGTGTTGGAAAGTGATTGGTTCGAGCTGTATGATATACGAGTCGAGGCAATGTTTAAAAATTTCTTTTATGGTTGTTGCTGCTGCAAGGACAACAGTGTACTACACCGTGATAAACATTTGATTCTACATGACATTCTACCACGCAAACATAGAGAACGTAGCAGAAGGTCAACTGAGACGCCCCGAAGATGTCTATAAAACGCTTCCACCCACAGACTCCATCTTATTCACGACCGAGCTGTTATGCTGATACTACTCAGCTACCAGTTTAATAGACAACGCAGCAGCAACAACACCTGGTGGCCAGGGGCGATCCTAGGGTGTGGGCCGCCCGCGTGCGAAAGCCAAGTGTGCCGCCCCCTCCCCTGAATATTTGTTGTAGCTCATTTTTAATGAAATAGTATATTACATAACGAGAGTGGAAAGTGGCATTTTTCGTACGAGTGTGAAATTTACGCACGTGGCGTCAGCCGAGCCGATAAAATTATTTTTATGCTAACAAAAAACAATTTACATTTTATTTAGTAATTTTATTTTTATCATTATTTTCAGTACCAATAAAGTATAATATATAATATATAACTATATGATTATTGTAACAATTTGTGAAGTTAATTAGGGAAAGCGTGTGTGTAAGTGCGTTTTGAATATTGTCGGTATTATTGTTTTATCCGTAAAGGGATTATTATAACAATTAGTTAAATTTCTTGGAATTTGAGAGTTGTGAAAAGGTGTTTGTAAAAATGAGTTTTCAATATTTTAACCATTTTAAACATTTAAAACATTTAAACCAAAGAAAGATTTACAGTTAACTACTAAAAATGATAAATTAGCCTTTATACTTATGGCGTCTTTAAACAAAAGACTATCATCCGCATATTGAACATTATACAAAGCCGTCTCTGATTATTTATTCATTTAAAATATTTTTAGAAATTAATTATACTCTAAGTAATTATTAAAACTTTTTAACAATAAATCTATAAAATATGAATTAAAACTTATTAGCAATTTAAATTAAAATATATTGTTGGAAATCAGTGGCGTGCGGTTCATGGAAGCAATGGAAGCAATGCTTCCCTTGAGAATTTATTAACAATAAAAACCAATGCTAACAAAAATATTTTTATAAAATTATGGTTGTCGTTTATTTAAATTTGTAATATTTAATCAACTTAAAGCTCAATATCAATTCCGTACAGCAAAAAGTATAATTATTTAGAGTACTAATTTAAATTAGGCTCATTAAACTTGCACGGAAAGGTAATACCGATTCAAATGTGAATTCGTTGCTTATAACTGCTCTTTTGCTAACCTTGGCGTGGATCAGCGGGAGTGGTGATTCAGGCGATGCGGTTAGCATTGTTTGGTCGTTATTTTTATAGTGTGCTTTATGCCCAATTTACATTAGTTGGATTTTTAAAGACAAATAATTCTATTTAATTTGCTCTGTAGGTATGCAAATTTCGAATTGCTATAACCTACAGAAACACAAAGGCTATTTTTATATAAAGAAATACTTAACCAACCAAAATGTAGCTGTGCTGGAAGTATCAGCTTGATCCAAATAACACTGCTTTAGTTTTTGCCAGCTAGCCCCCAATAAGTCGGAGAGGGGCGGGGTAATACAAGATATAAAAGATAAAAAAACAAGCGCCACTTCGTTTAAAAACAATGCTTACTACTAAAGCTTCAAGCTTATCAGGCAAACGAAGAAATAGATCTTCTACTAAAATATGGGCAACTTCCACATTTTGGTCGTACCGTACATATATACTTACAAATGACGAACTGGAAAGTAATATTAAAATCATACAAATAAATAAATAATAAATAAATAAAACGCACGTAGTGAAATGTAAACGTTCTAAGTAGGGCTTTATTTTACTTGCAACTATTTTCTATTGTGCAGATAAAAAAAATGTAATGTTTCAATGAAAAAAAAAAAAGGTGAATGGTGATTTGTATCACAGTTGGTTGTACTTAAAACTACCCTACAACAATTCCACTATTCGAGATCTCGTTTTATCCTTAAAATTAACATGCATGCATAAATTGTAAACACATTGAGTAAATATATACATATACATAAATAAAATGACACATAATACATACAAATTTAGACCAACATCCCACCATTCGCTGATCCACGGCTGTATGTTTAAAGCCTTGCTTAGGGGGTTTTCGTTTCACCCTTCGATATTTGGTTGTTTTGCTCCGACCCGGTATATGTATAGATGTAGGTACGGACACAAAGGGGAAGAACCTTCCAATTAAAATACACGGTCAGACGGGCAGGAACAAGAATACACCAACGAACAACAAAACCCGAAACAAAAAGACCTACAAAGAAATCACCCTGTATATTGTATTATTTTTAAATATTTGAAGATTTTTACCTTTCTATAAACTGAAAGGTCTTTTACAATACAATTCCCTCAAGGTGACGGCTAGGGAAATAATAGTACCTAAAATAAAAAGACATTTGTGAGATTTAGCGCAACGAGGTTTTAACTAACAGAAGTTACCTAAATGGTTAGCACCAGAACCTAATCCGTCCAATTTGACGACCGATCGCACACAAATAACCAAGCGATCGTTCTGTTGAATGTGAGATTTATTCCGCTAAAGCGAATTAATATTTAAAACCAATTTCTAATTTATATCTCGCCCATTCAACTTCTCGTACCAAAAAGCCATTTTGTTACTTCACTCTACTATTGAGCAGGGAGCTCAAACGCGCAGGAGCGACTTCACGATAAACCGAAAGAAAGGGAAAACCAGTGACAACCAAACAACGGAGAAGCTTGGTTTTAAACAGTGACCATCAAACAAATAATGGGTTGTGAATTTCAACGTTATAATTCCCCCCTCAACTCCCAGTCGCGAAAACCCTTTCGCGGCTTAGCATAACCTAGCCTTGCTAAAATCTAACTTGCCCAAAATAAATTGAAAGAACAACCCACCAGGATGAAAAATACCCTGACCAGAAAAAACATGACACCAAAAATTAACACCCGAAAGGTGATACAAAAAAATCCAAAAAAACAACAAAGGACAAACACAAATTGGAGGTGGAGGTAAGGAAAGAACAGAGGAACAAAAGGTTCCACCCCGAAGCATGAACAATAGTCGGGCAAGCAGGGTTCACTGCAAAGACGCGCTTCACACACGGTACTGGGCACAGTGGTATTCCACGTCGGGAAGGGACCACTGAGCAACTCCCAGTGCCCGAGGCTTGGCAACGACTCACAACAAAACCTACCAGCACGAACCACTGAACATGGCCAACAAAAAGAACTGAACAGAGAGCCGCCGACATACTCTCTGCTCGCACCCAAGAGAGGGTAGTATAGAGGGAAAAAAAGAAGAAAAAGAAAACAGAGTGAAAAAGAAGGGCTCGCCCGGACACATGTGAAGTGGGCAGATGGCAGAGCCACCGAGGAGCACAACTTCACACACGATGCGGGGCACTGCCAGTTCCAACGTCGTGGAGACTTAACAGCGCCAAACCCCCGCATTCGAGGTTCGGAAGCACCACTCAGCAACACTAACCACCCGGACACCACACTCGTACCGTTTGAGACAGAGAACAAGAGAAGAAGAAACCGGGGGTTAAAAAGGGAGTTCAGCCCAAAGAAACCCAAAAGAACCACGGTCTTGGGGATCCAGCCCAAGCCGTGCTATTGCAAATATGGAGTCAAAATCGGTATAAGAAAGAAGGAGAAGGTAAAAAGGAGAAGAGAAATTGTCAAATCCGGTATACAAACAAAATTGTTTGGCTAAGCCAAAACAAAAGTCGAAATTGCTATATCAAAACCCTTGGTATAAAAGCCAAAAATAGATACCTGTAAAACAAAGATCTAAATAAAAACTAATAAGCCCTAACAAGTCGACAGATATTAGGTCGAACTGAGCGTATCACTAAACGCTCCAAATGAGGACAGCCCCAACCATCGCTGAACTCTGTGGAACCCAAACCACCAAATGGTTCCCCCAAAAAAAAAACAACCAAATGACCCTAATCTCCGACATGATTCGGAACATACTCTTTCAAATCTTTGGCATGAAATTTACCGGCTTCCCTACCAAGTTCATCAGCTAAAATATAAGTCCAAGGAGACACCTTTTTGTGAATGGTAAAAGGACCAATATAACGAGGAGCAAGTTTATGTGAAAAATATTTACTCGCATCAGAAAGAGCAAAATTTTTCCTTAAAACTTTGTCACCAATAACAAATTGAGTATCTCGCTTACGGAGATCATAGTAACGTTTATTGCGATCAAAAGAAGTTTTTATTTTATTACGCACTACCTCAAAAACTCCCTGCAATTTATCAGGAATAACAGTAGCAGATGAACGATCAACTTGCAGATCTTGAACTTTATCAGATATTTTATGATCAGTGCCTTTTAAAATATGTTCCCTACCAAAAGTTAAGAAATAGGGAGTATAACCAGTAGTCTCGTGACGACCAGTTCTAAGGGCACACCCAATCTTTGTTAATTCATCTGCCCAAGAACGCTGATTCTCTTTAACATAGGAACGAATCATAGTTTTAACATTTCTGTTCGCTCTTTCTGTGGGATTTGATTGCGGGTGATAATGCGCATTAAAACGAATTCTTACTGAATACTTACTACAAAGAGTGCGAAACTCACGACCAGTAAACTGGGCTCCATTGTCTACCAACACCAATCTAGGTACTCCAAAAACTAAGAAGACTTCATCTTCAATTCTTGAACAAACCATCTTCGCTGAACTATTCCTAAGAGGAAATAGCAAACAAAATTTACTAAAATAGTCCACGATGACTAAGACATATGAATAACCTTTTGTACTCCTCGGGAGAGGACCAATCAAATCTATACTGACCATCTGCCAAGGGCGATCAACAATTGGTTGCGGAACTAACAGTCCAGCAGGAGGTCTTAAATCTGGTTTACATTTTTGACAAATTTGACAAGTTTTAATATATCGAGCTACATCGGCTTGCATTTTTGGCCAATAATATTTGGGAGTTAATCTATGATAGGTTTTATATACTCCACCATGACCGGAAGTAGGATGATCATGTGCCTGACGAAGAATAGCAAGTCTATTTTCTTTAGGTACAACAAGTTTCCAAACGGTATCAGAATCATTTTCGGTTTTCATAGATTTATATAAACCTTCATTAGTAATACGCCATTGAGAAAACTTAGCAGGTTTAGCCCGAACCCTATCAACCATACTATTATACCACTTATCGGTTGAAACTATAACAGGCTCATCACCTGACTCAATACTGTCAAGAATCGGTACGGAACGTGATAACGCATCAGGTACCAAATGGTCTTTACCTTTACGATGGACCACCTGAAAGTCATATTCTTGGAGTCTCAAAGACCACCTAGCTAAACGACCTGTCGGGTTTTTTAAATTATGTAACCACACCAAAGAATAGTGATCGGTGATCACCGTGAAACGACGGCCTTCTAAATATGGTCTAAGTTTTTCTACGGCCCATAAAACTCCTAAACATTCCCTCTCAGTCGTAGAATAATTTCGCTCTTGACGAGTGAGAGAACGACTAAGGTAACATATTACACTTTCCTCACCATCAATCTGTTGCGTCAAGACAGCACCTAAACCAAAACCACTACTATCGGTTTGAACAGTAAATGGCAACTCAAAATCTGGACAACGTAAAATAGGTGCCCTAACCAAAGCTTCTTTCAAAGTCCGCAAACTACATTCACACTCAGATGACCAATAAAATTTGACACCTTTCTTAAGAAGGGTTGTCAACGGCTGAATGATATCAGAAAACTGTGGTACAAAACGACGGTACCATGAAGTCAAACCTATCAGACTTCTAACTTCAGTCACATTCCGAGGAGGCTGAATATTCATAATGGCCTGAACTTTCTCAGGATCCACATGAATTCCCTTCTGACTAACTACATAACCTAAGTATCGTAGCTCAGGAACACAAAATTTGCACTTATCCGAACTTAAAGTGATACCAGCCAAAGACAGTCGATTAAAAACCTCTCTTAATATTTCAATATGTTTTTCAAAACTATCTGTAACGATGACTATATCGTCCAGATACACCAAAACATATGGTTCCAAAGATGGACCAAGAACATTATCAATAAACCTTTGCCAAGTTGCAGGGGCATTATGTAACCCAAAAGGCATACGAGTAAACTGGAAAAGGCCACGATTGGGGATTGTAAAAGCCGTATATTTACGGGAATCCTCAGATAAAGGAATTTGCCAATAGGCAGACTTAACATCCAACGATGACAAAAATTTGGCATTTCGAAGTTTATCCAAAGTAGCACTAACATAGGGAATAGGGTAAGCATCCTTCTCGGTCACACGATTAAGACGACGAAAATCTATGCAGAATCTGTAGGTCCCATCTTTCTTTTTGACCATTAGGACTGGGTTGGACCAGCCACTAGAAGACGGTTCAATGACACCTAAGCTCAACATACGATCAAGTTCTTCATCGATAAGACGTTGCATAAACGGACTAACCGGATAATATCTCTGCTTAATCGGTTCAGAATTTGTACGAATAACATGCTCAACCCTAGACGTACAACCTAACATCTCACTTGGAAGTGCTTTAGACTCATTCAAAATTTTCTCTAACTCCAATTTCTGTTCAAAACTAAGTGTAGAATTACTAAGAGGCATAACCTCAATAGATTCCAGTTCAACAGACGAATTATCAGAATCTTTTACAAATCGCCAACTGCCTTGTCTCAAATTGGGAACAATACCCATAAGGTTCCAAAAGTCAATACCCAAAATCAAAGTCTGTGGAAGATCCGGAACTACCAAAATAGAAATAATATGCATTCGATCCTGAAGTTGGATCGGTACATCAACTTGACCAATGCTCTTCACAGTTTGACCATTTGCTACACGACAATCAGTCGCTCCAAACTTAGATAAACCCGCACCAAAACCTAAACTACATAAAAACGACCAACCTGGTTTACCAACTATAGTCCGAGAAGCACCGGAATCTAAAAGACCTAACAAATCATGACCCAAAACTTTTATAGACAAATACGGGCGTTCATCTCCTTCGGCATGAGCAAGGATAAAATTTAATAATACAGTGGTTGCTTGAAAAGAAGACTCGGTACTAACACCACCCATTAATGCCGAATTAAAACCGTTTCCCGAATTATTATCCCCAGGAGAACATTTCTTACAAGAAGTCTTAGTGACCCCCATCTCACCACAACCAAAACAACGTTTAATCACTGGAGAAGAACATGCAGAACGCACGTGTCCTGTTTTCCTACAATTAAAACACAACCGTGATGAAACATCTGAAGCAGCACTACTGGAATTACTAGCAGTCTCAACAAAAGCTAAATCTGGCTCTAAGTCGGTTTTCCTTCTAGTTGGAGGAACATAACTGTCAGCCCTCAACCTTGAAGCTTCAAGCTGCCTACCAAATTGTAGTAAATCAGAGATAGAATTAATTTCCTTAAATGACAAATGAAATTGGTAAAATGGAGCTAAGTTCTTTAACAGTAATCTTAATTTAATCCCTTCAGAAAATTTTGTTGATAATCGGGAAAATAAATTATCCATAGCTACTAAATAAGTCCCTAGCGGTTCATTAGGACCTTGAGTCCTCCTACGAATTTCTTCTAAAAGCTTATCATCATAATCTAAAGGGAGATATTCCTCTTTCAAAAGTTTAACCAAAGAATCCCAATCAGATACTTCATTTCTTCTAGATCTATAAAACAAAAGTGCTTGGTCTTTAAAAAGATCCAAAGCAGATGCAAATAACTGGGTCTTTGATACATTCCTAGCAATAGACAACTCATCCACTTGTTGCAAAAAAGCATTTAAAGAAATCTTAGATTCATGTCCTGCAAACTTATCAAGTCCCCATTTAAAGACTGGTACAGACTTCGGCTGACCACATGGAGGATCAGGAGCAGCAAGGGTAGAAGAAGCTGCTGGGTTGCCCGCAGGAGAATTAACAATAGCTTCCCCAACGCTTAAACCTAACCCTAACTGAATAGCTACTTTATCAGTTACCTGTGGTACTGAAGCTTTATCGTGAATATCGCTCATTAATCCAAGAATGGATTGAATGAACTCGGACCGCTTTGATGCAGAAGCCTCATCTTTGGCTTTCATGGCCGCAGCCCTACCTAATAGGTGACTTAACCTACTTTGCAATTTTTTATACGGATTAGAATCCACACTATCATCAAATGACTCCAAAGCCGTATTAAGTTCAATAATAGCTGTAGAAATAGCATCTGAATCTTCTTCAAAAGTAAACGGATGAGCTGGTAACTCAAGCACGGACTGATCTTGTTCCATTTTCATTAACTGTCGAAGAGACTTTCGCATACTATCAACATTAGAGTCAGGAAGACCTCTAATAGCTAACTCATAAGATAGTTCTGATTTACTTAACCTATCTATATGGATCTTCCGTTCCATAATGAACTAATTAATAATCAAGGCTAACAAAACAAATAACCAATTTTATAATAAGATTAATAATCCATACTAATCAAATAACTTGTAACAAGAATACAACAAATTACAAAATACAATCCTGGAGTTGGTTCTTTATCCTAAATTACTAAATACTTAATCTATCAGGCAAAATATATTCCCCAAAAATATCCTAACATGCAAGAACAACAAATCTTAAGTGGTTTTAACAAAGTGGAATTTTCAACAAAAGGCCTCACGCATGGGCGCTAATTTACTATAACCTACAGAAACACAAAGGCTATTTTTATATAAAGAAATACTTAACCAACCAAAATGTAGCTGTGCTGGAAGTATCAGCTTGATCCAAATAACACTGCTTTAGTTTTTGCCAGCTAGCCCCCAATAAGTCGGAGAGGGGCGGGGTAATACAAGATATAAAAGATAAAAAAACAAGCGCCACTTCGTTTAAAAACAATGCTTACTACTAAAGCTTCAAGCTTATCAGGCAAACGAAGAAATAGATCTTCTACTAAAATATGGGCAACTTCCACATTTTGGTCGTACCGTACATATATACTTACAAATGACGAACTGGAAAGTAATATTAAAATCATACAAATAAATAAATAATAAATAAATAAAACGCACGTAGTGGAATGTAAACGTTCTAAGTAGGGCTTTATTTTACTTGCAACTATTTTCTATTGTGCAGATAAAAAAAATGTAATGTTTCAATGAAAAAAAAAAAAGGTGAATGGTGATTTGTATCACAGTTGGTTGTACTTAAAACTACCCTACAACAATTCCACTATTCGAGATCTCGTTTTATCCTTAAAATTAACATGCATGCATAAATTGTAAACACATTGAGTAAATATATACATATACATAAATAAAATGACACATAATACATACAAATTTAGACCAACATCCCACCATTCGCTGATCCACGGCTGTATGTTTAAAGCCTTGCTTAGGGGGTTTTCGTTTCACCCTTCGATATTTGGTTGTTTTGCTCCGACCCGGTATATGTATAGATGTAGGTACGGACACAAAGGGGAAGAACCTTCCAATTAAAATACACGGTCAGACGGGCAGGAACAAGAATACACCAACGAACAACAAAACCCGAAACAAAAAGACCTACAAAGAAATCACCCTGTATATTGTATTATTTTTAAATATTTGAAGATTTTTACCTTTCTATAAACTGAAAGGTCTTTTACAATACAATTCCCTCAAGGTGACGGCTAGGGAAATAATAGTACCTAAAATAAAAAGACATTTGTGAGATTTAGCGCAACGAGGTTTTAACTAACAGAAGTTACCTAAATGGTTAGCACCAGAACCTAATCCGTCCAATTTGACGACCGATCGCACACAAATAACCAAGCGATCGTTCTGTTGAATGTGAGATTTATTCCGCTAAAGCGAATTAATATTTAAAACCAATTTCTAATTTATATCTCGCCCATTCAACTTCTCGTACCAAAAAGCCATTTTGTTACTTCACTCTACTATTGAGCAGGGAGCTCAAACGCGCAGGAGCGACTTCACGATAAACCGAAAGAAAGGGAAAACCAGTGACAACCAAACAACGGAGAAGCTTGGTTTTAAACAGTGACCATCAAACAAATAATGGGTTGTGAATTTCAACGTTATATTGCATTATCGTCATGACTGCAAATTCAGCTGCTTCGGTGGAAGGTTCAATTACTCCCGATATCCGAATCGGTACGATTTTTTTGTTCAGTTTAAAAGTTATTAATAAAGAATTTTCTGCATACAGTTTTGAAGACAAATTACAAATTATTGAGAAAGGCAGATCAAAACCAGAACTTTTAAATTTAACAACAAAGATTAAAACCTGCACCGGTATTTTGCTAACAAAGGCCGGAAAATCGAGTTGCATTATAAATACATAGTAGTAGATTTTTAAAATAAAGAATAATAGTCAACAAATTCCATAAGTATAAAGTGTAAAATTCTTCTTTGAAAAACTTTTAAGCTTAATAATTATAACACTGTTTTTTTATTAGAAGGGGAGGATCCAGAGAATTATTTTGAGGGGGAAATTTTTGGAAAAAATAATTGTTTTAATAAATAATAATTACACAAACATTATTTGTTTCTCTTCTATGTATACTTATCTTTAAATTGGGGGGGGGGATTTCCCCCATTCCCCCGTGAATCCGGGCCAGTACCTAAGTATATCAAAATTAAAATCGTGGTTGCTTCCCTAGCCTAAATTCTCACCGCACGCCACTGTTGAAAATGGAAAACAAGATTAAAATTATTATTTTGCAGTGAAAAGTTGTTTTGGTATAATGAGAATTGGTGCAGTGAAAATATGTCAAATATCCCTCAATATATCTAATCAATAGTTTTTCATGAAATAAATACAGCTAGAATTAATTAATTATTGTGTTAGTAGATGATTAATGTATCAAAATAGTCAAAAATATATAAGCACGTTCTTATTACTTATATAATTTGCTATTTACTGCATAGATTTCGACCGTGAGATTTGCGAAAGTAAATCGCACAGCAGAAAGTAAAACCACTAGTGAGTTTTACTTTCGTGTGTTATGTCGTAGGAAAACATTTTTTTCCTACGACCATATCAGAAAGTAGCTCATATCGCACAATCAAGTTGCCTAGAAAACCGAACATAACACACCAAAGTAAATCTCACTAGTGATTTTACTTTCTGCTGTGCGATTTACTTTCGCAAATCTCACGGTCGAAATCTATGCAGTATTTTGATACATTAATCATCTACTAACACAATAATTAATTAATTCTAGCTGTATTTATTTCATGAAAAACTATTGATTAGATATATCAAGGGATATTTGACATATTTTCACTGCACCAATTGTCATTACACCAAAGCAACTTTTCACTGCAAAGTAATAATTTTAATCTTGTTTTCCATTTCCAACAATATATTTTAATTTAAATTGCTAATAAGTTTTAATTCATATTTTATAGATTTATTGTTAAAAAGTTTTAATAACTACTTAGAGTATAATTAATTTCTAAAAATATTTTAAATAAATAAATAATCAGAGACGGCTTTGTATAATGTCCAATATGCGGATGATAGTCTTTTATTTAAAGACGCCATAAGTATAAAGGCTAATTTATCATTGTTAGTAATTAACTGTTAATCTTTCTTTGGTTTAAATGTTTTAAATGTTTAAAATGGTTAAAATATTGAAAACTCATTTTTACAAACACCTTTTCACAACTCTCAAATTCCAAGAAATTTAACTAATTGTTATAATAATCCCTTTACGGATAAAACAATAATACTAACAATATTCAAAACGCACTTACACACACGCTTTCCCTAATTAACTTCACAAATTGTTGCAATAATCATATAGTTATAAACTTTATTGGTACTGAAAATAATGATAAAAATAAACTTACTAAATAAAATGTAAATTGTTTTTTGTTGTAGCTCGACGGACCTAAATAAGATGCTCCCCTGCGCTGTGGTGGCCCGCGAAAATGTGTTATTAAAACATCAAAATCATTAAATTTTTTTGAGTTTTTGATTTGGAAAAATGATTAAACAAAAACAACATGCAAGTAATAAGTGACTTGATATACGAATACAGAAACACATGATACATACAAAACAAGTATAAATTGTACGACCTCCATTTTAAAATAAAAGAATTTCATAAAAAAACATTTCAGAAGTAGAAAATATAGTAACCGTAATACATATTTCATTTAAAGTTACATTTTATAAATATTTGAAGTTATAATCTAAAAAAACTAAAAAATATTTTTTATTTACAAAAACATTTAACAAATTATTATTATTAATAAAGGAAAAAGATAAATAATACATTTAAATAATAATTTTTGGCGTCCCGTTCACACAATCACAGTAAACACTAACTGGTAATAGTTAAAATGAAAGATGAGTTTGTTGAAAGCAGAGCAGGGAAAAAAGAACAATCAATGGTCCATCATTAACGGAGCGGCGGCGTGGCGCATTTAGCGACTTGCAGCGACATAGCTTTTCTTTCGATAAAGCAAATGAAACTGTAATTGGTCTATCTCTACACTAAGCTCACGTTCAAGTAATTTTATTCAGAAAAAAGAACTTACCCCAGACGAGAATGGTAGGAAATTTGTAAAAATATACTATTAAAATCTGGTGTAATTGAGGAAGCTGCAAACATTTCCAACACTCAAAATGTCAAATATTTGAAAAGGACAAATAGCAAACTTTATTGCTCGATCCTTTTACGGTATAGTGCACGTGTTGCATTTCTTTGTCGGAATTCGGAAGACCAAAAGGGCCAACGGAAGAAGTTCATTTTATAAATTGTGGGAAGTTTAAGTTACAGTACTAGATTTCGAGGTCACAATCGCTTCTTTAGGTTTGTTAAAAATGTTTTTATGCCTCAATGGGATGAAGCAATAAAGTTTCCTACTTGCTGACTCCTAAACGCTAAGATATATTTTTTACTACAATGAAAAATAAAGTTTTTTTATAAAATTTATGACAATAGAGAGACTAGTGATCTCGGAAAAAACTCTTGCAAAGAGGCGGCCGGGGCCTCCCCTTATATTGGCCGCCCGCGTGCGGGGCACGCGCTGCACACCTGCTAGGATCGTCCCTGCTGGTGGCTTGAACTCGTTCATTTTATTAGAAATAATAAAACATTATCCGCAAAAGTTTATCGATGCCGTACGTACACGACTGCAATCATATCAGCAGCAGCATCCGAAAACGTCAATGACGACAACGTTTGCACCGTCGTATTAAGAACATCATGGCGGAAATAAACTATCTTAGAAATAGGTTACAAAAATATTTGAACAATTTGCAAGTGTTACGTGATGATCTCAACTCATACTGTGTAATGAATAATTTGTCAAATAATATGTTACAATTATCCATTAAATGTATAGCAAAATAAATAATATGTATATTTAAATATTGATGTTTCATTTACTAGCATAACTAAGGGTGAAGCGGGGTAAAGAGACTAGCATAACTAAGGGTGAAGGGTGAAGAGACTAGCATGACTAAGGGTGAAGGGCGACTATATATAAAAGGTAGATCGTTATCAGCGAGAGAGTACAATTAAGTACAATTAAGTAGAATTAAAATGACAGATGCAAAAATGATAGATGCATAATTGACAGATTTAAAAATGACAGATGCAAAAATGACAGCTGCAAAAATGACAAATTTAAAATTGACAGATTTAAAATGACAGATGCAAAGATGACAGCTGCAAAAATGACAGATGCATAATTGACAGATTTAAAAATGACAGATGCAAAAATGACAGCTGCAAAAATGACAAATTTAAAATTGACAGATTTAAAATGACAGATGCAAAGATGACAGCTGCAAAAATGACAGATGCATAATTGACAGATTTAAAAATGACAGATGCAAAAATGACAGATGCAAAAATGACAGCTGCAAAAATGACAAATTTAAAATTGACAGATTCAGTACAGATTCAAATCTAGCGCGCCACATGCTGTGATATAAAATGGTTGCCTCTACATCATACCGGTAATACAGATTTCTTAATGACGCCCTTTATTGACGATACACAGATTGCCGGTAATACAGATGCCCGTAATGGCGAGCGTGGTAGAATGGCGGCAGACGTTCCAAAATGGCTGCCTTCAACCAATCAGAAGCAAGGGGAGGAGCTACAGGAGTAGGGGTTATCCAATCAGAGAGCAGTAGGCAGGGAAATCCAAGATGGCGGCGACCAATCAGAAGCAAGGAGAGGTGCTACAGGAGTGGGGGTGGCCAATCAGAAGCAGGGGGAGGAGCCATGCCATTGGCATGCCACATGGCATGCAATTTCCGTCTGGGCCAGGTGTCCTAATACCTACTACGGTACGTAACAGCTGAATACGCGATATAGCTGTTTAGTAATAAAATGTTTTTCTTCTTTACTCCAAGTAGTAGTATAAGGTGCCATAAATGCATTTTAAAAGCGTAAAACCATTGATAAAGATGGCATGATAAATTGGCAGTTTTGCGCATCTGGACTTGATTGGATGAGCTTTTCCAGTTACCTTTTTCCATTGTTCTCTGTTCCATACGCATGTTTTGCTCCAGGTGATAATTTCTTTTACGGTTCCTTTGCCCTTCCTATTTTTCGTTTACCACTTACGTTATAGTCGAGTGATTGTTGTGCTATGTCCTTGTTTTGTTTCCTGATTGTGTGCCCTATCCATGTTCATGTAGGTGTGAGAGTATTCGCATCAATACACCGTTATAAAGTGATTCCGCGGAGTAACCTTTCTGGGATCGGCAAATTGGCATTGGCATTGGCATTTCCAGCCAATGTTGCGTTAACGCAACACTCCAGATAAAATTTTTTTTAAGTATGTTGGGTCCAATTTATATCTGTTTTTATAACTTCTGTGGGATTTTATAGTATGAAATTAAATGTAGCATATTTTTTTCTATTTAAATTCAGCTTTTATTTTATCAAAATTACAGCCTGAATTTATTTAATTTTGCATACTACTACATGGGTGACAGAAACGTCGTTAAAAAAATTACTCGTACAATTAAAATTTTTAATTTTTATCTAGAATGGCTCTGGAAAGATTAAAAAATGTTACTGTTGATATAAAAAGTAAAAAACTTATATAGTTTCGAAAAAAACGTGATTATAAATTAGAGCGTTGCGTTAACGTAACATTGGCTTGATGAGGGATATAAATGTACGTATCCTGCATTGTTAAAAGTTCCTGCATTTCTGGTGTTAAATGGTGAAATGGGTTAAATCTGTTGTGGTTACTGTGTTGTTTCTTGTGCTAGTAAATACTTGCACAAGAAGTAAATTTATATTCGAAAAAGGGTTATAGGATACTACGCCGATCGTACACAACCCCGACCGTGTACACTACGTCGCCAGCAAGCGGTGGACATTCCACAACCTAAGATCATATTGTAGAAAACATCTCAGAGATTATATTTGTGAAAACCATATAGAAATTGACCAACAGGTTAATTAGTTTTAGCTTTTGTGGAACTATGGAACTGTGGAACTTTATGTTTGTATTCACATCAGAACTGTGACTATGGACGGCTCTTATGGGTCTCCCGTTTGTGATCGGCGCTGTGTCGAGGATCGGCGAAGTGTACAGCGATATTTAAGGAGTTGGCGTCGTCTCCAAGTTCGACGAAGTGTCCATCGCTTGCGGTCGGCATAGTGTCCACGGTTGGTAAAGTGTCCACCGCTTGCGGCCGTCGTAGTGTCCACGGTCGGCAAAGCCTCCACTGCTTGCAGTCGGCATAGTGGCCACAGGATGCGGTCGGCGTACTTTCCACGGTCAGCTAAGTGTCTACGGTCGGGAAAGTGTCCAGTAGCAAAATCTATTTGAAGGGTCGGCTTAGTGTTGTCGGTCGGCAAAGTGTTCAATACCGACAGTCAGCGTAGTATCCACGGTGGGCATTGTGTCCCCGGTCGGCGTTGTGCATTCGCGTAAGTGGTATCCTCCCAATGTTGCGTTTACGCAACGTTAAATTTTTTTGTTCTAATATATTATTTAATTTTTTTTGTATTAAACAGCTTCAGTTAATGTTAATAAAAATATCAAAACACAAAAAAAATGATTTGTAGTTTTTCTTTAGTAGTGGTTTAAATGGGTTAAACTACTGGTTCATCGCAGACTTGCCACCGCGTCATCCAGTCTACAGTGCCGAAGCAACTACCCTAGCGTGAAGCACCTTACGAAACGGTTTCCACTAAGGAGATTGCACTCTGAGAAAAATAATACTTGTAGCAAGAAAATCGTACATTAAATTAAGAATTTTGATGCTGTTTTAGAACCTAAGAAGTTTCTAGTTTCAATTTTAGAAATAAATAAGAATAATATTCTTGTTTGCAATTCAAGAATACGAGAGCTTGAATGTAGAATAGTCTATTTAAATTATGTTCTTATTTTTACATGAATTTGTTTTAATTTTAACATGAAAATTCTTAATTTAAAACATTCAACTTCTTTACTTAAACTTGAAACATTACCTGTGTTTTCGTAGTATTGATATTCGTAAAGGAAAATTCTCAGTTCAAATCTAATGAATATATTTTTTTAAACTTTAATTAGTGTTATTTGCTTTGGTGAATTAGCTCAAAAAAAATAATGTCAAAATTATCATACAGACAGAATTAATACGTAAGCTATTTAAAAATAGGACTTAAATAGGTAAGATGCATAGGACTGATTTATAATATAAAAGTATAAAATTTTGATTATAAAACTGCCTTACCCTGCCTATCTATTAATTGAGCCTGTAATTCCTCTTCTTGACAATTCCCGTAAAATTATACTGTTATTATATCATAGGTAGGACTTTTTGAGTACACAATTCGTTTCTAGTTATGTTATCGATTATACTATTAGGTGTTAATTTTAATAGGATATGGTGTATTTAGAATTTTCTGAATATTTTCATGTTTATTTTCTTTGGAGAACACTCGCTCTAAATGTTTAGTAAAGTGTTCGTTGGTTAAAATCATAGCTATTTCCTTTCTTCTGTTTTAACAGGTAGAATTTCTTATCGGGATTTTTCAATCTTTTTGTTATTTTTCACAAGGTATAGTCAGAGTCCATAGTTGGCGTCAGGTTTTCAATATATTTTTAAAATACTATCATACAGTATTCTATGTAGTTCTTTAAATCTCTGCATTTTCTATTAAAGTTAATGTTGTCTAAAAATGATGGATGGTTTTGGAACATTTTCTATGTATCTTTGTATTTGCTTTATTTGGATGGGAGTGACCTCACAGCATTTTCTAATTGTTTATAGTAAATGCTTCAAAATGCTTCAAGTGCCATTTCAATGTCTTAAGGATATTTTACTGGTATTTGTAGGTGTAGGTAGGAATCACACTGCTTGATCAATCAGCATCGACCATCCAGAACCGGCTGAACAAAATCGGTCGGCTGCTGATCATTAAAATATTAAATTACACTGGTCGACCGACCTTGCGCGGTTTTTTCTTCATAACCTCACTTTTATTATTTTTCTAATGATAAGATTTTCAAGATGAGTAGCAGTGATGATAGTGATTCCGAAAATGTAATTGTTAATTATATGATTTGGCGGAGATTAAGATGAAGAGAAGAGATATATGGGCTAAATGTATTTAAAATGAGAACAACAAAGATTTTTATATTGTATCTCCTATTCATCAATGCTTTAGTACAGCTTGTAAAACCAAATTTCATCGTAGGCTATACTAACTGCAGAAAAACACAATCGCAATATTTTTAACATCCACGCCTACTCAACAGTCTTTGAACATAAATAGCGTTATGATAGCTCTTGACTTTTGCATCGTAATTTTCCGTTTCAATTCCTCGTTACTTAGCTTTATCTGGTCATTTTGAGTTTTCAATTTTTCTATCTCCACTTGAAAAGTATCCAATTTTTATATCCATCCAATTTAACTAAGTTATTTTTAATTTCTTCCAATATTAGTTCCATGTTAAATATACTTAGTATTTTCTATTTAATACAGTTAAACAGATAACTTTTAAGGTTAATATCGGTATATGATGTATGATAGCATCACGAGTTTTACTTCAATAATATGTGCATATACAAAATTAATATTAATAATAGTCTGAATTAATGATTCTTCCACGATTAGGTGATAAATTCTGGCTTACTGACTTATCAGTGGTATAATTTTGTTTGAAAGGAAAATAGTGAAGTCATGTTAATTAAGATTTTATAAAGATATTGAAGTTTTATCATTTTAATCAGTCTAATAGTGTTTAATCCACCCTATGTTTTGTACAGTTATTCTCTTGTCACTATGAATTTAGTCACTTATGAATCTAGCAAAGAAAAACTCTTACTTTTCTACTCAACAGTTTCAAGTCAGTCCGGCACCTAGCTACTCAAAACTTCGCCGATAGAGTATTACTGCAGGATTTAGTTACTAAGTGGCATAATGTTCTATTAGAATAAACTCACGCTGGCATTTATGAAGTTATTTAATTCTAAAGTCAGTATTATGTTGTTCCAAATGAGAAATTTGGAAATTGCTTAATGTTATATTGTGCTACCAGCTTCGATCAATAGGCAAGCGATATTAGTTGCTGTTAGAATCCTGGTGGTGTTTGTGATCTAATGTTCTTAAGGCGATAGCAGACGTTTATCCCACATTAGATGGCCATTACAAGGCACGGAACGCGTCTCCACTACTTCTACTAACGTCCATATACGAGACAACAAAAAGAAATAGACTGAAGTATTTGTGTTTTTATAAAAATGAAGATGTAAGCAAAAAGAAACTTTATATTAAAAAAGGAATTAATTCGATTGGATAGTTAAATAATTATAGAATGTGTACAATATATTAAACTGAACAAATTTGTAATAGTCGTGTAAATAAATGGCGTTAAAAACAAAACTTAGTTATTAGATATATTAAAGAATCAATTTAACACACAACTATTTAATTAAATCGCATCAAGTATTTCATAACCATTACATAATCTATAACCAAATAGGTAACTGTTTAAATTTTTATTTTATGCAAATCTTTCATAATTAAGTAATAATATCCAAATCAAACTAACTAGATCCATTACCCACCTCAGTTTCCCTCAGTTATTAGGCTAATGTTTATCGTATAGTGTCGAATTATAGATATGCATTTGTGTGGGTAAAATTTACTATCGTCCATATAACATCAAAATAATAACATCGCTTATATCTTATAGTAACGTATTTGGGCACTTTTTTATGTTTTGTATCTATTTCGTGACCAGTACTGCCGGTATCACTCGAGTGCCCTTCTCTGTTTGATTAGGTTACTCACAGTAGATAAATTTGTTCCTACCTCAGATATTTTTTTGATAAAGAGAATAAGAAATACGTTAAGATAATTCATTTGAAATGTGGCCGCATGTTATGCTCTTAAGTTTGTTCTTGTAGTATTGAAGTGCTTTGAACTTTATTTTACATTTCCGAACACGTTATTGCCAATAAGAACAATATACTGTTACATTTTCTAAAATTTAAGTTTCGATTAAAGCATATTGTTCCATCAGCATTTTTATTTTTTTAATAATGTTTTTATATTTTTATAGTGTTTGTGAAATGAAAAAGGCAAATATGTCGTTGAGAAGTCCTTATTACATTATTGTGCATATAAAACGTAAAAATTCATATACCTACCTATTGCCTCATAAAAATCAAATTCAATGACCATTATTTTTAAATTGATTTTAGAACATTATATAGTACTCGACCGACGACCTGTAAAGTTCAACTTCAACTAATTTAACCTAATCTGTGGCTTAATTATTATTTAAACGGCCTTATTTATTAATTGCCAAACTGCAGATTAGATCAGATAAGTTGTCAGACCTTGCATGTTCAGTACAGTACTTTGTATGTTTTGAAACACAGTGGACGTCGAACTGGATTGGCTGTCGAGTTACCTTTCTATTGGAGTAAATATTTCACCATATGAAGGAAGCAATTAGTGAAACAATGCACAAAGTAAAAAGCATTTGTGCTGCAACGCTACTAGCAATTTCAAAATAAATTAAGTTGCTTAGAATTACAATTTTCTTCTACGATTTTTACGCGAGATTTTCAGTTATTAAAGTATTGTGTTTACTTTGTTTTTATTTGCCTATTAGGGTAGAGAGAATTTTAATAGAACATCTAACATTGTTCTCCTTGCTGTACTTCGCTTTGGTTCACTGTTACAAAGGGACATAATAAAACTCAATTCAGAATTTAATTAACTTATTAATTGCAGAATACATCGTGACGTTCTCTTACAAAACGAATAAAGGAATTCTTGAGTTAATTACCGCGCTTATTTCATCTTTCTTAATTTTTAAACATACCTTGTTAGGTTACTAGTAAATCTTAGAATCTGTTCATTTTCAGTATATACGACGAATAAAAGTGTTACTATCAGTGAAACACTTAACTCTAATAATAGATATAAAAAGTGACCATTAAGATAAACGTATAAAGAAATCTAACTTCGAAGGTTCACGATTTTCTTAGGTATTGATGATAAAAACCAACCAAGATGAAGAAGGCAATTCAGTGAACGAGAAAATTGCAGAGGCTTATTAGTGCGAACGAACTTCAGGAAATTGGAAAAAGACTGTTTTAAGTGAGATTTAGATACAGCTATTATTTTGACTCTATTTGAAGTTAAAAGTTTGCTAAATCCAGATATATACTCATTAGTCTTTTTATACTTTTAAAGTTTCATTTTAGTAGTCCAATGATTTCCAGTATTATGCTACGATTCGAGTTTGCATGTAAATTGTATTTTTATCAAGGAAATACCTAACAAATAACGAACAAGTTGTTTAGTTGTGTTACCACTACATATGTATATTATAATTAAGATTCAAGACCAACTTAGTTTCCCTCCAATTTAGATTTCAAAGGAGTTCCGTAAGACTGCTTTATTACTTCTAAATTAATTTCATTATGTATTTATGCTGTGAGCGAATAACATTCTGGTAAAGTTAAAGAGTGGGAACTTATTCGGTCTTATTTAAATGGCGCTTTCTGTATTGTAGGTTTAATTCTACCAAATCTTGTTTTTGAACAAATGTAATTATCTAGATAATTAGGAAAGGCTTAAATCTTTAACGTAAATTATGTGTGATTGTGGCGAGTCGCCTGTAATTTAGTCAGTTTATCAATAGCTTAGGCAATCTAGATAATATTGCAAAATGTTTATGTATTTTTAAATTATAGAATGGAATTCTTTAAAATATGATATAAAAACAGCAGTAAGTTGACTTAAGGTTGGCGTCTTGTGGAAAAGAGAGGATCACTAAAAAGCAACAGGTAAGGTAAAAATTAAAAGGCCTCCTTCCAATAATAAATTAATAAGCTCTTTATTCTAGGTATATAACATCACAAAATAACTCCGCTGTGTTATGATCAGAAACTCTTTACTATTTCTCTCTGGACAACCAGACGATTATGTCTTTATTAATGAATATTATAACAAGGATAAACAAAAACTTGAATGTTTATCCATCTAATATTTGGAAAATAATCCGCAATAACTAAGGATTCCAATCTTGGTGTCATGGTAATTTCACCACCATAAATAATATTTAGACACTTTTTATAATAATAATAATAATAATAATAATAATAATAATTTATTGACGGATATCCATTTAACAATATACATATAACATAAAGTATTCTAAGTAGTAAAAGTATAAATAAAATAATGTAAAGATAAAATACAGGCACCGACTAACAATAATACATAGACATAACGATGACATAAACATCTTCTAAGCGGTAATATTACTAATTAGAGCACGCTTATAAGATTGCAAAGAATTATTAAATAAATCGACTTTATAATAAATATTGGCATAGCACATCATTGTTTGCATGGGGCTGTTTAAATTATAGTTGGTAGAATGTGCAGTTAATTTAAACAATTCTTTAGAACGTGTAATTCTTTGAGAAATTTGAAAATAATAAAATATTTACATAAAAGAACAGAACAGTCTATAACACCATTAATTATTTTATATAGAAAGTACAGAGATAACATGATTCTCCTGAATTCCAGGGTAGGCAAATTTACAACAGCTAATACATAACTATAACCTGTGTCACTATAATTTATATTTATTTTAAAGGCTACAAACCTTAAAAATCTGTTTTGAGCTTTTTCTAATTTGGATACATAAGTCTGATAATATGGAGCCCAAACAACAACACAATATTCTAAACGAGATCGAGCTAATGCGCAATATAACATTCTAAGAGTCCAGACCCCAAACTCCTTGCACTGCCTAAAAATAAACCCTAACATCTTCAACGCTGAATTAATTACAGTTTGTATATGATTATTAAAAGATAGTCTTCTGTCAAATATAACCCCGAGATCTTTTATTCTATCAACACGCTGGACTATATAATTATTTATTTTGTAGATGTATGTGATTTGTTCCTGTGTACGATAAAATGAAATAATAAAACATTTCTTAAAGTTTAAGTCCATCCCGTTTCTGTCACACCAACTAATCAGATGGTCGATATCATGCTGAATTCTAAAACAATCATCAATGGAATTTACTCTACCGTATAATTTCAAATCATCGGCAAATAACAACGCTTTGCAATACTGTGTGGATTTAGTAATATCATTAATGAAACAATTGAAAAGGAGGGGGGAGAAATGGCCTCCTTGAGGGACACCGGAAGTTACTTGAATTTCTTTAGATGTGTAGCTTTTAATTTTGACAATCTGAGTTATCAGGCTGAGATAGCCATTTAGCCAAGCTAGAAATGGATCCGCTATGCCCATACCTCGTAATTTAAACAAAAGTAACTGATGGTTAACTTTATCGAAGGCTTTTGAGAAATCGGTATAGATGGCATCAATCTGACACCGATTCTCAAAAGCCTCGAGAATATCATGTTGATAGCATAAAAGGTTCATATCCGCAGATCGACCCTTCGTGAACCCATGTTGGTTATTGTTAATAATATTTTTAAAACAATAGGATATCTTATCCGCTACAATACATTCTAAAATTTTAGGTATGCAAGATAATATCGATATGGGTCGATAATTAGCGACCATATGTTTATCGCCAGATTTAAATATAGGGGTAATAAAGCTTATCTTCCAATTATCATAATATTGGCCTGAAGATAAGGATATATTAAATAATACAGTAAGCGGTTTAGTTAACGCAAATCTACAGTATTTCAAAAATGTTGATGGAATGCCATCTGGACCACAATTATTTGTTATTTTCAAATTGGCAAACTTATTAAAAACATCTACACTTTCTATACATACATTATTAAGATCTAATAAAGCATTATCATTATTATAAGTATCAGGGAGATTTACATCTGAAGCTGAATAGACATGAGCAAAATGATCAGCAAACATATTTACAATTTGTTGTGGATCACTTGAAGAAACAGTATCATTAGATAAGCTGTTAGGAATTCTAGCATCATTGCGTTTATTATTAATTAAAGACCAGAATTTCTTTGGATTATCCGATAATTCTTTTTCAATATGGTTGTTATAAGATTTTAAACAATCTAATGAAACTGTTTTACATTTTTCCCGAAGTTCACTAAAATATACGTAATCGACTATATCTCTAGATTGTTTATACTTCTTGTGAGCAATCTTTTTTTGTATAACTAATTCCAAGTTCAAGGGAGAACCAGACCGGGAATTTTCTATTTTTAATTATTTTTATTGGTGTAAAAATCTTAATAACCTCATGCAATATAGTATAAAAAATATTGACATTGTCGACAAAATTTGTTTTACTAAACAAAACATCCCAGTCAATGGCAGTTAAATAATTATTAATAGACCAAAAATCAGCATTTGTAAAATCATAACTAAGATAGTCAAATTGCATCGGTGTAAAGTCCTCCTTGATCGAAAACTTGGTAAGTAGCGCAGGATGATATACATCCAGTGGAAGGTAAACTTCATTGGCTAATTCTACGTCTGTATTTATGATGTCCGTAAAACACAAATCTAACATGTTGCCAATACAATTATAAAATTTGTTGACTTGAAACAAATTTAAAATAGCAACTGTATCCGCCACTGTTTCGCACTGTGTCGATTTGATATCATCGGGATAAGCGCCATATTGGTCATTTAACCATACGATTCCTGGAAGATTAAAATCACCAAATACAGCAGACGAGCTAGTTGGATAATTATTCCTGAGATGCAACATGTTATTACTAAAACTGCTGTAAACCTCAGCATCAGATTTCGGTGGAATATAGACTAGTGTTACGATTATGGATATTTTATCAAATGAAATGTACGTAGCAACCATTTCAATATTCTTACAAGGCAAAACTATGCTTCTTGAATTAAGGTGTTTATTAATTAACATTATAACACCACCACCACGCTGATAGACACTAGTATTCTGGTTTCTGTCACATCTGTAAATATTATAGTATTTGCAAACACCCAGTTCACTATCAGAAATATCATTATTTAGACCAGACTCGGATAGGAGATATATGTCTAATCGCGATATGTTCACAGCACTAGAAAGTAAATCTAATTTAGTTCGGAGTCCCCTTACGTTTTGATAAAATATTGTTAATGGTTTTGGCAACTTACTGTTAGTAGTATTGCGAGACACTTTATTTTTAGGGTTTTCTTCGAAAAAACTTATACCGTCTAATAACAACATTGGAAGGCCATACTTCTGCTTTTAATAGTTCTTCCGAAAGCTGTATAGGAACGCCAACTTTAAAGGAATTTGTTTCCCCTTTGGTCGGTAACTTCTCACAAACAAATGATTCATCAGGATATTTCTTTTTTAAGTAATTAATGATTACCTCTGAAGAAACGGAGGAGTTGACTCGACCTATATAAATCCAATATTTACTAGCAACACCTGCAAAGGAACCATTATTATCAGAATTCGTACCGATAACAGTATTTGTACGTATTTTGTTGATATTCTTTACACTGTGGACATTTTGTGCTGTTTTTGAAATAGAATTCTTAACATGAATATTTTCTTTATTCACTGCATCATTCGTTTCTACTTGACTGTTATTGTTTACGTTAATATGAACATCCGTAGGTGATGAATTCTCCATACTATTATATTTGCTTGTATGTGAAAGCTTCGATTGGCTTCCATTTCTTCCATTAATAACATAATTTTGCGAGTACGACGCATGTACCAAATTATGTTTACTTAATGTGGAGCATGCGTTGTAATCCTCTACTTTCTCAGAACGGCCAACTTTAGACTCTCTTATCTCTAGCTTCTTTTCGAGATTTTTTATTTTTTCTAGCAACAAGTTAACATGATCTTTTAGGAGATCGTTTTTATCTTCCATTTCGTTAACTAATTTCTTCAATAATTTATTTTCTATTAACAAACACGCTACATTATCTGAACTATCACTATCTTTATTCACTACATTATCATCACGGGAGCACGTATGCCTTTCATAGCAGCCCGGGTGAAAAACACTTTTGCATTTTACACATTCTTTTATCTTCACAACACTTTTCTTACAGAAATTACATTTTAAATCTTTTTCATTAGTTTTAATACGATTTTTCTCAGACGGATCAGGTTCGACATCCGATTCGCCCGCCATCTTGAAAAGCTTATGGTAAATACAGTGTGTTATTATGTGTTATATGTACATTAAATATAAAAACTTGCTTTGCCCACATTGCTACAATATAATTGCGATATTGTGTGGCTGAATAATAAGTATAATTTGCTTTAAACACCCAAACTTCTTTTAATCCGATAAGCTAACTAGTTAGCAAACCATCCTTTCATGTCTGTTGGAATATGCTAACTAGCTTTTTTTTTCCTTCGGGCATTATTTATACTTTTCCAAAAATAATTTTAAAAAGTTTAAAAGTTTAAAAAAGTCTAACAAGTGTTTGACGCGTATGACTCCGGCAATTTTAAACAACGTTAAAAATTATCGAATTTCTTAAAACTGATTACATAGAAAAATTCCTTATGGAATTCTGAACAAATTAATTGTATCTTATTTTAACAAATAAGGCTATAAATCAATGTCGACAGTAGCTGTCAAATAATTACTAATATGTTGATTAAATTTTAAATCGCAAGCTAGAACATCACCTGGTACAATTGCATTACAAAATTTTGCAACTTTCTAGAATAAAATTATATAACATACAATGGTACACATAAGAGAAGACTTAAACATAGTTTTGACGATGAAACGTTTTGATGGTGCAACTTTGAACCACGATCTGTATGCCTTAAAACACCTGAAACTAAGAAAACTCAAACAGTTCTTACACTTGTGACATCCTAGTAGCCAGGATGTACAACATTAATGCTCACGGTGCACAAGGTTAAAAGGAGAGCTGGTAGGTTGGTTTGTCGATGATAGCTACTAAAAAATAACGATTTGCTGCCTGGGCGCCATTCTAGAAACCTAGAAAGAAGGGGAATGACCAAATACACACAATCATAACAAAAACACAACACGATCATGTAAAACGTATAATTAATATTAAGATTTAATAATGTAATATAAATGTAAATAGTAACAGTAATAACAAATACACAAATAAGTAATAACAAAAGGTACAAAAATTTAATAAACAACAATAGTCACCAAGGGCTAAACAAACACCCTACTATAATAAAGAATAAATGGCCACACAATGGTATGAAAAATGACCACAGATATGACTAACAGCCAGTATAATATTTAAACTCGATAAATAATCAATATGAAGCATCAATAATATGACATGCCTTTTAAACAAAACAATAATAATATTACAAAATACAAATAAATATTTAAATGCAACAGTAGTGAACAGAGGTGTAAATAATTAAAGTTGAAAAAAAATTGGGAGCAGTAAAAGGTGGGTAGGAAGCAATATAACAGGTAAGAACTCTTAAACTCAATTCCTAACCTTAAAAATCTTTACCAAACAACAAGTAATAATAAATGTAAAAAGATCATGAAAAATAACCTGTAATAGTTTCAGGCAAGCTTGCTTAATAAGGCGCCGTACCAGCAATATTAAATACCGAAGCAAAAATTTAAAAGTACCACCAGTACAACTTATTAAAGATTTGATCACAACGAAGGTAAGTAATTAACTTTAATTAGGAATAAGGATAATAAGAAGGGAAAACACTTCTGTAATACTTACAGTTACAACTCTCAAAATTTACCAAAATATAACAGTACCAAAGATGTCTAATGCTGACAAAACCAGCTACTATAATTAAACGGTATGAACACTTAACTCCTGGCTATGAGACAATGTGGTCTACGGGTGTCTTCATAGAGTTAAAACCACCATTACCGGAGAGTAAGATTATCACATCCAAATCCCAAATAGCAGGATAAAATAAGTTGACAACAACCAACTCCTGGTTGCGAGACAGTGCTGTGGCCTACAGGTGTCTTCAATGATTTAAACCACCATCACCGGAGGGTAAGATTCTCACATGGAAATTCCAACTAGCAGGATAAAAAATACTATTCTTTTAGAACTTGGTTAAACCAAAGCAACTATTTCCATGATGCAAGCCAATAAGATTAGCCAAGTAGATCTCAATAAAATTAGAAAAACCCTCATCCATTAAGGTGGAAAATGTGGGGTATATAAGAGAGGCCTAAAAATAAAATAATAAATTACCCCCAAGCAAATAGTAGGTATAAATCTCAAATGAAAATCAAAGAGAATTAGAAAAATTCAAAAATTAGCAAACATATTGACCTAGATGTTCTTGGGCCAAAAGTTCAATAGGAAAAGAGCTTGAAAAATTTAAAATGTCTCCTCATTATCAAAAAGAGATTAGAATTCCTCCTACACATAGTTGGTAAAACTTTCACACCAAAAGATAAAAAGAAAGTAGAAATGGCTGACAATTGTTTAGAATAAGATAACAAAAATACACAAGGGAAAATATCAGAAAACACCCCTAAAGGAAAAATCCGAATAGTAATTTAAAGAATAAAAATAAAGTTAGTTAGGTAGGCACATCATACAATAAAGACAATTCCTTTTCATTTTTTTAGGAAACTTGACTCCAAAGAATCAAGAGGATTAAATAAAACTTGGAAACGTCACACACTTTGTACAATAGTTTAGAAGATTATAATAAAATTTATTGGCCAGATCCTTAAAATGACACATAGATTTTAATAATGAACATATCGTTTAGTCAACAAACTCAATTTAATTAATTTTTGAAGTCAAATAAGTTAATTCTATCGTTATAAATCCTAGGATAATAACCCTTTTTATTTGTTTTCGGGTAAATCGCACTCCCTGACTGAATTGGTTTAACGGTAGATGCAAACTCCCTTTTGCGGTATCATATCTATCCTACACTTGCTTAAATAGCTATTAAATGCATATATTGAATCTAAAGACTAAAATGTTTATTTTTATAATCCTATATTAAAATTCAAATTCAGAAAGTTAGGTTATGTAACGTACACAAAAGAAATATAAACCAAATTTTCTTTAAATTTGAAAAGACAAAAATTCTATTTAAACATGAACATCAAAAACAAAAAATATTAAAATATAAAAGAATAGGAACTTTGAATACCACGAACAATTGAAAAATCAATCCCAAGATAACAAAATACTTATTATTCGTGGAGTAATATTTCTGGCATCATCAGAATCTTAATTACTAAATTTTATTTAAAATGAAGCAAATACCTTAAATTTTAAATCAATTCAATATTTGGCACCAACAGTTTGCCAACTATAATTGTTACAAAACAGCAAATCCTCTGTTTTCCATATGGTTTAAATAATAAAATGGTTGAAGAAAAACCACCTACAACTCTTTCAAATTGTGTTAAAATAAATGGTATTATTAAATCTAAAAATCTAAAATCCAGCTGCGTATACGAAATATGGTAAGTCCATGTAATGATTATATTTTTAAACTCCCTTCCAACATTTAAATTATAACGAAAGGTAAAAGTTCCATTATCCAAATAAAATTTTCTTCTCGTATTTATAAGAAAAAACTATTTCAAATGAATTCACACTGATTTTTATGTTAATTAAATGTTATTATTATTAAAAACAGTCATATTCAAAGACCTTCGATGATTATTTAACACTTTGACATATCAGCAAAATATAACCTAACATTTTTGACGTTTGGTTTGTTTACATTTTTCACAACTCACAACATAACCTGTTCACTGTTTGGAAGTTCTAAAAACGCAGAGAAATTGTTACTAAAATGGTCGCTTATTTATAACCTTTTTTAAACAAAAGAAGGCTATAGTGATTTATTTGATTACAAAAAAAATTTTTTTTAAACTAAATACAACATAACCACATAAATGTTTATAACTATTAATTATTTTTTAAATAAATTCAATAAATTAATAGCTAAAGAAATTCCCTTACCATTGATGTATGACATTTATATTGACATAAAAAGTAAGGCCACTAGAGAATGTTAACCAAAATATATTTACTACACAACTATCAAATAACTAAAATTATCTTAATTACTTAGAATTACCTATTTACATCTTCCTATCTTCACAAAATCCGACCTTACATCCTAATAAACATTATTTACATACTTTAAATTAACCTTTTCTTAGGCTTCATAAAAAATGTTTTAAAAATAATTATTTTTTCCCTTGAAGTTATGCACCAATAAACTTGGTAAAACCTACTGAATGGGTATTTTCTTTATATTATCTGTCAAATATCATGACAATATGTATATTCAAAGTTGTCATTCATTTTTTACAATTTTAAATCAATGTTACATTTTTCAAGCAATAATTAAATGTAAACCTTGATTATAATTGTTACGAAGCTTATTTTTTGCTTCTTTTTTATAAAACTTAACTTTTTTTAATATCCATTTGCCTATAATTCTCTTTGGGAGACATTTATTGCAATGAATTACCTTTTCAAGACACCTTAAAATTCATTTGTCGTCTTAAAAGATAGTACATACATACAGGTTAAACCGATGTTGTACCTATATCTCTATTCATATATATAATTATTTAATTGAAAATCACACTTGTATATATTTTGATGCGATTCCTCTTTCATATTTTATTATTAAATTAAATTATATACAGTTTTATTAAAATACAACCTGACAATATTGTTTCAACAGCTATGCTGTCATTATCAAAGGTAATATAATGTAAATTATATACATTTACATACATTGTTACCTACAATTAGTTAGATATTTTTATGAATTCAATTTTACATTTATTTTGAAAGTACTATTCGCCTAAATGCTATAGGTCTTCACCAAAATATGAGATTTTTACTTGAATGCAGCCGCTTTGTATGGCGTAGTGATCACTTCAGAATTTTGGTTACATGATGGCATTTGTGTCAGTGAGGTGCTTGGTCCAGCTTTGTATCAACTTTGTAGAATCTAGAGGAGGGAGTGTTTGTATTGAATTGAGGCATAATTTAAAATAATGAAATACAGAGTAGTTCCTCTTCTGCGGCTTTATTTATTTTTTTAAATTTAAATTAAACTCACTTAAACTCTGCTTAACTCTACTCTTCAACTCAGCAGCACAATTTATCTCTGCTAATTTCGCTACTGCAGTTTATAGATATTTTACTGAATTTGTATTGTCAAATATTGAATTATACGGTGAAGTATTTTTAAACAAAAAACAATACCCTAACTAGTCTAATCCAGTACATTCTAGAACATCGATATGGGGATATAAATTGACGTTCTCGCACAGAAGGGAGTTCAGTTAGTATTCAACCGGTAAATTGAAATGTGCTTTGTGTAATTAGTTAATAGTTGAATATTGGCGAATAAATAAATGTTATAAATAATAATAATAATAAATAGTTAAATAGTTTATAATTATAGTGTTTTTAATTAGTGTATGTAAATAATATCTCTCGTATGAATAGACGATTAAACAGAAATTTTGTTATTATTTTAAAAAGAACGTTACAGTACCATACTGTCCAACACTTAATAAGTCGGTAAATTTATGTTCACAATTTAAGTTTAAGAGATGCGACTTTCAGTTACTATATACAAATATTCAAAATACTGCTTGGTAATAATTGTTTTTGTACGACCATCCTATTTCGGATTGTTTACCATGCTTGGTTTTAGAACAGTAGGTTATATTTACTAGTTGCTATGCAAAAACGCGTCGGTAAGTAATTACTTGCCGTTCAGTTCTGTCAAAAACAGAACGGTAAGTAAATTATATGTAATTTATAAAATAAATGCATGATCTTTAGATGACTCTTTCGTGAAAAATCATTATTTTTTAAATAATTGGACTATTTAAAAAAATTGGTTTTTTATTTAAATTTAGTGTGAAAAAATACCCAATAAATAATAGTAATTACAAACGTATCCATGGTAATGACAAAAATATCGTGATATACATTATACAGGGCAAAAATAAATTATCTTAAATCTACTTTTTTACCATCTTCCAGATATTTCCTTAGTTAAAACCTTTGTATTCATAATGGTCGTACCAAAAATAGTATAAGCATCTCAAACAGTAAGGAGTTGACCGATCTCCTCCAATATTGGCGACTTCGCTTCGCTCAAACATTGTCGTCGATCGGTAAACTGTCTTTAATCTACTCAAAATATAATTCTTGCGGTTGAAATATTTTATAACTAAATTAAGAAAGCTTTTGAAGCTTGTATTCCTAAATACTACTACTCCAAAATATCCTAAATTGTTTAATTCTAATATTATACAGAGTATTAAAAATGAAAAATATTACAGAAAAAATTGGTTGAGTAATCTATTTAAGAACGAACTAACTTAATAAAAAATTAATTAAATCTGCGTTTGATAAATAGATATATATAAGGTGTTGAAAAAACATTCAGTTAAATACAAATGGATTTTGAAATTTTATTAAAAGTAAAAATTGTTTAAGCAACTATTCTTGCCAATTTTCTTTTAATAATGTAAATACTATTACTGTCACAAAATACTTCCTCTTGGTTTATACTGATATTCCTCCCTCATATGATACTAATGATCTCGATGATACTTTATACAAGCACATCATAATTAATGATTGATTTACCTTAAGAAATATTATAAGTCAAAGTTTTTATGAGGCAGTTAAAATTCTAAAGACAAAAAGAGCAGCAGGTCTTGACGTAATTCCTTGTTATATTTTAAAAGCAAGTGCGCACTTAGTTGAATTGCTACTGCTTCATATACAACAATTTATCTATTTCTACTGGTGTATTTCCATATTGTTGGAAAGAAGCATATGTGTGCTCTATACATAACAGTGGGATAAGAATATGGGATAAGAGTCGAAAATTATAGATCTATTTCAGTTATATCAGCTGAACTATAAGCACTATTCTTTTTTAATTTATATAAGGCTATTATTTATATCTCCAATAGATCCACAATGACAAATTTGTTCTTGTTTACTAATTCTATTTATAATGTCCTTGAAAATAATTCCCATTTAGGTGTTATATACACCGACTTCCAAAAAGCTTTTGCTAAAGTTAATCATAATATTTTATTATTTAAATTGTTTAAATATGGTGTTTGTGGTTCAATTTTTAACTTATTAACTTCTTAATTAAAAGATAGATCTTACTATATGTATGTAAAATTTAACAAAACGTGTTCCACCTTGTATAAGATTAATTCAGGAGTCCCTCAAGGGTCTAATTTAGGGTCCTCACTATTTCATGTTATGAAATTGCCTGACCTGCCCATTGTGGTGCAGCACTCTTAATGTTTCTTATTTGCTAATGATATTAAAATATTCTGTAGAGTATCCAGTATCCACCCTTTAATGGTAAAGATTCCTACAGTCTTCAAAGCGATATCGAAAAAATAGTTCAATGGAGCTTGAATAACAAATTATTTTCTATATTAATAAATGGTATGTTTTAGCATTTAGTAAAAGAACGGAGTTTCTAAGATTTAAATAAAGGATGTAGAATTTCTGTTTAGATAGAAAATCTCTCTCACAACTGATTTAGGATTCTTATTAGATATGACATTGAACTTTAAAACTCGTATGGAGAAAGTAGCTAGCAAAGCAAAGCACGTATGGAACTTGGGAACTCACTGTATACTTCTAGCGCACTGCAACATTAACTAAACTTTATAACTCCTTTATAGCTGTGTATCTAAATCAGGATTTGATGGTAAAAAAACTTCAAAGTAAATGTTTATGGTTTTTACATTTCAGAACGTTTATTACATATCCCGATAATACAACTAAATAGAACTGTTACTTCGCGGAATATCTTTCAGATATCATCGTTGTATGATAGACGTAAATGTTCCAGTGTTGTTAGACTTTAAAATTGTAATTGCACCGAGAGTACCAGGTAGGTTTACCGGAAATTCAAATTTCAACTAACAATATGTTGTGCTTAATACTGTACAGCTGTACTTAAATGTCGATTTATTTAATGTATCGTTTAATAATAATTTGTATAAGTTTTATACAACCAGTGCCTGTTCTTAATCTGGTTTTAACTTATATATTATATTATAATATTTTTACCTGTTGTAATCTGGTATTTTGAGGTATTTAATCTACTTATGTAAAATCTTGTGATGTAAAATAGCATGCACAATGTACATGCAAGTTTCACAAGGAGCCTACCGCGACTTCAAGTTCACTAAATAAAAGAAATTATAAAGAATGAAAGGATACAGGACCCGAAGACTTTAAAACCGTTTTAGCAGTGAAAATGTGAAATGGTTGTCCTCTTACTTTTTTAGGGCATAACATGGAGAACAGCGGCGGAGCCTTAAGCTCGGCACAAAAATTGAAAAAGTGAGTTGGACTTAACAATGTGCAATCTAAAAATAAATAATTTTTTACTGTAGAAGTTTTGTAACAATAAAATGACAAAAATAAATCTAGTGGGTGGAAGTTCTTTTAGGTATGTTGCTGGTCTAGGGTTTCAAACTGGAGTAGCCGAATATTTAGGTGTGAACCAAAGTAGTGTCTAAAACTATTAAAAATGTTACAAATAAAAATATACAGAAAGCTGGTGATTGAATTAAATTGGTATTTCCCGTGACTAGAGAGGAACGAATGGAAACAAAACAACACTGGCAAAAAATTCCTGTTCCCATCACTAATAGGAGTGATTGATTGTACTCGTGTGAGAATAACTAAACTGGTTGCGCATTCTTATGAGTACATTATTCGAAAGAGCTTTGCCAGCATCAACGTTCAGGCGACTTGTAATGCAAATACATAAATGGTTTACGTGCGTAAAAGCTGACTAGGCGGCTCACTTCATAACGGCGGAATCATACGAAATTCAGGTGTATTTCTGGCCATGAAAACTATACCTGACAATGCTTTGTTATTAGGAGATGAGGTATATGAAATTTCTTCCTGGCTAATGACTCGTTTCAGTTACCACCAAATACCACAAGAACGACGGTTTACTAGGGAGAGAGTATTAATCGAGCGCTGTTTTGGATTAATCACAAGAAGGTTTCCGCTTCTTCAATATAAAGTAAGAGCCAAGACTGAAAATGCAGTGTCCATAATTATGTGTTGTTTTGTTTTATACAACATTGCAAATATTTGCATGATACTGAGTTAGATGATGAATATATCGAAGATACATTCATCACTCATCACTTCTTTGATGCTGACGAAAATGATAAAATATTCGAAGGCAAGGACAATTAAGGCGACAGCAAATTGCTCAAATTATTTATATTAATTATTATAATAGATAAGTAAAATGTATATGTTACGGTCAAAGAGGTAAATACGGACAATCACGTAAATGGCCGGGATACAACGTCCATTAATTTTAAAAACGAATTCTTCCAATCTTTGTTGAGTTTTCTTGTTTCCTGTCTTGTTTATGTCAATTTTGTTTTTAATTTTGATCTTCATATTATAAATTTTTCGCAAAATTTGTTTTTCATTTATTTCTTCCCCAAAAGTTTTTACATATTTCTCTTTTAAATTCTTCAGAGCGTTTTCTTTTTTTTAATACTTAACACTTGTTTGTGGGATTTGTTCAGAATAACTTTATTTTCCTCTATGAGTTTTTACAAAGACTAAAGGAGAATTGTCTAATTTTGTATCTGAAGATTCTGACGACTCGGACGAAGATTTTAATTGAGTATTGAATGTAATGGAAGGGTTTGGACACACCTTAAAATATTTCTATACACCTTAAAAAGCATATACTATACACAGATGTTTGAAAAGTCGGGAATTTGCTGCCCGGAGATAAAGCAAATGCTCTGGAGTAAAAGCATTTCATTATTCATACGAATTGAAGGTTTTGCTTTTACTCCGACCTTCTACTAAGAGTAGATACTTTTATTATCTAGCACTTACTTCGAGGAAATGCTTCATTTTTATTTATATGATCCAATGTCTCCAAAGTTTACAAAAATTAAATTTAAAAACTTAATCCATAGTTCTATACTTCATCATATCAAGGAAAATATGACTGTACTTTTAGATTTTTTCACTTTTTGCGGTGTTACTATAAGTCCATAATTATAACTATACTGCTATTAAACAATTTAAAAAATATCTATTTTTTTTGTTTCTTTGTATGGCTAAGTCATTGCGATGGCGGAACATCCGTCACCTCTTATTTTCGATTTCTTATTTTAGATTTTTTTCGAGATAAACCATTGTATTGGTATGGAACTTATATTTCGCTTCCTTATCTGAGAAGAAAGTATGCTTTTGTTTTTCTTACTATGAAAAATTATTATCAATTCGAGACGGAAGTCAAATCATTTCTCCGCATATTATGAAGTAAACATATTGACCTCATGTTTACTGAGAAAAATAGTCAGGTTAAAGTAACCAAAAATAAGTTGCAGCAACCTGAAAATATGTACAAATATTGACAACAATACCTGTGTACGAACTATATTATTTTAGTAAAATGTTTTTGGTTAAATTGACCCAATAAGGTTAAATGAATCACACTCCCATATGGTAGAAGCGAAAAATAGTTGAATTTATCATACCTATTGGGTTATTTCAAACTTACTCCCTGGTTTGACAGAATTCGTGTTATGTATAGCATACACGGTGCTGTAATTTATTGCATAAACAAGTTGAGCTCGGACTAGTTTGTGTAATAAAATTTAATAAATTTTATTATTTTATTTTGTTTTATAAGAGTATCGCATTTCTTTAAAAATATTCTTCTCGTGTGTATAAGAAAAGAAATAATTATTGACTTCATAATAAAAGGACGACTAAAATCTCTTTCTTTAATTAGAAATATTTAGTATTATGCAGCCAATAATGTCTATCATTGTGATAAAAAGGTTTTAATGAAATACGATATTATCTGGAACTCCAAACTGCTAAGCTATTTTAGTTTGACTTGTAAGTTACTGTATATGTAGATTTAACCCAAGTAAGGTAGGGGCTTATTTTACTAGAACTCGGGTAAAATCTACCAAAAACCGGTTAACTATAAAAAGATAGTTCATTTAGCAAATCAGTTGTTCATTCTTGACCTGAAATCAGCGGTGTATCCAAACTGCGCTGATGATAATCCTTTACCTGATAGGAATAGCGGAAGTGCGCTGACGCTCTAAATGGTCTCGATAATCTCCTAGCCTAACTGCGCTGCACCCCACTGGACAGTCATATAAGATAGATTAAATATTAAATTAAAGTACAAAATTTAACTTGTCCCATGACGACTGCCAATAAATGATTTTCTATAAATATATTGCTAAAAAACAAAGTGAATAAAACCTATATATTAACATCAAAAATTTAAGTATTAAGTTTTTTGTCTTGGAATCAAGTCAGATTTCTTCGTTCACGTAGTGTTGGGCGGTGACAATACCTATATGTAGGAAAAAAATAAATCACAAAAAAATGTTATACATATATTTTGACTTAAATTCTATACATTTATTTATACATTCTACATAATATTATATTTATGCACACAAACACTAAAAACTACTACAGACTAACAAAACACCAAAAGTAAGCATGTTTAATTATAAAAATTAAGAAAATTTTGCACAAACAATATTTACATGTTAACTACCAATATTAAAAAATTAAAACAGTTTAGAATAATGGTATGATACAGCTTTAACGTATTCAAACCTGTCTATTTTCCCACCCTTATATTTGTCTACCAATTTTTCTAAATATTTCAACTTGTCTTTGTGTTTTGAATTATGAATAACAGCTGCCAAATTTGTACTATTCATTTTAAGATAACTATCTATTTGAAATTCTTTGATAATTGCTATGAACTGGCAAATATTTTGATGGGCGGAATAAAAGCTTTTGTTAAATTTGGCATGAAATGACTCGCAACATTTGGTTGTCCTTTGAGCACTAGATGATGCACAAGCCCAAATTTTAGGAGGAAACCGCGCGTCGTCATCAACATAATTATTACCACGCTGACTCAAAATTGTCTCCATGTTTAATAATAATAATAGATAGTTTGCTCGACGGTGTCGCACAAAACAATAAATAACATCCCAAATTTGGTGTCTACTGATATTAGTAATTACGAAAGAGAGGGTTGAGAACAACCCCTACCATTCAAAATACTAAGAAAAACCCAATTTACAAAGATTTGGAATTTCCGTAATTTTATGTTCTTATCATGCTGAGTGGAAATCAGCGGGATATCAGCGGAGATATGCCCAGAGATTTATCCAGCCTTTTGGGTCTATAGGATTAACGCAGGTAAATCAGCGCACTTTTGCCCCGTCAGAAATCAGGTTAGAACAAAAAATCGGTCTACTATAGTATAGTTGTCACTTTATAGTTATCATTTTTCTCAGTGTTGTAATTTGTCAGTTTATTTTCATATAGTTATAACAAAACCTAGAATTTTTATAGGTAAATAAATAGATGTATACACGGATTGGTTTTGCATAAATTACATACATGCCATTTCTAAAACAAATTAAAGTTTTAACCGTAATCAGCTGTACACGTTCTTAAACAAAATAAAAACAGATCGTACTAATGGTTCCTAGATAAATCTGGTAGAATATAATTATGGGACAAGTGATTGAAAGGGTAGGCTTGAAATCGGTTATTCGGTTAAAAATTCATGGTCTGCCAGTAAAGCCACCTATTTATGTTACGACACAAGATGTTACAGTATGTTAGGAAAAGGGGAATGTAGCAAACCATCTAACAGAACAAATGCGTTTCTATTGGAAATGAGTTATGCATTATACCAAGGTAATCATGTAGTTCGCAATGCAAGCTTACGATGAAGTAAATAGGCGCTGGTGCAATGCAAGCAGATAATGTATTCTTTTAAACGTCTTATATTCGATTAGATCACTTTTCAGGAAGTATGAATTCAATACGTGGAGATGCCAAAATAAGATTGTCTTTGGACAACTAATTAATATTTTTATCTCATAACTTTACAGCTACTTAAATAATTCTAGTATTTTATAATTTATTTTCTTATATATTTAATTATTAATTCACTGCTAGAGTTTGTAATATCCTACTTTCATGGATATACAATAACTGAAATCCAATCTGTTTTATATGGTAGCAATTTGGTAGCTACAAAAGTTGAATTTTATCACAAATATTCTATTGAAGGGGGTGCCACATAACACAAATTCAGGAAATAGGGGTATGGCGGTACATACCCAAATATGACAATAAACATAGAATACAGCAAGCAGTAACACACTATTCATATATAATTAATATACAGTAATATTTAAATAAACTGTACACTAGGGTGGAGCATAAAATTACGAAAAAAATATTTTTCCTATTTTTAAATTGTAATAGTGCGAAAAACTTGCCTTTATACGAAGTAAGAAAGTAGATTTTTTTTTGTATTTTTGAATGACATCTAATGCCTCCGCATCGTCATTGAAGTTGTGGAAAATTCGGTAGCACTCCACCGTAATTTAAATAACGCAAGATTAATATGAATTGGTTTTGCAGGAATGGAAACAAGTAAAAACACAATATAAAGATTAAGTTTGTGATTTAAAATACGACAAACAGTTATAGTGGTTATTAGCAATTTACAAATAAACATGTTATTTTGATTTAAAGTCTCTCTTGGTCTCAAACTTATGCATTATTTTTCTGGATCCCAGTTTTGCTTTGATGTGGCCTACTCTTGCCTGCTTGGTGCATAAGTGAGTTGAAGCTTCAGTTGTGATCTTTACACTGCATTCCACAGCTTGTGTATGACTTGGAAGGCATACAAAAAAACAGCTTGCCTTCCGCGCCGGATTGGATGAAAGCTTGAATTTCCTCATTTGATACAAGTTTGATCAGCAGTGGTTCGGTTATTTTCTGTTGCCAGCTAATGAGATCAATGTAGGATGCAGCTGCTAAATTTAATTGAAGGACTTCAAACACACTTGGGGTCGACGATTGTGGCAGTCTTAGCGCTTTTAATATCTAACGAGCACCTAGCTCTCGAACATGCCTTCATTCATCAATTATCATTGCCAGTAGAAGATTTTCTGGATAAGTAAAGTAATAGTTGCGTTCGATGACAGGATCGATAACACTTTGGAGGTTTTGTGGCAAGTATCTAGAGTATCGAAATAAGTTTAAACGATGACGTGCTCCATCCTTGCAAGATGGTTGACTTTTAATGGTAAACTAGGTTGGTGCGTAGACTTTCACTACAAATGTGGCCTATGTAATCAACTGTGTTGATGGTAATTCAGTCAATACATACAAACGTAAGATGTGATTCGCGCGATTTATATACCAAATCATCGGAAACAACTTCTGTCACAACAGCTGATACTATTCTGTGTAAGTACCGTTGATCAGAGCTTAATCCTTTATAGCTGTTATGTTTGGCAACTTTCCTTTGATAGGTTGAAATTTCTTTAATGGCAGGTTCTCACAGTGTTCTAGTGCAACTCCGATTACTCCTGTGTACGATTTAGGTCCAGTTGTAGGCCCATCAAGGTGCACAAATAAATATCGCAAAGGTAATTCATTCATGTACAGGAGACAGATAATCCACTGTAATGGCTTTTGTAAGCGCTCTTCAAGTAACCTGATGACTCCAATATGTTTTCCCGTATTTACATTGGTGCCGGCACAGCCAACTGCTAACAAAGTATGTTGAGATAAACCTTTCTGCAATAAAAATATAGGCGTTAGATACATAATTTCAAAGATATAAAGAACTACAGATTACCTGTTGGAGGCCTGTTATGAAACTTTTGTGAGGTACAACGTACCCCATATAAATAGATTCTTCTATATAAATAGGTTCTTGAATTAACGAAATGTGCTCTTCTATGCCTGTCTATCTATAGTTTCTGCCACCTTTCCTTAAAATTTTGAGCGTCTTATTCTTCGTGCCGTCAAAATATAAGGTAGAGATTTCAGGAACATTACCTTGTTTTGTTATTTGTTTCCGGGTTTTGGTTCTGTCTCTGTGTACCTTATGTCTGTCTATTACTGGAACATCAGCTTGGATATCGTGTAAAACAGATGATGCTATTGCTGTTGCTGACCTGTCAGATATTTCATATCTATCACAAGTTGTAGATAATGTGGGATACTCCTAATTTTGTGTTTAATTTTAGGATTGTCGGGTATTTTTCGTTTGGCGACACGCAATACAATATTGACTTCTTCAGAACACTTGAAGATGAAGGCGAAGACGTAGAACTATCAAGTTCAAAAGATACTGATGGCTGAGGTTGGTCAGTTTCTGAGTATGCTGCTTTACGATTTTCGTATTAGAGCATGACGTCCCATCTTCCCCCGTCCTTTCCACATCAGCTTTGGTCAGGAATCAAGGTCAATAGATGTTTATGTTTATATTCTCTATAAACTCACTAAACATGAACTCTTACAAATAATTTTAATGATTTGTTTACTTTCTTTTACACGCTCTAAAATCGCAAAGTTTGTTGAATTTTTGACGGCTGTGTGGAGGCTCATGCCCATATCTGATTTAAATGATATTTTACACAGTTTAATTATAACCTATAAGGCATGTTTTCTGCACTATTAGAAATCAAAATTTTGAAAAAAGTTTTTCGCTCCACCCTAGTGTACACTATGAATAAATTGTCTACAATACATACTACATATGTGTATAGAAAACTAAAATTGAGGTAAAATAAGACTTTTAATCTTCCCTACAATTTTATTTTATTCAAATTAATAAAAAAGTTGGACTGCATTTTCGTCCATTGCTGCAGCCATTATCAAATAAAGTTAAACGTAAAAAAGGTACATGCTTATTAATTGCTCATTAAACACTAGAAAATAATATTAAAAATACACAACTGAACAAAATTAATAACAAAATAAACATTATCGGATTATAAAAAATACGACGCAAAAACTTAATTAAAAAACACACATTAAAAACTACAACGTAATATAATAGCATTAAAAAACATTTCAATATTTAAAATTTAACTTAGAAAGATTGTGATAAGATGAAATAAAAACTTGGAATTTCTTTTGGTTAAACGCTAAATAACGAGTTTTTCAGTTAAAATGCATTCAAAATAAGATTGCGACAGAAAAAGTAAAAAACATTCGCTTCGGCCGACCAAATACCGAATCCTTTGCGCTGCTTCAGCCAAAACCGAAGCTGTTTCAAATTGGCCGAATCGGCCGCATACCGAAGCACAACCGAAGCTTCGGTGTATCTCTAATAGTTACTGTATAAACTTACGTAACCTAAATACAGGGTACTTACGGTACTTGGAGCGTTAATTGAAATGGCAAATAGTACATGCGAAAATAAACAACTTTTATTATACAACTATGGGGAAAAATAATAATAAATTAAATAATAAAAAAAATTGGTTGGGTATCACTGGAATTAAGGTAGGTTAAGATTAAAAAAAAACATCTGCAAAAATTACAGGTTTTGCTGCTACGTAAATTTCTAATGAACTAATAAAATACCAGATGTTTAATTTACGCTTTTGAAGCACGTTTTTGCTTCCTTGAAAAGTGTTCTTACCTGCTAACCACTGGCATAATTGTTGTTAAAACAAACAACCACTGCAATATATCTCCTAATATAATAATAGCCAGTTCCGATGTCTGGTGTCTGATGTCCACCGAAAAATATCTCGAAAACTAGAAGACTTAGCTAGAAGCTGAAATTTTACAGGCAGGTGGGCCTTACCCCAAAGAGGTGCACGAGTATATTTCTAACCCTAAAAAACCCGAGGGAGTCGCAGGGGGGCATTTCTTAAAAAATTATTATAGCTATATATCTCTTGAATAGCGTAAGCTACAAACTTTAAATTTTCACAGATTATACTTGAAGCAATTCTGAAGATAAAAAAATTACAGGCATTTCATCCAGGGGCTGAGTAAGGCAACATTCCAAGGTGAGAAGAGTTTTCCGTAAAAATAACTATGTATTATAAAAATCTTGATTGTGAGTAATCTGTAAGAGATACGTATATGTCATCTATATGTCATGTATATATTTTGTCTCTGTTAGAGCCAATTTTATTAATTATGTATTCTATACTTTGCCCATTACTGGACTCTTTAAGAAATCCTCTGAAGAATCTGTGTATAAACCTTTGCTAAGAAATAAGTTATCAAATGGTGAAAATGGCATGAAAATCTATTCAGTGGTTCTCGAGATTTACCGGTTTTGACAAAAACTGGGCTTACCAAAAGCTACAAAGTTAATGGCGACACGCACTGATTGCCAGCGACTGGCGCGTTTGCACGTGCGGTGCCTCCACATGCCGTTGATTTTCCATCGAATATTATTTTATATAAAATACATAATATATTAATAATAAACTAGATAGGTATATAATTAAAATAACTATATTATGTATTCTCTTTGAACACGCCTACTATTGTGAAATAAATAAAGATTATTAAAAGTTTCACAGTTTTATTAAAATATACCTGACAATATTGTTTCGACAGCTATGCTGTCATTATCAAAGGTAATATAATTATAAACAAACACGTCGCTAAGGTAGATACAAAATAGGTAACTAGATAAAATAATAATAATAATAATAAAAATTAATAATAAAAATCATAATTAAACATCTAATACTTCCAGTAACGGAGAATTACTGAGCTCAAGTTGTTCATTCATTAAAGGTACCCTGAGTTTGTGTTTGTATATCTCAAAGGCTTCTAAAATGTCTAATTTGCGTTTGTTATTACAAAAATGTAGGAATTTAATATTATATTGAGGAGTCATTGTGTGATTTTGTTCTAAAAGGTGGTTGGCGTAATTCGATTTTTTAGGATGTTTATTTTTGTAATGACGTACGTGTTCTTTATATCTTATGTCAAAATTTCGAAGTGTTTGTCCAATATATACCGAACTACAAAAAGAACAATTTAAACGGTAAATGCCCGATTTCATGATATCATGTGTTCTGTCTTTAGCATTAAATAAAAATAAAAAAGTGTTAGTGTTGGTTTTAAATGTTATTTTATAATTGTTGGTTTTTCTTAGTATATGTGCAATTTTTTCTGATATTTGGCCAAAATATGGTATAGATATGTAATTTGTGTCTTCTGTTTGATTGTCAATGGGATATATTCTTTTGATAGCTAACCTATAATCTTTTTGTTTAATTAAAGTGTCAATCATGTTCGGATTATAATGATTTGCATGTGCTAGTTGTTTAATGGTTGATATCTCTTTGCTAAAATCTGATTTTGTTAGTGGAATAGTTAAAGCTCTGTGTACTAATGATCTGTATGCTGCTATTTTATGTGTATTGTGGTGACAAGATTCATTTGGTATTGTTATGTCTGTTTGTGTTGGTTTTCTGTATATGGAAAATTCAAAAAGATTGTCTGCGTTAATCTTGATATTTAAGTCTAGAAAGTTTATAGCCCTGTTTTGTTCTGTTTCTAGTGTAAATTTTATATTAGGATGGATATTGTTTATAAGAATTAAAAATTCATTGATAACCTCAAAAGAACTGTCAAAACAAGCTAAAATGTCATCAACATAACGAAACCAGAAGATAATGTGTTTAGAGAGGTTTAATTCAAATATTCGATCTTCAAACTTGTCCATAAATATGTTAGCTAATAGAGGACTTAGAGAATTACCCATAGGTAAACCATCCTTTTGTAAATAAATTATGTTATTAAAAGTGAAATAATTTTGACTTATACAAAGGTCAAATAATTGAATTAACTCTAACCTTTTAACTAATTCTATATTACTATTGATCAAGAAACTATCTAAAACGGAATACATTTTTGTGGGGGTATTCTGGAGAACATGTTGCAAATATCAAAACTAACAAGTTTTGAATGTGGTGGAAGATGTATGTTTTGCAGCTTATCTACTAATTCTAATGAATTTCTAACAGAGTATTTCGATTTGTAACCTATCGTGTTAATAATCTGGTTAAATTTTTTGGATAAAATGTGATTAGGTGCATTGATGTATGATACAACTGGTCTTATTGGCATATTCTGTTTGTGGGTCATGACTAATCCATACAGTTTAGGTATTTGTGGGTTTTTATTAATGATTTGTTGCTTTTCTAATTATGAAAAGCAGATATTGCAGTTTTCTAAACCTTGTTTTATTTCTTTTTGGAATTTTGTGGTTGGGTTTTTGTTTAACGTTTCAAAATTTTCTTTATTAATAAATTCATTAACTTTTTGTATGTAAATATCTTTTGAAAGAATTACCAAAGTGCTACCCTTATCTGCTTTAACAGAAATTAGATTGTTCTCTGTGATTTTCTGTTTTATAGATTGAAGAAGTGATATGTTAGATGTGTTGTACATTTTGTCCTGTTTCAAAGACATCTCTTTTAACAAATTCGAAATTTGGAATTTTGCATAGTTATTATGATCTTTCTTAAGTATAGTTTCGCATTCAACGGCCAAAATTTCTTTAATTTTGTTGGTAAAGTTTGGAAAAGGACAAAATTTGAAACCTTTGTTAAGAAATCGTGTTTCTCTGTCATTGAATGTTATATTCGACAAGTTTATGAAACGAGGATAAAAGTGCAGTGTTCTGACAATTATGGTTATTTTGTAGTGTACGTTTTTGTTGTACAAGTCGATGAAGTTTATTTTTCTGTGTGGTGTATTTTTTGAATTTAATGTGACTGACGGTTTCTCTAATGTCAAAATCTAAGATGTCAAATTGGATATTGTGTAATTTATGAGTAAGTTCTGTATGGAGTACCTTTATATAAACGTGCATATTGTCTCTTATACTAAACCATTTCTTCGATTCTTCTTTGAGCCATCTTCTTTTGGCATTCCTAATCACTTTTTCAGTAATCGAATTCTTGGTTCTAAACATCATAAACATCACTACCAGAACCAAGAATTCGATTACTGAAAAAGTGATTAGGAATGCCAAAAGAAGATGGCTCAAAGAAGAATCGAAGAAATGGTTTAGTATAAGAGACAATATGCACGTTTATATAAAGGTACTCCATACAGAACTTACTCATAAATTACACAATATCCAATTTGACATCTTAAATTTTGATATTAGAGAAACCGTCAGTCACATTCAATTCAAAAAATACACCACACAGAAAAATAAACTTCATCGACTTGTACAACAAAAACGTACACTACAACTTTGTAGTTAAGGTTATTTAACCTTAATTGTCAGAACACTGCAAACTTTTATCCTCGTTTCATAAACTTGTCGAATATAACATTCAATGACAGAGAAACACGATTTCTTAACAAAGGTTTCAAATTTTGTCCTTTTCCAAAATTTACCAACAAAATTAAAGAAATTTTGGCCGTTGAATGCGAAATTATACTTAAGAAAGATCATAATAACTATGCAAAATTCCAAATTTCGAATTTGTTAAAAGAGATGTCTTTGAAACAGGACAAAATGTACAACACATCTAATATATCACTTCTTCAATCTATAAAACAGAAAATCACAGAGAACAATCTAATTTCTGTTAAAGCAGATAAGGGTAGCACTTTGGTAATTCTTTCAAAAGATATTTACATACAAAAAGTTAATGAATTTATTAATAAAGAAAATTTTGAAACGTTAAACAAAAACCCAACCACAAAATTCCAAAAAGAAATAAAACAAGGTTTAGAAAACTGCAATATCTGCTTTTCATAATTAGAAAAGCAACAAATCATTAATAAAAACCCACAAATACCTAAACTGTATGGATTAGTCATGACCCACAAACAGAATATGCCAATAAGACCAGTTGTATCATACATCAATGCACCTAATCACATTTTATCCAAAAAATTTAACCAGATTATTAACACGATAGGTTACAAATCGAAATACTCTGTTAGAAATTCATTAGAATTAGTAGATAAGCTGCAAAACATACATCTTCCACCACATTCAAAACTTGTTAGTTTTGATATTTGCAACATGTTCTCCAGAATACCCCCACAAGAATGTATTCCGTTTTAGATAGTTTCTTGATCAATAGTAATATAGAATTAGTTAAAAGGTTAGAGTTAATTCAATTATTTGACCTTTGTATAAGTCAAAATTATTTCACTTTTAATAACATAATTTATTTACAAAAGGATGGTTTACCTATGGGTAATTCTCTAAGTCCTCTATTAGCTAACATATTTATGGACAAGTTTGAAGATCGAATATTTGAATTAAACCTCTCTAAACACATTATCTTCTGGTTTCGTTATGTTGATGACATTTTAGCTTGTTTTGACAGTTCTTTTGAGGTTATCAATGAATTTTTAATTCTTATAAACAATATCCATCCTAATATAAAATTTACACTAGAAACAGAACAAAACAGGGCTATAAACTTTCTAGACTTAAATATCAAGATTAACGCAGACAATCTTTTTGAATTTTCCATATACAGAAAACCAACACAAACAGACATAACAATACCAAATGAATCTTGTCACCACAATACACATAAAATAGCAGCATACAGATCATTAGTACACAGAGCTTTAACTATTCCACTAACAAAATCAGATTTTAGCAAAGAGATATCAACCATTAAACAACTAGCACATGCAAATCATTATAATCCGAACATGATTGACACTTTAATTAAACAAAAAGATTATAGGTTAGCTATCAAAAGAATATATCCCATTGACAATCAAACAGAAGACACAAATTACATATCTATACCATATTTTGGCCAAATATCAGAAAAAATTGCACATATACTAAGAAAAACCAACAATTATAAAATAACATTTAAAACCAACACTAACACTTTTTCATTTTTATTTAATGCTAAAGACAGAACACATGATATCATGAAATCGGGCATTTACCGTTTAAATTGTTCTTTTTGTACTTCGGTATATATTGGACAAACACTTCGAAATTTTGACATAAGATATAAAGAACACGTACGTCATTACAAAAATAAACATCCTGAAAAATCGAATTACGCCAAACACCTTTTAGAACAAAATCACACAATGACTCTTCAAAATAATATTAAATTCCTACATTTTTGTAATAACAAACGCAAATTAGACATTTTAGAAGCCTTTGAGATATACAAACACAAACTCAGGGTACCTTTAATGAATGAACAACTTGAGCTCAGTAATTCTCCGTTACTGGAAGTATTAGATGTTTAATTATGATTTTTATTATTAATTTTTATTATTATTATTATTATTTTATCTAGTTACCTATTTTGTATCTACCTTAGCGACGTGTTTGTTTATAATTATATTACCTTTGATAATGACAGCATAGCTGTCGAAACAATATTGTCAGGTATATTTTAATAAAACTGTGAAACTTTTAATAATCTTTATTTATTTCATGATTATGGAGTTCCACAAAATAAGGCTGGAAACAATAAACAACGCCTACTATTCATTTAAAGTTATTTTGAAAAAAGGCCAACTTATGTGTTTTTATAGCATTTATTTGAGCAAAATAAGTGTGGGACTTAGTAAATACGAAGAAAGGCATTGCTAATTATTAATCAAACGTGATTATATTAAATTATAGTTACATGTTATTATCCGATTGACATTATTATTAAAGAAAATAGAAACTCCACTGTAGTAGCACATCCTGAGCTACGTGATCCCAAAAAATTACTTTTATAAAAGCTGCTTTCTTACTTCGTGGATAGCTGACATGATCAGAAGATGACCGTTGATTTTTCAATTTTGGTATTATGCTAGTCGTTTTATAATAATACGACTAACGAAACGGACGTAGAAATTTTGTTAAATTCACACAGGACTGTGTCTTCTTTTAATGGTAGTTAATTTAGTTTTAATAATACTACCTATGTGCGAAACTATATACTCTATGCATAGTGCTTAGTATGTAATACATTTCTGATTAATTAGTGAAGTGTTATCGACTTATTTTATTTATGTTTAACGTTAGGGAAATTACGGTAGTGCCCTCGTATTGTACATGAACTACACGTAAACATTAAATAACAAGTTACGTATACAAACATGCCCCATAGGTATACTAAGAAGGAATTACTCGATATGGCGTTATGTTATTGTGCAGTTGATCAAAATTTAGCAAGAGCGGCCAGACTTATGTACAAGGACTTCCAGGAAGAGTAGATCCAGTTCTAAGGAGATTTGTTGCAGTGTTTCAGTGAGGCCGTGCTACCGGCCCATTGCGGACTCAACGTGTAATTTATGCAGAAGAAGCAATTTTAGACAGGATAGAAGAAAATCCATCGTTAATGAGTGAAATTGCACGTAACCTACCAGTATCGCATCGTGTATCTGGCGTACATCAAGTAAGGGAAAACCAAATGTATCCCTACATGTACAAAGGGTGTAGGCGCTCATCCTTTTATCCTCTCCTTGTAGCTGGCTACTACAACGTCATTAGGAAGATACAGATTTTCCTTGCGTCATATTGTACACGGATGAATGTTCATTTACAAGCAATGGGATATTAAATTTTCACAATACATGCATGAATGGGCAATAGAAAATCCACATGCTATCCGATGTTCCCACTTTCAACGGCGTTTTACAATTAATTAATGGATTGGAATTGTCAACAATAAACTGGTTGGGCTGTACGAATTGCCAAAATGTGTTAATGGAGAAATTTATCATGAATTTCTAAGGGATACTCTTCCTGGACTTTTAGATAGAATGCCATTGGACATCCCTCCTCATCTTTGGTTTCTACATGATGATGCTCCATCGCATTTTAGTCGTGTTTACGTTGTGTGTATTTCCGGATGTTGGTTAGGTCGTGGAGGTGTTGTATCGTGACTACCTAATAGCCCAGATTTGAATTCTTTGGATTTTTTCTTGTAGGGGCATATAAAACAACAGTTTTATGTGACCGAAATTGACAGTATTGACGATTTACTTCAACGCATACACATACTATTGCAGATGTAAGGAGTTCCGATGGTCAAAAAATCACATAACATTAATAGTTTTATTATTAAAAACGAAATAAAAAATTTTCTAATGACATCCCAATAATAAAAGATACAAACTTGACCACCAGGAAAAAAATTGATTATAATTGTAGCGCAAGAGAGAAAGTGCGTTTACGTCCGGTGGCGCGAATTTTAAATTTATTTTTTTAAATCTTGTGTTTACTACACAGAGAAGGTTAGAAAAAAATTTCCGATAATAACCAACAATTGGATACGACGTGCGCATTTTGTGCAGATAGTGATGGACATTTTGAACATTTATGGTAATGTTTTAATTAGCTGAGAAGTAAATGTTGATGCAATTAGCCTTTTCTATATTAACTAGATAAGAAATGTTTGAAGTTGCCAAAATAATCCTAGAATAAGTTATCAATTTTTCCTTGTCACTTTTTAAAAACATTGTATAAAATCCAAGGAATGTAAGGACATCAATAAAACTTATCTGTTTATGTTTACACAAGTATCTTTGTTATTATGATGTTTATCAATGTTGGTATTACTGAAATTTGAGACCGGTGCTTTAGACTGTAAATCACTAATACTCCAGTAAAATAAGAATTCAATCTCGGAATGAAAGAAAGCTGTATTTGTGCATGAACATTTGTTTTGACGTTCTGAAGACTGGCTGAAAAGTCTCCTATAATTTCGTGTCCGCGTCACAAGATATTAAAGGTCAAAAGTCACGAAAATCGGGTTTTCGTAATTATCTCGTTTTTTATGCATCATATGTCATTTTAAGGTTATTATAAAACTTGTAGACCATAAAACTATTTACAATTTTTATTAGATGCATTTTGTCATATGATCAACCGTTCTCGAGATATAGCGCAGAGAGTGGCACGCGCGCGTGGAAACTGTGGAGCCAAGTATTAGTTCGTTATACAAAGTTAATTATTGAATAAAATGACACAACATTGAAATTATTATTTTTTATTCGATGTTAACAGTTTTTAATTAAGAATAAAAGTAAAGAATAAAACGAAATTTTAATTTCGTATGTAGAAATAATCTTCTACATACAGACTTTCATCATTAGATTTTCTAAAACATTTCCCAACATATCAGTCCTTATTAGTTCTTATAACTATAAGAAATAATATTTTTGAAACTCCCATACTGAAGGATAAGAAAGTTGTTTACAAAGCCGTCATCACGTATCGATGATGTCACACGTCGCACAATTATTCTTGGCTTCTCCATTCACTGCCATGATGATCGTTAAGCGTTAATAGCTTTCTGCCGAAGTTGAAAACCACGCCTACCAGATTTGAACATTCGAATTCGGATAAAACTAAATTTCGAAAGTTAAATAATTGAAAAAAAAATTTTACTTCAATTTCAGGATCACTATTTTATCAGACATCACTTTTTATTCTCATCTTTTCGAAAAAAATATTTTCAATTTTTTTTCTTAAAAACTAAAGGCACTAACGGCTTGAAAATACTTTAAGCCCGAGAAAATGTTGTTATGTATTGCTATAAAAAATACAGCATTATAGGTTATACCAGTTTCTATAAACTGGATTCTAAAGTTTACATTGACTAGCATAGGCATACGGCAGTCTTAATAATTTGTTGTAAAAATATTTCTTATAATAATGCCCATTTCATGTAAAATAACGATCATTTAAATTGTACTAATTTCTAATTTTTCGCGGATGTGATAAGCACACTGATTCGCCCCGCATCGGCTCTGAAAGTATTTTTGCCAATGATTGCTCTAGAGCAGCAATACCTTCCGGCGAAGCGTGCCGAAGAATGCGAATTGCTGACCGATTCCGGCCGGTCAAGTGTGCGCGCTCCCATATAAATGCAAGCACCAAATTCATCGGCATTTCTCCGATTCGATGCTGGCCGATTCCGGCCGGATCAGTGTGTTTTATGCTTTAGAAAGATATAAATAAAAAAAACAATGAAAGGCATATTTTGTGATAGCAGGTTCAATGTTATTGTATTCTATACTGCAACCATAAATACATGAAATGAGTCATTTTTGTAATCACACCGGAATAAACAAATACGACCCGAGGTGAGATAAGATAAGAGTGCAAATTTCACGTTGCTAAGAATTCAGTGATGTACGCTAGAACCAACAGATTTTCATTGCTTCATTCACCTTTATTTTTAATTAAAAAGGGGTTTGTTCCGCTTATGAATCTTTCTAGCTCATTTATTGGTTATTTTATCATTTAGATTACAGCGTGACCTTCGTGTAATTCTAGATGCATTTTACATTTTCGCCCAAGTGTTTGTGATAACTCATTTCTTGCAACTTTGGTTAAAGTATACTCATGTATAAGTACAACTAAATTCTTCTGAGTAGGTGAATGGGGTGGCAATTTTAATGCTTGTAATGTGTACACAAGAGGTGCTTGCATAAATGTGGGCACAGGTATAACATTGTCGAACACATACAAACTCCATTACCATTCACTCACTTGGAAGAACTTGGCTGTAATTAGTATAATTATGTTAGTTTTAATACACGGGAAATCTGAATATAATTATTATTGAAGTAAACAGTAAGCTCACAGTTGTATGTGCAATTATGTTAAAATATATTTAAGCAAACGGCTGATCTTTCTTAATGCTTATTTTAATTAGATATATGCCCAGAAGTTTTTAAAGGCAACTTCATAACTACGTGTAATAAATATTATGACATTATGACTAAAGTAAGAAATTATCGTATTATTTAGTTATTCATACCTTTTCATGAGGTTACAATTTGTTTTCATTGTAATACGAACTACCATCGTTGTGTGTAGTTTCTGTTATTTAATCAAGAGTATTAAGCATTTAGGAAGAATTAAACTTAAATGTAGTATACTATGACGCGCGTATAATTCAACACGTGAGTTGCTGTATATTTACAGAAACAAAGTAAGGGGATTACGAGGACCCAACCACAATACCCTGGTGGGAAAGGATGTAGAAGATAGACCGAGGACCTGCATGATGGTGTCCAAACACCTAAATGTGGTGTCATTATCAGATTATCACAGCTGGGAACCAAGGACCTCACGGCTGGGCTGCTAGAATATCAGGTGAGTGGAGTTAATAATAAGGTAGTGTTAGGAAGCGCATATTTCCCTTATGAGGAACGCGTACCAACAGAGGAATTCGAACGGTTAATTTCGTTTGCACAATAAAGACCCCCTTTACCGGTAATAATCGGATGTGATACCAACGCTCATCATACAGTGTGGGGTAGCACTGACATTAATGTCAGAGGCGAATCCTTGCTGGAGTAACTGGTATCAACCTAGAGGTAATGAATAAAGGAGTGGAGCCCACCTTTATCAATATAAACCGAAAGGAGGTAATTGATATTACAGTGGCTTCCAGAGGTTTATTGATAGACTTGGAAACTGGAGGGTGACCTCGGAAGTCTCGACATCTGATCACAGGATGATCAGACTAGAGATAAAGCGGGACAGCCCACCAGAAACCCTCATCAGAGACCCCAAGGCTACAGACTGGGAGCACTATTGTACTGCTCTCGCAAGCCGAGGGGGACCACGGGAGGAAAGAATTGCTACCACAGAGGCACTAAGCGGGGAAGTAGATAAACTTGCAACTCCGATAGTCTCGGCATACGAGGAGGCGTGTCCAGCCAGGGTGGCAAAGGTTCGCAGGGTTGCATGGTGGAACTGCGATTTAGCCGGTCTACGTAAGCAATCCAGATGAGCCCTCAACCAAGCCCTTAGGGATAAGATGCAAACCTCATGGGACAATTTCAGAACGGCAAGAAAAGTTTTCAAAAAGGAATTACGAAGAAGAAAGAGAGTCAGCTGGCAAAAATACTGTGGAGAGCTTAGCTCTATATCAGAATCAGCCAGATTGATGAAAATCTTAAGTAGCGAAACAAGGCAAACAATAGGAGTCTTAAAAAAGGCAGATGGCACATGGACCACTTCCAGGGAAGATACATTGCGTTACCTCTTGGAAACGCACTTCCCAGGAGATGGCACCATCCAAAACACACCATGGCAGAACAACAAGGAGCTCCTAACGAGAACTGGCTGTTTGCCGAGGGGGTGATAACGAACGGTGCAGCCATGTGGACAGTGAACGAGTTTAAATCTTTTAAGTAAGTTGGGCCAGACGGAATTTTCCCTGCACTGATACGAAGGGGCCTGGAGACCCTTATCCGGAGAATGATGAGGATCTATAGGGCTAGTGTGGCAATGGGGTACATACCGCAACAATGGAGGACAGCTAGAGTGGTTTTCATACCCAAACCGGGTAAGAAAGACTACACAGCTGCAAAATCCTTCAGGCCCATAAGCCTAACGTCCTTTCTTTTAAGAATCTTGGAAAGGATTGTGGATAGGTATCTTGTGGAGAGGGTAATGGTGGAGAACCCATTCCACAAACATCAGCACGCATACAGATGTGGTAGATCCACAGAAACAGCACTCCACGCAATCGTGCATAAGGTTGAGAGGGCTCTTCATTATAAAGATGTAGCCCTGGCAGTTTTATTCGATATCGAAGGCGCTTTTGATAAGGCAAAGTTTGCTACAATCGACCAGGCCCTGCAGGCCAGGGGGACACACCCTACCGTGGTCAGATGGGTAAGATCGGGGCTAGAAGAGAGGACAGTAATAGCCGCTTTGGGGGACTGTTCAGTTGAAGCAGGGGTGAGGGGAGGTTGTCCACAAGGCAGCTGCCTATCACCTCATTTATGGTACCTCATAATGGACAGACTACGAGCATATGCAGATGATGGGCTTGTATTAGTAACCGGGAGGTTTTTGGGCGTCGTCTGCAACAGAATGCAGGTAGCCTGTAGAATTATAGAAAGGTGGTGTGAAGAGGATGACCTCTTAGTCAACCCATGGAAGACAGAGATGATTCTCTTCACCAGGAGGAGAAACTTGGAAGAATTCAGAGCACCCATTATGTACGGCAGACCTCTAACACTAGTGCAGGAGGATAAGTACTTAGTGGTGACTCTCGATAGTAAGTTAAGTTGGACGAGGCATGTCGACATGGTGGTCACCAAGTCGATAGCAACCTTCTGGCAGTTGCGCCGGGCGGTAGGCAGGAATTGGTGGATGAGTCCTCGAATTCTGTACTGGCTCTACGTAATGGTGATCAGACCTAGAGTCCAATATGGCTGAGTGGTATGGTGGCCTAGTGTAGAACAGACTATCATCTCGACCAGGCTGGCAAAAATCCAAAGGTTGGCATGTATAGGCATTACCGGGGCAATGAGAACAACCCCAACGGCAGCACTTGAAGGGCTATTAGGATTTCCAAGTCTTGATACCTGGATAAAGAAAGAGGCCATGGCAGCCCATTTGCGAATGCGAGACGCAGGGTTGTGGATAGGCCAGGGAGTATGCACGGGCCATGCTAGGGTAGCTGAAATAGTGACTACGGAGTTACCCTTGTCTAGTTGTATAGCAACCGAGGCAGAGGACAGGTTAAGGTTGGATAGAGGATATGCTCTTACAATCCCCTCTAAAGACGAGTGGGGGCAAGAAGAGCTTAGGTTTCAACCAGGAGCCTTAGTGTGTTACACGGATGGCTCAAGGATGACTAAAGAACAATGCTCCGGAGCAGGAATCTATGTAGAAAATCGAGGCATACAAGAAAGCATAAGCTTAGGAAAGTATGCTACGGTTTTTCAAGCAGAAGTTTTTGTTATCCTAACGGTAGCAACCAAGGAGGAAATAAAAAGGTCGACAGAACAGAAAATATACATCTGCTCTGACAGTCAAGCGGCACTGAAGGCAATATGCTCGCCCAGAACAAGATCACCACTTGTTCAGGAGTGTGGCGATGACTTAGAGGAGCTGGCAAGAAATAAAGAAGTCGAACTGGTTTGGGTCCCTGGTCATGCAGGAATTCGAGGCAACGAGAAGGCTGATGAGCTATCCAAACGCGGAGCCATGGAAACATGCTTTGGACCGGAACCCTTCCTAGGTATAACAAGGAAACATGTCTCAACAAGTCTATGTGAATGGGCCTACGAGACATCTAAGAAAAGATGGGAGAGGAGCAGAGGCTGTCGACAGGCAAAGTACCAAATAGCGGGGTTCAACTTACAAAAGACTACCTGGCTACTGGGGAAAAGCCGAAGGGTCCTAAACCTATTGGTAGGGATTCTGACAGGACACTGTAAATTGAGGAGACACCTATACTTGATAGGAGTAGAACAGAATCCCATATGCCCGAGATGCGGAAGGGTGGAAGAAACATCGTACCACTATCTGGGGGAATGTGAATATAGCGGTATAGAATGGTGAATGAGCGGTTAAGATTTAAAACCTTCGGGGGCGGTTACGCTCGAAAAGGAGCGTACACTCCCTGGCGTGGACAGACATCCTGACTTTCATTAGAGAATCGAGGAGATTCACGGAGGGAGATGAGGTAGATGAAGACGAAGGCAGTGAAGGTGATTAAGGGGACGAGCAGGGGTTGGCAAAAAGGGCCCATAGAGGCCTACTTGCTAGACTTAGGTCTCCCCATAATTACTACTACTACTACTGCTGTATATTTTTCTTTTCTTGTATGAACAATATCTTCACATTTATGAGGCACGCGTTCTATTCAAAGCCTGAAAGTAGATACACTCTAAAAAAATCCCCTTGAAGTTGCCTCCATTTCTTGGGGTAAATTTACTTCAAAGTGTAATTTTCATAGGAAGTGGGAAATTTCAATATTAGGTTAAATTTGCATTGTCATGTTTCCTTTTTAAATAAATTTACAGATTAAAATTACGATCTCAATGCAATCTTACATTTCATTTTAACATTAAAACACCTGCGTAAAGTTATAACTTTACCTAATATTGACCTAATATTGAAATTTCCACTTCCTATGAAAATTACATTGGAAGTAAATTTACCCCAAAAAATGGAGGTAACAAAGTATACTTTATAAAAGCTTGTGCTTGTTCTAGAGCACAATTTCACTATAAGGTCAAGTCCAATAAATATAAATATTTAAAAATAGGGTACATTCTATGTAATTATTATTGAATCATTGTTTAATTGCGTATAGAATGCATATGTTCAACAAATTCGGTATTATATGCCATGCATATATAATATTGAAATTTCCCACTTCCTATGAAAATTACACTTTGAAGTAAATTTACCCCAAGAAATGGAGGCAACTTCAAGGGGAATTTTTTAGAGTGTAGATATATCGGATTATGTCTACAAAGCTCTTGCTTAACACGAATCTGTAATTTTGTTTTCACTAGATGCAATACACAACTGATTATACTGTAAGGAAATTTCTGTTTTAATAATTCAAAAATATGTACCATTGAACACTACTGTATACAGCTAATTATCAAAATTACTTACATAAACATTGTTTAAAATTGCATTTTGTAAGTAGTTGTATTCATTATAAAACGTGAAACTAAAATTTATTTTTATTATAATAGCGTATGCTAAATTTGCCTTGGTTTTCGTGTTTTAAGTGCACTAACAAACTCAAAATGATATATAACTCGGTTAATTAAAGCTTACGTACTAATAATAATAATGAGGCATTTAATTGGTATGGCACTCTTGTTGAAGTATTCAGTGATTTGAATAGGATCTACTTATAAAAATAACTGGATTTACGCTCCATTTATGGTTAGAATTAGTATGCTTTAAGAAAAGTGAATAACGTTAACAAAAAGCTCTACTGAAATCAGTGGCGTATCCAGAAATTTACCTTGGGGGTGCTTCTTGTTTTTAGTATTTGATGAATACTGATACTTTTTACCTTAAATTGTTCACACTGACTTTCTAGTTACGATTTAATATTTATTATTTTTCAATTTACTGCAATAAATGAATAAACAACATTCAAAAACCATACTGCATATTGCCAAGAATTATTTTTATAAAATGAATTATGGGTACCAAAAATAACTGATGGTACGTACATAGAATACAGTTATACAATTTCCACGACAATTTGATTTAAGTCAAACAGATATTCTCAAAATAAAACTTTGTGCAAGATTAACGTTACAAACTTTACTAATCATTTCTCATCATTTTTTTAGTATGATCTTCATGTGGTACTGGCAAATTTATTTATAAGGATATATATATATATATATATATATATATATATATATATATATATATATATATATATATATATATAATATATAATAAAATACACATAACAATATATAACAATTAAAATACATACACGCCTTGAAAAGCACGATATCAATTCGTCTACTTTTCTTCTGTAATTCATCAAGAACTTCTTTAGCATTAACAGGAACGTCCTGATGGATATACATTAAAGCCAATCCATTTAATCTTTCTTCCTTCATAGAGTTCCTTAAATATGATTTGATATATTTAAGTGATGAAAATGATCGTTCTGGAGTGCAAGATGTTACAGGCAATGTTGCTAAAATCCAAAGAAGAGTGTTGATGTTTTTATAGAAGATAGGATCACATATTGATAAAGTATCAATAACTGTTGTAGGTTTCGTTTCTAAATCTTGATATTTGTTTACCCATAGCTTATATTCTCATTCAAGAATTTTCAGATTAATATCAATATCTGTTCTATAAAATTCTGACAGGTGCAAAATTTTTTGAAGTTGAGAATTATAATTGTTGTGCTCTGTATTAGAAGGAATAAGGCATAAGAATAATTTTAAAATGTCTTTATGTTTTATAAAGTGACCATTCATTTGGGCAATGACCTGATCCAGAAATGGTATGTAGCAAGATATTCGAAAATAATCTTCAGCATTTGAGGGTGCAATATTACACCGGTTTTTTTGCCGTCCAACTACTCGTGGTATTTGAATTTCTGTTTCAAATAATTTATTAGCCAGTGATGTTGCTTCCATAAAAATATTGGTAAAATTTCGTTCGTCTTGACGTTTTTGGATAAGTTGTTGCGTGCAATCTTCTGCAAGCTGAACTGCTTTGAAGATGTCAAGTTGTATTGCTTGTAAAGCTTTGCATAACCCTACTGTGACACTCAAAATATCCTCCAATATGATGAGAGATATTAGGAATTCTGAGGACTTTAGCGTATGTAACAAACTTCTTGCACCTGAAGAGGTATCTCTATCTAGCCATTCTGATATCAGTTCTATAGAAGAAACTACCGCTTCAAATATCTCTCGCATTATGTGTACCGAATCATGGCTTTCTATCCAACGTGTTGGACATAATTTTTTCAATCGCACTTTTTTGCGTAACAAGGTTACTTGCTCAGTAAGAATAACTTGTCTTTTGGGCGAATTGAAGAAATTATAGCAGGTCTCTATAATACCCATACAATTCCGAATGCAATGAACTGATGAAGCACCAGATATTGCCAAGTTTAGTGAATGCGAAAAACAATGAACATATAAAGCTGTTGGAAAATCCTTCTCGACGGTTGCTCGGACACCATTAGATTTTCCACTCATGGATGCAGCTCCATCATATCCTTGACCTCTAAGATTATGCAAATCTAAACCATAACATTTTAAAGAATCCATTAGAATATTGGCTAAATTTTGACCAGTAGTAGAGACAACTGGAATAAACTGAAGAAATTTCTCTTGTATAGTGCAATTTTTAAGATAACGCACACATAGTGCAAATTGTTCAATGTTTGATACGTCAGTTGTCTCGTCAGCCAAAACAGAAAAAAACTTGCTGGTTGAAACATCTTGCACAATCTTTTTTAAAAGTATAGTATTACAGGCTTCAATTATTTCGTTCTGTATAATTGGACTTACATAGGTAGCATTTTTTGAAGCATTTGACAAATGGTCTAATAATATAGTATCTCCAGCGTCAATCCTAAATTTTAACAATTCTCTAAAATTCCCCTGTTCACTTTCATAGTTGTCTAAATTTTCGACATTTATTGGCATATTGTCCTTATGACCGCGCAAAGGAAGCCCTCTTCGACCACAAAACAAAATTGTTTTGATAATGGGCACTAACTTTTTTCTATTCTCTAAAGCCTGTTGTTCTCTGCTCTTTATTAGTAATTTATCAACTGGCATGATTTGTGTTTTACAGATTTTATCAAAGTTGTCATATTGCAGAACTGAGAATAAATGGTATTCTGCAGAATTATGGAAACTAAACCTTTCTAAAGCGACTCTCACATTTTGGAAAGGTTTTGTGCATAATTGGCCAACTGTTTGTGAGTTTGATTTCCCTACTTGACATTTAGCATAAAAGAGCAATATTTACAAAAAGCACCATCTAAGTAGGCGGAATAAGCAAGCCACTCATATTTCTGGAGCCATGAATATACAAATTTTCTGTTTATTTTTCCCTGCAATTTACCTGGGAAAACATAGTTTGCTTCAGGAACCCAAATATTTTTTATTTCATACTGTGTCACATTTGTCAGTTTTAAGTCAAACTTTTTAGTCCAGAACATGGGATTTTACGGTCTAGTATGCTTGTAAAAAATTTTACAGGACTTGTAACTGTAAAAAATTTTACCGGACGCAAATACAATCAATCACCTGGACAACGTTTTAGTACGTAATCAGTTACCATGGAAACTCGTTCTTCATATGTGTCCATATTTTGCATTCGGAAATTTGTTTTATATAATTTTTTTTTAAATTAAACCAATATTCCAATAATTGCAGTATGAAATAAAACGCATTACGTCATACGTCCTGGAAATGGTCGTACAGTCTCGTTTCGATGTTCCATTTCGTAACATCTTACTCGACTGTAAACTTCCATTTCCAGGACTTATAACGTAAATTACTATTATTGCATTATAGATTTCGTCTTGTGATAAGGTTTTTCCCAAGTAAACTCCAATATCATTTGACCTCATGTGAACATCCCTATACTGTACATCCGAAGTCGAAGAAGTTGAAGGTTGGACAATTGGTTTGTCAGTTTTGATTATTTCCTCTTTTTGCGGCTCTACTACGGTTTTATTTATGCAGCTAGCATTCAAATTTTCACATATGGATGTTCTTTTTGCAACAAATCCTAAAAGGGATTGCTGCGTGAATGCCTTTCTTTTGCTCATTTCTAAAAATATGCATGATTTGAGGCATGAGAACGAATTCTTTATAATACGTTGACTTACCTCTATGTATGAGGGCAGCTGAAAACCATCAAGTACTAGGTTATTACTTATTAGATTGCGTGCACTTAGCGTTTTGTCTTTCACATAAATCCACTTTAAGGGACACCAACGACCACACAATAACATTAGATAACAAGAAAACTTCTCACTATTGTCTACTGTTTTATGAACTGGTACTTTTTACAGTACCACTATCACTACCACATTTTATGAATGAAGTAAAGTGCACTCAACTTTACTCTCTCAAACTGGAAATTTGCAAATTTAAAATTCTTAGAAGATTCCCAGGGCAACGTTAAAAATAACTGGAAAACTGGCAAAGAGAGAATGCAAGTGCAAAACCAATAATTTACAACTTATCTATAAATATTATAAAGGGCTTAGGTTAACTGGGCATATTAGGCATTATATAAGGGGATTACATACCTACCTGGTATTTCTTAAGTAAACTACTATTCAATTATATTCAAAAAGGGATTACCGACATCTGGAATTTCTCACCATTTTTATAGGTAAAACTGTAAAAATGAGTTAGGAGAATTATGAATGATACGATATAGGTTTTCTTAATAATTATTCAGTTTCTTAACTGAATAAAACTTAAAAATACTAATATGAAGTCTTGGGGGGTGCTTTTACTCCATCAAAAGCACCCCCTTAAATACGCCCTTGACTGAAGTTAATTAGGAACACTGAAATAAATATGGGAAATTAACTGGATCAATTCTAGCACTACTTACTACAGCGTTTATATTTTCCTATTTATTTCATTTCTTGATATGCTATATATTTGTACTAAAGCACAATGTACTACATAGTCTACATCATTTCTTTGTAAAATGCAGTGGCGTGCGGTCCATGGAAGCAAGGGAAGCAATCAACTTAAAGCTCAATATCAATTCCGTACAGCAAAAAGTATAATTATTTAGAGTACTATTTTAAATTAGGCTCATTAAACTTGCACGGAAAGGTAATACCGATTCAAATGTGTTACATACACTGCATATAAGCACTGCTTATAACTGTTCTTCTCTTAGCCTTGGCGTGAAACAGCGGGCGTGGTTATATAGTAGACGATGCTGTTAGCATTGCTTTGTCGTTATTTTTAGTGTGCTTCATGCCCAAATGTTTATTTATTATAATTTGGTTATTTGCTCGATTTATAGTGTTTGTTAAATTTAATGTTACTTAAGTAATGTAAATCTGCGAATGAGACTGTATTTGGTCGCATTTTATTATTTCAATTTATATAAGTTGGATTTTTTTAAAGACAAATAATTCTATTTAGTTTGCCTGCATGCAAATTTAAAATTGCATTATCGTCACGACTGCAAATTCAACTGCTTCGGTGAAAGGCTCGAGTAGTTTCGATACATCCGAATCGGGACAATTTTTTTGTGCAGTTTGTAAATTATTAATAACGAATTTTCCGAATACAGTTTTGGAGAGAAATTACAAATTATTAAGAAAGGCAGATCAAAACCAGAACTTTCAAATTTAACAACAAAGATTAAAACCTGTACCGGTATTTTGCTAAGAAAGACCGGAAAATTGATACGTAGTAGTAGTTTTTTTAAATAAAGAATGATAGTCAACAAATTCCATAAGTATAAAGTGTAAAAGTGCTTCTTTGAAAAACTTTTAAGCTTAATAATTATAACACTGTTTTTTATTGTACCTAGCAGGGGCGGATCCAGAGAAGTATTTTGAGGGGGAAATCTTTGGAAAAATAATTGTTTTAATAAATAATAATTAAACAAACATTATTTGTTTCTATTCTATGTAAACTTATTTCTAAATTGGGGGGGGGGGGATTATTCCTTCCCCGTTAATCCGCGCCTGTACCTAGGTGTATTATAATTAAAATCGTGGTTGCTTCCCTTGCCTAAATTATCACCGCACGCCACTGGTAAAATGTTTTACAATGTGAGTTTCAAGCATGTGAAACGGGTACAATAACGGGTTATAACTAAGCACAAGATTAATGTTTGTATAAATTAAAATTAAATACCGAAAATATATATTGTAACGATAATTTTCAAAATAATATAAATAAATGATCAGTTAATTTATGGAAAGGAATTATCAACATATATAATAATTATTCAATTATTATTCATGCTCATAAGAGCTTTGGTATTCTTAAAGAAAAAGGGTTTCTTTATGAAGAGTTTCATATCATATTCGTTCCGAGCATTGTAGCGAGCTAAAAAAAGAAAGAAATTTCTAATAGATTAAGATTATTATGAAGTTAAAAATATAAAGACAAAACATAAACAAACACAAGGATGATGTTGGTAAAAAATATCAATTAAATCTCTTGTTGGTTAACAATGGAGCCTTAAAAACAGGGTAACCAAGTAGTAATAATGTACACAGCTGATAATAATAAGGTATAGTATAGATACCTGAGAGCAATAATGTATAATAAAAGTTCTCAAAGAACAAAAAACAAGAGAAAGAGGATAATAAAGTTTTCATAAAAGTGAAAGGAGATAGTTTTCTCTTTTAAAAAGGAAATATTAAATAAAACATAATATTAATATAATTACATGGAAATAAAATGTTAATTAACGAATGTAAATAATGAATAAATAACAAAAAAGAAGAATTATATTGTTTACAAGTATTGTTCTTTTATTTGAAGAAAGGGAAAGCAGATATCTGGTATTATTGGAATTTATATTTATAATTAATAAATATGTTAACTGTAAAGTAAGTTGCAAACTTGATTATTAATAGAAGTTTATCCCCTTAAACAAAAAAAATTAATCAATAATAAAATCACTTATAAACTTCAACGTTTATTTGTTAAAGTGAGGTTATATTCTATTGTTTGGCAGCGTAATAATTCATTTCTGGTTGAATCACTAGAGATCGGTCGCAATATTGGTGGTACTAATATCATTAATAAATACCTATACTTCATAAAAGTTAAATAGAATTTAACAATAAACAATGGAAAACAATTAAATATGAAATTAGTTGAATCGGAGTTTATAAAAATACAGTTACTCTATAGAACAAGAGGTTGAAGTTTCTATATAAAGATACGGGATAAAATTTATTATTGGTTTTATAAAGTAAAATAGATTAGTGTGAATTTCATTCACCTATTTGGGACAAGGCACATGAATGATTTAACTTTCGTAAGAGTTGGTTGTATCACTATACTTATAAATAAATTCAAAGGTGTGGTGTAACAGTTCACTCATTTATCACAATATGTATATTATAACAAAAGTTTGGTCTGTACTAAATAAGTATTATAAAAGTGTACTTACCTAAGTTTGATTCGAGTACTCTCGTGCTAGGTTCAAGCTAGATTGTAGCTGATGCGCCATTACATTATCAACTCAGAGTTTATAACACTACCGAAAATCCAAAAACTACGCGATAGTGGTTTAAGTGTAGACCTTGTATCGTTTAATCGTAGGGATGTAACAGTTATGAACAAAACCGAATTAGCAAAAATACTCCGAACACATAGTCTGCGATGCTAGCGTACTTGCACGACGCAATAAAAATTGCTGTAATTTCCTAGAAAATCTGAATAGGACTTTTTTTTCAGTAACGTGTTAGTAAATGTACGCAGAATATAAATTGATAAGAAAAATGTTTCAAGTCGATAGAGAAATCATAAATAACTGAATTTGCTTATTAAAAATTGCTTATTGTTTATAAGAATATCAGGTTTAATAAAACGTACTTACTTCTACTTTATCTTTATTCCCTTATGCAGAGATTTGCCGAAAAATTTTGATTTTATGTTTTAGTAGTTTAGAAAAATGAATTTATCTTAAATCGTTGCCTAAAAATGTTATTGTTAATAACGTTAGAAAAAATTAAAAATTTTATAAAATCAATTAACGATTAGGTTTCTACCATTAAATCGCACAGAAAAATTCATATTAGCTTAATATTAACGTACCACTGATAAATACGTGGACCACTTGGACCATAAGATAGTAATCATTATTGCTAACAACCATAATGCAGCCATAATTGCATCAACATCAACAACAACATTACACATTGCCCATTAGTATTAATAATATTAATAATTAACAATAACAACAGCATCGCATTTGCTAGACAATAAATAATTATCACTTCATTATCAAAAGCATAATTAGCAAATAATAATATGTCACATCTGCATCTTTAGTCTCTTTAACACAACCCAAAGGCCCTTTTTTAAGTTGAACCGTTCACCTCACATAACTTGATCGCCTGACTGGCTGCCCTATTTTTGTATACATTTTAGATGTTTGCTTCTTGCAACAAGGGATGTGATTTAACACATTAAGGCTTAAGGGTCAGAGCGGTTACTAATTTACAGCCTTACCTTTTTCGTTTTCTTATGATGCATTTGGGGGTTTTACACAGAATTCAAAGCCTTGATGGTATAAGTTAAACATATCTAAATACCCATTGTAATTCACTGTTTAATCAATAATAATATAATAATAATAATAATTGCTACAACGCATAGCCTGGAAACCAGGCCCCAGAAGCTATAGTTAAGCTTGTGCGGGAGGGAGGGGGCGATTATTATTATTACGTAGGCCCTAATTGCGGCTGCAGCCGACTTACAGATGGAACAGCGCAATTTCCACATTTGTGTCACAGCTAAGGAAAACTGCAGAGAACCTTAACCAGATCTGCCGGCACCGGGAATCGACCTCGGGCCACTTGGGTGAAAGTCCAGCACTCTAGACATTACACTACCAAGGCTATATATACCTGATCTACATAAAGAAAATAGGATATCCAGTACCAAAAGAATACTACAGAAAAAGCTAAAAATAGAATTCAATTTTTCACTACACAACATTGCTAAATTACTTACCCATCGCTAGCCCAAAATTAGTGGCCTTTTTTGTAGGTCAATTATTATATAGTGACTATAATGTAAGACTGGACATATTAAACATTCATTCTATAAAAAATGACGATTGGACCAAGCATTATTTTTATAAAAAGTGTCACCACTGACAATAATTTTTACTTATTATTTTACCCGCGGAAAAAAGTTTTTTATTTGTGTAATATTTAGGCATTTACAAAAATTGAATCGGGTTGCTCTGTTATGATATGATATCTTATTGGTATTGATGATTCAATTTGCGTAAACACCTACTGTATTTGTGTTACGTAATTTCTCTATGTATAATTTTTAATTTATTCACTGTGATATTAATGCTTCGACAAAATATCAACACTACTTTGAAAAGAAAATAACCATAGCAACCTTACATAATAAATTCGCAACGTTCAGTTTTAAATCATTCAGCACATTGATTACAGTCTCTATAACAACCACCATTACAAGGTGACCGATGTACAGTATTATACACATCTCACTGTATCTTTTTCTGTTGATCTCGGACAACAAATAAATAAAATAATAATAATAATAATATTCATTTATTGCCCAACAGGATACCAATAGATCACTTTCATTTAGGTGGCGCTGTAATCGATGTTAGGTATAGAAACATAACCTCACTTTTTCTGACTACTTATTTCTGAAGATTTGATTGTTATTGTAACTGTAAGGTGTAAAATGCCTTATAATTGTTGTCTGCCTCAGTGTTAATTTACTAGTGGGAAAGATAGAAGTGTTGTATTCCATAGATTTCCAAAAGATAATGGGTTAATTAGAAAATGGTTAATTGCCACAAAATCAGGAAAAACAGCAACAAAGCACACAAAAGTTTGCTCTGAGCATTTTCTACCAAAAGATTATAAAATTGTCAGTATGGGTAAGTTTTACTTTAATTTATTTTAGATTTATTTAAGCTTACATATTTTATTTTTAGGATAATGGAAAATTCTTGATTACAGAACTGCAGTTCTTTCTCAATGTTTACCTGTAAGAAAAATTTAACAAGGGCCACATCAGAGAATAATTTAAGAGACTATCAAATACGAAATTAATTGAAGCATAAAATGATAGTAACGAAGAAGCTGCAGATATTGATTTGGACATTGCTAGAAATATCATAATTGATAATTCCCTGGAAGTTCCTATTGAAGTTTCCAAAATCGAAGAATAAACAACACACTTCTTTCTGTTCAAGCTGTGGTTTTCCGTAGGTCTCCGTAGAATAATAATTAAAAATTTAGGACAAGTTAAGAAAAATAAAATTTTATGCGATCAAATGTCTAAACATATGTGGTACATCGCCAATGAAATAGTAATCTTTTAATTACTTTGTTACGAAATTTTAAATATTCTATTGTCTCTTGATGTTCTGTAAAATCTGTTCATGTAAATAAAAAATGTGTATGTAGTATTGTATAATACAGTTATATTTTGTTATAATAGTCTCTGTAACGGTTTCTATATCCTTAAATACTAAAACACTTTCTTATAAACAAAATACTAAATTAAAAAAAACAGATTATCGTCAATATTAAACATCTGTTGCCTTCAAAATATGTTTTTGTATATTTTATAAAAGTTTCAAAGTTAACATTCTTCCTTTCTCTTTGCCCTTTTTTGCTTTTCTGGCGTGAAACGATTTGTCAATAGTCTCTACAGTAAGAATATTTTTCTTAGGAAACGTTTTCAATGGTTTAAAATGAGCATCATCAGGAAAACTTCTTACTTCTTCAACTGGAACCACTTCCGCGTTTAATAAGAGAGTTTTATGTAGTTATTTTTCTTTCCAACTGGACAATCTACAATTTGTAGGTTATAGTTCAAAATAGAACCTAAACTAAAATACGATCTTACCGACGCTTTAAAACCTCCTTGAAAGCTGTTGTTTTTGCTCCTAGCTTTTTTAATTCGTTGCGTAAACAATTTAGTCCATTTTTAGTCTTTTAATTACTTAAAATTCACATACAACACACGACATACATAAATAGAACGTAATACCTAACCTAACCCCAACTGTGCGCACCTAGAGGTGATTTGATTAACTAAACTATTTCAATTGATCTATTACAGGACAATTTTAGATAAGGCAAGTAATATAACATAGTATGTAAAAGTAAATAAAATAAATAAATACAATGTAAAGAGTAATATGTTAATGTAATATAAAATATATGAAGTAAGTAAATAAATAACAAAGTAAAACAATTTAGTAACAATGCGTATAAATTCAACTCTATTCCGGTAAACGTCATTTATTCCATTAAAACAAAGATCTTCAATACAATGTATTGGCATTTTTTGTCATATGACTTAATGGCGCCCTCAACGCTATTTTTTGCACGTCCTAAAGGACTTAATCGCAAAAATCCAAAATTTAGAAAAAATTTTTCCGAAAATTTCGTTACATGTCATTTGGACAATTGAACTCTGCAAACGCCAAAATCACATAGTTTCAGAATAATAAATCCTAACATGTACCCCGATTACTTTTTTTTGTTGTTTACTTGTTGTTGTCATGGAAACACTTTACTCCCTCAGGGAGTAAAAGTGCTACTTTACTCCCTCTTTTGGGCGACTAAAGTAGAGCCTTATATATAGCACGTGCAAAAAAGTATTTGTTGATCGGCAGGTAATTCTTGGTACGTGAAAGCAAACGTAACTTAGAAGTTGAGAACAATCCATTTTGTTGTTTATAAGCTTTGCTAGAAACTCAGCACTACCACGCTTACGTCTTGTTTGATACAACATGCAAAATACATTTTTTTCTACAGCTGTCAAAAAATGATGACATTTTTTTAATATCCATATGCAAATTGGTTTTGTTTACTTACAACGTGCACGAAATAGTTTTCCCTCTAAAGTGAAAAATCATTATGCGATTTATGTATATTTGAGCAATTTCGTTTCAGTAGCAACAACGAAATTGTCCACTTTGCGCTAAAATAAAAATTTACTCGTGTTATTTTTTATGATTTTTTTGATGATGACGCTGTAGAAAAACGTTGTGTGCAATTCGTGCTCGAAATATCTTTGGTGATCTCGAATAAGTTTTTCGAAAGACTTTTATTCTTGATCACCACATTAGCATTTCGCGCACTAGATACACAAATACTTATTTTCTGAAATATTCCGTAAAGTAAACACTTTACAGACTCGTTTATGTCTGTAGCACTTTTTTGGGCTATAAGTCGCACACAGCCACGTTGACTTGGTTGCCTACTCTACTGTTATTAAAAACCTTAGAATATAAAACTTACTACGGATAAGCATAACTACCCGGCGAGATGAGCTTTAAAGGTAGTGCTGTGCTTGGTGTTTGTAGAGTGAACATACGTGTGATTATCATCTCGAGAGTTGCCGCAAACACTAGTAGAGATGCTATTCATGCGGCCACTTTACAGCCATTAAGAATCCTCAGTGGCAGTTGTGTAGTGTTAACCGGTGAGTCGATTTTTCGTGGTTCCAGGAAACAGCCCCTTTCCCTCCGACCAGCCTTGTACGACCCCGGTTTCTGGTGTCCCTATTCCTGTTGTATGGAGAAGGATAAAGCGCCGTCTCGAGTGTTCAGTCACCCTCCTATTCCAAGGTAACTGTCAGTCAGTGAGGAATGGTAACTCCATTCGAATTTATTATGCCTGGGGGCTCGGGTGGTTACTATGACAGCCAGCTATCTGTCCTTTTCTTACCTTTCCCTTCCCGGGTACTTGTCCACAACCTATAGGGGGGCTCCTTAATGGAATCTGGTTAAGTCGACTTATTGCTCTGTGCTACACAAAGATCCCCCGAAAGCTATATTTCGGGGATGGATCTGACAAGAGCCGTGTTTCTTTCTGTTAACTCATCCAACAATTTTCCACAATTCCATTACCTACTACAAATCGTCTACAAAGCACATCTAGCATCCAACATCTTACAACAATCAACAACTACATTCAACTACTACCATCTACATTAATAACAACACCAATGACAATCACCATCACGTATAATAATTACGGCAACACCAACCACATCTTCAACCAATTCAACCAACCAACTGCCGTAATTATTAACCATTCAAACCAACAACTTCAACTTCAGCAAATTATTCAATCATCTCAACGCCAACTACTACCAACCAATCAACTGTAATAATTACCGACTACACAACAACCTACAAATAAACCAATCAACCAACCAGTAATTATTGCAACGCCATTTCCAAATAATCTACATTCCAACGTTATCGCCCATACCAACATGTTCCACATGCTGGTATGGCCGATAACACCAACAAGAGAAGAGTCATGAATGCGGAATTATGAAGGAATACAACAAGTACGGAGCGATTGTGGTTATCATTATCAACATTATTTATAATGTTGTTAATAATAACCACAAAGCCGGACCACTTATTATTAAATTTTATTTAATAATAATGGGTTTGCCAATAACGGTTCAGGCCTAAAATAGCCGCCACCCTACAAAATCGGAATCACCTACACAGCCATATCGAGACCCCATCCCTGTCGTATCTGGTAGATGATTATGCTCTTTCTTAAAGTTTTATATTCTAAGTTAAAAACACATTGAGTATTTAAAAATCTTAATTTCACGATTTCAGAAAAAACGTAATGTACACCTCAGCACTAAAATTGATTTTTTATTACTCGGCTAATTTTCCTCGGCTAACGCCTCGAAAGATTATCTCCATATTCGTGATAAAAAAGTACAACTTTAGTGCTTGGTATACAAATAACTATTTTACCGCCATAATATTAATCAAAAAATAACACTTCCTGTCTCAATTCAGGGAAAATTTCTACGTACATAATTAATAAGAATTACATTTGTATCCTCTTTTAGAGATGAATTTTCAACATTCTTTGAAAAGATTAGCTTTCCCTTTTTGTTTATTAAAATTAAATCCGTTTTTATTCGCACACTGAACAAAAACAATTCTCATCAAAGCAGCTCTTCCTAAAGCAACAAGCACATGGAAGGTCTAGTATACCCCATTTAAAAGTTATTTAACTTACTAAAGAAAGAAATATACAATCCTATTTAAATTTTAAAATTTTGAAGCGTGAGATTAAAATATAAAACATGAATATGTTAATAACAGAGGAATTTATATATTACAAGGTAACCAAATGTGAAATCTAGCTCATTTTGTGGTCAAGGATTCTGACAAGATATTCCGTTAAATAGCGCTGGGAATCGCCTTACTTTTCAAGTTACCCTCAACAGTGTGCAGAGACTAATACGGTATGAGTCATATCTACGATTACTACCGCTATTGCTAACTTATCTCCAATAAATTACTTTAAATAAGTAGGTCACAACGTGTATAATTCACTCGCTATAAAGGACTTAATAATACATATAGTAAATAATAACAATCACAAAAATGGGTTTCAAATAATAATAATTGACGTTAAAAAGACACACAAACACGCAACTATTTATTATTGCAAGTTTTTGGGCAACCTGTGTAATATTAAGTGTGAATTCGCATCTGTAATACAAGGTGTAGCGTATTACTGGTTATGTTCAAACTTTGGGAGTGTAAGCTAGATTTAATTCTAAATTTTCGTTTCTAAAAAACTCAAAAGTGGTAGGTCTACCTTTATTTGTTTCGGAGATACAGGCTATTAACTTTTGAAGGGTATTCATGATTCAAGATAAATCTGCCTGGAACCATAACCTATATATAGCCCAATCGAACAAACAAACTCATTGGCATCTATTTGGAAGATGTAACGTTAATAATACGATGGGACATGCAGCTTCAAATAGAAATATCAATTACCCAAGGTCTATTGGTCGTGGTGGGCCGGTTGCATGGCCAACTAGATCTCCGGATCATACTCCCCTTGATTTTTATTTCTAGAGTTACATGACAAGATGTATGCATTTAACACCCGAAAAGAATTATTGGAACGTATTTAGCAGACTGCCAAAGAAATATGCAAAAACAAGCGCGAAATAGGAAGCGTCATCGTCACTGCATACGTTGACAAGCGAACACAAGTTTGTAGACAGCTTTTTGAAAACGAATTAAGCATTAAATTACTCATTCATTCATTCATTTTGTTTGTTGCTCTTTAGAGACATATTGTTACTTTGCAAAAGAATTTCATAGCCCTGTATCTCAGAAACAAATAAAATCGACCTACCACGTTTGTGTTTTTTACTCTCAGAATTGAACCTACTTTACACTACCAATGTTTTAACATAACGATACGGAACACCTTGTGTAATTCATTAGTTAAGAATAGCTGTACAACATACATAGCTTCACAGTGACTTAAGGAAATTTAACGTATAAGTACGCAAAGGTTATCAAAATTCTAGTGATTATGATATTTCTTAGTTCATTAAACGATTTTTAAAGTATCGGTAATTTAAACTTCCATAATAGTGATAATGATATTTAAAGATAAGTTTAATAAGTGTGCATACGCTGTGTTTTCTAATTTAACTGATGTAAAATAGACGCTATAGTTAATCCACAAATCCATGCTATTATACTAATGAGAGGGAATTGCTTATATATAGTAGGTACTGTTTGGAGTCATCTACTTATAAACACCAATAGATTGTAAACCGACCCAATGTATGTATTTCTCTCTGCAGTAGACGCAATGCAGTATTAACAGAAGCATGTAGTACAAAATTGTGTTTCATTTAGGTGGAATAAATTTTTATAAGGTTATTTCTTCTAGTGAAATGAAATTTATGCGCCAGCTAACATTTCAAAATTAAAATTTTAATATTAAGAAATCCAAATTTATTTACTATTTACTCTTTCACTAAGCAGACTTATACATCACATAATAATCTGAAGATTTTTTCTAGTTTTCATACTGATAGCAAAAATTAAGTTATGCGTTAGTAACAGGTACAATTTATAATTAAGGAGTTTTTACACATAGCGGTATTAGGCTTCCAAAGAAAATGAGTATTTTACGTTCGTTTTCGTAATGGACTAAGAGAAGCATTGAACTCATCGAGTTGTAGGATTAAGTGGGTTGTTCATGGGGAAAAAGGTATACGCTTTTTACGAACCCCTCTTGCGAAGAATATACGATTTGAAAACCCCGGCATCCCTTCCCGAAAACAAAATGGAAGCTATAAAAGTCCGCCAGTTTGGATTAGCACAGTTGGATATTTATCGTCTTCTATATATTTTTGGCTTTTGTACCTTTATATCACATATGCGGCTATCATGAAACAACTGACTCCTAAAAATTGAAACACACTACGTGTATGGAATATTTTCTGTATTTGTGTAATAAATGGGAGCGAGAAAATTTTATTACTTCAAAGTTTGAGGTAGTGTACAAATATTTCATAAAGTATGTAATAGTTCTTTACATTATCAGAACTTGAAAATATGTATAAAAGAAAGTGTTGATGTTGTTAAAAATTAAAATGATCTGCAATTTACTACATCTGGTTACACTTTTAAAGAACATGGGAATGAAAATTATCAAATCAGATACATATAAAACAGTTGAATACACTCTAATAACTTATAATTTTAACCACAAATAACAGATTACCAAAAACTGAGTTCCAAATAAGAGTGAAAATTTTTTAGCATTTCGACAGCAACACCTTTGTAAAACATTAATTTAATAATTAATATTTACCTTTAATTTAGAAATTAATTTCCTTATAGGATTATAGAATCTCTAATATGTACGTACAGTACTTATCAATAAGGCAACAGATTTTATACATGCACTTGTTTAGTTCTCATGGATGGCGGTTCGGAATGAGTTTCACTTGTGAATTTCATTTGATTGAATGAAAAGGAGGTATTCTTTATCATGCTGTTCACAAGTGTTGTGGGTAAGCATTTATTTTAACTTTCAGCCTTATCAGAATAAATTTGGATAGAAACAACAAAAATTAGATTTTTGAACACTCTCCATACTCTTCCTTAGAAGTCCATTTATTATAGAGCATACGTGATTGTTTGCTAAAGTTACACACGGACAAAACCATAGGTGGTAAAGAAGCTTTGTAACTATTTGTGACGGCTGTAATCTGTGAAATTCAATTCATTTTAAGATTGCAAGCCAATGACTCGAGTGAATGATGAAAACTTTAACTAATAATAATAATCAATAAAACATCAACTATCCAAAATGCTCACCTAGAATACAAAATGCCTTGGCCTAATAACTATAAACAATTTCACTAAAATATGGTACATATTTTTATTTTCAAAAATATCCCTCAACCTTCATGCTAATGTATCATGCGATCAAATTGTCTCGTCGCCCTAGTAGGTCATGTAGATTTTGGAGTTGTGAAGAAATGATGTTTTTTTTATTTAAAATTTTTAGAAACGTCAATTAAACTGGCAAAAAGAAGCCTACTAGGGTGACGGGACTATTTGATCAATTGATCCAAACTAATATTCCGGGCAACTCGTATAAAAATTGCTTTTTCATTCTCCTCTTTATAAAAGTGTAACTTTCTATCTTGATAAGATCATTACTACCGGTTGAGTTTGAACATTTTTTCCAAAATTCATAAGTTTTTAAAAATGTTTTTAATTAATAAAAGCATTTTTTTATTAACATTAATTTTTTAACGTGTAACCGCCGACATCAGCGTTACACGATGTGTACCATGAACAGGTTGTCAGTCGGAATTTGCACATTGTGTGTGTGTGTGTGTGTGTGTGTGTGTGTGTGTATCGCATACTAACTCCTACCTCCAAAAGAGCAACAATTAGTGCACGTTGAATGTCCGTTAATTGCGGCATTGTAACGCTTTGAATAACTTTCTGATACTGATTAATTTCAAAACATTAGTAAAATAAAAATCAAAACATTAATTTAGGACCTAGCACATCGGGTAACGTTGTCGGCGGTTACACATTAAAAAAAATGAACGTTAATAAAAAAAATGTTTTTATTAATTAAACATTTTTGAATTTGGAAAAGAAAAAATTCAAACTTAACCCATAATAATGTCGCTGGCAGAAGAGGAAAAACACTCAACAAAATGCAGGGTAAATTTCAAAAATTCATAACATTGCGCCAAAAAATCGTAGGCACTCGAAGTTTTGAAAACCTGACAGAAAAAGGACTGAACTTCATTGTCTTGGTAGTCAATAGGGTCCACGATTTTTCTGGTACGCCGTACAAGCTGTTAGAGTTTGACATTTTTTCAAAACATTTTTCCATCAAAAACATTTTTTATTCTTCAGGGGTTGGGGGAGGGGGGCGGAAAGGCCTTTACGTAACATTTGCTGGCACGCCCTTAAACTAGACACTTTAAATTTTTTAGCACTCAAAGGTTTGAAATTTTAGTATTTTTGGTGCGTTTTCAAATGGTGCGTTTTTTTCCTCGAGTGTACAAACATGCTTTTATAATCATTGAATCATTATTTTATTTATTTATTTACGGTGGTTAATAAATGTCAAGGGGAGAATGAAAGTTTTAATACATTACACGCTGCAAAAGCCCTTTCAGTTGCTCGGTATTTTTAACTAACCTCGGCTACGCTTACGCTTCGCCTCAGCCAATCAAAAACACCTTGCACGTAAAAGTAAACTTTCGCAGCTTGTAATGTAAATAACCATTGCATACTTATTTGAGAAATTTCTGAGCCGGTTGGTGAACATTAAACTCATTCGCAAGCTTTAATTTCTTTCACTTAGTTCTTAAGACTTTGTTTAGTAATGTAATAATAAGTTTCTATTTTTTATGTTTAATTACAACCGTAGAAAAATATTTGAATGTAACCCATATAACAAGTAATTTTTTAGTACTTGTGTAGTTGAGCTTGCCTCTTTGTTGACCCATTAACGCCTCTTGCGGAAATAAAATATCTGTTCTCACTTCTTATTGAAGTAACTCTTACAGCATATTGATAATGGAGTCACATGTCCTAGATGAAGTTTCAGACTGATTTTGACTGATTGATCTTGTTCATCCCTCTTAATGGTATCTACAGTTTCAAATTTCAAAAATGCCAATACCCGACGAGTCTACACTCAGGAAAAATTATTTACTTCGTTTATACGAAGAGACCATAAAATCAATTAGAAAACATGTAGCGAATAACTACATATGGGTTTCCATTGACGCATCTACTGACACTACTGGAAGGTGCGTAGAAACTTCTCTTCCTTCGTTTTGTTAGTAAAATTTAACTAATTAAAGACAGCAGAGCAATTTACGGATGTTTTATTTTCTATTTTGTTAGTTACATATTTAATCACAACAATACTTTTGCTTGATTAAAATATAATTTTTTTTTAAATACCTGTTTTGCGCTAATTGTTTGTACCCGACTAATTATGTAGTTCGATAAAATAAAAATCAAATTTTTGTTTTCAGATACGTGGCTAACGTTATAATTGGCGTTTTAAATTCGGAGAACAATCCCAAAACCTATCTATTAGCAATGGACGTTTTCAAGAGCACCAATCATTGTTCTGTGGCAAAATTGTTTAATGATTCGATGGCTATTTAGTGGTCAGACGGCATACAGTACAACAAAGTACTCCTGTTCGTCACCGACGCGGCACCGTACATGATCAAGGCTGGAGCAGGCTTACAAGTTCTGTACGAAAAAATGATCCACTTAACTTGTCTTGCCCATGCAATGCATAGAGTTGCGGAAAAAGGGCGGGAAATGTATCCTAACGTAAACTCTATTTCAGATGTAAAAAAATTGTTTGTAAGGCTCCATATCGCATACAAATACTTAGGGAAACTGCTCAAGAAGTGGCTGTCTCACCTGAGCCTGTAATAACAAGGTGGGGTACTTAAAGTGCACAGGATGCTTTTAATACTAAGGAGGTGAGGGCAGAATTATTGTTTGTCTTTACAAATTTTGTGCGTTTAGCTAAAGTAATTCAGAAATTAGAAAGTCAGGGAAATTCATTAGATGAATCTCTTGAGCATGTAAAATTGTTAGGTGTTTTTTTGAATAAAGTAAATGGGCCAAAGGATTTGACTATAAAACAAAAATTTAAATCCGCTATAGACAAAAATCCTGGTTTTCACTTAATTAAAAGCATAAACGATGCATTATCTGGCCAAGACATTTTAGACGAGCTAAAACATTATTCGCTTGTAGAATTAAACAATTTTAAGTATGCCCCAATTACGTCTTGCGATGTGGAACGGAGTTTCTCAAAATATAAAACAATATTTAGGGATAATAGGCATATGTTTACTTTTGAAAATTTAAAAATGTACGTCATTGCGAACTGTAACGCTCTATGTTTAGAAAATATAATTAATTAAATTATTGCATAGGATGTCTAATTAAAATAATTTCTGTAAATAAAATGTAAATATCGCTAAACAGGAGTTTTTTTAATAATGAAAGTGCATATATTTATTAAAAATTTCTAATAAACGCATATTTCATGATTTTTAAGTGCATATTTAAGTGCACTATAAAAACGTGAAATAGTTTTTATAGTGCATAAGTGCATGCCTATTTCAGCATTTTTAAGTGCATACAAATCCTATACCTAGTGAAAACGGCACCATTTTCTTATGGGATTTAACATGGGCTCAAAAAATTTATTTCACTTCCGGTCTGAGCCCGACCGATGACGTCATGAACTTTGTAACGAACTTTTGCATCCGTTCCAAAATTTGAAACAGGATGCAGCATCCAGTCCCAAGCATCCGGCCCGAAACATTTTCAGATGCATCCGGTCCAGAAACAGGACACGACATCCGCTCCGAAATTTAACGGACTTTTACATCCAGCCATATGTAACGAACTTTTACATCCGCTCCAAAATTTTACATCGGGTCCCAAAATATAATAAAAAGGCACTACACCTACAGAAAGCTCATCAATTCATCACCAAGAGTCATAAAAGCAATATCTCAAAGTTCAGCGAAGCATAATAATAAGTAAGTATGATTTCAAATATGTTTAAAATTTGTAATATATGTTTTAATATTTTTTATTTTGATTTTCAGTGAGTCAAATTGATATGAGTGAGTCCCTGACACCAAGAACCAAGGATCAACACAGCGATAACGTTTTAGATAAATTCCCAACAGCAAAAAAGAGTAAATACGAAGAGTCGAAAGAAGTTAAATACGAGGATCCGCAACTGAACTCCCAAAAAAGTTTTTGGCTAAACAAATCAAGGACCAAGTACATTGCTACAAGATACAACTCAACAGAGTCATCCAGTCCAGTAGTGAAAATTACAGGCGATAAACAATCCATCACCTACCTACCTGAGGAGTTTGGGGGATTCATCACACACAAACGGCAGATATCAAAATATTTCGTGAAGCCTAAAGATTCAGAGCCTGCATACTTTAACGGGTGCGAGATCATATGAAGAGTGCGAGATCCTATTCACGACATTCAATTCAGTGCCAGTAATCAAAATTACTAAAGGCGAGAGGAAGTGTTACATTAGGTGAACGCTCTTTCGAATAATTTTGGGAGGTCCAGGATATAATCTCAGGTCATTTGGAACTGCTGAAAACATCAGGATTTTCAACCTACTGTATGACCGCAATCATATCAACGCTACAATCTTCTACACAACATAAGGATATTATTGAAAGATACAGCGAAAACCCTCAATACAGGCAGTTTAATTGAGGTCTCACATTTATATACATTAAAAACTACTTTAAACATGTGTAATTTAGGCATATGCATTTAATGTATATATAAAATTAGATTAAATGCTTTTCTGATAGAATTAAATCGCTTAAAACATGATATCAAAATGTACAAGGGAAACCAACAGATTATAAAATTCATGCAAGATATGTGCATGAAATAATGTATGTTAATCTTTTATATCAATAAAAAAAAATAATCTAAACACATTTTATTATTATCTCACTGAAGATATCAACTTCCTATAGAAGAATGTTTTATCTCATTCAGAGAAAAACTTTTAAAATTGAAAGATAATTAACTTTTGACTAAAAAGGAAGATTACGGTTTTGAGAGATGAAATAAAACTTTATTCAAATCGGTTATCAACTTTCTCTGTCTTACGATAAGTAAATAATTAATATTGATTCGATAAATCGTTTATATTAAAAAAGGTAAATTTCAATTAAGGAAAAGGTAGCCTGCGGTTAATAGGTCTTAAAAGGTAGTTTTATATCATTAAAAATTTATGAAGCCGGAAGCTCTTATCATCATTAACGTAGAAATTTATAATTTATAAGAAATAAACACAAGATAGGCAAATTGAATAATTTATTCAGAAACAAATTATTAATACGAATTATTAAGGGAAGACGGTCACTATAGTTATTACGTAATCGAATAAAAACCGTTTATCAATTTCCTACATTTTACACCTGTAAAGCATCGTATAATTTACCAGCATAAGTTTGACGAAAGTCGAAAATTATTTCTATATATCGCATTTGATTTTTCATACTTCTTATTACTTAGGATGTTTGTTTTCTAAAAAATCGCTTCAGGTATCGCCTAGATAGCTAGACAGATTCGCATTTACTCATACAGATAGGGTTTGCGATATGATATAAATTTATAACGATAAGACTATCATGTAGATATACCGAAAGAATTTAAAAATCAATGAGTGTTATCAACTTGAGGTTTCCTATGTAGTATAATTTCATATAAATGAGAGAAAAGGTTTAAATTAAATCAGTTTATAATATTATTAAATCCAGTTTTGTAAAATGTCCTAAAGATCATGCTTTCCACTTATAGCTCAACAGTTATACAACTGCTTAGCCTAAGGAAGCATACATTAGTAGATTTTTTATGTATAACTTCAGACAAAAGATAGATATTAAAAGGTTTTAATGACAAAACTAGTTTTCAAGTAAGCTTAGTTAAACAATATATGTTAAAAAATCTCTTTATTTCCATTCAACACACTTTATATTCAAAACAACTTTAAGATTATTTATTATTTCACGAGGTGAAGCTAAGGACGGAAATAATCCTGAGTGTTTCAATTCGTTTATTATTTCAATAGCTATATTACCGCCACACAGCCACACATTATTTACAGCCACACAGCCATATATTACAGCCACACAGCTACATATTACAGCCACATATTACCGCCACACAGCCTTATGTTGACGCCACACAGTCCTACTATGTTCGTTGAGGATCCGGAAGACCGCTTAGTGTTAATAGAAATGCATATAAAACTCACACCTATACATTTACCTCAAAGTTACATAAATATCATCATTATTTAAAGATTATATATACTATTGAATTATAAGGTTAAGGAAAAGGATCATCGAATGACCTCATAATCAAATATCAATGCACCATTGATTTTCTTAAACCTCAGTAAAAATCTAAGTCAGTCAGGAATATAAATAGTAGCTCCAAATTTTCTTTTTCCTAAATGTATAGCAGTTACAGCCTTTTATTCATGATCAGCATAGCATCAAAATCCTATACCAACCAAACATCTATAGGGTTAGGAGATATTGTTACAATATCAGTTGTAGTATGCCGCAGATTATCATGACTTCAACATGTTTAGGAATATACATAGGATATCCATATTTTCTTTTTCCTAAAGGTATGGACCAAACCTATTGATAGTATAGCAGATTTACCTTTTTATTTAGAATCAGCATAGCATCAAAATCCTTTACCAAGCAAATATCTATAGGGTTAGGAGATATTGCTATAATAGCAGCTGTAGTATGCCTCCGATTATCAGGACTTCAACATATTTAGGAATATACATAGGATATTCATATTTTCTTTTTCCTAAAGGTATAGACCAAACTTATTGATAGTATAGCAGATTTACCTTTTTTTATGATCAGCATAACATGCCGATCATAAGCAGCAGCCTGTAGTATGCCGTAGATTATCATGACTTCAACATATTTCCTAGGTAAAGCATCGTACTGATTCGAGAATTCTTCGTCTACGGCAGTATCTAACATCATCATCTTGTATTTCCGGAAGACTCTCCCATTCCTGAGTATATTGAGGAAGCTCGGTCTCTGTCGCAACATCAGCATGCTTGATAGGTTCAGTCTGCATATGTTTTTTAAGTACAGGCTCCGTTTCGGTCTGCATATACCGTACAGATCTCTTATTAGTAATTTGCTTCAGCGGGGTCACTATCGGTTTGTAAAGGTCTCCAAGTAGGCGCTCGGTATCCTGCTTACCGTGTTTAATTACCTTATACTTTCTCTTAATGTCTTTGCGGACTTTAATGAGATGTCGCTTTACTATCTTAGACTTTTCATCCATGCTGATAGGTACACTACTTTCATACACCTACACTCCTTTTAGACAGACAGTTAGACAGACTGCTGTATACAGCTCCTGTACAGCTTTTAGACAGACAGGTAGACAGGCTATACACGGGCTAGACAGCTTTTAGGCAGGTACGGCTTCATTTTCTTATGCAAACTAACTTAGGTTGAAAAAACTATATCACTTCCGGTCTAGCCAATGAAACAGGTTCTCTGACACCTCGTCTAAGGAGCACCTATTACAGATAAACATTGAGTACCCCAACACCTCCACAATTTGCACAAAGACATATCCCCGCTGCCCGACTCAAAAGAAAAGGAGTTGATGATCACATTGTACAACAAAGAGCGATACGTTATCCACTATAGGACTCTCAAACAGCCGCTTAAACAAGGTCTCGTACTGACTAAGGTGTTACAATTGTTAATAGTAGGGCAAGAGCTATTTTACTTCCAGATGAAGATTTGTAGAGGTTAACACACACCCCGCTGAGAGAACATAGGTAAATTCAGAATAAAAAGGTGACGCATAGTACAGATGTTCAGTTCCGAAAAAACTTATTATTTGATTACTTATTACTGGCTAGTGCTAGATATCATCTAAGTAGTAATTTCTTTACACTGCGGGTGCGTTACATCTACACTTAAAATTTTACCAGAATTTTACTTAAAAAAATTATCAGTTGTCCCAAACTTTGAGTTGACTGCAACAAATCCCCTTCTTCTTTCTTTTGGAAGTAATAGTCTAATTTAAACACACTACTTGTAAGCACTCGACATTGTCCAAATATTCTGAAAAGTAATGTTTGGCCAATTATTAAATTAACTTTTGTCATGTGACTCAAACATAGTAAACATACGCGTATATTACCGTGTGTATAGTAAAACAGAATGTTACACGACTGAATTATAGTATATTGCAGAAAGCTGTAAATCTATGTTCTCTTATAATAAAGTCAGCATATCTCGAAGATAATTTATGGATTTTGCTTGTATAATAGGAAAATATGTTGTATTCCCAAGTTTTGAATACATTTACATATTAAAATGGATACAGACACGTTAATTTGAATTATACACTACATACAGTTAATATGCTAGATATTTGCATTTGACATCTAAATTAGTATTATGCCGTTCTATTCTGACACTTCTCAGATAATGTCCTCAAGATATATACACTATACCTGTAGGAGATCAGGTAATGAAATTATAATTTATAATAAATATGGCTGCACGGTTTGTAAAATGTTATCTATTAAAATCATTAAATCGTTAATAGTTAGTATGGTTAAAAATCTGCGTACGTACAAACAAAAAAAAAACGTAGGTACAATTAAAATCTGCATTTTGCTTTAAGGCATAGCACATGCCTGATTGCTACTAATAAAACTTTAATTTTATTTTCCCATTAGCAGAACAATTAATGTATGATTGTTTTCACCATGTAAATCCGGCGGTCATTGTTTTGAAGTTTTTTCTAACAGTTTTTATTTTTTAATACAACTTTTATTAAAGCTTAATCGAAATATACTTTGGAAAAATTACCCCACATGTCTTTTATTCTTGCTTGGATTCTTCTGGCAGATATTTGTACAAAAACATCTATATAAGCAAAAAAGAACTAACTTTGTAAATAACGACACTTCTGAACGATCACGTATTGTACAAGGTGCATTTTTACAAGCTTTCAGTGGCGTGCGGTGAGAATTTAGACTAGGGAAGCAACCATGATTTTAATTTTAATATACCTAGGTACAGGCGCTGATTCACAGGGGGGGAATTCCCCTCCTGCAAATCTAGCAATAAGTATACATAGAATAAAAACAAATAATGTTTGTTTAATTATTATTTATTAAAACAATTATTTTTCCAAAAATTCCCGCCCCCCCAAAACAATTCTCTGGAGCCGCCCCTGCTAGGTACAATAAAAACAGTGTTATAATTATTAAGCTTAAAAGTTTTTCAAAGAAAAACTTCTATACTTTATTTATACTTATGGAATTTGTTGACTATTATTCTTTATTTTAAAAAACTACTACTATGTGTTTATAATGCAACTTGATTTTCCGGTTTTTTTTAGTAAAATATCTGGTGCAGGTTTTAACCTTTGTTGTTAAATTTAAAAGTTCTGGTTTTGATCTGCCTTTCCCAATAATTTATAATTTCTTTCCAAAACTGTATGCAGAAAATGCTTTATCTAATAATTAACTTACAAACTGCACAAAAAAATTGTCGCGATTCGGATGTATAAGTACTCGAACCTTCCACCGAAGCAGCTGAATTTGCAGTCATGGCGATAATGCAATTTTTAATTTGCATACAGAGTAAACTAAATAGAATCATTTGTCTTTAAAATAAATCCAACTTATATAAATTGAAATAATAAAATCTTTCAAAATACAGTCTCATTCGCAGATTTACATTACTTAAGAAACATTAAATTTAACAAACACTAAATCGAACAAATAACCAAATTATAATAAATAAAAATGATCATGAAGCACACTAAAGATAACAGCCAAACAATGTGAACTGCATCGTCTGTATGTATCACTACGCCTGGCTAGGAGAAGAGCAGTTATAAGCAACGAAATCAGTGCTTATATGCAGTGTATGTAGCACATTTGAATCGGTAATACCTTTCCGTGCAAGTTTAATGAGCCTACTTTAAAATAGTACGTTAGATAGTTATACTTTTTGCTGTACGGAAATGATATTGCGCTTTAAGTTGATTAAATATTACAAATTTAAATAAACGATAACCATAATTTTATAAAAATATTTTTGTTAGAATTGGTTTTTATTTTTAATAATTTCTTAAGGGAAGCATTGCTTCCATTGCTCCCATGGACCGCACGCCACTGCAAGCTTTAAAAATAACTTACTTAAAAACAACTAATTAAAAATAACTGATTACTTTAAAAAGTAACCGCAATTCGTTCGTCATTTCTCTCTAAACAAAAGAGACCCATTTAATTGTTTATTTTTCAACGAAAAATCGGAGTACATCCTTCGTACCTCATGGCACCTTTGATCATATCATCGTCCCTATTAGAATTTAGTCGAATCTGAGGAATTCAACCCACATTGGGGATTATACTTGTGGTAAAATGGAACTTCGTACGGTTTTACTTCTATATCCGAGAAGAGAACCTCTCCAGTATGAAAAGTTACCAGCTCGGCTGGGGATGGAACCTGCGCACCTTGGATTATAAGATCAACATGCTAACCACTTATCCATCAAAGCTGAGAAATATTTATTTATTAATTTACTATAACGGTTTATTTGGAACAGGCTTAAATAAAATTCTTATGCGTCAAGTATTGTTACTTTCGACATCTTAAACATCAGGGAGTCTAAAAATTAGTTTTGCTAAGACACCTAATTCCGGTAAGTCCTCATAAGTCATAAATAATAAATAAATAAATAAAAGCTCAATTACATAGGCACCGACTCTGTGGTGGCTCGAAGGCTGCGGCCCTCATTAAAATAATTTAATGAGGGCTGAGCCCTCATTAACATGGTTTATATATTTTATGTAATAAAAATTCTCAATTGAAAATCTAAAGAAAATTCTACTTATCCAACTAGGATAGCTTTTGGTAGTATTTTTTTGCATAATGGGCAATATTTAGAGTTCATTCAATTTTTAATAGCCCTACCTGCCCTTCTAAGCCCAAAGAACGTATCTCAAGAATAGTTAATTTCGAGGATTTTATAATATATATAAAAAAATTACATTTAGTCTTTTTAAAGCAAAATTATTTAAATTAGTATTACCCTACCCTACTAAAAATACGTGTGGCGTACTCGCGCGCCGAGACGGTACATAGCTTAGTGAGCCAGAGCAGGGTGATAATAAACCAAAGTCACTGCCGCCCCAGGTTCGATTCCAGCTGGCAGATTTCTTAAAATTTATTTTTTACAAAATACAATTTTTCTCTTCGAAAATTTTTTTCAGCATAAATTGCATATAGTTTTGTTTATTTCTCATGTGACTGGCAGTTTTGCTAAATATTTCGTTTCACTGCTTGTTGCAATTTCTCGAATTTTCTGATGCATTTTACCAACCTGCTTAATTTGATAAGATAAATGCAACGAGAATCGTACCTGGGACGACGGCGACGTATTATCATCACGGTTATTATCACACCGCTCCGGCTAACTGAATTATTTTAAGTTGTATTAATTTAAACGATTTTCTTTAAAAAAGCTTCTAAATGTATTATTTTTTTACCCCGATTTTCGGGGTATGAGTACCATTTGAACTAATAAATATTTTATTTACTTGGGGAGATCTTACAGACGCTTGTTTAAAAGTAAGTTTAATCGCTAAATTTGATTTGAGTATTTTGATTTGTTACGTTGTATTGTTATTGTATGTAGAAGTTTGATTAATAAATCCTTTGGAAATATTTCTATATGCAGAAGTTTGTAAAACCGTAAACTGGCCAGCCCTCATTAAAGTTCTGAAAAGTCGGCGCCTATAGCTCAATAAGTAACCTTTAAAAACCTAGGCTAGTGGGTGTGTTTTGACCCCTTGCTACTAGAGAGCTTCCAAAAACAGCTCTTATTGAGACAACTAAGACTCCGGTCACCCCCCAAGGCCTTAACTTAGGCCCTTAATACATCTTAAATCTTTTTTCACAACACTCATCAAAATGTACATGACCTCTGATGCATATGAATATGAATGAAGTCTTCTGCCACGAAGTAACAGAGCTATTTGATAAGTACGAGGTAAGCGCTATATATTCTCGGCCTGATATAGAAAAAATAAACTTGGTAAAATGTAATAATTTTTATTTTTCAATATAATCTCCTCTAATGTCAATACACTTATTACAACGTGGAATTAATAATTCAATGCCCTTGTAAAAATAATCTGAAGTTTTTCCTTTAAAATGTTCAATTACAGCTGCTTGCAACTCGTTCTCGTCCTTAAAACGACGTCCCCTAATAGACGGAGAGCCAGCGACAAAAATAGTTACGTCATTTCATTAAGAAAATGTTTGATGCCATTGTCTTAACATAGGTATACTTTAATTGGAAGTTCTGCCACATATCAGTGGTGGAGAGAGTAGCGGGAGAGAATGAAAGGGTTAAAATATATTAATACAAAACGTGATATAAGTAAAGCTGATTTTTGGTGTGATGACGGTAAATAATATTTTGTGTCGGTCACATTTTTCTTTCATCTGATGAGCCGCAATTTCTAGCGTGAAAGAGGAGAGATGTCCTACATGTTTATTAGATTATGTTTATGGTTACAAATAGTATATTAGTTTACAAATAGTATATAAATAGTTTATTATAAAAGAATAATAACAAATTATTTAAATTGTTATTAAATTAAAGATTAAAAAAAAGTTATGCTTGTAACGGGGTTCGATCTTGCATTCCACCAGCCCGTGGAGTTTAGCAAGCCACGGTTTGCCATCGAACCACGGAGGCGTTGCGTCAACTTTTCAGGTTTCGTCTTTTAAATTAATGTTTTGCAAATAATTCATAAATTTATAATTTTAACTAAAATAATCTACAACAAAATAGTTTTATATGTACGTCTTATTCAATGATTGTTGGCCAGTTCAACAAATCTGCCTTTAATTTCTTTGTAAGAATGATCAAGCAACTTCGAATTACACTCTAATAAGAGCGATACTGTTCGACACGAAGTGTCGCGACACTTCAAGTGTCACGACCACGAACAGTATCACGACACTCGACACCCAAGTTACCATCACTAGTTACAAATCAATTTAACAATGCAAGTTGCACATTATTTATTTATTATTGTTTATCACTATTTTGTTAATGTAAATGTTAAAATTATTTTCACACAAAACTGTTATCACAGTGGCTCGCAACACGGCTACACGTTACCACACCTTGAAGTAAACTTCAAAGCCATACAGGGTGTTCCAGTTAAGAAATCAAGTAACAGGATCATTATTTCGTAGGTAATGACATGGACAGTTATGGAGAGATCGTGATAAGATCTTCATATGATGTTGCATTCGGCTATAGTCGAGCCGTTCCAGCACATTTGCCCACCTCTATACGTTTCCTATACTATTTATGCAACACTCTAAGATATCGATTAAACAAATTTATAAGAAAAATATAAATTTTACGTAAATGAACTGTCTAAAACATTGTCTTATAACTCTTCTATGAATTCTTATGATATGCCGTAAAGCGCTGCAAATGTTAGAGATTTTGGCATTTCTTCAGTAAAAATATTACGCTATGACATACCCTGTATAGGCGTCGACAGTAGTTTTTGATAGTGTATTTCAATTGCATGTCCATATTATTTAACCGTTTTTGGCCTGGAAGGCTGGTTTTTGTCCTATATCCTATGCAAAGAATAAGGCAGAAATAGGAAAATTCCATAGACTTCGATGAAACTTGGAACACTCGTTTATCTGACCCTACTCGACAACTTTTATAGGGTAGTATGCGAAGGAATGTAAAGGATGACCTCCAAGGAAAAAATTTAACTTGATCTCCAGATGTCACTAAAGGTTGGCATTTTTTTCTTTGGATGGTTTTTAAACATGTAGGGTATGATTGGAAAGGACTTGATGGTTCTGATTACCAATTATAGTTCACATAAACACTAGCTTGAAATGTGAGCTCTGGAGATTCAGCTGATTTTCTTCTCAGGACCAACCTTAAATAATGATAACTCATAAACTGTTCGGTCAAATGTGCGATAAGTATACTATTTGAAATCAGAAAATAGTGAGGATGTATAAAAAACATTCCTAATGGGATTAATTGTAATAATAACTATTTCATAAACTATTTCACACTTACTTACAGCTTACCTGCTCTTATCAGTCGAGAATAATTGCGCCATAATTTGTACACGCCATTCAGGACACTTATATATGTGTCCCAAATTAACATCAATACCAAGAAGTATTAATGGTGACATCTCATATTAATAATGAGAGCAAATAAATAGTAAGAATCTTTGAAATATAGTTCATTAAATAGTAACAGAGACGGCTGCTAGGCAGTGATATTCGGGCATATTCGTACATTGTGCAACAAGATTTGTATTTCTCTGACGATATTGTAACGATCTTTTTCAAATAATAATACAAGTGCTGTTTAAATCGTCTATTCACAAACAAATATTTATTTCTATACACTAATTAATACACTATAAATTAACGCTATGATTATAAACCATTAAAAACTATTATTTACAGACTATGAATTTCTAATACAACATTTATATTCACTATTTATTTTGTAATACACAGTTAATGACTTGCTGTTGACTGCCTCTCTTTTATCCGCAATCCGCTTTTATATCCTCATATAAACGCACCAGAAATCGCTGGAACCTTCTATGTATTCTAGAAAATGCTAGAATAAACCGCGTCTAATTTACATGCTTGTGCGATGCGTCATTCTCTCGAAGGCGGCAGAACACACCACCTGTCGCTCGAAAAGAGGTTCGTTCCTTTTCTCTCTTGTTACAATATGAATGTTAAAGGCATTTTTATTGTTAAAGTTTTCAATATCGTTACTATTTAGAAAAATAGTTGAACAAATTAATAATAGGTAATAATAAAAGAGAAGTCCTTGTTGAAAAAGTCTTTCTCTAAAAGAAAATAAAAAGTTTTGTAATAATTCAAGATTTACTTAGATAAGTACCTTCAATAGTAAAATTCTCTCTATTCTATTTACAGGTAATGTTTTGGAGAATATTAAAAATCAAAGACCTGAAGTATATAATCAAAGAGCAAAGCAGACGAAATTGAAAATTTCAGTCAAGCTACCACGGAAACAATCATTAGCAAGTGGGTTCACTACTACACTATCTAGAGGCTACAAGAACTGTACCGTTTCACTAGTAAAACAACATCTCCGGCTCGTTCCACTAGAGCCTATATGCTGCAGGGACCCCGCTCATACAAATAACCAGTAGTATTCTGGAACAAAATCAATTGCTTGGTGTTTGGTGTTTTATTGTAGTTACATACGAGTAGTCATGCCAAGTAGTTTTGTAGCTTACCAGAGTGTTACAATTTTTATTTGGCTTTTCCCCAGTTCAATCTCACTTTAGTGTTTAACCTAAAATTTTTCTTTTTAAAAGGCTTTTCACCATTGTGATAATATCAGCTTTGTCACTCCAAATACGGTCGTGTTTGTGGACACACACACTTTTTTATTGGTTATTCCTTATTTGGTTATATTTCTGCCTTATCACTGTCTTCTAGAAACTTTTTATAAGATAACCTTTTTTCTTCTTGTAAAGCTTGTTGTAAGTTATCTTGTAGTAGTGTGTGTGGAAATTTTGTTAATTTCCCTCTTTAAAATTTCTTTCTAGATGAAGTACATAATAATTCCTGCTGATTAGTTGGTTTCACGAAGGTGATAGTTTAATGCCAGAGGCACCCAACTTGTTGGTCTTTAATCGCTACTAAGAAATACCTTTCAACTATATATTTACAAGAGGTAATAATCTTTCCTTTGTGCCTCTAGTATTTTTAAGCTGATGAAAACATCTTATTCAGGCCCTTTCTTGTCTTTAGCTAAGTTCTTACCTTATTGGTAAAATATCTTCCAAAACGTTGGGTATTGTTATCCGTCAACCAAGTTACCATTTGCAGCCGCAACTAAAAAGATTAGTGTATTAGCAACAATCAACATACAGAAAGAAGACAAAAACCATAACTTTTTCTAACACAGATATACTACCCATCTAACTATAACTGCATCTATAAACATTTTCTCTCTTCATTTTTTTAGCTTATGTAAAGAGTAACTTTATTATTCTTTTGTTGTTTCAAATATATTAGTGGTGCAGTTGCTAGTTGCAATCTAAATTACCTTTTCTGAAAAGATCGTAAGTAATATTCTAATAATTATTTCTTTTAATGAATTAATTTAATTAATTTATTAATCTTTAATTAATTCGTTTCTTTGATTATGTGTAATTAGTAATTATAGTATTTTAAGAACTGTATAAAAATTATTGATTTTGTCAAATTACATTGACAGGGGTTATTTGCAAATTAATTTTTGTGTGATCTATAATTGCCCCTTTGTTTTAATCTTGAAGATTGGTTTTGTTCTCAATATTTGTGTTCTTTTGAATAAATATCTTTCCGTTTCTTTTGTATCCTATGTCTTTTATTTTTATTATTGATTGTGCTGAGTTCAGACGGCGGCTGTTATCTTAAAGCAGACGTTTTCCGGATCCAAACATTAAGTAAGCTGTAGGTTTATGTTTTGTGTTATAAATTTTAATATAGCTGGACTTCTTATTGACACCGCGAGCTAACCGGTTAGAAAATTTTCGTTATAAGAGCAGAGTTTTAAGCACTAAAACCATAAAATTTACCTGATACCTGAAAAAATACCTGAAAAGAAAGTAAGGTTAAAACATATATGGTATACTGACTCGTAAACATCTGTTTATTAAGCTCTGTTTCTATGGGTAAAGATTCTTTTTACGGTCTAGCCCGTTATGAAGCCCGTAATAGTTATTTATGTATTAAGGGCATAATCTATTAGATTATGGCATGAGAGAATGTTTAAAGCCCGACGAAGGAGGGCTTTTAATTTCTCGAGGGCCATTATCTTGATTATGCCCGTGGTACATACAACGTTTTATTTTATTTTGCTTCATGGAAAGGATAATTGCAAGCAATTGCACATTTCATTTTGAAAAAATGTAATAGTTATAATTATTTATTAAAATTGTTAGAACTCTATAGAAACGTTTTCTTTGTATCTTAGCAACTTTATACGCCCTTACGCCCGCAATTGAGTGCCAATAAAGACGATTATCATGTCAAAATAAAATAAAGATTATTATGGGCTCGTTATCAACACTACTATAGCAACATACTGTGATGTTGTAGAATTTTGATGTTTAATTTTAATTTGATTTTATTTTATCTGCAATCACACAATAAAAGAATTTTAAAATGTTTATCTCAGGGTCGATTTTATTATACTCTGCTTTAATTCTGAAACCAATACTGAACTCCTTTATGGGTTCCTTTTAAGAATTCAGTGTTTTGTTGTTCCGTGATTTTATATAATGATATTACTATAATATGCAATGAAAAAATTTAATAAATGGGAAAGGTTTTATCCCCATGCACTGTCGAGTTTGACATTTGCTTGAAAGAAAAATATTTAACCTCACTTATGAAAACACAAGTGACGACTCTGATTAGGTAAGTTTTAATTTATATTTATTACTTTAGTACTTATCTTTAAAATATGTATTCTTTCAGGTTATGGGATGATCACTTACGGCTTTTACAAATTAACTTTTCAATTTGCTGGTAAGTATATGCAACTTTTAATTTTGATTTTTTTTTACTTTCCTCTATATAGCTTTAATACTGAGGAACACTATATATACCTTGATACTTTCGTTTTCACTTCCACAAACCTTATCTTGTAATTCACATCAATTTCCTTTCCAGTGGTATGGTGCCTGGTTCTACGCCCTTCAAGAACTTTCTTTCGGCTGCTATGGTCCCAATGCGTTACAAACTGGATACCTGTCGAAACTGAAATGGGTGAGGTCAACTTCCTTTCTCTTGCTACTGGTTTCTTTGATGAAACTGTATGTTGAATACTAATAAATAATTTTCTTTCTTCTTCTGTAACTCTTTTCTTTTTTTATTATTATTACAATTAATGAGACACTGTTAACTCAGAATAACTTCTTGAATATTTTATTTATTGTTTTCTTTATAAAACTTTACATTTATTTTTAGATACATTAATTTTACAACCATTTTTAATGTTATTTATTTTTCATCTCTCCCTTTACCTAACTACCACATGGAAACCTTATATATTGTTTTTATGCAATTATTTTACATGCATTTTGATAGTTTATAGTTTTTATTTAAAATAGCTTGACCTTGCTCATTATTTCTGTAGCTCGGTAATTTTATTATTGTCTATTTATCAATTGTATTACCGACTAACTGTTTATGGTCGTCAAGACTATTTCTGTATTGTTGTTGATAATATTTGTAATGTTTTGTAAACCTTTATCACTGATACATTTTCTTTATCAGATTTAACTGGAAGTGATAATCCTGTAAATCCCAAAGTTGTATTCCTGATAAAAGTTTGTTACTATATACATGTATTCAATAAATAAAGTTAAATCAAACCTGAATCGTTTTAACAATTAATCATTTTAAAAATTCAATTTATGATTAGCAATGAAAATCAACACTGAACGTTTTTACATGGGTAACCAAATTAGAAACTCATGATTTTCAAATAATGAGGAAAATCATCACAATACATATTTATTTTAAACGTTCACATATCTTACGTATTGTGCTGTACTGCTTCAATAAATGAAAGAATTATTTATTAAAGATTTACGATGCAGTATGCCATAAAACGTTGTACAATGCTCGATCGTTAATACTCGCACAGATAACAAGCTCGCTAATCGCTCCCTTGTTAGGTACCGTGCTCGCACGTAAAGTTCTAAGTAATGGTCTTGCAATGTAAATAACTATTATTTTATTTTAAAAAGATTAGAGAAACCAAGTATTTACTTACCTTTTCAATTTAAGGTTATGTCATTTATTATTAAAGTAACTTTTCACCTGCCACATAATAATTCCTACAGATAATAAGTTTCAACCAAAGTTAAAATCTTTATAGACATAATTTGCACCCTTAATGTGTGCTATTTATTCTGGATCATATCAGAAGAGTAAATAAACTTGAGCAATCATCCTTTCCATACTATTTATTCAAAGATAATACGTTTTAATTAACTCTGAAATTTCCATAAATGAGATAAAATCTTATTAACATCAAATAAGAATATTTTATTGATTGGGAAAAATTCTACTGATCACTGCATAATCACAAACCAAGGTGGTTAATAACTTTAAATAATTTTGAAAGTCAAAAACTTAAAACTAAAGTTAAATTTGCCATAGCTCGTACCTACTACATTTATATTACGCACGGCGTAAAGGCAATTCAAAGCCAAACAATAATCTCAATATAGATTTGATTATCATTTACATATACTTGTAATGGAGTAGGTAGAATTTCAATTATTTACTTGCTGACCTTTGAATAAAAATACATTCACTCTATCAGTACAATTCACGATTATTCCGATAGACATCTCGTTATTACTCTGGCGTATTACGTTCTAGGGAAATTATGTTTAAAAAGTTAATCAATCCTACAAACATTATATAAATTGTTATCATTCTATAATATAAATCAATTAAATTTTATCTGAAAAGAATCAGTAACTAAGTAAGGTAAGGAAACTTATCAAATTTACCTTACTAAACTTAAACTTACCAGGGAAATGATAAATTTTGTTGAGCAGCATTTGCACCTTGCACTTGGGATATTAACAAATGAAATTTTGTTTGCAAAGTATATTTTCGATTGATTGTTATGTTTGGGCAATGGTATATTTTGACCTATGGATCAGACGCCACTTATCTGAATATCTGTTAATAAAACTCATTTTTCTCATGAACAGGAGAATAACTATTGAGATTAGTTATATAGATTTGACATAAAATGTTTGATGAAGCATCTTATTCCATAAGTTGATTTTTTAAAAGAATATAATATAATTAAGTGTACTGTTTAGAGTTTAGAAGACCTTAATTTAATTTTAAGCGTAAAACTTATTCTTTAATGTGGTTAAATGCCAGGGTAATGACAACTTAATAATCGTGGGATAAATATCGTAAAGTTGCTTGTCATGAATAACAAAATGTGTATCTTTTAAACTCAAGGCACTGGTTATTCGAGTGTTACCCACTACTTTAATTACCAAAAGCGTTTTTAAGTTAACTACTGTTGCTAACAATTGTCCTGTTACCAAATATTCACACCCTTATAGATGTACAGAGGAGTCATTGACGATGTTTAGTTTTTTGTATTATGGATGTGATTCTCTTCTTTCGCGTGCAACAATTTTTCGCAAAATATCTTTTTGTAATTTTCTTAAGGCACATTAATGATCAATCAATAAACACGATTAAAAGCAATTAAGAAAACTTTTGGAATTAAGAAAATTCAGAAAATTTTTTTGAAAACCAAAAAAAATTTGGTACAGTGCAAAAGATAAGAATTTGATAGGTTGACATTTATTAACCAAAGCAGGAACATAGATACTTATTTTTTACACTTTATAATCTGAAACTAATTAACTACTACGCAGAAGATGACTACGTTCTTGTCATTCACAAGTACACCAAAAGTCCTATCTGTGTCGATAGAATTGGAATTAGCTCGGTATTAATTAGTTTTATAATTGCATTCACATAACGTTGGAAGCGGACTATATAGAAATCCTCATTCGAGTTTACAAAACTATACAACCTCTTTTTATCGAAGTGCATAACGTGGAAGAAAAAGATAAATTATCCAAAAAATAACACACGCTCAACAAGAAAACACGCTCCTACTAGGACTAAAGGACATAAATCTTGGTGACAAATTGACAATATGTTTTAGACAGCGAGTATAGGGATTGAAAAAAGTGTTTCAGCCAAACATGCCATAAAATCAGTAATCGATTAGAGTTAACGCATTCTTCAAATTTTAAAGAACAATGTATTAAACAACTAGTAGTAATAGTAACATAATTTTAGTCATTAATGCAAATTAATTGTTTAAAGATAATAGGTATTATACAACCCTGTTTATTTTCAGTAAATGGGTAAATATTATTTTATTGTAAACATGTCTTGTACACATCAGAGTTAAATTCTAGTTTTATATTATCAGAAATGCATAGCAATTTCTGTATTACAGACAAAAATTGAAAATTAAGTGATTAAGTAGTGCAGATTGCCACGATAATTATAAGTTAATTATAATCTTCAAATATTAAAAAAGAAATCAAAACTTACTTAATCGAGTCATCACAATTGTGCTATTCACATTTTGAGGATATGTTAGCAACCAAACGTCAAAATTGACATTTCGAGGTAAACAGGGATTTCCCATTTAACCAATCTATCATGACATCAAAGAGAGGTAAGCATACCGTTTTATAAAATCTTATTTTATTAAAACCGTGAATTCTCATAAAGGAACTGAATTGAGGATCACTATTCAAGGTTTTAAAGTCTCGTACAAAATGTCATAAATAATAATCAGATTATTTACAATCTTAAAAGCGACCTGAGATATAATTACAGTATAACATATTTTTAGATCAATGAACAAAATAATAGTATATTATACACCAAGGTGGTGAAGACTGTTATTATTGACCGAGCACAAAGATTATTTCGCGAGGGGCTTTGCCCCGAGCGGAATAAGGTGCGAGGCCTATTAATGTCTTCACCACCGTGGTGTATATACTATTTTTTCCACTACTAGCCAAATTTAAGGCAAAAATTAAAAATTAAAATTTTTCTTGTAAAAATCAAGTAGCACAGGAATGCAAATTCGCCTTTCCACTAATAAAACAAAAATCAAGTAGTCTCATGCAGATTGACATTTCCACTAATAAAACTTATTTTCAAACAACGTTTGTAATTATCGTGTTAGGTAATTTCAAGCAGCAAATACGTTAAAGACAATCTCCTGGGTATACAAAATTATGTTGCACAAGTTTTTGTTAAACAACTATCCCTGGATTCTCAAAACATTTGAATTTATCCATTATTAACCTAGGTTAATAATAGAAAAAATTATTAACCACTACTAGAGAAATTCAACTTCTCAGTTGGCTAGGAGACGCAATAATTGTTAACTTCATAGCTAGTAGTGGAAAAAAATTCATATTATTCATAATTAAAAGTCTGCAACATTACAGTATTTATACTAGATGTAAAAAAATGGAATTGTATTATGTATTGTTTTATTTTTCTTCTCTTCCTATAAAAGTCAATCCAATAAGACATGTATTGTCAAGTAGAGAAGTATTAACAGCTGTTTTAAAATATTTGTAAATTTCAAAATCCTGTTTCTTAATTGCCTCAAAAAAGACACTTCTACTGATTCTACTTAAATACCTCCGAGAGAAGATTTTTAGGTAATATAATTAAGTAATCTAATTAAGTAATCTAGTTACTACGACACCGACGCATATTAATTCGTCTACTATAATTTTTGTTAAAAGTCACCCCATAATTTTCACTCCGAAAGTTTTTTTCTAGTACAGAAAGAGACTCTTTTTTGTTGCCAGAAGTGAAGTACTGCATCTACACCATCCGACGCTTCATAAAATTCTATGAAGTGGTTTTCATACACTGTACTATCTTACAAGGTTATTGGGTACTTTTGTTAATCTTGAGACAGTGTAAGGAAACTTCCATACAGAATTTCATCAAACTTGGCATAGAGTAGGTGCAGGAGTAATACTTCACATTAGCAAACAGCTACTTCGATAACCAGAAGAAAAATCTGGGGGTAAAAATGGCGGAGCGTCCTCTTGATTTAAAATATGAAAAATAAATACATAACAAAATATATAAGCAAACGAATATATTTTGCTATATAAAATGAAATAGTAGGTACTTATCGCAATAGACCAACGTTATCTTGTTTGAGAACCAATGGCCAGTTATTAAATTCTTTTGGGTATGTACGATAATTCAGAACATCGCACCAGCGCCACATTTCTTGATAATACCAATTTAGCTATATTATGGTTCGCTTTCTTATGCATGGCCAATTTACAATTTAGTATTTATAATTGAGTTGTTCTTCTAAAAACACCATAAAAATAGCAACAGAAGAAAAAAGTTTTAACACGAACCATAAAAGATCGAAGGATTTCTAAAACAAACGAACAAAGGTGGAAGATGTTGAACTCTCATAAATCTGAAAAAAACTATTCTTATTCACTTATTTACACCGATCCGAATGCGAAATCTATGGTAAGGTTTAAAATTTAATAGAAATTATCAGCTCTTGTTTTTCCCAGAAACCTCTCGATTGTAGTCTAACTGGCATTACTTACGTTCACAAGAACTGCTCAAAATGATGACCTCTGTCATGATCAAATGATTTTCCGCCAGTCTAAGTTGTCAGCTATTTGTGGTTTCATTTATTGCGAGCACTTTCATTACACTCTGTATATGTAAGTACCATTAGCGTATTGGTGAATATTCCACTGGTGTTGTAAGACGTTAAGAAGGTTAGCCGTAAAGATAGCGAATAGGATCGGACCTAGTATACTTCCTTGTGGAACACCATCCCGGATCATCAGCATTTGTGAAACTTTAATCTGTACTATATATAGATGGTACTAGATAATCGATCTGATAAATAATCATCAAACCGCTGGTAAACTTGGTTTGAAATTCCATAATATTGAAGTTTTGCTAAAAACAAAGTACAATGTATAACTTTAAAAGTTTTACTAAAATCTAACAGCACAAGGTAGGTTACCCCACCGCTATCTACATATTTCTAGTTATATAATTTGTGATCTGGAACATGGCTGTAGTTGTTTTATAATTGTTACGAAATCCTTATTGTACAATTAGCAACAAATTCGTGTCGAAAAGTAATTTAACTGTTTCCAATATTGTTACTTTACGTTTATCTAGTGAGAAATTTCAAATGTGAAAAATAAGTCTTTAGATTGATGTTTTCGTTTCAGTAACTTTTGTTTATTTAAATATACTTACACAAAACATCAATTATTGTACGTGCTTTCCAGACTTCTTCCATTCTTTAAAAAAACAAGTAACTAACATTAAAAGCGTATGCGAGTCATAAGTTAATCTTTATTATCTTGAATATTTTCCTAGATGTTGTTAGGGTCGATATAGAAAAACCCACATTTATAAATTTACAAGCGGGCGGCGACGATAAACATTCAGCGCTCTAATTTATTAAGTTTGCTGAACACGTACCAGGGCTTTATTGTAAATTGCTGCCGATCTCGATATCGATATCTCGGTATCTCCAGCAGCAGCCGCCACCCTCCGTAATTTCTAGATACACGTAGGAAAGTCTTGGAACCGTACCACTATTTCCTAAAAAAAATTCTTTCCCTAGGTATACAGAATTTAAATTATTTTTCATTTCGTTATGAAGTGCTGCCTTTTTTCCGGGCCAATAAAAATATTTATATTCGTTTTGATTAATATTCAGTACTAAAATCAGAACAAAAAAGTACTTAAATTTACACATTTCAAACGTCAAGAGTGTAATAACACAAAAAGTTTAATTTTCAGAGGCAATTAATTTCTTTGATGATGATTTATTTATCGTCAGCTATAATATGTGACGTTATACAATTCACAAACAAAAGGTTAAACTCTAGACAGCGAATAAATTTACGAAAATTCTGCTTTTACTTGTTAAACAAATGTGCGATACATATAGAATGCAACGAATGAAGTTTCCCGACGTGGCGACTCCACAAGGGAAGTCGTCTATTCAAACAAACTGCGAAAAAAAAGTTGGTATTTCTTTACAGAACGAAAAAAACTGATAGGTATCTATCCATTTTCTCATACTCTGGATAAAACACGCTGTTTCAATTTTTTACTGGAATAATACAATTTTGTTCGCCGTAAAGCTGACAACAAAATTAATGAAACAAAAAATTGCAGGAAAGCTTCTACTAAAGTGTATAGTCTTTACGAGTAGCTATTTTTCCGCATTACACAAAAGATCTCTTTTTTTTTGTATATAAATATTGGTTGTTTCTAATTTATTAATGGTGACACCTAGTTCATTAATTTTAAAAAGAAGTATGTGTATTGCATGGGTGCGATCTACGTGACTCTATTCTTTATTTGTAGGATATCGCCCATTTTTTTTATTTATTTTTCTTTTTTCTTTTGTTACAGCACCGAGAGGGCGCTGAGAACAATTTATTCTTCGAGGATACTATCAACGTCACGTAAAAAATCGAAAAAGGAATTATGTATCAGTATTGTAAATTCTAAAGATATTTGATATAGTGTATTTCAAGTATCCAGTAGTGTATCAAGTATATTGCAGTTCAATTTGCAAAAATAATTCCGTACAATTGACTAAAGTTTAGCCAATTCCAAGCTATAGATACATATTACATTAGCATTTAGCTCTCTAATTGTACGTGTGTAATATATATAGTCGTAAAACGCACTCTTACCAAAACTTCGACTATTGAAAGCATTATCAATTATATATTTTTAACAATAAAACAAATTTTGCACTCAAAATATTCAATTCAAGTATTCCGTACTGATTACGGATTACAGTATTGAAGGATTTTAGAATTTTTCGTATTAGATAGAACAGATTCCTAAAAGAAATAACTGTTTTATTGTAGGTGCTAGGTTAGGAGGCATATTTAAACTTAGGCGCCTTGGTCTCAGAATGTTCTTATTATGCTTTGTTGCTTTACACTGGAGTCGAAATAAAAATTGCCTCGAAGAATTGATATAACTATGTTGGTTCATTCAACTGATTTGCCATCTATAGCTAAGTGAATATGTTCTAGAACAACAAAAATTTCGTGCAGTTACCACTTCATCAAAATGAATCAGGGGGAGTTGCTTGCTGATCATTAATAATCATATTTCCACCTACTGGATATTCGTGAAGAGCCCCGTAAACACTACCAGTATAATTCGTTTGCTAAGTAAAACTATTACTGTTGATAATGTGGAACTATTAACTTCCGCCAAAAGCTTGACTCGGGAGAAGACCTATCGACCCTACAATTGAACTGATGTGGCGATAACTGTGCAAAAAATTATATTTCCACTGGGATTTACTAGAGTTGGGAATTAAATTGTTACTGAAAAACCGTTATAATTTATATGTTTACACTTACAAGATGAATGTTGAACTTAGCTTAATCATAAAAATTAAACTTCCAACATTTCAAGTAGTTCCTCTGACCCGGGAAATTTTCATCCACACAAGTCCCGGAATTGCTCAATTTTTTGTAATCTCGGATCCCGGAAAAAATAATTCGGACATGGGACTTTTGTATACCAGATATTCAATTAAAATTCTTACTTTAGAAATAGCGTTATATTTGTTTCAATTTATCGAGCAAATGATTAGTAAAAAAGTAGTTTTAAACAAGAATGTCCATTACACAGGTGGTTTCAACAGCCATTTCAAATATATGCAAATTATTTACAATCTGTTTATAATCAATCAATGAAGAGAAAGAAATTAGTATCACTAAAAAACTACCGTTAGACACCATACCTGGCCAGACCATTCATTAAGTAATTTTGTACTTTTCATTCAATTATCTTATTTTTAAACAGGCAGAACTATTTTTAAATAGTGGTCTTTCTAAAGAACTAAACAGAAAATTTTTACTTAAAAATTTATATTGGTCTCAAAACGAGCAGTCGTTTTCTGGACGAATATTTGGACTTTTGTGTTAGGTACTATTGGTTTTATAATGATCTAACTGTAAACATATCTAATAAGAGGCACTGAAAATGAGTTTTATTATATATCATTTGAAAAGTAATTTCAAGTACTTTCTAACGATATATATGACTCATCGGCAGACAGTGACTATGAAAAGATCAATGACCAAAAGTATAGTAGAATTAGATCCTAATCTTGATCTGATAAAATCTGAAGAAATAACGGAAAAAATGAATATAAAACTGAAAATTGGCATAGATGTTGGCGAATACATACCTACTATTTAAGAAATTGGGGAGTCTCGAGTTAAAGCAAGTGTGCTCCAGCTGCCATCCTGGAAAAGATAGTGGTTTAAATGAAAAATTTAATAGGAAACTGAAAATTGGTATATATAATACATACCATCTTGGAAAAGATGGCGGTTTAAATGAAAAATAACGAAAAAACTTAATAGGAAGCTGAAGATTGGCATAGATCTTGGCGAATATATACTATTTAAAAATTGGTGAGTCCCGAGTTGGAAAAGGTGTGTTCTAGCTGCCATCTTGGAAAAGAGGTAAATGAAAAATAATAAGGAAAGATTTAATAGGAACCTGATGGCATGGAAGATTGGCATAATTCTTGGCGGATACATACTATTTAAGAAATTGATGAGTCCCGAGTTGAATAAGGTGTACTAGAACCTCTATCTTAGAGAAGAATGAAACAAAATGAAAAATTTTAAATAACTTGATTTTGGTAGGTTTTACGTACAAAATGCAAGAGAGCCTTTTTATTGCATGTAAAGTTTTAATTCATTTTACTTTGATTGATCATTGCAAAGATTGTTGAGTTTCAAAAAATTATTCATGAACATTGTTAGATGGAATTAGTTCAGGAATATTTTTCACATGTATCAAGTTATCAATGACTCAAGATAGGAAGAGCTAACCCATTTAAATGACCACCCGTCATTAAAATTTTATGATTTTACTTATTGTTTAAACACATAAATTAATTTATCACAAAAGGATTCAGGATAAATGAATATTTATTGATTTTGGTCTCTATACATGATTTCATTTCAAATAAAAGAACTGTTAAGGGATAGTAGAAGTTCACTTGCAGTTTAATTCTAAAAACGAAACTGTAATTAGTACCAATAAGAAAATGACAATAAATTAATAACAATAAGAAAAATTTAATTCCTGGAACAATATAACGTCAATATAACCTAGAGCAAGGTTAGCATGATAATATGTATTTAACATTAATTGTAGTGATAATAAATTTAATATAATAAGCAATATAGAAAATTAATGATGTTACATGGATTCAAGGTAAATACAGTGAATATAACCCGAATAATGACCAAGGTTGATTTATATTGCGATAAGAAAACAGAATTAAGTACTGTTGGTCTCTAAGGTAAATAAATAAAAAGATACATATTTATTAAAAAAAATCAAGATGCGTTTATGTACCTATTTAAGATTTGGTAAAAATTTAAAATAAATATTAAACCATATTATAAACACCGAGTTTTAATTATTATCAAAATATAAAGAAGAAAGTAAAATAAAGAAGAAAATACCTAAACTTTCAAAACATACTAGTGGTTCTAAGGTATTGAAGGCTAGACATAAGAACAAGCTAAAAGTAAATTCATCAAGGAGTAGCACGTACCAGTAAACTGAAAAAAAAGGATTTTAAAGTCAACAATACAAGTTGTCGTAGGAAGGTAGATAAACTTTCCGAAAAAGTTACCTACACGTTTCAGCAACTCCCAGACATCGAGGCCGGAGGCTAAGTTGCAGGGTGTCAGCGGCGACGGTGAAGGGGTCCAATTACACCACTCATCGCAGACAGTACCTGAAGGGATAAAAAGAACAAGAACACATTTAAGTTCACCAGGTTTGTGTTATGAAAAAAGTTCAGAAAATAAAGAAGGAAAAGGGTTTAGTGCTTTTGTCTACATAATAGTTTTAACAGTGTTTCTACAAGCAAAGAAAGTCTATAAATAAAAGCGAATTCTTACCTGAAGCTCAGATCACTGTAAAAACCGCAAGTTAATTCCTATATACTTTGAAAGAATGATTCAAATGAACAAAATTGACACATAAAATTATAAAAACTAAATAATATCCTAACTAGCATAACTGCAGATAATAAAATATTGAATAACACGTTCTTATTATATTTTCAAAGATCATCACAATATGTACAATAGATATTTGCAGATTCCTACCAAAGAAAACACTAAAAGCTTTACTGAATGATACAGCACGTAGCAGTTGCATCAAGTTATGAATTAATGGTATTGCTTGCTTGAAATACCCTAGTGATTGAATTAGTGCTGAGAAAATGACATTTCTGCCTAAAAGCATTAAGTTTCTATCACATAATTTATGTACTGTCTACACTGTAATATTTTCTGTTAATTTGTTCCTGTAGTGCAGGTACGTAAAACTGCAAGTAGATTAATACAATAATGGTGACTCTGGCCGCAACAAACTCATGCTTTTGGAACTACAAGACATTTATGAGATAATTTTAATTACCTCCTCAACCATCGTCATCGGTACATAAAACAGAATAAATAATTTTGGTTATTACTTTAATGAAAGGCAAAGGTTTGTGTACTAGCCTATTTACAGTTTTGTCCGAATATCTTGTTTTCATTTAAATATTTACAGTATATTACATATACATAATAAAATTAAACATAAATTTTCTACATTTGTGCGTTTATTAAATAAGCTGGGGTTTCAGGACAAATAAATACAGAAATTTTTAAACTCATAAAATATAAAAATTCCGCCGACTTATCTCTAAATGCTTCCCAGCAAAACATATTTTCCGGAAAGGACACTGTAATAAATATACAGAGGGCCAAAAAAATATGTTTTGAAATTCATATCTGCAATATTTTATTTTTCTCTATTCACATACGTACATGTCATAGTCGTTTATGTACGTCACAACTTAACACAGCTATATTCCGGCATAACCTATTAAAATTTGATTTAAGATTAGAATAAACTAAGTATTGAATTGTTCTTGTATAGATTGATTTTGTTTAATTAATTATCAGGTTGTTACTTCATCCGCTACGCTCGTACAATTTCGTAAAAATAAAACATATGACAGCTGAAATTGTGAGTTTTCAATGGTTCCAATATTTACTGTTCATAAATAAAGTAATCATAATTGCAAATAATGATTTTTAAATAAAACTTTCATTGGTGCATTCATTATTATTGAAAATGATATTTGAGATTGTTTAATTACAGTTGATAACTTTATTAGAAAAATCAAATTTTTTACAACCGCTCGGTGATGGTATTTGCACTCAAAGAAATATAGGTAATCTAAAGTCAAAAAACGTGGTGTCTAAATCAAAATGATCCAGATAATTTTTAATTCTAGACATAAAATGCTTGAAGAGAGATATTGGATTATCAATTTAAGCATTGTTTTCTGCTATTCAGAGAAGCAAGTTTAATAAAAGAAGACTTTTAACTTCTTGTATCAAAAAAATGCTTAATGTGAGAACAAATATGTTCTTGAAATCTAGGTATTGTTTTCAGCACTAAACCACTTCAAATAAGAATCTTTGCATTTTAAAAATAAACATTATTTTCTGCAATTTATACAGGTGTGTGCAAAAACAAGATTTTTAACTTTTGGTTTCAAGAAATTTTGTACTTAATGTTAGAACAAATATGTTCTTGAAAACTGTGCATTGATTCAAGCACTACAGTACTTGAGATAAGAATCAATGTAATTTGAAATAAGATATGTTATGCTGAATTAAGTTAGTTAACATTTACATTTCTGAAATTAAAACGTTAAAAATCTTTATATTACAATAATTCTTCTGGAAATGAGAGTGCAGTGCAGTTAAATCAAGAACGTTAAGTGTTGCTTCTAGCTGCGTCGCTGTTTACACTAGTTCAATATTGCTTAGTTGCACTTTTTGTAGTTGGTTCTTTTATGTTATAATAGAAGCACGTGTGCGCGACATTTCCTGTGTGGTGAAGTATTAACCTTCAGTGATGGGTGAACTGATAGATTATATCCAATATTATATATTTCGATATCAGAATGGCGACAAATAGAAAATTTGGGACAAAGAGATTGCCACAGTAAATTATTCGAAGAAATTTTGAGAGAATGCTTCCTTTACAAATATGCCACGTTAAGTGTGCTAACGGTAATCTTTCTATAACTTTATAATTAATCATAATTAATCAATTAAAGTATTAATAATTACCGTTTTAGATCAATTTCGACTTCGGCATAAACTATTCAGAAAAAAATGCTTCTGCTGTCTTTTCTCAACAACTGGGAGGTTTTTAAAACAAGATGTAAAAAATACGCTAGGAATATGCTATACACTGTATAGCAAGTATAAACGTACCTTGCTTAAGCTGGCAGCCTAGACTTATATGGAAATAAACGTTGTCAAGGTACATTTTTGTACTGACCATACAAAAAATATGTTTTTATTTACTGAAGAATCCTTTTCTGTGGTATGTTTAAGATGTGATTCGAGACTGGCAAGTTTTCTATTTTGTAAAGAAATATGTGTATGTATTTTTCAGTAGATAGGCAACACCGATTCGAGCACAAAATCCCATGTTATTTCTTATGAAGGTCCAAAAACGCCGAAAACGTGACAAATGATAGTGCGCCGACTCGCGATCAAGGTCATCGCTTTACACATTTCGCGGTTCGTCCAGACACGCGACAGTAATTTCATATTATCTTTTTAATAATTATCTATTATATTAATAATAATAATAAAACATTTAACATTTTAACAAAATCACCAAAAAAATTAATTCCCCTCTCTTAGTAGGAGAGCTCATATAAAATTATTAGATTTTAAAATACATTTAAAAGAGAAACTACCTGCCTCCCAGGTTTTCAGAAACGCTTTACACATTAGCTACATTTTTTCTCTTTCAATAACGTTAAGAGTAAATATTTCGATTTTTAAAAAAGATTAAACTAGAGAAACCAGGTAGTCTCGACAACAAAATATAATGCTTTGAGTTCATTTCCACGTGAGAAGTTCATTAATTCTATCCTCATCGGCTAATAAATGTCACAAAACAAAGACATGATTTACGATTTTTAGAAAAGGTTGACTTGCTTTTTATGCTATTGACCTAATCATATTGATATGGACACCATTTTTATTCTAGTTTTAAGTGTATTATATCAAATGCCTGATTAGCGCAGATAGGAAATGTGGTGAGCCTTACGGGAATGCTGCGCAAATGCTTAGTTTGCTTATATCTACGCTAATCAGTTATTTTTTTTCTATCTTAGCCTAAATGTATCGTTGAAGAAATAAAAAAATGTATTTAAACAAAGTTTTAGTTTTACTAATATCAATAACTCTCCAAACATAGCGATATGTAGTAGCAGCAACACATCGATATGGTAAAGAAAGTAAGTTTCGCCCTACGCACGCATGAATAATATACATCATATGATAGTATGGGAGTATGCATACAGACAGGCGAGAAAGGGAGACTGGCAAACATTAGCTCTTGACAGATACCGTTTTCAAAGAAGAATACATAATGTTGAAAAGCATCTGTGTAAAATTCTATAAGCTGATCATAGAGACTTTATCTATACGCAGAGATTTCAGAACGCAGATTAGTCCGGCGGCGACCGAGTATAAATACAGGTGCTAACAGTCTCTTCTCTCAGTACCATATGTTAGTTCACGAGGATAACGGCTTTGTTAACAAGCTCATAGACAAGCTGCCTATTGAACTACATCTTCCTTCCTATCAGTACTGTGGACCTGGTACTAAATTATCTAAGAGATTACAACGCGGCGATAAAGGTATAAATCCTTTGGACCAGGCGTGTATGCAACACGACATCTCGTACTCTCAAAGCTCCGATTTGAACAGTAGACACCGGGCAGATCGTGTATTAGAAGAAGCTGCTTGGAAGCGTGTTAAGGCTAAAGACTCTAAATTAGGGGAAAAAGCATCAGCTCTGTTTGTAACCGGTATAATGAAGGCTAAAAGAAAGTTGGGAATGGGCGTAAAGACAAAGAAACTGTCAGCGAAAAGGGGTCTCGCTAGAAAGATGAAGAAGAAGAAAACTGTCACTTTCAAAGGTGGCGTTTTAAAGAAGCTTGTTGGTGTAGTGAATCGTGCAAGCAAGAGACTCACGGGTAAAGACTTAATACATCATGCCCTGAGCGCTGCCAGAAGAATCATTCAAAACGTGGGCGGTCGAAAAAACGTTAAAGTACCCCGAATTATTCCAGTGCCTACAGCTACAGGGGGTATTTTACCACTCATACCAATTTTTACTGGACTCTCGGCTCTCGGAGCAATTATAGGAGGCGTTTCGGGCGTAGCAAAAGCTGTTAACACTGCTAATAGTAATAAGAGACAGCTAGAAGAAACTACACGGCATAATAAAAGTATAGAAGCTATCGCTTTAGGCGGTAAGAACGGGAATGCCCTTTACCTGAAACCGTATAGAGCTGGTGGAGCTGCATTGTACTTAAAACCATATGTCAGGCAGTCAAAAAACTGAATAACTTTCCTCGGAGACCACTTACAGACCTAGATATAATAAAACATGCTAAAGACATTCCCTATTCTAGAGGTGTCTATATGAGAACAAGTCTACCTGCAACGAAACCTTTGCAATTCGAAAGAGCTATTGTTAATCTTGACGACGCTGGAGGACCGGGTACTCATTGGGTTGCTTATAGAAAGGATCGAAACGTGGTTTTGTACTATGACCCCTTCGGAGACCTAAGACCACCAGCTGAACTTGTGAAATATTTAGGAACTCGCTGCGCCGTATACTACAACGTAGCCCAAGAACAAAAGTTCAATACATACAACTGCGGACATCTGTGTCTACGATTTTTGTATAAAAGAAAGGTGAAAGTGTAAATTGGTTAAGTATCTAGGACCATCACGGTGTACGGTACAGGGAACAAGCTTTCTACGGATCGTATTTATCCACCTATAACACTAGATCACGCGCGTTACGAATATTCACTAGGATTAGTCGGCTTATATACAAGATACGGAATATATATCCAGGCAAAAATAAATTTTATTACAGAGAAAAGGAAATAACTATTGAACCGGGTAGCTACGAATTAGCTGAAATCGTTAACTATATAAAGAATCAAATTAGTGGTGATCCGGAAGAGGGAGATCTGCTACAACAAATCAAAGCTAACACTAATACGGGAAAGTGTGAGATTGAATCAGCTACCGAGTTGATCGATTTTACCAAACCCAATAACACAGGATCCCTACTAGGATTTAAGAAGCGCGTGCTAGAACCAGGTAGTAGACACGTATCAGATCGAATTGTCGATATACTATCAACTCCAAACATCTTTGTAGACACGAATATTACAGGCGGTTCATATAGAAACAATCAATCGGGTCGTACAATCTTCGAATTCGGTGTTTGCCTACCACCCGGTTATCTGATTGAAAAGAAGCCATCGCATGTGATTTACTTTCCCATCACTGTCACCGAGATCGACCTTACCATTAGACTGGTAGACGCGAGAGGAGAGTTGATAAATTTGTCTGAAGACATTTTCACGAGCATCAGACTAGAACTTAAACGTGAAAAATGGGAATTAACTTTAGCTATAAAAACATCAGCATATGTCCATCAAAGGTCATTCACCGTCTAGCGTCGGCCAGTGCAGACCTTCGATTAAAACTAACTAAAGCTCGTCGCCTTTTCTTGAATCTTTAGGCTTTAAAGTACGATAACAGCAGCAGCAGCATGTCAAAACGAAGTAAAATGCATATTAACACCGACACCTTTACCATTGATAAATTAAACATATTTGGGAAGCCGCGCGTCGATACAGATATAATAAAAGAGGATTTTTACACCTATCTGCCGTTTACGTTAAACGCCAATCATTCCGACACCATTAGAATCAGCATACAAAATTCCGATAACGTTTTAGCTTTGTATGACAGCTATGTACTTGTTAAAGGTAGCATAACGCGTGCAGCAAACAAGCAATTCCTTCCGGTAAACAATTTCGCCGACTTTCTGTTTGATGAAATTCAACTAATATTAGGTACAAACCAACTCATAGATGTATGTAAACAGCCTGGCATTACAAACACTATAAAAGGTCTCGTTTCACACGGCGCCGAGGATAGAGCTTTAACCTGTAACGTGTGGAACATTGGGATTACTAACGATAATGCTTTGATACATAGCCAGGGGAATAACGTTTTTCATTTCACGTGTAGAATACCATTAAAAGATATCTTTGGATTTGCAGACGATTATAAAAAGTAATACCTCATATGAGCTGTCAGCTAGTTTTAATTCGAGCCAAAAACGATTTTAATTGCTATAAAAGCGACGCAGGTGATGCAGGTACCGATGTAGATATCAAGATTGATAAGCTCTCGTGGTAAGTTCCGCATATACTGTTATCAGATGAAAGCAAAGTGAACCTGGTGGAGAGTTTAAGAGATAATTCTTCTATTATCGCTCCGTTTAGACGTTGGGAATTACACGAATTACCCTCGTTGGGAACTACTAAAAATCAGGTTTGGCGCGTAAAGAACTCCAATGATCTAGAGAAACCGCGCTGGGTCTTTGTAGTTTTACAAGACAAGCATCAGCAGGGTATAAGAGCGGGTAACCCGACTACATTTACTCATTCGGACTTAGTCGACGTTAAGCTGTATTTAATTCGCAAGTGTTCCCACATCAGCGTTTAAATCTCGATTTCAGCCATAAGGACTACATTCCTGTATTTCTGAATTATATTCGTTTTCGTGAGAACTACTATGATAGTATAGGTAGAGGTGCGGCTGAGAGTTGTTTACTCACCTACAAGTCGTTTGAAACGTACCCGATTTTTGTTATTGACTGTTCAAGACAGGTAGAGAGTTTTAAGGATTCCGCTGTCGATATTAGACTAGAACTCGAGTCTTCTGTCGCATTTAGGAACACAACTAAGGCGTACTGTTTGATCCTTCACGACGCATTAATCGAGTATAATCCGTTTAACGAGACCGTGACTAGACACGTACGCATACCATAATGAAGGTTGTTAAACAAAATAAGTCACTAAACATATGTAACCTAGACGACTGCGATGATACATCTTTACAACGATCAGGCGAGGATGTTAGGAAACATGGCGACCTGTTACCGATATCATGTCGAGCGATATTGATCTTCCTGCGGTAAAACTAATGCTATGTTAGGTTTACTTATTAGCGAAAACGGATTAAAATTTGAAAATATCTACCTATATGCCAAGTCTTTATTTCAACCTAAATATGAATTCTTAAGACATGTTATGAAACCACTTACAGGTATGGGATATCATGAATTTAGCGAAAACGATGACGTAATCAGCCCCGGTGATGTTAAACCTAATTCTGTGTTCATTTTTGATGATATAATTTGCAGCAAGCAGGAAAAGATTAGAGAATATTTTAGCATGGGTAGGCATAAGGGCGTCGATTGTTTTTATCTAGGTCAAACGTACGCCAAGATACCGAAACATCTGATTAGGGACAATGCAAACCTAATTATTCTCTTTAGACAAAACGAGTTGAACTTAAAACACGTGTTTAGCGATCATGTTGTAGGAGACGGTATTAGCTATGATCAGTTCAAAAACATTTGCTCTCTGTGTTGGAAGGAGCCGCATGATTTCCTGGTAATTAATAAAAACTGCTCTCTAGACCAGGGCAGATATCGGAAGGGTTGTGATTCATATATAAGTTTATAATTAGAGTCGATTCGTTTAGTAGTCTCAGCATCTCCGACATGTCCAACACTTATGATCTGAGTTTAAAGCGTAAAATAATACACGCTCGTAATGCTATACGTAAGAAATTTGCATACTTTCGTCGTGATAGAGCAGAAGCAGAACGTATGTATCGCGTCACGCACAATCCAGTTATATCACCGCTAGAAACCCTTGCTAAATCAGTGAGCACCTCTAACGTACCCCTATTGATAGTTAAAACACAACCATCTGCTGCTACTACTACTACTGCTAGTTACATTCCCCTGTTGAAAGTTAAAAAACAACCTGCTGCATCAGCATCATCATCATCGGAAGCAGATGAAGAAGAAGAAGAATCTAATAAAACTCTTTATCTCCCTACTCATTACGGTATGCTAATAGCTAACGCTGTCGGAAACAAAAATATAGATAGAACTAGATTCGGTATTGGATATAAAATTTATCGAGACGCGTGGACATTTGCATCTTCCCCTGTGACTATGCGTGATACAAACATCATAATTAAAAACAACGTTTTCGAAGCAACACCCGGTCTGTTTGACTTACTCACGGGTAGAGAATTAGAGTCTATACCATCGCAAGCTGATATCAATAATTATATGCAGATAATAGCTATTACTAACGCGCATAAGAAATCCTATAGACCACATGGTAAACGAACAGCTGTTAAACATTGGAAGTATGATTATATAATTAAGCCGAACTTATCCAGAATCAAAGGTTTAGGTATTAGACTATCATCATCGTCAAATTTTAAAAAATTAAGCGTTTGCAAAGTCGAATACGTCTACTGGAATAAGGCTAACGAGCTAGTCGACAGGCTGCGTTTGTTAAATGCTGTAAAGAGTGCCGGCAACAGTAGTCCACAGAATGAAAACGAAATAATATCAATTATAAGTGACCTTAAGGAGGAAGACATCATAGAATGGAATATTTCGGGTATATAATGATATATTGCTTTTAACATTATTCAGTATTCATCAAACACGGCTGCTGCCAATATAATTATTTGAGACGTTGCTCTCTCAGTGTCGTTGAGATTAATTGTATTACTCTATGATGATGATGAGTGCTAAACAAACCGTTGTTGATGAAATACACAAGGCTTCTAGAAAAAACTTTCAAAGACGCCGCACTATAATAAAAAAATTTCCAGGACTTGTTCCAGGCTGACTTATCCGAGTTTATGCCCTATGCTAAAGTAAATAAGGGGTATCGTTACATACTGCTGATGATAAACTGTTATTCGAAATATCTGTATGCACGACCGTTGAAAACTAAATCCGGAGAAGAGGTAACAAAGCAGGTCCGCAGTATCTTTAAGAGTGCTAATGCAGTCATACCTAAGAATCCTCAGACAGATCTCGGGAAAGAGTTTTACAATAAACATTTTAAACGATTAATGAAAGAGCACAGTATAAATCATTACTTTACATATTCCGTAATTAAGGCTTCAATAGTTGAACGCGTTATCCGTACGATTAAGCATAAGCTGTATAAAGAGTTTAGCTACCGAGGATCATTTAAATGGATAGATATATTACAGAGGGTAGTTAACAGCTATAACAACACCAGACATAGAACGATAGGTCGAGCTCCTGCTACTGTTACACCTACGACCCAACTAACCGTTTATGACACTAATGTAAAAGCTGATGTCGCTGCAGGAAGTAAACGTAAACTAGATTTGAATGACCTCGTACGTATTAGTAAGTTCAAGGGGGTCTTTTCTAACGGATACACGCCCAACTGGTCAACTGAATTATTCAAAATAGTTAAAGTTCAATTTACAAAACCTGTCACAAATCTGCTGGAAGATCTTAATGGGGTTGCTGTTCGAGGAGCTTTCTACGAGTTCGAGCTGCAGAAAACCAAACAGCCAGACGTTTACTTAGTTCAAAAAGTACTTAAACGCCGCAGCAATGGTGACATTTGTGTATAATAGCTCGGCTTGAATGAAAAGTCCTGGATAAAGGCTGAAGATGTTGTTAAATGACATTATACAGTTTATATTAAGTTAAAGTGTTAGAATAATTAATCTAAGATAAATCGCTAGGTAGTTTATTCATAAATAAGCTCATGCTTGTATTCATATAGTAAGTAAAAGAAAGAATATACATTAGAAAATATGATAACACTCTAGTATTTACATCATTTGTTACCGGAAGAATAAAAAAAAACTTAACATTAACTTATATCCTAACCTAAATATTACATTGTACAACTATTGGCAGATATGCTATAGTGCCCCCACGGTAGAGTATCATGTGAGCCCGGTGAAATATAGCGCTTATCGTCGTGAGGGCTTAGCGCGATTTTGGTTTGAGAGATGGTTGAAACTTGATGTTTATTGGCTCTGAATAGTTTTTGTTGCACAGATGTTTCTTTACCTTCGTTTAGACAGTTAACATAGTCATCGAATGTGATAGTGTTTTTCACTATGTGTTTTTTAACACCCTTTGCCTTCTTAACTGTTCGTTTATTTGCCAGAACCAGCTGAATTTCCGTCTCGCTTTTGCTCGCCTGCACCATTTTCTGCAGATCTAACATCTCTTCATCTTCATCTCTAAAAACCCTCGTCGAGTACATCTTAGAGCGAAGACCGACGAAATGCGTCATCATCTTACCGGCGTTCTCGTCCTTCATCATGCCCAATACTTTTTTATTTACACGCGGGATGTCATATATATTATTCTCGGGGTAGTCACTGGTGTCGAAATGTTCATGAGCGTCTTGTTTGATTACTTCATACAGATTAGGCGTTTCTACAACGTATACTAGGGAATCTGTATCACTATAACAAATTCGTGCCTTGTCGCCGAAACGCCTTCTCATGTATGAGTAATGAAAGTCATATAGTTTCAATTTTGATATGTCCAATATACACATGCCTACATATATGGGCTTGTTGAAGTAAACTTCCGTTTTATTCAACTCGATAGCCACTAGATCATTGGTAAAAATCGTGCTGGATTTGAAAGTTGGCCTTGAGATGAACGCTTCAGCAACGTAATCGCCCATCCCATTTGTTTACTAATTTGACTATCGAGTGTTCTCTAATGTCCATCGTCTTGCCGAAAACCGCGTTGTTCATAAGTTTGAAAAGGTTCTTCTCGAACTCGTTTTTAGCCTGCTTACGAAGTTACGAAGTCTATATATGATTTTAACCATGTTGATTGTTTAAATTTCAAAACGCGATGAATTTTGGTTCATCATTCAACCCATTTTCTAAACATTGCTGTAAATTCCGGTAATGTATGATGTATTGCTTCTTATCAGTAAACGTTGCCATTAATTTTGTCTCTTTTGAATTTGGCGGCGTGCGATGCTCAGGACAAAATGGAAGATCTGCATGGGCGTCGTGAAAGGCTTGAGGGTATTCTAGATTAACTTCGAGAATGTATCATTCAGGATTATCTGCTGGTACATTGAAATTAAAGTTGTCTAAATCATCATCACCTTCTACCCATTCAAATCCTCCATATGGTAGGTACTGAGACATCGCCCAACCGTATTGATTATTAATGTCCGCGTAAAGTAGAAATTTTGATGTTTCATCAGGATTATAATTAGGTAAAAACTTGTTATTGGCTTCAGCATACCGTTTTGAGCATTGGCTTAGACCACCACGAATACCGCGCTTGATAAATAAAACTTTGTCAATATCTGTTAGCAGTTCCAGATTAATTTTGGTTAACTTGAGCATGCAATCCCAAGTGTATCCCGGTAGGGTGTAGTAATGTGCAGGGTCTAAGCCGTATGTTTTCAAACTGCTAGACCGAAACTGCTCAAAAACGTCAGCTAGAAGCAATACATCTGTTTTCAAATATAAATCGCTGTACTCGCCTAAATTTTGACAACCGAAAGAGTTCCATACATTCTCGGCATGTGTATAGCATTCATCTGTTATAGCTGTGTCTGTTAAACTATTGTAGAATTTGGATTTGTCCGGTAATTGTGTCTCGTCAAGTTTCGTCCAGTCGTTAATGTAATCATAAGGGAAGACCCCCTTCCTAGTCAGAATTTTGAATTTTGATTCGTCTAATTCGTCTGGGAATTGTGATTTTAAATTTGGGTATACATCTAAATAGGATGCCAAAGTTTCGAGACCGCTAGCCAAAAATCTAAAAGAGTCTATAAATCTGAATTTTACTAAATTGTGCTCTACATTTTTAGTGAATGATATATAGCGCTCTTTATTGATTGGAAGGAGATCTACTCTTCCGTCAAAGTCTGAAGCTAGGTTCTTAATAATGAAATGACTGTCATACCCGCTTAAGTTGTGGAAAACTACGGGTATGGTATGGCTTTCCTTGAAGTTGACGTTACAATTAGTATGGGCGGGGCCGCGATACTTGCCGGTAAGATGACAATGATCCCTCACTTTGCTGCTATCTACAGAAAATGGCTCCAGACAGATATGACAATGCGCAGCGACACGGAATTCAGCGTCTTGCTCAGGCGATAGGGTGTCCATAGGTAGAGGGCAAAGAAACACCGTCTCAACGTTCTTAGCAAACTGCTTCATCTCTCGAGCAAACCATCCCTGACAGTCCTCACCACGATAAGCCCGATAAAGGACAAGGTATCATCATAGTGGCATTTAACGTAGTATGCTATACTATGGGGGTTATGGTCTTGTACCTTGTCCTTTTCACTAGTCGGTATCAGCAGACACTCTAAATCGGCATATATGATGAATGGTGTTGATTTCTTTATGCTTATGATTTTTAAAATAAACGATTGCCTGCTCAGCTGTTGGTAGCCTAACTTTGCATTCATTCATTTTAACACAGTCTACTTCATGCATCGATAATTTCTTTTCCGATCTGAAATAGTGGAGGCACCTATCACAGACGAATTTACTATGTTGCTCATTACTGAGCTGTGATGATAGTAGCCGACTTAGATTCTTAATCCATACATAATGGAAGCGTGGCTTACAATCATCATCAGCTACCTGTTCATCATCATCGTAATATACATCTTGGAGAAGCAAGAGGTTGATATGTTTGTCTTGTTTATCTTTTGTTAAATAGGTGGGGCACACGCTGAACTTTTTCTTACCCTTCTGCTTCTCCAGGATGTATACATTGGATCATATGAATAAAATGTAGCAAATGCTTTTACTATATGTCTATCTTAGTCTTATTAATTAAAAGTCGCATCTTTCATCATTTATTAATAGAAGTAAAACCATTTGCTAAATCTTATGCATACGATCCACTGACTGATAAATCGTTCTGTTTTTCAAACCTGGGAATTTGCCTGATAGTCATAGGAAACTGCATCCCTTTCAAGTTCAAGACGGTCGAGTAGTGGGGATATTTTGACATGCGTTGCGGATTTTTGTTAACTGGATAAAGAGGCCTCACCACAGACCATGCGAAGCAGGCTTCATCATTATTCTGCACGTTGATACAAGCTTCCTTCCTTTTAATCTGCTTGGGTAGGTCGATATATGTTGAGCCTAGTTGCGGGATAAACTTGTTAATGTTAACTTGGAGGTTGATTATTGTTTTTAGCGTCCACCCGCTTTCCTTTTGCTGTAAAAAGTATACGCGCGCGTTAGTTTATTATAGCTGTAACAAATGATAATTTTATTATATTCAAAAATTTTTATACTTACTTGGAATTCCTCTAGTTGTGCTAGTATCGAATCCATAATTTTTTCAGCAAACCAGCTCTTAAGGTCGGTATCACGATAGATTTTGTCATTCTTTCTTGAAAGGTACTTAAATTCATGAATTTCCTTGTCGTTTTTCACAACCTCAAACTGTCTGCAGAATGCTGCGTTTACATTAAGCGATATCTGATTTCTTAAAGCATTTTTTATGCGGCGACAGAAATGACCTGAACAGTCCTTTAAGAATTCCCACGGATCCTTATGCTTAAGATTGATCGCTAGCCCTGTTCGTATACGGCTTGAGAAAGCAGTTTGTGTATCCTCCCATTTAATGCGGTCGCTAGGATTTTCCTTTCGTGACACTGTACCTCTACCAGCAACTAATAAGGCTCTATACATTTTTCGAAAACCTTTAATCAGACCGATCGAAGATATAAGATGCTGCCTTTCTCCTATATTCAATAGACTCCTTGAAGCAGCAGTGAGTATGCGTAGCTTCTTATTGCATTCTTTAATGCCTTTCTCGATTGCTTGAATATCATTGGATAAGTTGGCGCTGAGAAGTGCTGATTTTATATCATCTACGATTCTGGAAGCTTGTTTGCAGAGCGCCATTATGAGCTATCGAGCGTTGTGACACTACTAAGGTTAAACTGATAATGACGTTAAATTCTAAACCTTCCTTATAAATCTCGTTTACACGTACCGCCGAGAAAACAGCTGAAAGCCGTGTTACCGTTGAACGGCTCGTAGTTATTCAGAGTTACCAAATAAAGCTATTAAGAGGAAAGAAAGGTTAACGCAATAATACGGCAGTATTATAACACAAAATAAAGTCATATATTCATCCAAATAGCAGCTTGGCAGGGATCGATCGCGTGGCGGCGTTGGTCCGGAGGCGGAGATCGTGGAGGACTCGGGGTAGATGGCGGACCCATTCGTCGTGGGGTTGTCCCTGAAGTCGCGTGCGGAGGGCCTTCTTGATCTCCTGGTTGCGTTCGACCGGGTTCGCTCGGGGGTGGTAGATCGCCGTCGTGTGGTGGGTCGCGCCCCATCTTCTGCACGTGGTTCTCCAGAGGTCGCTGGTGAACTGGGTACCGTTGTCCGTGAGGATGACTTTTGGGTAGCCGAACCGATGAAAGACTTCCTCTTCCGCTAGTCGACACATGAACTGGCTGGTGGCGTCCCGCATCGCGAATGCCTCGACCCATCTCGTGAAGGCGTCTTCGATCACCAGGATGTATCTTCTTCCAGAAGCTGTTGGTGGATAGGGCCCCATAATGTCGATGTAGGCGGTGTGCCATGGTCGGGTTGGCTGGCGTGCCTGCAAAGGTGCGTTAGTCTGTAACTTACCTCTTTTCACGGCGGCGCAGGTCACGCATTGTTGGACGTGGAGGGCGACGTTGCGGGCTAGTTCGGCCAGCAGTATTGCCGGCGGATGGCGGTGTGGGTCTCGTCCCGTCCGGGGTGTCCGCTGTCGTCGTGGTATTGCTTGAGTACCTTCTCTCGGGCTGCGGGTGGCAACTACAGCGTCTGCTGATCGGTGTCGGTGGCGGCGCGGTAAAGGTATCCCTCGAATTGCTCGTACGCGGATCGGATGCCTTCATCTTCGGGGGTGAAGGGGTTTCGCCAGCGTCTCAGGAACTCTTGCGTCTCCTCATCCTGGTCTTGGGCCGGCTTAATCTCGTCGACGATGATGGTCAGGGCGTTTGCCACCTCTGTCTCCGCTGTCGCTAGGGCCTGGAGCTCCGGTGAGGCTGGTCGCGCGTCGATTAGGGCGTCGTGGGTGGTCTCGTCCTCGGGGTCTCGCGATAGAACGTCCGCGAATTCGTTCTGGGTACCGCGGCAATGCTCCAGGTCGAAGTCGAATTCCTGTAAAAACAAAGCCCATCTGAGTAGTTTTGCCTTTTCCTCTTTGAACGATTGTAACCAGGTAAGGGCTTTACTGTCCGTCCGGACTTTAAAGCGTTTCCCCTCTAGTAGCGGTCGGTAGCGTCGGAGGGCCCATGTCAGGGCCAGGCACTCTTGCTCGTTGATGTGGTACCGCTGCTCCGTTGGTTTAAGGCGCGCTCTGTCGAAGCAGATGATCCTCTTGGTCCCGTCGTCGTTCTCCTGGTAGACTATGGCCCCGATGCCGATGGAGCTCGCGTCGGTCTGGACCACCAGGGGCTCGTTGGGGCGAGGATGGTGTAGCTGGAGCGGTTGGCTGCATGCGGTCTTCAGTCGGTTGAATGCCCCCATGACTTCCGGTGTGATCTCCCACGTTTTCTTTGCCTGTAACAAATCGGTTAGTGGTGCCGCGATGGTCGCGAAGTCCGGGATGTATTGGCGGATCCATCCACAAACGCCAAAGAAACTCCGGAGTTTTTCATTGTTGGTCGGTACGGGCAGCTGCCGGATCTGCTCTACGTGCTTCCGCTGGGGCGTGATGATTCCCGGGTGGATGGTGTGGCCGAGGAAGTCGAGGGACGCCTTTCCAAAGGCGCACTTCTTGATGGACAACCGGAGGCGGTGTTGCGATAGTCTCTCCAAGACTAAAGCGAGATGTCGGAGGTGGGTCTCGTAGTCGGAGCTGTAAACGATTATGTCGTCGAGGTATACCATGCAGAACTTACGGAGGTATCCTGCGAGTACTTCCTGGCTCATCAGGCGTTGAAACGTTGCCGGGGCGTTGCGGAGTCCGAAAGGCATGACCTTGAAGTGGTAGTGGCCTCCATCTGGGTTGCTGAAGGAGGTGAGCTACTTGGATCCCTCGTCCATAGGGATTTGCCAGTAGCCGCTCTTCAAGTCCAGACGGTTGAACACTGATGCATCCCCCAGGTCACGCAGGGTCTCTTGGATGATAGGCATCGGTGATGGCTCGCTGGTGGTGATCGCGTTCAGCTTGCGGTAGTCCACGCAGAACCGGGGTGTGCCGTCGAATTTCTTCACCAGGAATACCGGGCTGGAGTACGGCGATGTGAAAGCCTCGATGATGCCTTGGGCCAGCATTTCTTCCACCTGTTCTTGGATGATCCGCTTCTTTTCATCCGACACGCGATAGGGTCGTTGGCAGACTGGCTTCCGTTCCGTCACGTCGATCTTATGCCTGGTGCTGCTCGTTGTCGTCATCCCCTGGGTGGTGTTGAATGGCGCGGGGAAATCTGAAATTAAATTTTTAAACCGGGTTTGCGCGTCCGTTGGGAAACTGTGATCAATTTCCCCGATACTTATGGATTCCGTCTTAGGGGGTGGTTTGGTCCAGAAGACGATCTTCCGTTCCCCGATTCCCAGGTACAGGCAGCCTCTGACGATGTCCACCGTCGCTTGCTGCTCTTGTAACCATGGCATCCCCAGAATGCAGTCCTCTCGGAGGTCGCGGCTGACGATGAATTTGGCGGCGTGTTCGTAACCGGAGATGATGATGGCGAGTTCCGCTTCCCCGCTGCAGGACATCTTCAGGCTACCGCTAGCCAGTGGGAGTTTGGTGGCGACTTTCCGGGCTCCCGGGGCGAACTTCGCGTTGATGACATTGATGGAGGCGCCGGTGTCCACTAGCGCTCTGAAACAAATGCCATTATTCATACTCACCTGAATCCTGGGTACTTGTATGCCGGGCATGGCCGTTAAGGAGGGAATATGCCGGCCTAATCCCCCCTGGCGTCGTTTCCCGAACTCCGTACGGGGCAGTCGCGGTGGAAGTGTCTTTCCGGACACAAGCGGTATTTCGGAAGTTGATCCGCGCTGATGAAGGGGTTGGTCGCCTTCTTGGTAGACTGGAGGGTGTCCGCGGTGGCGATGGCTGCGTCCGCTAGGTCTCGCACGCTGTTGAAGTGGCCGCTAAGGTAGACCGCTACCTCGGGACGGAGCAGCTTCCGTAGAAGGTGGATCTTGTCGGCTTCCCGCATACCTGGTGCTAGCTTCTGCAACAAAGACATCTTCCGGGTTAGGAAATCCGCGGTTACCTGACGGTCGGCCTGGGTCTTCGCGTATAACTCCTGGTACAGCTGGACGCGCTGCACGGGGGAGTCGTAGGTCCTACGTAGAAGCTCGAACAGCTGCTCCGGAGTCCTTGGCGGCTGCTTCTGGGCCAGGGCGCGTGCTGGTTCCCGCAGTTGGACCATGATGAGCCTCAGCTGGTCCGGGGATGTCGCGATGTTGGCAGTCATCTGAAAGATGAAGTCCTCCAGGTCTTCATCGTCGTGGCCGCCGTAGGTCGGTAGGGCCGAGTTGACTGCCGTCGGTGTCAGGGCGGTGAGCCGGTCCAGAAGGGCCGCAAAGAACGCCGAAGACGGGTCCATGGATGCGGCTGTCGGTTTGTTGTCCTCTGCCATCTCTCGCGTTGTCGATCGGGTGTTCACCATAGGCTGGGCCGTCGGTTGTTGTGTTTATCCAAACACACACTGTAGTTGGGTGCCAATTGTTACCGTTGAACGGCTCGTCGTTATTCAGAGTTACAGTATTAGGCAGTATTATAACACAAAATAAAGTCATATATTCAATAACAATCCAATAATAATCCAAATATATACAATAACAAAATATGATAGTGGTTATGGCAAAAATCGGAAAAATAATGAGAGCGAGCGTCTCGCGTGAAGCGCTTAAATGTTACGATGTCGGTCCCTCCTCTAGGCTGGTGCTGCATCGTGGTTGGCTGGCCGGATTCTCCAATTGCAGGCTGCTGGCGTCGTGGAGCACGTGGTTGTCGGTGTCAGCCGAAAAAAATTATTGAGTTACTAGATGTCATGAAGCGGAATTTAAATAATACGATACATAAATCAAGTCAGTTCAAATATTAAAATGTGATGCTAGTTGTAATTTTAAATTGTTAACATGTTAAAAACACGAAATTTTGATGAAAGAAATTTTAAGGAAACAAATTTGAGGAAACAAATTTTGGGGAAAAAAATCTTGGGTGGAAAAAATTTTGGTGGGGGAAATTTTTGGGGGAAAACATTTTGGTAGAAAAAATTTTAAGGGGAAAAAAATTTTGGGGAAAAAAATTTTGGGGAAAAAAATTTTGGGGGAAAACATTTTGGGGAAATAATTTTAGGAAAAAAAATTTTGGCTGAAATTTCTATAAGAAGTTTTTATAAAAGTGATAAAAGCAAAAGTTGTTTGGTTAATAGCGTTATTAAATAATAATAACAATAAAATCTCAATGGATTAATATTATGTATGGAAAACTATTATGAGATGAGGATATGAAAAGCGCTTATTAGTTAAAAAATTTTACGGTTACAGTATAGTTATATCATATAAATCTCAGATTGTTTAAATAATATATTTTAGAAACAAAACATAATGTATCCTTGTTTTCTTTTAAATTTGATTACGATGTTTATTGCATGACAGAGAAATAAATAAATAAAAATAATAACTTACCTGGATACACTGTTACAAATAATATACTTTATCAAATACAATTTAATGATAATTTAGGAACAATTGTTTTAAGCACTTTCACCACCACACAATTATTAATAAAATAATGTAAACGCTTTAACAGTAAAAATGACACTTCACTAACAAGAGCTGTTTTAGTAATGATTAAAACATGGGCGATCGCTGCTATATATATATATATATATATATATATATATATATATATATATATATATATATATATATATATATGATACTTCACTACTTTTCCGGGTTTCACTCCGCGTATTCACTATTCGGCTCCTAGAGGAACCAGACAATGGTTGACGACGTTTCGGCAAGATCACACTTGCCATCTTCAGGTCACTTCTAACTTCCTTCTGCTTCGCGTGGTTACACGATGTAGACATCGATGTAGACACGACAGTCTACATCGTGTAACCACGCGAAGCAGAAGGAAGTTAGAAGTGACCTGAAGATGGCAAGTGTGATCTTGCCGAAACGTCGTCAACCATTGTCTGGTTCCTTTAGGAGCCGAATAGTGAATACGCGGAGTGAAACCCGGAAAAGTAGTGAAGTATCATATATATATATATATATATATATATATATATATATATATATATATATATATATGCCTTTCGTTCCCATCTGATATCACATCACCTGGCCTCATAAACATGTCCAAACTTGATGAAGATGAAATGGATACCTTGGGGCGATGCAGGTGTACCGACACTTTTTAACTTAATATATGGGTTAGCTCTTAGGAACAGATCATCTATTGAATACCTAGCAGCTGTAACGACCCTTTTCTTTTTTCTTCAGTTATAATTTATAGATGTTTTTGTTAAGTTAAGAATTTGAAATCTTTAAATATTTTTAACACAAGTAATGCTATTGTATTGAGATGGGAAAAAATGTAGTTAATGGTTAGATAGTACCTGTTAATTTATTGACTATAGATGTTTTTTTCATGTGTTGTAGCTCGAAATCCTTTTGTATTATTAATGATATCTAATGATTTATTAGAGACAATTGTTTTTTTTGTGAGTTGGGATTCTAAATGATATATATAGGGACCGAATACATGCAGCTGTGACGAACCTTTTCTTCTGTAGTTATAATTTATACGTAGGTGTTTTTGTTAAGTTTAGAATTGGAATTCTTTTGTTGCGATTGTTCGAAAGATAGCATAAAAAGCGAGTCAACCTTTTCTAAAAACGTAAATCATGTCTTGGTTTTGTGACATTTATTAGCTGATGAGTATAGAATTAATGAACTTCTCACGTGGAAATTAACTCAAAGCATTATATGTGACGTGGAATCAAGAAAGGGACCAAATGTCGCAAACTATCGATTTTAGGTTTTTAAGTGATTCTTATAGACAAAAGCATGATACATCTAATGCAATGGGTTTGGAATCTCTACGACCAATATTCACCTTTGTATGAAGGGTTTTTAGCTGATGATGATCACATGTTTTAGCGATATTTGACATGATGTTGAGATGTTGTAAATGACATTGTAATAACCGACATGTTAAAAAAATGGATCATATTTAATTGTTAAAAGACATTTTTGTATCTACAAAAATAGGTAACTAGATAAAATAATAATAATCAGAATTAAATATCTAATACTTCCAGTAACGGAGAATTACTGAGCTCAAGTTGTTCATTCATTAAAGGTACCCTGAGTTTGTGTTTGTATATCTCAAAGGCTTCTAAAATGTCTAATTTGCGTTTGTTATTGCAAAAATGTAGGAATTTAATATTATTTTGAGGAGTCATTGTGTGATGTCACACAATGACTCTTATTAGTTAAACCATGTGTACGACCAACCAAACCATGTACATCAAAATGTTTAACCAGATTTTTATATCTTTTAATTCCAACTTCATGTATAAACAAATACATTTCACGGCAAATGTGTAGATTTAAAAATGAGAAAGTTGTTGTATTTACAATAAGTCATTAACGTTTCTCTTACCGTATTTATCTTCCAGTGATTTAGGCTTCCTAGAACATTCTAAATGGCTTAGTATTACTAAATCTTGGTCGTGTTTGGACAGTTCTTTGAACGAATTACGAAACTGAATAGCGATAGATTTAGGTATGAGACTATTACATTTTGAAGTGCAACAGGGTTGAGCAGTTTCTCCGTACATTTGTAAAATTGCTTCGTCCTCCCTTATATCTTCTATGGATTTATCAAACGAATCACTAGCAAATGATGTTGAAGGTGCACATTCAGAAGCTGTTTCAACTACAGATGCACGTTGAGCATCCTTACTTTGATCACCACTTTCAGTATCACTGTCATCACCTCTTACATTATTACTGTCGTATTCATTTACGTTTTCTATATAATACAGTTCATTCAGTTCGTCCAATTCATTCTGTAACGCCATGCTGTAAGTGCTTCGTAAAATAATGTTCCTAATAATTAACTTGATAGGTACGTATTACATTAATATTCGCCAAAAAAAGTACAAAATAACTACTAGTCGCTATAAAAAAGGTCTCAGAAAAAACACATTCAACACACCAACGCACTAACTCACACGAAATATAATGAATCTCTTTGAACAAGCTAAAGTATTTATAAGATAACATAGTTTAACAACCGAGAGGGGTAACTAAAACCGCACGTGACAGTTGTAAATACCACCCCACACAATAAAAGTACCGCTATACTTTACCTGCTAATATTGCAATAACTGGTTTTCATACAATTGGTCCCTTTCTTCATTCCACGTCACATATTTTGTTTTCGAGACTACCTGATTTCTCTAGTTTAATCTTTTTTAAAAATCGAAATATTTACTCTTAAGGTTATTGAAAGAGAAAAAATGTAGCTAATGTGTAAAGCGTTTCTGAAAACCTGGGAGGCAGGTAGTTTCTCTTTTAAATGTATTTTAAAATCTAATAATTTTATATGAGACATCTACTAAGAGAGGGGAATTAATTTTTTTGGTGATTTTGTTAAAATGTTAAATGTTTTATTATTATTATTATTAATATAATAGATAATTATTAAAAAGGTAATATGAAATTACTGTCGCGTGTCTGCACGAACCGCGGAATGTGTAAAGCGATGACCTTGATCGCGAGTCGGCGCACTATCATTTGTCACGTTTTCGGCGTTTTTGGACCTTCATAAGAAATAACATGGGATTTTGTGCTCGAATCGTTGCCTATCTACTTTTTTCTAAGTAGTTGCATCTAAAATAAATCTTTCATGTGCCATTGTTTTCTTTTATTTTGAATACTAATTCCTAAAAACCAATCACTAAATTCAAGATAATAATGCTTAAAACAACATTTACTAATTTCTTCAAATAAGAAAGAAAATGCTTAAAACATCATTAAGTCATTTCTTAAAGTAAGAAACAATTCTTTATTTCAAGAATCAGACGGTTTATAATAAGAAACACGTTGATTTGAATTAAGATTTCGTTATTCTGAAATTAATATGTGACAATTTAAAAGTGGTAATGTTTCAAGTTTAACTAAAGAAGTTGAATGTTTTAAATTAAGAATTTTTATGTTAAAATTAAAACAAATTCATGTAAAAATAAGAACATAATTTAAATAGATTATTCTACATTCAAGCTCTCGTATTCTTGAATTGCAAACAAGAATATTATTCTTATCTATTTCTTAAATTGAAACTAGAAACTTCTTAGGTTCTAAAACAGCATCAAAATTCTTAATTTAATGTACGATTTTCTTATTACAAGTATTATTTTTCTCTGAGTGTGCCATTACAGTTATCGTATTTGCATTATTTGAAATAAACACATTAACCATAATAGCTCTTGACTCTTTGCAATCAAACTGTATTTCAATAATTTGGTAAAATGGATTATGACGGCTTTTTAAAATGCGGTTGTAACTGAAGTTTATTGCGAGAGCTCGCATTCTGTATTCAATCACAGTTATTGAGTTAACTTCATTTTCTAGCAAACTTCAATTTTATAATCTAAAAAAACTCAATCTACGTATTTAACAGCAATATTTTTACGATATAACCATGTACATATGAACATGTTTGAATAATAGTTTTAGTCGCTTTTCAGCAAGTCCGTAATATTCAAATATTAATTACGATTTTTCACAGCAGATTTTTCTCTAAGCAATCTTTATTGCAAAAATGTTTGAAATACTTTAAAACAGTTAAATACATCTTCATAAGGCAAACATATATACTACTAGAAAAGGTGCTACTATTAGATTTTTCAGGTTACCCTACGGAAATAGCATTTTGGCATTTTCGTTTATCCTATAATGGTTAAATTTAGCAATTCTCTGGTTTAAACTAATTGGTACAGTGTGTGGTTTCTAAGTAGTTTTTTTTTAAGAAAAATAGATTTTCTACTGTATTTTGAAAGCAAATAAGTCAAATCGAATCGAAATAGAAGTAAAACACAGCAACTTTGTAATGAATACATGCGCTTGCTGTTCTATAAATGCATAGTAAAAAAATCAGAAATCATTTCTCGGTATGCAGTTAACCATTTTTATGTAAACTTTACAAAAATAATAAACTCCAATCATAGTACTTGTAGTGAAAATTTAAAATAATTGCACTGACTACCGGATAAGACAGACTAATTGTCAATAAACACAAATTCCACATTTGATCATCAATTGTAACACACTAAAATATTTTCCTCCCACATATTTCCCGACAAAAACCATTATTGATTCAAATTGTTTTAGTGGGCTTGGGTGTTAATTGCAAAGGCTTACTAATTACAAATAAGAATCAGCAATGATTAAATAATAGAAGGGCGCCACTCAAACTGTAGTTATGGTTATAAAAGCAAAATGCGAACCACAATTTAGGAAAAAACTCCCATTTAAATTAAGTTAAATTCTTAATAATTACTGGTTGTTATTCTTTTATTTTTAAGGTTTATTTTATAAATGAAACACCAGTAATTTGTCGTGCCCGGGGGGGGGCATCTCATTGAACAAATTTTGTACACCTATTCCAGGGAATGCGAAAATATCTGTGGTTATTTTCGTATTCCTGAATTTCAGAACGTATATAATCCGAGTTGAACTTTCAATTAAACCGAACTAACAGCGCCTGCGTTCCATTTTAAACAGCGAGGGACTTCACAACATTCTGCTGTGAATTTCCTGCCCTATTATCGCATTGGATTAACATTCTACATAGCAGTAATGCTAAAAGACGCTTGGTTTTAAAATTACAGTAAACATATTTGTCTAAATCTCTATTCTAATTAATAGTAGGCAAACATGCGTTTCTGTGTCGAAAACTAAAGAGAGCAACAATGCACTTACAAACTTTTGAAATCTCAGTCAGTCATATATCGAAAAGGAGCAGTGCGGGGGGGCGGAACTGCCGCCTCATTGTACTCCATCCATTTCACTTGAAGAAAGTTTTATTTTCCACCAAAGAAATTAATAATTTAGTAGATATATTACGTTAAAACAAACTGAAAACAAGAACATTTTCAAGAATTTGTTCTTATAAATTGTCTCACATTGAAGCAACGCCCAATTAGTAACTGACAATAAGCAGCAGACAATATTATTTTGACCACCTCCCACACCTTAATTTGGTGGTATTTAAGAAACAGAATTATAGAAGGCACAAAAGAAAGAAACATCGGGTTAATCCGCATTTGCAGAACTGGTAAATCATGGTGCAACAAATAATAAAAACGAAGAAATTAGCAAAACTTCAAATTTATTAACAGATTACTTAAAAACGATATAAGTCGTAACAACCATCGAAACTTATTAACTGCTAGATGCAGAATAATTCAATTACGTCAGCCTTGCATGCAAAAATTTCTAATAACTTCCTATAACAATAATAAATCTTTTTTTTATACTAAGTATATTCACATTTCTTATTTAGACCGTCTTTAACCCTGCTGTTCTCCTCGGGTCTATATGACCCAAAATAGAATAGATGTTTGAATAACTTTCTTATTTTTTAATATTTATGCCCAATATTTCATGAGTTTTTCTCTGGATGTTACAGACTACAGTGCTTGTGTTTCTTTTAAAAAAATTTTTGTTGTTAACTTTTTAGGCGTATTTGTTACACGTGTATTCCTCGGGTCAATATGACCCACAACTATGTTTTACTGACGGGGCGAATAAGTCTTTGTATCCAGTCATTTTATATATCATCCATGATTAGTTTATTGATACCAAAGTGTTATTGTCACGTTCCGCGGTCGGTAAAGTGGTGGCCCCTAGCGGCCACTAGGAGAGGTATCACCACCATTTTATTTTTAACTGTCAAATGATCGTAGTAGTTCCACTCATTACGTTCCGGAGTAAAGTATATTTTGTTTGTGTTTTTCTAAAGTTATGTGAGAATTACAATGTCAAGAAAAGACCTTAGTGATAAAGAGCTGGAAAATACGCTGGCAAGTGCAGATCTTAGCGACTTTGACGAAAAAGTTTCAGAAAAGAGAATCTTACTAGCGAAGCCAGTGATTATAATCCCGATTCAGATGATGACTTAGCAGATGCTGTTCAAACAAATGCTTCCGTTCAGGTGGAGCAACCTCTGCAGTCAGTAAAATCTAAAGATAATGCTATAAATTGGATGTTAGATTCTTTTACATGTCAAGGACGAGTAACTAGTGCAAATATAATAAAAGCTACACCCGGTCCTACTAGATACAGAGTTCATGATATCAAGTCTGCATTCGAACTCATTTTCAGCAGTTCCTTGCAAAATATCATTGTGAAAATGACTAATATCGAAGGCCGCAGGGTGTATGGCAGTAATTGGCAAGAACTAGACGAAATTGCATTGCAAGCATATGTAGGTTTGTTGGTGTTAGCGGGTGTTTACAGATCACACTTGGAATCTACCAAAAGTTTATGGAATTCGGAAACAGGCAGACCTATTTTTCGTGCAACAATGTCACTGAAACAATTTCATTGTATATCACGCGTTTTACGATTTGATGACAAAAACGATCGTCAAGAAAGGAGACTACGTGATAAGTTGGCTCCTATAAGAGAACTTTGAGAAAAATGGTCTGAAATACTACCAAAATTATATAATGTTGCAGAAAACGTTACCGTAGACGAACAGTTAGTTGGTTTCAGGGGTCGTTGCCCCTTCAAACAATACATTCCAAGTAAACCAGCAAAATATGGAATTAAAATATGGACTCTCTGTGATAGTGCAAGTTCTTATGCTCTAACAGTTCAAATATACACGGGTAAACCTACTGGAGGAGCACCCGAAAAGAATCAAGGATTGTGAGATTCTAGATCTCATTTGTGGGCTTAGAGGACAAAATGTGACTTGTGATAACTTTTTCACGTCATACAAATTGGGACAAATGCTTCTCAAAAGAAATCTTACCATGTTAGGTACGATTAGAAAGAACAAACCCGAGCTGCCTGCCATAGCAATAAACACTAAAGATATTCACAGCTCCAGCTTTTATTTTACTAAAGATACAACGGTTGTGTCATACATTCCAAAAAAGCACAAAAGTGTCATTGTAATGAGTACCCTCCATAATAATAAAGAAATAAGTAGCAGAGATGACAAGAAGCCAAAAATGATTCTCGACTACAATTCTACAAAAAGAGCAGTTGATACACTTGATCAACTAATTGCTAAATATACTTGCAAACGAAAAACGAATCGGTGGCCGATTATTGTATTTTATAATATCTTGGACACCAGTGGCTACAACGCTTTCGTCTTATGGTGCGAAATAAATCCGGACTGGAATAAAAATGTTTTATTCAAAAGAAGAATCTTTTGGAAGAGCTGGGTAAGCAACTAGTAAATTCCTACATTTTGTCACGAAAGCATCTCCCTCGTACTGAACAAGCTACTGCTATAGTGACTACTGCTCAAGAAACGTCAGTTGAAGAAATAGCTACACCTCTACTGGAACCAGCAACAAAAACAAACGGTCACGCTGTAAATTTTGTCCATCTAAATGTGATAACAAAACTAATATCACATGTTGTAAATGCACAAAATATTTGTGCAAAGCGCATGTAATTTATTATTGCCCTAACTGCAAGAAATAGTATCTGATGCAGTTTTGCTTTTTGTGTAATTAATCTTATAGTTCCTAGTTTATTTTTTATGTTTCATGTTTCTTGTTAAATATTTTTTTAATTTTTCTATAATTACAGAAATAAAGTTAATAACGTATAAACTTTGCAAATATTTTAAGTATTTTAATCTGAATTCGTATTTTAGAGCATCGGGTCACTATGACCCGAAAGAGTACAAGTGTATAGTCTGGCTAAGGAGAACAGCAGGGTTAAATACATTAGCCACTGACCTCATAATCCTGACTTATATTTCCAGCAAATTCATAAAACTAATAATTCCAGTAAATCATAAAAAATTAATAATTTACAAGTATTTCTAATATACTAATAGTATAAATAATAATTTGTTATACACATATGTCTTTATGTTTCTAACAAATGCTGGATCGTCATGTCTGTTGTATAAATAATTAAAAAAATACAAAGAAATTCAACTCTCTATTTGTAATATCAATGCAACTATTGCTTTATATTGACCCGATAATATCGTTTTTCGACATCTTTCCACGGCATATCGCCGACAACAAATATTAACGCAACCGGTAGCGTTTTTGTAGAAGCGATAAGTTGCTCCAATGTGAGACTTCTGATTAAGTTCAATGTAAACAATCCGACGGCGATAATATTGCGTGTTGCCAATTACTAGTTGCTGGTTGCTTATTGCCTCAGTGTGAGAACCGCCTAAAATGAAACCGTCTGGTTTTCAGATATCGATACGGTATGAGCGGTGGGCGGCATATTAAAGTGTCGGATAATCAGTTTTATGCCTGCAGTTCTAGGTATCAACTTCAATAATATTATGGCCTTTCAACTATTATGAACTGATACAGCAGTCGATTTAAATTTTGAAAAAGACGGAAAATTACTCCTACAGTTCTACATGTACTGTACTACATGTAAATACAGCATAAATTCAATGGTTTGTAAGGTAAATATTTAATAAACACTTGGCTGAATTTTCCACAGAAATTTTATCTTTTAGGCGATTTAGGTAAATTTTTTATTAGGTCACAGACTAGTAAAAAAATAAACAAATAACATATAACGTTCTCCAATCGATTATCATTTCATTATCTCAAATCAACTGAAATTTAGGGGCTCGAATTGAAATTTGTGGCGGGGGGGGGGATAAGTTTTCAAGTTCCGTCACTGATGCCAGTAATAATTATTACATATATATTAAAGTTATGAATAAAATGAATTATCTTTTTAGAAATTAATATCCTTTTACTTACCTGCCAAATAATCACCTACCGCAATTGTGTATAAACAAAACTTAATGAAATAACATCATTGTACCCCACTCCCGAATCTTCATATGTTTCCGTAATATCCCCGAGTATTCCCATTATTTTTTATATATTTCCGTGTATTCCCGATATATTTCCGAAAATTTGTACACCTATTCTCGTAGTGAAACGCTCCTCGGCGGTGCCAAGCTATAGCAATGAGTAATAGTTTTAAACTTTGTTTGTTGAATTAACTTACCTACTCGCATTATAAATTTTTACATTTTAACTTAATTTGGAATACCTTTCTAAATATATTTGCCACATTAAATTCCACAATTAAAACCAATATACTTCAATGATTCCTCAATATTGGAATAATCAAAATATTAAGTGATTGCCAATAAAAGGATAGGTACAACTTAATCTTTATTGAAAAGATATACATTTTCGTGTATGATAAAAGAAGGATGACCGTACAAGCGACTAAATCTGAAAAAAAAAGAAAAACATTGTAAATAAGTTAAGTATTTTAGGTAGTTATAATGTGTTTTCATAATCAAATCAACATCAACACCGAGGTAAAAAAGCACAAGTATTGATCATTACTTGGAAACCAAAATTGTTATTGTTTAAAATATAATAGAAAGGAAAATGCAATGCTTTGTCGTGGTTTCATTATCTTCATAAGATGAAGGATAATGAAAAAAGTGAAGATGGATAGGAAAGGGAGTTACTAATGGTGAATTGTAAATAAAGTCTGTTGTGTTTTTATTTGAGTTGTAATAAATAAAAAGGTAAAACTTAAAACGATTAAAGTTAAAATGTATAAAATGAGAATATAAATTACTAAATATGGAAGGAATGTATATGATAATAATTGTCAAACGCGAAAGGAGTTTTTAATATACTATTGTGTTCTGAAATTCATACGAATTGGTTCTAATAAAGATGTTCCTGATGTTCTAAACTGTTATGAATGAAAAGTTTTCTTTACATAGCATAAATACTTGGTCGATGAGTTAATGGAAAGAAAGGGTTGTTCTTATAATAGAAGCAGAGTCATAAAGAGGAGACTTAGAGCACCATCAGGTATATGTATTCAGACAGTGTATCAACAAATAGTGAGTAAAGATCAAGTTAAGTGGTACAATGTTTAAAAGGTTAAAGAAAGTTAAAAGCAAAAAGAGGGAATAAGCATCCCTGAGATAAGGTACAATACAGCCTCAAACAAAAAGGAAAATTTTTAAGACTCATCAATAGTTAATATTAGTGATGGGAACTTGGGTGTCGAGTGTCGTGATACTGTTCGTGGTCGTGACACTTGAAGTGTCGCGACACTTCGTGTCGAACAGTATCGCTCTTATTAGAGTGTAATTCGAAGTTGCTTGATCATTCTTACAAAGAAATTAAAGGCAGATTTGTTGAACTGGCCAACAATCATTAAATAAGACGTACATATAAAACTATTTTGTTGTAGATTTTTTAGTTAAAATTATAAATTCATGAATTATTTGCAAAACATTAATTTAAAAGCCGAAACCTGAAAAGTTGACGCAACGCCTCCGTGGTTCGATGGCAAATCGTGGCTTGCTAAACTTCACGGGCTGGTGGAATGCACGATCGAACCCCGTTACAAGCATAACTTTTTTTTAAATTTTATTTGTTATTCTTTTATTCGAAAAACGTACAAGAAATAATACATTACAAATAAAAAATAAAGATACCCAATTAATAAGACATTGTCTTATTAATTTGGTATCTTTATTTTTTATTTGTAATGTATTATTTCTTGTACGTTTTTCGAATTCATATTTTCAAATAAAAGACATTGTCTTATTAATTTGGTATCTTTATTTTTTATTTGTAATGTATTATTTCTTGTACGTTTTTCGAATAAAAGAATAATAACAAATTATTTAAATTGTTTTGCAACTATTAATCTCACCGACTTTTATTCGAGAACGAACTATTTGGCATATTCAGATTTCCCATACTAATTTTCTATAGCAAATGTTAGAACGAATGCGGTGTATAAATAATTTAATGTCTTTTAATGTACTTAATGCATAAATATATAACCATAACAGAATTTACTCATAAACCTAATTGTTTTTTAATCCCTAGTTTATGATTTACGTATTAGCTATGAATCTTGACTGCTCGTTTCAATTATATTATATGAACTAGCGCATGCATGATGTGTAAATGCGAAGTATCGTTAAAGAGTCGTGAAGGAGTCGACACTTCACACGGCTAATGGTTTCGATTCGCAAGTGTCGTGATACGCGGGTGGTATCGCGAACCCAACACTAGTTAATATACTTACTTTGCTGATCTGTAAAATCCTGGTAAGTTTCATCCTGACAACTAAAAATAAAATAAAGGTAAATTATTTATATCCTTAATATTACTGAAGATAAAGCTTACCTGTTTAGACAATCAAGTATGTGGATATCAATGAGATTGATATTTAGATAAAATATATTTTTCTGAAATCGTCAAGAAAGCTTGTCATGACAGAACTCAGGTTGGTCATGAAAGTGTCACTTTAAAGACTAGTCACTTTCATGATTTTTACAAGACTCCTGTCACTTTACAAGACTCATCTGTCATTTTTAGACTGCAATTGAATTAGAAATCGTCACTTATCTTATGAAACGTTTATTTAATATAATTAAAAACACTAACAATCAAATACAACAAATATTATTAATTGGTATTAGAACTATGAAAATTTAAAATTAATGTTAATGCTGCCGACACTAGTATTATGCACATTAGAAAAGTTTATTCCAGGTATATAATTCAAAGCATTCTTATTTCTGTTTTCTGTTGCATTAGCTATGTTTGACAACACTACTTTTTCGTTGACATATATGTTAGGAATATTAACATTGTCAGCTACAGCAGTCTGATCAAATGCACTTGTTGAAGGAATTTCACTCGCGCCATTTTTCGTTAATGCATCTTGACCTTGCTGTATTTTTTTGGCAATTTTTCTTTTATTTTCTAATGATTCGGCTATATAGCCCTCCGCTACTCCTGTAGAAGACCATCCGCCGTGTCTTTTAAGGTCTTCTATGCCACTTCCAGCATCAATCAACAAAGTTGCTGATGTTCTCCTCAAGGCATGGCCCGTATATTCCGCTGCATTTTGTAAATGAAGAAAACCAGCTATTTTAGCAGGTATCTTTCCGAAGGTATGAATTCCTACAGCCTGAATACTGCATTTACCTTGTCTATATGAAACAAATAAACGCCGGTGTGGTGTATGAGCAGGGCGAAGTGCTAGGTATTTTCTATATAAGGCAATATTTTCGGGTTCGCCAACATCGTCCAAAATTAAAAATCGTCTTCGTTTGTGACTTTTCGAATCTGGAATGTTCACAATGAGAGTATCATTCTTGTCTTCAATGTCATCTAGAGTCATCTTCATCAACTCATCGCAACGGCATGCACCGGCTAGTCCAAAAATTAATACAACCTGAAAATATAAGCCGCCAATTTAGATTATTTTATAATTTATTTATTAAAACTACTTACTTTTAACAATAGGAAGTCGTGATCGGGAGCTTTTCGAAGAAACTCGTTTATCTCATTTCTTGAAAATACTCGGGACTTTTTTGCTTTATATCCTACCGATTTTCTTTTCAGATATGATTTTAACTTTAAATAATTTGCGATATTGATGTTTTCTTTAATTAACAGCACGGCTCTAAGCATTGAATAAGTACTCCAGAGGCTTGAAGACTTGTAAATTTTACTTTCTTCAGCAAAAAAAGCCAGCATCACTTCTTCCGTAACTTGATTAACTTTTTTGTTATTACACCAGCTTTTGAACTTCGCATATTGTTTCTCATATCTTTCTTTGGACTTATCCGGAAGCAATTCTTCCACTGCAGCAGCAGCAGCTTCTTCAATTATTCCAGTGCGAAGAGTGTTTTCCATATTATAAAGCACTTTACAACACAAATTGTGACACTTAAAAAATATTTTTGATTTGTTGTTGATTCATTGTCATGGATATTAACTTCTCATACGACTCTGATGTTGATATATTTTTTCAGTTTAAATCCATTTTTAGTTTTGAAAAACGATTTCAGAAAAAATATAATACATCACTGGTCATGAAAGTGTCTCTGCTTGACTCGGAGGCTTTAAAGAGATACTCGGATGCTACGCATCCTCGTACTCTTCAATAAGCCTCCTCTTCTGCAAAGTTTCACTTTCATGACTTGTAATGTAATACACTATTCTTTTGACACATATCAATAAAATTCTCCATTGTGTCAAAATATTGTAAGGTGCGAGAATATCCATTCCATAGCTAGTGATGGAATGAAATACACGCAAAACACATAAGTAGGGTAGTCTTTTAGAATATTTATTCTAAAACAAGAGTTAGAATATTAAGTTTTTATTATCAAAATTAATTTCAGAATTTACAAATTCCATAGTGGTCGTGGAGAAAACTAATAATATCTATAATTATTACAACGGACAAAAAGTGGAGATTTCAGATCTAGATCAGAAATCTATCACTCAAAGTATAAAATAAAATCGTCAGTAAAAATAATAGGTCGTCCCAAAGTAAGTGGAATTTGTAGCATTAGCTTCAGTACAATACAATATTTTTGTTGTCAATAAATGAAATCTGGGATAATACAGTTACAAATAACCTACAGGCGATGTGTATGTCAGTAAACCTTTTATATCAATAATTTGCAAGTGCTTCACCCCACCTTAGCACTTGCAAGCAAAGGCTTAAACTCACTATAAATGAGAGCCTTATAACCACAAACATCACTTATTCATACCAAAATTGCAGGCACTTACAGCTAGCTCCTAAATTCTGAACTTTTGCTTTAAAAAGACAAAATCCCCTAAGGCAGTAATGATTTTTATTTATAACCCAGTAAGTTGTTCAAAAAGTTTTATTTTACTAAGTCTATTGGGCAATATTCGAGCTTAATATCAAAAGAAAATCACTTCTTATTACTGGAATTATGGAAGTTAACTCTAACCTAATATTTTATAAACGTTGCAAAAAGCTATTAAACTCAAGAATTCAAACCAAATTCAAAACTATAATCTTGTTTATTGTTTCCAGCCTTACTTTGTGGAACTCCATAATCATGAAATAAATAAAGATTATTAAAAGTCTCACAGTTTTATTAAAATACAACCTGACAATATTGTTTCGACAGCTATGCTGTCATTATCAAAGGTAATATAATTATAAACAAACACGTAGCTAAGGTAGATACAAAAATAGGTAACTAGATAAAATAATAATAATAATCAGAATTAAATATCTAATACTTCCAGTAACGGAGAATTACTGAGCTCAAGTTGTTCATTCATTAAAGGTACCCTGAGTTTGTGTTTGTATATCTCAAAGGCTTCTAAAATGTCTAATTTTAAAACCCTAAAATTCGTAATACGGGCATCGTATTACGATTTCAGTAAAAACAGACAGTTATTAGAAACATGGAAAATATTTGTTTTAGACCGCCCGACACATTTGGGAAAGCTCTAGGAATGATTCATCTATTCGACGGATAGGTTAGGGGTATACTTACCTATTGAAGTCGATGTTTAACACTTTCACTCTCACCGGCTGAAGTTTCAACCAACGTGAGTGGAGAATTGTCTTCGCTGTGTAGAAGTGTTAGAATACCGTAGCCTCTTCAAACAAAACCTGTCTTAAAGGTGGATAGTTACTTCGGCTAAATAAGCAAATTCTGAAAATTAAAGAGATAGGTATACGTTATTAAAAAGAAATCACATCAAAATAATGGGTACGTAAAGCACCACGTAATTTTTAAATAACCTAATAGACCACCGTCAAGGTGGACATAGAAAATATACAGTGCGCGTCTAAAGTCCGTTCCCCCCCTACTAATTTTTGAACCACCTGGTATATCGCAACGAAATTTGGAGGGCTTAAACAGGAAATAAGAACCTAATTTTTTATGAAAAAATGACAGCTAAAAGTTTCAAAATGGCGGCTGAGCACCCTCTTGAATTACTTTTTTAAATAGAACACCCTGTATATTATTCCGTTTTCGAAATCTGCTCATAATTCTTAACATTTTTCTCTAATACACTTGGCATTCCGGTTTAAAATGAAGTATGGATTTTGCGAGGGATTTTGGTCACTTCCGGTAAAACATTTTTCTAACTAAATTTTATTTGACAGCTAACAGTTAAATTTGACAGTAAACAAGATGTAAGATACCCCAACAACGATTTTTGTTTTCAATGCAAACTTGATTGATAGCAGAATTCGTGTCTGTTGGATTTGAAATTAATTAAAATGTCCCTTTTCAAACGTTAATATTTGAAAATCAATTAAATTTAGAAGTAAAGTGTATTAGAGAAAAATGTTAAGAATTATGAGCAGATTTCGAAAACGGAATAATATACAGGGTGTTCTATTTAAAAAAGTAATTCAAGAGGGTGCTCAGCCGCCATTTTTAAACTTTTAGCTGTCATTTTTTCATAAAAAATTAGGTTCTTATCTCCTGTTTAAGCCCTCCAAATTTCGTTGCGATATACCAGGTGGTTAAAAAATTAGTAGGGGGGGAACGGACTTTAGACGCGCACTGTATACTCAGGATATAGAAAATATTTTTTTGTACTTTGCGTTCACAATGGGCTCATTGTGACACCGAAAACGATTTCATAATAGAGGCTATTATAACATCGTTTTTGGAGACTATTTGTTTTGTAAGATTGGTAACATTTGTTTTATATTACATATAAACACATTTAATCTTGACACATTCTAACCTCACAAAACGCGAAAAGTCATTTTATAGTGTTACCACATGTTAAACGCAAAAATCACTAGATTGTAATGCAATGCTTTTAATAGCTCGAATTTACAATTTCTATAAAATTAATGGCCCAAAGTACAAAAAATAGTATATTATACTTGTTTTATAAGACGTATTGTAGCACTCGTTCCTTTGGAACACTCCTCGCTTCTCTCGTCATGTCCCAAACAACTCGTGCTACAATAGACCGTCTTATACAACTCGTATAATAATATACTATTAAAAAGTAAAAATCACAATTTTTAATCGAAATTCAACACATGTTCATTATTTTAAAACGCGAACATAATTTGTTAACAAACTTTTCCAGTTTAAAAATTATTTAATGGCGTTTACCTGCAACCATAGATATAGAAACACAAATTATTCTGTCAAGGTCGCAAAAAAATTTGTCATACATATCTGAAATTCGACACAGGTCCATGAATTAAGTAGTACAACACAATTTCTAAATAAAATTTTACTGTAAAATGAACCCGAATGATGCTTCACCTAACAGAGAAATTTCTGACATGAAAAAAATTTGAAGTCCAAAAAAATTCAAAAAAAGAATAAAATAACGATAATCCCCGCAATAATCCTCAAATTTTGTTTCAGCATACCACAACGAGTATTTCAACACCCTAACCAACCCGACTGAACTCCGAATTACCCAATTTATAGAATTTTAAATATCTACCCCACTCATAACTCAGGTGATAGAAAATATTTTTTAAAAAGTCAAGTTTTCAAAATGTACGAACATTTAGATCACATAAACATCAACTGTATACTGAACTGAAGAATAAAATAGCACTTTCTTGGTTAGATGATAAGAGATACATCATACCTGATGGTTCCGGTGACACTCTAGCTTGGGGGCATCACAGAATTCCGAAACATGTTGAATAACGATGTATATTACAAACTGTTTCAAAAAATAGTTAAATAATTATTGAAATTAAGTTAAGATGTTAATTTCATACATGAAAATTGTAAAATGATTGTAAATAATATTTGTGTACAATAATATGTGATGAATTGATTATTAATGTTTTTTTTAAATAAACAATATAAAAGGTTTATCTTTGTTTTTATAACAGCTGTAGCTGTTCTACATAATAAAACTTCAAAAAAGTTTACATAACTCTTTGCATGTGCTATATACAGAGATATTTCCTTCCTTCTCATGCAGAGGTAAATCTTGGTTTACTTATTATCTTGGCTATTAAAGGCTTTGACTAACCTTACCCTTTACGAAGTTTTGAAAATCGCATAGATACATCCTTAAGACGAGCTTGCAACCCTCGCAGTTGTATCAGTGATTGTGATTTCGCTTTGGTTGGTTGGCTTTTGAAAGTTGTATTCAAAAGTTGTCAAACTTTTGTTGGAGAAGGATAGACATATACCTGTGCTATACAGAGATGGATATATTTCCTTCCTTCTCATGCAGAGGTGTGGAGGTGTGGGCTCAGAATCGGCCTATATACCCTACTGGAGCCATAGAGCTATTGCTAGTAAGAGACAGAAACATTCTGAATTGCCCCATTTTCAGAAACACCATCCATGACCAAAATTCCTATATTGTTGGAATTCTTTTGAAAGACGGTTGCTTTCTACACTAAATGTTTGTTGTAAATGATTCGGCCTTATCTTTATTTAGGAAATCTTGTAGAAAAAATTGTAGTTTTAAAATGTATTATTTAAACAAGGTTTTGTGTACTTTTTTGAACTCTAAAATAAAATCGTAAATAACGAAAACGATAAAATCTTAGTTTCATATTCCAAGATTAAAAAATATTGTAAAGGGTGATATTTAAGTGTAAACTCCTGTATGTAGATGTATATCAGTCTAGGACTTTAGTAATGATTTGTGTCTGAATCTAGTCATATACATCACACTTCTCAAATTTATTTTATATTAGTGTTTTCGTATATAATTTATTCGTGTTATTTATATCCATTATATTGTTATAAAATGATGTATTTCCTTGAAATTTGTAAAAAAATTTGTATATAGCTAGATTCACAACCGAATTATTACTACTTATTGCTACTTACGGAAAGGAAAGCTACGGAAAACTAAAAGAATTATGGTTTATAAGCTTTATTCTTTTACTGTTAAAGGTGAGAGAACTAGTGCTCTGTTTGTTTTATGATTTTTTTCATTAGTTGCCTTGGATACTCAATGTTATCTAAAACACCGGTGATCATCACATTTATTTCCCCCCTTGTTGTTAAGAGAAGTTTTTCAGCAGAAAAAGTCTCCATCAAGTTGTGATTGTCAAGCAACTTGATAGATACGTAAAAAACTGCGTTTTTTTCTTTGAATGGAATTTTTTCACATTTTTTATTTGTTGTCTTGGATAGTACTAATAATAATTAGTAATTCAAGTTTTAAGTGAAATTGAATTAAATTATAAAATTAAGGAAGTGTTAGTTTTACCTGCTTTATTACACAGTAAAAGACTGTTATTGTTCAAATTAATGCTAGATTGTGACACGTTAAATGTGAATGAAATGCAGTTTTGACGATTTTCAAATATTTTATTCATTACCAATTTTATTATTGATAGGAATATTCAAATTCTGTCTATTTATTAAAAATTAAAGATATATGTTAAAGGATTACTTCTAAGGAATCAACAAACTGTAAAGTAAAGGTGTTTAATTTAAAAATGAAAAGGTAGATCGCTACCGCCCTATTACCCTAGTACTACTCTCTCTAAAAAATGAATATTTAGAAACTACAAAAAAAACGCGTACGAATGCTAATATCTGTTGCCAGTTGCTTCCTCAATAACCTTGAGTGTTCATATCTCCTTCAATTCTGGGTTTGCACGGAAATATCCTTAGGGCTTCCTCCTAATTCGCTCGAGTATCCTAATAGGATACTCGATAGAATAGTAAAGAATGTTTCATCAAAATCGGCATTGGAAGTTCAGAACTGTAACTTTTTAGTTATCAGAGTCTTTTCGATATGTAACTGCTTAGATTTTTTTGCATTACGTCTATTAATTTGAGCTGCATTATACACATACAATATTACATAGATATATACTTCAAATTAGGGCGAATACAATTTAAGATATACAAAGCGTCACCTATGACCTGCCTATTTCTTCACAGCGTCAAATATTTGCGAATTTTAAACACTTTCAAAGTTTTAAGAATTATGTTTAAAAGATAAAAGTCAAACAAATTTTCTCTTATTATCATTTCTACCATAGAAGAAAGGAATCATATTAAGTCACAAGCATATGAAGTCGATGCAGTTATTCGACTGTGTACGACTTAAACTTCCTTTCTTTTTAATTATAGGTATAATATTCTCATCTTCTCATTAAGGTTAAAGTCTGTTGAAGTGATTAATATAGTTAACACCGTTGTGTGATTGCTTTTCCCTATAGCTTTTACATTTTGACGTATAATTATGCCTCTGGAGGCATTGTCACCCTCCGTGAATATACTCCCAAGCCGCTTTCCTGTTCTGTAGTGAGTAACTCACTAACGAGCTTTCACTACAATTAAGTACAACTACGGTAACCCCTAACTTTAGTAATTACATTGCAAGTAATTTTTCTTTCTTCTTAGGGTACAAAATTTTCAGTTCATGCAATTAAAAGGTGTGGTATAAAACAGTATAAAATTACGTTACGTTTCTCTTAATAACTCGTGTGCATTATTTAACATATAAAGTTACGTTTAATTATAAGGTTTACTTAATAGTCTCTCAAAGAAGAAATTATTCTGTTTTAGAATTTAAGGAATAGAAGTTTTATACCATCTAATGAACTGAAGTTTTAGTGAAGCACTTCTGGGGAAATTAACAGATGTTTAAGTGCGTTGAAATCTCACATACATTAACATTTTGAATATTATTGACATTAGAACGATAGTGCTCTAACATCAGATGCTATTTTAGCACAAATTATAACAGCTAAAAAAATGTGTAGTCAGTATTTACAGCGCGATTGATACATTTCTCGTGTATACACATCTCGTTGTATACATTTTCGGTAATAGTGACCCTCGTCGTTTATAGTGATAACAACCGTCATAATAATATTAGAGAGAATAGTTTACCACACAAGTCCACTGTTCAAGGGAAAAGTAAATAGTGTCATTCATCACAGTGGAATTTAAATAAATAGAGTAAATAATCGGACAAGTAGAACTGTCACAGTTTCAATTTGTTGATGATATTATCCATCGTTACGCTACTATTGATTCGGGTGTTACTGTGAATACAATTCAATTTTATGCCGTGCGAGTGCTCGCTGTCCTCAGACAAAACGTGGGCAAATTTGCTTAGAGGAGCATGTGGTCCTTTTATGTAAATTACGATGAAACTAGCTCTGTGCGGCTTCCCTGAATAACCTCGAGTGTTGGGACCATCTTTGTTTCAACTGGTGGGTTAAACTAAATCATAATACTTAGTAACTCATTAACCCTAGATACATTCAACTAACACTTACATTAGTAGTTGCTGTAAATATTTAGCCTCAGTGGACGAGAACAAGGAGCTTTTGTGTTTGTTGTTTATACGCTGTTACTATGTCCCTTGTTGTTTTCTAAAAACGAAATCGAAACATTTTAAAAATACAGTAACAAAATAAAACATTTCATTCCTGAAAGTGAGAAATGTAAGCGACAGAATCAATTATCCATTACAGGTTTCTAAAAATCGTTTTTTAAATGGGATACATTGAATTTCACTTAGAGTTGAGCAGGATTGGGCATCTGTTACCCTCAAAATGCATAACAGCGAGACTATTTATATACCTGTAAGGTGCTGCTTTTTGCAGTAATTAAAAATTATAGGAAAAGTGGGTCACATAGTTTAATTAAATCGAATTGGCCAGTCCATTGCAGCACACTAGCGCGATTAGTAATACACCTACATAGAGTGTAGGCCGGAGGCGTAATTCGATAATGATTTAATTTTTGTTAAACATTTTTTTGGTACATTTATTTTAAAGAATTCGAATTCTCACAAATCAAAGTTAATCCCGACATTTGACAGGTCGTTACGGGTCGTGTGACTGCTTGCTCCTCTTTGCTCCTGAGTGGGCGGGAACGATCGGTTATGCTTCAATTCAGATACATGCCGTATTGAGACCAAAACGTAAAATACCACAGGGCTGGATTAAGGAACACATGAAAAGATGATTACAACACATTAGTCGCTTACCCTTTAAACAGAAATTAGCAGTACTTACGGGGGTCTGGGGATCCCCCGTGGCGTCACACGCTACTTCTGGGTGATTGGCGTCTTCGGGAGTGAAGTCCTTCAGTGCACTGCCACGATCATGATGACCTGAAACAGATGCTTGCCGCATCGGGCGCCCGTTAGCCGAACGCTAACAGGACCAGGTACACATAGGTACTGTCACTGTATTCATCTCCCACCGAGTCCGACCCTCGTTGGGATTGACATACAGTAACGTAGGAGAATAAGCACCCCATTGCTGCCCAGTGATCAGCTGGGGCCACTGGTGTAACTCTAATTAATTACCCAGGTCGAGGTGAACTTCAAGATGCGCCTATCTCTCCGTCTCCAAGCAAACTGTACTGTACTGTGCGGTTAATTTTTACAGAGCTCAATTCACATATCATCAACAACAACAGCGATTCTACAATTTGCTAACACATCAACACAACAACAAAACAACAACAGGCAATTCCTCAATTGCCAACACATCAATATAATACAGCAATTCCACCAATTGCTAATATCAAATATAAAGCCAATATCACACATTGGCCAATAATCACAATTCAAGCAACAACTCACGTTGCCAAATGATAACAACAAAACAGGTACCAGCACTGCTAAGTGCCGTATAACAGACATAGTAAATATTAGCATTACGCATCTGCATTTTTGGTCCCAATGCACGCACTAACTACCCTTGACCGTCCGTCCACTAAACATACGAGAACACCACTCAGGCATCTTACGTTCGAAGCCCCGCTCGTTTACACCACAATAATGCAACTGTCCCTTCTGACATCATATAACTGACCGCTACCCCTAATTTTGTATATTTTTAAATATGTGTTTCTACAGCCTCAGACGATGTTACAAAAACAATTAAGACGTAGGGTCAGAGGGGTGACTAATTTATGGCTACACATTCTTTCGTATTTCGTAAATATATTTTAGGTTCCTACAAAGAATTCAAAACGGAACTTATTTAAGACGTTACCTATTATCATTTACTATTAATTAATCACTAAAGATGCTAAATTCTCATACGGAAAATCAATGTCCCACAAGAGAATATTTTACACCTTCAAAACACTATGAAATTAATATAAATAAATAAAAAATTTTTCGCCTTTTTAATCAAATTTTGAACTGAAGGAAATTTAAGTAAAAAAGTGCACTTAGTCTGTATTATTTACTTTTCAAAATATCTGTATTATCCATCAATATTCTAAATTGAGTAAAGTTTCCGTTTGTTTGTTTTTAGTGCTACTAATGGTAAACAAATGATGTCCATAGATTCAGATAAATTGTATCCTACAGCCGCAATCACACTTACCTTTTATAACGCATTAAAAGTGTTAATTGTATAAACAGTATAGCTAATAAAACAAAGGGAAGAAGTGTGACGAGAAAGAGCAGATGTAAGTCCAAAATTGCCTCATGACAGAAAAATATGACCCTTGGGCCTGTTTGACCTTTGGGGAGGTAACCACTTCCAGGAAAAATATCTAGTACTTTGACCATGCAGGTGGATAGCACTTGATGAGTTGTTGCTACTGGTATAATTTAACTTCATTTGACTAACCCATTTATGGGCTTACAACTTCAAAAAGCCCTATTTGGTACATTTTGCTATCTTGTAACTCCTGCAAATAGACGATTATACAGCTCAATGATTGGGTTATTGAATGTCGAAAGTTCCGACTAACCACTTTTGAGATATGCAACATCAAAGTAAGAACGTTGATGCTGCTAAATATGTCTAAATGCAACATGTCTTTCTCAAAATGTTGCTCCAATTTAATTAATATATGTATGTATTGCAAGATTCTTCAAAAATGACTGTTGCAAGTAGAAATATTTGTAAATTTTCTTTTAAATTTGCTGATAATCGTATTTTTGTCGTGTCAAAGAATAATAGCTGCAGATATGTAATGTCGTTAAAAAATCTTAACCTTCATAATGTTTTATTTTCGAATAGGGACAACTTGAGCTATCAGAAATAAAATTAGACAGTAACTTTAGGTAATTGTGCCCCATTTAGAAAAAGGCTCAATTGCCTATTATACCGTTCAATGTTGGCATGCACACTGTAAACATCCCTATGTGGCTCAGGTGTTATGTATCGGATAAAAACAAAAAGGATTTCACATTGTATAAACCTTGTATTAAAATCAGCCAAACCCGTATCAGAGCCTCAATACAATTATTAGTTACGTTAGTTTTTGTATAAAAATCACGATAGCATTATCTCCATATTTGATGTGACACGATGTCAAAGTTGTGCCATGTAAATAAAAAATTTGATTATGTACCACACCAAATGCGGATATGAACCCACCATGATCTTTATACAGTAAGAAGGTAGTCTAACTGCCGTTTTTTCAGTTAAGCTATTGATATCCTAGGCAGAAGGTAGACTACCACTAAAAGGATCTTTAAAGGTTTTCTCCACATCTACTTTTACGCCTATAATAGACTTACCTCAGTTTTTAGTGACTCTAAACGTGGTCTACCTTTTGATTCTGATGACAATATCTCATATGAAAGATCATTGGGGTAATTTTTGTTTTTGTTTTTAAACGATATATACTTCGATATACTACGATTTGTTGGATGTTAGAGCCGCTATTTATAGCGTGGAATTATTGCGAGTTCTTTTTTATATTAACGATTTCATTGTGTAGATTAGTCAACACTACTTAATGTCTGTATTTCTGTAAGTTTTATATTTTTAAATAAATAAATCTAAAACATTTATTTGAATACGCGCAAGAATGACCATCCACTTGCAGCGCCATCTCAATTTTCAGCGTTGTTAACTTTTGGAACTATTCGCGATCATAAAAGTTTGCTGCAACCACCACTTGCGTTTAACCATGTTTAACGTTTGATTTTATTAAGTTACGTAGTCAAACCATTAACACATTCGTGTTCTCATTAACACTGTTTTAGGTTACGAAAATCTAATGTCCTTTGATAGTAAATACACCGGCCATATTGAACTTTATTGTATAGGTCAATTATTATTTACTAATCTATATATTTAAAACACGACTCATTTTTGTTCCACTTCGTCTACGCGTTCTACAAGACCGAAATGCTTTTTCCTTTTTTATCTTAAAGTTTTAACTCTGTAGATTAGTCAACACTACTTACTTTTTATTTTTTCAATTTTGATATTTTTAAAACCGTTCTTTTTTTAGTCTAGGAAGTTTTAGTTTTGTGATTTTTTAATCTATACTAATATTATAAAGAGTAAAGATTTGTATGTTTGTAACGAATAAACTCAAAAACTACTGGACCGATTTCAAAAATTCTTTCACCATTAGAATGCTACATTACTCTTGAGTAACATAGGCTATATTTATTACTAGAAAACATCTCTAGGAATTACTAGGAATTTCTACTGCAACTTAAATAATGTAACCCAAGGTGTACAAATATTAGCCATAAAATGTCTTTCATCGCATGCGCTGCGGAAACTATTGATGATAGAACAAAAAAATGTTCTACAATATTAAAAACTACTTATGTCCTGCATAAAGATACATTTACTCTACGTTTATCCCAAAATGTTTGAAAATAAATGTCCACCCGTGCGAAGCCGGGGGACGGACCGCTAGTTATTTATATTTTTAATTTAACATGATTACTTGTAATCGATGCATTTCAATATTCCTAATGCCGTCCACTTACAGCGCTTACTTCGTCACGTTTAGGAACTAAAGTTTTCTATACCTGCTTACTATTCCATCAACAATTCTTAGTCGAGATTCATAATGTAGAATTTTATAGTAAGAATGGGTTGGTAAGTCGTTGGAGGAGTCTGAGAGTGTAAGTTAGAAAGAGTGGTAAGGCAGGGGAGGGGTAATTCGGGTGAGGGGAGGTAAGTCAGTGGAAAAGATAAGTTGGATGGTTAAGACGGAAAAGCCGTTAGACTGGGGTAACTAAAGAAGGAAGATAGGATAAGTTGGGATTAGTGATGGAGAGGTAAGGGAGTGTTTGTTAAATAATGCGTTCAAAAGTTCGTCTGAGAGTGGTAAGCTTAGTATTTCTAACTATGTTTGTTCGATTGCATTTATTTATTAATGTTAATATTAAATAGTTAATCACTCTTGAAAATTCGAAGGATTGTAATCACAAAACGTACGTTGTATATGTTTAGTTCTGCAACTTTTCCGGAAAAGACGGCTAATATTCAGCTTAATTATTAATTGAGCAGTCTTAATTATTAATGGTTAAATCATAGATGAGGTTTCGTTAGTGTTAGTTAGAAGTGTTACGTTATGAGACGGCGACTATTAACAACATTGGTCGATTTACTACATTGACTGTAACATTATGTCTTTATTTTCAACATTTCCTCCTTTATAGATGACCATTGACTATAATAACTGATTAAATTTATAATGAAAGATTAAACAACATTGCCCACATTTCTTGGATATTTACGTCAATGACCGGATTTTAACGTCTTTAACCATCCTAAATAGGCTATGACGATAATGGCAGGTTCTTAACGACATTGACCGCTTTACCACATTAACCGTAACATATTTAAGGAAATCTTTCAATATATTAGCCTTTGACCGCCATGTTTTGACGAGGCTTCTCTAGTACTCTATTAATCAATCAACTCTATAGGAGATTCGTTGATAACTAATACGACTACTGATAATAATAGATTGATCCAATCACATGTCCTATAGATAATAACTTAATTCAATTCTTTATATTATCAAAAAAATGAACGTGGTATCTTGCATGGTAATGCTAGCAAATGTAGTCTAATAGAGGTATTTATAATTTAGTGTCACAATGGGGACAACCCATTTAAAAATGAAATGTTAGCTAAACATGAGACCACTCATATATATAGCTCTATTTATTATAAATTAAACCCTAAAGAAGAGGCAACACACAAGGGTTTTGTCACACACATGTAACTCACAATTGCTGGCTACTAAATGTATTTACGGAGTAGCTAGTAGTATAGCTACATAGTAGAGTACGCTGTAGATTCTCCAAACTTCGTATCGAGAGGTACATAAATATAATTAGAAACGCCAGTAACTGTACGGAAGTTAGTTTAAGGATTACAAAACAAAACGACTAGCCTCAGAATGAAAAAACAGCCTTACAATTTTAGATAGTTCTAAACCTAGAAAACGTGTTCATAACCTCCAAAAGTACAATAGTAAAAATCCCCGAACGTATCCAAACCAAATAATAAGAATTGCTACAACCCATAGCCTGGAAACCAGGCCCCTGAAGCTATAAGCTTGTGCGGGAGGGAGGGGGCGATTATTATTATTACGTAGGCCCTAAATGCGGCTGCAGCCGACTTACAGATGGAACAGCGCAAATCCCACATTTGTGTCACAGCTAAGGAAAACTGCAGAAAACCTTAACTAGATCTGCCGGCACCGGGAATCGACCGCGGGCCGCTTGGGTGAAAGTCCAGCACTCTAGACAGTACACTACCAAGGCTGTAAAATGAAATAGATCACCACCAAAAATTAGGGCATATCCACTGGATAGCGTTCCCGATAAACCAAAATGGAAAACCATAATTTTTTGGAGTGATGGCACCAGATAATTTTTAAGGAAAAAAGTTACCAAAAGTTAACAAAATTATACAGGATTTGTCAAAACCAGCACATAACAAAAACTTTGTTCGCTCACTTATATGCCTTTTCACCTTGAGCCACCCACTTTGAGCCTTTATTTCACTCTACTAATTATGTTAAACTGCTGGGGCAACCAAATTCACTAACATCTGGTCCCGTTTAAGTTTTCTTGTATTACTCGTCCTGGGAGAAGATTTTGTTTTTTGTTGCTCAAACCAGGAAAAAACTGTATCCCCCACTTATTTTAAAGCTTTTCACAAAAATGAATTTTATTTTCACCCATTTTAAAAATGTTCGGTAAGTTAATTTATCGGACACTGTACTTAACTTGAAGTATTTAAATTTAACACATTTTAACCTTCGAATTCAACAACCACAACTAAATTGGATTAAGAACATCGATGCAGTGAGAAAATCTGGGAAATCTGTCCTTAACTTGAAGATTAAATTTAACCACTATTTAAATTTCAAAGTTACTTTAAAGGATCACAATTGAATTAGAATAATAACCCTCAAATGCTAGGGTAGGTTTAAACTTCAAACAGATTTTAAACAATCGCCGTAGAACAGACATAAATTTATAAGCGCAAATGTTCTAAAGATTTGCTGATGTTACGGCCTAGCAATGATAAATAAACAGTTTATTCTCTGACATTTAATATTCTTATGTCATTAACTTGTATATTGTTAACATAGAATGTTCTTTCTGAGTCTATTGTCACAGACAAAATAATTTAAAAACTTTTCAAGTTGCAGTTTCAACTAACATAAAATGTTCTCTATGACTGCATACACCTTTTTATCTCGCGGGAGCGTAGCGCTATTTATAACCCAAGCAGGCCACCTGCATCCGCTGTTAGAGAAAGACCTACAAGCACACGCGTAACCTTCAAGACACGTGCTTGCAGTTCCCCTACTTTGCCACAGCCTACATTGCATTTCCTCTCCGGTGGTTTTTGCTCAGTTTGCACTGACAAAGATATATAAACACGAAGTCTTGCTTAAGGATTTCCTTTCTTCGGCAGCTCACCAACACCATCAGCCAGACCTCGGGTAAGACGGACGTTTAATATTCTCTTAACTGTAAGGAACCTAGAAGTTAGTATCCTGGGATACTGATTACCTGGTTCCCCTACTGGTTATTTAGAAGACCTAGAAGCAGGCATTAAGGGATGTTGCTTAAATGGTCATTCTAAGCTTAATATTAGAATGTATGTAGTTATTAGGGAGGTCTTAACCACCCTAATGCTTAGTGTTAGTATGTAAGTTATTTATGAGGGCTTGACCGTCCTCATGCTTTGTGTAGTTTGTAGTCCATTTTATTATTAATTATATTGGTAAATTATACTGTGTGCTTAATCTCTACTCTACCCTTAACTACGCCCCTAGTCACGACAACTCCTACGTCAGTATTATATTTTTATCAAATGGAAAATACATTCTTAATTTGTCAAATCAGGTCACAAAGAAATCCAAAAATCCAATCGAGTAGCACCCTTATGCATATTGTTTGCTATAACAAGTCACAAGCTAAAATTAAATTTGTATAATGATCTTAACATTTTTGCTTATTGCCAAGAAAAATTTATTTGTTTAGTAGTACTTTGATATGATAATTCCTGCCAAGAAATAACAAGATCAATTGAAAATTTAGTTTCTTAGGTTAATTCCGTAATAAGTTAAAATAATTAAGGTAAGTAGGTAAAAATTGGGCGTTTTGAAACACACACCACCACTGACTTTGACCTTGAATCTATCTCTCTCTAACACATGGTTCAAGGTCACCATGTGTTAGAGAGAGATAGGTTCAAGGTCAAGACCTTGAGAATGCGTTGTTGTCACATTGTTGACCTTGAGAATGCGGTGTTGCCACGTTTAGGTGACAGAGATAGGTTCAAGGTCATCATGTGTTAGAGAGAGATAGATTCAAGGTCAAGGTCAGTGGTGGTGTGTGTTTCAAAACGCCCAATTTTTACCTACTAAGGTATGTTTTAACAAATGTAGGTATTTTTCACAAGTTTCCTTAAAATATCGCAATTCAAAAATCTAATTTGCTATACAGAAACTTTTAAGGTGCATATTCTAATGACTTATAATGAGTTATAAGTAACTAATGTCCTTATAACAAAGGAATGCGTGTCTCAATTACCCTAAACAGATCACTATAGAATAAATTTAATAAACGGAATGAGATACGTTCAGTATCTATTTTTTCTAAAAACACTAAAATGGGCTAGGAAATGAATAGATATCGGCATTCAAAAACGCGTACAATATAATTCGGCGTACACCATATACATAAGACTATAAAATTAGTTCCAAAAGTTAAGATAACTTTGAACTTCATCTGATTGTGATACACGACTTATTGCTTGAGGCAAACTTACTGTAGAGCCAGGCATACACTATTTATCGATTAGTAAATGCGAAATTTGTACACTACGATATACTTATTGCTTTTATGCCGTTTGTTTAATTCACACCATGAAAGAATCTTTTGTTATTCCTAAACTGCAAATAAGAAGTTTTCAAATTACACTAACTTATGAGACAAAGTTGCAGAAACAAATAATTACTATATCACGTTGTTAAATATAAATAAAACTGTTATACTGTTTATATATGCGATTGTTTTTTGGTTTAAATTTTACTGTATAATATAAATTATATGCTATGTACAGTAGCGGTCATAAATATGTACTCGCGTATGTAATAAATGTCATATTTTCTCAATTACTTTTCCATGGAAACTAAATTTTTGAATTAATTTATATTTTTACCCTATTGCAATGGATTTTTAAATAAAATTTGACAATAATGTTCTTTGGAAACTAATTTACCTATTTATAAATTGAGGAAATTATTTGGAACACAAAAAATTGAGTTCAATATATATATATATATATATATATATATATATATATATATATATATATATATATATATATATATATATCATTATATATATATATATATATATATATATATATATTTACGGCCAGTGTATAAAGTGAGGTCCGTATGAACAAAGTTCACGTTTCAAGTGAGGTCCACAAACAAAGTGAGGACAAATATACGGACCTCACTTTGAAATTCGATAATATTTCGTGTAGAGCTTTTCGAAGGTATAAGTTGGCGATACTGAAAAAATGGGCTGGACCTCAGATGTTGCCAAAACGGCTAGAATTATACAGATTAGTTCAAGGAGTTGACGCCTGGAGTCGCTGCGCCAGATGTATATTTTTCAGACGTATAATTTCTTGTGTGAAGCTTGTATGAATGATGCGCAAAGTGAGATCCGAACAAGTGGCAACGATGGAAATGAAATTTATACAATATTGATTTTAATTCTATTACAGAAGAGAACGGAAATACCCTAAATAGCCGATTTTATTTCTTACGAGCGGAAATCGGTTTAGAAAAGTTGTATTATTGTGCTGTTACAAAATTTCGATAGGGAAATTTTTAGATTTAATTTCATCGACGTCTGATTATTTGTAATTAGGCAATAAAACTAAAATACATTGTAAAAGAGATTAATAAATCTTCGAGGACTTGCAGCCTTTTTATTTTTTTGTATTAATTAAGAATAAAATAATTTTTTTTCGAATGACATTTCGCCTAATCAAGATTAGGCTTTTTCTAGTCTTTAATAGTATATTAAGGGCTTAATTGAGTGTCTTACAGCCCGTGCAGTCAGTTAGCGCCTGAAGCGAAAACCGAAGGCGCTAAGACGATAAAGAGCTCTAAAACACTAATTAAGCCCGAAATGCGTACTTTAAATGTGCGGTCTAAGATTAAATTAAGTTTAATTTAAAATAAAAATAATTTAAAAAGTCCTAAACTTCAAGTAGGTAGGTGCTATGGTCTATAATTGGTCTATAATAATAAAAAAAAAATTCAAAATAGATTCCTACGCTTCCTATACTTTAAAAAGTTTGGTTATTACCCTGACTACAGAACAATAAGAACAGTGGACTTACGGAATAATTTCAATTTACCGTCACTACATGACAGACGCGAGTGTTCTATGCTGTCCTTTGGATTTAAGATTGTCAATAATGCCATCGACTGTAACGAACTTTTAGCAATGTGTCCTTTGAAAGTACCCAGAAGAAGTGTCAGAACAACTAGCTTATTTCATATACCTTTTAAAGTAATAACCCATAGTAAACCGTTGATTAAAATGTTAAAATTACTTAATTATGTACATTTGCATTTAAGAATTGACATTTTTCATATTACATATGTTAAATTTAGATGCAGTGTGATCGACTATTATAAAATGAATGAATGAATCATCTTAATCTGGTTGAGCCCTTGGTGTGTCTATAACATATTATATAATAATAATGTATTGAATTGATCTGTATATATGTATCCTAACACATTGTACTGAATTCATGTAATTAGGCAGATTTGCCTGTTTCGATTTAAATAAATAAATAAATAAATAATTATTCTTATTACTATGGAGACGTCGTAAACAAGAGTAGTAAAAGGGGGTGCTCTAATTTAGCGATTTACGCTCTAGAAACAGTCCGCAAAATAAGTCATAATCATGTCATAATCACCCGAGCGGACATAATGTATATTATATATTCAGGGACTAAAATGCATTTTTTAAATTATTAATTAACACTTAAAAAACACTTTTAGTCCAGTGGTATATACGCTATTTTTTGCACGTCTAAAGGAGTTAATCGCAAAAATTCAAAATTTCGTTACATGTCATTCGGACAATTGCCAAAATCACATAGTTTCAGGATAATAAATCCTAACATGTACCGCGATTACTTTTTTTTGTTGTTTACTTGTTGTTGTTGTCAAGGAAACACTTTACTCCCTCAGGGAATTCCCCCCCAAGTAGGAATTTTTAACGTGCCAAACATCGCATTGACACGGGACCTACAGTTTTACTTCCTATCCGAGAAGAAGGCATGTTTTTAATTTTTCTCCGCTATTAAACATTACCAGCTCAGCCGGGGATCGAATCTGCGGGGCCTGACCACAACGGCCAATCGCTATTTTGGCCGTTGTGGTCATAACCACAACGGTCTCCGTGACCATAACGGCCAACAGCCACAACGGCCAATTTGACCATATCGCCCAACTCGAAACTTGACCATAACGGCCACCATGACCACAACGGCCAACTAGAAACTCCACCCCATCCGCCGTTTTGACCACAACGTCCACCGACGCTTATGTATTGGCGTCGCTGGTGACGATGACCACAACGGCCAACTAGAGTGAGTGACCACAACGGCCAACTATGGAGCGTGACCACAACAGCCAAAATGACCATAACGGCCAACTGTGGCGAGTGACCACAACGGCCAAAATGACCACAACGGCCAACTAGGGTGAGTGACCACAACGGCCAACTATGGAGTGTGACCACAACAGCCAAAATGACCATAACGGCCAACTATGGCGAGCGACCACAACGGCCAACTTTTTTCATACTGTTATTTTGGTTTTGTTAAAGCTCATTTCTCTCTTTTAACTTAGCCTGTATTTCAATAAGGTACGTCCAGAATTTAACAGCGAGGTCTGATGTCAAAGTAGCGCCGATTTAACGTGACTTACCTATTAGCCCAGTAACCTAGTACATTTTACCTTGCATGAAATGGGGTAGTAGATTTCTTTTTTTATATTGTATGTGATAGTACCGAGATGCCAAATCCAATTTTTCGACCTCCGCGACCTTCCGGATCACCGCCAAAAAGAGGTAAAACCGAAGAAAAAAAGCACTTTTTTTAGATTTGGCCAATTTTGACCATGAAGGAACACTTTTCCGAAAAAGACAATTCTATTCATTTTGAAAGCACATTAAATTTTCTACAATTTAAGACTAAAATGGTTCCTTAAGGTCTAATAGTTTCCGAAATATCGCTCCTCAAAATTGGTTGAAATTTACACCCATGCTATTTTTCAAGTATTAACCTATAGAATTGAGTTCAAAGGTTCAAAATAAGAATAGAATAAAATTGAATGGAATAGAAAATCTTTAGTCTTATTCAAACAAAATCATTTTTTACAATGGAATCTTAAAAATAATCCCTCGTAAATGGCTCATGTTGTCGAGTGGGTATTACCAGAAATATGAAAAGGCGACAGGGAAAACGCCTTTCAATTTGGTTTAAACCTCTTGGAAGGTCCAGGTTCAAGATACTCTTCAGCCTCTGTGTCCATGTTCTCCTGTACTTCTTCAGCCTGGTCAATTTCCTTATCTGGAGGGCTGTTAGGATATACAAGCAGTCCATCTAGCTCATCGTCATGTAGTAGGTCATCGAGCTTGGCAGTATCCATGTCAACGATGATATCTGGCCGATTCTCGCAGGACTGTTCACTACATTGGCTACATACAATAGAGCACTTCAAGCCGGCTTTTCTGCAACAGCATGCATTGTCACATCCTTTCTTGCAGTTGCAGGAGATCATTTGCATGAGGTGGGAAGGGGCCGCATCCCTCGATATCATAAAGGCCGTGAGCTGTAAGAACCCACCCCCATTGTTAACAATTGATAACAACTTGTTTTATCCCTGACCAAAGAAGCATGACGTAGAATCACATCCACTAAAGGCATGGGTGAAGGGCTTGAGGTGACGGTAAGAAGATATCGAGGTGGTTGAATAGAGGACATCTGGTATTTTACCTCTTCCGCACTTCTGAAAGTAGATGTTACTGTGTTAGTAGGGACAGAGGATATGGTGAAAGCTCGTGTGTGAAGTTCTTCAGTTCTTCATCCGGCTGTGACACAGTGTTAGGGGGTCAACCGTCACCTGTCTCTTGCCAACAGTCACAGTATTCACAGAAGAAAGTGATACCACTTTATTCTTCCTTTTGAATTTGAAATTTTCGTAGTTTTCCCCTACAACCTTCAACATCGCTTCCTTACCCATATCTCTAGCCATGTGACAGTTGACCTCTTCCACTCCAACAAGTCCACTGCTTATAGACATGACGACATTCGTATTAGGGAATGGAGGGTGATGCAGCAACCAGTCGCAAAATGCGTTTGCATGTTAATGTAACCCGAACCGAATGTTTCATATACTAAATTTATACATTATTGAACTATTTGAGAGGTATTATTAAAGGTTTGATGCCAATTCTATAAGTTAATACTTGAAAAATAGCATGGGTTGAAGTTTTGACCAACTTTGGGGTGCGATATCTCGAAAACTATTAGACCATTAGTAACCATTTTGGTCTTAAATTGTAGCAAATTTAATGTACTCTTAAAATGAATTGACCAGGCTGAAGAAGAACAAAAGAACATGGACACAGAGGCTGAAGAGTATCTTGTACCTGGACCTTCCAAGGGGTTTAGACAAAATTGAAACGCGTTTTCCCTGTCGCCTTTTCATATTTCTGGTAATACCCACTTGACAACATGAACCATTTACGAGGGATTATTTTTAAGATTCCAATGTAAAAAATGAATTTGTTTGAATAAGACTAAAGGTTTTCTATTCTATTCAATTCTATTCTATTCTTATTTTGAACCTTTGAACTCAGTTCTATAGGTTAATACTTGAAAAATAGCATGGGTGTAAATTTAGACTAATTCTGAGGAGCGATATTTCGGAAACTATTAGACCTTAAGTAACCATTTTGGTCTTAAATTGTAGCAAATTTAATGTGATTTCAAAATGAATATAATTATCTTTTTTGGAAAAGTGTTCCTTCATAGTCAAAATTGGCCAAATCTAAAAAAAAGCATATTTTCGGGGGTCTTACCGCTTTTTCGATGAACTCTGAGGAGCTATATCTCGGAAACTATTAGCCCTATAGTAATCATTTTGGTCTTAGATTGTAACAAACTTAATGTACTTTTGAAATGAATAGAATTGTCTTCTTTGAAAAAGTGCTCCTTCATGGTCAAAATTGGCCAAACCTAAAAAAAGTGCAAAATTTCGGCGGTTTTACCTCTTTTTGGCGGTGATCCGGAAGGTCGCGGAGGTCGAAAAATTGGATTTGGCATCTTGGTACTATCACATACAATATAAAAAAAGTCTACTACCCCATTTCATGCAACTGATACCTCATACCCCATTTCAGGTTACTGAACGATATATTGAAAAATGCTTTCTCTATATACAACTGCTGCCCTATGCAGTTGACGACATTTTTCTTTCTTAGTTTCTCGGCAAGTATCCCAGGCAGATTAAATTCTGAAAATTTGATACAGGTACACTATAACTATTTACAGAATCATGATACTTTAGTTCACAGGGTAGTTTATCTTTAACGTCAAAAGAAGTTTTTTTTCTATTACTTGTTTACCTACAGCAATCTTTTCATTTTGGGGACGTTTAAAAAAGTACGAAATAGAACTATAAAACAACACGTTTGATGTTTTATTTATATATTTCCATTGCATTGAATTTGAAGATTTCGCAAGATAACTGTAATCTATAAAGGAATATTAAGGACGGGATACTTCTCTGGCCAATGGATGGTGCCCCAAATAGCAATGGTCCCAAAACTGGAGAAACCGCCATCAGATGTGGCCTCATACAGACCTATTAGTCGTTACCCGTCAATGGTTTGTAAAAAATTGTTCGCCATGCGAATGTCGCCGCTAATTGACGAAAATCAGCGAAAGCCCAACTAACAGTTTGGATTTCGTCGACAATACGCTACAATTTGATTTATTTGCATAAAACTTAACATCTGGGAGTATATTCGAAACTCTCTGCGTTGCCAAAATACTATGTGTGTTTCTCAGTAAGGATTGCGTCATTTAAAGTGACAAAAATAATTTTATTAAAGCTACTTAATAAATCTTTCACTTCCATTCAATTGTGTCTGAATTTTATTTAATTCAGTTGAATTTAGTTGATTTTAATATGTATTTTCTAGATGAAAACTATTTAAATTGTGTAGGTTAATTTATTATTATAGGTTAAATGCATATAAAAAATTGTGATGATACTTATTGCTACTAATACCTAGTTCTATATTTTAAAGAGCCAAGCGATTTAATGTGTTAATTAGAGCTTCCAGTTTTTTAAGTTCTTCCAGTGGTTTAAATCGTTATATCTCTAAACATATTTGAGCTAGAAAGCTGATTCATTTTTTAAATTAAACCTTAAAAATGAGCGCATGCAACAATATTATCAAATATTGCCTAAAGAGAAATTTGGCAAAAAAAGTTTGGGTAGTGATAAAGATAGTTTAGATGGGAATTTCAAGGTCCAGCGGTCAGTGCAGATGTATTGTTTTGTATTTATGTTTGTTTATGTACTAGAAACTACGTTTTACATGTCTATTAAAGCAAACTATAAAAAGGAATTTGTAGTTCTTCTTAAATTATCTTCTTTCTGTCACTGTTTTACAAAACAGTTACTATTCGATCGCACAAGGTAAAACTTATTGGTTATTTATAACGACTAATAATTGATTTTATGAAATAATGAAATATATTGATTTTTGATTGACTTGTTAATTTTTATTGGGAACGCATTTTAATTTCAATACCTAATTAAAAATATCAGATTCGTTGTTTTATTTCTTATTGACATTCTGTAGTACATTTTCTCGTTCTATATTTTATAGAGCCGAGCGATTTAATGTGTTAATTAGAGCTTTCAGTTTTTTAAGTTCTTCCAGTGGTTTAAATCGTTATATCTCCAAACATATTTGAGCTAGAAAGCTGATTTTTTTTTTAAATTAAACCTTAAAAATGAGCGCATGCAACAATATTATCAAATATTGCCTAAAGAGAAATTTGGCAAAAAAAGTTTGGGTAGTGATAAAGATAGTTTAGATGGGAATTTCAAGGTCCAGCGGTCAGTGCAGATGTATTGTTTTGTATTTATGTTTGTTTATGTACTAGAAACTACGTTTTACATGTCTATTAAAGCAAACTATAAAAAGGAATTTGTAGTTCTTCTTAAATTATCTTCTTTCTGTCACTGTTTTACAAAACAGTTACTATTCGATCGCACAAGGTAAAACTTATTGGTTATTTATAACGACTAATAATTGATTTTATGAAATAATGAAATATGTGACGTGGAATCAAGAAAGGGACCAAATGTCGCAAACTATCGATTTTAGGTTTTTAAGTGATTCTTATAGACAAAAGCATGATACATCTAATGCAATGGGTTTGGAATCTCTACGACCAATATTCACCTTTGTATGAAGGGTTTTTAGCTGATGATGATCACATGTTTTAGCGATATTTGACATGATGTTGAGATGTTGTAAATGACATTGTAATAACCGACATGTTAAAAAAATGGATCATATTTAATTGTTAAAAGACATTTTTGTATCTACAAAAATAGGTAACTAGATAAAATAATAATAATCAGAATTAAATATCTAATACTTCCAGTAACGGAGAATTACTGAGCTCAAGTTGTTCATTCATTAAAGGTACCCTGAGTTTGTGTTTGTATATCTCAAAGGCTTCTAAAATGTCTAATTTGCGTTTGTTATTACAAAAATGTAGGAATTTAATATTATTTTGAGGAGTCATTGTGTGATGTCACACAATGACTCTTATTAGTTAAACCATGTGTACGACCAACCAAACCATGTACATCAAAATGTTTAACCAGATTTTTATATCTTTTAATTCCAACTTCATGTATAAACAATTACATTTCACGGCAAATGTGTAGATTTAAAAATGAGAAAGTTGTTGTATTTACAATAAGTCATTAACGTTTCTCTTACCGTATTTATCTTCCAGTGATTTATGCTTCCTAGAACATTCTAAATGGCTTAGTATTACTAAATCTTGGTCGTGTTTCGACAGTTCTTTGAACGAATTACGAAACTGAATAGCGATAGATTTAGGTATGAGACTATTACATTTTGAAGTGCAACAGGGTTGAGCAGTTTCTCCGTACATTTGTAAAATTGCTTCGTCCTCCCTTATATCTTCTATGGATTTATCAAACGAATCACTAGCAAATGATGTTGAAGGTGCACATTCAGAAGCTGTTCCAACTATAGATGCACGTTGAGCATCCTTACTTTGATCACCACTTTCAGTATCACTGTCGTATTCATTTACGTTTTCTACATAATACAGTTCATTCAGTTCGTCCAATTCATTCTGTAACGCCATGCTGTAAGTGCTTTGTAAAATAATGTTCCTAATAATTAACTTGATAGGTACGTATTACATTAATATTCGCCAAAAAAAAAAACAAAATAACTACTAGTCGCGATAAAAAAGGTCTCAGAAAAACACATTCAACACACCAACGCACTAACTCACACGAAATATAATGAATCTCTTTGAACAAGCTAAAGTATTTATAAGATAACATAGTTTAACAACCGAGAGGGGTAACTAAAACCGCACGTGACAGTTGTAAATACCACCCCACACAATAAAAGTACCGCTATACTTTACCTATTGCAATAACTGGTTTTCATACAATTGGTCCCTTTCTTCATTCCACGTCACATATATTGATTTTTGATTGACTTGTTAATTTTTATTGGGAACGCATTTTAATTTCAATACCTAATTAAAAATATCAGATTCGTTGTTTTATTTCTTATTGACATTCTGTAGTACATTTTCTCGTTCTATATTTTATAGAGCCGAGCGATTTAATGTGTTAATTAGAGCTTTCAGTTTTTTAAGTTCTTCCAGTGGTTTAAATCGTTATATCTCCAAACATATTTGAGCTAGAAAGCTGATTCTTTTTTTAAATTAAACCTTAAAAATGAGCGCATGCAACAATATTATCAAATATTGCCTAAAGAGAAATTTGACAAAAAAAGTTTGGGTAGTGATAAAGGTAGTTTAGAAGGGAATTTCAAGGTCCAGCGGTCAGTGCAGATGTATTTTTATGTAATTTAAAAATATTTAAATAAAGATGCAACAAAAATATTATTGACTAGCAATCTCTTAAAATGACGTTTTTGTTTTCGTTATTAGTGCTTACTTTATTTTAATCAATTACTGATTTTTTATAAATTGAAACCATTATTAGTTTCAGAAGAAAACAGTTGTGCATTCATAATACGTAGTAAATAATATCATATCTAAAATGTAAGATCATGCTAATCTATTCACCTATTTTTGGTATTAAACACATTTCTTGTAACCTTGTTATATATAATTGTTTATTTCGGATCATTTTCATTTGTGTTTGGAATAATATTTTGAGAAAGAAATTTTTATTACTTGCAAATTTTAGTTTCATGAGCAACCTTTATTTATTTTATTTACCTTTTAAATATACATTCTGGTATTAAGTTATCGATGTTCCTCTGTGAAATTTACAAAACATGTACGAGCCCTAACAACTAAATATGTATTTGGACAGTTTCATGAATTCTGTGTTTATTTTTCCTACTAGTGTTCCAAATTACACCATTTTCAAACAATAACCATTAACTTCTGTAAAAAAAGATCTGCAGAAAACAATTTTCAAAAATTCAATAAAACTCGCTGACAACTAAATATTCAGATAGCAGTTTATAAATACAATTCAATAAGATTTAACATCTCGCTTTGCTTTATTCGCCTCTTAAATTTTGGCTGACATACTTCTAACTTGGGGATTACAATTATCTAAATTGGATAATGCCCCACTTGCTGATAATTTCAAATTCAATAACACTAAAGATCCGAACTGCTTGAGGATCATTCAACAACTTTGAAATTATGATTTTCAAACCATTTTTTGGTCGTTTTTGATGTGTGGTAAGAAGCACCATCTTGTTGAAAGATTAAATCGCGGTCAAGATCGATTTTTAACGATTGGTAACAAGTTTGCGTTAAGAATTTGCTGATACTTTTCAACATTAACTGTGCCGTCTATGGACTGAAATCATTCTAACCCTCCAGCTGACATATAGCTCTAAACTATTGCACCTTGAGGAAACCTAACCGTACGTTTTAAGCAGTACTTATGGAATGCTTCATGTTTAGCTCCGATCAGTCTTTTGCGAGAGTAACCAACGAAAACACCAGACTTTGACTAGTCGCTGAATATGACCTTATACCAGTCATTCTCTGGAACATTGTCTAGGACAACTACATATTTAGTCCATGTCACTCGTCGTTGTTCTTGTTTCTCGGTTAGAAGTTTTACTTTGACTAAATACAAAAACCGTTTATGTTACAAAGATAGTTAAGGAATACTCAATGCATCAAAGTTTAAAGATAACTAACTACCTTATTAAAGAATGGAGAGTCTATCTGAAAACAAATAAACTGTTTGGATTCTTGGCAATTGTTGCGACAGAAAGGTAAAGACAGGATTAAGTGTGCCCAAATAGCTGCAGGACATGATCTGGACTTGCAGAAATACATAGAACAAAATTAAATAGCTTATCGGTATGTCCAACGTAAATGACTGCTTCTTCACGGCTTGCTCCAAAATGATGAGTCTGGATTTCTTCAGCTAGTTTGCAAGGATAATTTTCAGAGAAGACTATATGGAGTAACCCTTCACTCTTACTAAGACTCTTTTTCAGTGTGTTGTAAGCAGCATTTTTATTTCTAATGTTAAATTTATATTTATTTTTAAAGTTTTCATTTCTTCTTGAACCTCTCCCTGCAACTCTTGAACTTCTGCTGAGCCATACCTAAGACTGATAATGGAGGGCAAGATTGAGGGTAGAAGAGAACTGGCAGGAGACAAGGCTCATGGTTGAGAAATGTGAGAGACTGCACTGGCCTAAACTCACAGTTATTACTAAGAATAGCAAAAGATAGTGAACGATTTGCCGAAGTTGTTGTTAACCTTCTATAAGAAGACAGCACCTTAAGAAAAAGAAGATGTAAAAAAGGCCGCAAAGTTAGAAAATGTAACAGTTTTATCGAGCTTACTGAATATTTCTGAATTTGTTTCTCGTCATGCAGTTTTATGCAATATCGACTCCTTTGCCTTCTTCAACATACCAACACAAATTAGCTTGGGGCAACGTATGATAGCCTAATAAAAACAGGATGCCAATAAAACTGAAAAGTTTTTCCCTTGTAAATATAAAATCGTGTGTATTATTTGAGCCCACTAAATACAAAACTCTGCGTTTACATTGTTAGTGAACTTGAGTCTTGCACCTAACAATCTCACATTTCCCGTGAGTTTTGCATCTGATGATGACTTTTACATGATTATATTTTATAAGCGTGAAGTTTTACATTTATAAAACACCAAAGTTTGCATCTCATACATTTATCAGTACTGCAAGTCCATAAAACAAGACAACCAATAATATCGATATCTAAATTGTTATAATTATTTTTGTAAATAATTACAAAGTTTTGCATTTAGCGAGTTCATTTATCATGAGCCTACTTTACAAAAAATCGCAATACTATATCTTGAACTTCATCATCAAAAAGTTTTAGAAAAATATCCAGCGGTGATTGACCTGCCAAATGATTTTTTAGCTGTTCAATTTTTTTGTGTTCTCTTCGTCGGGCAAGTTCAGATACAAAAAGAAACCTCTCTGCACTTGGGTTTCTGGCTATTTGTTTTGAGCAAACTTGAGAATGTGAAAAGAAGAAGAAAGCATTTAAGTAGAAAAAAACTGAAAACAATACAGTTATGAAAACACCTGAAGAAAAACTAATGCCCATCTCTGAATAAAAAAAAACTGCAGGGAAACGTTTTGTTGGACTTGGACCTGGAAAAGGAAAAAGCAATGAGGAATAAGCAATCCGTACTCTAGTTTTGCATGACTCGCTGGTGAAACCTTGGAGAGTTGCTGGAGGTCAAAAAAACCAACGGAAAATATTTTTAAATGCTTTGTTGATGTACATTGATATAGGACACTACCGTCTTTATAGTTTAGCAAATAAAACAATTGGCCTTGCACACAAAACAAAAATATCCTACAGTACATTCTCTCGATGCCATCCCTATGTTATTACCGTCTATATTATGTATGCAAACCTAATGAAATAAACAGAGCTACCTGCTTGTACAAACAACGTGCAAACATAAGCTTCAAACCACAAAAACTAAAGCCACTAAAACTTGTAGATAATGAAAATTCATATGAACTCCTGTAACATGTAGTAAGGCTTCCGCATTGCATATGTATGGCAGGCCTCTGAAATGTCAAAATAAAATGAAGAAAAGGTTCAATTTAATGTTAAGATTGCAGCTAAAATCAATGTTACTAAACCTGCCCGAGAGTTGGAGGGAGAGGTTCAAGAAGAAATGAAAACTTTAAAAATAAATATAAATTTAACATTAAAAATGAAAATGCTGCTAAGAACACACTGAAAAACAGTCTTAGTAAGAATGAAGGGTTACTACATATAGACTTCTCTGAAAATTATGCTTGCAAACTAGCTGAAGAAATCCAGACTTATAATTTTGGAGCAAGCCGTGAGGAAGCAACATTGTACGCAGGAGTCACTTACACTGGAGATACCGATAAGCTATTTAATTTTGTTTTATGTATTTCTGCTAGTCCTAGGACCTTGAACTGCTTCTCTAGTTCCAATGCCTAAGCGAAAACCAAATTGTTCTTCTCCTACATATTGTCCGCATTTTGTGTGTACTCGTTGATGCATGTTCTTAGCATTATCTACTGTACATGGCTCATCAGGCTAATCAATCGGTACTGTGAGCACTGTTTTACTCCGCTCTTTTTAGGTATCGGAATAAAAGTAAGTTGGGTCCAGTCGTGTGGTACGATTCCTGTATAGTATATTCTATTTAAGAAAGATGTTAAGATGTTGAGGCTTTCATCGTCTAATACTTTACGCATCTCAGTATAGATGTTATCTTCACCTGAGACTCTACGTGGTTTGATAGTTTTATTGCGCGTTTCACTTCTGCTATAATAATTCTCAATGGCTAATCTTCTTGATCTATTTCTCTTGGTTCTGGTTACATTCTGATATCATCAAAAAGCTCTTGTATATAGCTTGTCAAAATCTCTTCTATCTCGTTTGGGTCTATTGTTTTTTTGTTACTATCTGTGACTAAGATATCGTGTTGATGGGTTTTATTTCCAGTTATTTCTTTTATCTTCTTTTTTGTGTGTTAAAGAAATCATGCTTTCTTGGCAGTTCTTCGAGTACTTGACAACGTTTCTCCACCCAGGTCTCCTTTGCCTCTCTTATAAGCCTTGTAATCTTTTTATGGATTTCTTTATATTTATTATAGTCTTTATGTTTGTACTTCCTTCTTTCGTTCATCAATAAAAGGATTTCTTCCGTCATCCATCTCTGTTTTGCTCTCTGCTCTTGGTTTTCCAATTCATTTTCTTGTACTTCATGTTTACATTTTTAACAGACTGCCAAAAGTTTTCCATTGTTTCTGTTTCCAATTATACCGTTTCCCTAAACTTACTATTCAAAACTCGTGTTATTTCCTCTTTTATTTGTGGTTCCCCCAGTTTCTCAAAGTTAGGTCTTGTTTTATTTCTCTTCCGGATTTTCTTCAATTTAATCTCACGTTTTTCAGCTACGGGGTTCTGATCAGATCATATGTCTGATCCAGGATAAGTTCTTACAACTTTAATTCCGTTTCTATATCGTTTATCAATCAGTATATAATCTATTTGATTTTTTATGATATTTCCTTCATTGTCTCCTGGTCCTAAGTACACTTCTAAGTGTACAATCGCCTTTCTGGAAGTTGGAACCAGGTGTTTGCTACCATTAAGTTTTCTTCATTACAGAACTGTACCAGATATCCCCCCTATCGTTTCGTTTGCAAATACCATGGTCTTCAACAATATATTGCACTCTTCCTTTACCTATCTTTCCGTTGAAGTCACCCATGATTATATTCACTTCATTCTTTTTGGTAAATCTTAGTAGGTAATTTTTACATCATCAATGAAAAACTCATGCAGTATGGAGTATTCTCGTGCAACTTATATTACTAGATGAACAGATAGTTCCATATTTTGAACGGCACTCGCAACAAAATGCTTCTAAAAGTGAAACCGGTAAGATTCGGTTTCAAATTATGGTATATCTGTTCAGATGAAGGGTACTTATACAAGTTATCCTCCAAATAATAAAAAATCCAGACTTGGGTTGGGAGGTGACTTTGTTTTTTATCTACTATCTATTGTAGAGAATAACCCTAATCATAATATTTTCCTTGACAACTTCTTTTCTTCATATAAATTATTCGACAATAACACACTATGGTGTTGGAAAATTGAAAACTGCAAAAAATTATGACACAAAGGAAAAGAAAAAACTACCGTACTGCTCAAAAGCTACTGTACTATCAAAACAAAAGGAAATAGTGACGTTAACGAAGAAAATGAAGTAAAAACCTTCCCAAGGATCTTGTATGGTTTCTCTATTTCTTAGAAAATCAAATGTAACTGAACTAAAGGGTTCATTGTGATGCAATGAAGAAGTACATCACATGCTCAAATAAATTCAGTGTGTCTAACAAAAATCCCAACCTATTGCTTGGTCTTGGAGGGATTCATCTCCTAAAAGTGGTACTCTCATGCATTGGGCTATACCTCAAAGACAGTGGAGCTTCGAAAATCCTTGTTGAGACAGTATAATTGGAATGCTGTTTTCCATTTTGAAACGCTTACGGTGTTATACCAGTGTACGAAGATCAACGCTTGTTGGACAAATTTAAATTGCTATAAACTACACATAGTGACATAAAAAATATTTTGAGAAACTCGTAGAAAATGACAGGCAGAAAAAAACTGGGGCCTGCGTGCATGCAGTATAAGAGAGTGTTTGCCACTTTCCTTCTTCTTTGATAGAAAAAATTATTCACGATGGTACATTTTATACTACAATGATTGCTTGAAGCTGGACGAAGGTCCTATAATTTATAATTCCATGTCAGTCTTTTAAACAAAAAATAATAATCTTAATTCAATCCTATTAACGCATTTAAAACAATAATTATTCAAGACTTTTTAACCAAAATTTGTTTTGGTGGTTTCAAGTGTAAACATTTAAAATATTTTCAAAAAATTTCAGATTCAAGAATATAAAGAAAAATTTAAAATCTGGCAGCATAAATAATTAAGATTTTGCAATGGGCAACTAAAATCTTCAGTAACATGATATTTGATACGATGTTTGATGACGCGACGTCAAATTGTTCATCATACAATTCTGAGAACCTAAAATGTTTACTTTAATTCTTAAATGCTCCGAATGAATGCTGCATAAATGAATTGTTTTTTACATTTACTTATATGTACAGCTGTAACCGTTATCAAATTCATAATTGCAAAAGAGAACCTCTACTCCTTGGAAAATCCCCGAAAAACGAGTGTTAAAAGGAACACGATTAAAAATTTGTAAACACAACTGACCGAAAAAAGTTATATACAAGAATACACAGGTTGGGTCTATTAGCAGACAATTTTAAGTTCTTTTTCCAGCTTCAAGCAATCATTCTAGTATATAAAATGTACCATCGTGCATAATTTGAAAAAAATGGAATTTCTGGCAATAGCCCAATATCAGAATCTATTCGCTAACTAGAATTCGAATTAAGTGTCATTTTACACAATAATTAGCTTTTGTTTTTTACGTGTGCTGAGCATATGCGTTATAGCATACACAAAATTACGTCACTTTATGGACTTGCACACCTGCAATGAAATTTAATCCATGCTTACAAGGAAATATTCTCTTGCTAACAACATTAAATTTTTATAAGGATGTCTTTCAAACTATAATATTGAGTTATATTCCTGATTATCTAATATCCATTTTTTTCTCGAGTCCTCTGACTTTAATAAAGCTTAACTTGAGTAAAATATTATATTTCTAAATGCTATAGCTACTTTTGTTTTTATCAGACAATAGGTAATAAAAGTTACCCATTTTTAGGGACAATTTTATTAAAAACAAATTAGTTTTTATCTCAGAAAGTACATGCCATATATCTATGAAATTTTTGTAGGGGTTATAGAAAGAAATCTTGGGTTCTAATTTTCAGACCAAAAAGCAATTCATTTAAGATTTATATAAAAAATAGGGAATTATGTTTTCTTGTTTATTAATTTTTTGATTTCGTTTTGGTTAAATGAACACTTTTCATATAGGCATTATTTTTCTCAAAGAAATGTTCCTAATTTTAACAATAACAGTGCAATAACATAAAAACCAATTTTTTGTCCAAACCGCTTGTCACTAAATTAATTTTTCTGCGATTCAGAGGAAGATATTGAAGACTATACAGGGTGTCCTGTTTAACAGTCTACACTGAATCATTCCAACAAGCTTGTGACTATAGCAGTGGAATTAAAAGAACTTTGTATACTTTGACCTCTAGTTTACGACATCAGAACACATCTTAGAACTTGTGCTGGTGCTGGATATCATCATCAGGATTTTTTTAAATGGAACGATTAGATTTGAAGTATGGAAATCGATAGCAAGTGGGATTCTGAATAAAAAAGTAATAAGGTACTACAGGTTTAAAGTGAATGATAATGAAATAATAAAGTGAATGTATTCTAATACTGTTTTCGTAAACAAGAAGCCGAAATCTACGAAGTTCTTTTAATTCCATTACTATAACCAAAAGCTTGTCCGGATGATTGAGTGTAGACTGTTAAATAGGCCAGAACCCGTTAAATGGCTAAGTGTTTACTATTTTTTTCACATTTAAACATTTGAAGTGGTGACTCGTACACCTTTGAAATCTGAATTTTGCAAAATCTAAAAAGTATCTTGTATATTATTAACCATAAAATATGCGACTTCTTATGTTTTTTCATGATAACCATGAAAATGAAGCGCAACAAAAATCGTTGCTATTTTTTCACATTTAGAAATTCTAAGGGTTGGCTGCTACCCCCTTATATCCTGAATTTCGCAAAATCGGGGAAGCATGTGCGTTTTTATGTTCTTTCACGCAACCCATTCAACAATGAAACGCAAATAAACTGCTTTACTATTTTCTCCACATTTGCAAATTCTAAGGGATGGCTGGCTACCCCTTAGACCCTTAATGTCGTTATTTTCCAATTTCGAGTGGATGTGTTGTCGTGGTTTACTACTTTGTGTTTGCATCTATAGCTTCAGAAGGTGTACTGTGCTGTAATCATAAAACTTATGTTGTATACATTCAGCTTCTGAATTTTTTTTAACTTGTTTATATTTGTAGCTTCGACCTTCGTTGTGATATTGATTATTTACTTTGTTTACCTATATATGCAACCAATCTTGCAATTTTGAACCTATAAAGCAATTTTGAAATGGTGGTGTGTATACAATGCAATAATAACATTACTGCTTCTACTACATCTGTTACTTGTGACGGATGCCATGGTTCCCTGCACACAGCCTGCCTGGGATTATCGGATAATGATTTTAAATTAACGCGTGCTAAACACCGAGCGTTAAAAATTGTTTGCAACTCCTGCAATAAAGATTTGTCACAACTAAAAGATTTTAGAGATTTGCTCAATACTCTCCAAAATGATTTTATGAATGCCATTAAACAACTTAAAGAAGATATTGATGTCCAATTAAGTTCGTTAAAGACGTCTTCCTCCTTGATTCAATTTGAAGAAGTTGTTCAGGAAGTAACAGAGCGTTTATCAAGAAAATCTAACGTGATTGTTTTTGGTGTTGCTGAATCAAACGAAAATGATTTACAACAGCGCAAGGATACGGATGATGCTTTTATAAAGGATTTAATTTCCACTCTTAAACCTGGTAATTCGATTCAACCAAAATTTGTTCATAGACTGGGTCGCTTTAATCTGACCAATGCAAAACCTCGTCCAATACGGATTAAATTAGATGATGAATCCCAAGTTAAGGAACTAATTAGAAATGCCAAGTATATGCATAATAACATTAAATACAGAAACATAAATATTTCATTTGATAATACACCTAAACAAATCGAATTGTATAAAAATCTCAAAAAGGAGCTCGATAGCAGAATTGCTAACGGTGAAACAAACATAAAGATAAAATACATACGAGAAGTACCTAAGATTGTTTCTTCTTCTTTAAACTGAAATCGGCACCCAATTATGTATATCCTATCCGCTGTTTATTCCAAAATGTGAGAGGTTTGCGGTCTAAACTTAATAATTTAAATTTTTCAACTTTTTTTGAATATGACATTTTTTGTCTATGTGAGTCATGGTTAAATAGTGAAATAGCTAGTAATGAAATATTTAGCAGTGATTTTTGTGTTTTTCGTCAAGATAGAAAATATGAGTTACTAAATTGTAACCGTGGCGGTGGTGTGTTAATCTCTCTGAAAAATAGTTTTTACTCTATTAGAATTAATTTAGATAGACTATCAAATTTATTTCCTTCCATTGATGTAATTGGAGTGAAGATATCTGATTCATCTAAATGTTGCTTTATCATACTTGTAATTTATATACCTCCATCTATACCAACTGAAACTTATGTACAGTTCATTGATGAACTTACCATTACTTTAGAACCTTTCAATGAGCTTAACATCGTACTGATGGGCGATTTTAATCTCCCGTCGTTTAATTTTGATCTGGATAACCAACTTAATATAATTTTAAAGAATTTCCAATATTTACATAATTTTCATCAATATAATAATATACTCAACAACCAAGGCCGTCTCCTTGATTTAATATTTTCTAATATTAATTGTCTTGTTCAACATGCACTAGTACCCTTGGTCGTTGAAGATGTTTATCATCCGGCCCTTGATACTGAAATCAATGTTATTCGTAATAAACGTGATCGGTTTATAATGAACGATAAGCCTCACTACAATTTTAAAAAAGCTAATTTTCCCGTGTTGTATGATATGTTACTAAATGCTGATTGGTCGCAACTTAATGGTCTTACAGATGTTAATGAAGCTTGTGATAGTTTTTATAAAATTGTTTATAATATATTTGATACTTCAGTGCCTAAGGCTTCTATAAAATTTAAAAAGAAAACTCATTATCCCCCATGGTTTAATAATGATATATTATTACTACTGAAACAAAAATCTTTGGCTTTTAAAAAGTATAAACAATTTAAAAATGAACACTATTACAACATTTTTAAAGATTATAGATTGCAATGTAATAGATTAATTAATACTTGTTATAAGGAATATCTTACTGAAGTTGAGAATTCACTTGCTGCAGATCCAAAAAGGTTGTGGTCTTTTATCAGTAATAAGCGAGGGCTTTCACGTATTCCAAGCGTAATGACACATAACAATGTTGAATATAATGATGGATATTCTATAGTTAATCAATTTGCTAATTATTTTCATAGTGTATACATCCAATCTCAGAATAACATTGCAATTAATGTCATACCTCGAGCTCAAGATGTTATTGCCATCGACTTCATCAATGAGGACGATATTTTATGTGCTTTGCATCGCTCAAAAAACTGTTTTACATCTGGTATAGATCAAATACCAAGTTTTATTCTAAGGGATTGCGCTGCTGCTCTTGTCAAACCACTATACATCTTATTTAATTTATGTTTGTCTACGGCTAATCTTCCGTTGATTTGGAAACATGCATGTATATGTCCGGTTCTTAAGAAGGGCGATCCGTCACTCATTGAAAACTACAGACCAATTTCTATCCTTAGTAACTTTGTTAAAGCATTTGAGTCTATTATTTATAAATATTTGTATTCATCTTTAAGATCACTTATCTCTCCACATCAACATGGCTTTATGGAAAGTCGTTCTACTATAACTAATCTCGCATGTTTCAGTCAGTTCACTGCAGAGATCATGGATAAAGGCAATCAGGTCGATGTCATCTACCTTGACTTCCAAAAAGCGTTTGATCAAATTGATCAATACATCTTGTTAAATAAACTATCTCAATATGGCCTATCAGAGAATCTTATTAAATTTTTTGAAAGTTATCTTTTTAACAGGAGTTCTTGTGTCAGATACTGCAACTTTATTTCCCGCGATTTTACTCCTACTTCGGGAATTCCTCAAGGTTCGAATCTTGGACCTTTACTTTTCTTACTTTTTATTAATGACATAGTAGATCAAATATCTTGTCACTGCCTTCTCTTTGCAGATGACATAAAATTGTATCGTGAAGTTAACAATTATAATGATGCCATGCAATTACAAAATAATCTTTACACGGTAGATAACTGGTGTCACAATAATAGACTTTCACTAAACATCACTAAATGTAAGACTATGTCTTTTACAAAAAAACTAAACGGGTATGGTTATATCTACACCGCCAATGACACTGCTATACAAAGGACGGATTTCTTTAAAGATTTAGGTGTCATCTTTGATCCTAAGCTAGATTTCGCTGCACATATACATGATATTGTTAGTCGAGCTTTTAAAATGTATGGCTTTATCTACCGAAATTGTAAACACTTTTCAAATGCTCAGACGTTACGAGCCTTATACATAGCCTTGGTGAGATCTATACTGGAGTACGGCGCGGTAATTTGGTCTCCCCTTTATGAATGCCATATTCGTGAGATTGAACGAGTTCAAAGATATTTTCTTAAGTTTTTAGCTTTTTCTTGCGATGGTATCTATCCTGAGATTGGGGTTAGTCAAATTGAGCTGCTTAACAGATTTGAGTTTATATCTCTGCGTATTAGACGCATTATTATCTCTGTAAAGTTTTTGTATAATCTTTTAAATCACAGAATTGATTCTCTTTGGCTCTTAAACAAAATTAACTTTCATGTCCCAAGATTCAATGCACGTACTAATATGTCATTCTACTTGGATGCAAGGAGAACCAACTTACTAAAAAAATCACCTATTACAAGCATGTGCAATAATTTTAATCAGATATGTAGCAAGTGTGATATTCACTTTGATTCGATTAATAATATTGTAAGTTGTATTATTGAGATAAATGTCTAATAAAAGAACATACTATGTTCAGACATTAAGAAAGTTTGTTACAACGTTATTCATATTACCAAATTTGATACATATATACCTTGATTTGAGATGTTTGTTATATACACACTAACTAAAATTAGTGTATAATGTTAGTTTTAATAATTATGTTATTATTTATTTATATACTGTATTACGCATGTTTATGTTTTTACATTAATTGTAGGTAGCTTATATTTGTATTTCGTATTTATGTCGAACCTCTACTGTGTTTTTGTAATTTTTAAATTTTTTTCCTGTAATTGGGTGCCCACCTGTTGGAAAATATATATTATTATTATTATTATTAAAATCCGTAAAGTATGTAACTTTTTATGTTCTTTCACGTCACCCATTCAAATATGAACCGCAACAAAGATTATTTACTATTTTTCCCGTATTTCAAAATTCTAAGGGTTGGTTGCTACCCCCTTAGACCCTCAACTTCGCAAAATCTATAAAATAGGTGACTTTTTATGTTCTTTCACGGCACCCGTTCGAAAATGAAACGCAAAGATTGTTTACTATTTTTCCCGTGTGTAGAAATTCTAAGAGGTGGCTGCTACCCAAAACAGAACAAAATTTTGAAAATATAAATATGGGTTTTTTTAACGTTTTTTTAATTTTTCGCTAGACGAGAATCCGAAACTCTGTAAATATACCAAATTTCAAGTTTGTATGTACTCTAGAAATTCGGAAGTTATAAAGACTATTTAATTTCATTACTTAAATACATAAAGTGAAGTCCCGTTTTACAACACCTAAAGGGGTAGCGGAGGGTTAACATAATAACAATTTTTTATATTTTTCTTTACGAGAACTCTAAACCCTATAACTAAACCAAATTCTAAGTTTTTATGTCATCTAGAAGTTTTACAACCCCCAAATGGAATACGGGGGTTGATTTAATAATTTTTTTAAATTTTTCTTTAGGAGAGTCCTAAATTCTATCGCTATACCAAGTTTCAAGTTTGTATGTCATCTAGAAGTTTTACAACCCTAAAAGGAGATGCGGGGTTGACATAATAACATTTTTTTTAATTTTTATTTACTAGAATCCTAAACCCTATAAATATACCAAATTTCAAGTTTGTGTGTGATCTAGAAGTATTACAACCCCCAAATAAATTGCAGGGGTTGACTTAATAAGATTTTTTATGTTTTTCTTTACGAGAGTCTTAAACCCTATCACTATACCAAATTTCAAGTTTGTATGTCATCTAGAAGTTTTACAACCCCCAAATGGAATATGGGGGTTGATTTAATAATTTTTTTAAATTTTTCTTTAGGAGAGTCCTAAATTCCATCGCTATACTAAATTTCAAGTTTGTATGTCATCTAGAACTTTTACAACCGCCAAATGGAATATGGGGGTTGATTTAATAATTTTTTTAAAATTTTTCTTTAGGAGAGTCCTAAATTCCATCGCTATACCAAATTTCAAGTTTGTATGTCATCTAGAAGTTTTACAACCCCCAAATGGAATATGGGGATTGATTTAATAATTTTTTTAAATTTTTCTTTAGGAGAGTCCTAAATTCCATCGCTATACCAAATTTCAAGTTTGTATGTGATCTAGAAGTTTTACAACCCCCAAATGGAATATGGGGGTTGATTTAATAACTTTTTTAAAATTTTTATTTAGGAGAGTCCTAAATTCCATCGCTATACCAAATTTCAAGTTTGTATGTCATCTAGAAGTTTTACAACCCCCAAATGGAATATGGGGGTTGATTTAATAATTTTTTTTAAATTTTTCTTTAGGAGAGTCCTAAATTCCATCGCTATACCAAATTTCAAGTTTGTATGTGATCTAGAAGTTTTACAACCCCCAAATGGAATATGGGGGTTGATTTAATAATTTTTTTAAATTTTTCTTTAGGAGAGTCCTAAATTCCATCGCTATACCAAATTTCAAATTTGTATGTCATCTAGAAGTTTTACAACCCTAAAAGGGGATGCGGGGTTGACATAATAACATTTTTTTTAATTTTTATTTACTAGAATCCTAAACCCTATAAATATACCAAATTTCAAGTTTGTGTGTGATCTAGAAGTATTACAACCCCCAAATAAAGTGCGGGGGTTGACTTAATAAAATTTTTTGTTTTTCTTTACGAGAGTCTTAAACCCTATCACTATACCAAATTTCAAGTTTGTATGTCATCTAGAAGTTTTGCAACCCCCAAATGGAATATGGGGGTTGATTTAATAATTTTTTTAAATTTTTCTTTAGGAGAGTCCTAAATTCCATCGCTATACTAAATTTCAAGTTTGTATGTCATCTAGAACTTTTACAACCCCCAAATGGAATATGGGGGTTGATTTAATAATTTTTTTAAAATTTTTATTTAGGAGAGTCCTAAATTCCATCGCTATACCAAATTTCAAGTTTGTATGTCATCTAGAAGTTTTACAACCCCCAAATGGAATATGGGGGTTGATTTAATAATTTTTTTAAATTTTTCTTTAGGAGAGTCCTAAATTCCATCGCTATACCAAATTTCAAGTTTGTATGTGATCTAGAAGTTTTACAACCCCCAAATGGAATATGGGGGTTGATTTAATAATTTTTTTAAATTTTTCTTTAGGAGAGTCCTAAATTCCATCGCTATACCAAATTTCAAGTTTGTATGTGATCTAGAAGTTTTACAACCCCCAAATGGAATATGGGGGTTGATTTAATAATTTTTTTTAAATTTTTCTTTAGGAGAGTCCTAAATTCCATCGCTATACCAAATTTCAAGTTTGTATGTCATCTAGAAGTTTTACAACCCTAAAAGGGGATGCGGGGTTGACATAATAACATTTTTTTTAATTTTTATTTACTAGAATCCTAAACCCTATAAATATACCAAATTTCAAGTTTGTGTGTGATCTAGAAGTATTACAACCCCCAAATAAAGTGCGGGGGTTGACTTAATAAAATTTTTTATGTTTTTCTTTACGAGAGTCTTAAACCCTATCACTATACCAAATTTCAAGTTTGTATGTCATCTAGAAGTTTTGCAACCCCCAAATGGAATATGGGGGTTGATTTAATAATTTTTTTAAATTTTTCTTTAGGAGAGTCCTAAATTCCATCGCTATACTAAATTTCAAGTTTGTATGTCATCTAGAACTTTTACAACCCCCAAATGGAAGATGGGGGTTGATTTAATAATTTTTTTAAAATTTTTCTTTAGGAGAGTCCTAAATTCCATCGCTATACCAAATTTCAAGTTTGTATGTCATCTAGAAGTTTTGCAACCCCAGAACGGGGTGCAGGGGTTGACATCATAACATTTTTTTTATATTTTTCTTTATAATAATCTTAAATCCTATAATTACACCAAATTTCAAGTTTCTAAGTCATCTAGAAGTTTTACAACTCCTAACAGGGGGTGCGAGGGTTGACATAAATATATTTTTTTATTTTCCTACTTACAAGAATTCCAATTCCTATAATTGTGCCAAATCTCAAGTTTGTATGTCATCTAACAAATTAGAAGTTGTAAAAGTTATTTAATTTCAATATTTTAATGCATAAGAAGTCCCGTTTGAAATGATGTCACTGTCTGCCTCACAAACATATGAGTTTTAAAAATTTTAAAATATAATATGGGATAAGATTAAACAGCCAGATTTATTACTAGCTAACAGCATCAGTGATTGATTAAATACTGAATGATAATATAATAATGGTTACGTTTGTTTCACTTAAATCAATAGAGCTTTGAATTAAATCTTACGATTTTATTAAAATTATCGCCCATTTGTAGAAGCAATTAAAACCGGTTTAAACGAAATTTACATGACGCATAAATGAAACGTATTAAAAGTGTTTCTTAAATAGCTTTAACAAAATATAATATGTACGAATTTTTGTCACCTTAAATGACGCAATCTTTACTAAGAAATACAATGCATAAAGTGAAGTCCCGTTGAAATGACGTCACTGTCTAGCCACAAAGGAATCAGTGTTACCAACACAATTCTTGTTAAATATGCGGACGCAGGGTAAACCTATGCCATAAATTTGTATACAAATGTATACAAATCCCGCGCTATTAGCGCTGCGTGTGGCAAACGCTCGAACTACCATTTTATACACGAATCAGGAATGGGTGTCAAACTGCGCACAGCTAATTTTTACATTTTCGCCATCTAGACACTTTAAGCTTCATATGGTGCAATTTTGAGGCACTAGTCACCCAGCGTCCGTATATCCGGACGCCGAGTGACTTCGGACGCTGCTTGAACCTAAGATTTTACATGGGGGGACGCATAGTGGTGCCCTATAGATATATATATATATATATATATATATATATATATATATATATATATATATATATATATATATATATATATATATATATATATATATATAACAAAGGGATAATAATGGAAATTCGCGCAATAGATTTATAAGAGAAAGTTAGTTGCAGCCGTATACACGTGTTTCGCACTTATTAGTGCTCATCAGTACGGCATAGCAGATAGAAGAAATAAAATTTTAGCAACAAACTAGAAACAATGTATAACACAAGGTTTCACAGATAGTAGCTAACCACACATTTGTAGTTTCAGCTCGAAGACATTGAGTTTTCAATGCAACAACAAACGTCACTACGGAGGTAGCTATAGCCACTACCGTGAGACAACCTAATCCCAAAACATATCAAAATGAATAAAAAGATTAATGCGCGTATATAAACATATAACAAAGGGATAATAATGGGAATTCGCGCAATAGATTTATAAGAGAAAGTTAGTTGCAGCCGTATACACGTGTTTCGCACTTATTAGTGCTCATCAGTACGGCATAGCAGATAGAAGAAATAAAATTTTAGCAACAAACTAGAAACAATGTATAACACAAGGTTTCACAAATAGTAGCTAACCACACATTTGTAGTTTCAGCTCGAAGACATTGAGTTTTCAATGCAACAACAAACGTCACTACGGAGGTAGCTATAGCCACTACCGTGAGACAACCTAATCCCAAAACATATCAAAATGAATAAAAAGATTAATGCGCGTATATAAACATATAACAAAGGGATAATAATGGGAATTCGCGCAATAGATTTATAAGAGAAAGTTAGTTGCAGCCGTATACACGTGTTTCGCACTTATTAGTGCTCATCAGTACGGCATAGCAGATAGAAGAAATAAAATTTTAGCAACAAACTAGAAACAATGTATAACACAAGGTTTCACAGATAGTAGCTAACCACACATTTGTAGTTTCAGCTCGAAGACATTGAGTTTTCAATGCAACAACAAACGTCACTACGGAGGTAGCTATAGCCACTACCGTGAGACAACCTAATCCCAAAACATATCAAAATGAATAAAAATTCCCATTATTATCCCTTTGTTATATGTTTATATACGCGCATTAATCTTTTTATTCATTTTGATATGTTTTGGGATTAGGTTGTCTCACGGTAGTGGCTATAGCTACCTCCGTAGTGACGTTTGTTGTTGCATTGAAAACTCAATGTCTTCGAGCTGAAACTACAAATGTGTGGTTAGCTACTATCTGTGAAACCTTGTGTTATACATTGTTTCTAGTTTGTTGCTAAAATTTTATTTCTTCTATCTGCTATGCCGTACTGATGAGCACTAATAAGTGCGAAACACGTGTATACGGCTGCAACTAACTTTCTCTTATAAATCTATTGCGCGAATTCCCATTATTATCCCTTTGTTATATGTTTATATACGCGCATTAATCTTTTTATTCATTTTGATATGTTTTGGGATTAGGTTGTCTCACGGTAGTGGCTATAGCTACCTCCGTAGTGACGTTTGTTGTTGCATTGAAAACTCAATGTCTTCGAGCTGAAACTACAAATGTGTGGTTAGCTACTATCTGTGAAACCTTGTGTTATACATTGTTTCTAGTTTGTTGCTAAAATTTTATTTCTTCTATCTGCTATGCCGTACTGATGAGCACTAATAAGTGCGAAACACGTGTATACGGCTGCAACTAACTTTCTCTTATAAATCTATTGCGCGAATTCCCATTATTATCCCTTTGTTATATGTTTATATACGCGCATTAATCTTTTTATTCATTTTGATATGTTTTGGGATTAGGTTGTCTCACGGTAGTGGCTATAGCTACCTCCGTAGTGACGTTTGTTGTTGCATTAAAAACTCAATGTCTTCGAGCTGAAACTACAAATGTGTGGTTAGCTACTATCTGTGAAACCTTGTGTTATACATTGTTTCTAGTTTGTTGCTAAAATTTTATTTCTTCTATCTGCTATGCCGTACTGATGAGCACTAATAAGTGCGAAACACGTGTATACGGCTGCAACTAACTTTCTCTTATAAATCTATTGCGCGAATTCCCATTATTATCCCTTTGTTATATGTTTATATACGCGCATTAATCTTTTTATTCATTTTTATATATATATATATATATATATATATATATATATATATATATATATATATATATATATATATATATCATTATAGTAGAGTGCTCGGCGGAACTCGGGGTAACAAGCTAGAAATTATACAGAATGAAGCTTAAATCCTACTTGTTCTCATTCCGAAATTTGTCAAAAACCAAGTCAGTCAAAAAATAGAGAAAGGCGCTAAACTCGAAATTTTAGATATGTGCATGGTCGTAAATAGAGAAAAAATAACTATGAAATTCAAAAATAATTTTCCAGCGTATGCAGTTTTATAATGATTTGAAATTCTAAAATAACATTGTCGCTTATGGGGCCAAATACTACAATCAAGTATATATCTCTGTTCGAACTGTCTCGAAAGCCGTTTCAATTTAATAAATCTGCAGTTTACATCTCCCTATCTTAGAAACGCAAGTCTCAATCAAAAAAGTTTTCTGTATAAAATAGTGGTCTGTCTATGTAGAAGACAATGAAGAGTGAATTATATTTCTGCGAGTAATTATAAAGAAAATTTTCAATTAAATGTAGAAAATGTTACTTTTAGAAAAAGTAACTTTTAGAAAAGCCAGTCCGCGTGTCACTAGCATGCATCTCACTTTCTACGCAGCTCCATCTCACTCACATCGTTTTAATTGAACATGTTCAATTAGCATTCTTTTGATTTGTTTTTAGTTTTAAATTTTCAATGCTCGTTATTTTATTATATTCGTAAAAATATAATTCACTTTCACTGTCTTCTACATCGATAGGCCACAATTTTATAAGAATATTTTTTTCGATTTAGACTTTTCTTTCGAAGATAGGGCAATGTAAACTGCAGATTTATTAAAATTGAAATGGATTTCGAGGCAGTTCGAACCGAGATATTCACTTGTTTGTAGTATTTGGCACCACAAATGCGCCAATGTTATTTTACAATTTCAAGTTATTATAAAAATGTTTACGTTAGATAATTACTTTTGAATTTTGTACAACACAATACTTTTTTCTCTATTTTACGTCCGTGTACAATTGTACATATCTCAGATTTCGAGTTTAATGTGTAACGGACAGAAATTTTCAATCTAGTGTAAATGCAATATTATATGCATAAATAATAAAGGAGCCTGAGTACGGTCTTGTTCAGTTTAAAATATTTCAGTGGTCTTAACAATGCAGACAGTATTTCGAACAAAATAAAGTGTTCTTACGTTTGCGAATTGTTTTTTTCTAGTAAGGATTTAGATAATATTATATCTAAAGATTCAGCAATAGTATCACCCTTTTAACAAAGGAATAAAATCTCAAACAAGATGTTTAGTTAAAATTTATTAGTTCCTGTACGTGCTATGTGAACATCCAGTTCTTTTCGGTAAATAGATTTTAGTTGCGGTGAAGTCCCTAAAACATTACATAGAATTCTCTGGAAGCTTTTTGAATGCTTGTTCCTGATTGGATTAAAAAGTCATTTCGCTATAGGTTTGTTAAAAAGTTTAATTGTGATGGTATAAAGGTTCAGATCCCTTAGTTCAGTTTAGTTTTTAACAAAATGATCGTAGAGAACCATCAAAGAGGATGGTGCCTCGAGGCTTCTCCAGGCGCTTCGCGCCCCGAGAATATTTTAAAAGGGTCGTTACGGTGAATCTTATTAAGTATTTAGTTCGAAATTAGCGAATTCGATAAAATATTCCGTACTACCGTTTATGCCTCAAGTTTAGTGTTGTATCGTACCGCTTTCGTTGTTTGTAAATTGATCCAATGCGAGGATTATTTCACTAGTTTAGTTAATTTAGCGAAGAAAAATAATACCTTCTCGTTATATCGGAAAATTAAGTATAATTCCGTATTACCGATTAAACATTTGTTAAGCAGCCTTCAAGTATGCAGAATTAAAGTACCGTTACCATTATAGTTCATGAAGAATTTGTTTTGATTTGGAATTTATTGCAAATAATTATGTTAAAGTTCGACGAATCTCGTTAAGACAAAATAGTTCAGAATTTAAAAAATAATGTGTTCCCGCAACTTCCAGGTCAGCAGTTTGTTATTGTGTTTTTGTGTAAGGCCATTATTGTTTTCATAGTGTATTTTGTTTGAAGTTTCCCATTGGTGCAAGGAATTTTTGAACTTTGTTGGACTAATGAAAATGCTTTAAGGTATTGATTTTTTTAATTAAGTTTTTTTATGTAAAATTTTTTTGGGATCCCGAAATTAATTAAGTTCTAGGAATGATAACTTTTTGATTTTGATGTACTTTGTATTTATTTTTTTGTTTTCCTTTTATGTTTTAATATACAGATTTCAAATTTATTTATTGATTGATATAGTTAGGCTCAACGAACTGCTGATGCTTTTTGTCAATTAAGATTTTTTATTGTTTAATAAATGTGTAATTAACTTAACGTCAAATTTAAATGGGAAGTTATTCCCAAAACTGATGACATGACTTCACGAGTTTTTTTTTAATTGAATAAATCCCTCAGCTATGGTGTTGCTCAGCATGTTTTTATTTGTTCCTGACTCAATTAATTAATTAATTAGAAGCTTTTGGGGTTAACACGCACACCTGAATTTATATTTGCATAGTTATAGATCTCAGCCGGTGCATATAGTACAGTAAGTATTTAATGATTTGAGTTTTTTACTCAAAGATAAGATTACAATGACAGTCCATTATGGGACTTTTAAATTTGTGTGTAAAATAGTAGTCGTTACAAATGATGCCTGAGCGTGGGGCTTCATTTTTTAGAGTGTTACGAGTGCCCGTTTCCATAGTCCAATCTTTGATAAATTTCGGATGTAGAACCATTAAGACTAAGCTTCGTTCGATATAATTGTCAGCTTGTAACTTCGAGACCCACATATTTCATTTTTTTAGCGAGTTTTAGAGCACGGAACACTCTACTATTATAAAATTGCAACAAAAAGAACACAAATTATTACAGAAAACACATAAACAAGAAAAAGAAAGTAAGTGTAAGCAATCAAATTCAAATTATTTAATACTAACAGTCCGTCCCGGCTTCGCACGGGTGGACATTTATTTTTAAACATTTTGGGATAAACGTAGAGTAAATGTATCTTTATGCAGGACATAAGTAGTTTTTTCAAATTACTGTTTATATTTTTCTTATGAAATCGAAATACCTATTTCTTATATGTACTGGCCCCTCTCCCGCACTTCGGTGCCCCCTCCCTCGCCGTGTTGGCCGCTGCTCTGCGTTGGGACACACCGGCCACGGCGCGGCGATGTTTATTTTACTATTAGTATTTTGTTTAGATTGACATTTTTAAATTCGTAATATCTTTTGAATGGAATGTCCTATTTGAATGATTCAAAAAGTAATCTACAGGTATTGAAACAGTCTTGAATACGAAATGATTTATTTGGATCAGGATTAATACAAAGGTATGGATAACATGGTCTGATTTTGGTTGGCATTTCTGTCAACTTTTAAAATGTAAAAAAGTAGTTATAGTTACATAACTACAATAGTTGGACATACGGTATCAGGAAGTTTTTTGTAGATATTGATATGCTCCTTAATATTGTAGAACATTTTTTTGTTCTATTATCAATAGTTTCCGCAGCGCATGCGATGAAAGACATTTTATGGCTAATATTTGTACACCTTGGGTTACATTATTTAAGTTTCAGTAGAGATCCCTAATTTTTTTCTAGTAATAAATATAGCCTATGTTACTCAGGGATAATGTAGCATTCTAATGGTGAAAGAATTTTTGAAATCGGTCCAGTAGTTTTTGAGCTTATTCGTTACAAACATACAAATCTTTCCTCTTTATAATGTTGGTATAGATGTAATATATTAAAAATTTATATATTTGTAACTTTATACGTTTACGTGTTATTACGTTACGTTTTTTACACAAGGAAATTCAAAGTACAAGTTAAAAATTCTATCCAATACCTGCGTACCTTACTAAAGAAAGATATTCACAAACTTGCTCAAACTTCCACTCATCTGTATTATGACATGTATGTCATAATCTGTATTATTTCTATGACCTCTACTGTATATGCAACCTATATTTTGTCACTTGTCAATAAGGACCTATTATATATTATGTTTATCAAAAACTGTACGTTTCGATTTTAACCGATGATTTTTAGTGTTCTAATTCCAATGCTCACATAATCCCGCTTGTTCAATGGACCATAAATACACTTTTATTCCATCAATCATTTTATAAAAACCGAATATCCGTAACAGCCGAAATTTATAACGCGCTTTGCTTGTATCGATATTGCAGGGTACAGTCATCGTTTTAGTTCACTGGTTCTATAAAGGGAACCTCATTGAATATTCTTGGAAGCTTTTACTGCATATACAAGGCTTAGTTCACCAGGCATGTGACAAATGCAATACATTAATAAGCATTGTAACCCTTGATACCCTTCATCTTCAATAAATCAAGCTAACAATTCTGTACTAATATACTTATGTGCTAAGTACATATAAGTATTTGATTGCGGCGGTTGTAGAAAGTTTAACAAAACATTTGTTTTTGAAAGTTTAGTTTGTTGTAGGTATTTTTATGGCAAGGTTTAAAATGCATCAACGTGTATCCTACCGTAAGATGGACGAGGGTCAAATTGAAAATGTATGTTGGCTGAATGTTTCTAATTATTCATCTCCAAGACTGCGACATACGTATAATAAATTTGTTAAAATAATTGCTCCAATGAAAATAATCATATTTACTCCCATGATGTTAAAGATCCTTAAGCGTGCTACGACCCCATTAAGTACACATATCAGAAACATAAATAAGTTATTAGTAAAATTATAAAGCAGCACAGTTTCATCCTATGTCTATTATGGCTACTTGTAGAGAAAACCTATTCGTTATTATGGTCTTAACATGATTGCAAAAATTTACTCCTTATAATTGAATCTGAATAATTTGGTGCTTGCAGAATATTCATACTGTAAGGTTTTAAGAATACTCCATATATTTTTAATATAATTTATGAAACATGATTATTATTATTCCTATTGGAATCTGCTTCTTATAAATTACTATGTGTCAGTTATTATCTGAAATAAACAATTTTAAACTGCCATTATTTTGTAAATTTTCCTGCTTACACTTTCTTTAAAAATCTAAATCCCGTCGGTGGCAGATCTGGTTATGGTTTTCTGCAGTTATTCTTAACTGTAACACAAATGTGGGATTTGTGCAGTTCCATCTATAAGTCGGCTGCAGCCGCACATTGGGCCTACATAATAATAATAATCGCCCCCTCCCTTCCGCACAAGCTTATAGCTTCTGGGTCCTTGGTTAGGCTATGGGTTGTAGTAATTATTATTATTATTATTATTATTATTAAATCTAGTTCTAAATAACTCAGGATTATTATTTTTGATCTTATTACTCATACAAGGAACTATTCCACTAAATAACCGTTTATGTGACTGTACATAGCAACGGCCGCTAAAGCTCAAAATCGTACGTTAAAAACTTTTATCTACTATCATCCAAAAAGTGACTAATTTTTACACTGATTTTCGTATAAAAAGTTAACGTTTACTAAGCTAGTGTTATAAAATCTTTATTGCACGCTAATATCAACAAGAGATGTATGATAAATGATTTATGAATATTTTACAAACTGGTTGCTAGACAACTTAGCACATAGAGATGTTAATATATGTACAGGGCATAAGTCACAAATAGAAAAAATATAAATCAAATACAATGAATACTTTAGTCAAGCGTTATGATCGTAAATAAAACATTGTAAGATACACGTGTAAAAAGTCTCTTCATTGCACTCATATTCTTTAAGACACTCGTTCGTACTTCGCTCATGTGTTAAACCGTTCGCGCAATAAAGAATGGCTTTTTATACGAGGCTGAATTGATAAATCTCCGGCCTAACCCATATGGGATACAAATTTTTGCAATGTTTTTACGGCATTTTATTTTTTCATAATTTATCAGTATGGCTGTGAAATAACAAAAATTTCTGTCAAACAATAATTGTTTGGCAAGTTGTCAAAGTCGATAAAGTTTTGTGTGGTGTTAAAATGGAAAAAGCTGAAATTCGTGCGGTTATTAAATATTTTCACATTAAGGGTTTATCCCCAAAAGAAATCAAAGCTGAGCTAGACGGGACATTAGGCGAATCTTCTCCTTCCTATAGCACAGTTAAAACCTGGGTTGCGGACTTTAAACGGGGTCGCAAAAGCACAGATGACGCACCGCGTTCAGGAAGACCGAAAACTGCCACCACAACGGAAATTGTCGAAAAAGTCCATAGAGTTGTGTTGAATGATCGGCGATTGAAGTTGGCTGAAATAGCAGATACCCTGGGCATTTCAACGGAACGAACATATCATATCCTAACCGAAATTTTGGGAATGAGAAAGTTATCGGCACGTTGGGTGCCGCGGCTGCTCACAGTGGAACAAAAGCTGACTCGCAAAACAGTTTCAAGTGAGTGTTTAGACTTGTTTAATCGAAATTCAGTGGACTTTCTGCGACGGTTTGTAACAATGGATGAGACGTGGATTCATCACTACACACCCGAAACAAAGCAGCAATCAAAACAGTGGACTGCCAAAGGAGAACCTGCTCCGAAGAAAGCCAAAACAGTTCCGTCAGCCGGAAAAGTTTTGGCTTCAGTCTTTTGGGACGCCAAGGGAGTACTTTTCGTTGATTATCTTCAAAAAGGTAAAACAATCAACGGAGTATACTATGCTACCTTACTGGATGAATTAAAAAAAAATATTGAAGAAAAACGACCTGGATTAGCAAAGAAAAAAATTCTGTTTCACCAGGACAATGCACCTTGTCACAAGTCGGCAATTGCCATGGCAAAAATCAATGAATTGCAATTTGAATTGTTACCCCATGCCCCTTATTCACCAGACTTAGCCCCATCGGATTTTTATTTATTTCCAAACCTAAAAAAATTTCACGCTGGAAAGAAATACGAGTCCGATGAAGAAGTGATTGCTGCCACAAACGCCTATTTTGACGAGTTAGAAGAAAAGGCTTATAGGGACGGTATAAGAGCACTTGAACAAAGGTGGACCAAGTGCATTGAACTCGATGGGGACTACGTAGAAAAATAAAATTTTTGTTAACCTGATATTCTTTTGTTTTATTGCCTAGGCCGGAGACTTTTCAATTTATCCTCGTACTTGTATCTTAAATATCTATTAACTGTTGAATTTTATTTATCAACAATACAATAGTTTATTTTATAACATTGTCACTATGACAATCACAATCTCGATCCCCAGGTACATGATTTTTGCAACAAATGTACAATTATATTAATCACATACATTCTAGTTTCTTTTTTAAATGTTAAATATAAACTAGGGAAACCCCGTCAAGACATGACGGTCAAAATTGATGTGATTGAAGAATTTCCTTATGTACAACATTCATTGTGTGATTACAGTCCTTCGAATTTTCATGAGTGATTATTCAAATAAACGCAACCAAACATAACCAATTGAAAATTCTAAGCCTAACATTCCCCTCTCCTAACTTACCCTCCTCTCTTCCGACATATCACCCGCTCTGGCTTACCCCAATCCCGGTTTGAATCATACATTGAATCCATATATCATATGCTTAATATACTAACTTCCTAGTTCATTCTGGTTCTTCAGACATTCCTACTCTACTTTTTCATCAAATATTCGAATCTGATGGGAATTAAAAAATTTCGAAAAAAACTGATACAGACACTCGTATCGAATTTCGTAAAAATGCTCCACATTAAATACTTGAACACGCGGGTAAGAATTGTTTGTGAAATGATTTGTAAGCAAGCGATAGATGACGTAGTAGAGGGAGGATGTTTAGTTCCGACACGTGACCAAGCGAGTGATATAAGTAAACATTCAGCCTCGAGCTTATAGAAATGCATCGATTACAAATAACGCTTTTAAAAATGTAAATAAATAATTAAAAAATCGCAAAACTAAGGAGAGCTGGCGTAAAACCATTAACTTAGAATTGCATAGATCGGCCCAGTAGAACTCGTAACTCGAAAGGAAGCGTAACAAAAATAAGTCTTATGTTTTAAATAACAAAGTATTTTAAATTTATGGTTTTAAACATTTAAAGACGAAAGAAAATATAACATCAAAGGTTATAAAAAGGAATTATCAGAGCGGTCTTGTAGCACTCATAAAGAAGAACTATGGCGGCACGCAAGGGTTTGTCTATACATCAGACCAATTCGAATACCTATTAAACACTCAATGATTATGGAAGGCTAGACTGTGGGGGCTGCAGCAGCCAATGCCACATGCGTTATTTCTAGCACTTGGAATAATTTTATTATAGTACTGTTAAATACTGCACGCGTAGAAATTATGAAATGGTGAGAATAAAATCTAAAATCGATCTTGTTTAAAAAATTCTTGTACACGTCTATTAGTGCATATTTCAAAAACATGACATAAAAATAGTGTTTGCAAATTTCCGGAAATTTATTTTTTGGAAACTTTCCATGGAAATATCTCCAGAAATTTTCTCGGTAACTTTTTGAAATGGCAAATTTCAAAAAAGTAAACAAAACTCATACGCAGTTTAAGAGGTATCTAGGTCAGCGATTCCCAAAGTGTGTTCCGTGCAACCCTGGGATTTCGTGAAAATTTAAGATTAGGGTGTTTGTAGATAAGGGTTCCGCGGAAAAATAAGTTTGGGAACCAATTATTAATTAATTAATTAATTTTCTTATTAATTTTTAATTCTAATATTTTTTGTTGAACTTAAAATTGAAAATGAAAAAATTATGTACAACGTTTAAAAATGAGGTTGTAAACTTAAAAAATTTAAGCGAGCTCATTAATTCAAGGTTAAGGCGGAAACTTATTGTATGGGAAATTTCTCAGTGTTTTCTTTGTGAAAAAATTCCAAAGTGAAAATATTTCCTCATGGAAATATTTGAAGTATTTGCCAACACTACATAAAAACGATAAAAACTCAAACTTAAACTTGGTGTCTTAATACAGAAATAACTACATATATTTTCCATTTTTAAATTTGTTTTTGTCTACTGCTTTAAGATTTTTATATCTTTTTGAATATTATAAAATATACCCACTGAATGACTAAAATATCAAGATGAGAGATTAAGATAATGAGATAATAGCCGCAGCACATATCAAATATTAGTGATGGGAGTGGTCTGTTTATAAAAGTAGTTTCAGAAGTTGACGCAATGGATTTTGAGATGTTGCCCCAAGTGGATGTCGGATTTCATGTGTCTTGAATTAGTCATTTTACATTTATTTAATTTAAAAATATAAAAATTAAAAAAATATATAAATGAAAGTAGTGTTGATTGATCCACACAGCGAAAGCTTCAATATAAGAAAAGAATGACGTAAATCGGCCCAGCGGAACTCTCAAACGAACTGGAACAAAAATAAGCCTTGCGTTTTAAATATATAGATGGTATCCAAAAAACTTTGTATGTTATGCGTCCTCTAACAGTCTTTAAGAGCTCGGTCGTTCTAAATGTCCGGCTAACGCATCGCATTTAAATATTTCGACCTCGCCTTTAAAGTCTTGTTTAGAGGGCTTATGACATAAATAACTATTTTATCAAAGCGAATAGATAGTAAATTATTGGTGTATTTTCTATCATGTCAGAAATTATTAATCTTAACATATCAAACACGGGGAACAAGAATATGGCTATTAGGAACTTGCATTTGAGTCGCTCTGCAGAGGTCATTCATTTAGTCATTATATAATAAGTTCCTATTGATATAAACTTTTTACCACTTCATTTATATTTTACTACCTTAAGCATCATAAGGAATGTCAAAATATCATTGTCCGAAACATCAAATCGGACTTCGCATCCAGTTTTAGTCTTAGTGATAAACTTTGCTGTTTATTGAAAAGCATTGTCTTGAGTTTTGCAAAAGTTGTTCTAGGTATTACAATTTTTCGCTTTATTTCCTTATCAAAATCCACTGTTTTATTTATCATGAGTTTTTACATGTATTTTTCATATTTATGTTGTCTCTGCTTATTACCATTACCTGAAACATAAGTTTTTTAACCAAACTAAATAAACAAAGCTTAAACCTTCAAACGAAAAGTTCACATTACTTAAACTAGATTAGAACACAAAATACGATACTTACTGTATATAAAATGCTCAAAGTTGCCGGCATGAGATTTAGCTCTTTCTTACAAATTTGAATTTCAGGTCGTAGGTATTGGTTCTGCAGTTGTCTAATTATTAAAGGATGGATAAAGGTTTCAAAACACAATAACATACACTAGAAGGGCGCCATCTGATTATGAAGCTTAATAACAAGAATTAAATAGATCAAATAAATTTAATAAACCTGTCTGAAATCACTAATCAGAAAATGAAATCAGACCGATATAAATTTAGTGCAAAATATTAGTTAATTTCAACAAAGTCAAAAATTTAGTTTAATGATGATATGAATAAAAACTTTCATAATTATATGGTTCTGTCTTACTGGTTTTAATTAACTTTAAAATCATTTTTATTTTAGAAAACACAAAGAAAAATTATAAAAAAAATTACAAATTTTGAACTCAAAAGTTCAAGAAATAATTCCCTACCTAAGAGCTCTTGACTATTAAAATTTGTTAATGAATAAAAGTTGTATACAAATTACGTATAAATAAAAAACAGACTGTAGAAATATTACAAAGATCCAAAGAAATTCACATAAATATTTAACATTCAAAAAAAGGAATACATAAATAATTCACAGTACCTGTAATTATCGGTAATTCGCAAACCAAATTAACGCTAAATTGCACAAAAATGACTTTTGCACACACCAAAATAATTGCTGCTGGACGCATGGAAACTGGAATGTTCGTAGATTTCTGTTTTCACATCATACTAGAATGCAATGAATTAACCCTCTTAATGCCTGTATGAGGTGAACTATTATTCACGAATTCACCCAAAATAAAGTGACTAAATGCAACCATAAAACTTCTATAAGATTTGGTTATTGAATTAATTTTAAGAACCATCGGCTAATGTTCGTTATTTTTCTTAAAACAACCCATTTATTATTTAAATCCGAACTGAATTTATGAAGCACATAACTCAGATTTCATTATTGATCCGAGATTTCGATCACTGAAGATAAAGTCTGTAGTTATTGATTTTTTTTATTGGTATTTCGGTACGAGAACGCTATTAACGCTATTACACTTTTAATAGGAAAAACTAGATTTCCCGTTCTTTAGAAACACAAACATCCGGAAAAATATTTAACTGCACAACGGTACTTTTGCTAACCGCAAATTCTTAATTAACGTCCGGAAAACTAATTACACATCGGTATTTTTGTTAACTCAAAATTTTCAAATAATTAGGCACGGGCATCCGATACCCTGCCGTTAGCGAAAATGGTCAAGACGTCTCTATCAACTTTACTCTCTAAAAAACTGAAACTAAAGTGACGCGAGTCCTCCGTTTTTTAAAACGCTGGGTTCTTTTCTATGTCAGAATGTTTTTTTAAATGCAAATCGACTTCAACCAATAGCGGGATCGCGTGGTTTGGCCTAGACGAATCAGGATTATACAGCCCACGTGTGGTTAATAAGGGAAGTTTTCTTAATTCCAATATTAGATTTTGACCATAAAAGACTAGAAATTACGCAGTCGTGTTTTCACGAAGGAGAAAATAAAAACACAATAATATTTTAAAGCGAGATTTGCAAACGTATATTATTTTAAGCGCAGATGTAAATAACCGAAAGGGATTTTTAACACGTATCCAGCATCATTTATTAGATAAAGGAGATTTTTTTATAATATTTTCAAGGAACGCAAAACTGCAATATCTTTGGGAACGGTATAAGTTTAGGTTTACCACGAACTATGTTTATTAACTTTCAAGGTTTTAACAACGAAGCCATTGAGTAACGCACATGTGAGTAAATAAGATACAGAAAGAAATAATTTATTACCCAAATGTCCTTACAATTCTATGAAGGTATGAAACACAACCTATTAAAATAATTTTTATAGGTTTATTTGTACGAAATGCTAACTTGATTTTAAATTACAAGAAGAACGTAAATTTGCAGGACCGGAATTTAGATTTTTTAATAACGATGTATACAAAATTACATTTATTCAGTACTGATAAAAAATACCGTTACATACCTTGGTTTTCTTATACATTGCATGTCATCATAAAGGGAAATTTCTTTAATATTCTGATTGGAAAAAATTTTGCAATCAACTTGCTTTCAAAAATACTTGAAATGCGCCATCTCAAATTTGACATGTGACATTAGGTATCTGTCAAACTCGTTGTTTTTTAATAATCGGTTAAAAACCACCTTATTTGTTAAAACATGGACAAACTTTATTAAGAACAAATGTTTCTAATGGCATTTTACGTTCACATATCAAATTTGAACGTGATATTCCGACATAAGGAAAATTTTGTTTTTTATAATTTTTTGATACAACTGACTATTTTGAAATCATAAATGTTGCATTCGGTATTTCAACTCTTTTTGAAATCTCTGTAGTTATAGTTACAATTATTAACAATAATTGATACCATAGAAACAGTACTCTTCGAGTAAACTTTATTAAAATTTTTATTTAATATATTTCTTAGCAATCAGCATTACATCATATTATTCTATAAGCTAATGTACTCTCTTAATATCTAGCTTGATCTTGATTGTTGTGAAAAGGACTACTCCATTAAGTAGTTCTCTTCAGTCCTCTTTCAGATCTGCTGGCCAGTTTCTGCTAAGTCTTCTGCCATTATGTACATCAAGTAGTGGGTGCAACAGTGTATTAAAATGAGTTTCAGGTTTATCATGGTGCCTTTCACTTTTTTCTTTTATAGCGTCCTTTACATAGGAAATTTTTAGATCATCGTGGATTGTCTAGTTGGAAACATACCATGGTGAATTCTTGATCATGCGTAGAATTTTGGACTGATTTCTTTAAATTATTGCCAAGTTAGACTTGCTTGCACATTCCTAAAGCTCGGCTCCGTAAAGCCAGGCCGATTTAATTATGGTTTTGTAGAGTAGAATTTTATTTTCTAATTAGTGGTTTGATTTTAGTCCAACTAACAATTGGATTTTATTTATCTTGAAGTAATTTTTTGGGGTTTTTTAGTGATGTGTTTTTTTCTACATCAATCTGTCGTCCAAATGCATTCCTAAGTATCTTGTTATTGTAGATAGTAAACAGACCTAAAATACCATGCATTCCTAAGTACCTTGTTATTGTAGATAGTAAACAGACCTAAAATACCGAAATCGGCTCATAACACTTTAAAGGAGTGGAAAGGCAACAATTGAGGGGTTTCTATGAAAAACAACACTTGTAATCTTTTCTTGAAATTGCCTTGGCGACACTGAGATGGAATTTTCTAAGCCTGCTTCCCATAAAAGGCGCATTCGTTTTTTTTGGAAGAACACCAGAAGAACACCGGTCACTTCTAAAAGTGGATAACATTTATCTATAGTTTCATAAAAAAACACATTATTCGGGCTACAATTCCCATACAAACTACACTTTTACATTTTTGTTTCCGTAATGCTGCTGAGTTTTCATCAATTGATGTTGTTGAAATAAAACCAGACTTTATTAAAAGTATTATTGAAAAACTAAAAATTGATAAAGACACTAAATTAATTTTTTCAGATTTTTTGAATAAAAAACCTCCAAAATAGAAGTTTTTGAAAATTTCGATTTTTTGCAAATTCTGTTATCCGACACTCTTGACATCCAGATTTAAGATCCAAAGATCCAAAAACTAGATTTAATCTGACATCTGGAAAACCCAGGTAACTCAACAAATAATGGAGTTGACAATTGACATCGACAGTGTGTAGAATTTTTTAAAACTTCTATTTTGGCCATTTTTCATCCGAAAATCTGGAAAAGATAATTTAGTATCATTTCATGAGTATCTGTTCGAGGAAAAAATTGAACAAAATCTGAGACTTAAAGCAAATGGATCTAGGCGATTTGGCATGAAATTAGCATGAAAGCAATCACTAAAGTACACCTATAATTCTTTTTCGTCGCTTTTTCTTCTCCAAATTACTTATGACCTTCTAGATTAATTTTTATTATAATGTACGACCTTCTGTCGTAAAATTAATAGTAAGTTTTTTCTTCTCGCTTGTAACTACATCTAGAACCACACTGTATATTAGTGTGTCCATTGAAAGGCAGGGTTTGGCAAAAACCTGTTATCTCTCAAATAGGCGTACTGATGACCTTAAAGAACGCATAACTCTAGGTCAGAGAAAAATTAAAGTTTTTTTATGCATGTATTTTGAGTATTCGGAGAGCCTTGGATTGAAAAGTTCGCATATTTCAATGTTTAAATATGATGCAGTACCCCACAACTGCATGCCGTAACTCCATACCACGTAGCTTTAACACTATTTTATAAACGAGTAGTTTGTAAACGAAAGTTTAGAGTTGCGGTTTAATAGCCAATACGTTATCCTTTAGTTTAAGATTCAATTGTTTCCTCTTTGTCCAAATATGAGTTCTCCAGATTTAACCTTTATCGAGATGTGTACCGAGATACTTTACACAGTCCACTTTAGGCAGTTCTTCTCCATCCATGATAATCTGAGAAACGGTGCCTTTGCGTTTAGTAAAAGTTATTTGCCATTTTTTGGACCAATCGCAGAGTTTATTTAAATTTTGTTGTAAGATTTGTGCTGCTTCAATTAGGTCTTGACGTATTATTTATTTATTTATTTATGGGCGGGGAATCGGGATGGCAGAGCATCCTTTGTATCTCATTACTATGATCATTTGGCAGATCCTACTAGAATTTAGTCGAATGTGGGGGAATTCCACCCCCAGTAGGGATTTTTATGGTATAAAACATCTCTTTGACACGGGACCTACAGTTTTACTTCCTATCAGAGAAAAAGGCATGTTTTTAATATTTTTCCGCTATGAAGAATTACCAGCTCGGCCTTGGATCGAACCTGCGACGCTTGGATTATGAAGCAAACATGCAGACCACTAATCCACCGAGGGTGGTGGTCTAGAGGTATATTGAAGATTTCCGTGAAGACGTACAAGACTGGTCCTAGAACGCTTTTCTGTGCTTCGACTAGCTTTTACCTTCGAAGGCAATGTTGACATTATCCACTATTATGTGTATCTGTTATATAGTGGAATGTATCTGTTAAGTGCACTTCTGAATCAAAAATTGATGGTCAGGTATCAGCTGTTCGTTTTCAAGGACGGGTATAAGCCTTTTAAGTAGAAGGTTGTCAAAAAGTTTGGAGAATAAATGGTAGTAGGCTAATAAGTCTGTATGAATATTTTCTATTGTGCCGAAAAATATCTTTTCTTAGAATACTGTTGAAAATTAATGTAGTTAAGGTTGACGCCTGGGGATTACTAATAAGCTGTATTTGTAACTTTCATATTTATCATATTTTATGGAGTTCCGTCTGTAGTGAAGTTTAAAAGGCATGCTAATGCTTTAAAACATTAAATTCGTTATTAATTTCTACAAATTTTATATGTATATGTCGTTTTCTACTGGCCAAATAAACCTTCGCTCAGTAAAATCATTTAGCTTTTCGCAAAAAAGGAAAAAAGTCGAACTAATTAAAATTACAACAAAAAGAATAAACTAGTAGCAATCTACGTTGAAAAATAAAAAGCAGAATGGTAATTATTAAATGTAATGAATGAAAGCGCTTTATTAGATTTGTTTGAATTAACTTGTAATTAGTCTGGCGGTTGCCATTTTACTATGTGCCATGATAAAATCAACATCGCTTCACTAGCTGAGTAATTAAATCTTGATGTTTAAATATTGATGGAAATTAATCCACTTGGATCACAAGTTTACATTTACAGCTACTGACCAATTTGGACTGCACTTAAACTATACCATTTGTCCTTCCAGGCGTGATTGAAACTTAGAGTTGTCCTATGCTAACAAGTTTCCAACCCGAACGCTTCAAACAGAACAGCAAACTTCGTTTACGGGTAATTTATGCATGGCTTATACTATTAAGAAAATTATAATAATAAACTTCAAAAGTATCATCAAACTATCACTCATAAGACGGTCCAAACAGGTTTATTAGTAATTTATTATGTATCTACTCTACTAGTAATGTTCAAATTTATTTCTTTGTTGTTATTACATTCTTTAGAAATTAATTGCTTAAACGGAAACTTAGTACAAGAAGGCATTTTAGTAAATTACAATTTATTAAATGGGATTTTCTTTTAAATTTATGGTAGGTAAAGCAGTAATAAATATTGTTAACGTTAGTCATTGTGTTTCAAAACATGGAAAAATTTGTAAAATGCCCTAAGCTGTGCACCGACAAGTACCTTTTACAAAAGGGACATAATGGGAAGTTGTAATTCAACAAAGATATTCATTAACCAACCCTCAGGTTACACAACTACCGAATTTAGTTTTGTCGTCCATATACGATTCTCTTCATACCAAAGCTTTTACTGCTGAATGCCTCTAGGGAAAGACATTAGTCTCGCTCACTGTTCGTGTCAGGTGCTTAATCAAACAGTTCCTATTAATCAATTCCAACCTATGTAGCATACATTCTCGATTTGTTTTTATCCAGTTTCAAATGTGGTGAAGTAGCGATTCGTGTAAAGCTTCTATTTAAAGATACTTGCCTAACATGCTTTTTAAACTTATACTTTACCCATTTCATGTTATTTAATCTGCAATCTGTTTTATTTCGATTTGAGTTTAGAACCTGAAGAATAACAGTGATATTTACAGACGTTATAGTTGAACGTCTTCTGAATCTTGGTAGTTTTATCAAACTCTACTGCAATTTCTTATTGTGTAAGTATTATATAAACCTTTAATAGTGGGTCAATCCATATGAAGTGGCCCAGCACTGGTCGCTCGATTATTTCAGAGAACGATAATTTTTTCGTGTTATTACCCCTAAGTATTGGTAGTTCAAAATCACTGTTATTTTTTTTATTCTTATTTATTAAAATATGGCAGCCACATTTGTTTCGTGGTGCACGACGTTTTTGCGTTTTTTGATGTAAACGTAAATCTTGATATCTCAAGAACGGTTGATCCTAGAGATCTGCGGTAAAAACCATTGTAGGGGACTGCATAATAATAATAATAATAACTACTACAACCCATAACCTAAACCAAGGCCCCAGAAGCTATAAGCTTGTGCGGGAGGGAGGGGGCGATTATTATTATTATGTAGGCCCAATGTGCGGCTGCAGCCGACTTACAGATGGAACAGCGCAAATCCCACATTTGTGTCACAGCTAAGAAAAACTGCAGAAAACCTTAACCAGATCTGCCGGCCCCGGGAGTCGTTCGCGGGCCGCTTGGGTGAAAGTCCGGCACGCCAGACATTACACTACCAACATGTCGGACTACATTTCTTAATTGGACAATAATTTTTGTACGATTAGGTTACTTATGGTATAATTTAACTCCGAAGTTTAATAACGGTTTTACAAAATTTCCACTTTTTATGGAGGCATGTTTCCAGATAAAGGTAAAGTCTTAGGGTTGATTTTTTTGTTAATGGTACACAGTTTGGGTGTAGTTTATGTATAAAATATTTCAAATCTGAAACGTCACTATTTTAGTATTTATGGACTTAAAGTTCTCGTTTTTTCTATTTTTGGTCAATTTTGGCCTTCAATATCTCCGATGGACAAGGATGGATTTTTTTATATTACGTGAGAATGAAGTATACATGATGCATGATGGCAAACTGTGGTAAAAATCTCAACTTTGTTATTAGCCTGAGAACACAGTTATGCTCAGTTGAAAATTGTAAATAAATCTTGTAAATGACCATAAAACTCGACCATTATTAAGCCATATATTTTCAATTCATTACCATCTCCATTAGTATCGTTGAGTAGATTTATTTTATTTATTTTTATATTCTAGTGCTAACATTGTTTTGAGTTATAATAATAATAATTATTATTATGCAATCTTATTTGTAAAAGTTCTTGCAGTTATAACTAAAACAATTAATAGAAAACATACTTATAAGTACTTGTTTCTTGTATTTTCTTCCCTGATCGATTTTCCTATCAATCCATGTATTTTATGTAATAGTTTACATAAACTAATTCACGATATCTAAAAGACCCAACTCATTATCAGCCCGGTTATTAGCCCCACTGTCAGCGGGGTTGATAAGCGCGTTTACATTTGCTGCAATTAAAGTAAATAAAAGATCATTACATTGATTGTGTTGATTTATCTAACGAAATAAATGTTTTTACTTATTAGCCTCATAATGTCTACAGAAATATATTTGTATAATTAGAAGTATTTTAAAACAATAAAAACATACACCTGCGTTTTAAATAAAACTGTTTAAAACCTTTTATTAGAATTGTGGTAACTTTAGTGCTTGTTTTCGAGCATTTCTAGAAATATTCCCAAACAACCATAAAAATGAAGGGATTGCAATAACGCAATATATTAATGAAGAGAAAGCAAAAAAGGTGCATACATCTGGAATTATAACTATTATTATTTTTTTAGCAGGCCCATCTTTTACTTTATCTAATAAATTACGCAAATGTAAACCGTGTATCATTAAGGTTTGTCCATGAGGATTTTATTGTAATCTGTCAACTTATTGGCTGCAGTTGGAAAAGGTGATCTTTAAATCTTTATAGTATTCTAATACTTCTAACTAAACAAATATATTTGTATGGACATTATGATGCTATACTCCAACCAAAAATGCATGAAATGAGTCATTTTTGTAATCACACCAGAATAAAGAAATATGACCCGAGGTAAGATAAGATAAGAGTGGAAATTTCACTTTGCTAAGAATTCAGTGACGTACGCTAGAACCAACAGATTTTCATTGCTTCGTTCACATTTACTTTTAATTATAAAGGGGTTTGTCCCGCTAATGAATCTTTCTAGTTCATTTATTGTTTATTTTATCATTTAGATTACATCGTGACCTTCGGGTAATTGTAGAGGCATTTTTCGTTTTCGCCCACGTGTTTGTAATGACTCATTTCTTGTCACTTTGGTCACAGTATAATAATATTTATTTCATTAGATAATCAACACAATGTAAAGACCATCTTTTATTATCTGTAATCCCAGCATATGTAAGCCAGCTTATCAACCTCGCTGACAGTGGGGCTAATAGCCGGGCTTAGATTTAATGAATTAGTTTATGTAAACTATCATATAATTTACATGGATTGATAGGAAAATTGATCAGGGAATAAAATACGTACAAGGAAAAAGTATATATATATATATATATATATATATATATATATATATATATATATATATATATATATATATATATATATATATATATATATATATATATATATATATATATATATATATATATATATATATATATATATATATATAAGTATTTATTTTATTAATTACTTTAGTTATAACGTGAAGAATGTTTACGCATTGCATATGATTACATAATAATAATTATTATTATAACTCAAAACAATATTAGCACTTGAATAAAATAAAATTACTCAACGATACTAATGGAAATGGTAATGTATTGAAAATACATAGTTTAATAGTGACCGAGTTTTATGGTTATTTGCAAGATTTATTTACAGTTTTCAAATGAGCATAACTCTGTTTTCAGTCTAATATCAAAGTTGAGATTTTTACCACAGTTTGCCATTATATACTTTATTCTCACGTAATATAAAAAAATCTATCCGTGCCCATCGGAGATATTGAAGGCCAAAGTCGACCAAAAATTACAAAAACGAGAACTTCAAAAGCCCATAAATACCAAAATAGTGAAGTTTCAGATTTGAAATATTTTATACATAAACTACCCCTAACTGTGTACCATTACAAAAAAAACAGCCCTAAGCCTTTACCTTTAAAAGTGGGAATTTTGCAAAAACGTTATTAAACTTCGGGGTTAAATTACGAGCATAAGTAATTATCCTACAAAAACTATGTTTAGAATAAAAAATATAGTACGATATGTGCACAGTACAATGGTTTTTACCACAGGACTCTAGGACAAACCGTTCTTGAGATATCAAGATTTAGGTTTACATCGAAAAACGCAAAAAACCACGTGTACCACGAAACAAATACGGCTGCCATATTTAAATAAAAAAAATAAAAATAAAATAAAAATGGTTTCAAACTACCAATACTTAGGGGTGATAACACACAAAAGATTATCCGTTTTTGAAATGGTCGAACCACCAATTTATTTTTTTCTGGACCACTTCAGATGGATTGACCCTAGTACAAATTGATTCCTTTTGTGTGCCCTTTCTGATCACGAAAATAGTTTTTTATACAATTCACATTTATGTCTTACCAGAGCCTTCTATACAGTGGCGTAAGAAAAGGGCTCGCAGCATCCCAGATGCGGAGAGGACCCGGGCTTTCGAGGGCCCCAAACTTTGAAAGTCCCCCAGTTTGTGACAACGCTGCAGCCATTACCACCCATTATTATTAATATTGAACAAAAGGAGCAAAAAGAAATCGTTTTCTTACTTTAAGTAAAATGCACGTTAGCAAAGGTTTTAAAACTACTCTTTTTATTATTTCTTAGATAAGTACAAGTCTGCAAGTGACTGGAATTTGGTTTGTAACAAACAGATGTCAATAAAACTGTAAGCATTTTTGGCGCATCTCTGTCATTCTTTTGTGTGTACTTTGATATTTAAAAAAGGACTGCAGGTTTGCATTTCTGAGCTTCACAAAATCCAGTGAAATAGTAATAGTGACCTGTTCTGCCCTGGCCTGGGGTGCTCGTAAAAAATAATTACAACGTTGATAAATTCCAAAAAACGCATTTCACTAAAAACATGCGTATATTCATTAATACGTATACGTCAGTGGCGGCTCGTGGCTTCTTAGGAAGGTGAGGTTTGAGAAAAACTTCTACTGCAAAACCCAATTTAATCTGTGTAAATAATGCTAAAGGTGCACCAGATCCAATTTCAGGCAGTTTAACTCTCCGGCCATAACGCTAGCATCATCGTAACATTGAGCAACAAATTTTTGTTTACAATTAAAGGGTTGTAAAACGTAAGCTATTAGATCAAATAATGCATTTGCAGTTCTATCAGCACTTACGTCAAAAATCCCTAAAATTCGTTCTTTTAAATTTTCATTATTTACAAACCGGACAGTAATGGGGCATTGTGATTTTTCACTAATGTCTGTTGTATCAACACAATTATTGCAAAATAATTTGCATTATTAATTTCACTGTCAATAAATTCTCTTAAATAATTCTCGCAACAAGAAATTAATTGATTTTATTAAATTAATTGATATTAATTAGTTTCTGACCAGTAAAAATGTTTTTAACTTCTTCATCATGTTCACTAATTTCTACATTGCGCTTAATCAAGCAATTTATTAAAATATTATATTTATTTAAAATTGCCACGATTATCTAAAGTAGTCGATTCATCATAGACCCGAAATAGTAATTTCTGTAACGTCAATTAAATAACACATAAGTTGCCAATTTTGTTCACATTCTCATTGTAGGTATGAGACCTAGAAAATTTTTAATAAGTTCTTTTTAATAGTTATATTTTTTTACGCCTCTGGAAAATGTTTTTAATCATTATAACCTGTACTGTTTTAACCATACATTTTTAACAATGTTGTTTATTGTTTCCAGCCTTATTTAACAATGTTCTCAGTAATTACTGCCACAGAGCCACTTATGCATTGCATACCAAAAATTATGAAAAGCCCGATTTTGTAATTTGTAAGCAAACATAAAACTGATTTTTTGCGTCGGACGTTGCTCTAAAATGTGTTGTTCTATTTCATTACGCATTAAAAATGATGTTTCTAGTAAACACATCACGCGATCATATTGTGGATCATTACCTTGCATCGAAAATAAAAATTTGTTACTAGCTGCTTAATTAAAATCCCCGACTTTTTCACTAATATATCTAAACGTTCCCGTGAATGCCTTATAAAAGCACCTTATATAGCACACAAGTTAATCACGTTAAAATACGATTTTGAAAAGTAAAACAAAACATGAAAGAAATCATCTTCGGTAGTATTCGGAAATGGCGACGGTAAAATAACATATTATACGAATCTCGATTTTTCAATCAATGCTGCGTATAGGAAGAGTATACGATCGATAACCTTGTCGCTGCGCTGTAACGAGCCAGCCCATGCATACAGATGCATCAACTGAGGCTTGAAATTTTGAGCCTCATCCATTTTGTTTGTCGCGTTGTCTGCGTTGGGTATGCGCATATAAATACATTTTATTATAAAATAAGCCTGGTATACGTATATTCATTAAACTCCCCGCTACGCGGATCGTTTTCTAAACTCGAACGCGTGCACTAAAAACGTGTCTTATGAAAGTAATACTTTAATAACTATTATAACAATATTTCGCTTGAAAAAGTGGTTACCAATTTCTAAAAGCATGAGTTTTTATGTTGAATGTTTTGGTTAATAGATTACAAAATAATTTATTTTGACATATAAGCAACATGTGTAACTGATAACAATTTTGCGTTATTTAATATTTTATTATTTTATTTTAAAAAATCAAATAGTTATAATTATAATAACTATTTCAGCATTTTATGCATTGTCAATAAATAAAGAATAGATGCATAATTTTAAAAAAGAAATAGAAAGATATTTTGAATTCCTAGGGTTCGGTTTAATTATTAAAACAGCCAAAAATCTTAACAAAAGTTCTATTTTCTTTAGATTTTTCGATCGCAAACAAAGTCAATCCGTAACCAATGGCATCATTCGATCCGTAATTTTCTTTAATGTATTCTGGAATATCTTTGCTGTAAAATAATTAGGTAGAAAATAATAAGATTTGAAACAAATGCATGTAAAACCTACCATACTGTGGTTGAAGAAATTCTAGGCTGTGTATATTTGTACGTGAAATTACTAAAATTCTTGGTAATTATTATTAAAATTCTTATTAAATCAATCACCCATCACAATATCTTAAACAAACAGCCTCTTTTCCAGACTTAATCTTGCACTTCAATTCATTTCTACGGTAAACGTTTGGTAAATCAAATCTAGTTGATTTATTGATTAGGAAAATATTGTACTTAAATTTTGCATTAACCTTTAATTAGTTATATATTGAATTATCGATATATAGGTAAATGACATACAATATAAAATGAAATAAAATTCAAAATGTAAAAGCCTCGGTTTAATTATAATTTATTCTTGAATGTGTACACCTGCGTCATATTTCTGTTTTCTCCCAATAGATTTACCACCATCTTCACGTATATTCTAGAAATATTTTTCAAAATATAAAAGTATTGGTTTGATGATTACTTTAGAAACGAAAAAGAAATATATTCTTTTGATCGATCTTTGATTTCGATTCCACAGTGAGGAGTAGATATAAACAGTTTTTTACTTATTCAAAATTCTGCTCAATACCCACACGTGCTGCTTTGTATTTTATCCTTCCCTGTTTGTTATGCCTTTTTCGTATTATATTCTGACTTTAACAATTTCTTATCAAATAACATGTTCTTTTATGGAACTTTCCTAATGAAGTTTTTAACTCAGAATAATTATAATTCGTTGTTTATATCGATAATAGATTAAATATTTTTATTGTAGGTATATTGGATTAAAATATATCAGTTCGTATATGACCAGACACCCTCTAACATACACGAATAAAGACAGGGGTCAGTTGTAAAACCAATTGCAAGTAGAAACGTGTCCGTAGCTATGGTGATGGTTTATGCAACTTGTAAGATTCTTACATTTTACACATACATCTGTAATTATGATGGCTTAAGAATAGATCCCCTCCTCCTATCAGCACAAGCAACAAACTGTTGTATATTAAATAGAAGTTGGCAACACTAAAAAATAAATAAACAAGAAAAAAGAGAACTGGAAATTATTACGAGTTGTTGCATTTATGTTTGAATAAAAAAACTTTAATACAAATAATGGCTTTCATTAAATATATTAGAAGTAGTGATGGGAACTTGGGTGTCGAGTGTCGTGATACTGTTCGTGGTCGTGACACTTGAAGTGTCGCGACACTTCGTGTCGAACAGTATCGCTCTTATTAGAGTGTAATTCGAAGTTGCTTGATCATTCTTACAAAGAAATTAAAGGCAGATTTGTTGAACTGGCCAACAATCATTGAATAAGACGTACATATAAAACTATTTTGTTGTAGATTTTTTAGTTAAAATTATAAATTCATGAATTATTTGCAAAACATTAATTTAAAAGCCGAAACCTGAAAAGTTGACGCAACGCCTCCGTGGTTCGATGGCAAAACCGTGGCTTGCTAAACTGCACGGGCTGGTGGAATGCAAGATCGAACCCCGTTACAAGCATAACTTTTTTTTAAATTTTATTTGTCATTAATCTTTAATTTTATAACAATTTAAATAATTTGTTATTATTCTTTTATTCGAAAAACGTACAAGAAATAATACATTACAAATAAAAAATAAAGATACCCCATTATTAAGACATTGTCTTATTAATTGGGTATCATTATTTTTTATTTGTAATGTATTATTTCTTGTACGTTTTTCGAATAAAAGAATAATAACAAATTATTTAAATTGTTTTGCAACTATTAATCTCACCGATTTTTATTCGAGAACGAACTATTTAGCATATTTCAGATTTCCCATACTAATTTTCTATAGCAAATGTTAGAACGAATGCGGTGTATAAATAATTTAATGTCTTTTAATGTACTTAATGCATAAATATATAACCATAACAGAATTTACTCATAAACCTAATTGTTTTTTAATCCCTAGTTTATGATTTACGTATTAGCTATGAATCTTGACTGCTCGTTTCAATTATATTATATGAACTAGCGCATGCATGATGTGTAAATGCGAAGTATCGTTAAAGAGTCGTGAAGGAGTCGACACTTCACACGGCTAATGGTTTCGACTCGCAAGTGTCGTGATACGCGGGTGGTATCGCGAACCCAACACTAATTAGAAGTAACATACAATATGGCGCAGTCGAATTAATAAAAATAAATAGAGAAAGATAATTTGTAAACGTGAATCGAGAACAACATACCTACATAACCCAAAAAATACAAGAAAGGGATGTTAATGTCAAGAAATAAAAATAAATCAAATGAGTTGTAATTTGAAATATTCAAGAACTGTTCAATAAGTTTGTGTGTAAATAAAGTTAAAGAAAAAAACCTAATTAAAAATTAAAGAAAATGACGAACAAAAATGGTAAAAATACAAAATTGAATCGAGTCGAAGGTGGCAAACGATCCGGGTGCATCACAAATTACAAATGAAAACATATTAATTAAAAGTAAATTTAATACAATAAATAATTTAAAACTGCCGCATGCCTTAGATCTTTCAAGAAGTAATTTAAGTGAGAATTGGAGAAAATCTAAGCAACGTTTTGACATATACATGAAAGAATCAAATTACACAGAATTTAATGAAGAAACGAAAATAAATACTTTATTAAATATAACTGGTGATGAAGCTTTAGATGTATATACAGGGTGTATTATCGATTTTGTAACATAGGGGAATAGCATGTAAAAACACAATTTCTCAAATATTGGCTCCCCTAATTATTTTAGAGGAAAAGTCACTATAGCAAAGTTGTAGACCTTATTGAATACTGTTCAAAACAATTACTTTAGCATGTGTGTTAAATAGTTTCCAAGATATAAGTGATTTTCTGGTATAGGAAATTAACATTGTAAATCGGAAATTCACTAATAGCAATTACCGTGTTAGATTTAGACATCAGGTGTAAATGCAATAATTATTTAGCACAGTTTCATGGGGCAAAATCACTTATCAGAATGTTACAATTGCTACCGGTGTGAAAGAAATAGATAAGATTTCACAAAGGAATTTATTTTTATAAAATCTTATTAGCCATACAATAGTTGTCAAATTAATCTCAAGAATCACTGATAGGTTATGTCATGCTTTTGATTATAAATTTAAAACATTTAAGAATGATGCTAATATAAGAAAAAACATTTTAATCTTATTATGGGGTTACATCACTTATATTATTTAACAATTATAGTAATTTAACAAAATTAAACAACAAACAATAAAAAAAGCAAAAACGAGAATCAATTTATAAAATATGTTCATAATACAAAAGCATGACATAACCTCTATGTGATTTTTGAGATTAATCTGACAGCTATTATCCTGGCTAATAAGATTTTATAAAAATAGATTTCTTAGAGAATTTATTGTTTATTGTTTCTAGCCTTATTTTGTGGAACTCCATAATCATGAAATAAATAAAGATTATTAAAAGTTTCACAGTTTTATTAAAATACAACCTGACAATATTGTTTCGACAGCTATGCTGTCATTATCAAAGGTAATATAATTATAATTATAAACAAACACGTCGCTAAGGTAGATACAAAATAGGTAACTAGATAAAATAATAATAATCATAATTAAATATCTAATACTTCCAGTAACGGAGAATTACTGAGCTCAAGTTGTTCATTCATTAAAGGTACCCTGAGTTTGTGTTTGTATATCTCAAAGGCTTCTAAAATGTCTAATTTGCGTTTGTTATTACAAAAATGTAGGAATTTAATATTATTTTGAGGAGTCATTGTGTGATTTTGTTCTAAAAGGTGTTTGGCGTAATTCGATTTTTCAGGATGTTTATTTTTGTAATGACGTACGTGTTCTTTACATCTTATGTCAAAATCTGTAAGTGTTTGCCCAATATATACCGAACTACAAAAAGAACAATTTAAACGGTAAATGCCCGATTTCATGATATCATGTGTTCTGTCTTTAGCATTAAATAAAAATGAAAAAGTGTTAGTGTTGGTTTTAAATGTTATTTTATAATTGTTGGTTTTTCTTAGTATATGTGCAATTCTTTCTGATATTTTGCCAAAATATGGTATAGATATGTAATTTGTGTCTTCTGTTTGATTGTCAATGGGATATATTCTTTTGATAACTAACCTATAATCTTTTTGTTTAATTAAAGTGTCAATCATGTTCGGATTGTAATGATTTGCATGTACTGGTTGTTTAATGGTTGATATCTCTTTGCTAAAATCTGATTTTGTTAGTGGAATAGTTAAAGCTCTGTGTACTAATGATCTGTAGGCTGCTATTTTATGTGTATTATGGTGACAAGATTCATTTGGTATTGTTATGTCTGTTTGTGTTGGTTTTCTGTATATGGAAAATTCAAATAGATTGTCTGCGTTAATCTTGATATTTAAGTCTAGAAAGTTTATAGCCCTGTTTTGTTCTGTTTCTAGTGTAAATTTTATATTAGGGTGGATACTGTTTATAAGAATTAAAAATTCATTGATAACCTCAAAAGAACTGTCAAAACAAGCTAAAATGTCATGAACATAACGAAACCAGAAGATAATGTGTTTAGAGAGGTTTAATTCAAATATTCGATCTTCAAACTTGTCCATAAATATGTTAGCTAATAGAGGACTTAGAGAATTACCCATAGGTAAATCCTTTTGTAAATAAATTATGTTATTAAAAGTGCAATAATTTTGACTTATACAAAGGTCAAATAATTGAATTAACTCTAACCTTTTAACTAATTCTATATTACTATTGATCAAGAAACTATCTAATAAAGGAATACATTCTTGTGGGGTATTCTGGAGAACATGTTGCAAATATCAAAACTAACAAGTTTTGAATGTGGTGGAAGATGTATGTTTTGCAGCTTATCTACTAATTCTAATGAATTTCTAACAGAGTATTTCGATTTGTAACCTATCGTGTTAATAATCTGGTTCAGTTTTTTGGATAAAATGTCATTAGGTGCATTGATGTATGATACAACTGGTCTAATTGGCATATTCTGTTTGTGGGTTTTTACTAATCCATATAGTTTAGGTATTTGTGGGTTTTTATTAATGATTTGTTGCTTTTCTAATTCTGAAAAGCAGATATTGCAGTTTTCTAAACCTTGTTTTATTTCTTTTTGGAATTTTGTGGTTGGGTTTTTGTTTAAAGTTTCTAAATTTTCTTTATTAATAAATTCATTAACTTTTTGTATGTGAATATCTTTTGAAAGAATTACCAAAGTGTTACCCTTATCTGCTTTAACAGAAATTAGATTGTTCTCTGTGATTTTCTGTTTTATAGATTGAAGAAGTGATATGTTAGATGTGTTGTACATTTTGTCCTGTTTCAAAGACATCTCCCCAGTAGCACATATGTGTTGGAAAAATATTGTTTCCACATATTGGCCAAATGTTGTAAATGACATACACTGACAGGATTGGCACAATATGCAGAAGCAATATCTCCCCAGTATTGTATTTTGATATTGGTCATACATTGTAACATTATATTGGTTCGATATATGTTTATAGTATTGGCACAACATGTGCATAGGATATGTCACCAACATGGTAACATTGGTCCAATGTTGGAAACATTTAATGGTTCAATATTCTTTTACAATATCGGCAAAATGCATTAACAGGATATTGGTCCACTGTTGAAACATAGTATTGGTTATTTAATTAATTTATTCTGTCAATTTGCATATGAAATTGACAGAACAAATGAATTTACTCTCAAAGTAAATTTTATCTTTGAAGTAAAAAGTTTTATAATACCGGCCCTAAATAAATCTATCAACTTAAAGCAGATAACTAATAAACTTTTAATGCAAAGTCAAATCATTTTAATCAAATTTACTTTAATTTATTTAAAGAATTTAACAAAATTTCAAAAACAATAAACACCCGCGTTCAACATAGCATATCATTTTCTTTCATAAAAACTCAGTATTTGTACTTGTATGTTCAAAGATGTCCCTGTTTTTGTAACAAATTTAAGTCTATATTAATCATTTCTGATTTCTGATACGATTCCCCTTAAATATATCAAAAATATATTGGCAGCATATTGGGGCAATATGTATAGTACTATTTGTAGGTTAAGTATGATATTTCATTCACTTCATTAAGAATCTCCTTTGCATTACACCTATTAAATGCGAAACAATGCTACATTAACAAATAGGTACATAAAACAAATTACACATAAATGTAGGGGAGACTAGGGAGGATTGAGACAAGGGAGGATTGAGACATGGGCTCTAAAATTCAAACAACTACTAGCAGCTCCCTCTACACTTTACGGAATAAAGATAGTTGTTAAAAATCTTGAATCTGATGGTTGTAATACAGTTTTTTTCGTCGCAGAGTTTTTTGCACAATTTTGTTTGTGAACATGGGCGCGTAGTAACAATTTCGTGGTGGTTTAGCAGCAATTTAACTGTGCTTTAAGGTATAATTTCCACTCAATTTTCGGTGCAGACGCAATAGTGGTATGTACTATATTATATTATACGAAAAATTGAACAGATTTTAATATATTTTTTTAATTTAATTTATTTAACCTTAAAAAGTGCATTGAGGGAGGTATGAGACAAGTCATGTGGGGAGAAATGAGACGTCTCAAACCTCCCCAAATTATAACTTTTTAAAACAAAGCAACATCTTATGGTATAAAGTTAATTAAGTGGTTGGGTACAATTATTTTCAGTGAATGTAACAAGAATGCCACGATTCTGGATAAGAAAAAAGGACCGGGAAGTACTTCCTGACGAAGTTGTTAAAGCGGCAGTAAAAGAAGTTCAGAGTGGGGCAAAATTACGTCCCACTGCGAAAAAATATGACATAGACAAGCAAACCCTGAGTCGATATATAAAAAAAACGACCGCAGCTCAAAATGATGCAGATAAACTTTCGTATGCACCAAACTATAAAAGCGCCATGGTGTTCACGAATGAACAAGAGGACATTCTCTCTGAATATTTGATTCTTGCTTCCCAAATGCATCATGGTCTTACAGTTGTATGCACTCGCCAACTTGCCTTCCAATTTGCAAAAGCAAATAAAAATAAATATCCAAAAAAATGGGATGAAACGCTTATGGCCGGTTATGATTGGTATCGCGGGTTTATTCACCGACATCCCAATTTATCGTTAAGGGCTCCAGAACCTACCAGTTTGACACGCTGCACCAGTTTTAATCGAGCAAATGTATCTGCATTTTTCAAAAATCTGGAAGCAGTGCTTCAACGAGAGAAGTTTGAACCTCATCAGATATGGAACATTGATGAGACTGGAGTCACTACAGTTCACAAACCACCCAAGATAATTGCAGCTAAAGGTGTTAAGCAAGTAGGAAATATCACCTCTGCAGAACGAGGGACTTTGGTAACCGTTTGCTGTGGTGTTAGTGCTGGTGGGCGATATATTCCCCCGTTTTTTGTATTTCCACGAGTGAATTTCAAAGACTTTATGCTAACCGGCGCTTTTCCAGGAAGTGCTGGGACAGCTTATCCAAGTGGTTGGATGACAGCGGCAAATTTCGTTGTATTTTTAGACCACTTCATAAAACATACTGGTTGTTCCATTAGTAACAAGTTATTGCTAATCATGGACAATCATGATAGCCATATTTCTATCGAGTCACTACAAAAAGCCAAGGACAATGGTATAGTTTTGCTTACCCTACCACCTCATTGTAGTCATAGACTACAACCATTGGATAAGTCAGTGTATTATCCCTTTAAAAATTTCTATAATTCACAATGTAATTCATGGATGGTTGCAAATCCGGGAAAAACTATTTCAATATATAATATCGCGTCGTTAGCTAGCCGTGCTTTCGAATTGGCCTTTACTCCAAAGAATATTACATCAGGTTTTTCCCAAACGGGTATATGTCCCTTCAATCCTGACATATTTACGGATTCTGATTTTCTTGGTGCATCTGTAACTGATCGGCCATTAGATCACGATCGAAGTAAAACCCCAGTGGAAGAAAATATTGACGAGACAACATTATTATCAACGAATGCGTTGGTAACGGCAGGAACTTCGAACACAAGCTCAACCTTAGTCAGCCCTGAAATGTTGAGACCCTTTCCAAAGGCTGGCCCTCGAAAAGGGCGTGGTGGACGAAAGCGTGCATCTTCGAAAGTTCTCACAGATACACCAGTTAAAGAAGCTCTAGAAACAGAGCTCCAAGCACGAAAAATAAAAAAAATAGTTCCGTTCAAAGGTCAAGGCATTATGACAAGAAAGATAACTAAATCTCCATCATTATCTTCTTCTTCTAGTGCTGAAGTTGATGTCAGTTTGTCTGGTGGAAGCAGTGAAGATGTCTCCGACATTGAAAGCTATGAAAAAGAAGTGTTACAAATGAAAGCATTGTTTGAAGATGTTCGCTCTATTAAAATCGGAGACTTTGCATTAGTGAGATTTCCTGGAAAATGTGCTGTTATACATTATGTAGGTTCCTTAACAAAACGGTTAAATGACGATTTTGAAGTAAAATTTTTACGTCGACAAGGAACAACTTGGAAATTCATTTATCCTTTGGTAGAAGATGTATCAGTTGTGAGAGAAGATGATATTGTTTTAAAATTACCAGCTCCTACAAACATCGGGGGAACGGAAAGAACAAAATCTAGATTCACTTTTGGGATAGACCTATGTTCGTACAGCAACGTACGTTAAAAAAATCCAAAATAAGTTACAAAAATTTGTTAATTTTGATTAAAAATATTACTAACCATGGAAGTCTCATTCCTCCCCATTAACTGTCTCAATGCTCCCTCATATGGGGTGACTTGAGACAAAATACTTTGTTTCATTAATATTTAAATAAAAACAATTAAAAGTAATTTTAATCAATTTATCAGTAATCGGCATGTGATAAAGACATAATTGAAGGTATTTACCTAATGGATCACCTTGTAAAGTGTTTCATACAAATGATAAAAAATAAATTTCAATTTTTGTCTCAACCCTCCCTAGTCTCCCCTACCTATAAATTGTTTTCGTACGTTCTAAAAATGACGCATGCACATTGTTTACACAATTCATGTTTAAACGAAATGCTAACTAAACTCGACGGTTGTAATAATTAAAATGTATACATACAGATATTATAGTCAGTACTTACAGTTTAATACAAATAACACATATACACACAGTGATAAATATAAATTTTTCGACAAGACAAAGCTAGCAGCCGAAATCACAACACATAAAAGTAAAACAACAGGTGCATCAAATTAATATCAGTGCCGATGAAATCACGATCGACGCAGCCGCGTCAAATAACTTTGATTTATTTAAAAACACCCATTCGCGTACTGTAGTATTTCTGATGCTCACTTCAGGTTTAATATTTCTAGTTAGATTAATAACTAACACAATAGACGTAAATATGGTGCAATATGGTAGAACATTTCACTAAAAACCTTGGCGTTTGTACCCGCGTTTGCTACCCTGCAATCACACGACTGTTTGTACGTTATTGGGCGCGAACTTTTAAAATGCGATCATTATGAGTTTAGAACCATCAGGTATACAATAATTATGTATTAAGATATTATTAGTATTCAGTATTCGATAAAACCGGATGAGTTATAAAACAACGGAGGCAGCTGTAGCGATGTTATTATTCATTTTCAAGATAGCCTGTTTATTGCTATTTTGATTCCTTGAATAATCAAGTGATCTTGATTAAAGACTGCTTATTCAATGTTGGAAGTATAAAAGATAAACATTAACTGCAATAATTCTTGAGAATTGATGCTATCTAAGGAATCTAATACCAATAAGATAGTTTAAACGTCCCAAAAATTAATTTTAAATTTGGAATCAATTTATAACTACACATAATAATAATAATATAATTCGTATATAATAATAATAATTCATTATAATTTCCTCTCAATGGAATTATGGGCCATTAGATGTTTTAATGAATACTGGGCTAATATAATATGTCCAATATTAGACCGGTATAGAATAATACTATATAAATAAATTTTATATGGGACCTTTGTAGGAGAAATATTGGCTAAATATATTGGCCAGCAATCTTAACCCAATATAGGATTAATATAGTGGATACATATATTTTTTTTAATATATGGTGTATATATTGGACCTTTGTAGTAGTAATATTGGCTGCATATATTGGGTGCCAGTCTTTAACCGATATAATACCAATCTTGGTTGAATCTTTCAAATATTGGGCCACAATACAATATGTTACCCATATAGAACTAATATTGGGACAATATCTTGTGCTACTGGGGCTCTTTTAACAAATTCGAAATTTGGAATTTTGAATAGTTATTATGATCTTTCTTAACTATAGTTTCGCATTCAACGGCCAAAATTTCTTTAATTTTGTTGGTAAATTTTGGAAAAGGACAAAACTTGAAACCTTTGTTAAGAAGTTGTGTTTCTCTGTCATTGAATGTTATATTCAACAAGTTTATGAAACGAGGATAAAAGTTTGCAGTGTTCTGACAATTAAGGTTATTTTGTAGTGTACGTTTTTGTTGTACAAGTCGATAAAGTTTATTTTTCTCTGTGGTGTATTTTTTGAATTTATTGTGACTACTTAATTGAAACTTAAAAGTTTCACAAAAGTTTTTTTTAATAAAACTGAAACTGTTAATAATCTTTATTTATTTCATGACTATGGAGTTCCACAAAATAAGGCTAGAAACAATAAACAAGATTATTTCGTCTTCGTTAGAAGAACAAGCCAAGTTATACTAGAAACTTATGATCAAACACGGAATCGCAAGTCAGAATGTTTGGTTTAACCAAGAATGTCTGAAACGTCAGGTTATTCCTAACTACATAAACATCACTACCAGAACCAAGAATTCGATTACTGAAAAAGTGATTAGGAATGCCAAAAGAAGATGGCTCAAAGAAGAATCGAAGAAATGGTGTAGTATAAGAGACAATATGCACGTTTATATAAAGGTACTCCATACAGAACTTACTCATAAATTACACAATATCCAATTTGACATATTAGATTTTGACATTAGAGAAACCGTCAGTCACATTAAATTCAAAAAATACACCACACAGAAAAATAAACTTTATCGACTTGTACAACAAAAACGAACACTACAAAATAACCTTAATTGTCAGAAGGTCAGAACACTGCAAACTTTTATCCTCGTTTCATAAACTTGTTGAATATAACATTCAATGACAGAGAAACACAATTTCTTAACAAAGGTTTCAAATTTTGTCCTTTTCCAAAATTTACCAACAAAATTAAAGAAATTTTGGCCGTTGAATGCGAAACTATACTTAAGAAAGATCATAATAACTATGCAAAATTCCAAATTTCGAATTTGTTAAAAGAGATGTCTTTGAAACAGGACAAAATGTACAACACATCTAACATATCACTTCTTCAATCTATAAAACAGAAAATCACAGAGAACAATCTAATTTCTGTTAAAGCAGATAAGGGTAACACTTTGGTAATTCTTTCAAAAGATATTTACATACAAAAAGTTAATGAATTTATTAATAAAGAAAATTTAGAAACTTTAAACAAAAACCCAACCACAAAATTCCAAAAAGAAATAAAACAAGGTTTAGAAAACTGCAATATCTGCTTTTCAGAATTAGAAAAGCAACAAATCATTAATAAAAACCCACAAATACCTAAACTATATGGATTAGTAAAAACCCACAAACAGAATATGCCAATAAGACCAGTTCTATCATACATCAATGTACCTAATCACATTTTATCCAAAAAACTGAACCAGATTATTAACACGATAGGTTACAAATCGAAATACTCTGTTAGAAATTCATTAGAATTAGTAGATAAGCTGCAAAACATACATCTTCCACCACATTCAAAACTTGTTAGTTTTGATATTTGCAACATGTTCTCCAGAATACCCCACAAGAATGTATTCCTTTATTAGATAGTTTCTTGATCAATAGTAATATAGAATTAGTTAAAAGGTTAGAGTTAATTCAATTATTTGACCTTTGTATAAGTCAAAATTATTTCACTTTTAATAACATAATTTATTTACAAAAGGATGGTTTACCTATGGGTAATGCTCTAAGTCCTCTATTAGCTAACATATTTATGGACAAGTTTGAAGATCGAATATTTGAATTAAACCTCTCTAAACACATTAACTTCTGGTTTCGTTATGTTGATGACATTTTAGTTTGTTTTGACAGTTCTTTTGAGGTTATCAATGAATTTTTAATTCTTATTAACAGTATCCACCCTAATATAAAATTTACACTAGAAACAGAACAAAACAGGGCTATAAACTTTCTAGACTTAAATATCAAGATTAACGCAGACAATCTATTTGAATTTTCCATATACAGAAAACCAACTCAAACAGACATAACAATACCAAATGAATCTTGTCACCATAATACACATAAAATAGCAGCCTACAGATCATTAGTACACAGAGCTTTAACTATTCCACTAACAAAATCAGATTTTAGCAAAGAGATATCAACCATTAAACAACCAGCACATGCAAATCACTACAATCCGAACATGATTAACACTTTAATTAAATAAAAAGATTATAGGTTAGCTATCAAAAGAATATATCCCATTGACAATCAAACAGAAGACACAGATTACATATCTATACCATATTTTGGCAAAATATCAGAAAAAATTGCACATATACTAAGAAAAACCAACAATTATAAAATAACATTTAAAACCAACACTAACACTTTTTCATTTTTATTTAATGCTAAAGACAGAACACATGATATCATGAAATCTGGCATTTACCGTTTAAATTGTTCTTTTTGTAGTTCGGTATATATTGCACAAACACTTCGAAATTTTGACATAAGATATAAAGAACACGTACGTCATTACAAAAATAAACATCCTGAAAAATCGACATTTTAGAAGCCTTTGAGATATACAAACACAAACTAAGGGTACCTTTAATGAATGAACAACTTGAGCTCAGTAATTCTCCGTTACTGGAAGTATTAGATATTTAATTATGATTATTATTATTATTTTATCTAGTTACCTATTTTGTATCTACCTTAGCGACGTGTTTGTTTATAATTATATTACCTTTGATAATGACAGCATAGCTGTCGAAACAATATTGTCAGGTTGTATTTTAATAAAACTGTGAAACTTTTAATAATCTTTATTTATTTCATAAAAAAGATACTTTAAAGAACATGTTGTTTTGTTCAACCTCAGCAATCATTTTCGATATTTCACTTACTCGTAAGAGTACATGCGTTTTGATACACTCCACTCAGTGTACTTTCTATTTTATATTTAATCTGCGATTAGTCGTATTTGTTACTTTAAGAGGAACACGTGAAATTGGTGATTTTATTGCACTCAACAGTTCAGAATTTTTTCTAAATTAATTTTGCTTATGAATATCACTTTTACTTTCGGTTTATTTTCTTTGTTGTTAATGATTCTAAATATTTTATTTGGCAAAAAATTAAGGCAGAAGAGTATTGATTTTTTGATGAATTCTACAAATTTAAGCTCTTAAAATAAAATTTGGAATATAGCTTTTTGAAATATTAACCTATAGTTCGACATGTTTCTATTTTATTACCTTAACCCTATACGAACAATCTTATTTTTGCGCTCTTGACACCAAAAATTCATATCTTTTGTCCCTAAAATTAAATTTTAGTATGATGTTATGGACATGTAATGCAACAAAATATATTTTGTTATGAAAATTCCAGAGATCGAAATTTATGAAATTTTTAAATTTATTAGAAAATTGACTTTTACACAAAGTTGATGTTCTCTGAAAAGATATATTATACACCAGAATGTCCAGAATCAATACAATACACAAATCTAGTAAACACCAAGAAAATAAATACTTCACTACAGAGTTGAGAAAAAATAAAATATTTAGAATCATTAACAAGAAAGAAAGTAAATCGAAAGTTAAAAGTTATATGTATTCATAAGCGAAATTGATTTAGAAAAACTGTTAAGTGCAAAAAAATCATCAATTATACGTGTTCCTCTTAAAGTAACAAATACCACTAATCGCAGAGTAAAAAAAAAGATATAGTATAAGTACACTAAGTGAACTGTATCAAAACCCATGTACTCATACGAATAAGTGAAATATCAAAAATGATTGGCGAGGTTAAACAAAACAACGCGTTCTTTAAAGTACATATCTTCTTTATACTTAATATGTAGGAGTAGTAGCGATAGTTTCGTTGCATGGCACAAGGAACAATTCATATTTTTTGTTCCCATAAGATTCCCAAAATTAAATTTTACTGTAATGTTAAGGACATGTAAGGCTACAATAAATATTTTTTAGGAAAATCCCGGAAGTCCAAATTTACGAAATTTCAAAATTATTAAAAATTTGACATTTACACAAAGGTAATGTTTTTTGAAAAGATATATTTATACACCAAAAAAATAGGTATAGCATTTTTTATTATCTTTCGAATAAAACAAACCCGACCCCGGTACCTCTAATAGAAGCCAAGTTATAGTGTATTTTGTATAAACATACACGTGCATATTTTGAAAAACGGCGACGCCTTGTTTCTGTAAGCAAACATTTGTGAAAACTATAAATGGCGATTGTTTAAAACTCAAGGAAGAGCACACATGTGTAAAGTATGAAGAAAATCAGCGAGGGTCGGGTGACAAGTTTGGTTAAATTGACATAAAATGACTCATATTAAATATATATTCAGATAATCACTGCTGACAAGAATTTCATTTTCCAGGTCAGTTTTGCAAGCCGTATTTGAAACAAAATTGAAATTTACGATCGTAAAAAATTATCGATAAATAAATTTTAAATTTTCCGGTAAATCCCGAACCTAATCTAATTTTTATTGTTGAGATTCCATGTATTATTTTCGAAATCCCTGATAAAAAAGTTTTCCTTACAATTCCAGATTCTAATGGTTTTCCAGGTGAGCAAGAAACCTGGCACTGCTATTGATCTAATTATTACAAATCATTAATTACTTTTTTGCCCGATCGGGCGTTATGGTTCATTTACAAGCTCTGCTCTCAGGGCGGTAAGTTCAACTTACCGCCCGAGGCTCGGTAATAAAGTACCTAGAGCTCTAGGTCTACTCTCAAAATAAATCTTTATTAACTCAAATTATTTTACAAAACCAAACTAATTGTTATGAAAATTAAAATTTATAGAACAATTCGTCGCATAATTATTAAAAATAATTGGTGCTTTATTTCTTTCAAGTTCAGTTTCAACTGAATTATCTGTGTTATTTATAACTGCGGTGTTATTTACCACTAGAGGTGGAACGGAAACTCCTGATGGAGAACGTGAACTAGGTACTGGTTGCCGTACTCAATCGACACTGTTGTTTTCATTGTGTAACATTTTATTTGCAAATTGTATTTTGTTTTCAAGTGATTCTTCTACGTAACTCTCCGCAATACTAGATGATTTCCAGCCCCCGTGTCTGTTGAGGGCCAGCACATCCACCCCCTTGTTCGCCAATAATGTAGCGGACGTCCTCCTAAAAGAATGTCCTGTATAGGTCTTCGGATTTTCTGTTTTCAAATAAGTAGCAATTTTAGAAGGAATACTTCCCATAGTGTTTCTGCCTACAACTTGATTGAAGCATCTTCCATTATAATACTTCAAAAAAAAAAGCGTCTGAAATCAACGCACTTAGGTCGTCAACTAGCATATTTTCTAAAAATTTCCAAAAAGTGAATCTTCTAGTTTTCATGGTTAATAATTGTAAAGGTTCGTTCAATACCTGTTTTCGTCTTGGGAATCTTGACAACAATGAAAGAACCTCGGTCTTCTATATCATCAATGGTCAAATCATAGAGTTCTTGTCTTCTGGTAGCTCCGGCTACACCCATTAACAAAACTACCTGAAATTAACCAAATTAGATGTAGGTAAAATTTGACTTTGTTGTTTTTAATCATACCTTCATTAATAAAAACTCGTTGTCAAGGGCTTCGGTTAAAAATCGATTCATGTCTTCCCTGCTAAATACTTGTGACTTTTTGGTCGGTACCCAGCATTTTTACTTTTTAAAAACGTTATAAGCTTGGTGTATTTGGAGATGGCGATACCATTATTCAGATTTATGGTCGATTTCAGCATTGAATGCTCGGCCCAGAGGCTGGTAGGGGACTTCAACTTTGAATTGCGTTGCACAAAATACGCCACTAACACCTTCTCAGAAACGCGAACATGCTTTTCAGAACACCACTTTTTGAATGTAGTATATGTCGCCTCGTACCTCAGTTTTGACTTCTCAGGAATTATTGAATTGCACCCGACAGTAAACAAATGTTCGATGTCACTATCTTCGCTTTTTAATTCCTTTTCAGACATCATTTATGTCATCTATTTTTCACAACAATTAAAAATTATTTTTGTTTGCTCAACTCCATAACAACCAGGCACATTAACCGACTTGATAAAATTCACATTTTCAGTGTGATGTGTTTAATGTTTACTCTATATATTTAAAATTCACTTATAGATCCGATCGGGCAAAAAATAGTGTAAGCATTACGGGAGTTAGGGACGCTTTACCAGTCTCGGCTAATATGGAGACCTCCGCTACGCGTCGGTCTCCACACTATTAGCCTCGACTGGTAAAGCGTACCTACCGCCCTTAATACATAATAACTATTTCTACCTCCATATAAGTAAGTTGTAGGTTACAAACGATTTACTTGACAAGTAAAATGTCATTGTCAATACTATTACTCGTATGTAAAATGGGCACCACTCACGGTCTTCCGCGACCACGTCGCCAAAGACGTCCTCGGGGACGTAGTCGGGATTATGGTGCAAATTTAATTTATTGCATAAACAAGTTGGAGTTCGAGATAGTTTATATAATAAAATTATAAGTATCGTATTTCGTTAAAATCTTTTTATCACAATGAAATACATTATTGGCTGCATAATACTAATTAAAGAAATCATAAATAATAATACTACTTCTAATTAAAGAAAGAGATTTCAGTCGACCTTTTATTTTGAAGTCAATAATTATTTCTTTCCTTTTGATACACACCTTTTAAAGAAATACGATACTTATAATTTTATGATACACACTAGCTCGAGCGAAACTTGTTTATGCAATAAATTACAGCAAATGTAAAAATTGCCTCATTATCTGGAACACTTCCCCGACGACGTCGTCGGCGACGAGGTCGCGGAAGACCGTGTGTGCTCTACATAATGAAAAGAAAAACTTTTACGTAACAGATATACTACTATATCATGTTACTAATAGTGGGAACATTTTTGTTAATAAGATATGACAAGCACAAAAATTCAAACTGTTATTTAAAAATGCCACAGTTTTGCAATTAATTAAATGTGTGGTCGAAGAAAAATTGAAATGCATGAAATTACGCACTCGCCTGGCGGTTCGTGTGTAAATTTTTCCAAGTATACGTAATTTGCTACTTACAACTCTCGGAATGTAATATACTCTACATTATTTAAGCCTTCTTGTTAATATTTCTAATATTAATTACACAAAATATGACTACTACGATCGTTTAAAGTGATATTAGAATTATTTACGTTTAGCTTGTATTAAATGGCCTACCATGCAATGTGAGTATAACCATGCTATTAATTCTTGTCCTACATATGGCAAGCAATGTATGAGGAGTCATCGAATGAACCATTTTAGTAAGAAATGTCAAATACGTAATAATCAAATTAAAAATACTCAAATACTCAAAAACATACTCAAATTAAAACAAATAATTACAAAAACATAAACCAAATTAGTAAATTAAATGAAAATTATGGAATAAATGTTGGATTTTTTATAGAATAATGATTTCAAAATAACCATTAGTGAGTCATGAATTGTTCTAATAGAGGAAAAGTTTTCTTATCAATAAAATGTTGTCTTGTCAAATTGGGAGAATAATTTAATGATTTCAAAGCTATTACTGTAAACAGAAAGAAACAATTAATTTATAAAATCATTAACGTTATGGAAGGTGCTTCAGTGCTTTTGTCCAGTGACAGTAGAATGGTAGTTCAGTTCACATGAATTAATTGAATTGTGGGAGTATAGTGAGGGATGGTAACTGCAGCCACTGTCGCGTGGAGAAAACCTGCGACCTGCCTTACCTGCATATAAATTTCCTTTCGCGTTCCAAATGTCATAATTGAAAATGTAACTTAAAATTGACACATTGTTTTAAAATTGATACTGTGTCTGAAGTCAACATATTGTGATGTTGTAGAATTTTGATGTTTAATTTTAATTTGATTTTATTTTATCTGCAATCACACAATAAAAGAATTTTAAAATGTTTATCTCAGGGTCGATTTTATTATATTCTGCTTTAATTCTGAAAACAATACTGAACTCCTTTATGGGTTCCTTTTAAGAATTCAGTGTTTTGTTGTTCCGGGATTATATATAATGATATTATTATAATATGCAATGAGAAAATTTAATAAATGGGAAAGGTTTTATCCCCATGCACTGTCGACTTTGACATTTGCTTGAAAAAAAAATTATTTAATCTCACTTATGAAAACACAAGTGACGACTCTGATTAGGTAAGTTTTAATTTATATTTATTACTTTAGTACTTATCTTTAAAATATGTATTATTTTAGGTTATGGGATGATCACTTACGACTTTTACAAATTAACTTTTCAATTTGCTGGTAAGTATATGCAACTCTTAATTTTGATTTTCTTTCACTTTCCTCTATATAGCTTTAATACTGAGGAACACTATATATACCTTGATACTTTCGTTTTCACTTCCACAAACCATATCTTGTAATGCACATCAATTTCCTTTCCAGTGGTATGGTGCCTGGTTCTACGCCCTTCGAGAACTTTCTTTCGGCTGCTATGGTCCCAATGCGTTACAAACTGGATACCTGTCGAAACTGAAATGGCTGAGATTAACTTCCTTTTTTCTTGCTACTGGTTTCTTTGATGAAACTGTATGTTGAATACTTATAAATAATTTTCTTTCTTCTTCTGTAACTCTTTTCTTATTTTATTATTATTATAATTAATGAGACACTGTTAACTCAGGATAACTTCTTGAATATTTTATTTATTGTCTTCTTTATACAACTTTACATTTATTTTTGGATACCTTAATTTTACAACCACTTTTAATGTTATTTATTTTTCATCTCCCCATTTACCGAACTACCACATGGAAACCTTATATATTGTTTTTATGCAATTATTTTACATGTATTTTGATAGTTTATAGTTTTTATTTAAAATAGCTTGACCTTGCTCATTATTTCTGTAGCTCGGTAATTTTATTATTGTCTTTTTATCAATTGTATTACCGACTAACTGTTTATGGTCGTCAAGACTATTTCTGTATTGTTGTTGATAATATTTGTAATGTCTTGTAAACCTTTATCACTGATACATTTTTTTTCAGATTTAAGTGGAAGTGATAATCCTGTAAACCCCAAAGTTGTATTCCTGATAAAAGTTTGCTACTATATACATGTATTCAATAAATAAAATTAACTCAAACCTGAATCGTTTTAACAATTAATCATTTTAAAAATTCAATTTATTATTAGTAATGAAAATCAACACTGAACGTTTTTACATGGGTAACCAAATTAGAAACTCATGATTGCCAAATAATGAGGAAAATCATCACAATATGTACTTCCAATTGATAAATTTAATAATCTTAAAGCTGGCAAGGAACTACAAATAAAGTAAAATAAAGTAAAATTAGGAGCGTATAGTGGCTTCAAAATTGACACAGTAGGTAAAATAAATTTAATTTGTGAAGCTAATAATTAAAGCTTGTTACAAGAATTTGTGTTAAATGATAAAATTGTTAAACCTATTTTAGGATTAAGAACTTGTGAATTACTAAACTTTGTTAAACGTATAAATATTATCGAATTAGAAAAAGAAAATTTTATACATAATAATGAAGATATTTTCACAAGTATAACAAAAATTTAAAAAAAAATTGGTTAATTTCTCAAAGATATGACACAATCTATTATTAAACCTGCACGTAGATTTCCTAATAAGGTTAGGGATAAATTAAAGTTAACAATAAAAGAGTTGGTCAAGAACGATATCATTGTAAAAGAAAATAACCCTGTAGAATGGATACATAATTTAGTAGTAGTTGATAACCAAATAAGAAATCAATAATATGCTTAGATCCAAAGGAACTAAATTTGAATTTATTAGATGAAAATCATCCTTTACCTACTTTAGATTCTATCTACCAGAATTTAAATGGTAAAAAGGTATTTTCAGTATTTGATTTGAAAGAATCGTTTTGGTATATTCAGTTAGATTCTGATGGATTAAAGTTGCTGCACAAATGTACCTTAATTTCATGGACGAGCATTCGCATTCGTCAATGTCATATCGATCTACATTGAGCAAGAACTTACGTTGATGGTTAGTCGATTTACCAACATGAGTTGGAACATGACCAAGCGAGAAAGAATTCGTTCGCAAACAGTTTTCAAAACGCGTGTGTCATCGAGTCCGGACGACCATGTCGAATTTAGCCACGCTGCTCCCCCGACTATTGGATATAGGTATATTTGATGCAATAGATGTATTACATTACAGGCTAACAGTTCGCAATACGGGAGGGTGGTTGTCTCATGCAGGATGGTAAATCTATAGCCTATGTCTTAAGATGCTTTACAGAATGCGAGAAAAGGTGTGCTCACTGTGAAAAGGAATCAGTATCTATTACAAATACATGTAGATAATTCCACAATTATATTTATGAAAGATAATTCACAATGGAAGCAGATCATCAGCCTTTAATAGCCTTATTTAAAAAGGATGTATCTAAGATTAATGCATGTAGACTATTAAGAATGCGTTTAGAGTTTATTATGTATGATATGAATTTAATTTATAAGACTGGGAAATTTATGCATATTTCTGATCTTTTATTTAGATCGCAAAGATCTATAAAATTAGACTAAAAAACTGAAAAATCACTTAAAGAAGTGGTACATTCGGTTAACTTAAGCGAGACTAAAAGAACTTCGAACTGAAACCAAATCACATAAAACATTATCAAACTTAAAATCATATTGTTTATCTGGATGACCAAATTTTATGACAAAAGTAGAAGATGATTTGAAAGAATACTACAGGAATAAATATAATATTTACTTAGAAGATGATTTATTATTTTTAGATAGGAGAATCATTCTACCGACAAATTTAAGAAGATATTGAGTCGATTACACGAAGGACATCTAGGAATACAAAAAACTAAAGAGCGGACTAGAAGCCAAAAACAGTAAAAATTGTGAAATATGTGAAAAATTTTGTGACGGAAGTAGGGTCATTTAATTCATCATAAAATTCCAGATAGGCTCTTTGGAAAAAATGCCGCGAATATAGCAGAATTCTTATAAGTCTTGTTTAATAATAAGTGATTATTTCACAAAATGGATTGAGATCTGCGGAATTATGAACAAAATAAGTTTGAAAATAATTTTACCTTTTAAAAAAGTATTTCGCACACACGGAGTTCCAGGTACTTTAATTGCCGATATTGTACCTTTTTCATTGTATGAAATGAAACAATTTGCTAATGAATACAATTTTAATATAATCACTACTGCAAATTACCCTAAATCAAATGGTAGGGCAGAAATAGGTGTGAGAATTGTAAAAAAATTGAAGTCGTAAAAGAGGCAGATACCCCTAGATCATACATAATTAAAAACAGTAAAAATAATCATTTATACAGACGAAATTCCTTTCATTTCAAAAATCCAAATGGAATTATTCATAATAAAACAAAATTCAAAAATACAGTTATAAATAAAATACCAAAAAGAAGCGTTACAAAAAATACAATGACAGGTTGGTTAAATGATTATTATGTAAGTTAGTTAAGTTGATATGTATAAATATATTTAAATATTATGTTTTGTAAAATATCTATTTAAATATTGTTAAAATTGCCTTAGATGGGAGAAGGTGTTGTAGTACATTAAATAGAAGTGGCATCACCAAAAAGTAAATAAACAAGAACAAAGAGAACTTGAAATTATTCTGAGTTGTTTATGTTTAATGTATTGTTGGTATTTATGTTTAAATAAAAAACTTATTTAAATTAATGACTTTTATTAAATATATTAGAAGTAACAACAAATGCAATAACACCGTATAAGAACATACAAAAATCTAGTACAACTGATGGTCTCTTTAAAGAAAATACCAAGTCTATCAAGTTTATCAATACAGGGTGCCCATTATGTATGGAATATAGTATACATCTCGGTTAATATCGACTTTATAAAAAAATTTGTTATATAAAAGTTGTTTAACATTTTATTTTCCATAATAAGATAGCATTCAATTGTTTTTATTTCAGAAAACAAATGAGTAATGAATAATACTTTAATTTTTTTAAATAGCAATATACCCTTTCATTAGGCTCATTTGATAGAGATTTTTTTTCTTTTCGATGCCCTAAAATCTTAGTACCCTTATATCAGAAAATTTTTGAAAAAAACGTAAAAAATGTTTATTAAGTTAATTTCACCAATAACATGAATCTAGATATCCGAGATCGTAAAGTATCTCGAATTATTACCCTAAAATAAACAGATGTGCATCTACGCATCTCATCTTAATAAGTGTTCAAAATGTTCACCATTAACTGCAAGGCAGTGGCCCAACTTATCACGAAAAGCTTGAAAAGAATTTCTGAGCGATCTGGGAGAAATTGCTGCAGCTTCATTTTGTATTCGTTGCTCTAATTCGGCCAGATTCTGGGGTCGGTTTGTATACACTTTTGATTTTAAATATCCCCAGAAGAAGAAATCGCAAGGTGTAAGATCCGGAGATCGGAGAGGCCACTCCACAGTCCCTCTTCTACCTATCCAACGGGCCGGAAATACCACATTTAAATATCGGCGTACATCTAAATGATAGTGATTTTCGACACACATCATCTTGTTGAAACTAAAGATCATCAAGATTTGCTTGGCAAGCTGGAATAATTTGCTGTTGCAATAATTGCAAATAACGGTAACCAGTTAGAGTACCACGAATAAAGAAAGGTTCAATTATGTGATCTGCACAAATTCCCACCCATACGTTTAATTTTTGTGGTGTTTTGGGTATGGTTTTGGATCATCCAATGGGGATTTTCAGCGGCCCAATATCGACAATTATGCCTATTTACATTTCCATTTAAACAAAACGTAGCCTCGTCAGAAAAAAAATATTATTAAGAAAATTTGGATTGTTGTTGATTCGCTCCATCATAAATTCACAAAATTCAACACGTCGATCGTAGTCATCTTCGGATAATTCTTGCAATAAAGTCGGTTTGTACGGATGTAATATTTTCTGTATTGAACCTTTACCTACGGCATGGTTTAAACTTAACTGACGAGTTGAAATGTTTGGATTTTCTTCGATTTCTATTAAAACATCAAGCTTTTTATCTTCATTTGTACACCTCTGCGGACCAGTCTTCACCAGATCTTTAACATTGCCAGTTTCCTTAACCCTTTCAGCCACGTAATTATATATATTTTTAAATATTTGCTGTTCGTTGTACTTTTAGGTTCAACTATAGCTAAAGGTCCCTAAATATTTTTTTAATTTTTTTTTGGTCAACCCCCCCGAATTTAAGGGTGGTGGTTTGCCGTAACGACCACAATGCACAAAGCACCCAAAATTTTTAAAACAACCCTCACGTACAAAACTAATTTTTTTTATTCAAACATGAAAAAAACATTAGATTATTATTACAAACATTATTTGGTATGAAATTTTAAAAAACAGTTCCTGTTTTCTGACAAACAAAGGGCAACATTACAAACAGTACACTGGGTAGAATATAAATTTGTTTGGTCAACTATATCCTGGATAAGGCTATTTGGAAATAGTGCTAGAAAAGCGTCAATTGGTTCTTCAACTTCAATTTTTGGTCCCACGTGCTCACGAAAGCTCAAGTCACGTGAAAAAATGGGAAATACATTTTTCCATTTTACACCATTTCTGTAAAGGCGAGTTGATAAAGGAGTATCATCATCATCATCATCCTCATTATCATCTTGGGCGTTATCACTCAAGTTCAAATCTGAATTTTCAAGCAGATGCTCTAAAAATTGTTCTGATAGAAAAAAATTGTTTTTGTAGGAACCTTACTCAAAAAGTCTTACCGAGTTCTGGACCGGGGTCTGGATAGTCTTGGTATATTTCAATCCGTTGTAGATCGTTGTTTTCACCCACTTGGTAAAAACCAACAATTTCGTCTGCTGCTGGATCAATATCGTCTTCATCCTCTTCACCATCTACTGATTCTGTGTCTGATGGAATCTCTTCAATTTGGTCAATTTGGTCTAGTAATGCTTGCAATCGCTTTTGCTCTTGCTCGTACCAGGACATCTGAATGGTAATAAAAAATTTCAAAGTTAGTGCATTGTGGTCGGAAAATAATACCACATAAACTTTCTGCTTTATTTTGAAGTTCAAAATATTTGTTGTTTCAAATTACAAGTAATTATCATCCACAGACTATAAATGATTGAATTATTACAAAACTTACCTGTATATTACTGATTTCAACACAAAACGAGGCTAAATTTGCAAGAACACACAAGACACCTGTCCAAGCTGGAGTCATACGAGGGAGCAAGAAATATACATGTTTGAGATGAAGCTGAGAGGGACGGAAAAAATTTATTTATCATCTACATACATTCCAGTTTGAGGTTATGTGGTCTAGAATACCTACCACAACGACGTAAATATTAAAAAATAATCATGAATGTGTGGTAAATTTACACTACCACTGTGGCTGAAAGGGTTAAACCGTTTCAAGGTTTTGCTAACTACTGACTGGGTGGTTGGTTCTCGATGTGGATAACGCTCTTTAAAAATTTCACATACTTCTAATTGTGTTCGTTTGCGATCCCCATAACCGACCATAATTAAAATTTCTATACGTTCAGTTTCTGTTAAATGAACCATTTTTATTTTTCCATGTACCAACAACTTAATTAAATAAACAAACTTCTGTCACAATAAAAGCCTACAATCAATTGTTAAGACAAATGAAAGAAATCTCGGATATCTAGATTCATGTTATTGGTGAAATTAACTTAATAAACGTTTTTTACGTTTTTTGAAACATTTTCTGATATAAGGGTACTAAGATTTTAGGTCATCGAAAAGGGAAAAAAGTTTCTATCAAATGAACCTAATGAAAGGGTACATTGCTATTTAAAAAAATTAAAGTGTTATTCATTACCCATTTGTTTTCTGAAATAAAAACAATTGAATGCTATCTTATTATGGAAAATAAAATGTTAAACAACTTTTATATAACAAATTTTTTTATAAAGTCGATATTTACCGAAATATATACTATATTCCGTACATAATGGGCACCCTGTATATTTAAATGCAAGACTTATTCCTGTTCCAGCTCGTTTGAGAGTTCTACTAGGCCGATTTACGTAATTCTTTTTTTATATTAAAGCTTTCGCTATATAGATTAGTCAACACTACTTCATTTTTATAGTTTTTTAATTTTTATATTTTTAAATTAAATAAATTTAAAATGATTAATTGAAGATACGTGAAATCCGACATCCACTTAGGGCGCCATCTCAAAATCCATCGCGTCAACTTCTAGAACTACTTTTATAAACAAACCACTTTCATCACTATATTCGATAAGTGCAGCGGTTATTATCTCATTATCTTAATCTCATCTTGATATTTAAGTCATTCAGTGGTTATGTTTTATAATATTAAAAAAATAAAAAAAATCTTAAAACAGTAGACAAAAATCAATTTAAAATAGGAAATTTATGTAGTTATTTCTGTTTTAAGACACCAAAGTTTGAGTTTTTATCGTTTTTATGTAGTGTTGGCAAATATTTCAAATATTTCCATGAGGAAATATTTTAGCTTTGGAAATATTTCAAAAAGGAAACTTTCGACTTGACCTAGTATATAACAGTGTACGTGTTCTTTGTATGTCGGCATTTCGAGATGTTTGTCCAATACATGTCGAACTACAAAAAGAAAATTCACACCATACGTGCCGGATTTCATGAAATCGTGTATTTATCTTTGGCATTGAATAAAATTGAAAAATGTTAGTGTTAGTTTTGATAGTAAAAGATTAAATGCGAGTAACTTGTCTCTAGTCAAGGGTTAAAAGGTCCAAGTGTACCCAAAAAAATTTAAAGGTACATTCAAAAATTCTAAACAAAATCACAGTGGATTTACTTATATTGTAAATAACTATACCAAATTTAAAAAAAATCATTACAAAGGGGCCATTTATACACCCCAATACAGTGCATAAATCTTAACCGCATGATCAATAATCGTTGTTTTTTCCTTAAATAATATAATAATGTGATAACTTTGGTTTTAAATCAATACTCTAGGAATGTTAAAACCTGCTTACCTAACTGGTTTTGAAAAACGATGTTTATTAATTAACCTTTTAACCGCCATCGTTCCTAAAATGGGAACATTGAAATACATTTTTTTTTAAATCATGAATTGATAGTTATGAATTATTCTTTAAATAAACTGAATATATACACTTAGACGCAGTAATGAGAATTTTTTGGACCGCATAGAGACCTATAATTATAACATAAATAATTCTTAAAGTTTTGCAATTTGTTAAAATTTTGCTTATTTTACTAAAAATATTATTATGATGCACAAGGACGGTGTGAAAATTTTGGTTATTTGATATTTATGAAGAATATAGGTCACTCTATAATATTTTCACGTTTGTCTGAATGTGTTTGCTAAACTTTATTTGTAAGAGGCATTGAAAGTTGGATGTCCCAATTTGGGAACGTTGGCGGTTGGCATTGTACCATTTCAGGTGTGGAATATGATTTCAATTTGCTCGGGGATTTGCTTGTATTTATTTTTGTGGTGTACAGAACGCTTATTACTAATTGAGGGGAATTACCTGCACTAAAAAAGGAATGCACTGAACTGAAATTTTGTTATAATGCTCACTTGCAAAACTTAGTACGTGGAAAGAATTTTAAAATATGGAAACTAGCGAAGTTCGAAAAACTGTACCTACTGGAGCATTTTATGGCAAGTCCATTCGGAAATTTTAATTTATGTCAAGTGCATTGATGCAGTTAAATCTTGCAGTAGTGAATCCATTGATATGGCCATTCTATCACTCGGGGGACAAAGACATGGAGAGTGATGAAGAAAGCATCAACAACACTTATTTTTATAATAAAACCATGCCCGTTGAAGTAGCAGGTGAAATAAAAATTCACGAAAAATTCACGGTAGTTCTATACCTTTGCTGTTAGATGGAGAAAAACCGAAAATACTGGGATAACAAGAAATCCTTTACAGGTTCCTGAAATTGGTTTAGAATACATTGCTGGTCAACAGCTCCAGATATTTCTACGCCAATTTTTGGTAAAACTATGAGTAGAGAAAGATTTAGAGCAATACAATGCTATTTGCATTTGGACAATCACAATTTACCTAAATCCAAAGCAGCAAATCAGACCTTTTATGAAAAAATCTACTCGTCAGTTTCAGCAGTTTGGAGTATTTTATCAAGATTTCAGCATTGATGAATCAATGGTACCACACCATACCACGGTTTGGGTTCAAGCTTTGGATGTTATATGGGACAAATGGTTATCCTTACAATTTGCAAATTTATTCTGGCAAAGCAGAGGGCCCGAAAGGTCCCTTGGGAAGTCGGGTAGTAACTAATATGTTGTCCATTATTTCAGATCCCGCTTACCATTTGGTATCTTTCGATAATTTCTTTACCAGTTACTCTCTTTTAATTGATCTTAGAAATAAAAAATATTCGCGCATGTGGAACTGTAACTGTAATAACCGTTAATAAATAGTAATGCAACCATTCTAAGCTCTCATATAGCTTACCCCCTCAATCCGCCAACGTTCCCATAATGGGAACAGCATTTTTTTCCATAACCGCTAGCAATATGCCAAATAGAAATTTAAATTATCCTTTGAGATGTTCATTAGACACATATTATAGAAAATCATCAACTTCTGAACACTATTTCAAGGAGCGGCGGTTAAAGGGTTAAATTATTTCACATTTTTTACATGAAAATTTAATTTTAGAGCAACTGTACATTCAAAGTTAACAAATAAAATACCACAAGTTTCATAGTATTTGAATTATTTTCCCAAGATTTTAAGAAAATCGTATATATAGTGACTAAATTATTGCTAAAAAACCTGTTTTTTGCCAAAACATCTTCTTTGACAAAAAAACAAGTAATAACCTTTGCAAAATAACTTTTAATTAATTTTTAATTAAACAACTAATAAAGAAATCCGATTGTTTACTTACGAAATGCAACATTCATAATATTGTAACGTTCTTTTAAACAAAACTAAAAATGCTGTATTAACTGTTCAATAAAAGAGAACTCTTAACAATGATTACTAAGGTCTGAACTAACCTAATTAAAACACTAATTATGTGCTATAGGTAGTATATACAATAAACGAACTTAAACTAATTTATTTTTAATAATTATTTACTTGGAACTTATTGCAATTATTTACTTATTATTTGTCTTTTCATTGAAGCTACACTGAGAGAAATGTATAGTAAACTTATGAATAGTTACAAAAAATTATTACAGTAACTGACCGAATAGTAACTAAAAACAGAATAATTATTAATATTAATACTCATGTTGATATTGATAAATAAAACAATATAGTAACTTGAAATTTTGTTACGCTTACTATTTATCAAATAAATAAAACAATATCAACTTGTAATTGCAACAAGATTTTCTCGTAGAATGTGTGTATTGTTACGTTCTTTTTTAAAATAATAACCAAAAATGCTGTTGAATCATCTATTAATAAAGAGAAAACATTCACACTTAACACACACTAATTTATAATTATTTACAAAACACAATTATAAACTAACTATTAACAAACTATTTATATTTTAATCACAATATTTATTTCGTAGTATTCACATACACATTTATATTCTACTTAGATATTTATCTATTACAACTTGCGTCTGCTAACGCATCTAATCACTCGCGGTTGACTAATTTCCCCTCTTCCGTGTAACATCGCGTTTATATACAGCATACAATCTTCTAGAAAATGCACTAGATTCTTCTAGATGGTCTATTGTTTGCCGCGCCGTCGATGGCGCACGTGGATGAGTCACGTTGAACAATAACACATGCAGGTGTTGATGAATCATGCAATCTCGAACATTCGACTGCGGCGTTTAGAGGGCCGATTACGTTCATTACAGTATGTTACTTATTACTATGCTTTTAGTTACAACTAATAAATATTCTACTAATGTATAATAGCTATTAGCATATAATCCATTTACTAATTAATATTGAAATGAATAAAAGTTATTTAGTTAACCCAACAAAAAGGAAGGTACCAATAACATTTTAAAGTGCTGGAGGTAGCGGAATATAATGTAATCAATACTAGACTAAATAGTAAGGGTTACTATATCTGTAAATTTTTATAGCTCTTTCTAGAACTTTAAGCATATAAACATTGTGGTTCAGTTTACAAGATGCATAGACTCGTGCGCGATCATTTATACTTTATAGATCTATTAGTTCTGTTTAATGCGGTTAAGTGCAGTATTTGGTATTAATTTATAATATTATTACAATAATTATTAATTTATAATAATATTTATAAGATTTATAAAATTGTTCAACATGAGTGATGACTTCGTGAAAGTAATCTTGGGAAATTGAGGTTTTGATGCTTATCAAGACATATTTAATGGTAAGTGCAAATGATTTTTATTGCGATTATTGTATTCATTATTTCTGAGTTTGAAAGTTACAGGTATGATGGAATTAAAAATAGTTGCAGAATCTTTAGAACAATAACATGGAAATAATTTAATCTGATTTACATAATTTTGTTTTTAAGATATTTTGAGAGGAACTGAAAAAATATTACTTTACCTCTTGAAATGTCTTTGTAGTAAAATATTGTAATTAATTATATACTAAATAAAAAATGTGTAATAATGGTGTAAATTGCTACTTACTGTATTTTACGCGATCCTGCATTTAAATAGCTTATTGCAGAAACAATCTATGTCACATTTTCTAGTTTATTTTAGATGATAAAAATATTTCACATCACTGACGTTATTATTAAAAGTTATTGATCTTACGAGGGTAAGGTAACAAAGGTAGCTAAAGTACACACCACAAAAGTAAAACAATTTTTTTTAAATCGTACTTTTACGAAAGTTATTTTGAAATAAAAATCTTTCTTTTACCAAAATAGTGTGTAAATCATCAATCTAGTTTATATTGCTACAAAGTTTATAGAACAAATTTGAGTGGTGCATTAATTATTTATTTTATATCTATGTAGAATAGACGCACTGTAGAACCTATGACTATAAGACTTTGCTGAAATTTAGTTTTACGAAATTTAAAATTACATTTTGCTTTATCCGCATTTATTAGTCAGTCAGATATATTAATGTATTTAGAAGTGTAATAAGTGTTGAGAAGTGTAAATTTAGAGATATTTAGTAATCTATATGTACTGGGTTATTAGTTTCAAGCTGTTTTAATAGTGGCATAGTTTACAAATTGCAGTTGCACAAAGAAATGGAACCAAAAAACGACTAATCGTTAATCGATTGTTTGATTCTTCATAATATTGTTGTTCTTTCTAACCGATTAAACGTAAGAACAGCTCACATCAAATTACCCTTGAAAGATTAGAAAGTTCCTGTATTAACTATATGAAGAAAAATCAGTTTCGTTCAGATTTCTAATAAGGAATCAATATGTGATTTTTTTCAGAGACGTTTTTTAATTTATATCTATTTATATTATTATTTATATTACAATGTATATTAAAAAGGATGCTATCGTTACATAGATAAATCTTCAAAATACTTTTAGTCCGTAAACAGCACTTCTAGCGTGTCTATCCTCTTTTTCTCAACTTTCCGATGTTTAGGTTATTTTTCAAGTTATTCCTTTTACGACTATCACTTATCTTTTCCTGTTGCCGACAGTAATGTGAATAATTTGTAAAGAAAAAATTGATATATATTGTTCCGCTAGGGAGGTAGCTAAATCGTTAGATTGGGTTTAAGGGAATTCTTGCGTGTTCTTTTATTTGCTTACATTTATATAACCATCTTATACAAAAATAAAACGAGAATTGCAAATTTTATGGTTATACCGAACAGTTTACATCTGTATCCGTTTTATAACTACTACTTAAAGTGATATTACTATCACTTTTAACATTACTCAGTAAAAATCAGCCCCACAATTTTTAGAGTACTGGGTAACAATTTTAGAGTAGATAAAGATATTTTTTCACTCTATTCTTATAACAAAAATAATTCTTCACTACCTAAATCTACTTTCTCACTATATTATTGATTAACTCTATGTATATAGACCGAATATTCAATCAGAGAAGAAAGGCCGTTAGAAGGTGATCTAAATTGGTAAAAAAATTGTTGTTAGTGTTTTGTTACTCTATTTAGAGTAGGGGAAGAGGGGGAACAGTGTTACACGTACTACAGTGTTACACTTAATGTTTTTAGGATTGCTTTATATTAAACATTGTTCATATTTTCATGTTAGAAGTACTTTGGTGTTAACCAAGTGTAGGTGCATTTTGGTTAATATTCACTGATTGGTTTTTAAGAAATTAAGGTATGTATATTTTTTAATATCAAGTAATTATTTCAAGTAAAATACAATTTACTTCAGGATTAAATTAATTAAAGCTAGATTATTATTAAAAATTTATTTATAAGAAATTTCTAAGCTTATTTACGCCGGAGAATCATGAACTTAACCTCAAAACTGTTTGTGCCCTTATTAACTATTCGAGTATAGATTTTTGATGAATGAGGTACAGTGTTACAGTGGATAGTACGGTTCGGTGTAACATTATTTATGTAACACTTGTGCAGACAGTAATCAGTCCAAGTTACATCTAAGTGACAAAGATACATTATTGTATTCAAATGATATCGATGATGGAAACTTCGTGGTAATACAAGAAGTTGCTACAATAAAACACAGAATTTTGTCAATTAGGGAAATTACACGTAAAACGAATACAGAAGATAATCCAACTTATAAATTCGTACGTACAACGGAAGAATGCAAGAATTTTAAGTGGTTTTATTAACATTAACATTGCTAACCTTTTCTTGTAACTCTGTACCCCACTATTAGGATACAGTGTTACATGGAGCACCAAGTTGAATAAATTTTAATTTCTCTAAAAGTTGAAATAATCAAAGCATGTTAAATGTAAAAGTTGAAACAAGATTCGTAACTCTTCAACTAGGAACAGAAATTTTTTTATTAGGTTCTGAATTATATCAAAAAAATTTTTTGTGTAACACTGTTCCCCTACATAAAATGAATTGGCATCGAGGGAAGCCTGTGCGCAATAACTACACTAACAAAAAATAGCGACAATCAGCTGCTGCCGTATTTGACTTTGACTATGTTATAACTAGGTATAGGATTTGTATGCACTTAAAAATGCTGAAATATGTATGCACTTATGCACTATAAAAACGTGGAATATGCACTTAAATATGCACTTAAAAATCATGAAATATGCGTTTATTAGAAATTTTTAATAAATATATGCACTTTCATTATTAAAAAAACACCTTTTTAGCGTTATTTACATTTTATTTACAAAAGTTATTTTAATTAGACATCCTATGCAATGATTTAATTAATTATATTTTCTAAACATAGAGCGTTACAGTTCACAATGACGTACATCTTTAAATTTTCAAAAGTAAACATATGCCTATTATCCCTAAATATTCTTTTATATTTTAAGAAACTCCGTTCCACATCGCAAGACGTAATTGGGGCATACTTAAAATTGTTTAATTCTACAAGCGAATAATGTTTTAGCTCGTCTAAAATTTCTTGGCCAGATAATGCATCGTTTATGCTTTTAATTAAGTGAAAACCAGAATTTTTGTCTATAACGGATTTAAATTTTTGTTTTATAGTCAAACCCTTTGGCCCTTTTACTTTATTCAAAGAAACACCTAACAATTTTACATGCTCAAGAGATTCATCTAATGAATTTCCCTGACTTTCTAATTTCTGAATTACTTTAGCTAAACGCATAAAATTTGTCAAAACAAACAATAATTCTGCCCTCACCTCCTTTGTATTAAAAGCATCCTGTGCGCTTTGTATTAATAGTGCATCGTGTTTATTAAGTTTATTTACAAATGCTTTAATAATATCAAAATATGTTGCATAATATTCTGCTGCAGAAAGCCAAGTACCCCACCTTGTTATTACAGGCTCAGGTGGGAGAGGCACTTCTTGAGCAGTTTCCCTAAATATTTATATGCGATATGGAGCTTTACAAACAATTTTTTTTACATCGGAAATTATAGAGTTTACGTTAGGATATATTTCCCGCACTTTTTCCGCAACTCTATGTATTGCATGGGCAAGACAAGTTAAGTGGATCATTTTTTCGTACAGAACTTGTAAGCCTGCTCCAGCCTTGATCATGTAAGGTGCCGCGTCGGTGACGAACAGGAATACTTTGTTGTACTGTATGCCGTCCGGCCACAAAATAGCCATCGAATCATTAAACAATCTTGCCACAGAACAATGATTGGTGCTCTTGAAAACGTCCATTGCTAATAGATAAGATTTGGGATTGTTCTCCTAATTTAAAACGCCAATTATAACGTTAGCCACGTATCTGAAAACAAAAATTTGATTTTTATTTTATCGAACTACATAATTAGTCGGTTACAAACAATTAGCGCAAAATAGTTATTTAAAAAAAATTATATTTTAATCAAGCAAAAATATTGTTGTGATTAAATATGTAACTAACAAAATAGAAAATAAAACATCCGTAAATTGCTCTGCTGTCTTTAATTAGTTAAATTTTACTAACAAAACGAAGGAAATGAAGTTTCTACGCACCTTTCAGTAGTTTCAGTAGATTCGTCAATGGAAACCCATATGTATAGTTATTCGCTACATGTTTTCTAATTGATTTTATGGTCTCTTCGTATAAACGAGGTAAATCATGTTTCCTGAGTGTAGACTCGTCGGGTATTGGCATTTTTGAAATTTCTTGCAGAAAATTACGAAATGTTGAGTGATTAATTTTACTTAACGGGATATCTGCAGCCACTAATGCACTACATAGTTTTTTATTAAATTCGATCGATTTGCTGGACTCATTGCGCGAATTATTAAGGTACCCCGGTAACAATGTTTGTTTTTTTGATTTCAGGGCAACACACTTTTGATGTCGAACCGTGTTCAGATGTTGTGTAACTTGAAAGCGTTTCGTTGCAGTCACTTTATCGTCGCACACTGTACAATACAACACCTTATCGTCAGTTGTAAGAACATTTACGAAGAATTCCTTAACATAACTTCGAAGTGTAACAGACACAGACCGTTTTTCTTTACCCATCTTTACACTCTAAAATTTCAAACTGAAATGCAGTTTGCAATTTCTGTCTTATTTGAAAGATTACAAGATTAGTAAACAAAAGTACAGGCAAATTTTTCTATGAACAGGAAGTTGTCAAAGGGCTTTGGAATTTCCTAATACTTATTTATCACAATACTGCAGGATGTAAGTATTTAAATTTTAATTTTAGTAAACTTTTTCTTTCTTAGAAAATATTAACAAGTACACAGATGGTTAAGGCAGTAAAATATTTTAAAGCCTAGTATTTAACAATAAGCTTAAATTATGGGTTTCCCCTAGACTCAACTAATTGTAGTATTGTAAAATTTTTGCATCTCACGTTCTCGCCCTCTGCAACCACAGCTTTAAAATGCCAAATAACAGGCCCACCTCTGTGACAAATTTTTTAAAGAATATAAAAAAAATTTTAGTGCAAAAAATATTGGCATCGATCCATGAGTTGCTGCGATAAAGGGCAAAGTAAATAAAAAGTCCACTTTTGATATCTTTTAAACTATTTGAGATATGGACTAGCATCAAATTAACATTTTATCCACTGCTACTTTTGTCTATCATTTTATTCTACCGAAACTGTTAATTTCCTTATTATAATCGCTACAAACAATACAATTTTTCACAAAAAAGATTTAACTAATAAAGGTAACTATGGATAAAGATATGAGTTAAAAAAATTTGATAACAGGCTGATGTTAATATTTCGAACATGTACTTAATATACAAATATCACGGGCTTCCCTCGAAAAATCAATCGATGTGTTTTTGACGAAATTGATATGTTGTATAGTTGTGGTGGGAAGTTTTCAAATAAACACACTGTATAATAAATATACTGCAATATATAATTAGATCTCGTCAAAACAAGAGTCAATGACAATATCCAAAGATACCCTCTGTAATTTTTAATAAGTTCTTATAGTACCAATTAGCCACAAAAGATTTGTTCCTAGTGAAAAGTTCTTGTGCGCGACGTAAAAGTCTGAAGAGCCTTTGTTTTGATTCAGTCATTTGAAATAGTGTATCCTGGACGAGAATGGTTTAAATTTTGTTTAGTTTAAGGTTTTATTAAGTCAGGACATGCATTTGCATCATGTATTTCGACTATGTCAAAGTGGTCGTTTATGTTTTAAGTTTCTCATTAGTATTTAGTTTTAATTATTGTAAATTTATGTAAAGAAGTTGCTACGCCTTATAAGGTAACTATTCCATGTACTAGGTTAGCTGGAAATTGTATATTTTAGATGTAATTAAATTTTAATTAGTTTTGTGACAACTGACAGTTTTTGTTAATTTTTTCAGTTAATAATTATTTAGACCATGTATTTAAGTATATTATATTGTTTTATTCACCTTTTTACCAGCTATCTATTCATATAAATAGATTTAAAAAAATTAGTTAATTGCGATCACATGTTTAAAATTTTTGACGTCATAAACAATTGCGTTCAAAAGAACTTAAAGTTTTTCGATTGTTTTTAAGCAAAAGTAGAAAAGGATATGCAAAAGAAAATTACTTCAGTCAGTTGAAAATCAAAGGGCGAAAGCTACGTCTCCTGACCCAGGAATTTATCAATTTAAAGTTGGGTTATGTACCCTTATGTTTGTACGTAAACAAAAGAAGTGTCAATATAAGATTTACACGTACTTGTATATACATCATTGAATTTAAAGAGAATCAAAATATATATTTTAGTATGCATCAATTGCATGGAATTGTGATGGAAATTATTTATTTCCAACAAGGAACTCTTTCCATCGATCAACGGTTCGATAATGTCATTAAAGCAACAGCTGACTGCATCAAGCTTGTTTAGTGTGTGTTATCGCTGTATTTCTCAGCGGGAATTGAAAGGTAATGTCTCATATAAGATTAGTAAGTCAAAAGTAAGTGGAAACATTTTTCTGATCAGAAATTTTAATAAACAATTTTATTAAATTTTAAAAGAAATAAATTTACAAATCTTTATAATTTTATATCATCTCAATACATTAAACAACGTCGGTGATACTATGCAACTCTGGGGAACGCTCTGTTCATGTGGATTTAATCTATTTACATCTTGATTAAACTGTACCGTGGAAATTTGATTCCAGTAAATTGTCTAATAATGCTAGAAGTCTTTAAAAATGTATATGAAAATCTTTGAGAGCAAAAATTTGATTTTCCTCGAATGTCTTTTCTGCGCCTTTTTCTGATGATCCAAGCATTTCTATACCAATACTTGTATACTGCATAATACCTCATTAGAGGCCATTTTCTTGCAATTGAAAACAGAATAGAGGTTTGCGTAGCGCTTCTTCACATTTATTGTACTATTCACGGGTAATATTAAGCAACTACTTCTGAACTTATTAGACTATAAAACCATAAGACAGAAATGTATCGTTATTAAAAGTAAAAGAAGTAAACAAGGACGTCGCTGTGTTTAAATATGTACATAACTAGATTAGTGCTAAACGAAATTGAGTATCTAACACTTTCAGTAACGTAGAGTTACTAAGCTCGATTTGTTCGTTTATTGCACTTTGTGTTTGTTCTTCTATACATCGAAAGCATTTAAATTGCCTAATGTGTTTACTGTTAGAAAAATATAGGAATTTTATGTTATTTTGGAGTGTTACTGTGTGGTTGCGTTTTAAATGTTGTTTGCTATTATTAGATGTTTCTGGGTGTTTATTTATGTAACAGTTTGCGTGTTTTTTGCATTTTATGTCAAAATTTTTAATGATCTGAGCGATGTATATCGATTTGCCAAAAGAACAATTCTGACGATAAATTGTGGATTTCATGATATCGTATGTTTTATCTTTAGCATTGGATACACATTTCCGTCGCAAGGGTTGACCGCCCTTAAAAAAGTAAAGTAAACGTTAAACTTTTATAAATAATTATTTATTATTTCAATTTTATGTTAAATAATTATATTGCAGATATATAGAAAATATAAACAATTTTTATTGGAATTCGAACAGTAACATAGTAGCAAACGATCAAAATTATATTATTATATGCAATTTTATACAGTGACCGACAAAAAGTATGCCCGATATGGGAAACTTGTGATGAATATTTTCTATATGATTATTTTTAGTCAGTTTAATTTTAACCAGGAATTCATTTTATGTATTATTATTCAGTTCAGTTTTAAAATATACATTATAAATAAGCAGAGGCGGCATGCGGCCGCCCTTCAACTTTGACCTCCGTTAGGCTGTGCCTAACTTGCCTACCGTGTTAACTCGGTCCTGGTGTCACGTAGTTAAATGTAATTTTGTCATTTATGGGCTTTTGTTCTGTTTACTCCATATTTCCGAATTCCATTTACATGTACTGACGTTGCACACACTTTAAGTAGGATGTTACAAAACGACGTTGTGAAAGGAACACTTCTTTAAAAAGTTTTTAAACCCCAAAATTCCCACCTCAGGTTAGGTACTTACACAAAGGAAGCAGATTCTGTTATATTATGTACCTGTTTCCTGTAAAAGGTTTATTACATTTTTAATTTCTAGGGGCATATGTCTACAAACAGTCATCTGCAATTAATGGGCTATAAAATACCGAAACGAAATATAATTTAACAATAAAAGCTCTGCATGTATATGTGAGCGACGCCACGGATCACCCACATCACGGGTCACTGCTACCCCCAAATTCTTCGAGAATTAGTTTTAGTTTTTGTGGAACATTATATTAAGATTTATGATATTAGGATTTTAGAAAACTGTAACATGTGAATAGAAAGGGGCAGACGAGGCATTCTTGTATGAGAGTTGTGAGAATAAACTTGTATGGTGCGGTGCGTTGAAGGGAATTTGTGTGTTTGAATAAACTTGTATTGTGTGTAAAAGGGAATTTGTTTTCATTTACCCTGTGCAAATCTAAAATCAGGAGTGGGATTCTACCACTAAAAGTACCACGGCAATAATGTGACGCAATTAGTGCAAGTGTTAAGTGATATATTAAAAGAACTTAAGGATCAATCGTCCAGACTTAATGTGACATCGTCTACCATCAACATACTAACATTTAAAAGAACGTAAGGACCAATCGTCCGGAACCAATGCAACATCGTCTATAATCAACATACCAACCTTTAATCCGCAAACTGATAATAATGGAGCAGTAAAATGGTGCGAAAAATGGAACTCTTGGATATGTTTAGCTGATTCGACTAAAAGTTATTAATACGAGGTGCCGGTGGCTTATTGGGAAACGAATGGTTTTTAACATGGACACCAACGCAACAAACCTGGGAAAGTTTTAAGGCCGCATTTCAATCCTGTACTCATCGAAGAAAAACCTCAGCGAAAAATTTAGATAAGGCAAGTTTATTTATGAGTAATACTATCGATTCATACTGTAAGCACGCTAGAAATACGATTTCACTTGTTAAATCATTACATTTTAATTTATCAGAAGAGCAATTGCTTCAATTAATATTGGTACTATTCTTATATTGTTAATGTTCATGTAAAAAAGTCTGTAAGTGAGCTACTAACGTGATTAGGTCGTTATGCAACATCGAAAGTAACTTCATTTGATACACGCATGCAACAAAAAAGAAAATATTCGTTCATTTCTCAAAATTATGTTTTAAATGTAACCAATCGGGCCACGTACACCGCTGCTGTCCGAATTTGCAAACAAATTTTACAATTGATGGAATTATTTTCAATATCCTAGGCCAAATAAAATGATTTATTTATGATAAATCAATTTCAGACAGCTCAAAAAACAACGTTACTAACTGAACTTTAAGTCAGAATGGCCGAACGCACTTCTCAAACTACAATTTTTAATACAACAAAACAAACCAGATTTTTGTCCATTTATTAATTGATTGGTAGCGATGATAGCATTCCGGATATCGCTAATTCTACAGACTCTCTTCCCAATGTCACATCTAGTTGTTTAGAGAAAGATCGAGAACTAGCGTACGAACATATGAAACAGCAAAGCAGTGTGAGCGACGCTTTTGTCCAACTTAATTGTGTTTTGTCCGAATTAATTATGAGCGACGCTTTTTCGCAGTATGTTATTTTGTACAAATAGTTAATGTTGATGCCTGGGCCTTTGGGCTTTCTGGCGATGTTGCTGCTTGGGTCTTTGTGCTTTCTGGCAGATAGTGTTGATGCCTGGGCCTTGTGCTTTCTGGCGATGTTTATGCTTGGGCCTTTGTGCTTTCTGGCAGAAATGACACTTGTGCGACGGAATGTTGATGCGTGGGCCTTTGTGCTTTCTGGCAGATAGAGTTGATGCTTGGGCCTTGGGCTTTCTGGCAAATGTCACAAAATTTTATACTGTTGAAATGCATAACGCTTCGAAGTATGTTATTCAAGGTTTATACTGTTGGAAGGCATAACGCTTCGCAGTATGTTATTCATGATTTATATTGTTGGCCTGCAGGACGCTTCACTGTGCGCATTGATGTTTTATAAGCAAGGACAAAAAGAACGCCTTGCAGTTATTTGTGTACCTTGAGCTGTTAGATGCGTTGTCTGTTGTTTATATTTGTTACAGGTTTCCACGTTTTGCTTTTCCCGTCGAATTCGAGAACGAATTACGAGGTCAAGATTGGCCGTGTGAGCGACGCCACGGATCACCGACATCACGGGTCACTGCTATCCCCAAATTCTTCGAGAATTAGTTTTAGTTTTTGTGGAACATTATATTAAGATTTATGATATTAGGATTTTAGAAAACTGTAACATGTGAATAGAAAGGGACAGACGAGGCATTCTTGTATGAGAGTTGTGAGAATAAACTTGTATGGTGCGTTGAAGGGAATTTGTTTGTTTGAATAAACTTGTATTGTGTGTAAAAGGAAATTTGTTTTCATTTACCCCGTGCAAATCTAAAATATATACATAATAATATAACGCTATCTGAACTAGTTTTTATTTCAAACTGTGCCGTAGAAATTGCGATGTAAATTTTTAATGTAATCAGTTTTAATTTACTGGGCTGTTAAAGGAATATATAATGTATCAAATAATTCTTGCTTTTTAATAGAAAATCCAATTTTTATTACATTAAAAAAATAAAAAAGTTATTCAGATAGCTCTTCGAATAGCATTAAACTTTTTGTCCAGGTTTTTCTTCTTCCATTACGCTTTTTTCACGTAGATGATACTTATTTTCCGAAAGCACTTCGATAAGATGGTGTCTTGTTGAGTGCATCTAAACGAATGCTAGGTTTAGTGCAGGAATAGATGATTGCACCAGCTATGCAATTGTGCGAGAACACGATTCTCCCTGTATTCAGCTGGTTCATTTCCAACCTTTCGTAACTATTCTGTATAGAATTGAAGTTTTTTCTTCTTTTTATATTAGTAGAGACGTGATATTTATCCCTAGACTATTGACTCGAGCGGTTAAAATTTATATTCAATTTAACAAAACAGTATTTTAAGTCTCGCTAATTAGTTTACAAAACCTTAATAAATCGAATAGGTATACTGAATTATTTCAAGGAGGCAAGTTTTTTAATGATTAATTTTTGTTGTTCCCTATGCGAGCATTTTCAACAGCACTTCTAACTAAATCAGCGTTGTTGCACGAAACAAATATATTTCAGCATAATTTATGCAAATGCGAAAACTTTCTGCAAACAGATCATGAATTTTTCCTTAAGTGTGTGTTCTGGTGCTTAAATTCTGCAGACGTGCTTAAAATTACTTTATACTGCTTTAAAATGAGTTGGGTCTTATTTATGGGGATTTAAGATTACCTGAATGCTTTATCCTATTTGTTTATCTTAATTTTTATTATATGTACTTTTGTTGTATGTAATGCAACAAAATATTTGTATACTCTTGAGTATTTTGTATACAAATATATTGATAAATAAATGTTGGAAGCCTTAATATCTTTAATCGATTCATCATTCGCTTCAATTCTGGAAACTTCCTACACTTTATAGATTTGCAGGTAAAGCGCAGTTTTCCTCCACGTCGCGTCGCAAGTCGTTGACTACGTCGACTGGCCGCTGACAACTACGACTGTTTTATTAGTCGCCGTAGTAATAGTACTCTTTCGTGACAAAATAAGCAGTATCTTAATGAATAAAAATGATGAAATAATGAATATTTCCAGAAAGACAGTAATTTTAGTGTTGCTAATCGCCAGGCCCAGGAGGAAGATCCTAATACTAGAAAGTTAAATACACAGGAGAAAAGTACTCCCAATGTTCAAAAAAAGATAGAAAAGGGGATTTCAGTCAATTTCAATTAATTATAATATTCATCATCTCACAGATAATGAACCAAAATTAAAAGAATCTGAACACAAAGCAAAACCTCAAATTCACCATGACAAAATAAATATTGTTTGAACAAAAATGGTATTGGCTTTGTTGTTTCAACAAAAAATTTGTCAGCACTGAAAGTACAACTACATGCACCGCTTTCCTTTCTGTCAAAGAGAAAAATAAATTGTTAAATAGAAGGAACTACATTACCTACCTAATCACTATAAAAGCAAGATTGTTTTAGTTCTACAAATTTTTTTGTCATAACAACTAAATGGTTTACTCAACCTTTGCTTTGTTCTGTGAATAAAAGTTTTCTTGAATTTTTAGCACAGGCTTTTTCAATTTAACAAGTTAATTGTAGCAAACATGATTAGATGTTGTAATACAGATATATGAATCGTGGAAAATTGTTTTGTTAAGTTTACAAATATGAATACAACCTTCCGATTTAATCTGCATTGCTTAAAATGTCGAAAATAACACTTAACAAATAATATTGAATATATAAGACCGCTGGGATGCAAATTGTTAAAAGATGCTTAACTATTTTGACTTTCGTACAGTCAAATGTTTGAAATGTTAATTGCTTTTACTTATTTAGGCTGAAGTTAGCTTTAATACAGCTTTTTCAATGGAAGTTTCATTAATGAGCTTCCTAAGACTTTAAAATTTTTTTTCATTTGCACAAGGAAGAATTAAAGATCCTGTTAGCACTATCGGAGTGTAGGCCTTACTATTAAATGAATTGCAAAATAATATTGAGGTGTTATTTGACTTAAATAAATTTATGAAATAAACGAGTTTATAATTATTTAATGTATTAAATTGGCTAGTTGAAAATAAAAATAAAACATTCTTATTAATTTTATTTGAGCATGAAACAATCGTAGAACGCCATTGAATGAACTTACCAATCTTTATACCTTTAAAAAGCTAATTACAAAAACACCTGGATTAAAACAGCTGGACGAGAACAGTTTGGATATTCTTTATCATACAAGTAGCTAACTAAATTATACAACACATAAATAAATAAATAAATAAATAAATAAACACTTTTTATAAAGTAATAACTAGTAACAGACTTTATTTATTAAACAAAGAAAATATATGAAAAGGAATAAGAAGACTTAATAAATTAAAAATCCAGTAAGGTTTACTTATGCTTGTTCCATTAAATTATATTTGTTTATAAAATGGTAACGATAATATAAACAACTTTTCATTGAGCAAACATGTAACGTATATAGGGTTCAAGTGATATTTAATTAAACAAAAATATGTGAACATACTAATACGAGGGTGGTTCAAATATAAACCGGAATTTTGCTGTAAAAAATTTTATTATTAAGTTACAGAGCTGAAATGTTTTACAGTTTTTCTAGATAGTCTCCGTCACACTCTACACACTTTTGCCATCTCTCCGGAAGCTTTAGGATGCCTTTTTCGTAAAAATCTTTCGGCTTGTCACGTAACCATTCGCGCACGAAAGATTCTACCTCCGCATTGCTTTTGAATCGCTGTCCGCCAAGTGCCTCTTTCAATGGACCGAATAAATAATAGTCGCATGGAGACAAATCGGGACTACAAGGAGGGTGTTCCAGTGTTTCCCAACCCAATTCGTGCAATGTTTCCATCGTAAGCCGAGCTGTATGCGGTCTGGCGTTGTCTTGCAGCAATATCGCAGTTCGGATTGGAATCTCGCGTCGTTTCGATCTGTAGGCAGGTTTCACCGTGTGTTTTAGAAGGTTACTATAATACTGCGCGTTCACAGTTCGTTGTTCAGTGAGAAAATCGACCGCAATTACTCCTCTCATGTCCCAAAACACGGTACACAACACCTTTCCCGCTGACAGTGTAACCTTCGCTTTAACTGGCGCGCCTTCCTCTTGCTTCCTCCACTCCATAGACGCGCGTTTACTCTCCGGAGTATAGTAGTGCACCCAAGTCTCGTCTGTGGTGAATATGCGCTGCAATAAATTGTCTCCTTCGTCTGCATATCGCTGCAGGAGACGCGTGCAAACTTCCCAGCGTGTGAATTTCTGGTCAAAATTCAAAAGTCTTGGCACCCATCTGGCTGATATTTTGCGGTAACCGAGCCGTTCATGAATTATTTGCTCAATACTGCCTATGCTGATGCCCACTTGTGCAGCCATATCGCGTACAGTAATGCGTCGGTCTCCCAAAATGAGTTTTTCTACAGCGCGGACGTTCTCATCGGTAACGCTTGTTTTGGGGCGCCGCGCATGTGGCAAGTTTGCCACCACTTCTCGGCCATTTCGAAAAGCGGAACACCAATCATACACTTGAGTCTTGGAGAGGCACTCATTCCCGAACTGCTCGAGCATTTTCCGATAAATTTCCGCGGTTTTTACATTATCTTTGACCAAAAAACGAATAATAATGCGTTGCGCAACAGACACTGGTACGTCCTTCTCACTCATGGCTACAACTACACTGACAAGCGAAATTACGCGGTCCCAGCTGTTCTCTACGCTTTGTAACAGACCAATCTAACATCCAGTACAGCCACTTTAACGACACTAACTTCTTCGCGCGTTTATTCAAAAATTCCGGTTTATATTTGAACCACCCTCGTATCTAGAAACTCTTAATACATTAGTTTCCCTATATTACTAAATCTGGCCTATTCATATATAATTACAATATACCTTAAAGTATGTCTATTGAACATTAAAAGAAAATAGTTATTAGTATTATGTAATTTTTTATATTTATCGATTGCGGTTATGCTATTACAACAGAAAAAATAAGAAAGCTTTACCGGAAATGTTCAATAAAGGACTTCCAGAATTCTTTTATAATTTTGGGAAATACACTTAAGAGCATAAAAGCCGACATTTTAAATGCATTAATCTTAGCGTATTTCTTATTTTTCTCAAAAACGTAACTACTTTGTTTATCCTACCGTGAGTCACCTAATCGAACTGAGAAGGAGACTCGAGTGTTACAATCACACGATGTACAAAAAAACATAAAAAGCAGCCCAACTGTGTTACTATAAAATATAAGTAATGCTATTATTTTGATGTTATATGGACGATTTCGACACTATTCGACAAAGACAGTGCGTTAGTCTAGAAACTGAGATCGGCAATGCATTTTATTAATCTGAATTAGGTATTATTACTTAATAATTATGCAAAATTTACATAAAATAGAAATTTGGAGAGTTACCTGCATATATGTTTATAGATTATGTGGATATAGTTGATGCAGTTTAATTAGATGTAGGTTGTCTACAAATTGAGCGTCTTTATAAATCTAATATCGAAGATTTGTTTTTAATGCCAGTTATTTACATAACTATTACAAATTTGTTCAGTTTAACATATTTTACACATTCTATAACTACATATTAGTAGGAATAATATGGGTGTTCTGGAACCACCCCCCTCCAATTCCACCTCCCTCCACTTTTTTCAAGGTCAAGGCCGTGGAAAAGGTTGGCAAGATTGTACTTCAAGGTTATGTGTGTAAGGTTGGCAGTACTCAAGGCCATTTGCTCACGTTAGAGAGAGATGAAAAGAGAGAAAGCGTAAATAAATGTTGGTAACACTCAAGGTTATGTTTGAGGTTGACAGTACTCAGGGTTGTATTTCAAGGTTATGTTTTTAAGGTTATGTGTGTAAGGTTGGCAGTACTCAAGGCCATTTGTTCACGTTAGAGAAAGATGAAAAGAGAGAGAGCGAAAGTAAATGTTCAAGGTTAAATACAATAATAATTTCAGAAGGTTTTTAGAAGTTGAAAACAATCTTAAGCAGACGTAAACGATATTATAATACAACCTTATTAACTTTAAAATACTGTTAAATTTAGAAACTTATCATCATTATTATAATAAACAAACTGAAATTAAAAAAATAATACTTTTATTAATAATAATTACAATTCATTTCGCATTATTTCATCGTATAAATATTTACAATTATTAATAGTACAATGACAATAATCTAACATATGATTAAAACAAGAAGGTTGCGTAAGTTTTAATTTAAATTCGTAGTCTTCTAAGATGTAAACTTTATGCCTCAAGAACTTCTTCAAGTATTCACCCTTTTCTAACCCTTTACAGTACACAGTGTGTACATGAGCGGTATCGTATAAGAGGATTTCAGACAGGTCTTTTAGGTCGACGAAACCTCGAGTTCATTGCAGCCCATGATGATTTTTTTCTAACCATGCCGCTTGCCTTCTTACCTCTTCATTCAAACAGCGAAACGGGAAAGGTGGTTTGAATAGGTAGTGACTTAGCCTACTACCATCCCATACGGTTAATTCTTTAGCAGTGAACTCAGGAGTGTAGAAGGCTTGAACGTCTACCACAGCAAACATTATAGTTTTCTTACAAGACCGGTGAATGGGTAGAGATGGCTTGAACGTGATCATTATATAACGATTCTTAGACCCCCCCCCCCTTAAAAAATCTTAAAGAAGCGTAAACAATATTATTATAATACCTTCTAAGATACGATAGTCTGGATAAAATTTACGCTCTATAACAAACTAATGTGCTTCAAACTTCATTTTTTAATCTTATGGTATATAATGAGCTAGATAAACTACATGCGATCAGTATGAACATGGATACCAGATTGTTAACTTCTGAGGAACTAAAAGAATTACCTGTAGATTTCTTAAAGAGATATTGCTGCTCTGCAGTAGCCAGAAATCTTAATAAACTACCGAAGCAACTTCAAAAACAGTTGTGGGGGTATCGGTACTGCAATCAACATTTCCCAAAGACGGGGGATGAGGTGAACGGTCCACCTCCTTTAAAAATAAACTGCCCAAGATGCCTACAGTAGCAACAACGTTATTGTTAATCTTAGCTCAGGTATACAATAATTCTTTATTGGTGACGTGTCCACACCAAGCGAGGGAGGCGTGGTTGTGTACTCATTTTACCACTGTAGGTAAACCTCCAGACTCACGAGATGTAGAGGCTTGGCTCGAGAAATGCACACATATGAGCGTAGATTTCGTAAACTACGAGCAGTGTGCTTTCACAGCGGATTTAAATCTAAGAAACAAACAATCGATCTTTCTATATTAGGTATAAAATACGCTTTCTGTTCGCTAACAACCAGAAAGAAGATACAAGTTGGATTCCAATCTTATGGAATTTAGAAACTTATCATCATTATTATAACAGTTTTATAGTGATGGTTGTATTATCTTGCATATGTATATTATTTATTATATGCTTTTTATGAGCTTATTATTTGTATTTCAAATGGAAATAAATATTTAACCTATGTAAGCTTTTTTATTTAAGAAATAAAACTAAAGAGCTTATAAATGCTTTATTAAAAATACATATTACACATGTAACATTCTTATTCATCATCCACGTTAAGCGAGGAAAACTTCTATAGTAAAGTATACAGTTGTCTAAACCCCACTAATAAAAATCATTGAAATTAAAAAAAGAATATTTTTATTAATATGTATACTATGTGGTCGACCTGTAACTCACGGTCATATTTTTTTCAACTTCAAGCCTATTAACATCAATTAGACAAATCATGTAAATAAAACAAAACTATAGTAAACATTGTTTTAATTATTATCACATCTTATAAGTAATTTAATAAATTTACTAGGGGGCTTATAATACATTTCTCTATATTTAATTTTAGATTCTAGCATAGGTCTTAATATATTATCAAATTGGGAAATTCGTAGCTGGAAACGACTTCTGGTGATCGTCATTGACATCCATGGAGACTTACTATCTTCTTCAAGTGCTTCAAAGTATTGTACATTGTCGTTGGATCTTACAGCAGGGAACTTTTTGGAATCCATGAATCGTGAGATTTATCTAAGCCAAGCCACCTAACGTATCAATCCTTCTTGCGTTTTTTAAGGATTTCTTCTATGAGAAAAACGTCCGGTTGGGTAGTTACCTGAAGCTCTTCCGCATAAAACTGGCCTTGTACAGCCTGACCCCTTGAATCTTCTAACAAATAAGTGACGGGTTTTCCAATTTTAATCTTAGTAATTTTAAATAATTCTGTAGACCAGTTCGGAGTGTAACCCTTAGCGAATGCCGGCTTAAACTTGGAAATTCGCACAATACTTCCGACTTTAAACTTACGTTTCCCTACTACTTTGATGTCATCATAAGCAGTAACATAAGTAGTAGGGGTGACGTCACTAGGTCGCAGCCCTATTTGCGGAAATTATACTTAGCAGTAAGGTCCTTCAATACATCTACCCAGTTGTATTTCCCACGCAAACTAAAGTTCTGATATATAGCATTTTTCAAAGTGCGTATGACTCTTTCAGCAATAGCTGCTTTCTTTACGCTATAGGTAGAGTAATGATTGATATTGTGTTTTTTCATCACAGCCGAAAACTCTTTGCAATAAAACTCACGACCTTGATCTGTTTGCATGTTAGCGGGGACTCGACCTTCTTTCAAGATAGAAGCCGTGGCTTTAGAGACCTCTACCCCTTTCTTCGATTTTAAGGGTCTGGTCCATAAAAATTTCGAGAAGCAATCGATCATCACTAGTACGTACTTGTAACCTTTATTTTCTCTAGCATAAGAACAAGTTCGCCCAAATCAGCCTGCCATAAATCATCGAACCCCTTAATAATAGTTCTCTTTCGCGGAAAATTCCGTCTAGCCGGTCTGTGCAGTTCCCGCACCACCTGTTGCATCTTTATTTGCCTTGTCCAAAGATTCTCTTAATTGTTTTACCTGCTTACAAAAATACGTTTTAAAGTTATCAATATCAAAATGTTTTTTATCCGTATCCGTTATGTGACTGTTTATATAAGCATATAACTTGTCTTTAATTTCCTCTACGTATAAACAGCTCCTGTACAGCTTTAAACAGCTCCTGTACAGCTTTAAACAGCTCCTGTAAAGCTTTAAACAGTTTCTGTACCGCTTTAGCAGCTTCTGTACAGCTTTAAACAGCTCATGTACAGCTTTAAACAGCTTTTGTCTAACCCGTATGATGCCACTTGCTTATATAGCAGTCACACCGCTTTCGGTATCTACCTTGGTCAGAATCTTTATCTATAAGCAGAAACCTGTATAGGTTCTTGCAGCAGTCCGAACACACACGTCGGGGGCGTACGAAGTGGAAGAGATCAACAAGTACATTCAGTCAGTCGTTTGCCCCAATAATCAGGTTGATTTTGTCTTGATAGCTAACAACAATACTCTAAAATGTGAAATAAAATCCATATACAGCATTGATTTCACTAAACCTAATAGCATAGGACGCATGCTTGGTTTCTCACGGTGCATATTAGAGGCAAATCAAACGCATACATCGGATTTGGACGTTCGAATAATTAAAGCAATACATACACACATAAACAAGTACATAAACGTAGAGTATAACATTACTGGTGGAGCATACCTGAACAGTTCATTATCGCACACTATATACGAATTTGACATTTCCGTGGAGCCAGGCTACAGATTGGTCAAGGAACCCTCACCCGTTATATATTTACCCATAAACGTACAAAGCATCGATAACATCACCCTTAGACTAGTGGATAAGAAGGGTGAACTGGCAAACTTTGGTGACGAGCAAGATTACAGTAGATTACAGTTGAAGACATCTGTAGAAGAGTTGTTATTACAACTGTTAGATGAGATACTGAGCTTCATAAGATCACGGAGTTAACATGGGGTTGCAGATTTTCTATAAAAGCAGGCGTTGTGAACCCCTTAGAGATAGTAAGCCGATAGGCTGTACAGGAAGCATCACGCTCTCACAAGCGTCTTTTCTGAAAGCAATAGGCTTAAAAGTGTTAAGATATGGAAGAACCATTAACAGAAGTGTTTCATCGCGTTCCATATACGAATCTAATAGTGGAAGCCAACCTGAGAACAGTACATCCTAAAGTTAGTACCTTCAACAATTCCGATGAAATACGTTTGGTAATCGATAAAGGTGACCTAATTACCGCCACTTTCAACAGCATGCTTTATCTAGAGGGAACATTTGCAGTTAAAGAAGCGGGTAAGAGGTTTACGCTAACTCACAATGCCCGTCTGTGCCTCTTTGATGAAATTAGATTCTTGCTTGGGGATCAGATTATCGAAACCTGTAGGCTTCCTGGCATAAATTCTGCCATCAAGGGTGGAGTTTCTTACTCTACCGCTCAATCGAAAGCTCTCACGAAAACAGGTTGGCATCCTTTAGGTGAAAATTTACAGATATCATCCGACAACAAATCGTTTAGCGCTTCCATACCCCTAAATCACATATTGGGATTCGCAGAGGGTTATCAAAGGGACATCATAAACATGCGTCAAGAGCTGGTTCTTGTTCGTGCCAAGTCGGATGTGGACTGCTACAACAGCGGTGAGACTGATGTCACCATCAACTTAAGTAAAGTCGTATGAAAGGTGCCTCATGTAATTCCCAACGATGAAGAAAGACTTAAATTGTATCAGGGAATAAATCAGAATGTTTGGATACCCATAGCCTTCCATGAACGTAACCTAAACATTTATCCTGGTCTCCCTCAAAGCAAAAACATTGTGTGGCCAGTAACAAGCAATACCGGCTTCCAAAGACCTCAATGGATATTGTGTGCATTTCAAGTAAACAAGAGGAATAATCGATCTGCTACCGCTACTGCTTTTGATGATATAGCTTTACAGAATTTAGCTGTCTACCTTAACGAGCGTAGATATCTTTACGAACAGCAAAACTATGACTTTGAAAACAACAGATATATGTCTGCTTATGATGAGTGTTTAGATTTCCGCTCGACGTATTATGGTAAGCGGGAAGCCGTATCCTTATTCGATTATGCCGAATACAAGAAGTGTCCCATCTTTGTCATGAACCTCACTAAACAAAACGAGTCTATTCAAAACATAGTACTTAACGTGAAGTTAGATATCGAGTCTCGTAAGAATATCCCTGTCGACACCATCGCTTATTGCCTCATTCTCCATGACGTCATGGTTGAGTATCAACCTTTCACTGGTCTCATAAGAAAACTATAATGTTTGCTGTAGTAGACGTTCAAGCCTTCTACACTCCTGAGTTCACTGCTAAAGAATTAACCGTGTGGGATGGTAGTAGGCTAAGTCACTACCTCTTCAAACCATCTTTCCCGCTTCGCTGTTTGAATGAAGAGTTAAGAAGGCAAGCGATATGGTTAGAAAAAAATCATCATGGGCTGTAATGGACTCGAGGCTTCGTCGACCTAAAAGACCTGTCTGAAATCCTCTTATACGATACCACTTATATACACACTAGGTACTGTAAAGGATTAGAAAAGGGTGAATACTTGAAGAAGTTCTTCAGGCATAAAGTTCACATCTTAGAAGACTACGAATTTAAATTAAAACTTTCGCAACCTTCTTGTTTTAATCATATGTTAGATTATTGTTATTGTACTATGAAATAATGCGAAATGAATTGTAATTATTATTAATAAAATTTTGTTTTTTTTTAATTTCAGTGTTTTTATTATATTAACGAATATAAGTTTCGTTTAAATTCCATAAGATTGGAATGAATAATATATACGAACCTGGAAATTGATGATCTTATAATCTCAATAAAGATCTTGAAATATTTGATTTAAAAAATGTATCTTAAAATAAAATCACTTTATGGAGTTTGAAAAAAAATTATAATGAAAGTGTTACAACAAATAAATTAGTTGTAATAATACTTACTATTAGATAAATCTTATGCTTAACATGATATGTATATGTTCATTCAAAAGCAGTACATTAAGTGCAATCTTGCAAATTCCGAAGGTACACTGTACTCAAGCAGGTGATATTTTTTTTATTAACTACATTAAATAGGGAAGCTTTTATTTTAAAGGATTAAAGGAGTAGAAAAGAGTGAATACTTGAATATAATTGAAAATTTTGTTATTATTTCAGATAATGAGAAACACATAATAATGAAATATAATATAAATACAAAGATTAGTTAAAGTTTCACAAGTTTTATTAATATCTTAACCTGACAATATTGTTTCGACACTTTGTGTCATTATCAAAGGTAGATAAGATTGATAAACAAACACGTTGCTAAGGATAAATACATACAGAAAATAGGTAACTAGATACAATACATAATAAAAACTAAATATCTAACACTTCTAATAAAGGAGAATTACTAAGCTCAGTCTGTTCATTCATTAAACATAATAATGTTTTTTTTCTGAATACATCTCTGTATATCTTTCTGAGTACATCTCTGTATATCTTTCTGAAACTGTATTATTATATTGAAAAATTCACTTTACTTCATAAAACAGCTTACGTTATTTCTTGTTATAATAGAATTGCTGATAAAGGACTTTTCTCATGGAAGCATTTTAGACGTCTATACATTTTACAGTATGAAAAGATATGCAGAACGCAATTTTTAATGTAGGCAGTCGTTTTATAGTTCTTGTAACAAAAAGACCACTTCTTGTTGTCAATACGTTTTATAGTTTTGAAGTTTTGGTGTCAGGTGTAAGGGGTGATTTTTCGGTTTTGTGAAAATTTGAAGGTAGTTTAAAACTTATTTGATGCCATTATCTCAGATAAGCTGTTTGCTTCCGTTCAGAGAATTATTATTGACCAACAACACGGTTTTTGCAGTGGTAGATCTACAACGACTAATTTATTTCTGTTTAACTGTTATGTATTAAAAAATATAGAACTTGGACTTAATGTTGATTGCATTTACACAGATTTCAGCAAAGCCTTTGATAAGGTTAACATTAAACGCCTTATATACAAGTTAAGTAAAATTGGTATTAGTGATCCATTATTATCTTGGCTACAATCTTACCTTACTGATAGAAAGCAGCAAGTTCTTGTTAATAATAGTACATCGAGATGGATCAAGGTAAATTCTGGTGTTCCCCAAGGATCACACTTGGGCCCTATTCTTTTTTTGTTATATGTAAACGATGTAAAACATGTATTTACACATTGTAATTTTCTGCTGTATGCCGACGATTTAAAATTTTCCAAATGTAATACAAATAACTTTTCTGATTGTTTGCTACAATCTGAACTTAATTTACTTAATGATTGGTGTAAACATAATGATATACAACTTAATATAGGAAAATGTAAATCTATTCGATTCTCTAGAAGGAATATTAGAAAATGTACATTACATTAAAGATCTAGGTGTTATTGTTGATAACCAATTGCTATATTCTTTACATATAAATGATCTCATAAACAGGGCTAACAAAGTGTTAGGATTTGTTTTAAGGCAATCGGATGAATTCCATCACTTGCGAGTTTTAATAGTTCTTTTGTTCACTTGTTCGATCAATGCTGGAATACTGTTCAATAGTTTGGTCGCCATATTTTTCTACTTGTATTAACAGACTCGAAAACATACAGAAAAGATTTATAAAACGTTTATGTTTTAAGTTTAATGTACTTTATAACAGAGAAAATTATGTCAATCTAATTAAGTACTTTGGTTTGTGTTCTCTGCAAGTTAGACGTACGTTTCATGATTTATACTTTCTTTTTAAAGTTGTTAATGGCCTAATTGATTGTCCTGATGTTGTTAATATGTTTTCTTTTCACATTCCTAGATATACCACAAGGAATTCCTCCCTTTTGCATATTGATTATCACCGTACGTCTTATGGTTACAATTCACCTATTTCAAGAATTTCGAGATATGCTTATGAGTACAAGGAATTGGACTTTTGTGGTATATCGGTAAATCGTTTTAGGAATAGTTTGCGCCAAATATTACACATGTAATTACTACTATTATTGTTCACTCTGTTTTACTGTTACTAATATTTACCGTAAAGTAAATATTGTTATTATTATTATATATTATTATAAAACAAAAACTGTGGGGAAATAATTCATCTTTTAAGGAAAACACGAAACCAAGAAAAAACCAATGCAAATAGGAAGTAACAACAACATACCATAATTAACAATACTTTATTGGCATCGAACCGCGCGCTTTTTCACGGAGGTGTTCGACGTTTCTTCTGTTTGTTTGTGATGTGATTAATAGACATTGTGTGTGTCTAATTGTTTTAGTGAAAAGGGCAATTAATATTAATCGTGTATAAGTGAACATGCGTAAAAAATTAAAACAACATCGTAATATCTTTCACTCATCATTAAAAAGAAATTCTACACATTTCTATCGTTATCAACATCTACATTCATTTTTATCTTGAAAGGATTAAATATTTTTACACTTCTTATGTTTCAAAAATCATTAATGTAAATTGTGAAAAGGTAAATAAGCGATCATCTTTTGTGTTAGATGACATAGGAATATGAAAATTCCAACTTTTTTTGTAAAGCATGTGCACATGCTGTAATGTCAAGTTCCAAAGGTAAATACTTCAGTAATGTAAATCTAGCTTATATCTTAAATCTCTAGAAAATGAAAATTTAGTTAGTTTTACTATTAGTTTTAACATGTCTTTATAGGGAACAATAATTAATAATAAATAAATGCTTTAAAGGTTTTATTCTTTCATTGTTTTAAATACGAGCCTGATACATATCACTATTGACTCTTAACAAATAAAACAATGAAAATAAAATTACCTATTGTAAATAATCATTAAAATTGAATATGTATTTGAAAAAACAAAAGATAGATATAAACTCTTATAGACTTAAACATCCAGAAAAATCGAATTATGGCAAACACATTTTGGAACAGAACCAACCAATGACACCTCAAAACAACATTAAATTCTTACATTTTTGCAACAACAAACACAAATTAGACATTTTAGAAGCTTTTGAAATATACCGACATAAACGCACAGTACCTTTGATGAATGAACAAACTGAGCTTGGTAATTCTCCTTTATTAGAAGTGTTAGATATTTAGATTTTGTATGTATTGTATCTAGTTACCTATTTTCTGTATGTATTTATCCTTAGCAACGTGTTTGTTTATCAATCTTATCTACCTTTGATAATGACATAAAGTGTCGAAACAATATTGTCAGGTTAAGATATTAATAAAACAATAAAAAATAAGTTAATTAAATGGCCAACGCAACGGCTCCAATTTTTTATAATACTGTCGAATGCATCTAAATAGGGTATAAAAAAATTGCAAAGACTTTTTAAACGACTAGAACCGAAACAATAAAATTTATAACTAAACCCGATACGTTTATTCATTTTGACTAAAAATAGGTTTTAATGTATTTATTACAAAGATATGCCACGGCCCGAAACAGCAAATCGTAACTACTGTTAAGTTTAAAAAGCAAATAGATGGCTAAATCTAACTTGCACAAGGGCACAGTACACGAGCAGAGTTACAGCTAAAACTGTTAAAAATGCGTTGCTTGTTTTCTGGACACTGCAATAAATTGATAGAACATGACAACCATTATAAAATCGCAACCAATATCAATTAACAAGTATGTATGGCATACAAAACCTATATTTTGTTATACTGTGTTTACCTGTAAGATTAAAATCAACACTGATCGGTAAAACGTGTTATTTCTCAACAACAAAACACACATTCTCTTTTTCACTTGTACCATTCATTTAGCCTTCGGCATGGTTTTTCTAAAAGAGTAGAACAAAGTAACAAATAAAAATAGCAACTTGTTATTACAACAAATTTAATATTGGATTTAAATGATGTTATTGACAAGTTTGTGAAGTTAGAACATGCTTTCGCATAATATAAAAAGATCAAAAAGATGTTTTTAAATATTTTTGCCTCAGTATCTAAAATGATTGGTGTTGTAGGTTGCATACTCAAAAACAAACAAATATATACAGGGTATATTATTGGTTTAGTTACATAGGCGAATAGCATTTAAAAACACAATTTATCAAATATTGGCTCCCCTAATTATTTTAGAGAAAAAGTCTCTACAACAAAGTTGTAGATTTGCTTAATAATTCTTGCATTTATACCTAATATCTAAATCTAACGTGGTAATTGCTATTAGCAAATTTCTGATTTACAATGTTAATTTCCTATACCAGAAAATTACTTATATCTTTGAAACTATTTAACACAGAATGCTAAAGTGGGGATGTTTTGAACAGTACTTAATAAGATCTACAACTTTGATACAGTGACTTTTCGTCTAAAATAACTATGGGAGCCAGTGTTTTTACTTGCTATTCGCCTATGTAACAAAATCGATAATACACCCTGTATATAAATGGCACATCATCACAGATAAACCATTATTAATATCTCCTCTTGTGGAAATCTATTAATTTAGAAAAGCTACTTCCACACGACAAAAAAGGCTGAATTTACAACATCCCCATTCAAAACGACGCATTCCGTATTGGAAGAAAGATAATTTAAAAAGAAAATTTAATCAGTTGCTCCACAAATTAATATATTTTATCCAAATTTCGTGAAGTGAGGAGCAAGAAAAACATGTGTTTTATGGATTTATTGTTCTATTTGTGTTAAAATAGCTGACGTTTCGCATTAATTTGTTCATGCCTCATCAGAATCATAATAGAATCAACTTCACACTACCGTATGTAAATAACATGTCTCAAAAAATAACTTCAGTTTTGGGAAAACTTAATATTAATACCGTTATTTATAACGAACACAAGAATAATAGTTTTTTTGACAAACAAAAGGATAAGGATGATATTGATCAAAAATCAAGTGTGATATACAAAATGCCTTGTCAGGATTGTAACAAAGTTTAAATAGGGCAAACAAAAAGATACATAAAACCGAGATCATATGAACACCGTTACAATGTAAGGCTTGACCCGACAAAATTCACTTTTTTAACGAAACCTAGGATTAATAATGATCATACCATTAATGATGATGGTATAAAAGTTCTAAAAACTGAACCAAATTATAAAAAAACGAATCACCAATGAGATGATTAATATATTGAAGGATAAGAATTCTATGAACGAAAGAAGTGATATTGAAGGGTTAAGTCTAATTTATCATAACCTCTTTAAAAAAGATGATTGAAAATGCAGAAACCAACCTGTTAATAGGTATATATAGATATGAAAAGTTCAAAGGCTAACAGTTTATTAGCTAGTCGAATGACTAGCTTATAAAATCGTCAATACGGCCGGCTGTGTACGGAAAATACGATAAATACGAGTGCTAATTATAGGTATGAAGGAGAGCTCGTAGAAGGCTGAAACAATTAGGCTGTTCATACCAATTAAAAAATCAAGTTCAATTTTCAGACCGCTTCGATGTCAGGGTCCCGAGAAATTAAACTTTTATATTATATATTTATATTATTTATATATTACATCTATATTATATTTTTTTCTTATTTCTAAATAAACATATATTATATTTTTTCTGACTTCCAAATAAATTGATATTCCCCCGCCACCACATTCGACTAGCTCCATTCTCGCCTTGCGAGAATATTATTTACAACTATCACGCAGATAGGTTAATAATAAATACTTTGGACAAATCTTTGCACAAAATTAAATGAAATTTTCCATGAAATATAATATAAATACAAAGATTAGTTAAAGTTTCACAAGTTTTATTAATATCTTAACCTGACAATATAGTTTCGACACTTTATGTCATTATCAAAGGTAGATAAGATTGATAAACAAACACGTTGCTAAGGATAAATACATACAGAAAATAGGTAACTAGATACAATACATACAAAAACTAAATATCTAACACTTCTAATAAAGGAGAATTACTAAGCTCAGTTTGTTCATTCATTAAAGGTACTGCGCGTTTATGTCTGTATATTTCAAAAGCTTCTAAAATGTCTAATTTGTGTTTGTTGTTGCAAAAATGTAAGAATTTAATCTTGTTTTGAGGTGTCATTGGGCGATTCTGTTCCAAAATGTGTTTGGCATAATTCGATTTTTCTGGATGTTTAAGTCTATTTTAGTCGTAATTTGGTGTAAAAGAATAACCATTAATGGAATCTTCCTATATTTACACTAAAGCACAAATTCTTTTCATAGTTTGTGCATACGATTACAAATAAGGGGTTCATCATCATGTTTATTTTCTAACTAGCATAATACCCGTTGAAAAATCAGTCCCATTCTGCTCATGTCAGATATCCACGAAGTAAGAAAACAGCTCTACTTATAAAAGTAAATTTTTTGGGATCCCGTACCTCAGGATGTGCTACTACAGTGGAGAATTTATTTTCCTTAATAATAATGTCAATCGGATCATAACATGTAGCTATAATTTAATATAATCCTATTTGATTCATAATTAGCAATGCCTTTCTTCATAATTACTAATAAGTCCTACAGGTTTTTGCTCAAGTAAGTGTTATAAAACACATAAATTGGCCTTTTTTCAAAATAACTTTAAACGAATGGTAGGCGTGTTCAAAGAGAATACATAATATAGTTATTTTAATTATATACCTATGTAGTTTATTATTAATATATTATGTACTTTATATAGCAAAATATTTGTTGGAAAATGAACGGCGTATGGAGGCATCCTACCTGCAAACTCGCCAGACGCTGGCAATCAGTGCGTGTCCCCATTAGCTTTGTAGTATTTGTAAGCCCAGTTTTAGTCAAAACCGGTGAATCTCGAGAACCACTGAATAGATTTTGATGCCGTTTTCACCATTTGATAGCTTATTTCTTAGCAATGGTTTCTCTATATACATATTATTCAGAGGATTTTTCGAGAGTCCAGTAATGGACAAAGTATGAAATACATAATTAGGAAAATTGGCTCTAACAGAGACAAAGCGTATTACGCTGCGAAAATGGTAACAGATAAAGCCAAACTATAAGCAAAGGAATAGTAGCTCTCAAAAAGATCTATAAAAAAGTTTGTAATGGTATATACATACGTATCTCTTACAGATTACTTCAGAACAGAAGAGACGTTCTGTAAATAAACAAACGTAGCTATATGCACTTTGAGGTTAGATTATTACGGATCGCATGTTCCAAAAATTCGTCAAATTGTGTATTGGATTGATAGCTTAAATTAGTTGAAGTAATTACGTAACTTGATATCGTAGGAACATGAGTGACGGCACCAATTCTGACACAGATAATTCAGCAGTCAGTTTTGTTGTTTTATACTCAGAAATAAAAATCATCAATACCGGTGGATTTCAAATTATATTTAACCTATAAATACATAAAATTACGAATCGAAATTGCCCAAGCAGCATTTAAGTAGCAGTAACTGAAATCGAAATTTTGACTGAGTAATTGTTACGTAACTACAGCTAAATTTATGACTTTATAGGTTTAATTACTTCAATTTGAAATATTTTAGTAATTGTGTAGTTGTTTATACTATTTACTGGAACTATGCAGTTCCATTACTTCTAAGTAACCTTTAAAGTACGAGTATGTGGAACGGTATTGCCACTTAGTATAATTACCTTAAAGTCGTTGCAACTTCAAAGTGGTATTATGATTGTAGCAGTAACTTGCCCGAAGCTACTTTAAATTTTTTAAAACTTTTTATTTTTCGACCTATCATCGTTACATTTAGCAGAAAAGTTGCAATGGTTTATAATTTTGGTTTACTGGAGCAACAAAATAATCAAACAATTCATCGCTCTTTGTATTATTAAGTACGTATTACAAATAAAACAGTATTCCATTTTGTGACACGTTGGCAGCATTAGTATAGAAAATGATAGAATATTTGTTAAGTTGCAAGAATAAGAGAGGGTAACCACGCGACACGATGTGTCAAAGAGAAAAGAGAAGAGAAAAGAAGTTCCACAAAAGTCGCAATTACTACGCCGCCACGTATCTACTACCCAAATATTGTTCCCCATTTTGGTTCCAGGCACGTAATGAAACCGTAGTAATTACGTGCTTGTGATTATTGGAAAAAACTTAATAGTTCCACTGGTAGTTACTGGTACGTTGCGATGACTAAAAATGCTGCCTGGGTGTGAAGTAAACAGGAATGATGTAAATATACGTAACGAATTTTAAACGACAAATGCAACCTTTTCTGTTAGGTGTAATTTTTTTATTATTTATAATTATAAAAACAGAGAATGTATAAATTATGTGAACTAACCTTGCAAACATTTATCGACCACTTTAGGTTTGAATTATTCTTATGTTTTACTTTATACATCTACATTTTTTGGTTATAGTTAAAAAATATATTTTACATTTATTAGCAGATTAAAGCTAATTTTTTAATGAAATAGTTATGAGATGAAAGTGCAGTAACCTGTTCTTTGCAATTGGTAGAATGACCCATTGATTAGAAATTTTGACTGTTCCAAATCGCTTTTTGTTAAATGGAATTATCAAAATTCTGGGATTTTTTTGCATCGGAATTGTTAACTCTTTTAACTTAACCGAAAATGGCAAATTTTTTCGAAACTAAATAAATTTTAAAAATTCTACCAGGCACATAATACATAAAAATCACTTATTTACAGCTACTCAAATGTTCATGTTGTTAAAAATACTTTAAAGGCTCAAACTAGAAAATGATCGTTTGGGTGTATGTACACCCCTCTTGGCATTTTAATGGTTAAAAAGCTACAAGATTCTGTATATAAGAGAAAAAATGAAAGTACTGTTCTTCAATACTCACTTTCTACTCTTTTTCATATGTTTCTAGTAATGTATACGGCAAGATATATGTATAAGAATAGGTTTAGCATTCTCGTTCATTTGCGTGTCATCCTATACACATCAAACACCATGGGGAGGATAAGTAGATTCAAAGTAGACGTGTCATACGTGAAAGTGCACGTTCATACAAAATTGACACTGAGATGATTGAAGCTGCATTTTTAGTCGTCGCTACGTACCAGCAACTACCGGTGAAACTATTTTAACTAAGTTTTAGCCACTAGTCACAAGTACGTAATTGCTACGGTTTTGTTACGTGCCTGGAACCAAAATGGGGAACAATTTTTGGGTAGCAGGTACGTGGAGGCGTAGTAATTGCTACTTTCGTGGAACGTCTTTTCTCTTTGACACATCATGTCGCGTGGTTGCTCTCTCTTGCTCTTGCAACTTAACAAATATTCTATCATTTTCTATACTATATAATGCTGGATCGTGTCACAAAATGAATTACCTGATATTTGTAATACGTACTTAATACAAAGAGCGATCCAACGTTTGATTATTTTGTCATTCCAGTACACCAAAATTATAAACCATTGCAACTTTTCTGTTAAATATGATGATAATAGATCGAAAAATAACAACGCGCCTTCTTTAAATATATTTTTTAGTAAAAAAATGTCTTTAATAAAACATGATAAATATACACGAAGTACTTATAAGTTGATACACATGATAGAAACCATTTTTATATTATTCCTGTTATGTTCTTTTATGTGTTTAAATAAGAGATACTCAATTATTGTCATTAATTAACTTTATTAATATTGAGTGAACAGGGCGAATTACATACACAATGCATAGACTGTAGAAGACGTGTATCCTCCAAGCCGGCTCGAGTGTTACTGACGCTCGCCCAGGGAACGGGCCAGGATGCCAGGATTGGTTAGTTACATCACTACAAATAAATGTTGCCTACTTCAAGCCACATACATAACAATCCCTAAGGCACAATTTGGCACCAATTTGTTATTTTTATTGAAGGTTATATAGTAAAACATCTATTAACAATCATAACAAATTGCAAATTGATTAATGATTATTGATTAATCCAACATTTTAGAAGTAAATATGGAGATGGAGTAGTTTACGAAAAATTACTTTAATGTGATTCTCCTGGGTAGCAAAAACGTAAGTGTTACATTCAATACTACTGTAAGGTTTTAAAAACTTTAAAGTAGCTTCGGGCAAGTTACTGCTACAATCATATTACCACTTTGAAGTTGCAACTACTTTAAAGTAAGTATACTAACTGGTAATACCGTTCCACATACTTTAATAGTTACTCAGAAGTAATGAAACTACATAGTTCCAATAAATAGTAGAAACAACTACACAATTACTAAAATATTCCGAATTGAAGAAATTACACCTATAAAATCATAAATTTAGTTGCAGTTACGTAACAACTACTCAATCAAAGTTCCGATCTCAGTTACTGCTACTTAAATGCTGCTTGGGAGCTTACCTAGGAATGTTATTTCACTTCAGAGAATAAGTTTGGATTTGTATGCAGCTGGCATATGGACTTATTAACTTACTATAGTTTTCCGTAATTTATTCCGCATTACACCTTACTCCTGTTTAGAACTATCCTTTTAATAGGTTTAACCGTAGGTTTCTATAATTTCTTAAAGATGCATAGAAACATTAAGGTGAATTTTCGGTTGAAGAACTCTAACCATTATGATCCCATTGCAAAATTGTTCAATATTAACCAGCATTAATTAATTCAAATTAGCTTTGTTTCGTATCAAAATAAATATTAAGACATCGTCGTACAACGGCGATAGATGTATACCATCCAAGCTTTTCTTAATTTTCTTTTCGGGACTAAGTGTTTGTCTATATCTACATTATAGCACAGAAACATAGTTCAACAATATCTCTATGTTGTACACGTTTAAACTCTTTTAATTTATCGAAACCCCATTTAGTAATAAAACTTGCAGTTATCTTTTTGATGATGTTTTTACTTTTTTCTTACCAGTAATATGAATTCTAGGGTACTTCAAAGTTTTTTATAGAGTTTCTGCAGCTGAATGCCAAATTAAAAACTTCTTTACCTTTTTTTCAAAAACTTACTCCATTCCCGAATAAGCAAATGCTCGTTGGTCCGGAATATTAATAGTAACTACTAAATTAGAATGTATACAGCTAGGAAGAAAATGTAATTTACAATTACAACAACAAAAAATCTAGCATTCGCTTGTAGTTGATCTGAATTAATTACGTGGTCATTACTCATCAAGCTTAAATTAGTTCACTAAATCAAATTAAAGTTGTATCCCCGTTTTGGGTTGTTGTTGCCATAATTATTATACTAAATCATTTGGCACATAGCAGTAATGTATGTAATCCCAGTTTGGCTACTGTGCTTTATCATGTTAAAATCAAAAATCATAATGGAATTTGCACATTAAGGTTGCTAACTTAACTGAAAAGTTTTAATTCATTATTTAATCAAACGACATTTACAAATTTAATTATTTTCGTTATTTAAAGAACAGGACCAATTCTTATTTTTTATTTTTTAATCATTTGTTTATCGGATCTATTAGATAAGATTAATTATTGCGTTAACATTATCAGAACAATAATAATTTAATAGTTTTATTATTACAGTAATAATTTTATCTGAACAGTATTTTTAGAAACAAATTTCAAACATAAATATAGAATTATTACTTTTTAACATGAACCTAGATTGAATAATAAGATACTAACCCATGGAAATTATACTAGATAATATAATATTTGGATTTTAATGTTTTCTATTCTACGCGGATATAAAACATTTTTATTGTGCATAGAAGAAATAGAATTTTATCTGAAAGTTGTTTCAGAAAACAACGCCAAGTAATACAAATAATTTTCTTTCACCTGAGGTTACGATCGAACGACTGACTGTGAATTGGTTGTGCAACTTTGTGGAAAAGGAAGATAAATTATCTGAAAAATACCGTACGCATTTTGGTTTTGCAGAAATTGAAGTAAATAAATCTTAGCAGGTACTGTAAGTTAGGCGGACGACAGAGATGTATTATTATATCGTTTAAGTAAGTAGGTTTTTCTCTAATCGACTGGAGAGTTATCTGGACTCATTCACAATGTTGAAAGAAATAAAACAAAGCGTTTGATTGTAAAAAAGTTATTTATTGTCTTTCTCTCATGTTAGTTTTATCTATCTTACTACTGTGTTATATGAAATTCAATAATACGATAATATTCTTGTCTGTCATAAATGAGATATATAAAGAACTTTATGCACAGATGCATTATAATTAGACTATTATTGCAAGACTCATCTGAACATAAACGTCTTTTTATGGCCCAAGGGCCTCTTTATGGTCAGACGGGCAATAACGAAACGTCAATTAAATGTCAGAAGTTTTTCGTAGAACTTGATTGGTTCTTAATATAATTTGTAAACTTCTCACCAATGAAAATAAGCTGCAATTAAATATTTCAGAATAGTAACTATAGTAACGTACTTCATATAAGCACATAAGTATACGCACAGCTGCTTGATGTACCTAAGTACTCATTAAATTATAATTTTACACAATAATAGATTTGACATAAAAACTTATTCTGTGCATAAAATAGTGTATGTATAGCGGGCATAACTTGCTTTTATGACCCTACAACTTTTTCCTAGCCCTCGGCTAACGCCTCGGGCTAGATATGACGCTTCTGGCCATAAAAGCTTCATTATGCCCTTAATACATAAATAACTATTTATTTCATTTCGTATTTCAAACAACTGTTTATATACCACAATTAGTAAAATAAACTATATCTTTATCTCCGTTGTCAATGATACCGGTGTTCAAGACGTTCTTGATCTCCGTTGTTGTTGGCAACCTAAAAATCATTTGATGTTGCATAACAGCCACATGTGACATGCTGCTTTTTATCTCCTTCGTTACGCGTATGATGTCACAGACTTGCTTCTTTATACAATAAATTCGGGTAAATTTTAAAAGGGAGAAATTAGGATTGAAATACGAAATAAAATAAAATAGCTTATGCAATACCGAGATCAAGCTTCTTTAAATCCTCGAAGATGTTATAACGCCTCGGCTGGCGCCCCGGTGTTATAATACATCTTCTCGGATTTAAAGTATCGCTTGATCTCCTAATTACATAATATATATTATGTAGGCTGCATAGCGTTTGTCGAACGCATACTTGTTATATTAAACCAAAATAATAGGGAAACTGGAATTAGTAAACTACTTTGTTGTAGCTGTGGGGTAGACTTGCAAAATTTTCTAAGCTTCGTTCGTGTTTCTATTACGCTTTTATGGACTAGTTTTTTATTACTATATTTTAGCAGAAACACATCTTGTATTATTGTGTTCCTATAGATTTTCAACTCTTTCTAGTATCTGTAAAACTATAATTTAGAGAATCAATTTATTTTCCCAGCGTCACAGAATCACCGACCTCGGCAGTCTTTATTCTTGCCAGTATTCCTCCTTCCAGGGCAAACAACTGTTTTCAGTATTCCACTTGATTAAAGGCTCGTTGACACATGCTAATACATTCGTTCAAGTTAGTAAGTGGGTCGAGTACTCACACTGCGTGAACTACCCTAGGTCTAGCCAGCTCATAGAGGGAAGTCGGATAGCACTTTACCTTTCTAGGTGTGTAATGTGCGAGGTAATGAACAGTGATGATTACGTGTAAAAGCTACGGTTATGTATAGGTAATGCATTTTGTTAAATTGTGCATCCGGAACATAAAAAGTAGTATTAATAAAAATTGACAACTAGTGTTACACGAGAGTCTTGCATTTTTCATGTTCTTTGACAAATTGCAAAACAAGAACAAGACAAGAATCGCAATTAGTTCCTCAAAACAAGACAAGAATCTTTCCTGCAAGAAAAGTGCAAGAATAATTTTCTTGCAGTCTTGCTAAAATTCAGGTTTTGAAAAGATATTGGTATGCTTGAATTATTATTGGCAGTCTAGATATATCATGAATTAATAATATATTTTATTTGTTTATTTAAAAGCTGTATAAATAAAACAAAAATATAAAAACATAAAATATTTTTCTATTACACTATTACAAATTACACATATTTTCTAGTAAGGTGACTAATAAGATATTAACATTTAGGTGACTAGAGATTACGTAATAACCTAAAAAATAAGACAATAAAAGAAAATATTACAGAAACATAATTAAACCCCTAAGTTTGGTTCTTTATTATAATTATAGCCATTAAAAACGTCAAACCAGTAATGAACGTATAAAGGCTTCACCATTTTCAAAAAAATCAGGGTACACTTTTGTATGATTGGACTACACTGTCAGTATCTTCGTTTTATTGGTCCATACGTATGCTACGCGAAGTCCAATTGATTACTGACAATGAGGTTGTGATTCATTAACCGAACGGCTCAGCTAACTAACAGCTAAATCCGTCACAACGACTCGCAACAGTGTAAAAATTCCAAGACAATCAAGAAACTGGGAAGTCCCGGCGTAAATTCCAACCGCAAACATGCAAGACAAGAAAATGCAAAAGTCTTGCAAGCAAGACAAGATTTTCGTTTGCAAGAATGAATCAAGACAAGCGTTTATTAGACTTCTTGTCTTGTTTTGCAAGACAAGACGTAGTCGCACAAGACAAGTGAAGTCTTGTGAAACACTATTGACAACCAAGAGGCAATATTACAGAGATATGATCGATCAAATCAAAAACGATAAGTTTACCATAAAAGATGAGTTGTACATACATGCAATTAAGAGACTAAAAAAATAAAGTTTATGGCAATCCAAATAATGGGTCTAACTAGGTGAAATAAGAGAAACTGTCGACATTTTCGTAAGTTATATTTTTAATCTTATTCAAATTACAACACATAATGTAAAACTTAAACTTAAATTATCCTTTATTTGCCATGAATTAGCCATATTCCTATACACTCAGTTCTCAGTATATGCAGCATTTGGTGCTACAAAATTTAACTATATATTGGAAAGTACGATGTTTGCTAACCGAATGGTTTGGAGTTCTAGCAGCAAGGCCAACTTTTATGGTTGGTTATTAGTTTCATTTCTTGGTTAGTTGAAGTGTTGAAGAGCAATCCTCAGTTCTATTTGATCATTTTTGTAAAATTCCTCAATATATGACCAAGAAGATTATTGTTCCATTTGTAGTGTTTTTCAAGTTACTCCAAACAGATTTTAATATTTATATGCAATGAGTCGTTAATAAATCAATCTTCTCCATTCATATACTTCAATAAACGGTATATAGACTGGCAAGAAAAGTAGACGTCTCATTTCTAGAATATTTGTTTCTTGGGCGCAAACAATAGATTTTAGTAATAAGACCGTGTGCTGAATTCTTGTTACTGTGTGCAGGATCATCGCATCCTTTAATAATAATTTGTTTATAATTCCTGTAGATTTTGCATTACACATAAATTACATCTTGATCTTGATTACATCTTACATCTACGCTAGTGTGAACGTCTCAGAAATCAACAAATCTCTCAAATAAATCTGATAATGCTGTACAAATAACTATAAACAGATTTTACATCATTGTTACTTACTACATACCTATATTACTTTGTTAGTTGTTATAGAAATCAATGATTGTTGTTATAAACAGACGTCAATAAAAAGTCATATTAAAATATCAATCTATAATTCTTTCTATAAGCTATACAAGAATAAAACAAGCAGTCCATTAACATTTAAAAAACCAGGACCAGCACTTCATTAACATTTGTGGTCCTTCGAGCAGGATTTTCCTTTTGCATAACATTTTGTTGCAGTCATATTTGTTGCATGCAAGTCCATTACGAATTGAAACTATAAAACTGTTACGTTCTATGAAGAACTAGGACATATGAGTAAAGTTTCCAATCCATCATCTTTAAACTCCTATTTGTTACCTCATCATGGTGTCCTAAATGAAAACAGTCTCACTACAAAATTAAGGGTCGTATTTGATGGATCGTGTAGGACCTCTTCAGGTTGGTCCTTAAATGACCTACAATACACCGGTCCAAAAGTTCAAACAGATATTATAGATATTCTTTTGCGATTTAGGTTTTATCAATATGTAGTATCTGCAGACGTTTCAAAAATGTATCGTCAAGTTATTGTCCACTCTGATCACAGACCATTGCAGCAAATTATATGGCTTGAAAATCCCAATGAGGAATTTTCCATTTCCGAACTAAACACTGTAACGTATGGTACACGAGCTGCACCTTATTTAGCTATTGGGTGTGTGAGACAGTTAGCATTTGATCATCAAAAGACATTTCCATCAGCATGTAATTCTATTCTCAAAGATACCTATGTAGAAGATTTGTTAACAGGCTCAGATGATTCAGAAGAATTAAAGACACGTTGTGAAACAATTCTTCAGATTTTGAAATCAGGGCATTTTATCCTACGAAAGTGGATATCGAATGAGCCAGAAATTGTTTCTGACTAAGATCATTCTAATGTATCTAACTTTTTATTACATATTGGTGTAAATAAAAATAATAAGACGTTAAGGATTCAATGATCACCAAGCACAGGTAGTCTAAAATATAAAATCAAGCTTTTTCCGACTAGTTCTCCTATCAGTAGACGATATATCCTCTCCATTATTTCTAGAATAAGAATTGATCTAGAATTGATCCTTTAGGTCTACTGAGTCCATTTATTATTACCTCCAAAATAATAATACAAGAATTATGGAAACTACGCATTAGTTGGGACAGTTCTCTGCCTCCAGATATGGAAGAGAAATTGTTGCAATTTCAGACCAGTCTTCTAACACTAAATGAAATCTCTATTCCAAGATGTCCAAGATTGTTTTTGCGATGCATCTATGAAAGCATATGCAGCATGCGTATATCTTCGTAGCGAAAATCAATCATGTAATTATAATATACGACTACTGTGTGCAAAAACTAAAGTAGCTCCATTGAAAACAATTAGCATTCCAAAACTTGAACTGTGTGCCTGTTTATTAGGGACTCAATTAATTAATCTTTTAAATGGTTCCTTATCAATTTCTGTTCCCATTTATATGTGGTCAGACCCCCAAGTGGCATTAAATCCAATCGAGTGTCCAAAATACAAACATCCACAAACGCTGAAACATGGAGATATGTAGGTACAAAGGATAATCCTGCAGATCTTGCATCTAGAGGCGTCACTCCAAAAAATCTTTTCTCGTCTTCATCTTTGTGGACAGGTCCTTCATTTCTCAAAAGCCCTATATCTGATTGGCCTTCATTTAACGTATCTATTGCCATATCTGAATTACCAGAGTTAAAGAAGACTTCTAAAATTATAAATATTATCAATATAAAACCCTTTGATCTATTTGACAAGTATTCCAACTTAAATAACTGAAACGAGTGACAGCATTCCGCTTACGGTTTGTAAATATTTTAAAAATTAAGATAGAATCACTCAGTAATACAAAAGGCTGTCATTCCAAAACTACCATTAACCGTTAGCGAACTCGAAACTGCTAATACTGTTTTAATTAAATTAGCTCAACGTGAATGTTTTACCTTTGAACTGGAAACCTTAACAAAGAAAAAAGCAGTAGATCACAAACATAGACGGTCGTTTCTCTGTCCGTTCATTGATGATCAAGGTGTTTTAAGGGTAAGAGGACGACTCAGGCATACTTAGTTACCATACAATTTTAAACACCCTGCATTATTATTAGCTAAACACATGTTTACTGAATTAATTTTCAAAAACAAACACATACAACTTCTCCACCCAGGTCCTCAATTCTTGCTAGCCTTAGCTCGACAATTTTATAGGGCAATTGGTGGACGTCATTTGGCAAAAAGGGTAGTAAAAAACTGTATTATCTGTTTTAAGTTCAAAACAGTACCAGTTTCCCGTTCAATGTCAAACATTCCAGATAATCGTATTAAACCAAGCTTGCCATTCCAAACAATTGGCGTTGATTATGCAGGTCCTTTTTCAATTTTAAATAGAAAAGGAAAAGGTTCCAAATTAATTAAATGCTATTTAGCAGTTTTTGTCTGTTTTTGCACCAAAGCTATTCATCTAGAGATTATTACAGATTTGACTACTGACAGTTTTCTAGCCTGTCTAAAACAGTTTATTTCAAGACGTGGCATACCATCTGCTATATATTCTGATAACGGTAGTACCTTTATTGGAGCAAGTAATGAATTAAAAAACCTCTGTCATTTTTTGAATAAAAATCAAGGTTTTATTGTTGATTGCACTAGTAAATTCAATATTCAGTGGCACTTTATCCTTCCGTACACTCCAAATTTTGGTGGGTTATGGGAAGCGGCCGTAAAGATTACAAAACATCATTTAAAAGGAGTTTTAATTAATTGCAATGTGACATACGAAGAGTTTAATACTCTCGTTATAGAAGTAGAAGGTATTTTAAATTCGAGACCACTATTTGCTTTGTCAAATGATCCTAATGATCTGACTCCTTCCTATTACTCCTCCACATTTTCTTATCGTTCGGTCTACTCAATCTTTACCTGAACTTGATTTAATGAAAGTAATCAAATCGACTGTCTAGACTACAACATATCCAGCAGTTATACCAACAATTCTGGTCTCAATTTTCAAATATTATGTCACGCAGTTACATCACCAATATAAATGGAAGCATGGCCCTGTTAATGTGAAGCCTGGCATTCTAGTTCTAATCCGTAATGATTCTAAACCTCCTTGTAAGTGAGCCATTGGTCGTGTCATCAAGATTATACAAAATAAGGATAAGAAACCCAGACTTGTAAACCTAAAAACATCAAATTGGCTTTATCACTGGAACTATCACCAGGTCTTTGCGTCACCTATGTCCACTTCCAAATCAAGATGAGATTACTAATTAACCTGAACTTTGAACATTGTGTACATTGAAAGTACTAACTATAAACAGATTTTACATCATTGTTACTTACTACATATATTACTTTGTTAGTTGTTTTAGAAATCCATGATTGTAGTTATAAACAGACGTCAATAAAAAGTCATATTAAAATATCAATCTATAATTCTTTGTAGAAGCAATACAAGAATAAAACAAGCTGTCCATTAACATTTAAAAACCAGAATCAGCACTTCATTAACAAATCCATCATAAGAAATTCTTTTAATACTATTTCATCAAACACTAAGAAGTAATGCAACAAACAAGTCATTGGAAAAAGAAAAACAAATGAAAATGCTGATTATTTTACAAAGAAGAAACTATAAAAAATAATACAAGTACTCCTATTTGGGTTTTTACAAAATTTTCCTACGTTCACACCAACTCTTTCGCCGCACTATTTTTAGTTTTCTTTTTAATGTGATCCCAATATCTTTCGATTGGTCTTATTCAGGGACATTGAAAAGGTGAACTGTGCGGAATCTATTAATGCAGTTGGCTGTGGTTTGAACTCCACATACCTTTCTGTATGTAATGTGCCAATTGTTATTAGTGGCTCGCATTTAAGCCCATACGTGCAAATAGCCTATTATATTAAGTATTTGCGAAGAAACTTAATTACTTGTCTAGTTCTATATCTATAGAGTGCTTTAGTCGGCTTTTCTATCTGAACCAGGCTTCCTTTTAATTGATAAACGGTTTTGGTAGTTACAAATAACGTTTTGCACAGTTGATCTCGCCACTTTCAATAAGAAAATTAAAAAATGATTGATGATTTTTTAAATACTCCTGCAAAATCAATTTTCAATCATTCTTACATCGTTTGTAGCTATATATAGTTACTTGTTTCAAAAGCTTCGTAAAAGTAAAGTAGTTAATTTGTAACTACAGCTACTCCTTTAGAAAACTTTATATTCTCGACTTACTGTTGATTAGCATTCTAGTATTTTAAAAATTGTTGTCCGAAGAATGATCTTAAGCAATGTCTACTTAGCGCTGCACTTCTTCTTTTGTTTTGAGGCACATATTGTTGGGTGATTTGTTTTTGACATTCTGCCTTTGAGTGGTCATTCTCGCCGCAATGTTCACAGAAGGTTTTTTCTTATTTACAGTGCTTGACAACACGTTGTTTGAGGTCTTGACAGCTTGAACATTACCAAGTTGTCTTTGGCGCTCACGGATCGAAATCTGTTGTAAAACCTTTCTTTGATTTCCCACTTACTTCTACATCAAATTACTCTTGGTTAATTTTTTGTTCGAAGTTTTGTGCATAAATTTATTCATTTAACTGGTCCTCTGGAATCATAAGTGGTATTTTTCTTTTTTAGTAGTTTGAGTTAGTTCTTGATTTTCTAGAATATTTTTGTATCGTCTTCTTCGGTAGTTTGTTCGCTGCCATTATATTCTTGATTTAAATTCTGTCCTGTCGACGATGAATTTTTCTAGGCAAAGATTTCTCAGGCGTTTCGCTTAAAATATGTCAAAATCAGTATAAAATGTTTCAATAAACAAAACCCAATTTAACATGAAATCTATGACAAAAAAAAATCAAACGAACCAATGCCAATGGGTGCCTGAAAAAGGATTTTATTGGTACAATAAAAATTTCCCCGTGGTTTATACGTTTACGTACGTGATAATCGCATTTAAAACATCACATTGTTTATATTAATGTTTCAATGACTGTACACATTTTTTATTTATTTGATAATATTTAACAAGTAAATAATTGAATAACGGAGTACCGTAACCAGAATAGAATTTAACTACTATCAAGTAATTCCATTACCAATATCAATTTTTTCGAAAATAACCCGATCCCTAAAGTAATTATCGAGTCGATTATCGGAAAGTAATTGGACTACCGGGAAGTAATCCAAGTACCGTAAAAATGTAATGCTTACCGATTAATGATGAAATAAATGTAGTACTTCAATTAGCCTTTTCGTAGAAGGAATCCGACGAAGGACTCTCAGTAATCGATTACTACCCAACTCTGGCTATCAAATCTATTCAGTGAAGATCATTATTCGATCTGGAGGGCTACAAAAAAATTCAAATGACCGACGACACAAACTATACCACCAATTAGGAAAACTAACGAAGAATAGGCTAAAAGTGGCCAAGAAAAACCAGATACTTATGCAAAACACTTTGAACCGTATCTGTCAACATAGACGATGATATCGAATAATTTCTCAATATTCCTTGCCAATTAATACTGTTGTAAAATCTGAGTAGATTGTAAATACGCAATTTAAAAAAAAATAAAATTGATTAATAAAGAAAATCGCTTGCACTTAATTTAAAGATCGTCCTTTACGATTAATTTACTTAATTTCGGTTTCTTATTATTAAAATAACTAATTAATATAGTTAAAACACGGCGTCATAATTACTATATACAATATTAACAAGGGGTTTCCCGCATCACATTGTAAACTCTTAGAATTCCTAATATAATTTTCTTATAAAACCGAATAGTTTTTAAATTAAATTCGAAACCCCACACTAATAAAAATCGCTTTTTAACCGAATTAACTTGCATTATTAGATCAAATCTTCTAGATATCCAGATAGTTTCTTATAAATCAAATTTATTTTAAAGCTATTATTAGACCTTGCTTTATTACTTTTGCATTCTTAGTATTATGCAGCATAAGCAAACTCGTACTTTATTGACAAATTATTTTGTCAGATTGTCAAATTTCAAAGTTGGCACTTACAGTTACTAATATCACCATAAACGTGATATTATTTTATAATTTTATATGTACGTTTCTAATAACGTCGATCTTTACTAAAAATTTTAACTTTCTCTAATCAAATAGTGTTGGCGCCAAGTGGTAACGGCATTTGTAATTGTCGGCAGCAACAAAGTCGGCTTTAATGTAATCTTCCTTTATAATAATAAGCTGGATTACCATTTTCTAGAATTTCTTTAAGTACCGTTAGGTACAGTGAGGTAGGCTTGGGCCTTTTAACAAATAGTGTGTGTTTTCCAATTTGTATAGTTTCCCCTTCCTTTTTTGTTAAGTTATATATATGTGTAAGAAGTTTTAGTTTAAAACAGTCTTTTTTGTATCGTTGGTTAAATAGCTTGGTAGTAAAAAATAAACAGTTAAAACCATTTTAGTGTGTTTTACATTTCTCTTAAAGTTGGTATACGCGATATTCACAACACAACAGTATTCATTATCAATACAGTCCACTATATTCGTTAAGAAGATGTCGCGTGTAACCAACAAATAGCTTTATCAAAATTTTTTGTTCCAAATGCCATAAGAAATTCACTGGTCAAGTTTGGTGCGCACACTGTAAACACACCGTATAATTCGGATACTACACTTATCCTATCTTAATTAGTATATAAGTTTCTCAAATTAAATGGTATAATAAGTATAATGTATAAACATAAACTAAATAATACAGAATAGTTAACAGAATTCCAGGACACAAATGGGATAATTACATTAATTAGTTCGACAATTTTAAGTATGTTCTCTTGAATGTAAATTGCAAACACAACACTTCCGAGAGGGTAATTACAATTAAGTCATCTGCAGTTTCACTTCAAAATTAGATTTGAACTGCAAGATAAATGTTGAATAAAAGTAATTTAAATTTTGATGCAAATTTAAAGTCTATTCAAGTAATACTTGTGAAACTGTATCGATTATATCAACATAGAAATTTGTATAAATGAGACTGAACGACATAATTACTTGAATAAACACGATACTAAATATCTGAAATTACACAGCAAGAAAGTTTTATTGCTTTGTTAGAAAAATAAAACTGTCTTTGATGATAAACTTCAGCCACGAGAATATTCGAAATTGCAGTTTCCCTATGATTGATTACAACGTCTACATTTATGACTTCACCGCTGTAGATGTTCCATTATAATTCTCTATGTTTTATTGTTTAAAAGGCAGTTACGTAATAAATCATCTCCTCTCTTCTTTGCAAATAAACAGACGATGGCATATATTTTTCTATATTTCACTGATAAACTTCTTGGATCTCTGTTATTATTATACAGGTATATGACAGCAAAAATGTTTTCTGGTAAATATATTTCGTAGATTTTAATAAAATTCTTTTTTATAAATATCTGGTTCGTTATCTACGCAAATGAAAATAAGTTATTGTTGTGACTTTAGGCGTTACACGGTGGATCTGAAGCAGCTTCAAATGACGAAAATAACCGTTATTTCCTTCAATCGCACATCCCGTTTCAAGAATCCTTTGAGATTTGAGATTGGTCTTTACTATATTTAACTACATTATAATAAATAAGCATTATTGAGGCAGTAGTTACATGACCATTTAACAATAATTTTGTAATTTTTATCTAGGAAGGTCATGTAGAATAAAAAAGTAAAATTTTAATAGAAAATTAAATTACAGTGCTTTATAGACCTCAATGTTCAGAATTGAATCATAATCTGCTAAAAAGTAATAGACGTGGAGATGATAAAGTGAAATGCCATTTTGCTTTTCGGTATTAAATAGCTAAACTGTATGTAGCATATATTAGGTACTTAATTATTCAAATTCTAACGATGTGATTTTGGGAGAAAAATAACTACAGTCATAGTATGGGATATCAAGTATTCAGGTGTATTAGAAAAGCATGCATACATGCTTAGCATATATTTAAAAAGCATGCATACATGCTTAGCATATATTTAAAAAGCAGATACATATTGTCATGTTATTTAATATTGTTTAATATGTATTTACTATTTTACCTTACTAATTAATAGTTAAAAATATGTTTTCATGATAACGAGATTCCACAGTTGTGGAAGTATTGTGATGCAAATTTGCGAAGCAGCTGCTTCACCACATAATTGATACAATCTTAAATGTAGGGACTGCATATTATTAATGATATCAGATAAACAACATAATTATGGTGTGCCTTTGGAACGTTCATTGAAATACTGTAATTGGTGTATTAGTTGAATTTGTAAAAACAAGTAAGAGTAAATAATGTTATTAAGATTATAATGTTTAAATTTGTGAAGATAGGAAAGTGTAAAAGGGTATTTTTTTAGTAATTAGGCTTATAAATATGTTCTAAGATTGTGTTCATCGACATTCATTTTATAAAATTAATTTTGTTTGTTCTTAAGAGTGTTGTATATCATTAGAACGGAAATGTTTTAATCTATAAGTTTATCTTATTAGTTAAAGTGATTGTTAAGTTTTATAAATAATAATAGGGTTAAGGATATTTAGAAATGTCAACAGGCATTTGTTTTATGCAAAAATCACATCACATTCAATTGTTTCGGCAAAAGATAAAATGACAGCCATTTTTGTAACAAACTCTCTTTCAATTTACATCTTGCAGAAAGTGCACACTTCTTGTTCAGATTAATAAAAATTAAGGTTATGTTGACCTAATTTAGAAATGTCAAAGTTTTGAGATTAGATTTATTTATGTTTAACGTCGAAGTGATTTAATTAAAAGTTTGAAAATAAAAGTGTTATTTAAGAATTGGGTTAATTAAAATAAAATTTGAAATGCCATTTTCTAGAAAACTAGCTAGAAGCGACCATATGTTGGTAAGGAAAATATGTTACAAAATCATTACAGCCACTCCCCATTACGAGGTTTCTAGTTATGTTAGTTGTGCACCCTGTATACTTAGCTAGTGGCGAGTCTCTATTTCGTTATATATGTCGTTCTCGTACTATTTAACATATGGAAATTGGCGTTGGAATATTCTCGTTTAAAATAAGAGTGTGATATAATCCTATAACGTGCTGACAATCACTAAAGCATTAACGGGTAGGTTTAATTTTTCTAAAAATAACCTTTTTAAACTTTTAAAAACGCCATTTGTCGCATCTCATAGCGACAGAGAAGCTCCCAAAATACAATCACGTAGAATCCTTTCATAGATGCTCATAGATACACCCTGTCGAAAGTTGCGCCTAGATAGTAGAGTTTTGTCATAGAAATATGAAAATGATTTACGTAAGCGTTGGAACGTTCTGTTGACGATATTTTATGTAAATGGCTGTATTTTTAGCTACCAATAAGCTCTCATGTTTCAATTCGCCATTATGTAGTCAATGTTAGCTGTAGAAAGCAACTGCATAGGCAAATTTTTTGGCAAGGTGAATTTGGTAACGGTAAAACATCGTGGATAAAATTCGCCCCCTTTTTACGTAAAGCGTTGTATTATTTAAGAGGTATGTATACCTTTAACTGTACCAGTGTACCTAAAGCGCATAATATAATTACATATAAGATATCTAAGAACTGCAATGGTCCGGTGCCGACGGCGGACGTGTGGTGTTAGCGCACCGCTCGTGTTCCAAGGGACGTGTGTTTGAGTCCCGCTTGAGCGGCGGAATTCATTAGAAAATTCTGCAATCTAAATTATGCTGGTCTGTGTGTTTGGGTTGCATGTTAGATGAGGGACACATGACCTTAGCTGTTGGTTCCACCGTAGTGTAGGCGTAAAATTAAAAAAAACTGCAGTGGTCACGGACCAGTTTTATTGTTAACAACACCAATACAGAAACTAATCAAAAGATAATAGGAGTATAATTAAACCCCTACCGATTGCAATGACCGAAATTTCGCCTTACCGTAACTCACCAGAATATCACTGATTGAGCCAATAGAGCAATCTTCCTTATTTATATGTATGATCAAAAAATCGTTGGATCAGGGTTGCCATGGAATTACTCTATGACATTATTTATTTCTATTATTTTTGACATTTACTTCACAACTGTCATGTCAATAGATAATAGTTCAAAGAAATTCCATTCTGTGAACTTTTTATAAATGTTATTAAGTAATACTTAAAATAACTACAAGCACAAGAAATAATAATAGTGTACGCTAACCTAACATTTTGTGTGTACTATGGGGCTCTGTTTAGCGGTGTCAACGCGTCGTATTTTCTTGACACAGGTGGCTGTATCTCCATTAACGCTACTCAAGATACATTGGCGCTACTCTGTACAATTTACAAAAACTACGGGCAGTAGAAGTAAATAATTCTATAGATGGTGTTTACATTCCATGGCTATTGCGATCCAAAGACTTTTTGATCATACGATACTATCAAATTATCTAGTACATTCCGAATTTTTCTAGCATTAGGCGTTATTTAGTAGTACGAATTCAATTTGGAACTGATTAAAAAAATACTCAAAAAAATTACCACCTTTTTGAAGTGCTTATCTATGTAACTGCATTTAGCCGACTTAGGACTGTTACTTGACTCGAGAACGTGCCCGACGGCCGCCGACAAAGAGTATTGACATAATTACCGGTTTTTCCTTTAGGATCTAAACTATTTATTTATGAAGCTATTTATGAAAAGTCTTCCTGAATATAACTATCACTGTCCAAAATAATAAATTATAGAGGTAGAGACTGTATTTTGAAAAGCGCCGTACATTCCGTGATTTTGTAAAGACCCAACTGTTGCAGCTTTGAAGATCAGTAGTTTCGGACCTGGACAAATGAGGCAATCGTAATTGGATTATATATGAAAAATAAATTTAATTATAAGTTATCTACTAAAAATACTATCTTTCTCACTATTATACTCGTTTGTCAGACGTTGATATATTATCCTTATATTATCTATTATATATTATCTATGCAAAACCTCTATCCAAAGACATACCTATTAACATGTCAAATAAGTTGACTTTATCGTTACTATAAAGTAAAAAATATCTCGAACATGGTTAATACTTATCAAAGTATTTGTATGAACCAGATAAAAAAAAGTAGATATATATTAGTAGATATAATACCTGACATGAGCTTGTTATTTTAATATCTAATAACATAAGTAAGAATTAGTTTTGGTAAAAGCAGTAATTTTATTTATTGCTCACGTCACATATTACTTCATTAATTATTCTGACACCATTTTGTTAGTTTAATGAGTAAAAATTACAAGTATTTAACCTTTTACAAACGCTACAACTTTGTTTTGTGTAGAACGTTTTATTTTGTAAAATTTTCGCTGGTGTTTTATCAATACCACTTTGACATCTAAATATTGCCTTTAGCTACTCCATGTAAGTGACCTATTAAGGGCAGTGAATTATTTATTTTTGTCAAGCAAACAACGAAAATATATAGGCGAATATATTTTACTCTGTGGAAAACAAATCTCTTAATCGTGTAACTTTTTTGTATTTGAAAGCTCTGGACGAGTAAATTAATGAATTTAAGTTTTTTTCTGTAAGCGTTATAAACATTTCCGTTAAGGATTGAAATATGTGCTAATAGAGGGTAGTAACAAAACAATTTTTTCAATCAGGCTTTGCTTATCGCGGCCTACTAGTAGTTGTTATGTATATTTATGTGTTTCGAGATATGGAGATTCGATTCCGGTTAAACGGAATACAAACGTTTAAAGTGGCGTCGCACCGCTCTTGACGTCTATGTTACAGCGTCAAGACCGCTCTTAATGGCGTCATCTACAAACGCGATTTCCGAAATGCCTACGCCTGTTTCAGTTGCCGTGATTGATTTTATACTTAGCAAGCTCATTTCTCAAGACTCCTTAGAACGGAGAATTGATTGATATACCTTTTGAAAGCCAGTACTCTCTCTTGCTTTTAATTTATTAGAAATGGCAACCTGCCCCACTTAATAATATTTTCATTTTAAGATTCTTTTAGTACTGCATTGATTGATGGATCCCGTACAAATCTAGAAATATAACATTAAAAGGAAGATAAAAGTAGTTCAAAAAATGTTCGCATTTTGTAGTGAAAGACAGCCTGACCATTTGATGATTAAAATGCCTTCAATACAAAACGTAACATTTCGAAAATGAAAGAAAACTTTTAAAATGTTGCAATTTGTTTATACTGTTTATTTTTATATTTTAGTTCCTTAAAGAACCAGATTTGCTAGCTACTGCCATATAAATAATAACTAAATAAAAATTACCCTTAAATAGAAAGTCTCTTTAACATTTTTACTTTTTTAAATTTTTTTGTTCATTTACTACGACTTTTGTTAATATAACCTCTCAAGGCTTTTAAATAAAACAGTTTCAAATAGTAGCGTATTATTTTCGTATACAGAACTTATAATACCTTATACAAATATTGTGTCTGTAATTTTCTGAAGATCAAACTTACTGTAAATAACGGATTTCTCAACGTTGCTTACTTTGTAAAATTCAAAGTTTGTACAATATATGGGATTTAAATTTTATTATAATAGGATGGGCATTTTTTCTTTGCATACAACTTGTGAGGATTATCACCTTCTAGAAAGATCAATATTAATTCGATCAATTTCTATACATACATATAAGCACGCTTTTCAAGAAACACTAATGATAAAATTTTATTTCAGGATCTCTTCGAATGTCAATCAACAATACATCGTGAAAAAGTTGCTTTTCTTCAGCACATGCGAGATGTGACTAACTCAAGTACATCAATGTGTTGTACAATGATTCTTTATAAAAGTATCAGTTAAGTCCATTTAATATTAACGCCAAAAGATAGTATAGATGGCTAGCATCACCTACATAACATATCTGACAAACTGCTCTGTAGTGGATTCTGTAAGTCGGACGAACACATACCAATTTTCTGCAGCAACCAGACTACTTCCCCCCCCCCGTTTTCGAGGATGCTGAGCACGATGGTGCGGTCCAAAATTCTTTTTGGGTTGGCCCACCCCCTCAAATGGGCCAAAAACCACCCCAAGCGGGAAAATTTAAAATATCTTGAATTCCTCCCGTTTTCGGGGTAGGCCAGTACTCTCGCACCCTTCAATATTGCCGCCGATGCAAAACCACCCCCCCAGAGCCATGAAACTACCCTCCAAGGGGGTGAATCGAGTGCGGGCGGCTTTAAAACGCAAAAACATTCTGGCCGCCCGTTTTCGAGGGCGCTAAAGAACATCCTGGCCTCCAAAATGGTCTCTGGCGTCAAACCACCCCCCCAGTCATAGATAACTACCCTCCAAAGGGGTGAATCGAGGAGATTTTTTCGTCTTAAAGCCGCCCGCACTCGATTCACCCCTTTGGAGGGTAGTTATCGATGACTGGGGGGGTGGTTTGACGCCAGAGACCATTTTGGAGGCCAGGATGTTCTTTAGCGCCCTCGAAAACGGGCGGCCAGAATGTTTTTGCGTTTTAAAGCCGCCCGCACTCGATTCACCCCCTTGGAGGGTAGTTTCATGGCTCTGGGGGGGTGGTTTTGCATCGGCGGCAATATTGAAGGGTGCGAGAGTACTGGCCTACCCCGAAAACGGGAGGAATTCAAGATATTTTAAATTTTCCCGCTTGGGGGTGGTTTTTGGCCCATTTGAGGGGGTGGGCCACCCCAAAAAGAATTTTGGACCGCACCATCGTGCTCAGCATCCTCGAAAACGGGGGGGGGAAGTAGTCTGGTTGCTGCAGAAAATTGGTATGTTTTTCGGCCTTTTTTCCGACTCACAGAATCCACTACTGATCCATAGCGTGCTTTAGTGAAAAGCAGGCACACCATTTATTTTATAAAGTCAATTGTAGACTTAATGTTTGCATACCTTCTTATAGAAAACTAAAATAGTATACATGGTTTCTCAACACAGAATAACATAGCGAAGCAATGCTTTCAGAAGCGGTTGCGTGTTCCCGCTGAAACGATTCTTCGTGCACATGAACGAATGTCGCCATTGTATAAGTAGCATAGTAATCACTTATCATCATAATATAACATGTAAATAGAAAATTAAAAGATAATACTGTAATGAATGGGAAAACCCCTATACACGGGCGGCGAATTTGCGAGAAGTTTCCGTCGCCTTCTACAGTTCAGGAGCTCGCGTGAGTGATATATGACGTATCGACAGCCGCTCTTTCTAGTACATTCTCGACACTTTCGCGTGGATATATAAGGGCCGCCGCGAAGAAAGAGGAATCATTATTGTTCAGCCTTTGTGTAATTAGTAGTCAAATATTAGTGAATAAATAAATTTTATAAATAAATGTTGTATTAAAAATAAATAGCCTACTGTAAATATCTAGCATTTAAGTTCGTTAACAGTTCATAATTATAGTGTTTGTAATTAGTAGGGTGGTCCTTATTTTTTGGTTTTTAATTTTCAAAATACGTACCCTCCAAATTTTTTACATTACATGAAAGGAAGTTACCCTAAAAATTTCAAGTTGATCAGATCATGCTAACCCGACCCGCATTAACGTCAAAGTTCAGCTATTTTAGGCTGTTTTTCACATAGTGCGTATTTTCAGTGAAACGGTTGCATCTACGAAGAAAAAGCTATTCTTCCTTTTTTGTAAAAAATTTAATCTACTATAAATTTGCTCCTTACATCATTTTCGAGAAATAAACTGTTTTTGAGTTATGAAAGTTAAATCAGATGCAGTAGTTTACGGACCGTGCAGTGACATATTGAAAAATTTTATGTTACTCATTTGTGGTGCTTTTCTTCAATATTCCTGGCTACTAGCATACTTCTAATGATTTTCTAATACTTCTTACTGGAAATTATTATTAATATATAATAATAATAATTGCTACTACCCATTACTTGGCGAACCAGGCCCTAGAAGCTAAGAAGCTTGTGCTGGAGGAAGAGGCGATTATTACTATTACTCTGGACGAACGTGCGACTGCAGCCGACTTAACAGATGGTATGGCAACTTAGACGCTGCAAAAACTCCTTGCAGAACGCCCCAAGAATATGATGGCGATAAGCTAGAAATAAGATTTTTCTCTCTATCTTTTGCGCTAGAACACAAGCAAGATTTAGTCTGTGTTTAAAAATTTCAACTTTGTCTGTTAATTCCCAATCGCAGAGAGTATCATAGACTGCTGGAGATACTGCTTACCCTGTTATTGACAGTTTTGGAACCGCAATTAATTAATCGACACTAAATAAGCCAATCTATACTTTAGATTTTCCAATTAAAGCTGGAAGTAGTTTTGAGTCTCAGTGAATGACTGCAAATTGTAAATATATTTCTAAAGATGACAATTCTATTTTGTTAGCTGTCTGCACGCTAACATATTGTCTGTATTCCCTGATAGAAGATCTGTTTATAACATAGTCATTTGGGTCTATTGATACGGCTTCTACATTTGCTGACATTATGTTACAGGTATCCTTGTCACTTATTTTACATCTATCTAGCGCTGATAAATTTCGTGCAGTCAAAATTTGTTTCCTGATCATTTTCTTAGCTCTTAGTAGTAGAGTCCATTGTAGCACCTGAAGTCCCAATTTGTATAGCTTGAAATCGATTCATTTCTTTCACTCTCGTCATTATCTGACGCTTCTAAAGTTAAAGAATCGAAACCTCGTCTAAAAAGATTTAGTTGCCTATTGAAAACATTACGTGAATTTCACTTTTAATCTTACCTACATCAGTGGATTCAGTTTCTTCTCTTCTTGAAGGTTCTGTTACGTCTAAATGCATCTGCCTGTCTGCTCTTTTAGTTTCATTCTTTTTCATGTTATTTCCTTCTTTCTGTATTCTAACCTATTTTTATGGGCAATAGGATCGTATCTTTGTCTTCTAAGATCTTCATCATTTCTAGTGCATTGGCACGTGTGATGTCAAATAAATCATCTAGTTCTTCAAAGATTTTTTTTCTTTACTTGCAGAAATCACTTTTTTTGGTCTAGTTCTTATCCAATTTCTGCCAGGATGCAAACAATTTTATCAACTTTTTGCCGCGTTTTTTTAATAATCGTGTTGGAGAATTCGTGCCTCTTTTCAAATCGCTGATCTACCACAAACGCAGCACTTCCATTCAAACAAACTAAACGGGCAGTTACAGAAATATTCTTATGATCCAAAATAAGTATTACTGAATAAGAAACTAGAATGTATTTCTTATCAGTTATTGCTGGTTCACGTGAAAACTAGAAACACTGGTCTTATTCCAGTTTTAATAAACGTGAGTGAGAATTACCTGCTTTGATTTTTTTTGATTTAATTTTGTTTAATTTGGATAACTGCAAGAATTGAGAAGTAATAAGTACTTAGAAAGAAGAAAAAAGAAAAGCAATTCGAGAAAACCCATTGCATTGTCTAGTCTTTATTAAACAACAAACAGACCACTGTAAAATAAATACTTGACGGCTGGTTATAATGTACAATGGTTAATGGAATAATCCGCATATAGAAATAATCTTTGTGGATAAATTGAGTATTCCAATAAGTGAGTTTCGCGTATTTTAAAAACAACTCAGCGTATTCAAAACCAATACAGCACCCTTTCACACAAATATGGCTGGCTTAATATTTTATATCTGTAATGATGAATTACAATTATTAATTATTGATGACATTACCTTATGACCCATATGTAATAGTACTAGTAGTGTAGGGACTAGAGTGCTTTTCTCTCACCCAAGCGGCTCGGTTCGAATCCCGGTAATGGCAGACCTGGTTAAGGTTTTCTGCAGTTTTCCTTAGCTGTAACACAAATGTAGGATTTATGCTATACAATCTGTTAAGTTGGTTGCAGCAGTAATAGTAATAATCGCCTCTTCCTCCAGCACAAGCTTCATAGCTTCTAGGGCCTGGTTCGCCAGGTAATGGGTAGCAGCAATTATTATTATTAATAACAATTTCCAGTAAGAAGTATTAGACAGGCATTAAAAGTATGCTAGTAGTCAGAAGTATTAAAGAATAGCATCACAAATGAGTAACATAACATTTTTCAATATGTAACTGCACGACCCGTAAACTACTTCATCTGATTTTCCTTTCATAACTCAAAAACAGATTATTTCTCGAAAATTATGAAAGGACCAAATTTATAATAACTTAAATTTCCCACAAAAAAGAAACAATATCTTTTTTTGTAGCTGCAACCGTTTTGCCGCAAATAGGCGTTTTGTAAAAAACAGTCTAAAATAGCTGAATTTTGACCTTAATGCGGACCGGGTTAGCATGATCTGATCAGCTTGAAATTTTTAGGGTAACTTCCTTTCATGTAATGTAAAAAAATTGGAGGGTACGTATTTTGAAATTGTAATTTTTTTTACCCATACAAATAAGGACCACCCTAGTAATTAGTGAATGTAAATAAGATTTCTCGTGTTAATAGACGATTAAACAGCATTTTTATTATTATTTTAAAAAGAACATTACAATACTATAAAGAACAAAACTAAAATTCAAATTCTTACTTATTAATTTATTATTCTTATTTACTTATTAATTCTATAACATAAAATTGAAATACTTACATTTTACAGTTTTACGCAAGGTAAAGCGTACAACGTTTTGCTTCGTGATCTTTAATAATGTATCTAATCTGTTATATAATTTGTGCCGGAACATTACCAAAACAATGGCGTCGAGGTCACGAAATTTGGACCCACTTAAGATCAAAGGACTGACGATTGCCTGCTCTTCTGTATCAGTTAAGTATTCTGGCCTTGAAATGTATGTCATAGATAATAGCAGTTAATAAAAAATAAATCAGTATTTGTGACCAGCAATATTTTCCGGTACTACTTTGTTATTATTACTCATCAGTCACCAATGAACACAAATCCAGCTACAACCTTCTTTGTGATATTATAAAAACTTTCAGTTAGTTTAAAAATAAAAGAAGCTGAAATCTGGATACCATGAACAAATGAAAGATCAATCCCAAGAAAGTTTAATGCTTTTTATCCGAGGGGTAATATTTCTGGAATCATCATACTCTTAATTACTAAATTTTATGTAAAATTAAATAAATACCTTAAATTTTCCAATCAAACCAATATTTGGTGACAATAGTTTGCCAACTATCATTGCTACAAAACATCAAACCTCTATTTTTCATATGGTTTAAGTACTAAAATGGTGAAATAACAACCATCTATTTCTCTTTTAAATAATGTACAATTAAATGGTATTAATAAATAAAATTAATATCCAGCTGCTTGTGTGAAATATGGTAAGTACATTTAATGATTAAGTTTTTAAAATTTCCTTCCAACTTATATTTTCCTTCAAATTATAACGAAGGTTAAAAGTACCATTATCCATATAAAATTTCCTTCTCGTAATTGATTATTATTCCACAAATAAATTCACAACACTGATTATTATATTAATTAAATATAATTATTATTAAAAATTAAAAGTCAAATTCAAAGAGTTTTCGATGATTATTGACCACTTTGACATTTCAACAGAATATAACCTAACAATTTTTTGACGTTTGGTTTGTTTAAAAAATTATCGAATTCACTACATAACCTTAAAATATTAAAATATTGCTCTCAACATGTGAACACTGTTTTAAAGATCTAAAATAACAGAGAGTTTGCTACTAAATTAGTCGCTCTTTTTATACCCTGTTTGAAACAAAAAATGTTTATTGTTTATAACTATTAATTATACTTCAAACAAATTCAGTAAATATATAGCCAAAAAATTCATTTTCAATGATATATAACACTTGTATTGACATAAAAAATAAGGGAACTATAGAAAGTCAACCAAATCACATTTCCTATACAACTATCAGATAGCTAAAATTAACTTAATTAACTAAGATTTCCTATTTACATCTTCCTATTTCGACAAAATCAAACCTTACCTCCTAATAAACATTATTTACATATTTTTAGATGTCAATACCAAGAATATAGTAGATAAATTACATTATTTCAGATTGCTAAGGTAAAAAGTAGAAAGTTGAATTTTATTTCTATGATATATTCTACAAAAAACAACCCCAATATTAAAATTTGTTTCAAAATTGTGCTTAAGACACTGCTTGACAAACCAGCATTAAATCACTTTACTCACAAGCTGTATAATCTATCTGAGGAAGAAGAAAATTTTAACGATAAGACTATCTCGTTAACTTGGAACATAATTTTTATATAAATAGCTCAGGTAAGGTAGCAAATACTTGCATACATCATCATTATCATGCACCTTGTCTCTTTTAAGCCAAGACTTGCCTTCAAATGGCATCGACTTTGTTTTACTTACTTATCTATGTAACGATTTCAAATCGTTAGCTAAACAATGAAACATTGCAAAGACTCTAAGAAAAATCAACTTTAAAATTTATCCTTTTACTGCATAGTGTGTTCTAAAGTACATATTTATTAAATTAAAACCTGTTTTTTGGCTTCATAAAAAAGTTATTAGAATTAAATGTTTTTCTCCTTGAGGTTATGCAAAAAACATTTTTACCTGGGAGTGCATACTTTCTATTGTATGTCAAAAATCATGACAGTATCTAATTTGAATTTGTTAAGAGGTAACGATCCATACTGCACAAGATCATTCCCGGTGTGCAATCAATAGCACTATTGCACCTGAATTCGTCACTAAGTGATTAAGCCCAAAGTCCGTCATTAATCATAGTTTGAAATAGCATCGTTGCTAAAAGGGTGTTGCAAATGTGCTATTAGTAATCAGTAAAAGAAGCGTAGAAGTAACTCAAATATACACTCATCTGTGCCGCTTTAAAAGTGTGCTATTAATTATCAGATAAAAATGCGCCAAATAAATTGAAATCGAAGTCTGCTAATAAGGTAGGCAAATTAATAGTCCGCACTTATTTGAATGCTCAGTATGCGCTTTAAATAATGAAATGACAGAATGTCAGACCCTGTCATACTCGATTGGTTATATTATAAGTGAGTTGTTTTGATCAATAATTTCATCGCCATTATAATTATTATTTGATTTTATTTTCTTTAATAAATTATTTTAAAACTAGTACAGATTTTTAGGTCACCTGGCTTAGTATCGATTTAGCAGAAAAATACCCTTATATAGTAAGTGTGCTAAAAATCTGCTGCTAGGAAAGTGCTAAAACGTTTTAGAGCGTTACTAGCACTTTATTAGTAAAAACTTGTTGTACGAGTACACTATGTATAAAAGCGTATGCAGTGTTACTTGCTGTGAAAAATGTTAGTACCTGTAAGTGCACATTAGGGTAATTTAAAGAAAGATCACATTTAAATTTTTATGGTTACACATAATTTACTGAGCACTGGTATTGATCTCTGAAAATGTATATCCTGGACTTTCGAATCTTTTTTAATACGGAAATAGCTAAGGTTTCATTAGACAATCAAAACCAGCACGAAATAGATGTATCTAGAAAATCGTATTTTGCTCGACTACATGCATGTAAGAGGTTATTGTCAAATCGAAAGATTGTAATTTTTTTATTAAAATGTGATCGTTTCATCATCAAACAATTAGCACATGCAAACCATTATTACCATAACATGATTAACACTTTAATTAAACAAAAAGATTATAGGTTAGCTATCAAAAGAATATTTCCAATTGACACTCAAAGATAAAAGCAAGATATCAAGAAACCCGGCATTTCCCGTTTGAATTGTTCTTTTTGTAACTCGATTTATATTGGACAAACACCTAAAAATTTCGACACAAGATACAAAGAACACGTACGCTCTTATAGAAATAAACACACAGAAATCTAATTATGCCAAACACCTGTTGGAACAGAATCGCCTAATGACACTTTAAAATAACATCGAATTCTTGCATTTTTGCAACAACAAACACAAATTAGACATTTTAGAAGCTTTTAAAATATACAAACATAAACGCGCAGTATTTTTAATGAATGAACAAACCGAGCTTAGTAATTCCCACTTATTAGAAGCATTACATATTTAGTTTTTGTATGTATTGTATCTAGTTTGGAAGGAAAACAGTTGTAGATATTTTCTGTATTTAGCCTTAGCAACGTGTGTGTTTATCAATGTTATCTATCTTTGATAATGATATTTAATATTGAAACAATTGTAAGGTTAAGAATTTATTAAAACTTGTGAAACTTTAACTAATCTTATGATTTTTATTATATTTTACTATTTTTTTAAATATATATGTCAATAAAAGAACGCGAAGAAGTGCGCTAAAACGTCTTATGAAACGAATACTTTATACTATTTTTTCTATTTGCGTTATTTCAATTATTAAATACTTTAAAAAATTAGTTAGTTTTAAATAAAATTTGTTAGGGATATTTTGGTAAGTAAAATGACAGTTGGCAACACTAGAAATTATGCAATTATTTTTCACATAACCTCACTAATTTTAAGTAATCCGCGCGACATAGAAATTCCCATTGTTGTCTGATAAACACAAAGCCCGCTGCTAAGCAGCAGGACCTCGTTCAAATTTGCCAAGTGTATTATACGTACTGTTGAAAGTTATTATAAATTCAAAGTAGAATGTATGCCAATATATTTGTGACATAAATAGTTGCTACTTATAGAATTAAGAAAATTGGATGAAATAAGAATAATTATCTTTCATTTCATAGAATAAATACCTTACCAATAATAGTACATATTTTCAGCAAAGAATGACTTTTGTTGACAAAATTAATTATTTATTGGATCTTTTCGACATTATAACTTATAAGGTAAAGATATATAACTTTATGAAACTGAATTTTATTACGTTAAGTTTATCGTGAGCATATTGCACCTACACAGCACAATGCATCCCATATGATGATAGTATCAAAATTTACAATTTCGTTAATAACAAAGTAGAAACTGTTATGCCCGTAACGGGGCTACGGTCGACGGAGCGCTGCGTCTAGTTTAGTGAGCGTTGCATTACAAAAGTTCACTGCGTAAATAAGATAAGTTTGCCATTCTAAGAACAGCTGTCTAATAGTGATATCAACTTTAAAAAATAAAATGTAACTGTTTCTAGTATTCTAAAAAAGTTCGTTAGGACACGCAAAATGCGTATCCTAATGGCTTCGTTAGGACATGCAAATATAAAAACATTATTTTCATCTTACTTCCCACAATGTATTATTATAGATGGTATAACTGCAGCTCGGAACATTCACGTAAATGCACTCTAATAGATCAATGTTTATCTATTACACATTCGTTGATGTTTGTTGTTAATATTTGTAACATTTTTGTATAATTTAAAATTGTTAGATACTATTAATTAACTTTAATAATGGCAAAACAAGTACAGTCACATTCAAAACTTAGCTACGCAACGTTGTCAATGTCTCTTTTCATACATGCATTATAGTCCTCAATTAGAATTCGGCCGATTATAGATTGGTATTATACCAACATTATTTTTAACGAAACTAAAAAATATAACGTATACAAATCTGCCTTTTGGCAGCAATTTTTAGTAGTAATTGTCACTGACAAACATCCTTAAGTTTGTCGAATTGTAAAACTGCAGCATTTTCTACTTTATGGCGCTTCACTGCAACAGCTGAGATTTAGTAAAAGTATGACTGTGAAAGCCTCCATATTCAATTATACACTATATACAGCATTGATACATGCTAAAGTTTTTTTTAGAATTAATTGGTCCCTCATTCGAAAGATTTCGCTGTTGTTTACTTAACTACCAACAAATTAATAATTAATAGTAATAGTTTAATTATTTTGTTAACTCAAAAGCTAACCGAACATCCTCATCGAATCATAAGCTTTTTCATCGGAAAAGTAGAAAACAATTCAAAAATATTAAATTTCTAAAACGATTATCTTATACAAAAACATTTTATATTAAAACCTTAATTCCTTTGGATTTTTGAAGAAACCGTAGGTAAGTCATTTCTTACGGTAGTACGTAATATCATTTTAATAACGGTTGATTTATACCCTTAATCTGAGCAGGTGTCGTTGGCACCTTTAGCCACGAACTAAGAAAAGGGTAGAAGCAGCGTTCATTTAATTTTTCTCGTACAGATTTTTCGAATTGTTTGAAGATGGACAATTAAAGATGATAACTATTTTAATTTAATATACATTTTTAAGTAGGAATTAACTTTCAAATTAAAGAAATATTGAAGGCTTCTTTACGTCATTTCGAAATTTCTATAAAAAAATACTTACATAATTAAGCAATCAAAATTAGATCTTTCTTTAACAATTGTAATTATAATTATGCGTATGCAACACTAAGTACATTTGTTTTTTACTAGGCCATCGAGAATAGAAGTAAACATAAGAGATTATGATTAATTACATAAAATTATATGTTAAATAATTTTCATATGATAAATAAATAAATTAAAACTAATTAAAGTTAGAGGTGCAAACATTAATGGTAAATCGTAAAACTGTAAATATTTTGTTGATGCCAAATTACTACAAGAGTTACGATATATTTCTAGCTTTTGTCTTATTTAGTCCTTGTTCTACTTTTTTAATATTGCATGTATGTAGCTCTGTTATTTTAAATATACGATAGTATTGTCAGATATTTAAATTAAAACATTGCTGTGAATTGATTGTTAAACTACTCAACAGCCTGTCTCTTAGGATATTGCACACTGAGTAAAAAATACTGACTACCTAAACTACCTCCTTTTTCTTCGTTTATAGATTACCTACTGTAAATAATAAATATTAAATATGCTTTACTTTCTATTTAGGCCGTTTTTTTGGTTGCTATACCACCTTTTTTTAAATTTTCAAATTCTGATGATGTTGATGATACAAAGGGATTTGTCTTCCCAATCTATGAAAAAATAATGTGTTAAAAAATAGGTACAATATAAAATTTTATAAAGAATAACAAAGAAAAACGTACACAAAGTTATTACTACGAAAATCTTGTGATGCGAAGAAATTTCATAATGAAACGTGGTACAGAAGGAGTGCAGTTGTTCCACTGTTACGTTATAGCTCCATCCCGTTGTTTGAAGTAAGCAAATTTTGACAAGGCGAACATGTGTAAATTCACATGTGTAAAGAAACGATTTATATACTATTTTGTCTTGCTTGACTGGATAGGATATTCAGCTGAAACTTCATTGCTGACCCTTGTTCTAAATTGTGAATTTCTTAAGTAGGCTTCCAATAGTTTGGAATATTGCGATGGTAGATATGCCAGATTATGCCAGACTTTATCAAAAACCTGGCTAACGTCTCAGAAGGCAGTTGTGAAATAAGTTTTTCTTCTAGAACAGTATTTATTTTTTGTACAATGCGGTGAAAATGTTGGAAATCATCTGACATCCAGTCTGCTGACGGAAATTCAAGGTCAATTCTTCGTAGCAATAGCTCCTCCAATAGTTTTAAAAAGACTGATGATAAGCTAGTAGGGGGGTAAGATGTTACCTTGCTATGATCTTTGTCTTTGGCTTAAGAACTAAGATTATTTTAGCTTTTAAATTTATTGGGCCAATAACGAAGTTCTAACACCATTGTCGTACAGCATTGAAAATGTAGGTAAATAGTGCGACGTCTTTTTTGGTAGTTCTCTTAACATTTTTGGTGTAATTTGTCCCAATCCTTGTAATTTCTTGAGATTTAAGTTTGTATCTCTTCTTTAATTTCCTTTGGAGTAATTGATGATATGAGTGCGCAGGTTTCTGTGGTTAATTCCAGGTTTTCTAGGACTGTCATATCGGTTATGTCGTCATTATGTGGTTGGATTCGCTTGCAAGATATGCTGCGAACAGATCTGTTTTTTCTTTATCGTTCTTAGTCCATCCTAATGCTGTAGGAAGTTTACGTATAGGAGGTGATGTAGTTTTGAGCTTTAAGTAAGATTTTATTGGTGTCCAAATTGAATTAACGTATTTGTTTAATTTCGATACGTAGCTTTTAAATGTATTCCCTTAGTGCCTCAAGTTTAGCTTTAAATTGGTTGTTTGAGTTGACCTTTGGTTTTTCTTTCTTCAGCGACTAACTTTTTAACGTCCAGATGAAGTTAGCAATGTATGTAGTTTGTCTACTTGTTTCTTCTATTTCCTTCGGACTTATTCAAATCTGTGCACTTTTATAGCGATATAGTTCCCAGTTTGTTTTTGGATTATGTGGTTTCTTAGAGGGTACTTTATACATGATGCATGTACTAATTGTTGCTATAATGGTCTGATGTTAAATCGAAGTTTTCTGAAATATCATTGATTTGACTAATATGTTTCCTTGTAAAACTTTGCACAACCGCAAGTAACTAGTTGAGATCCCGAGATGGCATGGTTGCTGTTGAAATCTTCCCCAGCAATGAACTTAGGTCCCAATGTGTGAAACAATTGTTCGAAGTCTTCTTTTATATATTTTTCCTAGGAAGACAGTACACAGCCGTAATACCAGTTCGTATGGTAGTATAAGCACGCTAATGGATGTGACCTGAAGCATTTACTCCTCATATGTAGGTAGAATACAGTGTTGTATGATTTGTTTTATTAATATAGCTGTTCCTTATTGTCCAGCTTTGTTTACATGATTGGTCTAATAAATGTGATAATTTGGAATTTTAAGGTAGGATTTTTCTGTAAAATGTGTCTCGCTAATGCAAAGTATGTCGATAAAAATTTGTTTTAGGAATAAAGTTATTTCATTTCGGTGTTTTGCAAGATCAGGATTTCCACTGAGCTATTTTGAGTCTGCTGATTATTCTGTTTACTTATTAACATTGCCAGCGTCTTAAGAACCAAATTGTTTTGTTGGGCGAGTGAGAACATGGTTGTAAATTCTTTTAAGAATTTGCTAAAAGTGGAACTGACTGACTGTTATGTATTGTTTATACTTAGTGTGTGGTTCTCGGTTTCTGGCTGCATCAAATCAATAGACGATGAAAGTTTTTACAGAAAAGTCAAAATTATGTGTTTCAGAGCTGCACGCCAAAGTTGGAATGTAATTGGTACCCAATGAACCGTTGATTTCCAAATAGTTTGGGGTTGTGTACCGGATAATGGCGGGAGACATATAATATTATATATATATATATATATATATATATATATATATATATATATATATATATATATATATATATATATATATATATATATATATATATATATATATATATATATATATATATATATATATATATATATATATATATATATATATATATATATATATAATTGTTATTGAGGTTGAAGTCAATAGTATTTCAAAGAAAACTCTTAGTTAATAAGTACTAAGCTTTCGCAATATATTTATTTGCTTCTTCAGAGTACTGTAATATAATGTAATAAAGATGATATGGTTTTTAACATAGAAAATAATTATAAATTACTTACATTAACGTGAGACTATATAATAAAGGTCGCAAAACTTATTATAGAGATCATTAGTTATATAAAATATGAATCATCAAATATGACAATTTTTGAATTTTTCAAACACGTCAAAAAAGAATAACATGGGAAGCCATGTTAATTCTTATATACTACAATAAAGGTGAAAAGATTATTATTTTTTGTTACAAGTAAAATAGAAATTAAGGGAAAAGATTGTATTAACATATGCAGATTTAAAATTATAAAAAGATTACCAATATTTTAAATGAATGCAAAAAATAGTAGTTTAAATATTCAAAGGAGATCTCAAAATAAAAACGACATCAAATAAGAGTAGAATTGTTACTAATAGTCCTAAATTTGTTAATTTCCAAATATAACAAATAATTATATATACTACTTAAGTTATGTAAGTCAGTTTTTTTATTTAGAGTATTAGCATCCACTTTTATATAAAACATTTCTAAAAATGATCTCTTTGTGAGATTGTTTTGTGTACAAAGGACTCTTGCATTGTCAAAATCCCACTTATGTCCAGTGTTAATAGTATGTTCTGTTAAAGCACAAGTATTTACCATTCTCCGACAATCACTTTTATGAGAAGTTATTCGCCCTAATAAGTTTCTAGATGTTTGACCTACATAAGTACTAGTACATCTTAAACAAGAAATACTATAAACTATGTTAGATTTTTCAAAATTAGTCAAAGGACATTTTTTCTTAGTGTAAACTCTAGATAAGGTTTTAACATTTTTGGTAGCAATTTTAATGTTTGTGTTTTTGAAAATATTTGAAATTTTAGGAGTAAGTTGTTCAACAAAAGGTAGCGAGCTAAAAACGGGCAATGGATCCTGATCAACATTATTGGATATAAGTATGGTATTCTGAGTGACATTATTGTTATTGGAAACAGGATTTTGATAAGTATTATTATGTTGCTGGACTTGAAAGATGTTAGAGTCAGTATTAAAAAGAAGTTTATTAACAAGATGAAAGGGATAAGAATTTTCAAGTAATATATTCTTCAACAAACTTAAACTTTCATTACGAAAAGTAGAATGTGACAGTTTAACAGCTCTGTTTTTTAAAGCTAAAATCAAGTTAATTTTCTGTTTAGTAGGATGATAAGACCAATAATTTAAGAATCTATTACTACTAATTGGCTTACGATACCATTTAGATCGTACAATGTTATCTTCATTGCGAATTAAGCACATATCTAAGAAAGTGATGGTTTTATTTATCTCAATCTCCGATGTGAATTGGAGATGGATATTATAATTATTGAATATGGTAATAGTCTGTTCCACTTTATCTTCTGGTATGGTCAAGATAAGATCATCCACATATCTTTTAATGAATGGAATGTTGAAGGGGATATCAACTAGACAATCCCTAACAAGGTCATCAAGGACGTAATTAGCTAGAATGGGAGAAATACAAGATCCCATTGGAGTACCAAAAATTTGTTTGTAATAAGAGTTATTGAACATGAAAAAATTGGACTCAAAGATAAAATTAAGGATTTCAATAAATGAATTTAACTCAAGTAAACAATGACTGGAAATCGAGTCCCAGTGTCTCCTGATACTGTCAGTAACAACAGATAATGATAAATTAGTGAACAAAGAAACAACATCAAAACTGACCAAAATGTAACCTTCTGGAAGTTGAAAATCATTTATAAATTCACTAAAGGCAAAAGAATCTTTGACATAGAATTCATTAGAAATGTCATAGGAGTTAGTCAAAATACTTGTCAAAAACTGAGCGAGTTTATAATTAGGAGCATTTATTGAAGAGACTATAGGTCTCATTGATAACACGGGCTTATGGACTTTTGGCAATGCATAAAACCTAGGAGCTACGGCATTATATAAAGTTAATGTTTTAGCTGTGTTATCATCAATCTGTTTTAAGTTTTTAAACTTTGAAACTAGTTTATTAGCTTTCTGTTGTATTGTGCTAGTAGGATTTCTATTTAATTTTGAATAGTAGTTGGTATCATTAATTAATTTTTGACTTTCAGTAATATAGTCTTCATTTTTCATTATAACAGTTACTTTACCTTTATCAGACATGAGCAGATTTAATTCTGGATGGTCTTGAAAGAATTTGTATGTTTTCTCAAACAACAACTGTGGGTATGTTCTATTACTACACTCTTTGTGATAGTAATTGGTAAGAATGTTAGTAAACTGTGCTCGATAAAGATCTTTTTGGCAATCGTTAAAATGTTTAATGATATACTCTAAGTCGGCTAATATGTTTGAAACTTTTATATCAGATAGAGAAGGCTGGATACTAAACTTAGGACCAAGAGCAACAAATCGTTTAATATCTTCAGGTATATCAATATTGGATAAATTTTTAATCCATTTATCCTGCGTTTTAATATTTGTAAACAATTCTGATTTTAGTTTGTCAAATTTGTTGATGTTATTATTTTTAACATTATGAAAAATCCTGTTATATTTAATCGTAAGTCTCCTTTGATATTCATTGATAGTATCAATCGGTAAGATTGAATTTAATTTTTGAATAACATTATCCATTTCTTTTTCAAATCTACATAAGTCGGCAAAAGTGATTTTTATTTCTAAATTAAGAATATTTCTTCTTAACGTGTTATTAAAATCTTGAATTTTTCTTGCTGTCTTCCCTTGGTTATGGTGTAGTAACATGTTGATGTTTTTTATTCCATAAATAATATGTTTAGGGAAAATACCAAACTTTCGACATTTTAAAAGGAATGATCTTCTATTTCTAAGTTTTGCTAGCTTGATGTTAATATTGGACCATCTTTTTAATAAGGAAACGCTGGCTCTGCCATATCGTTGATGTATTTGTTGAAAAAACCCCATTTCTGTAATTTTACTAGTTGGGAAATCTTTTGACTTTATTAATTAATATAATTGTTATTGAGGTTGAAGTCAATAGTATTTCAAAGAAAACTCTTAGTTAATAAGTACTAAGCTTTCGCAATATATTTATTTGCTTCTTCAGAGTACTGTAATATAATGTAATAAAGATGATATGGTTTTTAACATAGAAAATAATTATAAATTACTTACATTAACGTGAGACTATATAATAAAGGTCGCAAAACTTATTATAGAGATCATTAGTTATATAAAATATGAATCATCAAATATGACAATTTTTGAATTTTTCAAACACGTCAAAAAAGAATAACATGGGAAGCCATGTTAATTCTTATATACTACAATAAAGGTGAAAAGATTATTATTTTTTGTTACAAGTAAAATAGAAATTAAGGGAAAAGATTGTATTAACATATGCAGATTTAAAATTATAAAAAAAAAAAGAATATATATATATATATATATATATATATATATATATATATATATATATATATATATATATATATATATATATATATATATATATATATATATATATATATATATATATATATATATATATATATATATATATATATATATATATATATATATATATATATATATATATATATATATATATATATATATATATATATATATATATATATATATATATATATATATATATATATATATATATATATATATATATATATATATATATATATATATATATATATATATATATATATATATATATATATATATATATATATATATATATATATATATATATATATATATATATATATATATATATATATATATATATATATATATATATATATATATATATATATATATATATATATATATATATATATATATATATATATATATATATATATATATATATATATATATATATATATATACAAAACCGATAATACAGCCTGTATGTAAATATTCCTTTCTGAATAAAATTTATTGAAAGTGTGGCTGCACGATTTTCACCAGATACGATAATACATAAAACTGAATATCTGACACTTTTAGTAATGAAAAATTCTAATCTTACTACTTTACAAATTGTTCTTATTTACTATTGCCTATAGCCAATTTGATGTTCAAACGAAGTTTTTGGTAATAACGGCGCTCTTTTTTATTATTTTTCCTAAAAGTTATGGTAGAGATAGAAGAAATACGCTATACTGCGTGATAGGTTTTTAAAACTCGGGAAGTGCAATTTAGATTTAGATATTAATTAAAATATAAAAATATCTCATCCAAAATAATGTTATATCAAATTTTATAAAAACGATTCACAATTGATAAAGATGAATAAAATAAAAATATTTATAGCAATATTAAAAATCCACAACATTTGGTGATTCTTACATACCATAACAATGATCCGGTTATTTCTCTAGTACACGTGGACTTAATGACATGTCCTTTTTAACACCTAAAATACAGTACAACAAATAAAATATTATTAATTTAAGATCCCCACCCACTGTTTAGATTTTATTGAAATATATCTGTTCTTTTTAACCATGTTTGTCAGTAAGTTATAGATGGAATGATTTCGACTACTAAACAATGGTACGCCCATATTGTTACGAAGGGTTAAATTAAAAAATGAAAAGATTAATTTGGAAATCAAAATTAAGATAATTGCATAATGCAAATAATTATTAATGTCAAAGCACATCAATTTTATTGAGGTTGCCAAGGGTAATAAACTTCATATCTTTGTTAGCAGTTTTTATATGATGGGATGGACAAATCAATTTTAGTTTTTTAAGTTAGTTAGTTCCTGGCAAGTCTTTGGAGAGGTCAATTTAACTATTGTATGTATGTAAGTAGATTTTAAGTTATTTTGTAAATTAGTTTAAGTCAAATTTAATCGATGCTGTATTAATTACTACCATCTGAGTAACCCCCAGTTACAAAATAAAATGTAACAATATCACCTATAGAGTTTTGCCAAGCGGTAAAACAGCCTTAATAAATTACTTCATCAAACATTACTTTACAGACACATGAATAAATTGTAGAAAAAGACAAATTTTTGTTCAAGCATTGTACCGCAAACAACGTGTTCTGGGTTATGATTAATGAAACTATTTTTCTAAAATGCTACGTATATGGGTTATAATTCACTTTCAGAGAAAGTATTTACTACTACACCTTCGTAATTAATAATTCTTTTAGTTTTACTATTTTTAATTTTGTCATAAGATAAATCGGTACTATGGGTATATTTTAGTGCACAGAAAGATAAAGACTAAAATTGTAGTCCCTTAATGTTGCAGTTTTTCATACGTTCCATAATACACAAAAGTGGAAAATGTAATTGTAATCAGTTACTTTTTAGCGTGAAACTGATTTTATCTACAACAGATTTATTCGAAAATATTTTTCTCTTTCCATGTGTATTTCTTTTTTTCTATAAGTAATTGCAAACCAGTTTTCAAAACAAATTAATCTGAGCAACTGGCTTTGCTTTTTGTTGTTAATAGCGACTGGATTCTAAAGTCTACAAAGTTCACTATTTTAAAACCTTGAAATTACAATGCGCAAAACTTTAATTTTCTTTTATTTTTAGTGAAATTTTGGCAGGGATAAAATTTTATCTATCTAACCCTAAAATATGGTTTAGTTTGTTGAAAAAATAATTAACAACTGAGAAGATTAAATTTTTAAATGCATTTTAAATTAATTTTAGCGTTTTTAGAGAACATAAGGCATAACTTGTACCTTATGGTTTTTGAGGTCGGTGAACACGAATTTGGTGTCAAAAATGCTGACAGCTGAAGATTGCCTCTAAGTAAGGTTTTTTAATAAATTTGACAGCTCTAATGATAGCATGCTCTTTAATGTCAGGTTTTGTTCAAAATTTCTCCTTGCATGGATACATATAAAATGACATTAAATTATCTTTTCCAGATTCTTTTGGATTAAAAATGACCGAAGTAGGAGTTTTTAAAAATTTCAATGTTTTGCAATTCTGCTGCCCGACACTTTACATCATCTACACTGAGAAAACATTTAGTAGGACCAATTAAGTTTATTTAATTCAACTAAATATTTAGTTAAATAAGTTAAATGTCATTTGTGTAATAGTCCAGTCAAAGAATGGCCCAAAACGAGGTGTAGAGTGCGTGAGAAGGTACCTAAGCAATTCCTTCAGAAATTTGTTCAGGGTGCTTAGGGTGTGAACATACCAAAAGTCCAGACGTCTAGGTGGTGGGCCGGGGGTTGGGGAGGGGGAGGGAAGGTCCAAATTTTTGGGTTTCCGCTTATATCTCGAAAACGGTGCGTCACAGGGGAAAATTTTCTGATAATAAATGAAAGTTTATAAAATTATCTAAAACTTTTATTCTATAGGTTATTTTTCAATTCTCAGCCGTTTTCGAGCTACACGCTCGGAAAAAGTTAAAATTTTCGAAAAAAATAATTTTACCTCACATTTTTCATCAAACATTCCTTCATATCGTCTAAAATGTTCATCAGAGAAAGAAATTCATTTAAAAGAAGTTGTAGATACTTGAATTCCCTTTTAGAATATATATACATATGCAAATTAACCTACAACCAGTCTACAGTTACAGCTATTTTAAAAATTTTCATAACATTTTGTCATTTTCAGAAAAAGTTGTTTTTATCATATTCTTGACCTATAACTTTTGTTCGTTCGTCTAATAATATGTGTGGCCATACTTCAAAGCCAGTTATTAAATAAAGTAGACAAAAATCATGTTACTTGAAAAATTTAATATTGAATTTTAGAGATAATACAAAGTCTCATAATGATTTTATTCTATTTCGTTACATTAAATACATAAAATTATAAACCTCATTGTTATCACTGTTCTCAATAACTTCTTAATATTACACTCTCATCGTTATATGGATTCACGTTTTCATCCTCTTTGGACGTGAGGGTCCTGGCAAGGGTTGTTCGTCCATGGCATCTCCACCCTCAATAGTGAGTGATTCTTTCTGAATGGGCTCTATGTCGTCTTCATCGTCGTCCTCGGCAACAGACACGCTATTGAGGCATTTCCCTTGGCAGTGGAGGCACTCTGCAGAACAGGTCAGCATTGCTTTTCGGCATCCACATTTAACAATTACACAACCCTTGGTGCAGCGGCAAAATATCATTTTCAGAAGGAACTCCGGTGCTGGTGGATCTTCGTTGTAATTGGCACCAGGGTGTCTCCTACATGTTTCCACCCCCATTCTTGAGGGGGCAGCTCAATCCCGAGCCACTGCTGCACTTGGTAGTAGGTACGCCGGGAATGCTGTTTAGCTGCGCTCTCTGTTGGAGGGAGGGAGCTGATGTCAGGTTTCATATTTGCCACCGACCTCGTGAACGACTGGAAGCGGTACTGGTTAAGGGAGGTCTGTCTTTTTGGCGCCGCATACCTTTTCAAGAAGCACATCTTCCCAGCCTCTTCAACCTCGTCGTGAGTAGAGGAGGGATTGTAAAAGATCATTGCCGCTTGCTTGATGATGTCTGACTCCAAGTACAATTTTGAGAAGCCCACCTTGCTTCTCCTGAAAGTTGCTGATGTTGTGTCGCAGCCGGTAAATGAATGTAAGAACAGGATGTGGTTCAAATCCACGGTGCTGCATCTCTTGGGTGGACAGTGCCATTGTCTTGGTTTTCCCTCGTCCGGGTTTCACAAGCAGGATATCTTGGGTGGAAGGAGTAGAAGCAATCAAAAGGACAGTGAGGTCCACATCCTCACCAACGACAGCCACAGAATTGTGAGTGGATTGTTCCACAGCAGTGTTCACGATAAGGACGTTAGCATCATCGGTGGCCTGAAGAGTCTGTATCCCATTCTCCCGAAGCTTTGTCTGTAGTAAGGAGCTGAAGTTTTTTTTTGTTGGTAGGATTGGATAAAAAATCTTCTTGTTTAACAGGTATCGATGTGTTCCATGTCAAATTGATGTCAGCTGACCTTCTCAGTCTGTATCGTCGCATCTATTCTTGTGATTTCGTACTGTTGGCTGGGTTTGCGTACCCATCAAATACCACAGTGCGAGTCATTCCAGGATAGTGGTGGTTGAGGTAGGTGATATAACCATCACAAATTGTGGCAACGGAGGCATCTTTTTGCCAAATTACTCTGTGTAGTAGAAATCCTTCGCATCCCGCTTTCATTGAACAGTGCCAAGGGAAATGGGACCAATTCATACTCAAAGAATTTCATCAAATCCTCTTCTGATCGTTTGCTTATACATATCCGCTGAAACAGCAATGTTGGGTCAACTGCAACCTTTTCATTGTGAATTGTTATCGACGAGCTGACAGACGACATTGGGAATGCCCGATCTTTGCGGGACAACTTGATGTCTGTGAATGTCAAGTCCACTATCGCATTCATTGCCTGTTTACCAATTTGAACAGCATCGTAGCATGTTACTGTGGCATCTCCGACGACTTTTGACGAAATTGACATTATTTCACTTGTTTGTGGGAAGGGAGGATGTGCATCAAACCACTGACTGAGTTTGGCAATGTCTGCTGTATCATTACTCCGGCGGGCTTGTCCAATTTCCTTGTGCTGTTCACTTGACGTGAAGAGGACTCCACAAAACTCTTCAAGGGAAGTGCAGATCTCATGAGTTGCGCTCATACCAACTAACCACTTGCTGAGTACATTGTGCGAAACACCTCTGCCTCCTGTTATGCCTCCTCGGCTTTTGAATGATCGCATCAATGTGGTTTCAATGGTCATATCTGACCACGCGCCTGACCAAAAGCGATCAGAGCGTCGCATAGTAAAGTAGCCGCTGGTTGCAAACTTGTGGTATTCTTCAGGAGTCATTGTTGATGGTAGATTCTCCATATCTTGAATGTACAACTGGCAGGACTGGCGTAGGGGAAGTGTCCAGACGCACGGAAGTACAGTATCATTTTTTTACACAGTTCAGGTGCGCATCCCAATCACCGGATCTTTCTGCATGTATATATTTTTTGACGAGATAAACCATTTTGAAATACTGGATCCTTAGCTGAGCTGTAGGCCCATTGTCTTTAAGCTGTTCCAATTTCTCACCAGATTTCTCGGCCAACTGTTTGATGGTTGGATTTCTATTTAAGGCATTCGCTGCAGATGGCTCATCGAGAAAACGAGACAAAATTTCCGTGACAGTAGACTTCTCTTCTTCTGTCAGTTGGATTTGGTCAAGTATTTTGTTGAACAATGCCGTCGTTGCAAGCAAAGATCCCCTTACTGCTTTTGCAAATGCGTGACCCTGGAGCATTTTGTCAACAGATAGAGGAGCGTAGGTGGTGCATAAAAGTTCCTTAAGGCCACTTCCAGCCATAAAGTAGACTATGCTGCCCAAAAAGGACATCAGCAAGTGAAACCCACCGAGGCGCACTACACAGTTGGTTATCTGAGAATCAAGAGATGCTGCAGCGATTATTTCCCGCGCCTTCCAGTATAGTGGCTGGTCAAAGGTGATGATTACTCTTAGGTCTTTGTGAGTAAGTTGGATCAAGTCGCTGGCATAATGCAAAGCCTATAGACCGTGTCGTGGTTTGTTGGTGGCGCATTGATGAAAGGGAGGGTTATCACTCTTGTCTTTTCGCTGAGATCCCCTGTTGTTATGGTCGCCATGTACCCTTTCCATTCTGGCAGCGGGATGTCTAGTTTCCTTGCAACGAACCAGAGAATGTCGAATGGTTGAGGGCGAATCATTTCTTCGGGTACGTCAATCCGTCTGACCACTACACTTTCCAGGCTAGCTCTCTTCTGGAACGTTTCCAGTAGAACAATGCCAGGTTTTCCAATATCATCTGACGATGGCATTTTCTTCAATCTTGGAGTGTCTCCACCTTTTTCAAACGAATTTGAGGGGGTAATACACCTGATTCCACCCATAGCATGGAGAGTGTTGAGCCCATCAATAGTGCAAACATTGAAATCAACGTTGTCAAACACAAATTGATTGAACGCCCCTTTCTTTACAACAAAACCAAGTTTCGCGTTGTCGATTGCTGACATTTCCAACTTTTGTGCTTCGTGATACGACGCACAGAAGCCCAAATTTGCAAGGATATCGATTAAGTGCCTTGAAGCGTACTTTCTGTACAGGAGCAAGGATATGCTGCACAATAGAGGTGACAAGAAGGTTCTTGGTCTGACAATCCCAATAATGGCATTTCCCAGTGCAGCACATTTTCTCTTCGTTTCTTCTACTCTCTTTGTCTTTGCCAATTGAAGACCCTCAAGAAAAAAGGTCAGGGATTGAGGCATTGTACCTGGATTCTTCAGAAAGTCGTCACTGGGAGGGTATGTGTCTGTGCTGTACACTTGACTCTGAATGTCTTGCCGCAAAATTTCCACAGCTTTAGCAACAATCCTCAACCTCCCCTCTTTTTCCCCTCTCCCCTCCCCTCTCAGTTTTGGCCCTGTTTCCATACCACGCTTCATTGATAAATTTGTACCCACTGTCTCTAAAAGATACCACGGGCACACTAAACCTGTTGACGCCTGGAGTGAACAGTATTCGACCGCCATATTTACTCTCCAACTCAGCCTTGATGGTTCGCCATTGTGGTTTGGTCTCTGATATGACACCCAGTATCTCATCTTTGGAAAACTGACAATCGCTGCTTCCCTCCAAGTAGGCAGAAATCTCCTCCATAGCCTGTGTAACATGGCTGTCGCTGGGGATCTCAGCTTTCGGAGTTGGGAAACTCATGGGCTTTACAAAATTAAGGAGTCTTTGTAGTATACTGCCTCCTCAGCTACAAGATCGCTAATCGAGGAAAGGCGACCAAGAACTTCGTCACCCCAGGAATCCTTCCTCATAGAACACACCTGCTTGATATGATTTTGAATAGGTAAAGTCTCAACCTAATGTACAATTCTTTTCGTTAAATGCTTTTTGGTTTCTTCCTTTGCACAATTTGCACAGAATAAACAATTGGTCTTAAAATTGAATTTGGGAGCTGAAGATCTGATCTGAGACGGCCCTGCCTCTTCTTTAGATGTGGATGTCTCCTTGACATATTTTTTAATTGTATCACTTCAAGTGTAATTTTTTCGACAACTGGTGTGAATCAAAAGGGATGTCAAACCACGGATGATTGTGTTACAATTACATCACCTTTTTGAAACTTTTTTTATAGAATCATTTTAGTATATGCATGGTATGGTTAAAAAAGGGTGTTTTTTGTAATTTTGGAAAAAAATATTTAAAAAAAATTGCATTCAGAGCTTACTACCTTTCTACTGTGCAATGTATTTGCACGTTTCTTGATATACTCTAAAATATCAAAAAACTAGCTTTAATCTGACACTTGGATGAGCAGATAACTCAAAAAATAAGGGAGTTATAACAATTTTAGCTAGATGATCTAGAATTTGGATCAAAATCGAAATCCTTCAAAATTTCTACTTCGGCCATTTTAAATAAAAAAATCTGAAAAAAATAATTTAACGTTATTTCATAAGTACCTATGCAAGGAAAAAATTGAACAAAATCTGAGATAGCGAATCACAGTAATGTTTTTAAATTATGTGATTTGACATGGTTTGCCAAAAGTTTTTAAGACTTGAGTTAATTAAGTTTTGGTGCTTTTTCAAAGTCAAAATTTATCTGATACAGAAGAACAGGTTATATTTATGATGTATGTGGGTGTATTACTACTCACCTGTAGAAATGATAATAGAAATTTGTGTTTAATTTTACGGAGGTTTTGTAGCATCTAGGAAAATATCCAAATAAGGCAATAAAAGGTGTAATGTATAGTTTAATAAACAAGGAGCATTGGAAAATTCTGTTTTTATAAATTTATGTGAGTATTTTTTTTGTAAAGTTTAATACAGAGTTGTTCCATCGACTACAAAATTCAGATGTATTATCTATTATTTATGTTGTACATCGCAGGATTCACAATTTTGTGATGTACAAGATGGATGTGGAATGAAATAGGGTTAGTGGAAATTTGGAAAAGTCATATTTCATTGTTTTATGTTGAAAATTCAATTGTTACTATTGTTACTTGAAATAGTATATAAAGGAAGCCATTTTTCAACAAATTAGTAAATCGCTCTAAATCGTTGGAGAAACACGATGCTTTTCCTAGAGCGCTCCGAAACCAATTTTTATAAGGTTATGTTCAATAAAAACAAACAACGACGTCCGATAATATTTTGAGGTCATAATTTAAAGGTAAAAAAAAAGTGATTTAATATTTAAACAAAGTGTTTAATTTAATTGTGAAGGCGGATAAACAAAATTTCATAATAACAACATATGTATTACTCAACAATAAAGGGAAATTTTCCTAATGAGAAAAAGGTTTTTGAAGTTGAATGAAATTAATGAAAAATTATGACTTATCTTTGTTGTATAAATAATAATTAATTGATACTGCAATACAAGCAAATAATTATATTCTCTATGGATCTTCTTTATTAATTAACGATCGAATTAAAATATTTTTGTGTTGAGATCGTATGAGGACATAATAAATGCAAGCCAACAGCTGTTATTGGAAGTTGAAAAAGATGTGTATCGAGATGGGGGGTCACTTTTTTAAGTTGAAGATATAAGTTGATTGTGGCCAAAAACTTAATTTAATTAAATAATAAACCCTGAGTTTTTAAAATACAAATATAAACTTTTATTATTGTTATTAACAGCAAGATACCCATATAAAAGAATAATTCTAAACAAATTATAATTGAAATAATTTTTTTATAGTTAAAAAATTATAAAGTTAAGTTATTAATCATATGGCTCCCCAAATAGAGAATTATTAAGTAGCTTTGGAATTGATTGATTTAAATAAGAAGCAAAAAGACCATGTCATTAAAGACATTATACAAATCAATAATTCCACTTTATTTATGAGAAAGATCGGTCTTTTTGAATCTAATAAAGAAAAAGATTTCAGTTTGGGATCAATTTAAATTTTGTTTATTTGTGTTGATGAAAATAAAGAATTTTGTTGTAGTTATTATATGGAAATTTGTTTGTGTATTGGTATTTTATTATTTGTCTGTAAAATAAGAACTTAGAGACCTTCAAAACGACCCAACCTGAGAGAGGATTTTGTGGGATATAAATATTGTACTCTCTACAATAAAGACAAACCGGGGCAGAATTCAGGCAAGCTAAAAAGTTGTATCTTCTTCATTTGAATATAATGTATTGGTTTTGTCTCTCTTTTTTATTATAAATTTATAAAATAAATAATTAATTTAAAAAATATATAAACCCCCATATCATAGCAATATGTAGACATTATTTTCCTCAAAAAAGTGTCCCCAATTTTAACAATAAAAATGAAATAACAAACAAAGAAAAGATTTTTAGCAACAAGAGATTTGAACAAAAATCTTCATTTTTTTAGTGGTGAGTACAGTAAAGCGTCACTCGCTTACTGCTAAATGCACATCCCACACAACTGAACAACGCGTCTCCATGTTACTGGGATACGGAAAAGGTACGACGTTAGACCTGTTGAACTGGTCAACACAATTTCTTGAACGTATGCAATTTTCATTTGTTAATTATTTATCCAGCTTGGCGATTATCTCTGAAGTTCGAATTAATTTACATAGGTATAATTATTGTTCCTACTTCTAAAGCAAGCTTATTAATTTCTTCCTGTTCTAAATTATATATTTTTTTAAATTAAATCCTGTTTTCAAAAGAAACGGAAACAAAGCTCCCCCAAAAATCTTTAATCTTCAAACTTATCTAATACGTGACAATTTTTGTAGCAGCTGTCGGTGCTTTGAAGCTATTTTGCACGTGCGAAAGTTTACTAAGGGTAGCTGGCGGGAATGGGAGATCGGAAGCCGATAAACTTTTCAATAAACGCCGACACCTGTTCAATAAATTCAATAAATTGAGGGATAAACACACCCTTACTTTTCTTTCTAGTTTTACCAGTAAATGTATTGTGTCGCAAAAGAACAAATAACTGCATTGGTCGTTGGTGATAAATGCATGTAATAAAATACTTACGTTGTGTTGTAGGTTTGCTGTTTTTTACTTTTATTGATTTGGGGTTTTAGGAAGAAGGGCAGTTCATCTTTTATTTTTAGGTGCTTAAACAAAAAAAAACAGATTTAGGCATTGATGATCACTATTAAATAAATAAGCGTATATATTATACTAAATAGGGTATCTTTACATTAGCCTGAGATTAATGTACCAAAGAAAATTCTTAATGTATTTACAACATTTAAACTTTCTTTAATATTTTTTAGTAATTGGAAACTTATCAAAAAGTGAAAACGCTTTTTGTGCGGTATCATCTTACAATTCGCTGTTATAGCAAATAAATTCCACAAAATTTGTAATTCCCAACTGTAACTCTCGTTCCGCGCTGACGATCAGATATAACGGAGGCTTATTATTATAATTTTAAAATAATTTAAATATATTCCCCATCGAATACAGGGAAAACGTTCTAGTTTAATTTATGACTTCCCATAATTGACATCTCTAAAATGTAAGTAATTCATCAAACAAAATTTATCTTCATTCGGATATTTCAACATCAATTTCTCTAAACCGACTGTGCTTTGTTGATTGTACAGGGTTTTCAAATACGAATGCTAGAATTTTATATGGATATGTTATATATGTATATCTATTAGTAAAATAAAGTTACATACGAAAAATATCAATGACATTGAAAATATATTATAGGGCTTTTGGGCTTCACTGATATTTATAGGATTATTAATACCAATAGCAAGGCATCTAGAAATATTACAGTTGTTTCCTTTAAAACATCTTTTACCTACGTCCTGTATGGAAAATCTAGATTAACAAGGCTGCATACTGCTGTATAGCTGTATCCGTTAAGGGTGCTGTTGTTAGATACTAAATTTTATTGTAATTTTTTTTAAGTAATCAATTACTATGATTAGTTATTCGACAATATTTAATTGATTTGGTTTTCTTTTCATGTTATAATCATAAATTCATGTAATTACATTTCTCAAAACTAATAAATTATCATTTGTTTTCTGAAGAATGTTTGTCATAGCAGTTAGTCAGAGTTTGTAAAAACTACAATTATCATTATTTTTGCTATTTTTGATTAAACCCAAATTAGAATCCAATTATCAAACCATTAACTTAAAACCAAAATAAGGCTTTTCTTGAACAAACGAAAAGTCGTTTAACGATGATGTCATATTTACTTTCGATAACAGTCTTCATTATACGAGAAACATAAGTTAACAGACTCTTGTTCAACGATTCATCCCCTTAAGATGTATATAAAATTTGTCGTTTGAAGAAATTGTTATTAATATAAGGGAATGTAACTGTAATTAAATAAACAGTTAAACAAAATATCAGTTTGACTTACTATTTCTGAACTAGATAATTGTAAACATACAAGGCGTACTCACCTTAGCTAGCTCAGAGGCAGAGTACCCACCCGAAATGCGAAAGGTTCTAGGTTCGATTTGTAGTCAAGGTGATAATTTTTTTATACTGATTTGCATTCAGAATATGACTTAATGTCAAACATCAATTAAAAAATTAACTTTCACCTTAACTTGTAAGTACAATCAATTTTCTTATAAGATTATTTAAAACAAATTTAAATTAACTTTGATAGTGTCAGTGAATTGTCGATCAATTAGCTGAATGAAGCAAAATATATCTATTGGTCGTCTCACGTTGGGACTAGATAGATGGGAAAGATAGCCAATGTATTTCTTATGGGAGTTTGTGCTTCGTTGTTGCCACCTATTTCACTGTATGAATATATAGAAATGTGGATTCCAGAAGTTCTAAACCTTTGAAAACAGTAACTGAAGTGTAAGTGTAATCGTAACCACACAAAAGGAGAATTTAAAAGAAAGTCTTATTAACATGTTATTTGTTATTTTATTAAACATCACTTGGGATTGTTACATCGTACATGTATCTAAATATTCGATATTTTATTACTTATACTTTTTTGTTTAATTCTTTCGTCTTCAAATTCTTTCTAAAAAAAATAACGGCAGGTTAGCTTCTGTATGATCGTTTTAATCTTTTAATTCACAGATAAATAAAGGAAGTACCAAAAGCAATTTTAACGATAAAATGATTCATCATGATAAAATCATTCATTTGTTCAACTTGTTTCAAAAGAAACTTTCAAAAACGGAAATTTAGGATTAGCAGCAAATGCAAAGGATTTTAGTATACAATAAACCCTTCTGGTTTTTTCTACTTTTACTTCGTGGAACTACATAATACAGTTTGTACTTACTGAGATTATAGTATAACGTTTTTCTTGTCGACTCTATTATATTTTTCTCAAATTTATTTAATAAAAGATTTATTTCGATAGTTCCAGAGTTTATACGCGCGCTATATGAACAGCAAGTTTTGAAATGTTGTTTTACTACCGCTGTCAGAAGAAGTGACTACCTGCAATATAACTTGCTCGAACAATAGGGATTATAAAGGTTTGTGCAGTTACAACTACAATATTTAGAAAGTGTTTCTAAAAGTTGCTCGCAAGATGTTTGGCAACCCCGTTGTCCATAAGAACACACACTGTAGTCCCAACGTGAGACGACCAGTAGTACTCCGAGTACCACCTGGACGGCAAATGTGTCGTGCCCAGTAGGAGTGATAATTTTTCTATGTGGATTTGCATTCAAGATATGATTTAATGTAGACCATTAATTAATTAAACTAATTCACCTTTATCTAAAATTAAAATATTATCGTTTATTGTTTCTAGCCTTATTTGGTGAACTATAAATATTTATATTAGCTTTGATAATGACAGCTTAACAATTGTTAGGTAGACTAAAACAAACTTGTGAAACTTCTTACTATCAGCTTTATTTATTCATAAAATATTATTAATATAGCTCGAATGGCAATATAGCAATTAGAAAAGTTCCAAACTGTTGATCATGAGCAATTTTAGTAGATACCCCATACTTAATGCATCCAAAATTGAGGTAAATCAAAATGTTATTCACTTTTCTATGAGAAGTAAAATATTCCGGCAGGTAAAATACATTTGAGAAATGTTTTACAGTTTTTCAAAGTTTTTGAAGTAAAACTTTCTGGTAATTTTCACATTCTTGCTAATTCCACATTAACATATAACAGAGTGAGGCATAATGATTCCTTTATCAGTTAAATGAGCTAAAAATGATCAAAAACCAGATTAATCGAATACAGTTTACTGAGACAATATAAAGACCATTGCAAAAACATATTCCACTTAAAATAGTACCATTAACGATAAAAACAGCAAAGAAAATATTAAAAACAAAGAAGATGCAACAGAACTTCGTAAGAGGCTTACACAATCGCTCTTTCATAATTTTTTAACTTAAAAAACGTTGGCTTGCAAAATTGCCAATGTACAATTTCTGCTACCCAGTTTCACCGGCGCGCAGTAAAATATAAACATTTTGACACAAATTGCACTTTTTGGTGACACGTGATTAACTGAACAATACTTTATTTATTTGCAACACCTTTCTAGTTACAGTGAAGCTCGCACAGGGACTTTAATTTTTCTTTACCCTAAAGACAGTTTAACTTGGAAATAAAGACAATTGCCTCTTGAGAAGGTCTCGAATTTCCGGTTTGCAAAGGTAATATAGCTAGTGGAAATATTCAAATGTAGTTAGTAGAGTTTTATCTTTCAACGTCATTCAACGTCTATCTTAAGTTAAAGTGTCAATTTCTAAACCTGAAACATTAATTTCAAGGTGTAACGAAGTTACTTTTCTCACCACCAACCGTAGTAGACCGACTCCATGGAATATAAGAGTAAGTCCTATTACCGAAATTCCGATTCCCTTCCCACCCGTTCTCTTCTTTTATTCCTTATCCTTTTCCGAGACCTCGTTGTGCGTAGCCTGGGGTCTCTTCCTTTTATTTTCTTACACTTTCCGAGATCTCGGTGTGCGTAGACTGCGGGTCTCTTCCTTTAATTCCTAACCCTTTTCTGAGACCTCGCTTTGCGTAACCTGGGGGTATCTTACGTAATTCCTCGCCCATTCTGAGACCTAGCTAAGCGTAGCCTGGGGATCACTTCTTTCATTTTGTGAGAGATTTAGGGACAGGTAAAGTGATCCAGACAGGGCCGATCTAAGTGACTCCAGCAGTTTCCTGGATTACCTTCTCTCCACTAGCAGTTACCCGAGTCCGTGGAGCATACCACGTTAAAATAACTGGCGCCCGAGAGTTTCCGTCGATTACTGAGAACTTCAGTGCACTTTGTAAGCAAGCTGATATCCAGGACAGAGATCCCTACAAATTTGGCGCCTGAACAAGGACGCCCACCGAAGTTAATCTAGGTTTAAAGCGACAACATAAGGGCACCATAGTTTCATAGTTTCATGGTCTCAATTCTCCGCATTATCTTATTTCGGCTGACCTCATCTGAAAATCGTGCACTTGCATCCCTTTCGTCTCATTTATCCGATGAAGATTCATCTCTAACCTTCCTTTTCTTTCGTAGCAAAGGTGCATCAGATGTATATTTGTATTTGTACTTTGTGATTACATAGAATAAACACATACCTATATTATTATAGTTCTAAAAGCATTTTGCTTCTTAGTAGACGTTTTAATATTGAAGAAATTGGACTCAAAATAATAATCTATTTACCTAGATAAGGGTCATAAAATGCTATACATTTTTGTTAAAACAATTTATTACAGTACTAAAACTGACTAGCTGCATTTAATTCGTCTTTTTATAATACAATAAGCAAAAATTAAGTAGTTAAGTGACAAAAAGATATGATTTAGGAAGAGGACAGCTTTATTGACACAAATGGCAACTTTGTTTAGATAAATACCAAGAATTAAACATCAAATTGAACTATTTGGGGTTGTAAATCATGCCTGATTTAAAGCTTCCTACCGCACCCAAAATGAAAGTCTTGCATATTTTTTTAGCATGTTTAAATTTAAAACGAAGCGAATTAAAGATTCAACTCAATTGCTTACACTACTAAGTTCCTTAAACTACACTCAACACAGTAACAAAATCTTTTCAACGAAAAATGGATTGCTAAATGTGCACGAAAAAATACGCTGTATTGCTGATCCGTTGTAGTAACTTTACGTGAACAGAAGGCTAGCGGTTTACTGGTCTTGTTGATGCTTTACTCGATGTGACTAATTTATTCAAGTAGGTAAAAATCGGAGCTCCGTCGGAGTAAAAAGCTCCGATGGAAAGAGCATGTAAAGAAGAAAAGAACCGAACTTAGTCTAAAATATAAACAATATTATTGGCTCCTTGGAAAAAATTCTAAGTTGGCACTAAATAACAAAATCCTAATCTATAACCAGATCTTGAAGCCGATATGGTTATATGGTATACAGCTCTGGGGTTGTACCAAAGATAGTAACATTAGGCCCATTCAGACCTTCCAAAACAAGGTTCTGAGTAACATGGTCAAGGTTCCATCGTACGTCCGCATTAGTGACCTTTATCGGGACCGCGGCATTTCAGCTGTTCAAGACAACATTAAAAGGTTTGCTATCAGGCATGAAGCCAGGCTACATAATCATATCAATGCAGAAGCTTTTCAGCTGCTGGACAATCAAGATCTCGTTCGAAGATTGACGAGGACAAAACCATTTGAGCTTGTGTAGTGTTTTAGGTAAAACCAGAGCATTGTGCGCGAGTGATAATGTTTAGTATAGTTTCAACAAGAACAAACTACAGGACATTAATGGATGAACTCTAGCTTATAAGTATTTAGTTTAAGATTTATTAGATAAAAATTAATGGTTGATCAGCTTTGATCAGTTTTAATGCAAAGCACCACACAGGGGTCTAATTAGGAGAAAAAAAAGTAGGTAAAAATTTCTGCACAATGTGATATGAATTTGTGGTAGTACAAAATGAGTACAAATGTAGTCAAAATAAAATCTTTAAGTGATTTCTGGCTAGCCGGCAAAACCTAATCTTTAATAGCTTCAGCTTTAGAAGCTTGAGGTGGAATACCGCGAGAATTAAAATGGTGTACCACAAAATTTGTCACAACATTGACACATTTCTCCAAATACACAATTATTATAGTACGGGAGGCCGCAACCAGGATTTTTGATTTATTTTAGCATGGACAATCCCCACGTGAATCGACAGTTTGTGAAAAAAGACAAAAAAAAGTCCCCAGCGATGGAAACCGGTAGTGAGCATAAAGGCATTTAATTGTTAATTAAAGATGTCAAAGAAACAAGTAAAAAAAACAATTTTGAAATGTCCGTTATACAGCTCAATTTATTCGTAGACAGCTGAAATTGATGTAAAAAACGCAAACGGACATTTTTATTGGTCCAGAGAAATTTGTTAGGTAAATAAATAAAAATTCTTGGCCATTTTTTCCCGACATATCTTGGAATGTCCGTTAGCACCATAAATGTTCATTTCAAGTTTATTGAAGTCAGGGAAACATACGAACGGAAGTTTTTATTGGTCCCGTTGCCCATAATTGGATTTTTAAAATGTCAAAATTTCCGGGAAATTCTTTAACTTCAGAATGTCCGTTCGCGTTTGGATGATGTTTCTAACATTGAAAGGCGTAAGCAAAAATATTGAACGGACATTTTCAATGGGTGTGGGCTTAAAAAATCATTTTCCGTCTAGAAAAAAATCTACTATAGCCAGGAATGAAGGTTTAGGTTGGAAAAATAATAACAAGATGGTTTTTTACATGAAAAAATATCACAAAATTTATTTTTATTCTACTTATAAATTACATTTACTCTTCTTCGTCGGTCAAATTTGCCTCGCAATCGCTGTCGTCATCTGTATCAATGTTGAAGGGGTTACCGAAATTATCCTCTTCATCATTTTCTAATCAAGTTCTACAAACAAACTTCTGACATTTAATTGACGTTTCGTTATTGCCCGTCTGACCATAAAGAGGCCCTTGGGCCATAAAAAGACTTTTATGTTTAGATGAGTCTTACAATAATAGTCTAATTATAATGCATCTGTGCATAAAACAAATTAATTTACAGGCACTCGGAAAATGCAATACAACAGAGAGATTAGACAATGTAATGTCTCTATAGAGAGAATCGACATAGATTGGCGTGCATTTTTTCAATAAAAAGTGTATGCAAAAAAGTTACAGAGAAGTTGTGGAAAACAGTATATCGTGAAGTATACATACATCACGTCCACGATCCATACATTCTTAATTGAAGAATTGTAAATTACATTTTCCTGTAGGCTGCCGTTGTTCTCGCTCTCTTGGGATTAACCAGATATCTCGACCACAGTTAAATACGTGAAACTAGAGAAGAGAAAGCGAGGAAATGGGAGAGAAAGAAGAGATGCATCCAACTTTATTTAAAGCATGTTCTTGGCGACTTGTTTATCGAATAAATGTGGCACTCACCGTGGCAAAGATGAATCGAACGAATTTGAATGTAACACAATATCGTCGGCTGTCTCGTGGACAGAAGAATCATCGTTATCTGGCAGATCACTCGTTGTAGCTGCATTTGAATTCTCAGTAGCGTCAGGTACAGCACTATTATCGACGTCCATCGACATGATTGGAACAATTTTATAACTGGTATAACGCCTGTAGCACTGACTATGATAACCGATAACATCGCAATCAACATCGTTGAAATCGGGATCGTTTTCAGCTAGATCTAGAATTTCACGCGCTGCATAAAATGTTCTACACTTGTCAAGAGTTTTTTCCTTGAATCGAATCAGTTTAACCAGATTCCCTGGTACAATTGTATACGCCACCGCGTGGTGTTACGAAGGCTACGAAATGACGTATCAGGAGAAATAATGACTACGGAAAATTTCCGTTCTGGTTTTTTTTGTTATGTATTAAGTCTAAACTTTAATTTAAAACAAAAATGAGCCGTAGGAAGATTGTATTTTTAAACCATTTTTCTCTACAGGTTCAATTTTCCATAAGAATAATTTTTCCCACGGAAAATGTCCGTTCTTGGAGGATTCTTATCATTTTTTATATTCTTAACAAGATTCCACCAAGAACGGACATTCCCAAATGAAAGAAAAACGACTTCATTTTTTACAGACGGAAAATCATTTTTCCCCTGGAAGTGCTCACTACCGAACTTTTTCACAGGGGAATTTTATGTCAGAAATTCGAAAAACTATCGATATCAGTGCTCGTCATCCATGCTAAAATAAGTTGGAATTTTGGTTGCGGCCTCCCGTACTATTACATTGTTACTTTACCTTGAAAACGTAGTTTTTAAATGTTCTATATGCTGCTTGCTGTTTGTCAGCAGTAAAAATTAATATGCGACCGTCCACAGGAAAAGGGACCTTAACTGTTCCGAGGTGGAAATTGAGTTAGTTACATTTCCTAAAAGTAGATAAAATTCTGAACAAAATGACGCCTTATTCGTAAAAAAATTCCAAAAATTGACCGAGTTATGAATTTTTGAAGTTTTATAATGCACAAATCTTGTGAGATATCGCGATTTAAAGTTTTCAAGGCAATTTTCAACAACCGTTTTACAATGGAACATTCCTCTTCAACCCCACACTTATGGCGCTATCTTCTAGCATTTTTTGCATAGATTTCAACTAGATGCATGATTCAACAGAAATGAAAAAGGAAAATGTAAAAAACTTGAATACAATTGTTTATTATTAATTTTATTATAATCATTAATAATTAATTATTATTTCGTGTTCAGGGTAGAGGTTGGGAACAATCCCTTTCTTTTATACTTCCGCGTGAATTGTCGTCCTGAAACCAACTTTACAAGGTGCAGGACATGCCTGAGAAGTGTTACCAGTCAAAATCGACAAAATTTACCCAAAAACTTAGTTTAGCCTCTCCTGCGAAGGAGCGTCTCTTTTCCTGTGGACGGTCACATATATTGTTTAAATAACAGAAACGAAAACTAGCCCTGATAATACGAAGTCCATGAATCTGCCCCAAGAGCTTCCTGCATCTTGCACACCAAAGCACATTTGTTTGATACTGGAATAGACAACGTGGTGTGGTTATAGCACTTATAGCCGGTTTAGGGACACCTTTAGGAGCGATTAATATTGTAAAATAAACCTTTTTGAAAATTGAGATTACATAATCGTCAGTAATGGTAATGTAATTTAATTTTCGACATTTACCAACAATCCTGTGTGCATCACTATGCATCAGTTGAAGTACTGTCTAAAAAGGTATAATCCTAGCTACTTCTTCGGAACCAGATGGATGGCCGTCGACAAAATACTAGCAGAGCATTCCAAAGTCTTGGCCTTTAGTACCAATTTCAGATGATCTAGAAACAATAATTGATTAGGATTTAGCCTTCTACACTTTGCTTTATTGTAGTAACCATAAGGGTTCAAATAACATATATTGATGTTAAACCAACTCCTTAATTTTGTCGATTGTATGCACTCTGTCTCTCTGTTTAAACTTTTTATATTTTGCACTAACATGTTTTAGTTTTTAACTGAACGCATTTAATACATTACTACAAATAGAGCATTTCATTTCTTCAACATTTCAGTGTCTTTTAAAGCTAAAGATCTATTATTGTTTGATTCAAAGCAAATAAACTGTCAGTTCAGACAATTTAAACACATTTATTGAGCGCAGTGTTTGTCCATACAACAAATATCTTTGTATGGTCTTTGATTAAAGCTTGAAATTACTTGAGTCAAGCGAAATTAGTACAACAAATAATATTATAGGTTGACGGAACTACCTTCAATTTCTTAAAATAAATAAATGTCTTGTTGTCTGAAACCAAAATTTGTCAATCCAACCAAAACTAATTCAACATATTGAAATCTATTGCTTTAACAACACCTTTTTTCTCAGTGTACAAATTGAAAACCAGTTTATTGTTGGTTATTAAAATGGGATCTTTTTTCAATTAAACAAGTACTAAAGTATTACTTTCGATACTTCCTTTTTATATTTTCATATATAATTTAACATTGACGAGGTTAATTAAATTGATGATTGTTATTTTTTTATATTGATTTTCTATAAAGTTAACAAACTGTATTATTTTTAAAGAACAAGTTTTTATTCAAAAACACTTCAAACAAAATTAAGTATTTTTGACGTTTTACATAACTTAATTATTTTTTTTATAAATAAAATTAAATTCTAACCAAAGAATTTCAATTTTTTTAAGCAACTAAGACATATTGTAACTTTTTGATGAAATAAAGCTACTTAATTGTTAAAAACTAGATTCCCTTTATACACTATTTTGGAAAACAATTGAATTTTTTTTAAACAAGTAATTGATGACATTTCAATTTACATAATACATAACCCAATTATAATTTATAAACTTTCATAAATGCAAAAATTATTTATATACACTTATTGAAATAAAATCCTGAATCCAACTATATACAATACTTTGGTTGAAAAATGGTATAATACCCTTAATTTTAATGTCGACGAAAGGACATTTTCCTATTACTATTAATTAGTTTAATTTCATAAAAACACCTTTTACACTTTCCTTTCTTCAGAAATCATTGTATTATTAATAATTTTATCTGAATGTTTTTAGATGCCAAAAACTTTGATGTGCAACTCAAATTACATAATTCCATTGAACGTTAGAAAAGCGCAACTTGTCAAACATTTTTTTGCATTAACTTAACATTTAACTTTTACATTAAAATGTGTATCAATTTTGTGGTTATAATACTTCTCTACTTATTTCCACTAAAACAACTTATCACAAGCTTTAAGATCTTGAAAAGTCGTTAAGATTGCAAAATTAACATATCTTGTTAACATGAACTTTATATTTCAACTATAATTTCAACAGGTAAGTTGTTATACATTTGCATCCACCTTCAATACAACATATTTTGTCTGCTCCAGATGCTTTATAACATTTAAATTGAACTAAACTTGAATCTAAACTAAGTTGAAAAAATGGATAAATGATCCCCAAATCGGTAAGTTTTACTATGAAGATCTGGATTCCCACATATTCTTTATCTGCTTAAAGAGTTTTGGTGTGCATGCTAGTCTTAATTAAGTCATTTTATTTTCATTAAGAAAATCTTTTTCAGAATTTATTATTTTAAAATGTAAGGTAAAATGTGGTATTTTTCCAATAAAATAAAAATATATTCGGCGCCCTTGGAGCCACTGCTTTCTTGAGCCACTTGACCTCCGGGTAGGCACGGTCCTGAACTTAGCAGTCATAGCAAAGTATCAAAGTTTCCATTTTATTATTTTGGTAAAACGGTCAATTGCGTTGTCACTACCATCGGCTAACATCATGAAAGGGACTACCTGTAGTGGTCTAATACATTCTAAGTAAACACTAATTCAAACACACTTTGGTTTAATTTTGAATGCCGCAAACTTGCAGAAAGGCGAGATTTACATTAAGATATTCATTTGTAAAACAGATTGAAATTTAGGTACCTAATCTAATAGTACCGTCGTGTAGGCGGCGGCATATGCGACTTTGCTCGCTGACGGCAGGTAAGTTAGAGACGCCTCTGCACAGGGACTAACAGGAATTAACAAATAAAATGTGAATTTTCCAAACTAAGCCTGTAACTTAATAACCTTTGAGAATTAAAACAATTAAGCTGTTTAAGAATACTCCCTTCAAGATATTCACAGGCGTCGTACTATAGTAAGTGTTATTACAGTTACTGTATCTTCTCCTTCCACTTTAAGTGTTTTGATTATAGACAGTTAATTACATGTAATTACACAAAAATGATAAATGATAATGTAAATGATGAATTCTTTATCTGCATTAAATGTAAATTGTGTACGTGTAAAATGGAAATCATGTTCACAGCATACATTCTGATGTAAAACTGTTTTAGAAGGAATTTTAAATTTAAAAACATTAAAGGGGGTTAGAGGTTATGTTATTATTGTATATACATTACACAGTAATGTAATATAAGGCGTTGCCAATTTGTAATTGTAGTAAACCTGCTGTACAGTTTAGGATGAGCTTTATAATAGTAATTTACGTTATAAGTCCTGGAAATGGAATTTTACAGTCGAGTAAGATGTTACGGACAAGGCGACGAAGGAGCCGAGTCCGGAACATCGAAACGAGACTGTAAGACCATTTCCAGGACGTATGACATAATGCGTTTTATTTCATACTGAAATTATTGGAATATTGGTTTAATTTAAAAAAAATTATATAAAATAAATTTCCGAATGCAAAATATGGACATCTATGAAGAACGAGTTTCCATCGTAACTGATTACGTACTAAAACATTGTCCACTTGATTGATTGTATTTGCGTCCGGTAAAATTTTTTATAGTCACAAGTCCTGTAAAATTTTTTACAAGCATACTAGACCGTAAAATCGCATGTTCTGGACTAAAAAGTTTGACGTAAAACTGACAAATGTGACACAGTATGAAATAAAAACATTAGTGTACAGGGTATTTGACTCAATATTCATATAAATTTAATGGTCAATTTTTGGGAACAGATGGAAATAATAGTCAAAACAAACTGTCACATCACCTAACATCAGCTGCATCAATCTAACAGATATCATGTTAAAAATGCAATTAGGTGCATACTCACTTTTCAAAAACAAATTTTTTTCTCCGTTGTTATGAAGGATAAGCACTAATGATATTAAACTTTTTTGTTGCATTTTATCTGTACTATCACCTGTTCGGAGAATACGAATCTTAAGTGAAACACCGTGTATCATATTATCCATTAAATCGTAACCAAAATATAAGGAAAGAGAAGAAAAGTGTCTGAGATTATTGAAAACGGTAAAATCAAAACTTAATCTTCTCTAGGGTTTTCAAAACTTTACATAATCAAGGAAGCTGCTACGCTAGTTACATATAGCTCTAATTTCTATTACATTAAGTCACTTTTTACTTAAACTACCTATAAATATTTAATGCAGTCGAATATACTACAATTTGCTGTGAAGAATATTTCATTTAATGTAACTATTAAGTCCGTTCTGAAGAGCCAAGGTCTTCCGACCCTGAGCACAATCTAAATATAGCCACGTTTATCAAGTCACGTACACTATGCATTTCTACTTGCGCCCACGGACGTTCCTGGAAATCGTATGAAAGTCGAAGCAAGGGCAGGAACAACAAACAAACCCACACTCAAGAAACAGCAGCTATAAAGGCAGGTACCAGCGGTAACCTTATTAGAAATAGTCCGACACCAAGCAACAACGTTCAAGACCACCGAGCCAGCGATAAGTGTAGTGTCTGCACAAACGTAGAGTCAAATTTGTCGACTTAGACTTATTTGTGTATTTATCAATAAATACTTCTATTAAATTCTGGCCTCCAAATTATTTAATTATATAATTCGCTTTCTATTTTGTAAATACCAGTTACTACTGTTAAAATTTATGTTTGTTAAACCGAACGAAAAATTGAGAAGGATGAATTTTTGATGAATTGGTGCTGATTTTAATGGCGTCTGTGAGTAAATAGTGACGTAAATACAATGTGGTGTATCGTATAATAGTTGTATGTGTTTTGCATTTGTGTACAATTGCCAGGTAAGTAACATCACAAGTTTTTACTATTTATGATTAACTAGTAATTCTAATTACTTTTCGCATGTAATGATGATACAAAAATGTTAAATGGTTTGTTTAGTTACCTTTTATTCGGTAATATTAATAAATGTAACGAAAGTATCATTCTATTAGTAGTATCTGTATATGTTTGCAATTCCTTGGAAGTGTTGAGCGATATTCTAGTTTTAAACTGATTGTTTTATGGTTTTGTGTAATAAACTTTTTGTATTTTATTGATATTGTTTGATACTGTCTTTACATCCCCCATCCCCCTATCATTCAACAATTTAATGTCTTAATTCAACATTAGGAATATTTAATTCAACACCCAGGCGTTTTTGTATTTACATCGTGTTCGGTTGGTTCAACACAGGTGAATGCATTGATATAAAGTTTTATGTTATTTTCTACAATGCAGAAGTATACCTTGTTTTAATTGTTTCCATGCATTATGTGAACCAACAAAACGTAATGCTTATATAATGTTCCTTCAATGCACTAAACTAGTTGGCCGTATTTAAAGTTCGAAAAGTGTGAAATGAAAGTTTTTTTGTTTGGTATAACGATTTTTTTTTCGCAGTGCATGGAAATAATAATTGGTTCGCTTATGTTACTGTATGGAGATACCTACAAGTGGTGAACCAATAAGAAGTTATTTAACAACCCAAGAGAGGCCTATACAAAAATCCAAGGACTTATCTCTACTTTCCGCTATTCATGAAAATCTGTTCTAAATTGACTGAACTATATTACAATAAATAAAAAACGAAAATAAAAACAGTGTTAAAATCTTATTCTTATAAAAAGCCTGTGATTTTCAAATTACTTTACGCATTCTTTTTATGGACTTATGTTAAATTTGAGAATGTAATATTTAAGATTTTGTTTGAAATATATGTTAACATTGACAAATTATAATTCTATGACCCGAACATCTAATAAATAAGGTATGTATAAATAAGGTATCTAAGTTACCATTATTGAATAGCAGGAAAAGAAAATTCAACTGAAAAACTAACTATAGGGTAATTATTATTAACTTTTTAACATTTAATATATAGCATAATTGTAAAATGACGAAAATCAATTTCCGTTACTGATTTGTGAAAAGTCTATTTGTCATCTTATTTGCTTTTGTAGTTCAAGTTATCATGGAAGATAAGATAAAAAATATATAGAATAGTATACGTTTGAAACAGAATCTCCTAACAAACTACATAACTACACGTCACAGAACGAATATTTATGACAGCCGCAAGATTCTCCTCAGGTCTCAATTCTTTTCTGAAGAAAGCGATCCACAAAAGTGCCATCTGTTTCTTACGTATGACTTCAAATGAATAGTCCGGGGCAGTTCCGTCATTGTCAACGGATAACAGTAGTCCATTCATGGGTTTCAGTTATCTCATTCGTGATCATATTCAAATCCGTTCCAAATTTTCTTGTGCATTCAGGACAGTATTCTATATCTAATAGATTAAATATATTTTTGAACATTCATCAATTCAAATTTGTTATATCGATTATGTTCTTTATATTTACAATTTATCTATCTATGTATTTGAAAGCGATTCCCTGTCTGCCGATGTATTTAATATAATGTAGATAACAATAAACAAGTAGACACACATACACTCCCAAAATTTATTTTAGCAAATTTGCATTCAGAATACATTTTAAAATATACGAACAATCCGAATCATTTTACTTAATTAGTTATATGGAAGTAGGGAGTGTTCTTTTTCATAATGTTAGGGTAGCGCCCAGTAATCCATTTACATGTAAAACTTCACATGACAAGAATTTTTATATTATTATTTCATTCTAGGTTATCACCCCTGAGAACGTTCACCTTCACGCTCAGATTTTCCAAGTAGGCATTTCGTTGCGACATTCATTGTCCCGAAAAAGATAATTAAATTGGTGCTAACAAACTAGCGTAATCAGAAATATTGTGATGTCTAATGATATTGATTTGAGTTTTCAGTATTTTCTTAAATTTGATTTTGTTTTGAAACTTTATGTAGTACCTAGAACGTTGATGAATGTTTTAGTTTTAAAAAGTACATAAATTGGGGACAGACTGACATCACTAGGATGCGGTAAATAAAGTTTCTCGACGTAGCGACTCCAAAGTCCGGAAGTCCTCTATTCAAAGAAATGGTGAGGACGTACTTTTTAGCCAAAGTGTCATCATAATTTACGCGAAACGGTTTTATTTTGCAATTACGCTATCGCTGGTATTCGTCCTATTCTTTTTCTCTGTTTAACTGAAAAACGTTTTTAGTAGCTTCACGTGGTCAACAACTTCATGTTTTAATGCCTATTAATCCTGTCTGTTTGTGCAGAAACCCGTAATACATGCATTTATTTTTTTTACTACGTGTTGGGGGTGTGTATTCAAGTCTGTAATTTCATACTAAAATATTAAAGCAAATAATGTTGAATTATTATTACCATATTTTTAATATTGGATGAACTTCAAAAGTAATTATGTTGATTGATGCATGTATATAATTGAACATGTTACAATATACGGTTTAATATTGCCATTAATAATAACTGCTGATGAATTGTTGACAAGCCACTCATTTATGCCACTCAAATAATTCAAATTTACAACGACACGTAATTATTTTACTATTTGAAAAACTCGTGGAAACAAATTGTGTATAAATAAAGCATCAAATGTCACTAGAAGAGGACACAAATGTCGGAGGAGGAGGTCCTAGGCAGATATAGGCTTAGATTATATAGCAATTATAAATACAAACCTATCAGGTTCCCACGGTAACGGAACAACTGCAAGGACGAACACCTCATAACTCTCACGGAGTGAGTAATTCACAATCTGTATCTCCGTTAGTTCATCAAAATATCATAAACAAGTACATTATGTAATTTAGTGCTTTTACAATATCTCACCACAATTGGCTGATCGTCTCAGTAGAGTAGTAGAGGTCCCTTATCAACATAGGACCAGCGATCCCATTGATGTAGTTTGTAGAACGCCCGTTGATGCAGTAACAAACACCGATGGCGTAAATAAAGTAGGCGCTGCCGACGTAGTACTCGGAAGATTTATGCAACCACTTCCCTCATCGATGGCTTCTTATTTTATGTCTTACTATATGAGACTGACCCCCCCAGCCTCTCAACTGAGCTACACAAGACTCCAGGCCCCGAAGACCTATCATGAGTCGCATAACATTCCATACTCCAGGTCCCGAAGACCTATCTTGAATCAGACAAGGACAATACCCACAGAAACTCGGTTGGTTGTACGTTCGCAGTACTACTGCTATAAACTCAACTCAATAGCCTCAAAGCTTTCGTTAACTGCACATATTCTTATCCTGAAAGCTCAATATATTGCTGTAAAACAATTCATAAACAACAATTCAGTCATCATTGTGCCAACATCATTTTGGCACATATATAAAAAGCATCTACCTGACTTCTCGACGCCAATTAAGTGTGTGTCAATCAATGAGTAATATAAAATATAATAAGAACTGACTCTGCCAAGTACTACCTTAGCGATAGCACTATATAGAGTCATATTTAATCTATAAATCGATAATTGCTACTGTTTCATTCACACTTCGCACACATCATTAAAATACTCTTAATTATGTACTCATGAAACGGACTCACCTTAACATTAACGATGATTCAAGAAAAATGATTAAATAAACACAATGCAACACACACACACACAGTCTAACCCTTACTGAAGGTCTTCTCAATTATCTAGCTAAAGTGTAACTGCTCCTATGTAGGCTTTTAATTAAGCAATAATTCGTCATATCTATTTATGTAAGTCGGCTGCAGCCGCACTTAGGGCCTACGTAATAATAATAATCGCCCCCTCCCTCCCGCACAAGCTTATAGCTTCTGGGGCCTGGTTTCCAGGCTATGGGTTGTAGCAATTATTATTATTATTATTATTATGTATTCCTAAACAAACCACCCCTTTCCTCATGCCCCAACGTTTCTTAGGCTAATTACCCACACGTCCGGGTACATCTGGACCGGGTCACTTACAAGAATCCTTAGGGCAATATATTTTTAGAAAGAAATAAAGAACGCATTATGTCTTTGATTCTTTTATTCTTTTGCAATAACCTGAGCGACATCAAAACATAAGTTAAAATAATATCTTTCACAAGATATAATTTGACTTATAATTAATAGGTACGAAAAGTCAAAACAGAACATGTCTAGATTTTTTATAAAGGTACCCAATACGTTCCTTGTATGTATATTTAAACTTATTAATCATAAAAAAGTGGCCAATAGGAACAATCTTGGGATTATATGTGATATAGTTTAATAAGAAACAGGATAACGTTTCGACCACTTAGCGTGATCCTTTTCAAAGCCTTATTATACGAATAAATAACATATAAAATTTGTAATACTGTCAATTAATGCACCATAATTTTTAATTGACAGTATTACAAATTTTATATGTCATTTATTCGTATAATAAGGCTTTGAAAAGGATCACGCTAAGTGGTCGAAACGTCAGCCTGTTTCTTATGTCTAGATTACAGTTATTACAGACGTAGGCTTGCTGCAATCATCAATGATAGCCTAGGTCATTGTCCTTGCTATAAAGGCTTCCACACATAGAGCAGTAAAGCTTTAATGATATAGGAAATATGAAAGTATTAAAGTTCAGAAAGCTTTATGCTAATTTGATGAGTAATAAACAAACGAGAATATCAAAATAAATTATACCTGAATTGGCTGAACTGAACTAGTACGTTGTCATATGTCATAAGTTTTCGAATCCAAACACTATCATCCAATCTGCCAAACTGTATTCTTTTTGCGATATACAGTACTATAGCTATAACTATACTAACACATATAGCACTATTAGAGAGTCAATTTTTGCAAAAAACATGCTTAAGTTCCTATTTTTTGCTATCTAAAGATAGACTTGATATCTTTTGTAATACCTACAGTAATGGACCAATATAAAATGTAATATGTTTAAAATGGGTAACGCTTCCCGGGGGGGTTGAAATCCCCATTTTACACCCACAATTTAACAATTCAGGAAGTTTTCAACCAAATTGAGCGAACTTCATGGTGGGGGGGGAGTCTATAATTATGAACCCAATGAAATGAAAAAATTGGAAAATTCAAAATGGCGTAATCGAAATCGCGGTTCTTGGGAATATACTATTTTGGTTACCTTATTATGTAACACCTTCGCTATCCTCTAGTGGGAAACCTACTATGTCAGAACTCCTTTCAGGGAATAATTTCGGTTATAACATTGTTTTATACAGAAAATAAAGTTAAATGAATAAAAAAAAATAACTTATTAATTGATCAATTTTTAACATTTTATGTTTAAATTGATTATAAATTTTTGTAGTATTTAAGAATATTAGGAGAAGGTAGATTAAATGAAAAAAAAAGAAAGAAACTTTAATCAAACTTTTATATTTTTATAAAAATTAAATTCTACTTAAAATATAAAAAATATACAAATAATTAATAATAATAATATTCGTTTTCATTACCTACTAGTAGTTTCGGCGTTATTTGTATCTTCATCCTATAATTCATCTTCATGTATGGGAGCTATACTGTTTGAGCATAATAATTTAAACAGGCTAGTATACACTGAAGGCCAGGATATCCTCTATAAGTACCTTTTTTTTGCACGCATTTTCTGGGTGTGATACTATATCATCATTTTTTCTAAAAAGCAAGCAAGCAACCATAAAAGCATTTGAACAAAATCCATATCTTTGGGAATGTGCCTCTTCATTTGAGGAACCTGGTCAAACTTTTTATCAGGCATTAAACTCTTATTAGCACCAATGCACCATTAAATGGCACCTTATATGTGGACCAAAGAAAATGAGAGATAATGTAAAAAAAAGATACCTACAATAAACTTTAAAAGAACTTTGTTGTAAAATATTAGAGGAGTTCGGATATAATTCATTTTGTAAAGCTACTAACCAGTAAGATATAATCCGTTGGTGAAAATAAATATGTTGGAAAGCGGGAGGTCGTTTCGATTACTTCATTTGAAGTCAAATATAAGTATCCTAGGTTTGTCCGGTCCCTCGACGCGAGCTTACCTGAAGGCATCAAAAGAACTACGAAATCTTCGGACCTTTTTTAGTGTTTCGCTTATAACTCCAAAGCGGTGATCTCCAACGAAGACTTCACTGTTACAAGAATTAAAGAGCATTAAATTCTACGTCGGATGAGTATTTAACACTTTAAATTCGGTTTAGTGGTATGGTCGAAATCGACGGTCGAAAAACGACAATTTTACGTATTTTCGATTTTCCGTCAGACCGCACGACCAGAGGCTTTCCGTATAAAAAAACCCGTTGGACTCATTCTGATTGTTAATATAAGTCGAGAAATACCTAAATTTTGATATTATAGAGGTTGCTGCATTAAATTAATTGTTAATTTTAAGAAATGCCAGCTCCTGACAGCTTGCTCGTATAAAATTGGATTGGCCTCCTGCGGATGCAGAAAAGGTGGTCATACCAACCAAAAGACTACCAGCCTGTTCAAATTGTTATGATAATAATTGCTCAAACAGTATACTAGCTCCCATACATCAAGATGAATTATAGGATGATGATACAAATAACGCCCAGGGACGTCGGAAGTATTTTCAGTTAGGGGGGGGGGCGAACGTCGATTTCATAGATTAGATACAGTAAAGTTACCATAAAGTTCTAATAAATAAAAAAGGATGATATAATAATCAAGACACAGATGCTCAATACCGCTAGCTATTTGAAAATAAAGTAAAAATGGTTTATTCTTAAAAAGCAAAAGTTCTTTTAATTTGACCTAACTATCAACTATATTAAATATTTGTTTACAAGTAATTGACTATATTATTTTATGTTACTTTTATATAAATATCATGTGCCTTTAATAACTTGATGTTGAAGTTTATACACTAAACCAGCGGTTCTTAACCTTTTCTTTTCAATGGACCCCCTATAATTTCTTTTATGAGTATAGTGGGCTCCCTTTTCATTAACCTCTATATAGGACTGTAATGAGTTCTAGCGCAAAATATTTCCTTATGAAGTTTTATTTTCCATTTCAATGTCATTCGTCGGCATTTATCGTTTATCGAAAACGATATCGTTTTTATCGTTTTGTTTATCGTTTATCGATCGTTCATCGATAAACGATGAGGTTTTTACCGTTTTGTTTAGAAACGATAAAAATGATATTGTTTTTCGATAAACGATAAACAAAATGAAATAGTTTATCGACGAACGATCGATGAACAATAAAAACGATATCATTTTCGTTAAACGATAAGCGCCGGCGGATGACCTTGAAATGCAAAATGAACGTTCATAAGAAAATACATGCGATTTCGTGCTAGAACTCACATAGCATATCTACTAACCTTACTTATAAACTTAAGTAAAAAACTGTGCGGTGTACAGACATCGATTAATTGTTTTTACTGTAGTAAGTCGGAAATTTGCTATTTAGAAATTTGCGATTAGATACAGTGCACGTGCATCTTGCATATTCGCGTTCCTGAGACAAAGAAATAGTCGAACTTTTATGTCTATGAATACTTTTACTTTCCTTAAGATCGAGTTTTACGCACAAAGAAATTACATAAAATTGACATTTTTATAATTCGAAAGTTCCAGGATCGTACCAGAGTAGTAAGCAGATACAAAATCTGCCCAAAATAATAGATAAAAGTGTTTACGATATAAAGTAGGGGTAATAAACGTTTTTCTATGCATTATTTTCTGTAGACGTCGCCTACAATAGTACCAGTTTTAAAAATGTTGAACTTTTAAGGCCACCAAGAACGCATGGCCTTCCATACAAGGATTTTCTTCCCTAATTCATCTACTTTAATTGTTCTTACACTATCATGTACAGGGGGAATGAATATAGTTCACATTTTTATAAATCTAGTTACCAATGTTTTTAATTTTTGCATATTGTATGTTGTTCGAAGGGGGGGGGAGTGTGACGGTTATTTCCTTTTAATAAACAATTTCATTCTTATTAGGCATAATTGAATTCATAAAACGAATATTATTCCTGTTTTCAATTTATTGACCGTCTAATTTTCTGTCCTCTTCGCACTCATGGCGACCTTGTTAAATTTGGATAGTTTATAAATTTTGCATTAGTTGGAAATGCGTGTTTCTTTATCAAGTTCTGGCCTTATCGGTTATCGCGCTATTGTTGGTGGAATGAATTGTAGGATTATTCTGTTTTAAATGCTCTCTTTGAGGTGAATATAGTTTTGGGACTCGTCTCTTCTTCGTGTGCAGATTTAGGGGTGCGTGAAGTAGCCACCCCCGACTAGGTGGAAAAGTCGGATTAATTTTGTAACCTATCGAAGAAGTATTAGTATCTGTGTGGTTGTGATTTCCATATAGAAAACTCCGCTGGGAGGATTCTGCGAGTCACCAGAACTCAATCCTCTTTTCTTTTCTGAACATCATATCTTCACCCCTATTAGGGTAAGTGTTGTCTTAATCAGCAATCTTTCACCTTACAATATTCCTATTTGTGGTTTTCTACGATTTTTAGGGTCGTAAGCCTTGGTTGATCTCAATCGCCTTGGGGCGCGATACCAAGATCTTCTCGCCTACGTGTAAGCGGTACCTAGAGCATCAAACCCACCCGTCGCTACGCGGCAAGAACGAGGGAAAGCTAGACAGTTTAGCCAGCTAAGTGAATTGAATGTAGTTGTTTTATTAATTATTCATTTGTTTTTTTGTTCCTTTAACTTCTTTAAATATTAACGAATTTTAATGTACTTAACCATTTCAAAAATCAGTATTTAACGCCATACAATTAATTCCTTTATGAGGAATAAACAATTTAGAAAACATCTTGATCGGTAACTTACGTTTGGAGTGTAAGCTTCAGGGCAGCTGCCTAGGGGTAATTATTTGTTACATAACAACTTAACTTGTCTAAAGATCCAGGGTTCAATTAACTGTATGGTTTTTTTTTCCTTTTTTTTTCCTTTTCTTTTTTCAGCGTACTATATTTTATGTGATTTATTAGTTAATTAATAAAGGCAACTAAGAATCAGTTCTCGTGTATTGTTGATTTATTTATTTATTTTTTTTTGTTTATATTCCCTTGTGCGTGGCATAAATTGGCGCCCAACGTTTAAAAGTAACTTTTCCCATTGATTTTTCTTTATTAGTTACACATAGGCGTAGATCTAGGTCTAGTATTTTTGTAGTTGCTTTATATATTTTTTTACATCGAATTTGGTTTGTTTATAGCGATTTGCAATTTCATCGTATTTATTGCTGTGGGCATATATTTTTTTTACAGGTATACAGTTGTTGGATGCGCACTGTTCTGCCTATTTGTTTTGTATTTCTAGTTTTTTTTTAGGAAGGGGGGGGTTATTGAATAAATTGGTTATTGATGATTAACTGTGTTTATATCTTGCTTGATTTGATTTATTCTCTTATTATTATTTTTTTATCTGAATTTTGCTGTGTTATAATTGTATATATTTTGACCAGTCATGGATATTAATCGTCTGTTGAGTGATGAATTGAATTATGAGTTAATGATTAGGGGTTTTGAACCGGGTGAGACGGTTCGGGAAAAGAGACAGCTATTGCGTACTGCTATATTGGAAGTTCAACAGGGAACTCTTGCCATGTTAGATCTTCTTTTAGATCCCTTAAGCGAATTAAATGTTTGCTCTTCTAAATTAGATGATTTAGCGGAAGCGGTCAACGGGTTGGATAGGGAGAATGCCGATAATGACTATAAGAGAATCAACACGAGACTTCTACATGTGGACAGCCGGTTGGGGCGAATTACACCAAATTCAGCTGCTACCGAACGCAAGAAAGAACATTTGCAGTTTTACTGCCAACATTTATTTGAACTTTTAGAAGATGCTTTCAAGATTGCTAAGCTATCGCGTCGAGTTAACAATCTTTCAATTTTGGACGATCCAGTTCCACTTTTGCCTCAAACATCTACCGAGATTAATCAGTTAGGTACGGGGTCGAGTGTCTGTCAGCATCAGAGTATGGAGGTTCCTGTAAATAATTTACTCAATTTGGAGGGATCTGTTGTTCCTCTTACACCAGAAGATGGGTTAACAGGCTCTTCTGTACAAGAATTTCCTGAACCAACATCCTTGTTACACGAGGTTTCCACTCATTTTCAGCTGCCACAGGGATCGAGAGTGACATTTGCTGATAAGGAGAATTACCATTTTCCCCGAGTAGCCACTCCTCCGGTATTTCCAGTTCTTAACGCACCCTCTTCCAATCTTCCTGGAAATTCCTCATGGGCCAAAGCAACAAATGAATGTAATCGACCACAACCACTTCCTTTGTGGAAGGAAACCCAAACTGTAAATTACATTTTTAATGGACCACGTTATCCAAACACGTCAACCATGACTATTCCTGGTTGCTTTCCGGGACCTGTTCTTCCTGAAAACTCAACAATGAGAAATCAGCCTGATGATCGACCCAGAGACATTTTTGGTCCTTTTGGTACACTACCTCAAGAAACTATTTCAAAAGGTCAGCCTTATTGGTCTTTTGGGAAATGGAATATTTATTTTGAGGGAAGCTCAAGTGTCACCGCTTTCATCGAAGATGTTGAAGACAAAGCTCGTGCGAGAAGGGTTAGCAAGGAGCAACTTTTTCAAGTTGCCTCTGAATTTTTTAAGGGTGATGCACTTCTGTGGTTTAGAGCCCGAAGACATACGTTCTTTGATTGGGACCATTTGGTAGTAAAATTAAGAGAAGCATTCTTGCCTCCGGATTATGAATTGACTTTGATGGAAGAAATTCGAAGAAGGACGCAAGGTGAAGAAGAAAAGCTTGTGATTTACGTTACCAGAATGCAGAGTCTATTTGATAAACTGGTTAAAGAGCCCACGGAGAAAGAACAAGTCGATTTGATCCGACGAAACCTTTTGCCTTATCTTCATACAGCCTTGGCTTTATAGAACTTGCAAACAATCGATGATTTGTTACATTTAGGTAGGAAGTTAGAAGATTCCTATTGGCGAGCCCAGCAGTATTGTCCACCCCCATCGAATCCTAAACGTGTTCAAGAACCGCAATTGGCGTATAAACGATCTGTAACTCAGGTAAAAGCTTCTTTTGTTGAATCGAAGCCTGTCAATAACTTGCTTACAACTTCTTCCGAGAAGACCATCATTTGTTGGGATTGTAAAAGGCCTGGACACTTTAGATCCAAATGTCCTCAACCTAAAGAAATAGCCTGTTTTCGTTGTAGAACTAAAGGAGTAACCCTAAGAACTTGTTCGTGCAGTTCGGGAAACGAGAAGTGGGGTCACTAAGAGGCCAATTAGTGACTCATCAACTCCGGAAGGCCGAAAATTTTAATTCTAATCCCTACACCTCTATGTCATCGGACTTCGTACGACGTCAAGGTATGGTCGAATTCATACTTTCTCACGTTGATGGAGATCGTAGACCCTATCTACAAGTCACTATTCTAGGTCAGCCGATGTTAGGACTTTTAGACTCAGGTAGTAGTGTTACCCTGGTCAGCAGTTCCGGCATTAAGAAGTTGGTTAACTTAGGGCTTTCGTTGGATACTACTCGTTGTATTCAGATTAAGGTAGCTAATGGAGACTCCTCTTTATCTATTGGTACTATTACCGCTCCGATTTGCCTTTTGGGCAAAGTGAAAGTTTTAGATATTTTGGCGGTGCCGAACCTATCTAGTGATCTCATATTGGGGGCAGATTTTTGGATGGCGATGGATGTTCTTCCAGATTTGAGAAGAGACGTTTGGAGTTTTGGAGATGTTGCTAAAGTTGAAGTTAGTGGAATCCAAGACGATAAAACCTTGACAGCTGTCCAACAAGAAAGTTTGAATAAAGTGCTAGGAGAAAAGTTTGAAAAAATGAAGTCGGGGTTAGGTTATACGACAAAGTTGGAACATAAAATAGAAGTTCAACCTGGTACGGTACCTATCAAACAAAGGTACTATCCCGTTTCGCCTTATAAGCAGAAAATTTTAAACAAGGAATTAGATAGAATGCTGGAACAAAAGATTGTGGAACCTTCCACCAGCCCATGGTCATCACCAGCTTTATTGGTCCCTAAGGACGGTAATCAAAAGTATAGGTTTCGTGTGGATTATAGGGTCCTTAACAAAGTCACTAAGAAGGATGCTTATCCCTTACCCTATATTTCAACCATTTTAGATAGGCTTAAAGGGGCAAGATTTTTGAGTTCCATGGACATTAAGTCAGCATATCATCAGATTGGAGTCGAAGAATCCCGCAGGGAATATACTGCGTTCACCATTCCGGGACGAGGACTTTATCAATTTCGTCGAATGCCGTTTGGGTTGACTAATGCGTCATCCTCATGGCAAAGGCTCATAGATAGAGTTTTAGGAGTAGACCTGGAACCTCACGTTTTTGTATATCTAGATGATATCATCATTATCTCATCAGACTTCGAGACCCACTTGGGCGTGTTAGCCAAAGTATTCGACCGATTAATTGAAGCAGGACTTACTGTAGGCCAAGACAAGTGTCACTTTTGTAGACCCTCCTTACGATATTTAAGGTATGTTGTCGACTCCGAAGGTCTTCATGTGGATGCTTCTAAAGTGGAAGCTCTTTTGGCGATTCCACCTCCTAAGAATCCCATGGAAATTCGAAGATTCATGGGTATGGCAAGTTGGTATCGACGGTTCGTGCCTCATTTCGCTACCATTCTAGCGCCACTTACGAAGCTGACTCATAAGAATACGCGTTTTATATAGACCGAAGAATGTCAAGCCGCTTTTAATACTATCAAGAGTAGCCTCGTTTCCGCACCTGTGTTAACATGTCCGGATTTTGATACGCCGTTCATACTACAGACGGATGCCTCCGCCTACGGATTAGGAGCTGTCCTGACTCAAAATCTTGAAGATGGAGAGAGAGTAATATGCTTCCTGTCCAGATCTCTGTCTAAACCCGAGAGAAATTACAGTACGACTGAACGGGAATGTCTTGCTGTTATCTGGGCAGTGGAGAAACTCCGCCACTACTTGGAAAGTCACTTCACTGTTGTGAGTGATCACTCGTCTTTAGCCTGGTTACACAAAATTAAAGATCCCACTGGAAGATTAGCCCGTTGGGCATTACGACTTCAGCCGTTTGACTACACGATTGTGCATAGAAAAGGACGCGAAAACATTGTTCCAGATTTTCTGTCCCGTTCGGTATCTATAGTCGAGGCTGTAAAGTCGTCTGATATTCTTGATCATCTGGGAAAAACCAACGATCCCTGGTATTTGAAGATGATTTCTAAAGTCGAAAGCCGACCGGATAAGTACCCCCAATGGAGGGTAGAGAAGAATATCCTGTATAAACACGTTCGTTGTAGTTCACCCGAGTTATCGGAAGAGAACGACTACTGGAAAATAGTTGTACCCAAAGAAAAACGAAAGGATATCATTTTCGAACATCATGATATTCCTCAAGCTGGTCATGTAGGTAATTATAAGACTTATTGGAAACTACATCAACGCTTCACATGGCCCAAGATGCGTAACGATGTGTCTCGTTACCTTAAGAATTGTTCCGTCTGTGCTCAGCATAAACCGGAACAGAAGTCACCTGCGGGTCTTATGGGTACTCGTCCTGAGATAGCCAAACCTTGTCAAATGATATCTTTGGACTTCATGGGTCCTTTTCCTAGGAGCAAGCATGGTTATTCTTACTTACTGGTGATTTCCGACTATTTTAGTAAATCTCTACTCTTGCACCCACGTTCGGCTACGGCCAAAGCTCTTACTGCTTATGTCGAAGATCACGTTTTCAATGTTTATGGAGTACCGCAGTATCTTGTTTGCGATAATGGTACACAAATGCGCAGTCGAGAATTTCAGACGTTATGTCACAACTATCATGTCAAACTTCATTATACAGCAAAATACAATCCAAAGGCCGATCCTGTAGAGCGTTACAACAAGATCATCAAAACTATGATATCCTGTTATGTTGGAGAAAATCATCGGGTTTGGGATGAAAATCTTTCTGCAATTGGTTGCGCCATACGAACTGTGAAAAAGTGAAGTTACTGGGTACTCACCCTATTATATTAACTTTGGTAGAAACTATATATCTGATGGACGATATTATCAATATATGCTCTCTGACGAAAGTGACCGAAAGTTACCTGACAGTGATGTTCAGAAGAGAACTCTAGGATTCCAGAAGCTGTTTGAAAAAGTTCGGCGGAGAATCGAAGATGCGCAAGAAAGAAATCGGCGTGTATATAATCTTCGAAGAAGGCCGGTGCAATATTCAGCAGGGGATAGAGTGTGGAAGAAGAATAAGGTGCTGTCAGATGCTGTTCGAGGAATTAAGGCAGGGTTGTCCCCAGCATATGTTGGCCCTTTCAGAATTCTTCGAAAAATAGGTACTTGCACTTACGAATTGGTCGATGATAATGAACGTTCTTTAGAAACTTGGCATGTGCAAGATTTGAAACCTGTTCATAACAATATTTAGGGCGGATGGTTGGGCGTGTCTGGTAGGCATTTTTGGGGGGGCTTGCTCACCTTTCTTTCTTTTTTTGAGTAAGTGTCCCGACCTGTCCATCAAGGTCTTGTGTTTCTTGCGCTTTGCTTTTCTTCCTATTTGTGACGTACTCTTTTTGTAGGTGTGCCATTGTGTGTGAATGTCCCTTTTTCGCCTTTAACTTTTCCGCTGTTCTATCTTCTATCCTATATTCTTCTTCTTCCTTTCGTTGTTCTAATGCCTTTGTGTTAGGACAACCACTTGCCGTTGGTTTGGGGGGTGGTTCAGCTCCTTGCCGAGATGAGATTGCTTTCGGGCGTTCTCTTCGGAGCAAGGGTGGCTGTGCTACTCTCCCTCTCTAATTGTGCTTCTATTGACATCTGTATCGTGATGTGGCTGTTGCCGTTGGCGTTCCCTGTGCGCAGGTGGGCTACCTTGGAACAGCTTGTATTGTCTTTTGTGTTTTTGGGGGTTGGTAATATATCTTTTGGGGTTGGGTCTTCTGTGGTTTTTGCATGGGTCCATGGCCCCTTAGTCCATGAATGTGTTGTCTGGGGTTTGTGTGGGGGCGGGGCAACTTGTTCGGATTTGTTGGTGAACAGGGTTGATCTGGCTCCGGTCTTTGTAGGTACATTGCTACTGATTGTGTTTTGGGCCACTGGACGGCCACAACGGACGACGCAGCCTTACCATCGGCAGGCGACCGTGGTCGGTATGGGATGTACTCTACAATTGCCGCTACCAAAGCAACACTCTCCTGGCAATCTGGTCAGATTTGCTGCAAGTTGTGTCTTGGAGTAAATTGGTTGTTGTGGGTAGGGTTTTGGTTTTCCTTATTTTCTAAGATGTGCTCGAATGTATTCTAATCTGGTCAGTAAATTCTTGGGAATTTACTTCCTTCGAAGGGGGGGGAGTGTGACGGTTATTTCCTTTTAATAAACAATTTCATTCTTATTAGGCATAATTGAATTCATAAAACGAATATTATTCCTGTTTTCAATTTATTGACCGTCTAATTTTCTGTCCTCTTCGCACTCATGGCGACCTTGTTAAATTTGGATAGTTTATAAATTTTGCATTAGTTGGAAATGCGTGTTTCTTTATCAAGTTCTGGCCTTATCGGTTATCGCGCTATTGTTGGTGGAATGAATTGTAGGATTATTCTGTTTTAAATGCTCTCTTTGAGGTGAATATAGTTTTGGGACTCGTCTCTTCTTCGTGTGCAGATTTAGGCGTGCGTGAAGTAGCCACCCCCGACTAGGTGGAAAAGTCGGATTAATTTTGTAACCTATCGAAGAAGTATTAGTATCTGTGTGGTTGTGATTTCCATATAGAAAACTCCGCTGGGAGGATTCTGCGAGTCACCAGAACTCAATCCTCTTTTCTTTTCTGAACATCATATCTTCACCCCTATTAGGGTAAGTGTTGTCTTAATCAGCAATCTTTCACCTTACAATATTCCTATTTGTGGTTTTCTACGATTTTTAGGGTCGTAAGCCTTGGTTGATCTCAATCGCCTTGGGGCGCGATACCAAGATCTTCTCGCCTACGTGTAAGCGGTACCTAGAGCATCAAACCCACCCGTCGCTACGCGGCAAGAACGAGGGAAAGCTAGACAGTTTAGCCAGCTAAGTGAATTGACTGTAGTTGTTTTATTAATTATTCATTTGTTTTTTTGTTCCTTTAACTTCTTTAAATATTAACGAATTTTAATGTACTTAACCATTTCAAAAATCAGTATTTAACGCCATACAATTAATTCCTTTATGAGGAATAAACAATTTAGAAAACATCTTGATCGGTAACTTACGTTTGGAGTGTAAGCTTCAGGGCAGCTGCCTAGGGGTAATTATTTGTTACATAACAACTTAACTTGTCTAAAGATCCAGGGTTCAATTAACTGTATGGTTTTTTTTTCCTTTTTTTTCCTTTTCTTTTTTCAGCGTACTATATTTTATGTGATTTATTAGTTAATTAATAAAGGCAACTAAGAATCAGTTCTCGTGTATTGTTGATTTATTTTTTATTTATTTTTTTTTGTTTATATTCCCTTGTGCGTGGCACCCTAAGCCCTGCTCGGACCAAATTCGTATAATTTTTTTCGACCCCCATGCGGAGAATCGGCCAAATACAGCAAACCGATAAACGCCTTCATTTCCACTTTATTAGTAAGTACAACGTCGTATTTATTCTTGTATCTTGGTGCTATTTTCTGTATATACAAATTGGTATTTTCGATGACTGTGTCCAAAATTTCTTCAAAAAAGAGCATCCAACACTGAATTGGCGTGTTTTTACGTTTCTTGCACCTGCACGAACACCAGGCAATTGGGTAACGATATCATGCTGCCTTGTTCGAACTCGTTGGTCTGGGGTATGCTTTTTCCACTTGGTTCCATCTCCTCCATAAAAATACAGAGATCTGGAGGTTGTACTAGAAGTATCTGATTGGTTGCCATCTTTATCTGGTTCTTCTTGCTCCGTATCTGTATCGTGTTCGCTAATTATGTCTTGTGCACATTCGTCTTCTGACTCAGATTCTTCAGAAACGTCCGGGGTTGGTACTTCATCGTAAAGTGCCTGTAGTATAATAATTTCCCGTTCATAAGGATCCATCTCGCCAAACAAAAGTAATAAAGTCAAAAGTGGAAAACGTCACAAATGGAAAACACGGCTAACTTTCACTTGCACTTCCAATAGAGACTAAACCAAAACATCCCTTGTCTTGCTTTATATAGTACGAACCACGTTCATAAAGAACGGAGATTCCTCTACAGAAGATAAATTATTTAGAGTAAAAAAGGTAAATCCCCTAAACTCGAGATAAAAGTTTGCTAACATGCAAAACACGCAGAAACGATAAACAATTGAAATTTAGGTACTTACCCGTATGCAAAGGATTCTGCGTGAATATTTAAAAACTAGGGGAAGGCCCTAAGAATGTTTTATGCCTAAAAACGACACAAAATTAGTACCTTTACGAAATACGAAAAAATAAATTGTAGGAAAAAAACTTACACGAATGGCAGCCAAACGACAGATAATAAAATTAAGACAAATTAAGGAAAACATGTCTTTATTAAAGTTAGGAAGGTACCAAAAAGCTAAAGAAATTAAAAAAATTATTTTAGAAAATACAACAAAAAAAAGATTTGCCTGGGCCTCACAGACCCAGCCCTGAATCGGAGGGTTAATAAAAATAAATAAAATATATTTTATACTTTCACCCTTGTTTCTAGGGGGGCGACGCCCCCCCTGTTCAATGATAGAAGGGGCTGACTGCCCCCCTCTGACCCACTTCCCCCCCTTACTTCCGACGCCCCTGATAACGCCAAAACTACTATTGTAGATAATAAAAACAAATATTAATATTATTATTAATTATCTATATATTTTTTATATCTTAAGCAGAATTTAATTTAAAAAATAAAAATACAAGTTTGATTAAAGTTTCTTTCTTTTTTCTCATTCAATCTATCTTTTCCTAATATTCTTAAATACTACAAAAATTTATAATCAATTTAAACATAAAATGTTGAGTATTGATCAACCAATACCTTAATGTTTTTATTAACTTAACTTTATTTTCTGTATAAAATCGCCATTTTTCCTTGAAAGATTTGAGATTTCTTGAGAGATCTCCCTGAGAGAGTAGGTTTCCCACTAGGAAAGAGCAAAGGTGTTACATAATAAGGTAACCAAAGTAATGTATTCCTGTGCAAAATCATATTCTTAATCCTTTTGACTAGTTGAATTTTTCTCTAATATCAATAGAAACGGCGGAAATCTTATTCTCAATATCAAATGCCGTTATTTTAGGACCGCCATTTTGGGTCCGCTATTATGAATTTTTAATTTTCTTATTGCATTCAGCGATCCCAAAAACCCTCCCAACATAAATTTTGCTCAATTTAGTTGCGTTATTAAATTAGGGGTATAAAATGGGGGTTTCAACCACCATTTTAAACATATTACATTTTATATTGGCATTAGAAAAGATTTCAAGTCTCTATCTTTAAATAGTAAAAAATAAAAGCTTGATGCAAAAATTGCCTCTCCTATATGTACTATTGGTTTTATAATGATCTAGGACAGCAAGGCTAATATGATGCTATTTTTTATTATTTTATCCTATGCATTTACACTGAGAAAATAATAAGAAATAGCATCATATTAGCCTTGCTGTCCTAGATCATTATGAAATCAATAGTACATATATATAGCTACAGCTATAGTACTTAGTATTAAATCTGTACTAAAGCTTCAGTCCTAAAGAGCGTTATATACAACGCATAATAGGTGAATTATAAATACAGGAAATTCTGACTTGAAATTCCATGTATCTGAGCTCTTAGGTTAAAAATTGATTTCTATGTGCATGACCAGCACGCTAGTCCCTACAGCTACACTACCAAGAGTACCTCTTAGATTTCCGAATTATTTCTCTCCATACATTTACTTTTCCATGACGCTGGCTGTGCGATTTTTGTGTTGAAAGGCACCTCTCTACTTATATAGTTAAATCAACCAGAAAAGAAGGTAGTCAAGCAAATTCTGTGACCATACAATTTTTATTGTTATCTCAAACAAGGTATTTACTTAATTAAAAAAAGAAACACTTTTTACTAGAACTACATACTTTATTTTTGTTCTCATAAGTAAATAGTAGTTTAGTAAACGTGATATCTCTTTGCTTACTAACCATTGTTTGTTTGGTCTACAATTAAACAGTATAATGACATTTTTATTTTTTAACCATAAATGTTGCTTTTCATACCTACCTTAGCTTATTGTCTTTCTAAGGACTAATTTATCCATCACTGAAATAACTCCAACGGGAAGCTTATTAATATGGAAATATACCACATACCACATGCATATGTAAAATAAAATGCAAATTTTAGTTCACATTGTTTTGTTATATTATATGTTTAATGTGCAATGTAAAATTAACGCGCACCTTGTCTTGTTCCTTGGTATAAAATGAACACAACTAACCATATTCCGTTGGTACTGTGAAATATAGAAGAAAAATACATTAGTTTTACTGCGAAAAGAAGAGGCAATTTATCAAAATGGGTAGCAGAACGATGTTATGTTTATGTAAACAGAACTGCGCGTTAATTCTACAATAATATTTTATTATCTACTAATTAAAATAGTATAGCAAATTAATACTAGATTAAAAGTACAATTAGCTAATAAAAATAAAATGTACTACTTCTAGTTTGATTTGACAAAATTCAACAAATTAAATGTTAGATGACAAAATAACATTCTATAATAGTGCACTTATTTTGTAAAGTTAATGTTTACGTAATGTGCAATTTTTTATTAACTGTAATAACAATTACCATTTGTTTAACTGTAACCTGCTTTAATTTTACAAAACTAACGAAACAGTTAATTACATATTTCTTTTGTCGAATTAATGCATACTACTTCTTTGAATGTGAGATTTTCGTCATGGCGTGGCATTAATTCTTCACAAAACTGCAAACTACAGTCTGGATTATCTATATTTAACTATAAGTAGTACAGCAAGTAAACACTTTATAGTGGTACTACAATGTTTTATCATCTGTGTGCATATTTAATAATTTTATTAATCATTTTAAATTTGGGCTTTCTCATCTTATACGTTTGTCTTTTAAGTGAATTTCGTAAAAACAAAATATAACTGCTAGTTTACCATAAGCTTCTAGAAGATATGAGAGTTCGCCATTCGAAAGGTTTTCAGCTAGATACATCTATATTATTTATTTTTAAGAATTTGTGAGCGTTTTGTGCTTAGCGTTTTGTGCTAATCTGCAAAACCTTCTCGTTTTGTGCGTAAACCAGATGGACAATCAAATTTGGCACTAATGACTTCTCGTTTTGTGCCGTAATCTGGTCTCGTCACCTGCTAATTTTGGATACTTAAAATAGGATTTCTACATACAAATTGTTGATTTTCTGCTCAATATTTTATCTATTTTTTTCACATCAAATACAAAAAAATCTATTATCTACAAAAATTATATTTCCCATATTTTTTGAGTAGTCATGTGATTTATAAACCAGTTCGATTGCTTGATTTTTTATATGATTTTTAAACTAAATATTTTAGGAACTTTTAGATCCTAATTAATAAAGGGAACATAATAATGTATAAGTACATATAAATAAGAGATTTATTAGATATTAAGAATAAAAATGTATAATATATATATAATTACATGAATACTTGTTAATAGCTTTAATAGTTAAGACAATTTACAAAACATCCCCATCAACACTCAAGGAAAGTAAAGTTTTCTCGTATTTATTAATGTTTGTTTAAATCCTGTATATTATGTATTCTTGTTTCATATTGTAAACTTAAGTATGTTATGGTTGTCAAGGAAATTACAGGTAATATTAGCGTTATATAACAAACTAGGTATTACTTTCTCTAATGCCAAATTCTTTGAAAATGATAAATTTAAATACAATAGCACTCACAAGTATTTGACGTTTTTGATTTTTTTGTACAACGAACAACACTATGGATTTATTATAAGTAATTAAAAAAATTATTGTTTTTTTAGTCAAATTTTGACAGTGAAGGAACTAAAGTAAAAAAAAGTACACACTGTAAAAAATGAGGTAAAATTACCTTGGGAAAGAGGTAACTTTTCGCTATTATTTGCGGTATTTTTACAGTAAAATTAATTTTACCTATACATTTAGTAGTTTTACTATTTGTGGTAAAATGCCCTGTAATTATGTAAAATTATACAAATATAAGTAATTCTACTACATTGAACTGGTTAAAATCACTATCCATAATATAAATTTACATAACTCAGACAATTTTTTCCTTACAAATGTATAATTGTTCAATAACTTAATTCATTTTTAGTGTAATATTAAAGATAAGATGAACTTGAACAAGAATAGTGTAATTTTACCCTTAATATGTTTTTAACCGTTGAGATGCTATTTCGCTGATCGCACTTGTTTGTGACCTTCGTTTCGTGAAAGAATTCAGGAATCCATTATGAACAGTCCAAATAGGCTTTTTGGGGAATGGTCGGAATGGTGTGTACCATTCTTTTATGATTTCGGCGAGGCGTACTCTATCGATACCGAACGAAGTGTTCATTGCTCATTAATATTTTGTTTTTCGTTGTAGTGTAGTGCGGATTTATTAAAGGCAAATATTTACACGTATGACCGAAGATGGGAAGAATTTTATTTTATAGTAGAAGTTAAAAAATAATAATCGGTAGTACCTATATGTTAAAATTACAAATTTAAACCAATAAAATAAAAATATTTAATTTAATGTTTTTCTAGGATGAATCAAAAATTGAAGAATTCGAAATAAACTAGCATAACTGTAATTGAGAAAGGTACTCGTGTATAATTGTTTATATAATTTATAATTTTTTAATTTTCTAGGTGGAATCGAAACTTTATCTGAATGTCTTTGAGAGACCAAATATTTCCGAAAGCCCCTGAAAAGAAGTTCTGTTAATGTCTTATATTTTATATAAGTACATACGTTCAATAAAAATTACTTTGATTTTATTTTGTTTCATACAATTCCCAGAGGAACGATTGAATTTGCAAGTACTTTCGCAAGTCATCGTTACATTCAAGAAGTATTTTCACATTTGTATTTTAACCCTGAAAAGTACTATTGCCATGAAATATTAACTTTGTCATGTAACTTTACACAGGTGTTTTAATGTTAAAATGTAAAATTACATTGAGATTGTAATTTTAATCTGTAAATTTACTTAAAAAGGAAACATTACAATGCAAACTTAACCTAATGTTGAAATTTTTCACTTCCTATGAAAATTACACTTTGAAGTAAATTTACCCCAAAAAATGGAGGTAACATAGTTGCCTCCATTTTTTAGGGTATAATTCACCGGTAATTTTTTAGAGTGCACTTAATTAGTCCGCACTATCTACTTTCCAGTAGGTCTGTATTATCCATCAATATCCTAAATTGAGTAAAGTTTCCGTTTGTTTTTTAGCGGTATTAATGGTAAACAAACGATGCTTAACTAAAAGGGAGTACCAAAGAGAGGGATAATTTTCTTACTTTTTAGCTAGCTCTGTGTTAGCTGAACTTTAGAATGTCAAAGTTACTATCATACTTGATATTCAGATAAGAATAGGTAAATATGTGCAAGTAAATAACGCACGAAATAATAAGTCATAAACGCCATCATTTTAACTTCACAAGAAACGAGAAGGCTTCAGGTAGATTTTCGTCGGCGGAGAAACGCGTCGATCGAAACAAGAATATACCACTTTTAAGATCTTAAAAGATTTTTAGAAATTAGTGAACCTGGAGAATTGATGTTGCAGCAACTTAATTGAGATCACTAAAACTGATAAAAAAGTTTATTGAAAATTAGATCCGACGAAATTTAGCAGTCATCCATTTTAAGTTTGATTCTTCAAAATAATTAGTTTTTGCTATCTAAATGTAGTAAAATATTGAGAGCACCTATTGGCCATTTCTTTTGGTTCTTTCTTTCCTATGAATTGTAACACGATGAGATAGCTTGGCTAATTGACTGCGCTGTTAGAATCTGAGTTTCCACTATTTCGATACGTAGCGTCGATACTAATAATGGTAGACAAGACTGTGAAAGAGATTATTAAAACGTGAGCTTAAAGTGAATTTGCTATTGTACTTTAGGTTTTTTGAGGCGTTAAGTGTCCATAGCGCGAAAATTTGTAACATCAGTAGTTTCACTTAAATGAGTTTATTTAAACCCCAGTGGCTTACGGCGAGAAATAGGCAAGGGAAGCCACCACATTTTTATTCTAAAATATCTAGGTACAGTTATTCTTTATTTAAAAAAGTACTACTATCGTATTTATTTATAATGCAACTCGATTCTCCGGTCTTTGTTAGCAAATAACTGTTGCAGGTTTTAATTTTTGTTGTTAAATTTGGAAGTTTTGGTTTTGGTCTGCATTTCTCAATAATTTCTCATCAAAACTGTATGCAGAAAATTCTTCATCTAATAATTTTCAAACTGAACAACAAAATCGTCACAGTTCGGATGTATCGGAAGTACTCGTTCGTTCTACCAAAGCAGCAGAATTTGCAGTCATCTCCATATAAGTAATTTTAAATGTTGCATACAGAGCAAACTGATAAGAATTAGTTGCCTTAAGAAAATTCCCAACTTATGTATATAATGAAATATAATATGAATACAAAGATTAGTTAAAGTTTCAAAAGTTTTATTAATATCTTAACCTGACAATATTGTTTCGACACTTTATGTCATTATCAAAGGTAGATAAGATTGATAAACAAATACGTTGCAAAGGATAAATACATACAGAAAATAGGTAACTAGATACAATACATACAAAAACTAAATATCTAACACTTCTAATAAAGGAGAATTACTAAGCTCAGTTTGTTCATTCATTAAAGGTACTGTGCGTTTATGTCTGTATATTTCAAAAGCTTCTAAAATGTCTAATTTGTGTTTGTTGTTGCAAAAATGTAAGAATTTAATGTTGTTTTGAGGTGTCATTGGGTGGTTCTGTTCCAAGATGTGTTTGGCATAATTCGATTTTTCTGGATGTTTAAGTCTATAAGAGCGTACGTGTTCTTTGTATCTTATGTCGAAATTTCTAGGTGTTTGTCCAATATAAACCGAGTTACAAAAAGAACAATTCAAACGGTAAATGCCGGATTTCATGATATCTTGTGTTTTGTCTTTAGCATTGAATAAAAATGAAAAGGTGTTGGCGTTAGTTTTATAGGTTATTTTGTAACTGATCGTTTTTCTTATTATTATTTATTATTATTTATGTACTTTTTGTAACTCGGTTTATATTGGGCAAACAGTTAGAAATTTCGACATATGATACAAAAAACACGTACGCTCTTATAGACTTAAACATCCAGAAAAATAGAATTATGCCAAACACATTTTGGAACAGAACCACCCAATGACACCTCAAAACAACTAAATTCTTACATTTTTGCAACAACAAACACAAATTAGGCATTTTAGAAGCTTTTGAAATATACAGACATAAACGCACAGTAACTTTAATGAATACTAAGCTTAGTAATTCTCCTTTATTAGAAGTGTTAGATATTTAGTTTTTGTATGTATTGTATCTAGTTACCTATTTTCTGTATGTATTTATCCTTAGCAACGTGTTTGTTTATCAATCTTATCTATTTTTGATAATGACATAAAGTGTCGAAACAATATTGTCAGGTTAAGATATTAATAAAACTTTTGAAACCTTTGTATAATTACCTTATAATCTTTGTATTTATATTATATTTCATGATTATGGAATTCCACAAAGTAAGGCTGGAGACAGTAAACGTTATGTATATAAATTGAAATAATAAAACATTCCAAAATAGTCTCATTCGCAGATTTACATTGCTTATAATAACTAAACCATCTGAGCACGGAGCACACTAAAAATAACTTCGCCTTACGATGTGAACCGCATCACCACAACGCACCGCCCACTAACAAAAACAAGGACAAAGGAGTGCAGTAGGCAACTAAATCAGTGCTTTTATGCGGTGTCTGTAACATATTTGAATCTGTATTACCTATCTGCACAAGTTTAATGGCCCTAATTTAAACAAGTACCTACTCTAAGTATACTTTTTACTGTACAGAATTGATGTTGAGCTTTAATGTTGATTAAATATTACAAATTTAAATAAACGATAACAATAATTTTGCTTTTTATTTTTAATAAATTCTTTCATGCTCTTTCATAAAGTGCTTTCATGAATCACACGTTTAAGTATAATGCAGTTCTCATAATTATGGTGACGATAATGAATGTATAAATACGCATGCACTTTTACCTTCTCTAGAATATAAGAATAGAACTTCCAAAAATATTATAAATTGTTACAACCTTTCGATCGCTAGTACTTAATCGGTCCAGTACTTAAATTAAATAAATAATTAAATAATACCTCATGGCAATATCGTGTCCAAAGTTCATAATGGTGATGTTTTGTGGTAGTGTACTTTGTGCGTTTTACCAGGAAATTAAATGAAAAATATTTAGTTAGGCGTCGAATAATAATAAATAATACCTTTAAAATCCTGAAACGCTATCCGGAAATAAAAAATATAAGCAGACATTTTATTGAACTATATTTTTTAAATATAAAATTTCCAGATCTTTACACAAAAGTTTTATATTCCAAATGGATTTCGTTATTTTCATGATCATGAAGTTAGGAAATATTCATATGAAAGCAACGATAGCTAATAGTCGGAAATCCAAACATGTAACTTTTTATGTAAAAAAACCTGCATATATTTTATAAGGTATTAGTGCCAATTATTGAATATGTGCACATTTATCACTGACTCTGATAAATATCGTTATCATTCAATGTTAAAATGATAAGATAAAAATTTACGTCTGTCCAACTTACAATTAGACCCGTGTTATTATAGAGTAAAAAGCATCGTACGTATAAAGAAAACCCTTTTTGAAGTACATACTTTGTGAAGTACACAATGCCTTCTGATAGTTCTACAGGATACATCCCATTAGATGGATCTCGAATTGGGTAAGCATTTTCCGTTGAATATAGTTTTATTTATATGTATGTAAATGTATGTACATATAGGAAGATATCTTTAATGATATATAATTTTGTATTTAATTTAGCGATATCTGTGAATAGGTATCTTTAACAAATATTTTTTCGATATTAGTTTAAAGTATATCTCCCCATCTATTGCATACATCTAGTTATACTAGTTATAAAATTCTCTTAATTGAAAACTACCCATTATAAAGCACACTTCTCTCCGTTTTACTTATTTAAGTTTTATCTATTGAGTATAAGTATCTATATAGTCACGCAGCCGATATACATTAATTATCTGAAGTAGTTGTGTTATAGAATATTCTGCCTTTTACACAAAATGGAGGAGCGGATAATCTGCAGCACTATAATACGATAAATTTTGCATCTATGTAGTAAACATAAAATAGTAGAAGCGGTATGAGTAACAAAACATTTAATGGTACGCGCTCTCTCAACCTACTCGCACATTACGGGGAATCCCTTGCCTTTGGAGACTAACGTAGTAGTGATAACGTTTATGTAGTGTGCTTACTGCAAAAGATAACTTTGGTAAAAACAAATATTTTTAGATACTGAAGTGTATTTGATTTGTCATGGCCATTAAGCGTTCGACAGGGCTATCTGTAAAAATTACCTAACTTACCAGTATTAATAGTATTAAATTGAAAAATTTTAATTTTATATCATTTCCTTTTCCCTGTCAATTCAAGATAATATCTTATTAATGGGCATGAAGCATACATCGGAAACAATGTTACCATTATTATCTATAAAGTCATAGAAATGTCTTTATTTACTTTATAAATTAGATAAGTTTTTTACTTTATAAAACAAACATGCAATTACGTAGGTTGTCGAGTGTTTTAAAACTGTAATAACTCCAATGTTTTCGGTGTTGACATTCGTGAAAGATACTTTATATATTTCTATATAAGCAGTGCCTATATAACAAAAACCAAACGCAGGAAGTAGTCATAGATTAGATAAACAAAAAATCACTATAATATTTTTTTCCCAAAAACGTAGTTTCTGCAAACATTGCGAAATAAAGTAGGGTACACTGTTTTTAACAAACTCAATAGCGTTTGCTACGAATGCTTCAAAACAAGATAGATTAAGATCATTTTTTAGATTTGCTATTTCTCAGTTTTGTAGTTTTAAGCAGTGTAACCAATAAATAAAAAGAGCGTTATTATTGAATACATTATTATTATTATTTTAATTTCACGCCTAAACTACGGGGTAACCAACATCCAAGGTCAAATCCTATCTTACATGCAACACAAATACACATACCCATTGATAAGGTGGCGAAATTTTCCAATTAGAAAAATTCCGCCGACCGAATTGGACTCGAACCGACGACCCTTAGAAACGAGAAGTGCGATATAACACCACTTGCCCACCGCCGGCCGAAAACACATTGTATATTTACATTCGTAGATAATTTAAAACTGTTTTTTTATTATTGTGTTTAAAATTATGTATTTTGTGTAAATGCGTATAATCTCCGTAGCTTCGTTGTTACCCTATGTCTTTTGGATACTTTTTAAGATTTTACTACCAGGCAGTTCGCACATATGAATTTACCATTGTATTCACTAATACGACGCACGGAGTCAATTCAACAATTGGATGTGGTACGTAAAATATTACGCATAGCAGTGACACATTTATAACTAAATTCGAAGTAAATAAACATTTATTTACAAAAAAAATTATAGTAAACACATACAGGGTGGGATTAAAGTATGGAATATTAAAAAAAACCGAACTAATTGTTTTTTTTAATATTCCATACTTTAATCCCAACCTGTATATATAGACTAGTGTTTACTTTAATCTGGGAAACCCAGTCAATTATTGCTTTAAGTTAATAATAAACATACAAAAAACTAAAAATAAGCATTCAAACGTGGCATTGATATTTATATCAAAAATTAGTAAATTCCACCGCGAATTGGAATCTGGTGTGGAGTCATTTCCACAGAAACTCTTTTCCTACCGGATGGTTTGCTCTTGAAAGTTGAGGGTACATATTTAGTACGTTAACCACACATTACACTAGGAGATATGTTAATGTGAACTTAGCTCTTACATGAAATTAGGTAAAATCCCGTAATAACTGGTGATCTGCAGAAAAATGTACGTATTCTTGTTTACTTACCATATGCTACAGTAGATATATTTTTCTTGTCCTAACGACGCGCTATAGTGAATTTACTTGTAGCGTGTACGGGATAAGCTACTTTTGTAATTTATCAAGTTTGCAAATTAGTAGGTGATAGCTGACGTAAAATACGTGACTCAATTTTCAACTTGTTGCAACTGGAACGGATAAGATTAAGGAGGAGGAAGATCTAATAAAAACCGTAAGCTGGGTGCAGCGGCACTTAAGTATCAGTAGTGTCAGTGGCAACATATACAGAAATGGAAGTTTCTGTAGGAATAGTAGGGGAGAGTCTGGAACAGTGGCCATGCAGGAACAGTGACCACCTTCCCGCCATTTTCTTATTTATAAAGATTAGGTGCTGTCATTTAGCACAGAATGTTCCAATAGGACACTTGAGTATATATTAACAAAGTTATTCCATTTAAATCACAAGATTTTTATTTTAAAACAAACTCAACCTGAAATTGTGTACTTGTAAAATACAACAGGCAAGTGAAATAATTGTTAGTGGCTAAATAAATGAACGTCGAAAGGAACTAGCGTTGACCGCTTCTACCTACTACATATAAATATTTATTGGTATAATAATACTTTGATTGTGTTGGTTAGTTTTTGTTTTTTTCCTACTTTTTTAAAAAGCATGTAGTTGATGGTACAGTGGCTATGTTAAATGTAGGTACAGTGGCCACTTCTTTGTTATATAGGTCACTGTACTAGTACTATTATTTAGTACAATATTTTATTTATTTCAGATATTATTTCCTAGATGTTCCTGATGATTTATAAGCTCATGTTCAAAATTAACGCACCACTCAAATAAAACCATATAATATTTTTAATTTTTTTAAAAATTGTTTATTTTGTAACATAATCAAGAAACAATTGAACTGAAAATTACTTTGTAGTGACATAAGGCTACTAGGTTATGTTATCAATTTTTAAACAGAAGAAAAAGTTGTACAAAATATATCAGAAACATTGAGTGGTGCGTTAATTTTGAACATGAGTTTACATTATTTATCTCAACCTGTAAAAATAGGCGGCACTACTAGAAGAGCAAATCTGTTTTTTCCATTAATTTATCTATGCATAATGTTTGTTAGCTTTTGGCTGGTTTTTAAATTTAAATTGCCTTTTTTTAATACAAATTATTTCTTACAAAATAAATCATTGTTCTGTAAATGTCTATGTACTTGTTTTTACAATTCCCATCTCCTACACAGTAGCGGACACAGTACCATACTCTAATGGCCACTGTATTATCACTGTAGGTACAGTGGCCACTTTTATCTTAAATTTTTCCAACTCTAAAATCTTTGTTATAATTGTATTTTTTCAGTTCTAGAATGTAATGATGTAGAAGTAAAAACAGTGTTTGTTATCTAATGGTAGCAGATTCTATAAAAAAGGGTTAATTTTGGTTGTTATTGATGTTATTATAAAAAGGTGGCCACTGTTCCAGACTCTCCCCTACCTTTTATTTGTATGTATTCTTGGTACTCGTACAATTGAATCAGAAGTAAAGGCGTAGCTACACAGTCATAAATTTAGTGTAAAAATTAAATACTAGACCACTCTAAAAAGTGTGTGTTTAGATCCAATACATTTAAAGTAAAATATCTAATCTGTATTTTCGTGTAAACCATAGAGACAGACTTCAGTACATGTTAGTGTAAATTGATGGCACTCTTAAACAATTATATTTTTAATTATTTATTCATTTAAATCTTTTACTCTACATGGGAAAAGTATTGCCTATTTAGAGTGGATTATTATAAAACTTTTGTATAATTTGTTTCCTATTTAGAGTGAATGTAGTGTAGTTTTCCAAGGTAAAGTGCAATATTAAAATAAGTGATTTATCTATTTTTTGAATTGCAAACGTAGTTAAAAAGTATATTAATACATCTACAATTAAAATACAAGAACGTAGTGAAAAAAATATATACAAGCCCATTTGGGACATTTCTATTTTTGTTAAAGGACACCCCGGAGCCTTTACTTTGAAATTGTTTTTCTTGCTGCATGATATGGTTGTTAATTGTTGCTAAAGTGAACTACTGCTCGTGCTCCATGCCAACTTTCATGAAATTTCTATTAGGAGATTACCTTGCAGCACTCCGTAACCCCGTCAAACTCCAAAATTAATACAGTTATGATGTAATTACTCTTTTGTTCTATAATTATATCTAGATATAATTATAATTATTATTTTAATTACCTAATTTCAAAATATTTTTAATTATTGTTGATAAGTAAAACTCTGAACATAAATCTTTGAAAGAACTCCGTTGAACAATATTAAATAGTTTACTGTTGAACATGTGTTTATAAATTCCAAGAGCTTCCCTCTTACTCATCATAAGCAACACTAATTACTAAAATTATAAAATAATACTTGTATTAATAAAACGTAAAATTGTTTTAAGTTATCTTATATTAATTATTAAAACAAACTAGGTAGTTTCACATTAAGCCGCAGTAAAAATGCATGAACATATTTGCACTAACAGGTGTGTAGTTATAACTGTTAAAACTTTTCAATTTGTAAATTTAGTAAAATTGGCGAGAATTTCAAAATTTTACAAATCCAAAGTTAATGTAGGTACTAATATTGATGTGCGGATACCTATTTTTAGTCTAGTCAATAGAATCTTGATCTCTAGATTTTGCTTAGTTGTTCATTATGTTTTAAATTGTACAGCTACATTAAGTGATTTAAAGATTTGTAAAATTTTGAAATTCCCAACAATTTTAGTAGCTTCTGAAATTGCAAAGTTTCAACAGTTATAACTAGTCAAAGTCGAATACGGCAGCAGCCGATTGTTGCCATTTTTTGTTAGTGTCGTTATTGCGCACACATTTCTTTGGTAAAATACACTGTTAAATGTATACTGGTGCCAATTCGTTTTATTTACTCTAACTAGAGTAACATTAACACTAACAAAAATGTTTTTATCAATTTAGGTCAATTTTTAACGGGTTCTTTTTCTTTAAAAAAATTACAATTAGAGTGGATTCATTTATACTTCTAAAGTAGAATACTATTAGAATGAATATTCGATCTATATAGAGTTAATCAATAATATAGAGAGAAAATAGATTAGTGAAGAATTATTTTTATTATAAAATAGAGTGATAAAAAAACGTTTTTCTAATCTAAATCTTAACCTAATTGTTCACGGAGTTGATTTTTTACTGTGTATACATACCCCTTCCTTTTTTAAAGTACATAATCTCAGTTCATACTTCATACCTCACATATCTCATATTTCATACATTCTGCGAGACACATTGCGTGAAAATAAAAGTTCTTAATTATTTCGTGGATATTACTCGCTCTTTCATTATCATGCCAGTTATTTATACAAATAAAAAAATCTAAATCTAAATTAAATAATATGAGATTATCTCTGTATGGCAGATTGAAATTGGTTTGAACCCGTAATTCATAGAATTTTTTTTGATAATTAGTAATTTGAATTATTTGGAATTTTTAATTTATTATAATAATTGTAATCAGAAGTTTTCTTACGTTATTAAAATGCTTTATTAATTTGATTAGGTGTTTATAATTTTCAATTTATTTTGATTATGCTTTTATAAGAATAATTATTTTATTTACGATTTTATCGGAAACTGGTAAGGTAATATGTACTAAATCAGCGGTCGCCAACTTTTCGCACCTCATGGTCCACTAAATTCATTATTTTTAATATCGTGGACCACTAATATGAAGTTTTAAAACGATAAAATACATTTGTAAAATAATGATCAGAGAATTTCTTAGAATATCATTTTCGTTTTATGATTAATAAAACATAAAAAATGCAAATAATGGCCAGATTTTTCTGCGGACCGCCAAATTTTTCTCGCGGACCACCGGTTGCCGACTGCTGTTCTAAATCATTACCCCCACCCCCGTTAAGAGGTTTGTACTTATACTAGTTACACCCTGTATATACTTAAATCAAATCAATCATATTATTTGCAATCACTGGTAATTATTTAGACGACAGACCAACAAATCAAGTTTTAAATCAGAAAATTTGTTTGGATATACAAACTTCTACAAATAAGACAAAGTTTTGCTATATCTGAAATGCTACACCTCAGAAATATTTCCTGTTTGTCAGTTATTTCCAACATAAGCTTTTGTAAGTGATATTTTTCAAATATAATGTACACTTTATATCTGTTAAAATTCAGGATATCTTAACTCTGCATAACAAGCAATATCAGTATAGTTTCGCCTAACGTGTTAAATAAAATATTTGTTTTACCTTGCTGTTCAAAATAACAACATAATCTAAAGCACCTCATTGAAGGTCAACTACGGAGCTACTGCACTATAGTAGTACTTTCTATAGTGTAAAATTGAGAGAACAAAAGCAGTGAATCAGTTTAATAAAAAAAAATTCTCTTACCCTAGCGGTAGTTAATAATATTTACATAGTTGTATTAGAAATTACAAATACAAACGTGGTATAAAAGCTATAATATAAATAAGAATGGGGCATGTTATAATATGTATTAAACCGTTCAGTGTAATTTGAGGGGTATATGAACTAGTAAAATTGATAAACTTACATATTTTCTTTTAGATACCTAAACGAGGAATGGTTCTGGCTTGGAACGCTAATTCAGAAAACTACTGTATCTGACCATATATTGTTACTGACTAAATTTCAGTGTTTTTCTACTGCTAATAGTAAACTATTCTTTCTGTTACAGATGTTGGGTTGGAAGAACGCCGCTTGAAAAGAGATTGCTTTTCCTTTCTATAATTCTGGCAGTAGTGGTTTTTGCATTGTCTTTAGCGTTTGCACTAAAAGGATGTGCAGGTATGTTTCACATTGTAGTTACTTGCTCATATGCAAATGTTTAACAATTTTATTCCCAACTTCCAGAACATCCATCAAATTCTACAACGGTTAGTCCTCCTACTACACTAGCTCCCTCTCCTACCGCAGCACCCACAAGTTTAAAACCTAACTCAACTGTACATAGTACTATCGTTACCACCACCCCTTCATTACCTACCACATTACCCATTGCCAATTTAACAACACCATCTCATAATTCAACTACAATCGCTCCTCACAACTCACCAAATCCAGCATTTCATAACTCGACAAGACCAGTTGCTCACAATTCGACAATTGCGGTTAATCACAATTCAACAACTCCAACTGCTCACAACTCGCCAACGCCAACTCCAAAAAATTCAACAACTGGGCACGATAAATTAGAAGTAGCAGAATCCACGAAAAAATCTGTTTCTGTTAAACCTTAATAGATAGCTTAAAAAGAACTGAAGAGGTTTAGATGTTACTTCTGAACGTTAATAATACCAAAGTATACACTTTAGTATTTATATTGTTATGTTTTGATTTAATAAATTTGTTAGTATGTGTTTGATTTAAGTAACTTTTAAGTGTATTCCGCATTTAACCAGTCTATCCAAAATAACCATTAGTTATTAGATATAGAACTAACTTCGATGTCGCGGCTTCATTGTGTATGTCTTAATTAGGTGTAAAAATAAAGGCTGTTGTTTTCTTGTACTAATAAATAATTTGGAAAAAGGTGTTTTTTTTCCAAAAAGTAATTGCGTATTAACTAATAAAAACTAACTTTACTATAGTCCTTGACCAAAGATTAGAACCAGTGAGTTATTCGTATAGGGGAGAGTCTGGAACAGTGGCCACCTTTTTATAATAACATCAATAACAACCAAAATTAACCCTTTTTTATAGAATCTGTTACCACTAGATAACAAACACTGTTTTTACTTCTACACCATTACATTCTAGAACTGGAAAAATAAAATTATAACAAAGATTTTGGAGTTGGAAGAATTTAAGATAAAAGTGGCCACTGTACCTACAGTGATGATACAGTGGCCATTAGAGTATGGTACTGTGGCCACTACTGTGCAGGAGACGGGAATAGTAAAAACAAGTACATAGACATTTACAGAATAATGATTTATTTTGTAAAAAATAGTTTGTATTAAAAAAAAGGCAACTTAAATTTAAAAAACCAGCCAAAAGCTAACAAACATTATACATAGATAAATTAATGGAAAAAACAGATTTGCTGTTGTAGTAGTGCCGCCTATTTTTACAGGTTGAGATAAATAATGTACAAATCATCAGGGACATCTAGGAAATAATATCTGAAATAAATAAAATATTGTACTAAATAATAGTACAGTGACCTATATAACAGAGAAGTGGCCACTGTACCTACATTTAACATGGCCACTGTACCATCAACTACATGCTTTTTAAAAAAGTAGGAAAAAACAAAAGCTACCCAACTCAATCAAAATATTATTATACCAATAAATATTTACATGTAGTAGGTATAAGCAGTCAACGCTAGTTCCTTTCGACGTTTTTTTATTTAGCCACTAACAATGATTTCACTTGCCTGTTGTATTTTACTTCAAGTATACAATTTCAGGTTGAGTTTGTTTTAAAATAAAAATCTTAAGATTTAAATGGAAAAACTTTGTTACAGTCTTTTTCTTTTGCTTTTCTTCTTTTGTCAATTGTGTTTCACAATTTGTCAAATGATTTTCCCATTTATTGTGGTAGTAGGCGATTTTTGAGAACAAATTCCTTTTCTGTCAAATGTATTTCATTATTTGTCAATTAAGTTTCACATTGTGATAGTAATTGTTTAATAATTAATTAATTTAATAATAAACATGGATCATCGGAGACGAAGAAATAATAAGATTAGTAATGAAATACGTGGTTTAATAATAAATGCAATGAATAATGGTTCAACGGCAAGTAATATTGGACAACAGTTTAATGTTCTGCCAAACACAGTACGAAAAATTTATTCAACTTATCAGAAAACTCATAATACTGCCAAAATGAGTGCCGGACATCGACAACAAATATTGTCTGATGCTCAAAAGGAACAGATTTGCGACTGGGTGGATGAAGATTGTTCCTTAACTCTTCAGCAACTGGCAGAAAAGTGTTTGACCCAGTGGCCAAATATTAATAACATATCCTTGTCTACAGTTAACAGAGCTCTGCAGAATTTTCATTATTCAGTGAAAAGAATTTCCTTCGTTCCCGAGAGAAGAAATACACCTGATACCATTCAAGCTCGTTTTGATTATGCAGTTCAGTATAATAGAATTATGCTTGAACGAGATAAAATTTTCTTCATTGATGAGTATGGAATTCAAGTAAATTCTCGAGTTTCATATGGAAGATCAGTAAGAAATTCTAGAGCTTCGAAAGTTAAAGCTCAACTAAGAGGACGCAACTATTCCATTGCTGCAGCAATGAATGAAAATTCTGTATATTTATTTCAAGTGCAAGATAGAGCGTATAATATCGAACATTTTTCTGAATTTCTCACTTCCTTAATTAATCATTTAAATAATGACGGTGTGCATGGAGCTCATTTCGTTATGGATAACGTGCGGTTTCATAGAAATGAAGAAGTAGTGACCCTCATTCAAGCTCATGGCCACTTTGCAGTATTTTTACCTCCTTACAGTCCCTTTTTAAACCCCATAGAGGAAGTATTTAATCAGTGGAAACATTTAATAAAAAGAGCCCAGCCCACAAACGAAAATGAATTATATGAAGCAGTTCATAATGCTTCTGAACATATAAGTCCGGAAAATTGTCGCAATTATGTTCAGCATATGGAAACATACTTGCATGATTGCCTTCGAAGACATGAAATATTGAATTAAAAATTGATGTATTATGTGCCTTAATTAATTAATTATTGTTATGTGTTATGTATGTACATATATGTGTTACATACATGTTTGTCATGTATTATTGTTATAAATATATTTATTTCTATGACTAAAGAAAAAATAGCACTTTTGTTTACATAAACAAACATCCAAATCGATTACCTAAATTAATTGGAAAAGCATATTCTATATAGTTTCGTGCGTTTAGAAAAGGGGAAAAGCATTTGACAAAAGATGAAATGGTTTTGACAAAAGGGGAAAGCATTTGATACAAATTTGACAAGATTTGTCATGAGGGAATTACTTTTAATAAATAGTGAAACACAATTGACAAATGGTGAAAACCAAAAGAAAAACACTGTAATATACTCAGTGTCCTATTGGTACATTCTGTGCTAGATGACAACACCTAATCTTTATAAATAAGAAAATGGTGGGAAGGTGGCCACTGTTCCAGATTCTCCCCTACTTTCCTAACATGTAATAACTGTATAATTCCGTAAAGTCTTGTCTGTAAAATAATGGAAGTGAAGAAAAATATATATATAGGATTTTATAAACACATTTAGAAATGTCAGCCAAGATGAAGTTTCAAAATTTATAGAAAAATATGATTTCGTATGGGTTTGCATCTTTCGTACATATGCAGATTTTTCCAGATGACAAACAAATTTATACATGATATTTTCGTATACTTTTTAGTAGTATTTAGGCCTTTAGATGTACAATTAAATTCTGCATAAAAAATATATATATTTGGCTCATACCGACATGATTCACTATTTTCGCCATTAAAGTCATTTTAATCTTTCCAATTTAGACTTTAAAAACATAGAGAAAAAATGTGGCTCATTTATTTCTATATGGATTTTTTCAAATCAGTTTTAAATAAGTTCAAATCAGTCAATAATAAAAGAAGTGCGATCATGGAAAAAGTGAAAGTAAGAAAAGAACTCTTAAACCTGTTGCCGAGATTTGGAGATCATTGGAGACTATGCTAACAGTTTAACTACTACCCTATAATAACTTAAAAGACAACGCAACTGCTAGATGCTAGATCTAGATTGTCGTAATAATTGGTTTGTATACCGGGCGCCAAATCGTGATCTAGTCTTGGGTAACTAAAAGCTCCAAGCTTCTGCAGGATTACCAAAAGCTGAAAACAAATCACCTTTCTTTCCAAAGCCGCAATAAAACAGCAGCTACTAACAATCACTTTTTTATCTTAAGTGAAAGGCCTCTGCTAGGCAATCCAAAACAAATGCAATATAAAAATTCTAGAATAATTATATATAAGTTATGCAACAGTATATTACAATTTCAGCAGCAAATAATTATAATTAACCATTCATGTAAAATATATAGTGATATACAGTGTGATACAGTTTAAACGCTGTTTTATACTGTTAACCTTCAATCCTGCACTTTTTCTTACATTTCTCCTCCACTTCTCAGGCTGACGCTTTTTTAGGAGTTATTTCACTGTCTTAATCCATTACAGAACCACGCGCGGCAACTATTTAATAGTCTAATCTTATTAAACAGACCCAAGTCCTGAACTTTATCCCGTTTTCATTTGAAACATATTTCCTAACTAATTACTATACTTTAAGCTTCAATATTGGACAATATTTTTTGGGCCGGTTTTTGTGTGCAATACTACTATTGCACACAGTTTATGGACCTACGTCCTTAAACTTCGATTCTATGCGGTAAACTCAATTTAAAAAAATTTGACTTAGGCTTTTTCGATTCTCACATATTCAATCATTTTCTTCACAACAGAATTGTTTGTAATTATTGCAAGGTATGTCTAAGCTGCATGTAACGCCGCCTTCCAGTTACTCAGTCCTGTCTTTATGGATCAGGCTATAACAGCGATTCTCGACCTGGGGGGCGCGCATCCTTAGGGGGACATAAAACAACAAAAAGGGGAGAGCGAAGACGAAAAAAAAAATTTAAACCAAAGTTGGGTCCTAAATATTAAAAGGTTGAGAACCGCTGGACTATAAACCCATGCAAGATAACGAAACGCCTGCCATATTAGCTGATAAGCATAATAACTACGATCCTTCTTTATGACTGCATCAGTCCCCGTTCCTTTGATTAGGGGTGGGTGGCCGCAGATCAAAACTGGACTCGTAGAGTCGGAGAGACTAGTAAAGTTTATCCTGTCAGTAGCCTCCTGACCTATGGAATATCTACGGCTAAGCCCAAATAAGGCTATCCGGGGAAATCACCTTTAAGAGATGTTGATGTGAAAGTATGGACACTGTTGAAGGCGCACCATGCTTTTAATCTGGTAGGTCAGAGTGGGCAAATTGTAGGTCACGTCCAGTCCACATTTGTCTAGTCCAACATGTAGATTATGTTGTAAAGAAGACAGCTAAAAGGATAGGTTTCTTAGATAGATTAAGCAATAAGTTAAACATATGGTCTAGAATATTAGTCTATAACAGTAGTATTGCCCCACATTTTGAATATTGTGCCTACATTATATTTCTAATAAAGGAAACTGATATGCAAAGGCTTTAAATATTACAAAACAATTTTTAGAATATTTAATGATTGGGCAGTTACCACATTACATGTCAAAATCCATGACGTATAACAGGGAATACCATGATGAATGTAGCACTCGTAATATTAATAAAGGTAATTTAGATTACCTTTTCATATAAAATAATTCTTACAAAATAATGTATTTTATAAGGAGTTAAAATTATATAATGAACTACCACAGGATGTGAAAATTTCAAGGAATAATAGCAAATTATATTGAAAATGTAATTTTATTAGAAGTAATGTAAACTAAATTAAGTTATACCTGTACTTACAGATTAAAATATAGAGGTAGGTAGTAATTAGTATTTTTAGCATGTAGGCAATTAAATGTATCTATAGTATGAACAAAAAGTCACTTCATCAAAGTTGCCTGTGGAATTTTGAACTCATGTGTATTATAACGCCAGAAAACTATACAAAATAAGCAGAGTCCCGTGACAGTGACAGTTATTATTAATTTGATACAATTTTCTGGTGTTATCATACGCATAAGTTAAAAATTCGAAAGACACATTTGATGGAGTTACTTTTTGTTCATACTATAATATAACATCATATGATGAATGATGGAAATAAAGAAACTAACTAACATTTGGAATGGACTAGACTGAGAAATGGTTATTCTGCATGCTAAGCTCCGGCACTAGCCTGGAGACCTAGTAGACGGTGGGTCGCAACATTCACTTAAGAGAGTGTTACGTTAGTTAAACGTTCCTCAATTCCTCGTCCAAATGGAGGCAATGGCGGTTACGCTGAAAGGCAGATATATCACTTAAATCCGCGATTTAGTTAATAACCATGTTTCGCTGATTGTTTCTGAAGAATTTACTGATAACATTGTCCCAGAAAGCATCTAAATAAGCGCAGAAAGATATAACATTAAAATGAACTAGAGAAATTAATTTCATTTAAACTATAGGAAAAAGTATAACCTTATAAATAAAGTAAACTTATAAAATAAATTAACTTTGTAATTCTTTGGAAAACAGGCAACTACAGAAGTTAATACTTTCTAATACTTTTAAAAACTATCTTGGTTCAACACAAGCACGAAACAAAAACTAATTTTTTAACATCCCAAGATAATTTCCAATAACACAAAAATTAGGAAATGTTTTAAATTAAATTAAAATTAAAAGTTATACAGTTTAATATAAATTATACAAATTTAAAATCTAAGTTATGTTTGCCACATGATTTATTATATGCAGGTGCAGGCAAGCAGTTACAGCAGTAACATGTTATTCATATTGCAATAAATATTTCAAAGGGTTTATACAAAATCATCATGTTATTCTGATAAATTCTAGGATTTATCTTATTTTTAATAGAATCATTTTGTTTAAAACAAATATTGAAATGATTTGTCCCACCTACAAACATTATGTTTCCCTAATTTTTGAAGAGCTTGTATAAATATTTTTACACGTGTTTAGTTAAATCCTCGGTTATAATGCTGGGAGCCTTTAACTAGCTTTTTAAATAGTATACGGAATATTTCATATAAATAACACCATTTTTTTAAGGAATTGGTGACTGCAATCAATTACATTTTTACAAAATGCTAATGTTGTTTTCTTCAAGCCCACACGAATATTATGATTGATACAGAAGTTCAAACAAAGACCCTTTAACAACTGTTTCGTTGTATTCATCAGTAATGGAGATTTTGTTTAAATTCGCGCGTTTTCATCGGTTATACTTATTTGTAATCCACAAAATAACATTAATGTCGAAATCCAACGGTACTGACATCTAGTGATACCATCCGTGAATTACGTTTTAGGACATTTCGGCGCGACTGGTTCGGCGCAGCCATTTCGGCGCGAAGACGTTTCAGCACGGAGACGCTTCGGCGCAAGGACTTTTCGTATTATGCACAAAAATATGCAGAATTGTTCAATTCATCTTCACCAAATCATCTGTCTGTCAGATTACAACCAGAAAATAAAACATTTATTATAATCTTCCTAAATTTGTGTTTTAGTTATTGTTATATAATTCCAAACGGATTTGAATTGATAAAAACAAAATTATAATTTTGAGAAAGACTATGTATTTTCACATATCATAAACCGGGTTACAGTGTCGTTCGAACGCATTCATGCATAAATTAACAATTTCACTTTTGTCGGGACAGAATATTGATTTGGTATTTCGCGCCTAATCGTCTTCGCGCCGAAGCGTCTCGCGCCGAAGCATCTCGCGCCGAAGCGTCTCGCGCCAAAGCGTCTAGCGTCGAAGCGTTTCGCGCCGAAGCGCCTCACGCCAAAGCGCCTCGCGCCAAAGCGTCTCGCGCCGATACGTCTTTTCGCCGGACCGCCTGAGCCGAATCGGTCGTAGCCAAACTCGGTGCATAAAAGTTTTATATCTAATACAATTCTAATACAATGATACAGACGGTTTTAGTGGGGTAATTCTTGAATATTTAATAAATTTTTCTTTATTCAAGTCCGCACTTGATATTTTACCTAATGTTCTATTTTGTTCACTTTATCTACGTGAACCTTTATCACATCCCGAAACGGAGTTTCCATTTTAACGTTTACAGCTTTATTTGTATTGTTGATTAAGGTTTCAAACGCAAATACACGCTCCACAACTTTTTATACGGTGCCTTCTTCACGTGTGCGCTCTCGTATTTTTAAATATTAGTATGTAAAATAATTATACGTTTTTAGAAACAAACTGAATGTAATATTGAACCTATTAATTTTATATTACCCACTTGCTTGTCCATAGATGGTCTATGCGTAACGATTGCTCGACATCGAAATTAGTTTTCTATTCGAGTACCTACCTAAAAATGTATTAAAAGGATTCCGCTAAATTGTATATATTTAGTGTATTTTAAATGATTATTTCTTTTTAATTCATAGTACAGTAGGAAAAAATAGTATGCTCACTCGATTAGAGCTCTATTGTTTTCTACTTTTCACCTCGTTATAATTGCTCATAGTTCAAAATCCACACTTTCCTCAGACAGTTAGCTTCTTCCGTACATTGTTGAAATAGGGCTCCTCAAGACGTTTTCCAGTTTTCTCTATTCTGGGCCGCTGCGATCTAGTTGGTTGTGATTCTTTTGAGGTCCATCTGGTTGGTGGTCTTCCTCAACCTCGCTTGTCCGCTTGGTCGCCATTTTAAGAATCTCTTCGTCCACCTGTTGTTGTCTTCCAGTCTGGCCACATAGCCGGTCGATTTCCACTTCGACGTTGCTATGCGTACTATAATATCCTTGGGATTCGATCTCTTAAAGTTAATCCCAGCATGGATCTCTCCACAAAATCCACACTAAAGGAACAGCAAAAGACCCCTATCTCTGGCTCGGAGAGCCGCTCGTGGACTGGCTTACAGGTATGCGAAAACTGTATCAACTTTTAATTTAAGAGAGGGATTTTTAAAACGGTCTAAACAAATCAAACTTGACGACATTTTTAACCTATGAGAAAAATAACCAAAATTTTAATTATATTAGATATCTTAGATAGGCTTATCAGCTCTACCGGAAATGCAACGCTATAAAACTGACGCTTAGAAATATAAAACTTAATTTATTACTTTGTTGATTACTAATATTTTTTTATTTGCAATTTTGAATACAAAAGAATGTATCACTATTTCAGTTGCTGCAGCTCTACAAATGATTTTTATAAAGTCTGTACGTGTCTTTCTAAACGAAAAAGAGGCTTCATATCTCTATTGCCTATATAAGGAGCTAAATTGTTTTTTTAACTAGATTAATTCTACGAAAACTTACATCCAAATATGATTTTTACTCGTGGGAATTGCAATCGAAATACAGTTGTTTATTTAAAATCAGACGAGAAACACTGAATTCGAAATACTTCCCTATTATACAGGGCCGTAGTATGATTATTTCTGTAATTTGCAACTTCAAATTTTCTGCATGTTATAATTGTAGACGAAATTGAAGTACTTAATTACTCTGTGGTTCGAAGAACTACTACTATTGTAGATCTTCAAATCACAAGAAAATCTTGCAGACAGAATAATAACATGTACGAGTACTACTACAACTACCTTTTTTAATGACATTACCTCCTGCATTAAGTCTGTAGACATTAATTTACATCTTGTTAATAATCTTGTCAAGTTATTCCTAGATTCTGGATTATTTCCAATAGTTCCAGTATATTAAATAACTCACATAAGCATGCATACATATTATAGGATAAATAAAACTAATTTTTAATTTTCATGTATGCATTATTAAAACTGGACAATTAATAGGGGTTTCCACTTTAATTTTTTGTTATCAAAAGTGGTATAACTTAAAACTATCTGGGATAGTGAGTATATTATTACAAATAGAAACATGAAAAATTAAATCCTGATTTTTTAATTAAATAAATAAAAAGTAAAATAATTTGAAAATTAGCACGTGACTGCAAACAGGCGCCATTGGTTAAAGCTTGCGTGACGGCATCAACCTTACAACTTATCATCCTTACTAATTCAAAACGAATTTATTTAAACTTAAAAGCAGCTGTTCCACAACAGCGCTCTATCTCGTTTTTGATTAGTGGTACGGTATAAGACTTTTATCTGCACGCGTGTTCTAGCGGTATTTATACGTGTTGTTTATATGTACGATAATAGAACATGTTGCTTTTGCCTTGTAGTTATTTATACATAATCGTTATTTAATTAACGTAAAATATTTAAAAACAGTTCTTACTACAGTTAGAACTACATACTGTATTTATACTGTGTAGTTTGGTAAGTATATAAGATTTTATGTAGGATGTTTTGTATTAGATTTGTTTTTATAGGTTAGAAAATATGGAACAAGATTTTGAAAAGGCTAATTCAAATAATATGTCCCGTGTAGACGTTTTCATGATAGCTGCTTTTTTTAAGAAAATCAATGCTTTAATTTAGCTGAGTCTAGTGGCACAAAAGCTAATCGGTAATTTAGAATTAAAAAGTGATAATTATACGATATCCAGACTCCTATCATACATACATACATACATACGGAAATACCAAGCGCTAAGGGGTTTTCCTTGGAAAGACGTCATAAAAACAGGTAAAAATTATACAATCTTCTTGTCATATGACACAAACGGCATTTTTACTCCATTTCATGTATATACAGCCAACTTTTTTACTAATTGTAACCTAACATCATAACGTTCTAAACTCAAAATAGCGACTTGGGCATTGCTTTTCTTATTAATTATCGGCGACCGGCGGGACTTTTTTTCACATTATTGATCTCTGAGTTATCCTCTACAACTCACTATCATTAATTTACCTGGGTTCAGAGAGGTCCGTATATCGAATAATTAATAAAATATTTTAATAGCATATTTATTAACGTTAACAAATACATTTTAGATCTGCCCGTGAAAGCTATGGCGATGCTGCTGTTGAATATATGCAAATTGCTAGAAATCGCAGTAAATGCACTGCAGAATGCAAGATACTCCCGAACATAGGATGCACAATTGGGGGTACTCTGTTTCTGTCAAAGTAGATGAGGAAGCGGAACATATTGACAAGATTGAATGCCACGAGTGTGCTGCATCCTCAGGTAAGTTTATAAAATCTATTATTTGCCTGATTAAGTAAACAATAAATTATTATAAATCTTGATTTATTTAATAAATTATTACATAAATTAATAAGAGTTTTTATTTGATAAGGTTTTTAATCTTTTAACTTCCAGGTGGCTGTAAACATGCACTGGCTTTCCTAATGTGCTTACATAGGCTATCTGAAGAACCAACTCCTACATCAGTTGCATTGCTACTGGAAGAAAGCAAGATTAGCCAAAGTGGGTTCATCTTTAAAGTATATTACATGTGAAAAACTTAGGAAGCAGTAGTTGTCAAGTTAATTTCCCAGATTAAGAACGGCTTTTGATAAAGTTGTCAGAATGTCTAAAAAAATTAATTATGTATGTCCTGTACTTCAAAATACAAGTTCTACAATAAACAGCAAATCTTTGTCAATTCATCAGATGCTGGTAGAGTTCATTAGAGGAGGCGGAGTTGTCGCGGATGATTTTATAAACTTTAATAATTTTTTATTTTTTATAAAGCAGATCCTAACTTGTTGAAGGAAACTACGTTATTAACAAAATCTCAAAGCGATATTTCTTTGTGGTACGAGCTACGTTATGGACGTATAACTGCCTCAAAATTGTATGCAGTTGCAAGATGTAAAACTGGTAATAGTACTCTAGTACAACGAATAATTGGAGCAGTAAAAGTTTGGGAAGGTGCAGCAATAATAAGGGGTGTTCAGCTAGAACAGGAAGAAGTACTAAAGGTAGAAAAAAATCAATCAAAAAATAAACCGTTCTGGATTCCATATTATCCCAACAAACCCCATTTTGGGTGCATCTCTGGATAGTGTAACAGACATTGTTGTTGTTGAAATTAAGTGCCCTGCTTCAGAAAAAGCGCAAAAGTAGTACATGGTCAATGGTAAGATAGCTAAGAAATATGCAGCACAAATACAAAAGCTTATGTTAGTAGCACAAAAACAAAAAGGTTTGTTCTGTATGGCAAACCGTGAGTTTGAAGAATCGAAGGATATCATGGTTATTTGGGTAGACTTTGATGAAAAATGTTTGTCACCGGTTTGACTGGCGCAACAGTAACTTTTTGGAAGGACAATGTGTATCCCTTATTATACAACAGTCTTATATAATAAACCTGATTTAAAATAAAGTTAAATTACGTCTGTTTTTATTTTTTTATTACCGATGCAGATTTTAAATATTTATACCTATACAAAAAATAATAAAGAGTCTTGTAAAACTGATTTACTTATTTACTACAAAAATTATTTACTGATTAATAACTGGATTTTGCAGATTTATTGTACCACACACTATCACAATAATATTATCCACTTTGTGAACTAAATCTTTATTTATACAGGAATGAGGGCATGGCATTTGAAATTTACGTACACGTCTAATTACTCTTTCAATACGAATTCTCAAACTTGCACCACATTTTTAGTTGGCTTTGTGTTTGAAGTTACAGAAGCTTGCATTTCTTTCTTATTAATAAGTGTTCAATATTTTTAAAACCTCGATCTGCCATTATTTCACAGCCTACAAGCAGCACATCCGAGTTACCACAATTTTCAAAGAGTGTTACATCATTGGTTCTGCCACCGTAGTTAGTTGAAATAAAATTGATAAGTCCACCTTGAGTAGCAGATATCAAGTATTTGATGGTATTGCATTTTTTGTATCCTGACCATGTAAGTGCTGGATGTACTCGCACTGGGTTTTTCTATTTCGATTTCGAGGCAGTCTGTGCAATAGATTGCACTCGACTATAATTTGATCTAAATGAGATTGGTAAAGCATTTACTATTTGGTCTGGTGTTGGCCAGAAGATCAAATAGATAAAAAATGTGATAATAAGACTATGCCCTGTTCAAAAACTTTACTGGCATAGCTTTTTGAAACCCCAAACCAATCTCTTCAAATGAAACATTCTGATTTTTACTAAAGTAAGATAAATCAAGTGTTTTGAAAATCCAAGTTTCTCTTCTAGCTTATTTATTAGAGGCAACCAATGTGGTGGTATTCCAATATACATTTTAGGTTTATTTTCAATTACCTTAATTTCTAATTCTCTGCACTGCATTTTGAAATAGGTGGTATTTAACTCTGTGTCACGACACTGCATTCTTCATTTTCATCTGGTAACCACTCGTTCTCTAGGTCTACTTTATAACTACCTTCACTCGAACTTGTCGTATCATTTGTATTTGAAATTTTATTGGAGATGTCACATGTACAACATTTGCCTTTATAGGAGATGTTATTGCATTTACCATGTTTACTGATCTACAACTAACATATTTGCTTCGGTATGATGGTTTTACTTGGATTCCCAGATGCTGTTCTTTATAGTTTAGTAAAAGTTAGAGCCGTGTTGGGTTGACTGTCAAATTTGTAAGGCACAAGTGAGTCTTTCATACGAACTGGTGCTTTCATAAGTTTGAACTTGTAATAGTTTTCCACATCTTCATGTAAC